>JAEOAD010002853.1:1250000-2500000 GCA_036365145.1 Orientallactaga sibirica
CCTTTGAAAGAGGGAGGACAGGAGGAGGACAATGGAACCAATACTATGAATGTAAAATCAGAATAATATAAATTAAAAAAAAAAAAAATTTTTTTATGGATGCATATCACATGTGTATATTTGCATATACAGACCAGAGGTCACCATCAGGTGTCAATCACTTTCCACCTTATTCGTTGAGACAAGGTCTCTCACTGAAACTGGAGCTCACTAATTAGGCTTGATTAGCTCATCAGAGAGCCCCAGAGAGCCTCTGCTTCTGCCTCTCCAGCGCTGGGATTATAGGTATGTGCAGTTGCACCTGGCTTTCATATGAGTTGTAGGCATTTGAACTAAGATCGTCATGCTTGAGTGGCAAGCTCACTTGTAATTATTTTGTTCATTGCCAGAGGCTTCTTAGTCTGGTTTTACACAAGCATTTCATATGATATGTTTATTTATTTATTTTTGGTTTTTTTGAGGTAGGGTCTCACTCTGGCCCAGGCTGACCTGGAATTCTCTATGTAGTCTCAGGGTGGCCTTGAACTCGCGGTGATCCTCCTACCTCTGCCTCCCAAGTGCTGGGATTAAAGGCGTGCGCCACCACGCCCGGCTATGCTTTTTAAAATAATTATATATAATTTAAAAGTTTAAAAATTATTTTTTAAAAATTAATTTAAAAATTTAATTTTAAAATTATATATATAATTTTTTATTTATTTGAGAATGAGAGAGAGAGAGAGAATGGGCATGCCAGGCTTCCAGCTGCTGCAAACAAACTCCAGACACATGCACCACTTTGTCCATCTGGTTCACGTGGGGTCCTGGGGAATTGATCCTGGGTCCTTTGGCTTTGCAGGCAAAAGCCTTAACTGCTAAGTCATCTCTTATCATGCTTGTTTGTTGACAAGTTTTATACATACATACATACATACATACATACATACATGTGTATATATATATATATATATATATATATATATATACATACATATATATACTGTGATCATAATAGCCTCCCATTATCTTCTCTTGACCCTCCATTCTTCATTAGCCAAATCCCTTCTTCTCCCAACTAGTCCCTCTTATATTTTGATCTCTCCCTCTTTTTCTTTTTGTGCCTAGGAATGACCCTCTGAGGTTAATGACTGCTCTGGAGTAATCAACCTTTTTCTGATTTGATTTAAGGTCCAGTCCATGGGAGGTGATTCATACCCAGTGTTGAAAACCTAATCAAAAGCCTGTGGCTCGAGAGGCCATAAGCCCTACAAGGGAAGTTACTACTATTGTTTGGCTAAGTGGATATATTGTGCCCATCACATTGTCCTATAAATACAGATTTGCATGCCCATAGATGGGTGCCATTCTCAGTTTTGTAGTAAACCAAGATCTTTGGCCTATGACTTTCCCACAAGTGGTTCTTTTGCATAACTAACTTGGGGGCCGACAATCAAGTACAACAGATCATGCGGCTCTAGGTGGGAGATGGAAGTGTCACCAGGCTTGTTTCCTGTGAAGCTTGTCTTAGAGATGACCCAGATGCCAGTTTTCTTCCTTGGTCTTCCTTTTGTGTCTGTGCTGATCTCCTCTGTAAAGACACCAGTTGTGTTGGGTTAGTACTACAAAATTACCTAATTTTAAATGTATTACTTCATAATTCTATCTTAAAATATAGTCATATTAGAAATTTGGGGGAAGACTAACTGTTCAAGATATGCACTTTGAAGTGACATTATTTGACCCGCACAGATTGGCCTTTCCTCTCTACAACGTGTCAAGAAAGCTGGAGGAGAGAAATGTGATAAACATGACCTTACTCATGGGTCCTGAACAAAATTCTGGTAAATTCTTTTACCATGGAGACTAGGTCACGGCCACTCTCATGTTGCTTCTGCCGGAGCAAGGGAAGTTCCTTCTCTTCACCTGGTGCTTCGAGAAAGCCAAGCCCAGGCGAAATGTGAGGTCCCTCTAACACCATGGACTCCTGGAGTTTCTTACTGTCACCTGTGACCATCTAGCTGATGGAAATTCCTCAGCATTACCATGCAAGTTTCCTGCCTCGTTTATAACTCCAATGGCTTCTGATTCCATTAAATAGATCCTGGGTTTCTAAATTACTCATCTCTCCAGAATTCAAAGAATTCATTTTTTTCTTCTGTAAACTTAGTTCTTTGATGGCTCTATAATATTACAATAGTTCAGTTTATGTAATTTTTTGTTGTGAGGAAGACATTACAGTAATATATATATTATTAGCACAACATTTTCTAGGTAACTGGGTGTACACAGTTTGGTCAAATATTATTCTAGTGTCTCTATGAGGGTAGTTTTATATGAGACTAAGATTTGAATCAGCAAAGTGAACAAATCAGATGGTCTTTGCTAAGCAAGTGATGTCATGCAATCAGCTGCACACTTGGATAGAATAAAGAGGCCAACCTTTTCCAAGTGTGAAAATGCCTCCTCATGATTGTCATAAACCAGGGGCAAAGGATTTGTCCCCTGCCTTTACATTCACATTAAAAGAGCAGTTCTTCCTGTTGCATCAACCTTCTGGCCTTTAGGGTCCAGGTGCACTTCAGCTGTCTTGGGTCAACTGGTCAACTTGTATAGCAGATTGTGCGATTTCTTAGCTCTAAGGATCATAAGAGGCAATTCTTTATAATAAAAATCATTCTCTCTCTCTCTCTCTCACACACAGTTCCATTTCTCTGAAGAGCTCCATTATAGGTTGTTCATGTTCCTTGCATGATAGGGGTCAAACTGTAACTCCTTGCTATTTTTGTCAATCATCTATTTATGTAGAATTAAGAATATCAAAGCACAATTACTCCAAATAAGGCAGATCTTTTCTCTGTGTTAATGAATAAATTCCGGACATAGTTCTCTTGTCTTTCTGTGTTTACAGCTTTTGTTGAATAAAACTGTGACTTTTAAACTATACTACTACATTTTTGAAATATTAATCTGTTTGCTAATTTTTATTGACATCGTATTGTTATTCACAATGATTTGGATTAAACATTACCTTTGTGAGTTGTACTGTTCATCTTCAATTCTTTTTTTAATTTATTAATTTTTAAAAATAAATGGTTGCACACCTGCACCCTATCCCAATTCTGCTGGGGGTCTTAGGTGGGGTTATTGGTGTTCATCATGGGGACCCAGAGGCCTCAGTTAGTCTCTGCAGAGATGGGGAAACATTGTGTCCCAGGCTATTGCCTTGGTGGGCAAGCTAGAGATCTGCTTTAGTGTTGCTTTGTCTGTAGACTCTGCATCTCTGCTTTGATGACGTTTGAGTGACCACAGTGTGTGTCACCATCTCCCTGGAACTGGTTTCAGGCTAGCTGTGAGAGCATTTATCTGTGTCACCACTGCCCCTATGATGAGTTTGGGCCCGGGCAGATGAACTGGAGGTGACTCAAATCCTGGTAGGCAGTCGGCTCTCTCTTCTTGATGTATTTATGTACCCTGCTCTCCCCAGTATTCTCCTCCATCTGTAAAATTGAACAGATTCTCTAACCAAAAGTAAGAACGGTTTTATAAAAGGGGATAAAACTTAGTTATTAGAAGGTTATATTGCTGTGTATATTTTTTACTGGTTGTATTTGGACTAATATCATAGACAGTCAAAATATATCCGACTACATCGTTGAGGAAGAATTTCTATAAGTTAAGTTCCTAAGTTCTGGCATAACTAAGAATATCCATGTCACCTTTACATACAACACCAACTTTGTCCTGTGACATTGCTACTTGGTACAGAAAAGTTTCAGGCTCCATGAGATTTGTTTTCCCTGGCAGGTAGTTTCTTTCATCTGCCTGAAAGTAACCGATTTTTTTAATCCTCAAATCCAAAAATTCTATCAAGAAATGTCTAGATACTGGTTTTCTCTCATTAATTTCTGACCCTTTCTGATTTTAATATTAACGTGTTCCTTCCAGCCATGACGTTCAAAAATTATTGTAAAATATTTTTAGAACATGTAGGTGACAATAAAATCTTCTATATACCTATCTACCACTCAGTTTCCATACATCATATTTTACATATACTTCAAATTATTTTATAAGATGTCAAATTTTAGAGCTATTGTTGAACTTTCTTTTGCCATTCCCCTTTGAAGTCCAGATACAAGCACTCTTATGAATTTTCTGCCCCTATTTCATGTATATATGTCCTTGTCATACACACTCACATATATACATATATAAACTGTATTTTAAGTTACTTGCTATTATTTTCCATTTTTAACTTTAAATACATCTAGAATCAAGTTGCACATGTTTCTTAGTTTTACTTTGTCTAGTCTACATTATGTCTTGGAGCCATAGCTACACAGGTGTGAGAATTTCTCTGTTTTGTACACCAAAGCAGAACTTTTTTTTTTTTTAGTGTGATTAAATCTGCTTGATGTTGTGTGTTTCTTCTAGATCTGATGACTGCCAGTTTTTTTTTACTTTTTTTTTATTTTTGGAGAGAGACACAGAGAGAGACAGACAGAGAGAGAGGGAGAGGAAGACAGATAGAGAATGGGAGTGCTAGCAGTCTCTCAGCTGCTGTGAACGAAATCCAGATGTGTGCGCCCCCTTGTGGTCAAGTGTGGCATTGCGCCCTTGCGTCACTTTGCATCTGGCTAAACGTGGGACCTGGAGATTGGAACCAGCGTTCTTAGGCTTAGCAGGCAGGCGCCTTAACCGCTAAGCCATCTCTCCAGCCTCAGTTTTGTTTTTAAATATTTTTCTTTATTTATTTGAAATGGAGAAATAGGCAAGGAGAGAAGAGAGAGGAGAGAGAGAGAGAGAGAGAAAAATGGGCGTACCAGGGTCTCCAGCTTCTGCAAACAAAGTACAGAAGCGTACACCCCTTGTGCATCTGGCTTACCTGGGTCCTGGGGAGTTGAACCTGGGTCCTTTGGCTTTGCAGGCAAGCACCTTAACCACTAAGCCATTTCTCCAGCCCCAAAGCAGAACTTTTAATAGACACAACTACTTTCAGTAACAAAATTCAGGAATTAACCATTTTGTAGGTTTTACTATGTTCTGGATAGTAGATTAAATGCTTAACCTGCGTAGACTCATTTAACTTCTTAGACCAAATTGATAAGGGAGATGTTATTAACTATTCAATGTTATAATGAGAAAATCAAATTTCAAATAACTTGTCCAAGATACAGAAATTTTAAGGGAAGTAGAAAATTTTAATTATTTTTCCCACAGTTGCACAGATGTATTAGAAACCAGTCAATCTTGCTTAATGTCTGCACCTTGAACCCCTACTAGTATGTTGGGTAAAGATATTTTACTTTTTCTTTTGTTTTTTTGGTTTTGCAAGGTAGGGTCTCACTCTGGTCCAGGCTGACCTGGAATTAACTATGTAGTCTCAGGGTGGCCTCGAACTCTCAGCGATCCTCCTACCTCTGCCTCCTGAGTGCTGGGATTAAAGGTGTGCGCCACCACGCCCAGCAGATATTTTACTTTTTAAATGAGCTTTCGTATTCATAGTTTGTCTTGAAGTTTTTTTTGGCTAAGTTCTCAAATTTTTCAAGTAATGTTTTCCAATATATGTTAATGTCTTTATCACCTCTAAGGCACATGTTTTCATAATTGTATTTGTTTTGTGTGTTTTGCCCTTTGAACTAGCTATAATAAGTGATTTAACATTCATGTGTGATAATTCAAACAATATCCGTTCATGGCTGGTTTCTACTTATTAAGTTTTCTTCTCATAATAGGTCATATTTTTGTGCTTCTTTTAATGTTTGACAGTTCTAAATTGTGTCCTAAACTGAGAATATTATTGGATGGGAGCTGACAATTTTCATTCCTGTATTATTGCATATTGCTTACTTGGAAACTGCTTTGTCCCATTGTGCCTTTTTTAAAAGAGTTTTGAGGAAAGGATTTACAGCAGATAATGCTGTATAGGGTTAATTACTCATACCTGAGGTTCCTGTTTGAGTCCCAATACCAGTGCCTCAATTCTGAGGGATTTCTGTCTAGATGGTTGGAACTAGCACCAATTTGGCCATCTCCTCAGAGTTCTGGCTACTAATCCCTCTGATCCTTCAGAGAGTTGTCCTTTCATGCATGCACTGGTCAGGGTTATGCAGCATTCTCAAGGAAGATCCAGTATAGAATGCCTTCTTTGTGTAGCCCTCTCCTTATTTTACTCTGTTCTGCAAAACTCTAGCTGCCCTAAGACCCCTTACACTCACCTCTGTCTCCCCATGTCACATCTGATGAATTCCACCTGGTTCTTCCATCCCTCTAGCTCTGTTTGGAAAGTCTTGAGGTGCACACTGGAGCAATCAAAGGACTCCCTTCTTTTATTCATCATTACACAGGCATCCACCATCATTGCCAGGTCTATATTCATTTCTTTGAAAACTATTATTCTGACTATTTTTTTTATAATGCTTGAGAACTTATTCCTATCATACCATCTTGGATTGAACCAAAAGTTGTCCTTAGTTTTTATTTGGGCTGTTTTCCTATTTTTGAGACTGATAGTTTTTTATGTATTCTGGTTGCAGGTCTCTTATCAGGACTGTAATCTGTAAATGTTTTCTCCCATATGTCAGTTGTCTTCTCATGATTTTAACCCTGAAAAAAGTTCTACATTAAATCAGACCAAACTGTTCAATTTTTCTATTATAGATAGCTCTTTAGGTATATATTTGAAAATCCTTTGCCTAACTCTAAAGATAATCTGAAGTTTTCTTAGAAAATTATTAATTTTATGTTTTATATTTGGTCAGCTTTGAGTCAATTAAAGCAGAGTTATATGGCAGAGGGTCATTGGTAAATATGAAAAGCTAAAATTTTCACTATCATTTGCTGAAAAGCATATTCTCTTCATCAAATTATTTTTGCAGCTATGCCAAAAATTAGTTGACTATATTTATGTGATTTTTTTTATGCTTGGACTCAGTATTCTGATTCCCTGACCTGTGGTCTGTGCTGATGGCATACTTTACAGTCATGTAAAATCTTTATAAGTTTTAGTCAGGTAGTGAAGTCCTCCAAATTTGTATTTTCAAATTGCTTGATGTTTCTAATTTCTTTCTTTTTCCATATAAACTTTAAAATCACATTTTGGCTAGTTTTGATGAAGAGTGCATTGAATATATAGATCTATTGGGGAAAATTTGACTTTTTAACAATATTGAGCATGCCACTCTTTGAAAATGCTATACCTCTTTGCTAGGGTCATTGATTTATTGATTTATAGCTTTCAGCATACATATTTTGCAAATATATTGTATACTTAAGAGATTTTTGGTAACATTTAAATGGAACTTCAAAAGCTTATTAATTCCATTTCTTCTTTGCCAATTTATAAAGTTACAAGAGATTTTTAGACTGCCTATATTTTATTCTGAAAACTTGCTAAATCATTTATTAGTTCTAGGAATATTTTTGTAGGTTGTGATTTTCTACATAGAAAATTATGTCATCTGTGAATAAAGACATTTTATTCCTTTCTTCCCAATATTATGTCCTTTTAAAATCCCTTGTTATCATGTTCTGATTGGAACTTTCAATACAATATTGAACAGACAAAATGAAACATATCTAACTTGTTCTCACATCCTGAGAAGAACATTCAGTCTTTTACCATGAATAGTAATATCCAGATATCCATCTTATTTTCTCCCCTCCTTCTCCTCTCTTCTCCTCCCCTGCCCTCCCCTCCCCTCCTCTCTCCTCTCCTCTTTCCTTCTCTCCCCTCCCATTCCCTCTCTTCCCCAGGGTCTTCTTTCTTCCCCTTTCCCCTTTCTCTCTTCTCCTCTTTTCTTCTCCTCCTCTTTCCTTTTCATTTTTTTCTTAAGTGCCTGCCATTTTTTCTTTTATTCTTATAGCATGGGAGATACATTGATTTTTCAAATATTGAGAAGCATTTTATTTTTATTTTTGGAGAGCTACAGAGAGAGAGAGAGAGAGAGAGAGCGAGAGGGAGAGGGAGAGGGAGACAGATAGAGATGGGCTCGCCAGCAGTCTCTCAGCTGCTGTGAACAAAGTCCAGATGAGTGCGCCCCCTTGTGGTCAAGTGCGGCATTTCGCCCTTGTGTCACTTCGCATCTGGCTAAACATGGGACCTGGAGATTGGAGCTGGCGTTCTTAGGCTTAGCAGGCAGGCGCCTTAACCGCTAAGCCATCTCTCCAGCCCATGAGAAGCATTTTAATTTAATTCCTTTTAGGGTGGGGTTTCCTGGACTTTCTAGGAAGTACAGGCTTGAAAAGATCATCTGGAGTACAGTGGTGGTTACAGATGTTGCTCTATGGCTCTGTGCCACAGACAGACTTCTTGTTATTCTGATGAAGACAGATTTTTATTTTCTGTTGCCCATCTTTTCTCCAGAAAGTGAAAGCCTTTCGTGACACTCAGCTCTGTGCAGACTTTTCAGCTTAAGGCTCCTGACCTTCAAGAGTCCAGTGCCCTGTCTCCTTCATTACTGTCCAGTATTCTCTGAGCTGTTTGTTTGCATTTGCTTTTGAAGTGTTGTTGGCTTCCAAGGTCACTTTAATCAAATAATCTGTCTTTTTTTAATCCCTGGGATTTGCTATTAAATTATTAGCATTGTAATTTTTCAAACATTTAAATCATTATACTCATAATAGTGATGACACTGGCCAGGTGATTCTCATGATTTTATTTAAGCTTTTGGTTGCAATTTTTGAGCATAGCTCTTTAGGACAACAGAAACTTTTGGATGTTTAAACCTAACCAGAGAATGTTTGTCTTTAAACAAATTGATCATTTCATTTACATTATGTGTGTTATTGATATTTGTTTTATTTATATTTCATTTGTTTTAACAAAGTCTGCCACATATTGTCTGGTAATCCCAGTCAGTTACCTCTGCTGAGATAACAGCTTATTTTATTTTATTTTAAATGCATAGTCATCCTATTACATAAATACTATCATCACTTATTTGACAAACAGAAAAATCAAGATGATAATTTTAGTTTAACTTAGTGCTGATTATAAACAGCAGAGTTGTGATTTAACCTGTTAATCAAAGGCAAGATTCTTATTCTCTACTCTATGTTGCCTGGACTGTCTTGAGAAAATCAGTTGGAAAGTAACTAACTCGTTCTCTTTTTTCATTCACTGCCTATTTCATAGAGGAACATGATGATTCCTTGCATGTGCCCTTCTCTTTGTACTTCTGCACTTTTTCACATATGCTAAGACTCTTTTTTCTTCTTTCCATACTAACTAAATCCATGGTTAGTGTTAAGAACCAATTTAATTTTATTTTCAGATTTTTTTTTTTTTTTGGGAGAGAGACAGAGAGGGAGAGGAAGACAGATAGAGATGGGCGCCAGCAGTGTCTCAGCTGCTGTGAACAAAATCCAGATGCGTGCTCCCCCTTGTGGTCAAGTGCAGCATTGCACCCTTGTGTTACTTTCCATCTGGCTAAACGTGGGACCTGGAGATTGGAACCAGAGTTCTTAGGCTTAGGAGGCAGGCGCCTTAACCTCTAAGCCATCTCTCCAGCCCTATTTTCAGATTTTGAGAGCACTGTTCAAATATTTTGGGGAGATTATTAGTAGCCCAAGAGAAAAGGAAGCTGAGAGTTTGTTGCTGTGAGTTTGTTGCACTGCAGTATTCTAACTAGTTCATATGACAAGCAATAGTGGAAAAGTTAGAATACGAAAGAGTCTCACCTAATGTTCCCTGATAGATAATTCTAATATATATATATATATATATATATATATATATATATATATATATATATATGGAGAGAGAGAGAGAGAGAGAGAGAGAGAATGAGTGAGCAATGGGAGAGCAGGCTGGTTTGATAAGAGGCAATGAGACAATACCCTCTTAGAATTGAAGTTTTTTTTTTTTTTTTTTAACTTTTTATTTAATCTTATTTTTTTGGAGAGAGACACAGAGAGAGACAGAGAGAGAGAGAGAGAGAGAGAGAGGGAGGAGGGAGGGAGGAAGACAGAGATGGGTGCGCGAGCTGTGTCTCAGCTGCTGCGAACAAAATCCAGATGTGCGCGCCCCCTTGTGGCCAAGTGCGGCAATGCGCCCTTGCGTCCCTTTGCATCTGGCTAAACGTGGGACCTGGAGATTGGAACAGCTGGAGATTGGAACCAGTGTTCTTAGGGTGAGGGGGCAGGCGCCTTAACCCCTAAGCCATCTCTCCAGCCCAGAATTGAAGTTTTATGGGGAGTATAATAACACCATGCCAAGGTGGCAGGTGGAGTCTAAAGCCAGGGAGAGAGAGAAAGAGAGATAGATAGAGAGAGAGAGACAGAAAGAGAGAGAGAGTGAGGTCTGGAAATTCAAGGAACAAATAAGCCTCTTGACTTTTATAAGTTTTCAGGGGAGGAAGGAAGTTCTACTCCATGTAACACAACAGCCTATATGCTTGGAGTCCAAGCCACAGAGGAACGAGCTAGAACCCAAGGTGATGACTTAGATGTCTTTAGGATTCCCTGGACTGGCCTTGCTTCCCTTGGTCTTCACCTTGGTCTTAGGCATGAGGGTGCTCTTAATGTAACCTAGTGTCTATGTTCTAATATTCCCATTCTCTTTTGAAAAGTTTCTTTCTATAGTCAGCTGTTAGCCTTTGCCCAGCTAGTCTTCTCAGCTGATTCAGGCTTCTAAATTTTTAGCAGTGACCACTGTTACAAATGAGAATTGAGAAAACCTCCCTTTAGGTCCCTGCTAGGAATGTACTCTGGTAGCTGGTATACTTTTGTCATGTTGAAGAGGCTGGCTCACTTACTGTTTTTGCCCAAGCTAAGAGTGCTAGTGCAGGTCCACCACCGAGCCTCGCCACATGCTTGTTTAACTTTCCCTACAAGCGCCATGTGTTCAAAATAGTGTCAGTTTTTGATTCAGCTCTATTTGCAGACGTTTCTCAAAGTTTTATCGTGGATCTGGAATATCAAGTATCTGGTAAATAAGATATTTTCTTCTTCTTTATAAACATTCCACTTGAAGACAAGTCAAGAATCATTGTATCTAGGAGAGTTAAACACATTCACACGAATTTGCCCTTTGACCCAGTACTCTAAGTAGCACATTATAAATGGCTAATAAGGAAATCACACGACACCACTATAGAAAACTATAACTTTTGTGATTTTTCTAGACACAATATTCCCAAGTTCTATTTACTTGCTACATCTGTGTTGAGAATGCATTTTAGAGACTTGGTAAGGCTCTTATAAATCCTATTCATGGAAAATCCTTCAGTTCAATAGTAGCCATTATTGGGAGGGTTGTTCTTGGCAAACATGGAGGAGAGCTGCCTTAACAGAAATATGGGAGAGAGAAGCTAGCTTCAATGATCTGTCCATCAGCCTCATTGGCAATCCTGTGCTGAGATGAACAATTCTACTTAGAGTGACTGCTGCTCATCTTTCCACCAAGACAATCATCTGATAACAACATGAAAAGATGGATGTAGCATCTTAAAGGACATTCTGCTTTTTTAACTCGGAATGCCTTCAAAACCAACACTATTCCCAGTGAACTGTAAAGCACAAGCAATGTCCACCTTGACGTCATTGTATAATGTGAAGACAGAAAGAAGCCAGATACCAAAAAGGACATCAAAGAGTTCCCAGAGCCAAGCCTCATAAAAATTGGAATTCTTGCTTCCTCTGTTGTCGTCCATAGCGTCTCTTGCCTCTTGCTAAATATCAAAGATATTTAAGTTTAAACAAATGTTGTCTCCCTCTCCTTCTGGCAGAGAAGTCATCATGCTGAATTGGTGGCACTTTCCATGGCAACAGACTGTGATGTCAGAGATGTGGTGCCAAGCAATTAGATGTTGTATGGGCCACAGTTGGAAATATGCAGCTCTGAGGATGGTGGTGAGACGGGGTAGCTGTTGTGAGCAAGAAAAATATCTCCGTTGCTTGCCTGTGTGTCTCCCAGAAGCCTGTGGCTGAAGAACATTGATATAGCAAATGAAGCTGGGGGAGGCAATGGAAGCAGCAGCTTTCAAGACAAGGTGTCAAAGGAGAGGCAGGCCAGGAAAGGGAGGTTGCTAAAGACCGCATGCAGATGGCTGGCATTCTGCCAGTCTGTGGCTTTGATGCTTCCTAGACATTTACTAAGGTGTTGAAGGGGAGGCTCCAGAGAGAGACTCAAAGTCAGCACCTAGGGGACGAATAAAGTCTGCTGTCCTGTCTTGTGAAGCAGAAGTGTGAGAACATCCTGTGTTGCAGCTTTCAAGGAAGGAGCACCTTGATGCGACCTTTTGAGACCTGAGATTCTCCTGTGAGTACGCCATAAGGAGAAGGATGTTTTGTAGCAAAACCATCAAGGAGGAGGCAGTAGATGGTGACTCCTCTTATTCCTGTTGTGAAAAAATGATCTGGGAGTGTTTGAAACAAACTTTAAAAAATCATAGCCCAAAATTTTGTGGGCCTTTTTCAAGTATACAAGAAGATGAAATCTACCTGTGAAAAACCATAGATGAAGTTTTAAAATACACATTTCAGTAATACAGTAATATGGGATAAATTTGGACTGCATATGGCTTCTTATGTAAAGGAAAGTTTCTTCTCCTTTTAGTAACACATTGTCTGCTGCCGGTGCTTAGCACCTTCTGCCATATGCTCCATCAAACAAGCTGTTGCGATTCAAGAACCAGCCCTAGTAATTACAATCAGATGATGAGCCACATGAAGAAAATGAGCTGGGGGAAGAACATGCCAACAGAACCCAGCCTTTTCAACTCTAAATAGAGACAGACAGACAGACAGACAGGGAAGATAAAAGACAGTCATTTACTCACAGGCAACTCAGAGGATTTGGATGCAACCATCACTAGGGCAATTGCTCGTATTTATATACGTATTTTGAATTGTTCTGAGATGAACAGATTAGCTATATTGAAGTACATGTTGCTAGATACCATGGCTCTCCTGTGGAATACAAATTATTTCATGAATAAAAATACAGGGCTTGAGAGATTGCTCAGTGGTTAAGGAGCTTGCCTTCAAAACCTAATGACCCCCATTGATTCCCCAGTACCCACATAAAGACAGACGCACAAAGTGGCTCATGCATCTGGAGTTCTTTTGTAGAGGCTAGAGGCCTTGGTGTGCCTTCTCTCTGTCTTTCTGTTTCTGCTTGCAAATAAAAAAAAATACAATATGACTTGGAACACATCCCAAAATATTTCAGATTAAGCCTTTAGCACTTTGAAGCTCTCCCAGCGCTTGGGAGGTGGAGGATCAGAAATTCAAGGTCAAGTTTAGCTACATAGTGAGTTCAAGGCCAGCCCACTCTACTTGAAACCCAGTCTCAACAACCTGAGACTTCAATAAGGGCTTGAAAATGTTTAAAACATGAGTTTATTAAAATCACAATGACAGAAAACCTTGGCAAACAAGATTTTCAAATAAAGAACATGTAGGATGGTAGGTATTAAATAGAGCCAATAAATAAAAATCTTGTAAGTGTAAATGAGTTACATTTTTAGAGAACTGATGAGTTGCAACATAGATTTGAAGGCATTTCACATTCATGCAATCTTGAAAGCAGAGATAGAGATGGAGTGATAAATTCCAATGTAAACTTTTAAATTTTTATTTATTTTTTATTTATTTAAGAGAATGTGGGAGAGTGAAAGAGGCAGAGAGAGAGAGAGAAAGAGAGAGAGAAAAACCAACAGGTGTGCCAGGGCCTCTAGTCACTGCAAACAAACTCCAGATGCATATGCCACCTTGCGCATCTAGCTTTACATGGGTACTGGGGAATTGAACACAGGTTCTTAGACTTTGCAGGCAAGTGCCTTAACCACTGAGCAATCTTTTTGGCCATTG
The DNA here is from genome assembly GCA_036365145.1 of Orientallactaga sibirica. Lineage (NCBI taxonomy): Eukaryota > Metazoa > Chordata > Mammalia > Rodentia > Dipodidae > Orientallactaga > Orientallactaga sibirica. The sequence goes on from JAEOAD010002853.1 coordinate 1,263,795, forward strand.
TTTTATTTTTAAATACTTTTATTTTTATTTTTAGAAAGAGACAGAGAGAGACAGACAGAGAGAGAGGGAGAGGGAGACAGATAGAGAATGGGTATGCCAGCAGTCTCTCAGCTGCTGTGAACAAAATCCAGATGTGTGCGCCCCCTTGTGGTCAAGTGTGGCATTGCATCCTTGCGTCACTGTATCTGGCTAAACGTGGGACCTGGAGATTGGAACCCGCATTCTTAGGCTTAGGAGGCAGGCGCCTTAACCACTAAGCCATCTCTCCAGCCCCCTTGTTTTATTTTTGAGGCAGGATCTCTTGAAACTCACTCTGTAGTCTAGGCTGGACTTGAATTCATGATGAACCCCATCTTCCTGAATAGTGGGATTAAAGGTGTGAGCCACCACACCCAGCTTCTAATGTTCATCTTGTAGAAGATCCTCTTAGACAAGATCACCATAGGAGGGAGAAGGTTGAGAGTTTATAGAGCAACATTGAACTTTACGTTGAAGACTTTGATTCATCAAAACACATATCACAGTGAAACTGCATCTCACTGAATGCAGACAAGCAAATCTCAAAAAAAAAAAAACATCATGAATTACAGCAAATGAGAACATGGAATATGAGTCTTGGAGTGTGATTTTCTTCGAAGTCTGCTTTATTCTACTCTGGATTAACAAATTGACACCCCACATGGTATTATTGAATATTAGAAATGCACGAAAAAGAGGGTCACTGAATTTGCAGCATGGTCTTGTGTTTTGGAAATGGCCATGTGCAGTGTGAAGCAGGTTTGCTGGATGCCTGCGTGGAGACCTGAAGGAGCCATGAGGATGGACTGTGCGTTGCAGTGGAGACCCAGTGGAGATGCCAGGACCACAAGATGGCTGCCAAGGACAGCTGCCAGCCCTGGATGAAGTTTTCCAGGACTGTCAGTACCCTAGTTGGAGGGGTAGAATTGGAACTCCAGAGACTTGTTGCTGGTTAGAATTACCAGATTTGGAGACTTGTCACTGGCTAGAGTTGTTGGAACTACAGAGTTTGATGTTTGCCTCAGTTGTTTTAAATCTTGTATTGGTTAAATATTTCTTGGCTACGCTCAATGCCATCTTTTGCAGTGTGAGTATTTATTCTGTACCATTATGGGTTTAGGGGGGATTTTTTGGTATTATGACTCAGTTAATAGACCTTGGATTATGGGGATATTTGAACATCATTGGGATTGATAAAATATGGGGACTTTTAAAGTTGGATGAATGCATTGTATTTTACATCATGTATGAGTATCAGTTTATGGGGGCCAGGGCAGAATGTGGTGGTTTGATTCAGGTATCCCCATATAAACTTAGGTGTTCTGAATGCTAGGTTCCCAGCTAATGGAGATTTGGGAATTAAAGCCTCCTGGAGGCAGTGTATTGTATGTTTTGAGGTAGGCTTATGAGTTTTATAGCCAATTTCCCTTTGCCAGTGTTTGGTACACTCTCCTGTTTCTGTTGTCCACCTAATATTGGTGAGGAGGTGATGTCCACTCTCTGCTCATGCTGTCATTTCCCTGCCATCATGGAGCTTCTCTTCAAGCCTGTAAGCCAGAAATAACCTTTTTTTCCCCACAAGCTGCTCTTGGTCAGGTGATATCTGCCAGCAATGCAAACCTGGATGCAGCACCATGTAAAGCCAGATGCACAAACTAGCACATGTGTCTGGAGCTTGTTTTCAGTGGCTAGGTGCCCGGGGATGCCCCTCCCCCCTCTGTCTCTCTCAAATAAATAAATAAAATATTAAAAATTTTGAGTATAAAGACATATAAAATTATCTATATTTGAATTTAAAAGCTCAAGTCTTTAAGAAGAAACTCATAAAATTAAGCATAATAAAATTAAATGGCAAAGTACACATAAGATATTAGAACACATATCTAATGTTACTGCAGTATATTTAGGGAGATTAGAAAATAGGAGACAGGGAGAATAGACGCTTTACATGTTTCGCTTGAGACTTCAATGAAGCAATATAGCAAACCAAAAAAAAAAAAAGCAAAATAAATAAGGTAAAATAAGACAACAAATACTTGGAAAAATTAAAATAGCGAGATAATACATAAATGTCTTTCAAAGAATTTGAGGAATTAGGCAAATCTATGTTTAAATTGATTTTTAAAATATTTAACAAGATTAAAAATTAAAATGGAGAATTTAGGTATAAAATGAGAAACTATGAAGATGAAAATTAGAGGATTAGAAATGATAATAACTGAAATTAGGAACAATATGGATGATCTAATTGACAATGAGGAAAATGCAGACAATTGCAGAATTGAATGATAGCTCAGGAAAAGGTATTAAGAATAAAGTGCAGAAAGGAAAAGTATAAAGAGTAATAGAATTCAGTACAATATAGAAAATGCAGTGAGTGACTAGAATATATTTATGCTTCCAGAAGACAAAAGAATAAGGAGACATAACATTTAAAGATATGGTGTCTGGAGTCTTCTCAAGCTGAAAGGAGACAAAGAGCCACAGTCAAAGATTGAGTAACCACACTTGCAGTGTTTGAGATGTATATAATAGAGTAAACCTGGACCATAGTTCCCAAAGATTCCTGTTCCTCTCTCATGCAAAATACTCACCTCATCCAAAGATCCTCAGAAGTCTCCATGCATATAGTGACAACTGACAACTCAAATACTAAATCTCATCTAATTATCCAGCATTAGAAAACCCTAAGAAGGGTGTGGTGGTGTACTCGAGAGGCAGAGGTAGGAGGATTGCTGTGTGTTCAAGGCCAGCCTGGAACTACAGAGTGAGTTCCAGGTCAGCCTGGTCTAGAGTAAGACCCTACCTTGAAACAACAACAACCCTAAATGCAGTATGGCTGACTTATATAATGTTCTTGGTATGGTAATTTCAGAGCTAAAGTTTGTCTGAATCTGTGGACTCATGAAACCAAAAAATAAGTTATATGCTTGGAAATGCAATGCTGGGAGAGATGTATTATAACAGTTACATTGGATTCTAAAGGTAAAAAAATATGAAGAAACACAGGAACCAATAGTTTCATCAATTTTGGTGTTTGTTGGTATAATTTGCATTAGGCTTCAAGGCCAGATGTTGATTTGATATGACTCAGTATTGTGCCCATTAGTACTGTAGCTCTCCCTTCTGGGCTCCCAGCCCTGGCCTATATCTTTGTACCTGCAGCTTCAGTCTCTAGATTCACGCCTGCTGTCAAAGACACCCTTCCTTTTTCTTTAAGGCAACATAAATCATACATACAATACAATGCAATATACATATATATACATACATACATACATACATACATACATACATACATATATATATATATATACATACACAAACAAACACACACACAATTTGTAGCTGGATATTTTTGTTATCATCAGTTCTTCTTGTATAATTTGACCAGTCCAATAGCTTTCTTCCATTTCATTCTTTCTCTTTCACTCCAAGCTGATAGTGATTTTTCTGATATAGTAGTTTCAAAAATTTTGTGTGTCTCCTACACATGACATGAGGATGTATATGATCAGGCAAGATAATACCATCTCCTTTCCTAGCCTTTTCTGACATGTTTGAAATAGTCCATGAATTCCATTCCCAATCAGAAGGTTTTCCAGACACATCTTTTGTCTTTTTTTTTTTTTTTTTTTTTTTCTGGAGCAGTTTGCCTAACACCGAGTTTCACAGTTTTTGCAGATTTAGCCATACAGTCCCTCACTCTACTGAAGCCATTATTTAAAGGGTAAATAGAACTTGATGTTATCCATTCAAGGCTATTTTTTCAGGCATACAGAATGAAATAATGATAGGGACATTTAGGCATGTACCTAAGTTCCAAAAAAATTAAAAAAAAATAGGCCAATGAGTCCAGGCAGTATGTAGAAGGATGAAACTAGATCCATATCTCTCTCCATACACAACAATCAAATCCAAATAGACCAAAAACCTTAATGTCAGATGTCAAACTCTGAAAGTGCTACATGGAAAAATAGGGGAGACACTTCAACATGCAAGAACTGAATTGAAAACTACTCTGAGTTTTAATTCCATGTCACTCTTCTCTGAATTTCTATCATCAAGAAATCAAATGACAGTAAATGATGGTGAGGATGAGGGTGTGGAGGAAGAGGAACACTTCTCTATTGTTGGTGGGAATGTACACTGGTACAGTCATTGTGATAATTAGTGTGGAGGTTCCCAAGACAGCTAAAAATAGATTTACTATAAGACCCAGCTATACCACTTCTTAACATATACCATAAGGACACATTACTATAGAGATACTTGCTCCTCCATGTTTATTACTGCTGTATTCACCATCACTGGGAAATGGAACCAGCACAGCTGCCCTTTAATTGATGAATGGATAAAGAAGATGGGATATATTTACATAATGAAGTTTTATTCCTCTGTATTTATTCATCTGTAAAGAAAAATAAAATTATGAAATTTGCAAGGAAATAAATGGATCTGTAAAAGATGATAGGTAACTCAGGCAGACATTCAAATCCCATGTGTTCTCTCTCATATGTGAATCTTTGTTTCAAGTGTTTAGATTTGTATGTGAGTTGGATAAAGGTCAGTAGTAGAGACCAGGAAGCTGGAAAGTGGATATGAGTGAGGGAAGAGTGGAAAGGACTAAAGGGAAGCTATAGCACATATGTAAGTAGAGGAGCAGAATTCTGGGGGTGGAATTGTCTAAGTGGAGTCAGAGTAGAGGATGGAGGAAAGGAGGGGAAGGGTTTGAGATATTATGTATAGGGCTGGAGAGATGGCTTAACGGTTAAGGCGCCTGCCTCCTAAGCCTAAGAACGCTGGTTCCAATCTCCAGGTCCCACGTTTAGCCAGATGCAAAGTGACACAGGGCACAATGCTGCACTTGACCACAAGGGGGCACACACATCTGGATTTCGTTCACAGCAGCTGAGAGACTGCTGGCATGCCCATCTCTATCTGTCTCCCTCTCCCTCTCTGTCTGTCTCTCTCTGTGTCTCTCTCTAAAAATAAAAAATAAAAAACTTTAAAAAATATTTTTAAAAAGATATTATGTATAAACCATATGGAAACCTATTTCTTCCCTAAATAATAATCCATACATACATTAACAGAGAGTTGGGCTATGGGAACCACAGGAGGACAATGATGACTCGTAGCATAAATGTACGGGAGACCCTGCAGACTACAAAGTCAACCAGCTGGACAAGAATTACATACTTGTGCAATAGAGGCACACAGACTCTGTGGGCAACCATCTGTTCTCTACTTAGACTCGAGGCCCACTCGGTAGGAGAGAACTCAGATCTGGTACTGGAAACCAAGTCAGATTCCCATGGTCAGGAAATTCAGATTCCAGAAAGAAGCCTCTGTCACTCTGTGGAGAAGAAGAGTGGCTTACACACCAAAGAAATCTCTTATATAACTTTCATACCCCTGTTAACCCAAGCTGCTCTCATCTCTGCTGTATTTTACATATGGCTGAGAAAACAGAAGAGAACAAGGATCCGTTGATAAAACAAGATAGCTGATGGCCCACTATGAGATGTACCACCTCTACCACATCTGCCAGGGCCCAGGAAAAAGTGCAGAGGAAGCATCAACAGGAATTCTGCCTTACTGTTAGCCTGACAGCCAGTTCCAGGTTGATGGTGACAGACATGGTGATGAAATTCTATCAAAGCAGAAATCCAGAGGCTACAGAGACTCAATATGAAGTCAGACTGCCTACAGGCCTGCCATGGCCCAGGGGACATTGTGGAAGAAGGGGCAGAAAGATTATAAGAGCCACAGAGTGGGTAGGAATATCTTTGAGGCATAGTCCCCCTACCAACCCACAGAGACTCACTGAGGCTCTCATGACCCCACAGCCCACAGTGAATACTATAACCCCACTGAGGAGGATTCCAGGGTTACAGAAGCAAGGGTTAGTGTATAAAAGACTGAGTCATAATGTAAAAAAAAAAAAATAGGCTGGCGAGATGGCTTAGCGGTTAAACGCTTGCCTTTGAAGCCTAAGGACCCTGGTTCAAGGCTCGATTCTCCAGGACCCACGTAAGCCAGATGCACAAGGGGGAAAACACATCTGGAGTTTGTTTGCAGTGGCTGGAGGCCCTAGCGTGCCCATTCTCTCTCTCTCTACCTGCCTATTTCTGTATCTCTCTCTCTCTCTCTCAAATAAATAAATAAATAAATAAATAAATTATTTTTTAAAAAAGACTGAGTCATAATGTACATAAAATTTAAAAAGTTATACAAAGTTTAAAAAACTCATAATGGAAAGAAAACAAAGAAGGGGGCGGGGAGAGAGAGGCTGGGGTAGAACTATCCTGTGGATGTGTATAATGTTGCATCCAGAAACCACAGACTGGTATTATAAAAAGTTCAGTGCCAGGAATAGGATACCTTCCAGTGAGTTACTGGCCAAGGAGGCCCCTGGTATCCCCAAAACATTACAGACTATTGCCAAGGATCTTGGTTGCTCACCAAAACTAGATGGTAAGACCCTATTACTGAAGATACCACTTGCTTGGGCTGTAGGTCACTGAGAAATCAAGCTGGAGCTGAGCTGGAAGCCTCCTCACTATTGTGCATCTAGCAGGATGCTGGAAAGAGCTGTACAGCGTGGAGCCTTTGGGAAGTCATCAATGCACTTAACCAGCGGTGGATCTTGCAAGCTTTATGGTTGGCTAACCAGGCCAAGTGTACCAACTGTGCAATGGAGACACGTCGGTTGTGAGGGAAACAACTGCTTTTTGCATTGACTTGAGGTCTGCTCCACAGACCTGGTACAGAAAATCTAGTCAAAAGCCTATGACCTATATCATGCATACCCAACTACTCTTATGTTTATGCCCATATATTAATTATACTCTCAGTTTGGGATAGGGAAGCTTCTCTTTTCAGAGGGTGGAGATGACCAGGGTGACTCAAAGCTCACTATAGTACTGAGAAGAAGTGACATTAAAGTGTTCAGCACTGGGTTGGAGAGATGGCTTAGTGGTTAAGCGCTTGCCTGTGAAGGCTAAGGACCCCAGTTCAAGGCTCAATTCCCCAGGACCCACATAAGCCAGATGCACAAGGTGGCGCATGCATCTGGAGCTCATTTGCAGTGGCTGGGGGCTCTGGTGAGCCCATTCTCTCTCTTTCTGCCTCTTTCTCTGTTGCTCTGTCTGTTGCTCTCAAATAAATAAATAAAAATAAAGAAAAAAATTTTTTAAAAAAAGTGTTCAGCACTAAACTAGACATCTCTATCACAGTCCCTAAGGTTCAGGGATAACTGCAGAAGAGGTGGTGGAAAGAATGTAAGAGGCAAAGGAAGGATAGAACTGTCTATAGTACTGTCTTCCAGGCATAAAGTGGCTTTGATATTCATGACCTCCCAGTGGCCAATGCCACCTACACAAGACTTGAATAATAGGAGGGGAAAAAGTGGTGGCATAAAAAAGAAGGGAGACTAGTTGGAAGGAAGAAGGGATTCAATGGAGCAGGGATTGGGGATGGAGAAAAGGTGGTCATAGGAGGGGATTGTGATCACGGAATATTGTCATACTTATGGAAGTTGTCAAATGTTGTGAATATTTTATAGGGGAACACAGGAGTTTACCTTGAATCTCAGAAGAGACTTTATGCTTTGCATTTTTGATCACTGTTGTGTCTGCTAAGACCATGTGGATTTTTGAAGCTGGACTGGATGCATTTTGCATTATGAGATGGCCATGAAACTATGGAGGGCACAGGCAAAATGATGTGGCTTGAACCTGAAATGGGCTCCTCTGGCCCATGTATGAATATCTGGTCCTTAGCTGGTAGTGCTGATCTGGAAGGCTGCAGGATTTTGGACATGAGGTCTGTCTGGTAGAGGAGGATGCTGGGGAATGTCTTTGAAGGTTAGTTCTAGTGTTTCCATTTCTTGTTTATTCATGATGTGAGGACAGCAGCCTCGGGCTCCTGACTGTTGACAGAACTGCTTCTGCTGCCAGGCTTTGCCTGAAATGACAGCCTGTAGTCTCTGAAACGGTGAGGCTAAAATAAACCTTTCCTCCTTTAAGTAGCTTCTATAAGGTGTTTTGTTAATAATAATGAAAATAAATCTCAAATACCTATAGAATTTGCAATAAGTAACCACAATTTTGATAGTTACAACAAAAATTTATTTCACAGCTCTAGAGTTCCATTGTCAAACATCAGCATCACATCTTCCAAAGCCATGCTCGTTCCACAGTCTCTGGGAAAGAATCTATTATTTGCCTGCTTGTGTTCACATTATTTCTCTCTCTCTCTCTCCTTGTGGTTATGTGCACACACATTCTTATGTACAAGCATGTGTTCAAATATCCTTATCCTTCCCTTTTCTAAAACACATATGTTATATCCAGGGTTCTTCCATATAATGCAGGATCATACCCCATATCAAGATTCTTAACCTAATTATATTCATGAAGTCTTTTTTTTTTATTTTTACAGAGAGACACAGAGACAGACAGACAGAGAGAGAGAGGGGAGGGAGACAGATAGAAAATGGGCGCACCAGCAGTCTCTCAGCTGCTGTGAACGAAATCCAGGTGTGTACGTCCCCTTGTGGTCAAGGGCGCAATGTTGCCCTTGCATCTGGCTAAAGGTGGGACCTGGAGTTTGGAACCACTGGAGATTGGAATCAGCATTCTTAGGCTTAGGAGGCAGGCGCCTTAACTGCTAAGCCATCTCTCCAGCCTGTGAAGTCTTCTTTTTCCAAATGAAGGAAGATTTACGGGTTATAAGAATTATGATGTGGAAATTTGGGGCATCATTTTTTTTTCAGACTACCGCAATAGCGCAGAAGTATGTTTTTGAAAATGGTAAATGGATCCCAAAATTTATATAGAAGTACAGAGTGTGAGGAACTGCCAAATTTTTTGAAGGAAACCTGTAAGAAGATAGACAGTCAACCCTGAAGATATCAAAAGTTTAAAAGGAATTTTAAAGACATGAGACATTATGTTATAAGCAGAAGAACAAATAGATAAACTATTGAATAAGAATAAGCAGTGCAGAGTGATCCACAAGGAAAAGGGCATTTGGTAAACAACAGAGCTATCATTACACACCAAAGTGCAAAAGATGGATTATTCAATACATGGTATTTGGACAATTAACTATCCAGATGGTAGAAAGTAAAATGAAATTCCTACCCAACATGACATACAATAACTTCCATATGGATTAAAGATCTTAATGCTACCAGTACCTCTTTAATCTTTAAATGAATATATGTTTATTAACTTGATGCAAGATAGAATTCTTTAAGGAATGAAATTACATACCAAAAAGGAAATGAGGTGTATGACTGGACCAAATTATAAACTTCTTTGGATAAAAACTTTATAAATGAGAGAGAGAGAGAGAGAGAGAGAGAGAGATTGATTTACAAACTGGCTATCAAATCATTAGTGAAAGAAAGAAGTTTTGCAAATATTCAATAAAAAAAAACAATTTGTTATAGAATAATGGACATTGAATAAGCACCACAAAACCTAAAAACATGAAAAGTTGCTCAAATATACGAGTCATATACATTACAGAAAAATAAAAACAGATGAGATGTTAGCAAATAAAAAAGTAAATGTATTGCTCTATATTCATTGTTTCATGATGGGTTTCGCATCGTGTCTTTTAACTATATTCATGCAGTGTATGTCTTCGCCTTTTCCTCCATTTGGTATTTACTTATTTCCCTAAACAGTCCACTTCTTTCCTGCTATGTACATGAGCAAGTTTTATGTATCTATATAAAATCTACATTCCACAAACAATAGAAATTGTGTCATGTTCATTGTTTTGATTATGTTGGAGAATTTTGTCATTATCTTGCAACTCCAATTATGTGAATACAACTTAGCATTTCTACTACTGAGCTAATTGTCCTTGAGCAATGATTTTCAAAATGTCTCAAGATGGTGGACATGTGTTATAATTGCATTGCTTACTACAACAGTCACCATTCAGAAAGTAATTATTGTAGCATGGGAACATCTGCAATGTGGCTCAGAAATGAAAGTTTAATGGTCTCTATTTTTGTTTCATAATTTAGATGTAAATAATGTGTTGCTATATTTCCTGTATGAAGCAAAAGGACAGTAGTAGAAAAACCCCTCATGGATGTACAATTCCTATACAGAAAGTTATGCAATGCTGTTTTTTTTTTTTTTTCTCAAGAGCTAAAATCTTATTTCTGTTCCGGAGGAACTTACTTATAGAGTAATTTATGGTAAGTGGCTCAAGGTGGTATTTATTTTCAAGACAAGGCTAGATAACACCACTGTGTGTAGCTCGGAAAATTCATGTGTGGAAGCCTTATCCTTAATGCAGCATGTGTGGAAAGTGCTGGAAGGCTCCACTCTTTCCATCCAGTGCTAGAAAGCACTATGAGAGCTACTGGGGAAAATGGCCAACAATGGTGTGAGCAAGCAGGGTTCTAAGCTACTCAGAAGCAGCCAACCTGAAAAGATGCACACACCCGTGCAATGATGGCACACAGCCTTGGTGGGTTGCCGGTGGCCTTCTGATTGGCTAAGAGAGCCACTCAGTGGAAAGGAACCATGGCCGGAACTGGGAACCAGGTCAGAATCTTTTGGAGACAAAGATTATGGTCTCCAACAACGGGCTTTCTCCAGTCTTTGGATAAAAGAGGGGCTACATCCATCAAAACGCCCTAAATTAACAATGCTTATCCCATTTAACCTATGCTGAATTCATTCCTCTGGAAAATCTTGTTGTAGTTTTTCAGAAAATAGCAAGACCTGTGGAGATAAACTTCTCCTCCTCACACTTCAGCCAGGGCCCAAGTGAAGCCGCGGAGGAATTGGGGACATGAGTAAAAGGTGCTGCTTTCATGGTGAACCCGACAGTCAGCACCAGGGTGAAGGAGACAGTTGTTAAGGAGTCTACGCGTACCAAAGCAGAGATCCAAAGGCTCCTGAACGCTCATCACTGAAGTAGATTTAAACACACCCATCAGGGCTCAGGGGATTTTGCAGAAGAGAGGGCAGAATGATTGTAAGAAGCACATGTCCGAATGTCATACCCAGAGGCATTGCCCCCGCCAATAACTGACTGCTGCTCCCATAACCCAGAACCCCATGGGGAATATGAGCAACCCCATTGAGGAGGGTGCTCAGTGGCAGGGAGGAGGGAAAAGATGGTATCAACACATGATGTATCTATACAAAATATGTTCTTAGTAATAAAAAAAAGACTCACTGTAAAAAAATACTGTACATGCCCATAAATATGGAAACCTGTAAATGCATCCAGGTACTCTGGAGCAGTTAAAAGAATGAATATAAAATTACGCATATTGCACTGATTAGAAAAATACTAAGCTTCCATAGCAATGAGAATTTGAAAATGCTGCTTAAGTAGCATGTGCACACTACAGCCTGGTGGGGGCTGACTTGTCATCCGGGCTGTCAATATCCCTTTGTGTGCTGTTCTGCTGTACCTCACTGCATGGACAAAGCTTGGTATTGAGTAAGACTATAGACTCTGGCAGAAAGAGGAATCCTGAAGCCATTCCTTTTTAAATATGTCAACAGGAAGTTTCCTGCATCATATCTGGTAGCATTGTAAAAGTGGAGCCACATTGGAGCTTGGAGACATAGGCTGTCACCAGGCACTTATGACAATGGGAAGAAACGCAGAACATCTGGGGGGAACCAACCAGCATTATGAGTCTCAGATTTCTCCACCGGCCATATAAATACCTGTGCATACATTTCTTCCCATTCAAAGACATCCCTTCACAAGACAGTCCAGTCGTTTCCAGATAGTGCAAACAATTCAAAATCCAAAGTTTAAATCACATATGCAGAGACACAGAGATTCACAAAACCTCATCACTGGAACAGACCTAAAATGAACCCAACATGGCTCAGGGAAATTCACGGAAGAGGGGGTGGAAAGCTCGTTAGAGCCATGAGTTGGGTCATTATACACAGAGTCATTGTCTCTCCCACATAACTGATGGCTACCCCCACAATGCAAGGCCCACAATCTCCATGGGGGGAGGACAGGGAGAAGGCCACGATGGTACCATCATGGCTATATATATACTATATACATAACTAATAAAAATATATTTTTTAAAGTTTCTGGATGAGAGGTGATTGACTACATTGGACATGGGTCCATCTCTTGGCCCAGACACCTATGAAGACAAATGGTTGTGAGCCCACCCGTCTACACTGTACAAAGACACACCCAGAATACAATAATCAGAAATATAATAAACCCCATGATAGAAGCCATTTAATGTTGGCAAACCCTTTGCACTGGCTGAGCAATATGCTCCTTGTGTAGTCTATCTCTGCTGCTTCTACTCTGTTGTAGAGTTAACTTCACTGGCCATTTTCTTCTGTGATCATTGAGCAATTTCTTTATCTTTTATCATCTTGGTTATAGAATGAATGTTGGCGCCAGGATTAATACTGTAGGCTTGCAATCCAAGAGTGCTAAACGTTGAAGCAGGAAGAGTTTCACCAGTCTGAGATACATACATAAAATCCTATTTCAAACAAAATAAACAAACAGAACAAGAGAAGAAAGGAAGAGAAATGAGAAGAGAAGAGAAAAAGAGATGTTCGCAAGAGAAAAGCCTTCTTGGAGATGCCATTAAGATAGGAATAGCCAGGTCCCATCCAGGATGGTGTTTAACAAAATTAAAAAGGAAAGGAGAGGAGAGCAGTGGAGGGAAGGGAAAGGGAGAGAAGAGAAGAAAGGGAGAAGGGAAAGGGAAGGAAGGAAGGCTGGAAGGATAATTTGGTAACTTAGGTTTTTGGTGAATATGCTCTCTTTTTACACAATTTAAATGAAACCAACAGCTTTAAAAGGAAAGGCACAAAGTCTGGATTTCAGGGATTCTCCGCCCTCCAGGACACCTCCTTCCTGCGTTCTATCGACTGTTGGTAATTTGAATATATATTGTTTGGCTTATCTAGGACTTCTAAATTTTGATATAGTCTTGACCTCCACACATCCTTCTTCTTACAGATCTCAGAGATGTGGTTTCTAGAGACTCAGCTTTGAGGAACAGGAATGAGGACTTGTTCTGATGCTAGAAGGAGGGTTGGTGCTAGCTAGCTCATGTGATGCATAAGAAGAAAACGAGGGGGGATTTACGTTGTGTCTCAAGACCAAGCTTCCTACATAGCATTAAACCTTACCATCGGTTCCTGGCTCTTTTCAGAGTTTCCTTTTCTTATTCCCTGCCCTCTGCAAGGAAACCTTCAGCTGCATTGGCATTTCCTCATATGAATTGCTAAGAGTCTTCTCTTATACTTTGAAGTTCTCCACTTTCTTTATTTAAATATATTCTATTATTTATAATTGTCTTCAAATTCTCTGTTTTGTACATACTAATTCCGAAATATTGAAAATTCCTTAAGAGAAGTCTTCTTCTCTTCTGTTATTCTGAGCTAATTTGAATAAAACCACCTACAGCCAGATGCTGGAGCTACACAAGAAGCCATGACATTTTGAGCCTCAGAGAGACACAGTATTCTGCCTTCATGTGTGATGAACTTTTGTTATTGAAGATCCAGTCTTCTTCATCTACATGATCAAGGCAGAAGACTGGCAAGAACTAGTCTCTTATTAACTACATTTATTTATTTATTTATTTATTTATTTATTTATTTATTTATTTATACCTACTAATTTCTTAATGATATGAAAACTTTCAATTTTGTTAATTCCTTAATAATATCAAACCATACATTATGTTAATGTATACTCAAATATGCCAGTGTATGAAAATTTGGGGGGAAAGTTCAAGTACAATTAGAAATCATGGGTTGCTCTTTTCTAGATTCCAGAAAATGATCAATTATATCACAATCATGATTGATTGTATCCTGAGAGGAAATTCAGCCAATATCATTATATACACATATTATACAAATCCACATACATTTGTCCATAAGTACAAGCAATGCAAACTGTGAACAGCATACTATTAATTTTTACCTGAAATATATTGCAGATAAATTGTAACAACATGGAAAATCTGGTAATTTAATATTTTTTACTGGAACCCCCAAACTAACTAATTTTCCTCCCCTAAACAGATCCTTCAATGTATTACCACCTATGAATAGACAAAGTAGAAATTTCACTAGATTCTAATTAGTTGTTTGAAATGAAACAATTCAAAAGTCTTTGAAAGCCTAACGTGGAGCCAAAGTTATGTAATATTTTATCCAGTTTAGGCTTAACATAAACAAAATCGGAAAAGAAACACCCTCGCCCTTTTGCAACTAGAGTCTGGATGCAGAGAAGGAACTATTTTTTAAAAAAGATTTATTTATTTATTTATGTATTTATTTATGTATTTATTTATTTATTTGAGACAGAGACAGGGAGACAGAGAAAGAGATAGAGATAGAGAGAATGGACATGCCAGGGCCTCTAGCCATTGTAAATGAACTCCAGACACACGGACCACATGCATCTGGATCATGTGGGACCTGGAGAATCAAACCTGGGTCCTTAGGCTTTGTAGCCATGAGCCTCAACTGCTAAGCCATCTCTCCAGCCCAGAAGGAACTTTTTTTTTCTTTTTTTTCGAGGTAGGGTCTCACGCTAGCTCAGGCTGACCTGGAATTCACTACGTAGTCTCAGGGTGGTTTGGAACTCACAGCGATCCTCCTACCTCTGCCTCCCGAGTGCTGAGATTAAAGGCATGTACCACCACGCCTGGCAAAGAAGTATTTTTTAAGAGACACCAGGAAGTGGAAAAAAAAATTCTGTGTATTCAGTCAAATTTCTTTTTCATCAATCAAATGAGGACTTTAAATTAGGTCACAATGGGTATATAGTGACACTCACTTGAGAAAAAGAACAGCGATTTTGTTCAGAATTCTAGCTCTACTTGGAATAAAGGAAAGCAATTCATTATTAAAAATTATGGGGGGCCAACTGGAAATTTTGAATAAAACTCAGTCTGGCATGGAGAATCCACCAAGTAAGAGTTCTTATCCAGAAATGCAGTGGTCTTTCTAAGGTCAAAATTCCACCCCATCATTTAAAAGTAGAGTCAGGTGGATTTACCATTTACACTAATTAGCATGAACAGCTGTAACAGCTGTGAAGACCTGCATCAGAATCAAGGGTGTATTTTATAATTCCCACGTAATCAGTGTGGGAACTTGCTGTTTCTAGCTCGGGCACTTCCAGTTTCCCGCCTTAATAGCTTGAGCAATAGTGCATTCACCTGCTCTTCTGTAGACGGTCTGTCAAGGCCTCTGTGTTTGGTAACGTCTTCTCCTATATAGTCACTAAATTGTCTCTACATTTCATACAGTGATGTGTAGGATGTCATGCTGTGGATATTTGTACCTATGGAAGGGTCATAAGTACAAAGAAATGTTTTTAAAAGGTAATCACAAGCTTGTTAAGAAATCACATAGACTAGATCTAGCATCTTTCTTTTTTGTTTGTTTGTATTTATTTATTTATTTATTTATTTATTTATTTATTTATTTATTTATTTATTTATTTGGTTTTTCAAGGTAGGGTTTCAATCTAGCTCAGGCTGACCTGGAATTCACTATGTAGTCTCAGGGTGACCTTGAACTCATGGTAATCCTCTTACTTCTGCCTTCCAAGTGCTGGGATTACAGGTGTGCACCACGACTCCTGGCTTATCTTTCTTTTTTTAATTTTTTTATTATTATTTTATTTATTTTTTGAGAGAGACACAAAGAGAGACAGACAGAGAGGGAGAGGGAGACAGATAGAGATGGGCGTGCCAGCAGTCTCTCAGCTGCTGTGAACGAAATCCAGATGCGTGCGCCCCCTTGTGGTCAAGTGCGGCATTGCACCCTTGTGTCACTGCATCTGGCTAAACGTGGGACCTGGAGATTGGAACCCAGTTCTTAGGCTTAGCAGGCAGGCAACTTAACTGCTAAGCCATCTCTCCAGCCCCTCTTGCTTTTAATAGATAATAGGCAGTGGCAAGTGGTTTAGCTTACCTGGCCTCTAGTGGACCCTACCAAATGTTGTGGGGTTTAGGATCTCATCCAGACAAGGGGCTATATCAAAGGACAGGTCTGAGTAATGCTACGCTACAGATAGTGGCTTGCGTGGTCTATGGGAGTTTATCAAAATCAGCATTGACAGCCTTCCATGTATTTCTTCAGCTATTCAAAGCAAATAAAACCTCCCAAGTTATTTCTAGGAGCATAGGCCCTTTCTTCTGGATTACTCAGAAATCACAAAGCGCCTTGACAATGAAAAGTGGGTCCTGATGACTCAATCCCCCACTGACACTGTGAATGCTGCAGGAAATGATGCATGTTATTAGACAGTAGCTGACACGCAATAGGTCTATAATTAACATTTGTTTAATAAAAGCTGCTTAGCAATAACCTGAAGTTGAAATTTTTGTTTCTTCAACTTGAAGGAAAGAGACCTGCAGCTAAATTAGAAATAATAGACATCTTGACCTTCAGAAGGCCTGAATATAATTTGAAATACTATTGGCTATCTGAAAGCAAGGTAAGGTTAGAGGAAAAAGTAAGTTCTGTAGATTGAAAGGTATGTAGAGACTGAAAAACTTACTGGTACCATATTCATATTTACATTGTTATCAAATGGTCTATAGAAGGAAAGATATTTGTGGTACAAATATAAGCTATTGATTCAAATATGAGCCAAGGGCAGGATAATTTTGAACAATTACTAAATTTCAAATGCAAGATCTCCCTTAGATATATGTAGGGGGGGCAATTATATTTAAAGAATAGAATATATGTCAATAAAAGCGAAAATATAAAAACAATAAATGAAAATCAATAATACCAAAAGATTTCTTTTTGAAAGTCTAATAATATTGCTAAACATGAGGATTTGATCTATATGTGTAGCAGACAGCTTCAGGTTCGCTGAGATGAACTTCCAGACCAGACCAGGCATAGTTATGGAGGAAGGGATTTATTTATTGAAGCTTACAGATCCAGGGGAAGTTCCATCATGGCAGAAGAAGCTGGCCTGTCTTTTATAGGACCAGGCAAGAAAGAGAGAAAGCCACAAGCCAAAACCACACAGCACAGCACACCTCAGGAACTCCAACTAGGCACACTTTGCATATCTTTAGATTGAAATCTAAACCCACCACCACACCTTAAGATCCACTCAGTGATATTGCCTCCAGCCAGGTGGCTGCAGATGCAAACTATAAACTAATAAAATACTGAATATATTGAACATCTATTCAAACTACCACAGTATGTAACAGTTAAAAAGGAATTGCTGATCTTTGTGTTCATTTGTGTTTTGCCCAAACAACTATATTAATCATCCCATTATGAACTTTTATTAAAAATAAAAAATAATAAGCTAGCATCGTTAGCCGTGCATGCCTCCATTGCCAGTCCTGAGGAAGCTTAGACAAGAGAACAGTGTGTTTGAGATCAGCCTGTGATACTTAGGAGTTCTCTATTGGCTTGGACTACACACTGATAGCTTGTCTCATAACAGCCCACTCTACAGAAAAGAAAACAAAAGAAATAAAAAAGGTTTGAATAGAATAAAATAGCAACTATGACTGTCTTATTACTATGCATTATGACTTCTGTTAGTTTGGGTGTGGGGGATAAAACCGAAGACAGGTCTTTGGTCAAGGACAAGGTTTTGGAGGAAGTTCACAAGATACATAATACTTGACCATGTTAAAAAAATATTCTGGATATTAGCATACGAGAAAGAAAGATTCAAAGCAACTATATTTTATCCTTAAACATGATTCTGGATGAATTTGTAGAATTTTATCCTTCTTGAACTTTTTAGTAGTATGTATAGATTTCAATGTGATTTTTATTGAGCCATATTAACTTCTTATCTTTATCCTTATTTTATCATTATTTTATGAAAAAAATACACAGGAGTCTACTTTTCATGGTTAAAAACATCAACAAAATGGGCTGGAGAGATGGCTTAGCAGTTAAGGCGCTTGCCTGTGAAGCTTAAGGTCTCATGTTTAAGGACTGTCCAGATTCCATGTAAGCCAGATGCACAGTGATGCAAGCATGCAATGTCACTCATGCTCACAAGGAGACACACGTTTCTTGAGTTCTATTGTAGTGGCTGGAGGCCCTGGCATGCCAATTCTCTCTCGCATTAAAAAAGAAGTCTATTGTGCTTGCCTCAAAAAAAAAAAAAATCAACCAGATGATAGAATGATAGACTACCACCTAAACAGGCAAATGACACCATGTTAGGAAAATACATGCGCATTTACACAAATACAATGGATGGATTTTTTTTTTTTTTTTTTTTTTTGGTTTTTCAAGGTAGGGTCTCACTCTGGTCCAGGCTGACCTGGAATTAACTATGTAGTCTCAGGGTGGCCTCAAACTCTCAGCAATCCTCCTACCTCTGCCTCCCGAGTGCTGGGATTAAAGGCGTGCGCCACCACGCCCGGCTGGATGGCTATTTTTATGTATACACTTGACTGAGTTGAGGGATGCTCAGATAGTTGGCAAAAATATTTATGTGACATTTTCTGGAGATATGTAGTAGAGTCAGTAGACTCAGGAAAACTGATTTCTCTAATGTGTATAGACATCAAGGTTTCAACTAGAACAAAAAGGTAGAAAAACAAATTTGCTTTAAGTTCAGATGTCCATATTCTTTTTTTTTAATGTTTTATTATTTATTTATTTGAGAGAGAAAAATACAGAAATAGGCAGGTAGAGAGAGAAAGAATGGGCGTGCCAGGGCCTCCAGCCACTGCAAACGAACTCCAAATGCGTACGCCCCCTTGATGTCCATTGATGAGCCAAGGTCCTTAGGCTTCACAGGCAGGCATTTAACCACTAAGCCATCTCTCATGATTTTGCAACAACTATTTCTGGGGATTTTAGGCTCATACAGGGATTTCAACCATCAGCCTTATCCCCATTGTCTCAATATATAGAAGGCAAACTATGGAATTTCTTGGCTTCTATAAATCTCTCTCTCTTTCTCTTTCTTTCCTTCTCCTCTGGTTGCCTTCTCTCTCCTCTCTTTTTCTTTCCTTTTAGGATCTACTAGGTACTATCTGTGACTAACTCCAGGTTCTAGGAGATTCAAATATCACTGTGATGCTCAAATTAGAGTGAAGGACAATTGCTGAATGAACTAATACTTAAGTCTGGCCCACAGAAGATCTCTCTGTCCCCACATGGGTTATTTTATAATTACAGAATGCACACTTGGAATAATAGCAATAAGCAAGTGGCAGAAACCTCTTATAGGGTTCATGACTGGCAGAATGAAGGCATTGTTGAAGGTCAAGTGACATCCATTAGAAGTGCTTTTATCAGGAAAGCAGTCAATCAGAACAATATAGTGCTCTGAGTCACCAGACAGATTAGTGCCACCACGCAGGGATTAGAATTCAGGGGTGGTGATTCACCACATCCCCACATAGTTCTCCTATTTAGTTTGCTCAGAAGACCGATAGAATATAAGGCAAGACAGTGGATTATTCTCAGCTTAATTGATTCTAATTAAAGTTTTGCTCTATCAGATGTGGACTTATTACTTGAGCAAATGAACACGTCACTTCGTCCCTTTTGATCCAGAAAATCACTTTTCTCTATACCCTCCTATAAAGTCTACCAGAAACAGTTTGCTTCCATCAGACAAGGCCAGCAACATGCCTTCTTCACTGTCCTAAGAGTAGTCTATCAACTTTCCAGCCTTATGCCATAATTTAGTTCATAAGCATCATGGCGGCCATTCCCTCCCACAATACACGAAATTGGTTGGACTATTACCCTGATGACATCAGGCTAATTGGACTGGGCAGAGGAGAAGTAGTGAGTACTCTAGATTTACTGGTGACTTTTTACAATAGTGACATTTCTAGACTTCCCTGGTATGGAACGTATTAAGATCCTTCTAAGGTGATGGACACTGATGCATTGGTTTCACCTATCACCAAGAATGCCCAGTGAATTCAGTGGGTTTCAGAGACCACATTCCTAGTGTGATACTATTGCCCATTTGCTGAACGATATGTAGAGCAAGGTCCCAGAACAGAAGTCTCTGCAGTAGGTCCAGTCTAGGGCATTCTTTGCCAAGCTTGGCAAGTTACTTTGCCACTTGGGCCATATGATCCAACACATCTCATGGTGCTTGAAGTTTCCTTGGCAGATAGAGATGGTGTCTGAATCTTTTGGTAGGCCATTTCAGGCAAATCATAACACAGACTCTTAGGATTTTTAGTTGTTTGTAGATAATTATTCTCTTTTAGAGAGGTGGTGCTCAGGTTGCCACAGGGACTATGTAGAAACTGAATGCTTGACCAGTAGCCACCAATAGTCATAAGACCCAAGATTCTTATCATAAGTTAGATGCCATCTGGCCCATCAAGCCATAATGCTGGGGCATGCACACATTCCATCTTCAAATAGAAGTGACACATAGGTGATCGGAACCAAGCAGGACCTGAACGTCTATGTAAGTGACATGAGGATGTGTTCCATATGTTTATGGTCCCTCTTCTGACTACACTGCCTTTGCTTTGCAGATCATACCTGTAGTCTGTGGGAAGTTCCCACTGACCATCTCACAGAGAGAGATGAATCAATCTTAGTTTATGGCTAATTTTGCAAAATCTATAGGTATTACCTGGAAATAGACAGCTGCAGAAATTCCCTCCCTCTCTGGGACATCACTGCAGGACAGCAGTGACAGGAAATCCACTCCCCAATGGCTAGAACCTCAGACAGTCCACGGAGCTGTGCACTTTTCTTAGAAAGACTAATTGTATTTTCTTTAGACTCTAATTCATGGGCTGTAGCCAATGGTTTGGTCAAAATTGGGGCAAAGAAATTTGGAGAAGTACGCAGAGAGATATCTCTGAATGGATGAACAAAAAATGTGAAAATGTTTATTCATCCAAGAGTGGCCTCAGCAGAGGAGAAAGGTAAAATTCAAAGAGGGGGATGATCCATTTATTTTGTAAGCTTCTTTACTCAGCCACTTCTGGCATTACCTTAAGGGCTCATAAACAAAGTAGCCTTGATGGTTATGCATGGGATCAGAAATATGAACTACCTGGCATCAGAACAGACATAGCTACGGTCACTGATGAATGTCCAGTCTGTCGGCAGTAGGGACTTCCTCTGAGCACCTGCTATAGCTCCATTCCTTATATTAATCTTCCAACTGCCTGAGTGCTAGCTAATCACACCAGGCCATTCCCATTTTGGAAGGGGATGGTTTTTGTTTTTACTGAAATAGACAATTACTCTGGATATGACTTTATCACTTTTTCATTCATGTTTCTATGAAAAATATTTGTGAGCTTATATATGCCCCACATATCATTGTGTTAGTTCATACAACATTGCTTCTCGCCAAGGAACTTGCTGCACAGGAAAGCAGTGAAGCGATGGGCCCATCTTCATGAGATTCATGGGTGATGTCACGTTCACCACTGTTCTGAAGAAGATGGTTTAAGAGAAGTATAAAATGGATTTATTTTGAAGACTAAGTTATACTACTAGTTAGGTGACAACACCTTGTAGGGCCAGAGTAAAACGCTTCAAAAAGTTGTATATAGTTTGAAATAGTATCAGAAGTATGATGCAGTTTCTTTCACAGCTGAGATTCACGAGCCCAGGTATCAAGGAATGGAAATGAATATTGAACCTTTCACTATTCCTTTAGTGACCAACTTCTGAAATGCTGATTCTTCTTACCATGAGTCAATGCCCTGTTGAGCTACAAATACTAGATTCTGAGTGAAGAATGTTTTCACTGGGAGACACAGCCATGATTCTATTGCAATGGAAGCTCAGCAGGCTCATGAGCCTCTTGAGCTTCTGAGACAACAGAAGACTGTGGTGATCCCTGATGTGTTTGATCAGACCACCATGGAGAAACTGGACCACTACTCCACAATGGGGTAAAGGAAAGCCATGGCTGGGTGAGTGCAGGAGTGCCATTAGGGCATCCACTGCTATTTCCACACCCTGTGATTAAAGTCAATTGAAAAGTACAACAGCCCAATCCAGATAGTGTAACCAATAGCCCAGACATTTTGGTACCTGATTTTCTGGGTCACTCTATCAGATGAATAACCATGACAAACTAAGGTACTTGCTGAATATAAAATGGGTAGTAGAAAAAAAGTGCTACTTTATACTATAATGTATTTCTTCCTATTTCTGATATATATTCTTTTAGAGGGCGGTGCTCAGGCAGAGTTGAATACATCTAACATCTATCTATTTATCATATATCTATGAAAGTGACCAGTCCAGCAATGGGGACGAAAGGCAGATTACAGGCTGCCAGGAAGACAATGGATAGGTAGGGAAGGGATAGAAACACAGGTTTTAAGAAACTAGCAACAAATGAGAAAGAATAACCCTGATATTTCAAACATGGTAGTGCTTTCCCCAAACCAATAGAGACTTAAATTTATTTCAAAGCAGAAATTTGTTGGGGCCAAAAAGGCAGTCCATGACAGAAAGAGCTATGGGGGGGGGGCGAAGTTGTTTTGTCATGGAGGCAGAGCACCCAGTAAAAGAAGCCTGGGAGATAGAATAGAGAGAGGAATGCCAGGTGAATAAGAGGCAGAGAGAATGGCACGGGGACTTAGAGAATGATGTGAGCCACCACTTGCTCTGTGCACACACTGCTTAAAGGAGTGAGAGCAACAAGAAAGGACTGGTTGAAGTTAGTGCAGCACTTTTTGGATAGAAAGCATTTAAAGAAGTCACGTAATTGTCCATAAACATTTACTGATATGATATCATTTTACTACTTGCTAATTAATTCACTAAGATTGATGAAGATTAAATTCGGCTAGTGAGATACTGGAAAATTTTATTTCCTGATCCTACGCACTCACACTCAACATGAGCCAAAACCCTGGTTGTCAATGGTTACACCACTATGATTCAGAAGAAAGCTGTTCCACATTAGTAAATGAGATTAAAAACACATTGTTACTTTCAACATTAGCAAAAGCCACATGGTTGTTTTGCAACAGTGCAGAAGACTAGCGAGCATAAAATCTTTCTGTGCTCAACCAGGTGGTAAAGAGCAACACTTACACCTCAGGCCTGCAAGAGTCATTGTTCCTTAAAGTAGAATTAACCCCGAAGGAATAGAGCAAAGGCATTGTTCATTCTGAAGACTGGGCTGTGAGCACACGTGAAGAAGAGATAGAGCTTCATGAAGGAACACTCAAGACAATTGTTAAAATAATAATCTGGGGCTGGAGAGATGGCTCAGTGGTTAAGGCACTTGCCTGCAAAGCCTAATGACTAGGGTTCAATTCCCTGGTACCCATGTAAAGCCAGACACACAAAGTGGCACATGTGTCTGAAGTTCATTTGCAATGGCTAGAGGCCCTGGAGTGCCCATTTTCTCTGTCATGTTTGTAAATAAATAAAACATTTTTGTTGATAATAATAATATTCTAAGAAAAAGAGGTAGAAATCCAGTGACTGCTGATTATGGCCAAGAGATGTGAAGGGAACCAAAACTGGAGACATAACCTGTAATATAAATTAAGTAGAGGGACTGTCTGCTACATCACCTTTTTCTTCTTTAGAAAGTAGGTATTGAATGTATGTTGTTTCCTAGAAAAAATTCTGAGCATGCATGCAACCCTGTTGCCTCCCCCTTACAGAATCAATGGCCTAATATTTTAAAAACACACATTGGCTTTTCCTGTATGTTTGTTTCCAACTGAGACAATATGTTAGAAATTCTCTATATATTTCCAATTTATTTTTTGTGACCCAGTTCAGAAAGACAGGTTTTTGGACACTTGAGGCAAATCAAATCACCTGACTTCATTCTGCTTGAAGCCTAATGACACGTGTGAATTACCTGTTTGAATGAAGACTTCACGATTACTAGAATCTGACTCTGGAATCATCTATTTCCAACAGACTAGATTTCAAGAGACAATTTATCCTGAGAAATTAAAGCAGTATCACAGAAGCCAGTAAAATAATTCCTGATGGGACACTAATATTAAACTGGTGTGGGAGGTAGGAGGCAAAGATGGCCCTGGGCAGGCTGTAAAAACACTGCTTGAAAGCCACTGGGAAGTAATGATAAGATTTAGAATCAGCTGCACCAAGGGCCCAGGACTAAGCAGTGACGACATGCCATGCTTCCTATTCGATTCATGGCAGGTAACAACATCAGGAAAGAGGCCAGGAATGGCTCTTTCATGAACCTGGAATAGATTTTGTGTCAGAAGATCACATCAGATAAGCAAGCCAAAAAGCCAGTGTCTCATACGGTAGCCACACAGAGTTGAAGGCATCCATAGGTACTTATATATAACGTAGTATAGGCATATGTGTAAGATGATTATATATTATTTATTTTTATCTGAGTTAGAATATGCACCTTTCCTGGCTCTGCTAGCTGAAGACTCAAATGTAATGCATGCATCTAGGTGCTGAAACTACTTTCTAATATTCCTCTGCAGAAAAAGACACCATGGCTCCTTGGAGAAAGGATGAATTCTAGAATTTGGGTGAGAAATATGCAAAAAGATCCTGAAACATCCTTTAGAGGCAGATAGTACAAAGGAAAAAATGAAAGAAAGAAAGAAAGAAAGAAAGAAAAGAAAGAAAGAAAGAAAGAAAGAACAGAAAGGAAGGAAGGAAGGAAGGAAGGAAGGAAGGAAGGAAGGAAGGAAGGAAGAAAGAAAGAAAGAAAAATGGAAAGAGAAAGAGAAACAGAGAGAGAAAGAAATCTCCATCTACAATGATGGGGGTTTGTCAAAGTGACAGAGTAGCTCAATGAAAGAGCTTGCAATAGCCAAACCTTAAATAATTTGAGCTAAATGATATAAGATTATAACCCAAGTATGCATTAAATTATACTGATAAAACTCCTTAGAATAGTAAATGGGGAGAATAGATCCATCTCCCATGCCTCATAGTTTGAAATGATTAATGTGCATACAAGGTCCACAAGGAAGGCCAACACAGCTTCCCATTTCTTAAATGTAGCTTTGGGAAAGTGAGATTTTCTCCAAAGATTTTAGCATAGGGGTGGTGGGTAATTTGATGGTGAGAAAGCCTAGTGCATACTACCTCAGCAAGCACCTCTTTGTGGATATTAGATGAGACTGATAAGTAAGAATGGGCATTACCAGTTTAATCCTTGTAAACTGTAGTTGACATTCATTGAACTGTCATGTCAGTGTCTGGTTTCCCATCTCTTAAATAATGTTCTATTGCTAGATGGCAGGGCTCCAGCCTCCTCCTCATTTACCTTAAGAGTAGATTCACTAAACAGTTTATCATTAACAAAAACATTCAGATTCTTGTTTTCCCTCCACTTTTCCCTCTTGGGCTGGAGAGATGGCTTAGTATGATTTTAAAAATATTTATGCCTGTGAAGCCTAAGGATCCTTCGAATTTTTTTTTTTTTGGAGAGGCTCGATTCTCCAGGACCCACGAGATGCCAGTTGCATAAGATGGGCACATGCATGTGGACTTTGCATCTGGCTAAACTGAGTTTGCAGTGGCTTTCGAGGCCCTGCTAAGCCATCTCTCCAGCCCAACTTCAGATTTTTAAACAGTGTTGGCACTGGTAAAGACAATGAGAACTTTTGAGATTCTCATATTTTATTCTCTCTCTCTCTACCTGCCTATTTCTGATCATTTTGATTGTCAAATTGATCTCTCTCTCTCAAATAAATAAATAAATAAAAATAAAATCTTTTTTGAAAACAAAAAAGATTAAGTAGAAAATTCACTTAAACAGTTTATCATTAAGTAAAAAAACATTCAGATTCTTGTTTTGTACTTTTCTTTTTAATTTTCCCTCTTGCAGACAAAGGAATGTTTACTTTTGTCATTGTAAGTAGTAAAAATAATGTATTTAAAAATATTTATAGAGGCTCTAAAAAGATAAGTCAAGTTGTCAAGACTGAGCCTTAGAAGAGACTTCAACAGGAACAGCCCTTTGTTTTACTTTACTTTTTTTTTTTTGGAGGAGAGACACAGATCAACCTAGAGACAGAGAGAGAGCCCACTCTCCTCCTTTACCTCTACAGAAGGGAAAGGAAGAACAGATAGAGATGCCTGGGACTCAGCTGCTGCAAAGGAAATGCCCTCTCCTGCCAGATGCTAATCATAAGACAAGACATCAAAGAAAACCAGTACCACTATGTAGCAGACAGCTTCAGGTTCGCTGAGATGAACTTCCAGACCAGGCACAGTTTTGGAGGAAGGGATATTATTTATTGAAGCTTACAGATCCAGGGGAAGTTCCATAATGGCAGGAGAAGCTGGCCTGCTCATAATGGCAGAAGAAGCTGGCCTGCCTTCACAGGGCCAAGCAAGAGAGAAAAAAAAAATCCAACCAGCCACACAGCACACAGAGCAAAACTACAGTCAAGCCACAGCACACTTCAGGAACTCCTATTAGGCACATTTTGCATATCTTTACAATGGAATCTCAAACCATCACCACAGATTAAGACTGGCCCCCAGTGACATGGCCTCTAGCAAGGTGATTGCAGATGCAAACTATAACTAATAAAACACTGAATATATTGGGGGACATATAGTCAAACTACCACACAGTATTACTCCAAAGATAGTACAGAGCCTGAAGATTTATTTGAGTCAATTTAAAAGAAGATATTAATGGGAGCTCATTTCTGTGTAAAACTGACATTCTGGAATAGATAGAAACTATTGTAACATTTTCCTGCGCCCCCAGGGGTATAATGTCAAGTTTAGCCTTCAGGTATTTATATGACCTGGATATCAGTTTGTTTATGTGGCTCTCCAGAGATGGATTACTTAACTGCACAGCAGAGGAGAGGATGGTTGCCGGAAGTCCGTAATGCAGAGAGGAAGGCCTTTTCTACAGCTATTGTTGCACTTTTGCTATTCTGTTTAGTTAGTGTTGCATCAGGTTTGCATTGCTGGTGGGAAATCACCCGGCCAAGAGCAGCTTGTGGGAAAAAAGGGTTTATTTTGGATTACAGACTCAAGGGGAAGTTCCATCATGGCAGACAGAAATAACGGCATGAGCAGAAGGTGGACATCACCCTCTGGCCAACATAAGGTGGACAACAGCAATAGGAGAGTGTGCCAAACACTAGCAAGGGACACTGGCTATAACACACATAAGCTTGCCCCCAACAATACACTGCTTCTAGGAGGCTTTAATTCTCAAATCTCCATCAGTTGGGCACCTAACATTCAGAACACTTAGGTTTATGGGGGACACCTGAATCAAACCACCACACCTGTTTTGATTCATCATTTCTGGATAATTTTTCCTTTACTCATGTTGATAGGAGCTTTCCCTAAACCTTCTTCATTTTTATTAGTAACACACATTTACATTTTAAAAATACATCTTTAAAGGCATTCCAAGAATAAACAAATGGGACTATATGAAATTAAAATGTTTCTTTACAGCAAAGAAAATTATCAGCAGAGAAAATAGAAAGCCTATGCAATGGGGAAAAAAAAAGTCTTTGACAGCTATTCCTTAGATAAGGAGTTGGTATCAAGAATAGAGTTAAAAACTGGGGGCTGGAGAGATGGCTTAGTGCTTAAGGCACTTGCCTGTGAAGCTTAAGGACCCAAGTTTAATTCTCCAAGTCTCACATAAGCAAGATGCACGTGATGGCACATGCATCTGGAGTTTGTTTGCATTGGCTACAGGCCTGGCATGCCCATTCTCACATACTCTCTCTCTTTCTAATAAATAAATAAATAAATAAATAAATAAAAATAAGTTCTAAAAAATCTGGGCTGGAGAGATCTCTGTTTCTAATAAATACAAAAATAAGTCTTGCAAAAAAATCTGGGCTGCAGAGCTCTCTCTCTCATAAAAAATACAAAAACAATTGCTCTATAAGTGGTTCTACGGGAGGAATACATACCTGGTACTGAAAAACCTAAGCAAAGTCTATGGTAGGTAAGGTCATGAGCCTTAGGGGTATAAAGCATACTCTTATCTAAATGTATATACTATTCCCACCAAGCTGCCCAGAAAATACTGCTTAATTTACTCTCCAGATCCTCACTTCTGGTTAGAGAAGCTTCTCTTTTGAGTCATGACCACTGGGACACACAAGGTGATGCAACTGAAACATCTCTGTCACACCCTCCAAGGCTCAGGGATGTGCATATGCACAAGATGGAAGTGCCAGGGTACGACATCTGACAGTTTTGGCTGCAGACCTTGCTGTGCCTACCAATACCTCCAAGACCCTCATAATAGAAGTAAAAGATCTGACATCAAAAAAGTACAAAAAACATAGTAAAAATTGCAAAAATGGGCTGGGGAGATTGGTCAGTGGTAAAACAAACTTGCCTGCAAAGTTTGTAGGCCCAGGTTTGATTCCACAGTACCTAAATAAAGCCAGATACACAAGTGGTACATGAATCTGAGTTTGTTCATAGTAGCAAGAGGCCCTGGAATATCCATACTTGGTCTCTTTTTCTTCCTCTAAAATAAATAAATAAAATTGTTTAATAAAAAATTTAAAACTGAAAAAATTAAATTAAAAAAAAATCAAATAAAACTACCAGTAAAAAAAAAAATGGGCTAATGAAATAAACTATCAGTTTTCAAAAGAAGAAATACAAATTGCCAAGAAATCTTTTTCTTAAATGTTCAACATCAGCCACTAAGGGAATGCAAATTTGAGATTCTATTTTGTTCCAGTTAGAATGACTATCATCATGAAAACAAATGATAGTAGTTGCTGGTAAGGATGTAGGGGAAAGGATATCCTTATTCACTAGTATTGGGAGTGTAAACTGGTATAGCCATTTTGAACAACAGTGTGAAGGTTTCTAAAAATCAGAACTGCTACTATCATATGACACAGCTAAACCACACGTGGGCAGCATATACCCAAAGGACTCTATGTCCTATGACAGAGTCACCTGTACATCCATGCTAATTACCACTCTATTCACAATAGTTAGGGAACGGAATCAACCTAGATTTCTATGAACTAAAGACTAGGTGATGAAATGTGGTACATATACACAATGGAGTTTTATTCACCTGTAAGGAAAAATGAAATTATGAAAATTGGAGAAAAGTGGATGTAATTGGAAAATATTATGCAAAGTAAGTTAACCCAGGCCCAGAAATATAAAAATCTTGTTTTTCCTATGCAGATCCTAAGTTGAACGTTACTGTGTATGTGAGGATGGCTATAAGCTATGAAACTTGGTAGGAGACCACAGAAAAGTATGCATGGGAGGGTCAAAGGGCACATAGGACTAGAAGCAGAATTGAAACTGAAGTAGAAGAGAAGTGGAAACGAAA
Source organism: Orientallactaga sibirica (assembly GCA_036365145.1). Lineage (NCBI taxonomy): Eukaryota > Metazoa > Chordata > Mammalia > Rodentia > Dipodidae > Orientallactaga > Orientallactaga sibirica. Next base: position 1,293,117 of record JAEOAD010002853.1, read on the forward strand.
CAAGAAAATGTTTGAAAAATGCTGTATGAAACCCAATTCTTGTTGTGCTAATAAAAAAGAAAGAAAAGAAAAAGGAAGAAACAGAAAATACATTTTAACAATCATAATCAATTGACATGGCATCCTAGGCTAAGAGCAAGGACCCCAAGTGACTGACTTCCATAATGTCCCTTTTGTTTTTCTGTCATAAGCATGTGATGCCTTCAAACTGTTGCATTTATCACAGTAGCACCACACAGGCAAGCAGCTAGGTGACCACAGCACCTTTAAATAAAGTCTTCCTTCCATGGGTAATGTATAGGCATTAGGGAGGACAGGACACCAGCCTTCAACTCTGCCCAAACTCCAGCATGGAGTTTTCTGAAGTAAGAAAGACATATCTGAATCTTGTTAGTACCAGAATGATGGTAGTCCATTATAATACGTTTCTTTTTGGCACCTTATTAGAGCTTAAATTAAGCCTTTAGTACAGCTTACTTGACAGATAAATTGCTTTTTTTGTCTCAATTTTTTTGTCTTATTTTGAAAATAAGTTTGTAGGATTTTGAAAATGAGTTTGTAGTTGAGGTTGGTTTTCCTACTTTTTCTTATTAAAAGCCTTACTTTTTAAAAAATTCTACAATCTAATTGCATGGTAAAGTAAATTGAATAGGGTTATAATTATTCTTTGATTAATCATAGTAATCAAGGACTACCTTCACAACACCTTTGATTTAGATGTTTTCTTTTTTCACATTATTTAAATTTTTTTGTATATTTTTTATTTATTTATTAGCAATAGACAGAGAGAGGAAGAAAAAGGCAGAGAGAGAGCAAAAGCGAGAGAGAGAGAATGGGAGCACCAGAGCCTCCAGCAACAGCAAATGAACTCTAGATGCATGTGCTGCTACCTTGTGCATCTGGCTTATGTGGGTCCTGGGGAATTGAGTCTCGAACCAGGGTCCTTAGGCTTCAGAGGCAAGGGCTTAACCACTAAGCCATCTCTCCAGCCCTTAGATGCTTTCTATGGAATCAGTTTCCTTCTTTTCTTTCCTGTTAGTCAAGGCCCTAAAGAAGTTGGGTATATTACATACCTAGTAACGTTTAATATCTAGACCATTTATGACTAAAATGCTGAAAATTTATGAAATAAATAAATTTATTCTTCATTACAGTTAATTCAACCCTTTATTATTATCTATAGCCCACCATTAATAATAATGTAGTTACATTACTTTGTTATTAAAAAGCTGTTTGTTAAATTGACTAAGAAAGACCATGTAGACAATTATAGATAATACATGATCATTATAGAGAATACTGTCACATAGATGACAGAAATAGCTGTTAGTTAAATTTAGATGATAGATAGATACATAGATGATAATTATAGATGATAGATACATAGATAGATGATAGATAGATAGATGATAGATAGATAGATGACAGATAGATAGATGATAGATAGATAGATAGATAGATAGATAGATAGATAGATAGATAGATAATAGATGGATAGATGGTAGATAGATAGATAGATGATAGATAGATGATAGATAGATGATAGATAGATAGATAGATAGATAGATAGATAGATAGATAGATGATAGATAGATAGATGATAGATAGATGATAGATATTCTCAGTAGCACATCAGTAATGGGAAGTCAGATGATACATGGCTTAGATGTTCTGATGGCAAATTTTGATTGCCAAGTTAATTGGACTGAAACACATCTAGATCACTCAGACATATAGGAGTCATCTCTTAAGATTATTATCTAATTATGGTTATGAGTTATTGAGCAGATTAATCCTTTCATGTATTCATGCTGTGATGATATTATTGGAAGGTGGTAAAAGTAGGAGTTAACGCATAGACGGGAAAGTAAATAACTGGGAGAGTGTCCTGGAGAGGTGCTGTATCTTACCTGGACCCTTTCCACATTCCTTCTGTCTGCTTCCTGTCTGCCACAAGGAGAGCACCTGCCTGCACCCACTCCCACCACCATGATGCTCTGCCTCATGACATACTCAGAACCAGAGGAGCCAGACTCCTGACAACAGTCCCTCACGCCATGGGCCAAACAAACACACCTTCTTTTAAGTTGTCCTTTCAGTGCTTTGGTGGCAGGAACACAAAACAACTTCAGAGGTGTAGGGGCACGTGGACTAATACAGGTTTTCAGGAAAATACAAGATTTTCCATTTCAGGGGAGCTGACTGGGACTGTACCAATTTGTGGCATAAGTAGACAATCCATACTGGTACAGTGATTGCAATTCTACCCCCCCCAAAAAATGGTTTGTTTTTACATCTGGCTGACTTCAATCATATACCTTTAATGGTGCCTTGAATCAAGTATATATATTAATGTTCAAATTTGAATCTTTATTCAAATTTATGGAGACTAATTTTTTCCCTCTGAAGAACAGAAAATTTCAGAATTCACTGGAGTATCAAGAGTGCCCATTGTCCGCTCATTCCAGCTGTCAGCTGCTGTTTTGTTAACAAAAACTTTACTGGGACATTCATTTTATACAGCATCATGTCACAGCCAGAACAGAATGTGGAAATACCTAGGCAGATGTTTAGCCTCATAGGGAAGAACTTCACAGGATGCCTGCTCGAGCGAAACCAGAGTTCAATCACTCTATTCTAATGATTCTAGAGGAAACAGGAAAACGGATGAAGAAGGCAGAGGGAATAGTAGGGGTTGGAACCCTGTGGCTTGAAATATAGCATCAAACTGAGTTTTCTCCATTCATAACTTTGCAAGGCAGGAATTTCCTATTAATGCAGGTGAAATTGTAATTCAAAATATGAGCTACTAGGAACAAAAACATACACTAATTCTGCTAATAACATAGATATTACTAAACGGGAGGACCAGTCCCACTGAAAATTGTGCTAGAGAGATCCTGCATATAGGGCCTTCAAAGCAGCATCAGGAGAAGGTAAAGTGAATGGAGAATGATCATGGGACACCATGAAGGGACTCATGGAAAAAGAAAGGGAATTAAGCAACCCGGAGGCCATTTCAAAGCACAGGTTGATTCCAGCTTTATTGACGGGACCTTTATTAACATATTGTGTCATGGTACTTTGCTTTGGCACAAACTCCCCAAACTGCTCCATCCCAAAGCCATTCATTTCTCCCCATTGGAAATCCAGTTGCTCACCTGCTATTTCTAAAACTACTATTAATAGAGCTTCAAAACACTCCTGTCTGGGAACAACTCACTGAAATAGCAACACATTACAGTCGGCTACGGAAACTTGTCAATTAAAAGAATGGATCTTTAGTAGCAAGTTGTTATCATGGCTTGACTTTCAAGTAAGTAGATGAATTATGATGAGGGTAAACGAAGGACAAATGCAAGGTACAACCTTGTCAAGTGATTCCAAATTTGTTTGGTTTTCAAAGAGGATAATACATGTAAGCAAGATAAGGCAGCTGCTGTGGACTGGCACTGGCTCCATGGATCCTAGCTCTGACGACATACTGGAAGAACTGTAGATACTAATGCTTCTCAGCATTTATTTTTTTTCTATTTTTATGGGCTCACCAGGGACTCTATCCACTGAAAGCTAACTCTACATGCATGTGTTACCATGTGCATCTGGCTTATGTGGATTCTGGAGAGTTGAAGTTGGGTCCCTAGGCTCCCCAGTTAAGAGCCTTAACTGCTAAGCCATCTTTCCAATCCTATTTTTATTTTCGTTGTTAGTGCAAAGATTTAATGGAAGGATTTCATTGAAGTGCCACAATGGTTTTATATGTTATATGTAAGTGTATATATGAATGAACATTTATAAAATATAGTGTTTGTCAATGTAACCAGAGCCCATATTAAGTAATAGAATCATCACGGTGACATAGAAACCTTCAGTCTTCTCTCCTCTAGTCATAACTATACGAAAGGTAACGCCCTTCTGCATTCTATTGCTATCGTTAGTTTTTGTGCATTCTAGATAGTAAGCCTCGGTTGGATGTATATCTGGCAAACATTTCCTCCCATCCTATAGGGTGTCTATTAACTCTGTTGATAGTCTGCTTAAGCTGTACAATATTTTTCTTAATTTCATGAGCTCCTTATGTTTGGAGGTTTAATTCCCTGAGCTCCTGGGGTCTTATTCAGGAAGTCTTTCTCTATATGTACATCTTGGAGAGTTACTCCTATTTTATTATGCTTCTAATCATTTTTAAGTTTCAGGTCTTATATTGAGGTCCTTCATCCATTTGGAGTTAACTTTTTTTTAATTTTAATTTTATTTTTTTAAAAAATTTTAAAATTATTTTATTTATTTTTGGAGAGAGACACAGAGAGAAACAGAGAGGGAGAGGCAGACAGATAGAGATGGGCGCGCCAGCAGTCTCTCAGCTGCTGTGAACGAAATCCAGATGTGCGCGCCCCCTTGTGGGCAAGTGCAGCATTGCGCCCTTGCGTCACTTTGCATCTGGCTAAACGTGGGACCTGAAGATTGGAACTGCTGGAGATTGGAACCAGCGTTCTTAGGCTTAGCAGGCAGGCACCTTAACCCCTAAGCCATCTCTCCAGCCCCTGGAGTTAACTTTTGTGCAGGGTGAGAGAAGAGGATATAGATTCTTCCTTCCACATGTGGTTGTCTAATTTCTTGAGCACCACTTGTTGAAAATGCTATGCTTTTCTCCTGTGTGCATTTTGGCCTCTTTGACAAAGATCACAGAGCTGGAGTTACTAGAATTATACCTGGATCTTCTATTCTATTCCACTGATCTGTGTCTGCTTGTGTGCCAGTACCATGCTGTTTTATTCCTATGGCTTTGTAGTATATCTTGAAATCAGGTATGGCGATACCACCTGCAGTATTCCTGTTGCTGAAGATATTTTTGGTTATCCAAGCCCTTCTATCCTTTAATGCTTCCATACATAGAAAGAGAGACTATTTTTTCAAACTTTGTGAAGAATGTTAATTTTGATTGAAATTGTGTTGAATCTGTATTTTGTTTTTGGTAGGATGGCCATTTTCATGATATTTAGTCTTCTATCCACAAACATGGGAGGTCTTTCCATCTTCTCATGACTTACACATTTTTTCAAGATTTTAATGTTTTTATTATAGAGGTATGTCTTTTCTTTGCTTAGGAATATTCCAAGATATTTTATTTTTTATGGCTATTGTAAATGGACTGCTTTCCTGATTTCTTTCTTTGTATGTTTATCATTGCTTTGTATGATGGCTACTAACATTTCTGTGTGTTGATTTTATATCCTGCCACTGCTACTTTGATGAAAGAATTTCTAACCTCTAGGTTTTTTTTTTTTTTTTTTTTTTTTTTTTTGGTGGAGTCTTTTGGGTCACTTATGTATAGAATCATGCCATCTGCAAATAGGGCTAGTTTGATTTATTTGTAATTTGTATCCTTTTAATTTCTTTATTTTGTTTTATTGATTGAGCTATGACTTCAGGTGTTACGTTAAATAGCAGTGGTGATAGTGGATACCTCTGTCTTGTTCTGGACATTAGTGGAAATGCTTTCAGTTTTTCCCCATTTAGTATGATAGAGCCTTATGTCTGTTATATATAAACCTTATTATGTTGAGATATGATCCCTCCATCACTAGTCTCTGCAGTGTTTTAATCATGAAGGGATGTTGCGTTTTGTCAAGAGCCTTTTCTGCATCTATTAAAATAATCATATGATTCCTATCTTTAAGTGTATTTATGTGATGTATTACATTTATCAACTTCTATGTGTTGAACCATCCCTGCATCCCTGGAATGAAACCTACTTGATTGAGGTGGATAATACTTTTGATGTGTTCTTCAATTCCATTTGTAAGAATTTTATGGAGAATTTTTGCATCTAAGTTCATTGGGAGTATTGGTCTATAATTTTCTTTTCTTGATGGATATCTGTTTTTGGTATTAGTATAATGCTGACTTCATAGAAGGAATCAGGGAACAGTGTCTATTTTTCAACTATGTGAACTAACTTGAGAAAAAATGGTTTTACTGCTTAAGTAAAAGTTTGGTAGAAGTAGGCAGTTAATCTAGTTGGACCTGTGCTTTTTTTGTTAGGAGGTTTTTAATTACTTTTTCAATATCATTAGATGTTATAGCTCTATTCAGGTCATTTATCAATTCTGGGTTTAATTTTGGTATCCAGATTTTCCAATTTTGTGGAATATAGGTTTTTGAAATAGGTGTTACTGATTTTCCCAATTTAATTGATATCTGTTACAACAACACCCATTTCTTCCTTAATTTTGTTGATTGGAGGCTTCTCTTTTTTCTTTTGATTTATTTGGTACAGGTTTATCAGCCTCATTTATTTTTTATCAAAGAATTAGCTCTTTGCTTCATTAATTTTTAATTTTTTTCATTTCAAAAGCATTGATTTCTGCTCTGATCATGATTTTTTCAGTTTTTCTGGTTCTTTGGGGTATTAATTGTTCTTATTTTTCCAAAGCCTTCTGATAAATTGTAAAATTATTTATTTGAGATCCCTATTTTTGTAATGTAAGCACTTAGAGCTATAAACTTCCCTGTTAGTACTGCCTTCATTATGTCCCATAAATTTTGGTATGGTGTATTCTAATTGTCATTGAGTTCTAGGAAATGTTTATAGTTTTGATTTCTTTAATAACCCATTCATTGTTTAATAGTGAATTATTTAGTCTTCGGGAGTAGGTGTATTTTCTGTTCTTTATCTTGTTATATTTCTAGCTTTATTGCATTATGGTCAGATATAATACATGGAGTTATGTCAATTTTCCTGCATTTGTCGAGACTTGTTTTATGTCCTAATATATGATCTATTTTAGAAAAGGTTCCATGAGCTGCTGAGAAAAAAATGTATTCTGTAGAGTTAGAGTACAATGTACTACTGATGTCTGTTATGTCCATTTAAACTATGGTGTTGTTTAGTTCCATTATTCCTTTATTGAATTTTCATTTAGAAGATCTGTCTATTATGATAGTAGGGCACTAAAGTCTCCTGCTACTATTGTGTTGTGATTTATTTCTGGTTTAATATTTAGCATATTTTGCTTTATAAAATTTGGTGTACCTATCTGTGTTTGGTGCCTATATATTTATAATTATAATAGCTTCTGTTGAATTGTTATCTTAATGAGTATAAAGCATCTCTATTTCTTTATTTAACTCCATTTTCATTTTTTATTGTCTCTTGGAATTTATTCCTCATTTGATCATGTTTTCACTGAGTTCATGCCACTGTCCACTGAGTTCATCTTTGTTGTTGATTTTTATCCATTTCATTCAGCTGTCTAGTGAGTTGTTTTTGATTCACTTGCATTTTATTTGGCTGTCTATTGAGTTCTTTTTGTTGATTCTATTCCATTTCATTCAACCATCTATTGAATTCTTTTCATTCTTTCCCTTTAATTTAATTCAGCCATTTTTTCCCATGGCCTCATTAAGTTTATTTAATATGTTTATCATAACTTCAGTTTGGAATTTTATGCCTGGAGTGCTCTCTTTGTTTTCACTGGGGACTTCCACTATGGAACTAGGCATTCTTGGTGGAGATATCTTGCTTTGATTTCTTGCATTATTTGTTTTTCATTGCTGTTTTCCCATCTCCAGGTGTACCTTTGTCTTGCTAGTAATGCAGCAATAGCAGCTCTTGTGAGCCTCTGCTGAGTGGCTTGATAGAGGTAGGTATGAGATGGCAGTGTCTCTGCAGGTTTATGCTGGATGCACTTGAATCTGAGCAGGTTCCTCCTTGTGTGTGCACTCTCCAAGCATACCTGGTCTTCACTAAGGAAGGCCTGGCCTACTCAGTGCTCAGACTGTGGAGTGTGATTAGCTAGGGAGTCTGTACTCAGGAAAGTGCAGGCAGGCAGGCCAAAGGGTATGGCGCAGAGCTCACCTGGGTCCTGGTCCTTCTTCCCTACTGAGTATTCAGGGTCCAGAGTCCATACTGATGATAGCTGGTCAAAGGAGGCTCACAGGAATGGGGCAGGAAGGGAGGTATGCATTTAGAGTGGCTGATTCTCAACCCCAGCAAGTGGGGGCCAGGGTTTACCCACATGGAGGAGGGCAAGCTCACTGAGCTCTGGTTGCCCTACCCTACTGAGCACACAGGGATTTGGAGTCCTTACTGATGGCAGTGGGTTAGTGTAGCAGACAGCTTCAGGTTCGCTGAGATGAACTTCCAGACCAGGCACAGTTATGGAGGAAGGGATTTATTGACACTTACAGATCCAGGGGAAGTTAAGAACCTGGTCTGCCTTCACAGGACCAAACACAGAGAGCAAAAGCCACAAGCCACACAGCACAGCACACTTCAGGAACTCCCGCTAGGCACAGTTTGCATATCTTTAGATTGAAATCCTAAACCCACCACCACACCTTAAGATCCGCCCAGTAATACTGCCTCCAGCCAAGCATTATTGCACGCGTTTGACGTCACCGATTACATAACTTCAAATCTTTAAGAACTCATTTAATATCTATTTCCAAGAATCAAACCATTCCAGTCAAATTGGTCAGGTCAAATTTGATAATTCTCCATGAAGCAAATTTCTATTTCCCCTTTTGGTATCACACTGGAAGTCCCACATCCCCAAACATTTTTATCCTTATTCAAGATACCATAGTTTGAGTTGATTCCTACTTCCCAAAAGTGCTTTCTCTTTTCAGTTTGAAAATGCCAATTGGCCTTTCATTTTCTTTCACCTTCCACAGAGGCTAACCTCTAACCGAAAGGCACACTGTCCTGTCTCACACACAGTTACGCTGGCTGTCTCTTGCTGCCCTTTCTAATTTGCATCTTAACTAATGTAAAGGTAGATGCTGGTGTTTGCAGCCACAGGAATAGCAAATGCAGAGGTGTTGGAAATGCTGTCATAGTTGTCTGTGGAAGTCTCTGTCAGCAGTTTTCAGAAGGAAACAGCAGGAGCTTTTTATAATGTAACTTTAATTACAATGGCCAAGCACCCTGGCACAGACTGAGGCTCTGTTTATGATACACCTGCCATGAGTAATCTGAAATGCCTCAAGACATGTCTCCTAAGCGGTGTCACCCCCTACAGGTGCCAGCCAGCAATTCTTCTTTTGTCTTCCTTGTCCTGGTCTCCTCTGAACACTGCTGGCCTGGCTACGTAAAGCTAGAACAACTTAGAAGAAAATTAGCAGCCATAACCAATGATAGCCAATGATGACCAAAGCCACTTAGTAAACCCGTCACATCCATGACACACCTAAATACTCCCAGTTTCCAAGCTGCAATCTAGAAGCTTAAGTTAATTAAGTGAAACTAAATGACCGTTTCTCACTTTTGAACACTTGAGCTTGTTTGTAGAGTCTTGTATTTTGAACATGAGCTTCAAAAACCTTGTCAGATAATTAAATCTAAAAACGCCAACCAGTAGATGGCCATATAGAGACCCCATCTATAGCCTTCCCCACCATGACAGACTGCTGCTCTCCCAACTCATAACCTACAACTATATGGCTAATACCAGCAATCCCACTAAGGAGGACCCTCAGTGGAATGGGGGCAGGGAGGAGGGAAGTGATGGTGCCAACACATGATGTGTCTGTGCCAAGTCTATACTTACTTTAAAAAATAAAAATAAAACAAACAAATAATTAACTAAACAAGCAAACAAACCAAACCTGTTAGATGGGTTTATAATTTTGCTTATCCAAGGTTGAGGGTTTATTTACATCACACGAAAGAAAATAAGCAATTCTTATTTATAGATCTTTCTAATCATTTTTCAAGGTAATTTAAGTTTTTTCTGTATTTTCCATATATTATATATTAGATAACAGTCACCAGGACTCCCAGTTCCATATTTTTAACATAACCCTTTGGAATGGGTTAACAGAAAGTTAAGCTGGCGAGTCCTTAAATTCATAGAGTATATGGTCTTATGAACAATAAGCATGTTTCATGAAAGATATATATATATATATATGTATAGATATAGATGATATATATGATATATAACTGATTTTTATACAATATGTCTATAGACATTTCCAAAGTATATTATCAAAATATGTCAGAAATTTACACTAAGATTTGTATGTGAGGAGTTTATGATTTCTCTGCTATGAACACTGTTCTGTCAAACTTTACAATTGCAAAAAATTAGAAGTTTTAGGGCCTCCTCCACCTCCTTCCCACTGCTGCTTCTCCTAATTGAGAATGGAATGTGAAATTGACAGACTTCAGTATCATAATTGGTAACTGCATTAGTCGGCCTAAAACATGAAATGAAAAGCATTGAGCCTAATGCTGGATACTGCAGAGCTCCTTTAATGAAAGTATTACCTGCTATATGTTGAGCATCCCTAATCCAAAACTTAGAAATACAAGAAGTGCTAAAGAGAAAATTAAAACTGACAGGATGCCACAAGTGGAAAACCTACATCTGAACTAATATTTCCTTTCTGTTTCCTATATTGCCATTCAAAACACAGGCACACTAATATTACAAAATTACCTTTGGGCTATCCGTTTAAGGCATAAATCAAAAGTAATGAATTGCTTTCCTAATTTTATTTTTATTAATTGAAAATTTTAATACTTGAATATGTTATTTGATCATAATACCCTCCCAATGCCTTCTTTCTCCCCGTTTTCCTCCCTTCTCCTGAACTCTTCTTTTCAAATTAACCCTCTTCAATTTTGATGATGTTTTTTCCCCACCTCTATCATCAATATCAACATGACAATGAGCTCAATATTGTGGAGGTCTTGTGGAGGTAATACAGCTGCTCTGAAGTCATGAGTATTAGACTCCAAGCTGGAAGGATTAGGGACTGTGATAGTTTGAATGTATGTCCCCCACAGACTCTGGTGTTTTATTAAAGTTTGTAACTTGGGTCTCAGCTGCCTGGCTGGAGGAGGTTTCACTGGGGGCAGATCCTGGGGTCCAGCCCTAAGGTGTTTTGGGGAGCAGATCTGATTTCCAGCTCAAAGGTTTGCAGAGAGGTCTGTGCTCTGGTGGGGTCCCTGCTGCTTGCTGCTTTTTTTTGGTGTGTGTGTGTGTGTGTGTGTGTGTGTGTGTGTGTGTTGGTGCTGGTGTTTTGCTTGCTGCAGTTTTCCTCTGTGCTTGGATCTGTGAAAGTGAGCCAGTTTTTCCCACCATCTATGGAACTTCCTCTGGGTCTGTAAGCTTGAGATAAATCCCATTCTTCCTCTAAACTGTGCCTGGTTTGGATGTTCATTCCAGCAACGTGAAACTGACTACAGAAGTCTTACCCAGCAGTGGAGTCACTCTATGTGCTACAAAACTCACCAGCCCAGCAAGATGTTCCCATAAGTGCAATAGTGGCATGAATGCTATGGAGTTAAATAACTGCTTTCTGATTGAATCTTAGACCTTTTTACCTAGAGGGAATTCAGCCATGGCTGGGAAGTTCATGTGTCCTAGGGATGCAGCAACTACTGTTGATTAAAAGGATATGTTGTGACCACCAAATTGTCCATGATATTTATAGCATATATGCCCATAGATTAGTGCGGCTGTCACATTTGATCAAAGAAGCTTCGTTTTGCAGATGATGGTGACTACTTGGAGATTCCAAATTCATCAAAGCACTGATTGTAAGTGACTGTTGAAATGCTCAGTGCTAAGTGAGATCTCTTTATCATGCCCTCCAAGGCTTAAGGAACAACGAGGAAAAGGGAGCATAAAGAATGTAAGAGCCAGAAAATAGGCAAGAATACTTAGGTACTTAGTGCCTCTGTTGTAGTCAGTAGCTTGAACTGTTTTGGGGACCTCTGAGGCCTCTGTGACCAACAAATCATTGAGGGAGACCATCGCTGGTACTGGGGTTTTCCTGTAACAACTTTTGTCTTCTGCGAACAGCATCATCCACCTCCATAGGAAGTTTCTGCCCAATTAGAGTGTTCTTGTTGCTGTTCCTATATATATATATAGGAATGGGTATGCCAGGGCCTCTAGCCACTGCAAACAAACTCCAGACACATGTGCCATCTGGATTTATGTGGGTACTAGGGAATTGAACCTAGGTCCTTAGGCTTTGCAGGCAAGATGCCTTAACTGCTAAACCATCTCTTCAGCCTCCTAATGATATTTTAAGTCGTTAACAAAGATGTGGGCTTCCCTATGCTTTTTGTCTTTAATTTTTTTTCGTCTCTCTCCCAACCCCCTCTCTCCCAAGTTCCCCTCCACTGACCCCCACCTTAACCATCCCATTTCCAGGATTCTGTCCCTCTGCTTACACATCTATTGCCCCTTCCCCTTAAGCACTACTCCCACCCCTCACTGGCTCCATTCTAGCTCTTTGGCTTCTACTGACTGTTAATCCAACTTACATACAAATCTAAAAATTGAGGATTTGCATGTGAGAGAGAGAGAGAGAGCATGCAGCATTCATCTTACTGAGCCTGGGTTCCCTCAGTATATTTTCCAAATCCATCCATTTTCCTGTGAATTTCATAATTTTCAGCATTTTACAGCTGAATAAATTTTGTGTTTAGATCTGGATTCCCTCCACAAGAGAAGTTATCAGTATATAAATTATTCCAAAATATGAAACACTTTTGGTTTCAAATATTTTGAATGAGGGACATTATCCTATAATATCGTTACCCTGCCAAAGAAAATATAATTCAAAGAATTAGTATTTCTTTATATCTCTACTTATACATATTAGTACCTCATGCACAGTGGAGAACCAAAGGAATTTAGAATCAGTAGCAAATGAATGATGAATGAGTCATACACTGAATTGAATGTTGTCTTATTTAATTAGTTTATTAAAGTTCTTTGGAAACATCTAGGCACTGTACAAATTTAATATATACAAGAATACTTAACCATCCAATTAGGAAAACATAAATTAGTCACATCATATATACTGCAAAACTCAAACTGACAAAAAGAATTAAACAAATGGAAGGCTAATACAAATAAATGTTTTTACAATCCATTTTTGAATGCCCTGTACAAAAGGGCAGCACACCATCAGAAAGTACCTTAAATTTATTAAAAGGCAACTTTTTCCAGCTGAGTTTGATCATTTAGAATAGTCAACTTCACCTGTCATCTACCTATTTTAAAATTGCCCCAAAAGCTAATTAAAAATATATTTAACAAAAAGAATGTTTCCCTTTCTCATATGCACTTTTTAGAGGTGACACATCCTACTTGAGTAAATCATCTGTTGAAGATAGTAAACCATTTCTTCGACAAGGATCACCATTCCACCAAATAGACATGGGGGTTGTATTTAGTGGATGGTGTGATCTTCTCAATAGCAGAGTTGATGAGATTTCTAAGGTTTTCTTTTTTGTATAATTTTTAAATTAGTTACTTATTTTTTTAAATTAGTTTTTTTCTTTCTTTCTTTTTTTTTTTTTTTTGGGAGAGAGACACAGAGAGAGACAGAGAGAGAGGGAGAGGAGGACAGATAGAGATGAGCATGCCAGCAGCCTCTCAGCTGCTGTGAATGAAATCCAAATGCATGCGTCTCCTTGTGGTCAAGTGTGGCATTGCGCCCTTGCGTCACTTTGCATCTGGCTAAACATGGGACCTGGAGAATGGAACTGTTGGAGATTGGAGCCAGCGTTCTTAGGCTTAGGAGGCATTCACCATAACTGCTAAGCCATCTCTCCAGCCCAAATTTTGTTTTTCTTGACACATACCAGGGCCTTTGCCACTGCAAAGAAATGCCAGACATATGTGTCATTTTTTTGTGTGTCTGGCTTTATGTGGGTCCTGGGGAACACAATCCAGGGATACAAGCTTTGTGAGCAAGCACCTTTAATGACTGAGCCATCTCCCTAGCCCTGATTTATTTATTTATTTTGTGCGCAGAGGCATATGTGCCATGGCGCACATTTGGAAGTCAGAGGACAACTTTGAGATGTTTTGTGCTCCATTTTCTTTGAGTCAGGGTCTTTGGCCACTGCAAACAAATTGCCAGACAGAAGAGAAACATCAGATGCGCTGTGGATTCTCCTGGCTCTGCCTCCCATTGTAGTAGGTGCATTGAAATCACAAATGCAGGCATCACTTGTATCTGGCTTTGCATGGTGCTGGGAAATTGAACCCAGGGTAGCAGGCTTTTCAAACAAGTACTTTAAACCACAGAGCCATCTCCCCAGTCCTAATTTCCTTTTTATATTTAAAAGTACATCAGTGCTTAGAATCTTCAGAACCATATAAGCAACTTTTGAATATGTACTCAAAGAACTCTATATCCTTCTAAAGAGATGCTTGCACACCCATGCCTAACACTGCCCTTTTCACAATAGCAATAAAATTGAGCCCACCTAGATATCCATAAACAGATAATAGGTGATGAAAATGTGATATATATATATATATATATATATATATATATATATATATATTTTAATAAAGTAAATTAAAATTTGCAGAAAATGGTTGGATTGGAAAACATTATATTAAGTGAGGCAACCCAGGCCCAGAAAGACAAATATATGTTCCCTTTCATACTCATATATAGTTCTTAGTTTCTATTCCAAATTTTATTTATTTATTTATTTATTTATTTATTTACATCTATGTGTGTTATGGGGGAGTCCAAGGGCCTCTTCATGCTGCAAACAACACAGACTCTTGCACCACTTTTTGTGTCCGGCCTATGTGGTTGACTTGGAAAGTGAATCCAGGCTGGCAGACTTTGTAAACAAGGACTTTTAACCACAGAACCATTTTCCCAGCCCCATGTTCTTAACTTCTGGGAACATAGAGCTGGGAAGATGAGGGCAAATGTGGATACAGGCCAGTAAACTAGAAATGAGAATGGAAAAAAACAAAACAACTTTAAAGCAGGGAACAATAGAACACATGAGCTATTAAAGTGATGGGGGAATACTAGAGATAAAGGGCACAGCAGGGAAGGATGGAAATAGGGAAAGAGAATCAATCAACAAGTGTATATACATATGAGTGCCATAGGAAACCTGTTATTCTGTAAGCAACTTAAAAAATATACTTTCAGACAGAACCTATGTCTGTCTGACATGCAATTTTTAGAGGTTACAAATTCTATTTGAGTTAATTATCTATTTAAGATCACAAACCATTTGTTAGACAAGATTACCATTGTACAGAGCAGGAAATTTTTGAAGAAAACTCACAGTAGCATCATCCTTATCACAATTCTTGTTGCCTCTGAAAGCTGTTTCTTCATTCAACAGGAATATTCTAGTAGCAGTTACCTTCTCATTGCTGGGACAAAACACTTGACTAGGAAGGAAAGGACTGATTTCCACCTTATGGTTTTCAGTGCAACTTTCATTATGGCAGAACAAATGGGGCAGAGTCAGACAGCTGGGCTTCATATCTCCACATCAGCAAGGAGAAAGTAGCAAAAGAGCTCAGAATATAGCAAGAGATGCTGTTTTAGTTCTCCAGTGACATACTTCCTCCAGCAAAAGGCTGTATCTCCCAAAGTCTCCAGCAGCTGGGGATTAATTCTGAGGCTTAAACACATACATATGAGGCTATGGGGGACATTTCACAGCACCACAGTTTTTTTTTTCTTCTTCTTTCACTTGCACCACTAAGTACCTGGCCATGAAATCATGGCTTATGAAATACCATGAAAACAACTTAATGACGACAGGTCCTAAGTAAGAGTCCATGTTCTGCTCTATATCCTAACAGTTTTTGATAACTTCAGTGAACATTAAAACTGAAATGCATGTCCCTCAATAGGAGGAGGCTGTGGATAGAAATGCAGTCTTTGTTTCCAACTATCTCTGAAGCTTGAAGAACAAGTTGTGACTCTCATTTTCAATTCTCAGATCATATGATTTCAGAGCCTGGAAATATTGGTCACATAAAATGCAATGGGATATTCCAATCCATATGTACAAAGTCAATTGATTTAATGGGGTTATAGTTCTTTTACCAATAGTAAAATAATTTGAGAATATATGTTTTCCTTAAGAGAATCTATTGAGTACTGATGTATCTATTAACTTGTTTTATAAAGCAGAACACCAAAGAGGAGGAAGATATAACAGGTTGATGAATATAACACACCAGTTAACGAGTAAAACTGAGATTTGAATGTGGCAACATACTTGTAGAGACATATGAATTTGTGTGTGTGAATGCATGTATTGCATGTGCATATGTATATGTATTTTTGTGTGCTTGTGGACACATATATGTAAGTGAATGTATGTGCATATATATGTGTGTGTATGTGATAACCAGGAGTCAAAACTGGGCATCATTCTCTATCATTTTCCACTTCTTTCACTGAGACAGGGTCTCTTACTGAAGTGAACCCAGAACTCACCAACTTGGCCAGTCTGGCTACCCATCTTGCTCTGAGTCCACCTGGTTTTGCCTCGCAAACACTGGGATTGCCTGCGTGCACCACCACACCTTGCATTTATATGGGTGTTAGGATTCGTATTCATCCCCACATAGGAATTTTCACTAATGCCAAGACTGTCTTAAATCTTATTTCTCTATATAATCCTTTTATAGCAACTACATTTTTTGTTTTGTTTTTTTTGGTTTTTCGAGGTAGAGTTTCACTCTGGTCCAGGCTGACCTGGAATTAACTATGTAGTAGTCTCAGGGTGGCCTCGAACTCACGGCAATCCTCCTACCTCTGCCTCCCAAGTGCTTGGATTAAATGCGTGCACCACCACGCCCGGCTGCAACTACATTTTTTTTTTCCACTAGTCTCATCCTATTACACATGGTGATTTTCTCCCTGGATCTATTCAACAGTGTAAGCACAAGCAATAGGAGACTATTTAAATTTGAATGACTTTAAATTAAATAATATTAAAAATTAAATTTCCTACTTCTATTAGTCACATTACAAATGCTTTCTAACTACATGTATTTAGCAGAAGAGCACTTATAATAGAACATTTCTGTCATTGCTAAAGGAATTATTGCACAGAACTACTTGAGGATTGTTTTAATTGAGGGAACTGTATCACAGATAAAACCACAGCCTTTGGTTTCTTCTCCATTGCCCTTCAAAAAATCCCTGTGCTCACTGTAACCTGCATGTCACCACATCAATAGTAGCATGCTGATGAAAAGACTCCAATTTGGTTGGCATTTGTTTTTGCTTTGCTGAGTGAGTGAGGTAATGTTTTCTTACTAAGAAGGAGGTTGGCAACAACCCCTCCTGGGCCATACAATAACATTTCAAATCAAAATGGCTCACCACCTAAAAATAAGCTAAAGCCCAACCCAAATGAAAGAATATTAAAATCATATATTCCTACCAGTGAGCACCATGCAGCCATCTAGTTGTACTAGCTAAACTAATATTTACATAAATTTACTGAATCCTATGATTACACACTTTCCTTGCACTCAAGAACATATACACATGAATAAGCATTTATTTTGATTTTAAGGAAACTGTTTTTTTTTGGGAGGGGGAAGGAGACACAGGGAGAGACAGAGAGAGAGGGAGAGGAAGACACATAGAGAATAGGTACACCAGCAGCCTCTCAGCTGCTGTGAACGAACTCCAGATGCGTGCACCCCCTTGTGGTCAAGTGTGGCATTGCGCCCTTGCATCACTTTGTATCTGACTAAACTGTGGGACCTGGAGATTGGAACTGGCATTCTTAGGCTTCACAGGCAGGCGCCTTAACCACTAAGCCATTTCTCCAGTCCAAGGAAACTTTTTGATAATGTATAGGTTTTATAAAATGTACACACTCATGTAACAACCACCCAGATGAAGAAACAGGATATTGAGAGCACCTCAGATGTCCTCACCATACTCCATCTCATCCCTTCCACCCCTCATGCAGGAGTGACTACTACCCTAACTTCTAAGAGCAAGGATACCTTCACTGGTTCTTAACCTCCTATGGAGGGAATTCTGTGGTGTGAAATTCACCCATGTTGTTCTTGCTTGAAGATTAAATTTTACCAATGAAGAGCATTCCACTGGGGACTGCATATTTTCCTTACCTATTCTCTGGATGGGCACTGGGGCATTTTCAGTTTGGGTTCACAGTGAGTGAATTCTCATGTATGTCTCTGTGAGCACATCTCTGGGCATAGCAAGTGCCATGCTTAGCTTGAATAGGTATAAATAATGATATCTTGTTTTAATTTTGTGTTGACAATTTTTATACATGTACAAAAGTGCATTTTGATCATAATTCCCTCCCATTACCTGTTTGGCCCCACTCCTCTGCCCCATTCCACCAAACCCCTCCTTACAAATAAGAATATCATTTTAAATATATATGTATATATTTTTTTCAAGGAGAGATATTGGGAGAGAAAATGGATGCTCCAGGACCCCAGCCACTGCAAATCATCTCCAGATGCATGTGCAACTTTGTGCATCTGGCTTTACATGAATACTAGAGAATCAAACCTGGGTCATTAGGCTTTGCATGCAAGTGCCTTACCTCCAGTCCCAAGAATACTTTCTTTTTTCTTTTCTTTTCTTTTCTTTTCTTTTCTTTTTTTTTTTTTTTTTTTTTTTTTTTTTTGTTTTTTGAGGTAGGGTCTCACTCTGGTCCAGGCTGACCTGGAATTCACTATGTAGTCTCAGGGTGGCCTCAAACTCATGGCGATCCTCCTACCTCTGCCTCCCAAGTGCTGGGATTAAAGGCGTGCGCCATCACGCCTGGCTAAGAATACCTTTATAAAAGCCTTTTTATTGATAATTTTCATAAATGAAGATAATGTAATTTAATTGTAATTCCTTCCCAATACTTTCTTTTTTCCCACTCCCTTTCTCCCTTCCTGTGTTCTTTTTGTTCTTTCCAACTAGTTCTTCTTCAATTTTGTAAATTTTTCTTCCTCCATCATTCATGTCAAAATGTTGATGAGCTCAATGTTGTGCAGGTCTTGTGGAGGTAATGACAACTGCTGTTAGGCCATTTTGTGTCAAGAAGCAATTCCCAAAGTACTAGCCCATATCCTCTACTTCTTCCACAATGTTCCCTGAGCCTTGAAGAGTGTGATAAAAGTGGCTCAGTTAGCACTGATGACTCAAGAGTCATTTATTCTCAGTACTTTGAGAAGGTTTGAGTCTCCTAGTAGTTACCAATATCTACAAAAAAAGGAGCTTCTGATAAAAGGTGAGAGCAACACTAATCTATGGGCATAAAATTTGTAATAAACATTCTAGCACTTAGTGTATTTGATCGTAGTATCATTTACTTACATGACTTAAGATAAATTTGAATATACTATAAAATATGTTACAAACACTGCAAAGGTGTGGATTAAGGACCTCCCTGACTCTTACATAGTGGTTTATTCAGGCTTTGATAGGGTTCTATTTTAGGGATTGAATGGTTGGTAGTTATCTTTATTTCAAGATAAATAAATAGTTAGTACCTTCAGATAATATTGCTGTGACTGAACCTGTTGATTTTGGACTTTGGTAACATAAATACTCGAGAGTCACATCTGTAAGAGGCTTCCACACATATTTATCAACTTCACCTCCAATAGCTTGGCCAGGTTCTGAGAGTGATGAGAAGACATTACTCATGTCTTTTTGCATGTGGTTCAATTTTCCATTAAATTCTTTCACATATTAATAATAGTTACTTTAAGTTCCTGATCTGACAATTTCAAAGCCTTAGCACCAACATGATGTCTTAGCTGGAAGAAATTGAGATAAAAAGAGTTCTTTTCAAAAATTATTTATTTATTTATTTATTTATTTATTTATTTATTTATTTATTTATTTTGAGGTAGGGTCTCACTCTAGCTCAGGCTGACCTGGAATTCACTATGTAGTCTCAGGGTGACCTTGAACTCATGGTGATCCTCCTACTTCTGCCTCCCGAGTGCTGGGATTAAAGGCGTGAGCCACCATGCTAGGAGTTAGGTAATGGTTACTTCTTGTAGTGCTTGTCAGTGTTGGAGGCTATAAACTCTGTTGGTACCTTTATTTTTTGTTTATCCTGTTGCCTTCTACTTTTTCTAGACTCCTTCACTGAATCCGAGCTTTACACTTCTTTCAGTACACTTACCTATTGTTACCCATGGCCTGTATTCATACTGTAGCAAGGTGCTGGGGTAGGAAAGTCAAATAACAATGGGATTATACAAGATCACACTTTCAGAATCATATCTGCAAAAATACTAAGCTATTCAGAAACTAAGCAACACTATGTTAAATGGAACATGGTCAAAGAAAACTAGAACAATATTTTGAACTAAGGAAAGATGAAAATAATATATCAGTATTTGAAGGATGCAGGGAAGCAGTGTTTGGAGGGAAATAGCTTTGAATGTATAGACTAGAAAAATACACATATGTTAAAGCTCATAGAACTGTGCAACACAAGCAATGAACCCCATTTATACGATGGACTTTAATTACTATTTCGATACAGTGACTTGCTTACATATCTCACTTAATCAAGGCACAAATAATGGTAAGGGAATTCTGATTGAAGGGAAACCAGCAGCTCTTCAAATTCTACCTGCAATGAAGATATGCAATAGCAAATTATCATGGAAAAGTACTTTGTGTAATATTTCTTCTTTAATATTTTATTTATTAATTTGAGAGAGAGAGAGAGAGAGAGAGAGAGAGAGAGAAGGAGAGAGAATGGGCACACCAGAGCCTCCAGCCACTGAAAACAAACTCCAGATGCATTCTCCACCTTGTGCATCTGGCTTACATAGGCATGAGGAGTTGAACCTGGGTCCTTAGGCTTCATAAGCAAGCGCCTTAACCACTAAGCCATCTCTCCAACACTTGTGAAATAGTTCTATGATCCTGAAACTGGTCTAAAATAGTCGGTTAGTCTTTTAAAATATCAGTCTGGTAACTTGCAGAAGTGAGTTGTTTTCATGGTACAACATTGAAATAGAAGCTCCGATGATATGGATAACATTAAGAAGCTGTGTGTTACTGTACTGTCTTCCTGATATACTAGAATTCAAATGACTTGAAAGAATTACCAGTAGCTTCTAAAGATATCTCAGTAACAACAACAAAAAGAAGATAGGAAGGAAAGTGTAGCTCAAATAGTATTTCCTGCATCATTCTATCCTTAACTCATCTGTCACATAACAACTCACTTTACTGTCTGCATTTAAAGGTATTTTTTATCATCATGATTACTGAAAATTTTGTATAAAATTATTATTCACTTAATTCATTTATAATCAGGTAATATCACTGGCAGCAGTTGGAATTCAAAGGAAAATCTATTATTAATCTCCCAGGAAGTGCTACCATGCCAATAATAATGTACTGAATTGCCTGTACACACAAAAATTTCAACCTGTTCATGTCTCAAAATAGTAAAAATATTCACTCACAGCTGTCAGCATAAACACAACTGTTCTCTGTGTACCACAGAGGGTGTTGGTAAAAAAACTTAAAACAAAAGAGTGGGTGACTCTTTCCCCACACAGTTTAAACTACACTTGTGTGTGAATCAGTGGAAACTGGTATGCCTGAACAACAAGAAATAAAGTGTGTGGCTAATTTGTAGCCATTGAAACCAAAGTCCTGGTCTGGTGTTTTGTCCCAGCCGTGAGAATGTCACTGTCACAACCTGTCTCTACTTCCTGAATGCTAGGACTACAGGCATGTACCAGGATGCCTCTCCTGTACATGGGTCCTGGGGATCAAAACTCAGGTTATCATTCTTGTGCAAGTGCTTTACCAATGGAACCATCTCTCCAGCCCTCATTTCTTCATTTAAAAATTATACTGTCATTCCTAAGAGACATTATACAACCTGAATTCAAAATATACCACAAAGCTGTATTCATCAAATCTATGTGTCATACACTCAGAAACATAGATGCATGGAACCAAACAGCAGAGAAGTAAACCTACGCATCTACAGCCAGCTGCTTTGGACACAGGAGAAGAGATGGCCAGTGACTGGTGCTGAGAAAACTGGGTATTTCCATGCAGCCTAACTCTCCTCAGCTAAATGCAATGATCGTGATTAAAGACTAAATCTAACTTCTGATGCCCATGAAGCCATCTGAAGGAAATATAGGAGTAATTGTCACATTCAAAGATATTTAGCACCAGACTCCAAAAGCAGAGGTAACTAAACACAACCAGACACATGGGAATGCACAACCAACGACTGCTGCACACCAGTGAAAAAGTCAAGGGCGGAGACAGCCTCTAGAAATGGAGAAAGGAGATGCCAAGTACACTTTTGACAAGGAGTCGGTGTGCAGAGTTTAAAAGAAACTCACTAAATTCAGCCACTAAATAGCAAATAACCGAATATTAAAATAAGCACTAGATCTATGGATGAAGCAGAAACATAATTGAATCTTTCCTTTTGGATAACTGGATATTTTTTCTGAGTATTGAAAGCACTGAAAACTTTTTTTGTGTGAATTTTATAACCCATTGCTTGTAATAACTGCTGAATTAATCAGCATTGTTTAATTGGGAAGATTTCTATGAACTCTCTTTAATGTTTGAGTAAGGATTCTTTTTCAGAGATGCTTCTTTTTCTCACACTGCAGACACATTTCCAGTAGCAGGTTTCACAGGACAGATTTATACTGTAAGACTGCATACTGTCACAATATGAAAACTATTCCCAAGACATGTGTATTAGCATGGCTTATGGAAGAAACACACATGATCATGCATCATGTAAAAAGTATCCCATCAAACTGAAAGTAGCTTCACCTCACCCTTCCTTGTCAGGGGTGTCCTTGAGGCTACTCCAAGAAAAAGGGAAGTATAGAGGAGGTGAAGTCAAAGAGATAGCACCCTACAGCTAAACTATATGTACAGTGCTATGAAAATAAAATGAGCATTTGAATCCATTCTTGTGGCTCACCCAGACCTGACCTGGGAAAGGCGTTTTGCAAGGAAGACTCCTTCCTGATGGTTCAACTTTCTGACCTTCTCAGGACACCGCCCTTTCTCTGCTCCAGACAGAGAACTCCATTAAATAATCCTAACAATGATTTTTTTCATGTATACATGTGTGGTGTATATATGTATGTGCAGATTTCTGCATCCCATGTACATCCAGATGGAGGCCAGAGGATGTCAGGTGATTTTATACCCTTAAGATGGAGTCTTCCAATCTGAGTAGCTGACTTGATCCCAGCCATTATCCTGTTTTTGCCTCCCACAGGGCAGGCTTATAGATATGCCTGGTCACGCCCAGCTTTTGTACATGAGTGCTGGGTATCATTCTTAGAGGGGAGGCAGTGAACTGACAGAATTTCCAGGCTAACCTGGGCTACAGAGTGAGACTGTTTCAAAAAGAAAATGTACTTTACAGAAAGAATTGCACTACATAAAAATTTGTACAAAAATTATGCATTATACTATAGAAGAAATGATAGCACTACACAATTATTCTAAGTCCAATCAAACATCAATTTGCTTCATATTACAAAATATTTAACATTTTCTACCATGTAACCACAATGTAGAATTATATTTCAATGAATAGGTAATATTTTGTCAATAGATTTTTTTCATTAAATGTTTAACTTCAACTCTGACTTTTTGATATATTTGTCGTTTCTAGGCTTTAAAAATGTAATTTTAATCCCATGTACAAATGCATATGTTAAGGAAAATAAACTATGCATAGGTTACATCTTGCTTCATAAGTAAACTAAAATCTTAACTACACAACATATTTGATTACAATAGGTTTAGACATATGAAAAACATTTTATTTGTATAAATTTCTACTGATCAAGACAAATAAGTTATATTAGAGCATCTTAATTTATGGTCTTTATCCTCATTTCTTGATAAGAATATTAAGACACATATTTGAATTGAAAAATAACCTCAGAAATTTTTCTGAAAGCTGGATTGGGCTAAATGTTCATAAGTCACCATTAAACTGGTTTATTAGATTGTACACCAACTGTTTTCCACAAATAGAAGGCACCAAGTCTGCAGCTCCAACTTGGATCAAAATTATTTAAGCATATGATGAAATAAAATCACTTAATCAAAAATATTACTATAGCTCACATGTACTGAAATAATCAATGTTTTGATTTTTCCAATTCTTTTAAAATCTATCTGCTTATGCAAAGTGCCTCAAGCAGGCTTCATTATTAATAGACATCTGATAAATCTTAGTGAAGTCTTTAAGTATATTTCTCCAAAGTTGAAAGGGTCTATTGACAAATTAGGTCATTTCTAATTCTTTTCTTTCAAAACACTTGAAGGAGAACCTAATAAAATTGTCAGATCATACATCATTAAAAATAATTTTGATGATACATCATTTTATGATACATGGCATATGTTCCAAAAAGAATTTGAATAATAAAATGATACTGCATAAAATTCCTTCCATTCTCATCTAGTTATTAATTTGAGCAAGGTCTCTCAAGCCTTATGAGAATAAACACAAGGTAAAAAAAAAAGACTTATGTTATATAATCCCATCCTAGAAATAAATAAATAAATAAATAAATAAATAAATAAATAAATAAATAAAATGCACAAATACAAAGGCTACTTGACACTTTAAAAAGTTTTAGTTAGGGTTTGGAGAGAATGCTTAGTGGTTAAGGCACTTGCCTGTGAAGCCCAAGGACCCAGTGTCAATTCTCCAGATCCCATGTAAACCAGATACACAAGGTAGTGCATGTTTCTGGAGTTTGTTTGCCGTGTCTAGAGACCCTGGTGCTACCATTCTCTCTCTCTCTTTCTCTCTCTCAGTCTTAAATAAATAAATAGTTTTAGTTATTTCCATGTCCGGTTAACCTCCATTAACTTTACTCTTTCTTTAAATTCCCTTCCAGTACTGTATTTTTTATATCATAACTGTATTATATGAATGTATTACCAATGATCATAATAACACATAAGATACTTTTAAACAGACCCTTTTGTTCAGAGAGCATTTATCTCCCACAAAATTTTAAATTTATATATGTACTTCTTACAGACATACTATATATAAACAATAAAAGATTAGAATGAAAATATGTTGCAAATGAATACAATTGTGGAGAGAGAGAAGTGGAATAGGATCTTAAAGGGAACATGGAAAATTGTAAAGTCTTTCTAATAATGAAGAGGCTGTGAGTGGACTTTTAAAGCTTAGAGTGTAAATATTAAATTACCATACTATTGCTTGTTATGCTTTATTTATTTATTTATTTATTTATTTATTTATTTATTTATTTATTTATTTTGGTTTTTCAAGGTAGGGTTTCACTCTGGTCCAGGCTGACCTGGAATTAACTATGTAGTCTCAGGATGGCCTTGAACTCATGGCGTTCGTCCTATCTCTACCTCCCAAGTGCTGGGATTAAAGATGGGCCCAGCTCTTATTCACTTTTTATATTTAATTAATTTATTTTTTTAAACTTTTTATTTTTTTATTATTTTTTTGGAGAGAGACAGAGAGAGAGAGAGACAGAAAGAGAGAGACAGGGGAAGACAGAGATGGGCGCGCGAGCAGTGTCTCAGCTGCTGCAAACGAAATCGAGATGTGAGCGCCCCCTTGTGGTCAAGTGCAGCATTGCGCCCTTGCATCACTTTGCATCTGGCTAACTGTGGGACCTGGAGATTGGAACCGCTGGAGATTGGAACCAGTGTTCTTAGGGCTAGGAGGCGGGCGCCTTAACCCCTAAGCCATCTCTCCAGCCTATTTAATTTATTTTTATTAGTTATCTATATAATGTATATACATCCATGATGGTACCGTCATTAGCCTACTCCCTGCCCTCCTACTCAGGGATTGTGGGTCTTGTATTGTGGGGATAACCATCAGTTATGGGGGAGAGGCAATGTCTCTGTGCATAATGACCCAACTTATGGCTCTAACAATCTTTCCACGCCCTCTTCTGTGAATTTTTCTAAACCATGTTGGGTTCATTTTAGGTCTATTTCAGTGATGAGGTCTTGGGAGCCTCTGTGTCTCTGGATATCTGGTTTGGTAGGAGTTGAGTGTTCTCTGTGTCTATCTCCTTCACCCTTGTGCTGATACCAGGTTCAGCGAGAAAGCAGCATTCTTGTTCATTTCCCCAATTATTCTATGGCTTCAGCTTGTGCCCTGGTGAGATGCGATGGGCTGATTCTCTCCTCAGGTTCTGCGTCCATCTGAAAAAGAGAAGCAAATTCTCCAAAGGAGAGTAAGGTCAGTGAAAGATACATGGATAACCATTATTATTTTAGAGAGAATTAAATAGGTGTTGGACCTTGATATTGGAGAACAAACTCATTTTTTGGGTATGGTTCTGACTTTTTCCCAGTTCCGGGTATGGGTTCTGTTCCACTGAGTGGATCCGTTAGCCAAATCAAGAGTAGTTTGTTCACAGAGAAAGCAGCACTCTTGCTCATTTCTCCAATTACTCTATGGTTTAAGCTGGGACCCTGGTAAGGTGAGATGGGCTGATTCTCTCCTCAGGTCCTGCATCCATCTGAAAAAGAGAAGCAAATTTTCCAGTGGAGAGTGAAGTCAGTACTGGATAACTGGGATAACCATTGTTAGTTTAGAGAGAATTTAATAGGTGTAGGCCCTCTTGTAGCCCATGATTGATGGGAGCTTGATATTGAAGAATGAACTTGTTTTTTGGATATGATTCTGATTTGTTTCCCAGTTCCAGCTATGGATTCTGTTCCACTGAGCAGATCTTTCAGCCAATTCAAGGGCAGTTGGTAGCCAACCATGGCTGTGTGCCACTATTGCACTTGGGTGAGCATCACATCAGGTTGTTTGCTGGTGAGTAGCTTAGACCAAGAGTTGCTTGGACAGATGTTGGCCATTTCCCCCAGTAGCTCATTTAGCTCCTTCTGGCACTAGACAAGCTAACTGTCTGGGGACTGACTCTCTTCCAGATTCCATCCAGGTCTCTCCATGTTCTGCACCAACAGCATATGGTGTCTTCAGCAGTAGGGTCTTACCATTAACCTTTGGTGGGTAATCAAGTGCTCTGACAGAAGTCTGTCTTCTTATGGGAAACCTTGTAGGTCTCACTGATTAACAACTCATTGTGGATGTTTACCACATGCTGGTACTGGTAGTTACAGGTCAGTGCCTAGCGAAAAGAAGGAAGAAAAATATAGGTAGTATGAAAGAGAGAGAGAGAGAGAGAAGAGATAGAAGAGGGAGTGTGAGAGAGGAACAGGAGAACGTTGAGGTTATTCTTCATCCTACCCTCTCCAGGCCCCTGTGATTCAGGTGTTCTCTCTAAGCACCTGATGAAGGTTTAGCCTTTTAGTATGTCTTTCAGGATATAGGATTTTGTGGTACCATTTCCAATTGGGCCCAGTTTTTTGCCCCCCCCTTACCCTCCTTTCCTGTCCCACCATGCCTATTGTCCAGTCCCAGAAATGTTTATTAGATGTGCCAGCATCTCGGGCAAATTCAGGTTAGGAGCCACAGATGAGTAAGACCATGTGACGCTTATCTTTCTGTGATTGGGTGAGTTCACTGTGAATGATCTGTTCCAAATTAGACCAATTTTCTTCAAATTGCATTATGTCATTTTTCCTTACTGCTATGGAAACTTACTTTTATTTTATTAGGGTAATAACACCCTACATGAAATTTACCCTTTAACAGATTTCAAGAGTACAATTCAGTGTTGCTGAATATAGGCGGAGTGCTGCGCATCTGCTCTCAGAACACAAATGTCCTACTTAATCAAACTCCATACTCAGTGAGCAGCAGCTATTCATCTGCCACGCCAACCAATTGTGACCACCTCCACTCTACTCTCTGCTCCTACAGCTTGACTTTTTAGAGTCTTCGCATATCTGCAATGAGGCAGTATTTGTCCTTTCGTAATGGGCTTAATCCACTGTTCAATGTCAGCAGGGCTCATCCATGTTGTCACACATGGTAGAGTTCCCTTCTCCCTTGAAGTTAAGTAATAGCCCATCATATGTATACGCTACATTTTCTTTATCCATTTGTTTATAAGCCATTTCTCCTATGTATAGTGAGTGCAGCAATGGACATGAAGGGCTAATATTTATTAAGATATTGGTTTCAATTATAAGTTTTTGCATGTGAGTAGCATGTGTGGTGGTGTATTCATGTTTACAAGTGTGTGGTGTACATATGTGTGTAAGCATGTGCACATGTGTGGCATATGTACATGTGTAGTGTGTATATGTGATGTATGCATGTGTACATGTGTGGTGTATGTATGTGGTGTGTGCACATGTACATGTGTGCTGAGTGTAGGTGTTATATACACTTGTATATATGCAGTGTGTATATATGGGGTATGTACATGTACATGTGTGCTGTGTGTACATGATGTATGCATGGGTACATGTCTGGTTGTATATATATGCACATGTGTGCTGTGTGTGGTGTTTGCATGTATACATGTGTGGTCTGGGTGGTGTGTGCATGGGTACATGTTTGGTATGTGTATATGGTATATGTATGTGTACATTGTGGTGTTCATTTGCGGTGTGTGCACATGTACATGTGTTGTGTACACATGGTTTATGCATGTGTACACATGTGGTGTATGTATGTGTTATATGTATGAGTACATGTGTTGTATGTGTACATGGTATATGCACATGTACAATGTGGTTTGTGTGTGTGGTGTATGCAGTATACATGTGTGGTGTGTGTACATGGGGTGTGCATGTGTACATGTGTAGTGTGTGTATGTGGATTATGCATGAGCACATGTGTGTTGTGTACATGGTACATGACATGTATAATGTGGTTTGTGTGTGTGGTGTATGCATGTGTACATGTGTGGTGTGTATATGTGGTGTGTACACATGTCCATTCATGTGTGATGTGTGTACATGGCCTGTGCACATGTACATGTTGATGTGGAGGCTTGTGTACTTGGCTATGACAGCCACAAGAGAATCACAGGCCTCCCCCTCTGTCACTCACTTGCCTGTTTTTTCTTTGCAGTGGAGTTTCTCACTGATTCCAGAGTTGTTTACTTTGGAGCCCCAGCCATTCTCTAGTCTCTGCTCCCCACAGGATTGGGGTTACAGGTATGCCCTTCCATGCCCACCTGTTTTCATGGATTCTAAAATGAGTGGTCTCAGCCCCCTGCCCTGGCCATTATATGCAGAACATTTACTTAACCACTCTCTCCAGCCTTTGTTTTTCTTTTTAGAAGTGAAGTAAGGTGATATCCCATTGTAGTTTTGATTTGCATTTCTGAATGAGTGCTATATTCTCATTTACCACTTGGTCATTTGAATATATATGAAAGCATTATACTAATTTTATTTTAAAATTATATTTATGATACAACTGACTTTCTTTCTTTCTTTTTTTTTTCAGTGCTGAGGACCGAACCCAGGGCCTTTAGTTTGCCAGGCAAGCACTCATCCACTGAGCTAAACCCCCAACCCCACAACAACTGAATTTCTACCACTAGAAATCTGACAAAGACTTTTAGGTGACTTTATAAACATGCAATGGGAATAGATTTCAAAATAGGTTTTATAAGTACAGAAAAAAAACCTTTAAAAATGTTTAAAAACTAAGAACCTGGGCTGGAGAGATGGCTTAGCAGTTAAGGTTAAGTTAAGGCTAAGTTAAGGCTAAGCAGTTAAGGCCTGCTAAGCCTAAGAACCCGGTTCCAATCTCCAGGTCCCACGTTTAGCCAGATGCAAAGAGTGACTCAAGGGTGCAATGCCACACTTGACCACAAGGGTGCGCACACATCTGGATTTAGTTCACAGCAGCTGAGAGACTGCTGGCGCACCCATCTCTATCTGTCTCCCTCTCCCTCTCTGTCTGTCTCTCTCTGTGTCTCACTCCAAAAATAAATAAAAAATAAATTAAAAAATTAAAAAAAACTAAGAACCAAATAGTACTATATATTTTCTTTAAAACATTTTTTATTCTCAAAAGACATACAATTTAAAAATCAAATAATAGTATTATGGTTGTAATGAAAATTAAGTGCCCTCTACCAGTGGTCAGTGAAGCTGTCTGGAGAACAAAAAAGTCTTACTGTAACACAGCCATGTCTATGTTACATTGGATCACCAGTGGTTTTCACACTGTAAGGAAAATATGTACAATGGAAAGCACATGGCCCATCAACACTATGATATCTAATGTGTGTTATCCCACCCTCTACTCTTGCCTTATGCTCCTCTG
The DNA here is from genome assembly GCA_036365145.1 of Orientallactaga sibirica. Classification (NCBI taxonomy): domain Eukaryota; kingdom Metazoa; phylum Chordata; class Mammalia; order Rodentia; family Dipodidae; genus Orientallactaga; species Orientallactaga sibirica. The sequence continues at coordinate 1,323,130 of JAEOAD010002853.1, forward strand.
AATTAGAAAAGCAGAAATTAAAATTCTTTTAGCTGTTTTGGGGGGTACTTAACTTCATATTTGTAAATGTCATGCAGATAGCTGTTATATTAGCCAACACACACGTGCTACAAAGGCACACAAGCACTTCCCTTTTGCTTAAATTAGGATTTAGGGTGTTAAAACTATTATGACAATATAATTAGTGTTAACAGCTGAAGCATTTCATTTATTTCCTGTGAAATCTTTTGATTTTCCTGAGGTTAAAATTACTTCAATGTGTACAAATACAAAATAAAATGAACCTCAAGTTTAGATAGTATTGGATCTTGAGGAACTTTGCCCACAGATTCCTAATGTATGAATGTTTGCAGGCCTTAAAGGCGCACCTAGGTAACCGTGCACAGAATTAATGGAACGTCTAATCAGGCGAGGACACGGAGCATTGCTATTCGTCTTTCCTTTGCCCACTCCCCATCATGGCCGCCCTACGGAACTCACTATTCTGACTCCATCATTGTAAATTGCATTCTCTAATTTTGAACTTGATATAAATAGAAACATGCAACAATCACTCCAATACATGCCTCATTCATATCGGAGAGTTTTATTCTTTATTTGACTTATGCAACAATAATCTTTTATATGTACTATTATGTTGTGTGAATATACCATCATCCATTTAGACCAGCAACCACTAATGGACATGGGTTGTTTCCAGTTTGGAGGAATTAGGAGCATTCATGCTGCCATGAATCCGTGAATGTCCTTGATGTATGCACTTTTGTTGGACATATACTTTAAAGGGTATTATTGGGTACAGATTTCCCAATGTTTTCCAAAATCCATGTTTATGATATCTACCCATTTTTGTCTGGCTATTATTTACTGGTTATACATTTATATGACTTATATGAATTCTTTCTTCTTCTTCTTCTTTTGTTTGTTTTTTTGTTTGTTTTAACTTAGGGTTTCACTCTAGCCCAGGCTGACCTGGAATACATTATGTAGTCTCAGGATGGTTTCAAACACAGCAATCCTCCTACCTCTGCCTCTAGAGTGCTGGGATTAAAGGTGTGAGCCACTACGCCCAGTTCAAATAATTTTATGTTCTGCTAATGGTGCTCTTTTGCTGGATACAAGGTATATTATTCAGGGTTCTCTAGGAACAGAACCAATAGAATATTCTTTCTATGTTCCAAGGAGATTATTACATTGGCTAACACACTATGGCTAGGGCTGTTCAACAATGGCTGGAAAGTTTGAGAACCTCATAGCTGTTCAGTCCACCTGGCTGGATGCCTCAGCAGTCCCAATGTGGTGCTGAAGGCTTTGAGGATTCCTAGAGAGCTGCTGGTATTCAGTCCATATTGGAAGGCTGAAGAAACTTGGTTACAATCTCTCAGAGGACACACCTGCCCCAAGTAGAGAAGGCAGACAGACCAAGCCACAGTGCATTCTCCTAGAGCTTCTTTACAGCGCCACCTGAAGAGCTGCCATCTTTTCCCTCCAACAACCGCTCCTGGAAATGCCTTCACAGCCCTGCCCAAGACCAGACTCCTGATATGATCAAGTTAACAATAAAGGTTTGACTGACACACTAAGATAGTAATTTATTGCCAAGATGACATGCATTTCATACTTTTTAAAATTTATTTTTATTTTTATTTTTGGAGAGACAGAGAGAGAGGGAGAGGAAGACAGATAGAGATGGGCATGCCAGCAGCCTCTCAGCTGCTGAGAACAAAATCCAGATGCATGTGCCCCCTTGTGGTCAAGTGTGACATTGCACCCTTGCGTCACTTTGCATCTGGCTAAATGTGGGACCTGGAGATTGGAATTGCTGGAGATTGGAACCAGCGTTCTTAGGCTTAGGAGGCAGGTGCCTTAACCACTAAGCCATCTCTCCAGCCCTATTTTTATTTTTTTAAATCACATATGTGACCTATGCTTTTTTTGGCATCTCTTTCCTTTCTTCTCATTATATAACTATTGGGATTATTTTCACTGACCTATCTTCTAGTTTACTACTGTTCCTTGCTGTACCTCATACGGTATTAAAACCTATCACTGAATCTATTTCTTAATTTTATGATTACTTTTTTAGTTCCAGGATTTCCTTGTTATTGTAAATTACATAATTCTTCAAGGGCATACGAATGAAACTTAGAAAAGAAAAAAAAAAAAAAAACATACCGGTCAGTTTCTTTAAAACTGCTGAGCAAAAGGAGCAATATTGAACATTCTTACTGATTTTACACAGCTTCTAGACAGTACCTTGACCTAAATCCATCTACAAAAGTTAAGACTTCCCTCTATTTTGACCAAAGAGCTTCAAGGTAAGCTTACATGACTCTCTGGCTTTTACCTGGGAATGACCTTTTCAATATTTTATTTAGAGGTGGGTATGCATGGCACATTCACATTGTTATCACCAATGTTAATGTTTTGGGATTTCAGAAGACAGTGTACTCTTTGCAGCTGTTAGAGCATAGGGTGGAGCTTCCACTAAGCCAGCCTCACATTTCTACATTTATTTTGTACATTGACTTGTGTAACACTCTTATTCATGTTGATCTCGAACACCATTCCCCATCACCATTTCTCCAATAATATTGAGAACCTTGTCTACGTGGAATATTTTTTTTTTTTGGTTTTTTTTTGAGGTAGGGTCTCACTTTAGCTCAGGCTGACCTGGAATTCACTATGTAGTCTCAGGGTGGCCTCGAACTCATGGCGATCCTCCTACCTCTGCCTCCCAAGTGCTGGGATTAAAGGCGTGCGCCACCACGCCTGGCCCTACGTGGAATATTAAATCCAGGTCACAGACATGTTTAAAACATTTGACCAATGTTTCCACATACTTGCATTAGATCTACAATGCCAAGTGCATTTTCCGAGAAGGCCACACAGAAGACACAATGTAGTGTAGCACAATGTCTATAAATCAGCTTGTTGGCAGACCCTCCAATTAAGAACCCTCCTTCTAGGAAATTGCAAACGTTTCCATCTTTCGGGGACACCAAATTTAAATTCTTCTGTTGTGTTTTCTTCAACATGGGGCTGGGAGTTGGGGATTGGCTCCTGACAACCTAGCAGAATTATCTAGACCCAAACTACAATCAATTCTTTCTCTATCAGTCAATCCATTTCATGTGTAGATACATAAGCATGTCAATTTGGTCTCAATCCAGACAAAGAATTATATGAACTCTTTTAAGAGGATTTAATATAGATTATAATTAACTCAGAATTATATGTTGGAAATATAAATATGGAACACTTGCTATGAGGGACTATTAGTTCTGGGATCAGCCAGCACCACTAGAGCTGGAAGAGAAAAAATAGCAAGTATGAAAATAACTAGAAACTGGAAGCTGAGAGGTAGATCCAAATGGAACTGATATTAAGACTTCTTTGGAGGGTGTACTATCTAGCTGATGTGGTTGTTGCTGATACTAGTCATGGGAATGATGTAAATTTTGCACACAGGAAACAGTTATCAGGATAGTGTAACGGGCTGAGGAGAAGAAGCGGCAAAACAAAATGAAACGGGATAAGACAGGGAAAGCAAATTTCCTTGGATCACTTTTAGTCTTCTATTGTTGCCCTTGGCAGCTCCTAAGCTTGAAACTGCCAGAGGAGAAATAGGACTATCATATTTCTCCAACTTCAGAACGTACACTTACTTTATATTTAAACATATTCAAAACTGGCATGGAGAAGATGGCATGTCATAGTTCAAGGGATACTGTTTTTCTTCTGCAATGTCATATAAAATCACAGTGCTTCTAACAATGTTTTGTTCACATTTATGAAATACAATGTTTTGAAAAGCATAAAATTATTTCCATAAGCAAACATTCTGACCCTGGTAATGATTATTTTTCTCTTCCAAGTTCTTGCATACCATCTGTTAAATAATTTTACAATTTTGTAGGGGTCTAGTGTTAATTTTTCTGATTTTTAGTTTCTGGACTATTTTCCTCTTTTGAAAAATTCAATTAATTTTACTTTTTAATTAGCACATGAAACATAAACTATCATATTAGACAGGCAATTTCTATTTATTTATTTATTTATTTATTTAAGACAGACAAAGGGAGAGTATGGGCGCACCAGGGCTTCTCTGTCACTACAAAAAGTTCCAGACACATGCACCCATTTGTGCATCTGGCTTTATGTGGGAACTGGGGAATAAACAGAGTTTGTAACCAAGTACCATTAACCACTGAGCCATCTCTCCAGCCCCCCAGTTTCCCTATTTTTTAACATTCTCCCATTTCTAGCATTAAGAACCCCAACCCTCTCTCAGAAAATGTTATGGCCAAGATTTGGGCACCAGGCAATGATTGGAATCACATTCATTGATCTGTTTGGTTTCTTAGGGTACGAGTCAAGAAGCTATGAAAACTTTTCAAAGACATTACATTCTCCTACTTAGGTCCCAATTCCTTATTAATAGTGCTTATTACTCCTTCAAGCCGGATTATTCAGCTTCAAAGTTTGCAGAAACTTCTTTTTATAAAATACATTTACTTATTTGAGAGAGAGATGACAGGAAAAGAGGAAAAAAGAAGAAAGAAAGAGAGAGAATGGGTATACCAGGGGCTCTTGCCATTGCAACAAACAGGCACATGGGCAACTTTGTGCATCTTTATTGGGGAATCAAAGCCGAGTCATCAGGCTTTGCAAGCAAGCAGTTTCAACACTGAGCCATCTCTTCAGCCCCAAAGTTTGTGAAAACTTTTATCATCCTTCAAAGTTACAACTCTTACACCAAGATGAATAAATCCATGGTTTAGTGGTGGGAGAGGGGGGTCTTCCAAGCAAAAATTAAATCTGAGAAAATTTGACTTAAACCTTACATGTTACCACAACAGCATTCTGTACAATTACTATTGCATATTTTTGGGTTTGAAATGTTTTATGTGGCCCAAATGTTACCCCTTCATTTGATCTTGAGTTTCGTTTCAGACCATTTTAAATTTTCAAAGGAAATGCACATGTGCAACCCCTTGGAGATAAGCTCATATGCTCCCTAAAAGAGAAGAAAAGCCTCATCTCTTTGTGATGCCCTTACAGAAAAATAATGCAACGTGTTTAGTTAGCTCTTTGGCTAACAGACAACTCAAAACCCAAGATTTTTTTTTTTTTTTTTTGGTTTGGCAAGGCAGGGTCTCATTCTGGTCCAGGCTGACCTGGAATTCACTCTGTAGTCTCAGGGTGGCCTCGAACTCTCGGCGATCCTCCTACCTCTGCCTCCCGAGTGCTAGGATTAAAGGCGAGTGCCACCACGCCCGGCTAAAACCCAAGATTTTTTGACTCAGAATCTCCTTGCCCAACTACAAAGGGAAGATCATTTCATATATTTTATATTTTCCACTTCATTGATGGCAACAGTATAATTAATCATAATTATAGCAATATGAAACAAGGACGAACATAACTAATATATAATCTAAAAATCATAAGATGTTTGTATTATGATTATAGTCTATCAGTCTGCAGCTAGGACTCTGGCTCTCTCCCCCATTGTATACAAGAATTCTTTCTACAATGCATGGATAGATCTAAGGTGCCTGTAGAAATGATCGTTTTATTCTTCCCTTTCATTCTGATAAATGAATGATCTTCATTGTTTCCTACTAAATGATGAGGTAGAGAGTCCAAAAAAGATCTTAGTATATGGTTAAAAATCATTATTACGTGGCTGGAGAGATGGCTTAGTGGTTAAGGCACCTGCCCACTAAGCCCAAGAACGTCAGTTCCAATCTCCAGGTCCCACGTTTAGCCAGACACAGTGACACAAGGGCGCAATGCCACACTTGACCACAAGGGGGCGCACATATCTGGAGTATGTTTGCAGTGGCTGAGAGGCTGCTAGTGCACCCATTCTCTGTCTTTCTCTCCCTATCTCTCTGTCTTTCTGTGTCTCTCTCCAAAATAAAAATAAATATAAAACTATATTAAAAAATCATTATTACAAGAAAAAATGACTGAATTTATTTAGTATATGAAAGAAGATATGCTACCTTACATGTTCAGAGATTCTAAGATGGATTATGTGGAAATGATATGTAATAGATAGAAAACCCAGTCTCAATGAAGATAAGAAGCCCACTCAAGGCTTAACTTGAGAAGTATTAATCTGAAAAGAACAGCTAGAAAAGACATTATTTCTGACAACTTGGTGAGGTCCCTTCTAGCTTCATTCCAGCAGAAGGTAGGGAACTGAAGAATGCCTCTTGTCTCCAGAAGCCCCAACAAAAGAGGTACAGTAACAGCCCAAGTAGTAAAAGAAAAGAAAAAAATAATTCCTTTCTTCATATGAAAAATATCTCTGATATTTATATGTACAGATAAATATACTTGCATGTGACATAAACACGAAAGCCCTCTGATCTGTGGAAAATTTCCTTGTGAGATGAATTCCCAGAGACCTCACAGATCTGAGGCAAGGCCGTGGTTTGTTTATGGTCTCATGAAGAACACACTCAAATTATAAGTGAGGCTTAACCATACATGAAGAATTGATTAAAAGTGGAATGGGGATAGGGCAGAGGGGACCAAAAAAAGAATAACCTGATGGAAATATGACCAATTTGCTCTATGTTTGTGTATTAAAAGTCCCAATAAAAATTTAAAAAGAAAGCAGCACTTTTGCTGAAGAAGATAGACACAGAGAACACTCAACTCCTACCAACCAGATATCCAGAGACACAGAGGCCCCCAAGACCTCATCACTGAAGTAGACCTAAAATGAACCCTACATGGCTCAGAGAAATTTGTGGAAGAGGGGGGGGAAAGATTGTTAGAGCCACAAGTTGGAACATTATGCACAGAGACATTGCCTCCTCCCCATAACTGAAGGCTCCCCACAATGCATGACCCACATTCTCCAATGAGGAGGGTCTTTTCAGAAGGGGGAGGACAGGGAGGAGACTATTGAAGACAACATGAATATTCATATTATGGGCACAACTAATAAATATAAATAAATAAAAATGTAAAAAGAGGCTGGGCGTGGTGGCACAAGCCTTTAATCCCAGCACTAGGGAGGCAGAGGTAGGAGGATCACTGTGAGTTTGAGGCCAGCCTGAGACGACACAGTGAATTCCAGGTCAGCCTGAGCTAGAGTGAGACCCTACCTCGAAAAAAAACCAAAAAAAAAAAAAAAAAAAAAGTAAAAAGAAAAATATACAAAAAAAAAATCTTAGCAAAACCAGTTAGGACAGATCTTCTGTCATACTGGCTAACCACTTTGTAGCAATAATCACATATTTGTTGGCCTTCTGAAACAGATGTTCAAGACCTCTATGCTCCCAATTAACTCTGTGAGCTTTGCTTTCTCGCTGACTTGCTCTCTCCAGTTAGTTGATTCTCCTGTGCTCTTCTCATGCATCACTTATCCCAGAAACACTTTTACAAAAAAAAAAAAAAACTATTTGGTAACACAATTATAAAAGGTATAAAGTGTCAAAATATTTTAAGTATCAAAATATTTCACTGTACTCACTTCCCCCAAGATACCTGGACTTGATTACATAAAATGTGGTACCTATGAATTCTCCCTTCAGGCCACAAGAAAAAAAATCATTTTGATTTTCCCTAGTGTCATTTGGAAATGACTCCTTATCTGCTTCTGCACTGTAGTAAATAATATTGGCCAATTCTCCAGTTCTTCCCCTCTCCCTCCTAAAGTGTAATACTTAAGGCTTCTTAGCTCTCAAGTTTTCAAAAAAAAAAAAAAAAATCCCACGGGGGGAGGGGGTCTACTTTTCTCAGAACACAGTAAGTAATCCACACAGCTCAGCACAGGGACCGAAGAGATACAATTTCCTCTGGCAAGTCCAGAAGCTTTCCTGTGAGCACAGGTAATCTACCTCAGGCCTGCTCTCCTGAGGACTCAAAAGATGTGAGCACCAGGGGGTGGGAGGAAGAGGGACGGAGGAAGGGAGGGGACACAAAGGCTCAGATCTAAGGAAAGCACAATGCAATGTTCTCTTCCCCTATGCGCATGAATTAGGAAGTAGAAGTGGTGCTCAGTCCCATGAGATCTATTCTGGCAGCATGTGTCTACCTCCCATTAGCATTGTATGAATGAGCCTTTTGTGATAATAAAGAAGCTCAGAGAGGGAGACCTTTGCTACCTAATCCATGGGGGTATATTCTACTCCTCACGGACCTATAACTCCCATCATAGCTAATGGGTGTTCTAAACTGACATCAAAAAAGCTGTCTCTCCCATTGTGTGCAAAAGGTAAAGGTCTCTCTTTGCAAACCTCATTATCATTCAAACTGATCTTTTCTCTTCTGCTCTCTCTCAAAGGCTGACTCTCCCTCGAGGTAGTTATAAGAAGGGAAAGACTTGAAAATTACACATGCGGTAAACAGAACAAATTTCAACGCTTTACTCTGTGGTTCTCCCTCTGTTTCTCTTGGATACCAACAAAAAGGCTTTAAACCTAAAAAAGACATTATTCTTTCCACAAAATGGGTTCACATTTACTCGAAGAGCATATGTTCTGCAAATGTGTTACAGCAAAGGTTAGTCTGAAACCAAAAAAAAAAATTTTTTTATGAATTCTTTAACCTGGTGAATCAAATAAGACAGGCTATTCAGAACTCTGCATTTTTAAGCCCTTGTCTGTGTTTTTTTTTTCCTTCATAATATAGAGTTCTTAAAGCATATTGAGAGAATGGGAGTAAGAAAAAGAGGAGGCAAAATTGATTTTTTAAACAAAAAATAGTGATTTTTAAAACTTAGTTTTTATTCATTTTTCTAGTCTGAATTTTTGCCTGTGCCATTCATTCTGATATGGAATACGATCTTGTACTGTTGCACGAACTGATTTGTCTGTGCCTTGAGATGAAATCTTCCTCATAAGCACAGGCTATGAACATGGTACAACCCTCCTCCAGCAATACCTTAAGCAGTGCTCAGTAAACAGTATAGTTGCATGGCTGTGGTCATTGGTGTTGTCTAAACAGGGCTAAGAAGAATGGCTCAGAGGAATTTCCCAAAGTCTTCTTCCTCCTGTTTCTCTGGATGAGATGGAATGAAGGAGTAAATTGTCTGGAGCTAGAAGAGTGGAACTACAGCCTAGCCTCTTGGCTCTGTATGTTGGCGTGACGGAAGGCAGCACGTGAAAATGACACGGAGCTGTTCTCATTACCCACAGCTGCACTACTGCACATGTAGAGGCAACAGGTCCCACAGACCCCTCCTCAGCCCCACTCTGGGCACTCCACACTCTCCTGGCGACCCCCATTACTTTTCAATATCCCACTTTCCAGCCTGCACCTGTTCCTGCTGATGGGCATGGCTCCCCCTGCCCAGAACCTACACAACTGTGCCAATGGATGGTGCTAATTGTTCCTTCATGAATCTCTTATCTTGTGCTGCTCAAGGACACGTGGCTTCCCAGAGTGCATTCTGGTTAGTATGATTTATAAGTGGAAGTGTAAGACTTCTGATGGTCCTTTGGAAAATGAAAGGAGGATTTTCAAAGCATCAGAAGATTTTATGTACATCCCATTCTAATTGCCTCTGGAAATAATGCTACTTCACTCACCTCATGTTGAACCAAAGAGTTGCTTGTGAAAGGATTCGCAGATAAGTTCAGAACAAAACAAGACCTGAGCTTGAATAGTTTCTTAGGCAAAAGAAACATTATTTTTTATTTTATTTATAATATGAGAGGATATGCTTGGATATCCATGGCCTTCTGCCTTTCCATATGAATTTTGAGATCATTTTTTCTATCTCTGTGAAGAAAGATGTTGGGATTTTTATTGGCATTGCATTAAATCTATATATTGCTTTTGGTAAGATTGCCATTTTCACAATGTTAATTCTGCCTATCCAGGAGCATGGGAGGTCTTTCCATTTTCTCAAGTCCTCCTCAATTTCTTTCTTGAGTGTTTTTATGTTTTCATTGTAAAGGTCTTTCACCTCCTTGGTTAATGTTATTCCAAGGTACTTTATTTATTTTTGATGCTATTGAAAATGGGACAATGTCAGTTATTTTTTTCTCTGTATCTTTGTCGTTTGCATATAGAAAGGCTACTGATTTTTGTGCATTGATTTTGTATCCTGCTACTTTGTTGAAGGAGTTAATCACCTTTAAGAGTTTTGAGATGGAGGTTCTTGGTTCACTTATGTATAGAATCATGTCATCTGAAAATAGGGCTAACTTAACTTCTTCCTTTCCAATTTGTATCACTTTTCTTTCTTTCTCCTGTCTTACTGCTTGAGCTAGTACTTCCGGTACTATGTTGAAGCATGTTAGCATGGGAAAATCAAGACATTAACATGACTTGTTTTGGCTGAATCAATTTATAAAAAGTATTTAAATGTGACATAATCCAATTTAAGTACATTACCTAATTTTGTTGGTCTTCTTCATAAGTTGAATTAGTGAATTTATCAAATGTACTCCATTTTGTGCAGAGGAGAAAAATAAGACAAAAATTCTAGTTCTTAAAAAAATTAGTACCTGGGCTTGAGAGATGACTTAGCTGGTAAGGATACACAACACCAACACCAAAAGGCTGAAGGAGATTGCCTCCAACTCCAGCCATTAAGGACCCAGGTTTGACTCCCAAAACCTCATCCCAGCAGAACTAAAATGCCAGATCCACAAGGTAGTGCATGCATGTGAAGTTTGCAACAGCTAGACTCTTGACCCTCACAATGCATGATCCATTCCCCATTGATCTTCTTTGAAAGTCAATGGAACCAATACTATGAATGTAAAATCTAATATAAATAAAAAATCAATGATAAAAAAATAAAAAAAAAAATTTTAAAAATTAGTACCTTTCCAAAGCATGTGAAGTTTGCAACAGCTAGAGACCCTGGCATGTCCATTCTCTCTTCTCTCTCTGCCACTTTCTCTCTCTCAAATAAATCAATATATAAAGAAAAAATTTTTGAATACTTTTAGTTTAGAACTTTTGTTTATTAAAGTAGAATATTTATAAAATATAAGTTGTAATATGGAACATAAAATTTCTAAGTTCTTCGTATCAGTGTATAGGCCTCATTTAGTTAGCTTTGGCTGTGTTTCACTCTTTCCAAGAACACTGTTATAATTTGTAGGTACTTTTTATCTCCAGTAATAATTAAGTTCATGTGGTTATAGAATCATGACTTTGGCTTCAAATATGCAGTTTTAAAATTTCTTAGCATAAAACAACACATTTTAAGATTTCTTAGTTATTTTCTTTTGTGGTACCAGGTAAATACTACAAAAGAGCTATATTCCCAGCCAGTAATTTGGCAAATTTACGTGCCTAACACACTATCATTCTACTTTTGCATCATAAAAATATTCTAAGTTTTAAACACAACATTTACAGGCTTCCATTTATATCATTTTACCTATAACAAGATGGGATGGCTCAGCATTTCCACTTCACCTTTGGAAATGAAAAAACATTCCAGGAACTCATCAGCGCTTTTCCATGAGACCCAAGCGTTCTACAAATCACATCGCAGCCTTATTTTCTTTTCATTGTTGTTTGATTTCTGATAATCTAAACAAACTGTAAAGTAATATGTAGGGGGAGGAAATCCATCCAGTACTGGGAATGCTGGGTAGGTATAAACTGTTCAAAGTTGAATCCACTCAAGTCTTACCCTTAGTTGTAGTTAGTGCTCATGGTCCTTAGAGAAAAGAAGGAGATATTTATTAAGAAAAAGACTGGAGGTTTAAGCAAGATATATCTCAAAATAGATTGTCACTGTGAGGAGCAGAATAGAAGAAGGAACGTGGTAGATTGGAGCAGGCATGAAGGCAGACAAACAAGAGAACCAAGAGGGTATTTTCTAAAGGAATTGAAAAGCCCAGTTCAATCCTAATCAGTCCATGTGGTTCTGAAGATGTAAGCTTGGGCTAGGCCTGATTCTGGGCTTTTATCCTGCTCCACAAACAGTATTTGTGTAGGAGGGATGCATCCATTTACAATAGACCAGGGTGGACCATTTTAGTGGACTGTTAGAGGGCATAGCATCTCTAAGGAAAAGACACACATATCTTTGGTCATTATCGGATGTCTCCTCCCTGGCATGGATTTAGGTGTCACTGATTTAGAGAAAAAAATTCCCAACATTTTTATTTCTTCCTTTTTCTTGTTGCAGTCTTTTGAAAGAATCCAGCACTATTACTCCAATATAAAAATACACATATAATATATATCACATATATAACATACTATGTTGTGCATGCTATGTACCATATATGATATATGGAAATGGCATATGAATTATGCAATTATGTACTATGATTTATGAATAATGAATCATGCATGCTGTATTAATAATGACTGTGGAGTGACTTTACCTGGGGAGGTGTGAACAAATCTTCCGACCCAAGATATAGCACTAACGGCAGGCCAGGCAAACAGTCCCATCAAGTCTATCCCAGTGCACCCATATTTGTTAGGATTAATTACAAGGACATGGGTAAGGGGTTACTTCCTGGAGCATGGGAGACTCAAAGGTAGTTGCATCACCACAAAGTCCACCCCAGCATGGGTGATGACTCATAAAAGCTATATCCTGGGAGCACCCTGCATGACTTACAGACAGCTCAGTCTCTTGGAGAAGCTCCTTCCCCAACAATTGCTTTTGTTTATATAAATCTGAGGAGGGGCTTTGTGAAACTCACAAGTTTCAAGAGATTGTTGAGGCTTGTAAGCTTCTTCTATGTCCTGAGCCTTGTAAGTTTTGCTTACTTTAGAAGTCATATAAGCCTCCTTTTTGCTGTATGAGGGAATGTTTTAACTAAGTGGAGATAACTGTATAAGAATGACCTTGACCCCAGCCACCATAGTTCTTGGGTTTTCCTAGTGAATCTTCAGGTATATAATTAATTTATACTATGAGGTTGAAAACTTTCTGCCCTTGCTTTAAACCAGGTGTTACTACAGCCACACTGAGTAAGGCTCTGCAAACCTACCAGCAGTCTTGAATCTGTTTCCAACTCCTCAGCTTGATCATCATGATACACAGAGCTGTGGATGATAATTCTAGGCCTTTTACTCTAAAATTGACCCTATTCTAGTTAATATGCTATTTAACTATATTCTTGAAAATAGATTTCTCCAATCAAATAGGAATAAATGCTCAGCATAAACACACTGAAGTGCTGATCACAGAATGAGAAAGTAAGCTCCCATCTGTCCCCTAAGTCTAGTGGTGAGAGTGCAATGTCACAAGGTGCTGACACACATCTGGCATCAACAGAACAAAGAACAAGAAAAAAAAAACAGAGCAAAGGTGTCAGAAAGTATGAGAAAGAACTTAAAGGGAGGTTGAACACAACAATGAGAATGGAAAATAAAGAGAAAGAGTCCTTCTGTTCAGAAATGCAACGTTTATACTAAAGATCAGGTTATTGGTAATTTTTCATCTTTGATAGCTAAACTGGGTAACTGAGGCTGAGAGGGGAAAATCATACCCTGGGGGTCACTAGTCGGTCTTTGCCTGAATAATGCAGGTGTTTACTGCAGCTCCCTTCTCAATCGTACAAGATAGGACAAATCCACTGTTTTGTGAGGACTCCTTGTGACAAAACAAAAACAGAGAATACAAGTCAAACACTGTAGTAACATGTGCAATGAAAATGCACATGGAAATATTCTGGAGTCTCAGTAAGGGAAACTGCAATTTTTTGTGCATATTTTTTAAATTGGGATACGAGTCGGGAAGAAAAATGGTTTTGAGTTTGCTTAAAAAGTACACGTGTATGTTAACTAAACTAGAGTGAAGATTGCAAACACAGGAAAAACAAAATTTCTTTTTTTAAAAATTTTAAATTATTTATTTATTTATTTATTTGCAAGCAGAGAGACAGAAGAGAGGCAGACAGAGAGAGAGAGAGAGAGAATGGGCATGACAGGGCCTCTAGCCACTGCAAACGAACTTCAGATGCATGTGCCCTTGTGCATCTGGCTTATATGGGTCCTGGAGAGTTGAACCGGGATCCTTTGGCTTCGCAGGCAAACGCCATAACCGCTAAGCCATCTCTCCAGCCCCCCAAAATTTCTTAATAAGGTCTCTGAGCAAATTTCTGAACCAACTGGCTAGCAATGGGCATCCAGAGTGCATATCAACACTGCAATACTTGGTACCCAGAACTTCTCTGAGCTCGATAGGAGATAAGATTGAGGTGCAGCCTCCTTCTATAACTGATGGCAGGTCTGTGTGCAAGACTGAGGTTTTGTCAAAGTTTTATAGGCAAAAGGAAAATGTTTGCAAGCACAGAGACAAGAAAGGAAATATCATTATATATGATTTAAATAGTAAAGTCTGTGCATATTCAATTTTGGCAACACGGATGATTTCCTTCCTCCCTGCCCCCGTCAGGATCCTTCAAATTCATAAATATCAGCTGAGAGTAAAGAGGAGGGAGAGCATTGTGGGATAGCATAGCAATGGAGCCGGAAGCCCTGCAATTATCTGTAAACGCCGTCGAAATGCAGCAGCTGTGTTTGAGATACACAGCCACACTCGACAAAGGAAAACAATAGTCGTGTGGTACATACATACCAAATTGTGTATTTATTCTTTGTTGAGGCTTTCTTTGTGCATAACATTTTCACTGACTTCTCTGGGGCCTGTGAGAAGAATCAAATTATGCTTATTAAAAATATGTGTATTTCTGGAGGGATATGCATTCCTGTAACCTTCATTATGATGCTGTTAATTAACCAATATGCTTCATAATAAAGTATCTAGCTGTCACCAAAATCAACACTTTTCAGTTATTAATAGATTAAGGAAGGAATGTTAATTTCTTCAAGCTCCATTTCATTTGGTCTCATTACTTTGGAAGCCAGATGGTTACAGGGCTGGACCTGTCAACAGTTACTGTGAGGACGAATACATTCAGAAACACCAAAACTAAAGTACGAATAACAGCTGAAAAATGAATTCAGAGATCGCCAGGCACAACGGGCAAAAAGGGCAGGAAGTATTCCCACCATGGCATAGAGAAAATTATGAATCAGATGTATTTTAATTGAGGCTTTTTAATTAAATAGCCCCACTTTTGTCTGCCCTCCCCATTGCATCTCCCTTCCCCCCAAATTACCACCACTCGGGCCTCCAGCTGTGTGCAGAACAGCTCTCTCCATTTTTCAAGTGTCTAACTATTTCTCTTGTCCCTCATGCTGCCAGGAATTGACAGTTCTCCTACACTGTTGGTTGATTGATGATGTCAACTCAGAGGAGACAGTACCACCAGCAGCCAATTTTTCCAAGATGTTTTCTTCCTTGATTTTTAAACATCCCTTCTGAGTGAAGGGCACCTCCAGGCTGGCTCCTCCTGACTCCATGCAGCTCACTGTGTTCGGGAGAATGTGAATGAAATGTCCTTCCCATCCTGCGTGTTAGGAGAACAGCCCTTAATGTTTCCAACCAACTTTAGAGTCCATCACTCTGTCACTCAGCCAAGGCAAGGCCAATGTTCAAAGCTAAGACAGTGGTTCTGGAATTTTAGGCAAATTTCTGCGATCTCAAGAATAGGATGGCATTTGCTCTGAATACACTATTCTTTGTTATATGCCAAATACAGTTAATGTTTTCTACTTAAAGTATTGTTGGTATTCAAGTATCCTATGATACAACTTTTTCTATGCCACAGTAACAACTCAGGTTGGGTTGGCACCATTCTGCATGTCTACCCATTCTTAACCAAGGTGTTTCTCAACACCTGCCCCCTTCTGGCTCTAAGGTAATTTTCAAGCTGTCCTGACAGGGGAGAGATTTAAATAGCAGATTGCTCTTCATTTGCACCTATATGTCTAGAACTGCAAACTAAAGCTGCTCAGAGCTTCAAGGAATCTGAGAGTTTTCTTGTCCAAATCCTTAATTTTACAAGTAAGAAAATTGAGCAATTGCAAGAATTTCAAAGACCCCAAGATGAACATACTATATAACCACAGATCTGAAAAATAAAGAAGACATAAAATTCAGAACTGCCCCATGACTATGGATCATATTGCATTAAAGATATCTTTGTAAATCATGGAATTCCTTCATGTATCCAATCATGTATTTATTATCTGGTTTATATAAATAGCTTGGGAATTGAACCTGGGCTGGCAGCCCTTATAAACAGGTGCCTTTAACCACTGAGCAATCTTCCTAGCCCTCTCATTCATTCATAAGAACAAGAACACATTAAGAACATTTAAGATTTATTTATTAATAAAGATAAAAGATATTACTTTTAAAATGCTTTTTCCATATAGTGAGAAAAATCCTTATATATGATTTTTTTTCATCCAGTCTGGTCATCTGTATCAGAAAAGGGAAAGAATGCAGATCAAGTGTCTAAGGAAAGGAACTTGTGACAGATCCAAGGAGAACTGTAACTGTTCACGTGCTTCACATACTTCCTGCAATGCATAGGGGTTTCAATCTGTTCTGAGTTTAAAATTAGTCCAGGTTAGCTGAGGCAAGTAGCTACTGCCTTTTAAGGCTACATCCCAATGCCTTGAATAAATAAATAGTATGGTTTCAGTTTGTCTACTTATCCTCTAATTAGAACTAACCTTTTAAGGAAATGCAAAGGAGTGAGTTTCTAAATTATCAAGGGTAGCTGGGTATGGTGGCATACACCTGTATTCAGGAAGCTGAGACAGAACAATTGCTTCAATTTTGGAGTGCAAAACCAGGCTGATCAACATCAATGAGATCTGTTCTCAAACAATCAGTTAAGTACACTGCTTCTGATGCACAGTCTAGTTGAGTATTATGTGATGTTAGGATTGTCACTTAATTACTCTATGTCTGAAGTAGGAGTGGCAAAAATCCTATATAAGGGCAACTTTCAAAACTTTCAAAAAGAACACTTCATGAAAAACATTTCCCCTCTCATAATTCAAAGTAGCAATAAATTCATTGAGTATCGAAGGAAAGCAATGTGTTCTCTTCCAACTAACATTACCTTTTTAACAGAGGCGAAGAATGACAATTCGACTTGTCATTGAATTCTAGAACCTAACAGTAGAAAAAAGGTCAACCCTTCTAGAAACAGAGGGTCCTCTTTTCATTCTGCTACGGGGGCTGACCGTATTTACACAGGACCGCTAGTGATTTGTTCTTGGCATAGACAGAGAATACCACTGGCAGTTACACTTGTCTGGGTCAGGGCTTAGAAATATTTCCTTGTATGAGGAACTAAGAAATCTCCTGGAACAGATCCAAGCTTAAGGGAAGAGAGAGACTGGCATATTAACTTCACCTCCATGAAGTGTCTTAGCTTTCAAGAGTAAGGTTAATCTTAATAAAAGACAGTGTTTGCCACTTGTATTTCACCAGCCAATTGCCCTTGAGACATAGAAAATAGAATCTAATAAACGAAATAAGCTATTTTCTTACGAGCTCTTTGGAATTCTTGAAAATCCAAAGGATGTTGGTCTATAACAAAGGTAAGGTAATCTGACATTGGGCAGCATGTGACCACGTTGGGATCCGGCACATTAGTCCCACCAGGGATTCCATTTATAGTGATGCTGGGAGCTACATACTCTGTTGGGCAGTAT
Source organism: Orientallactaga sibirica (assembly GCA_036365145.1). NCBI lineage: Eukaryota > Metazoa > Chordata > Mammalia > Rodentia > Dipodidae > Orientallactaga > Orientallactaga sibirica. The sequence continues at coordinate 1,340,671 of JAEOAD010002853.1, forward strand.
CCATCACCTAATAGCTTCAGCAACCGCCAGAGGCCATGCCAGCTGAGCCTGATGGCATTAGATACTGGGACAGTGGGTGACATTGGCTCAGATTCTTCTTGATAAGGACCTTCAGTATCAGAAGAGCAGGGACAAGGGCTCAGTTCCAAAATTTCCAAAGAGCTCAGAGAAGGACACAAGAATAGAAATTGACTCTTACTGGCTGAAAGGTTTTGTAAGTAACAAAACAGAACCTTTGGGGCTCACACAAAATAATCCCTGGAAGAAAGTGGAGACTGATAGGAATGAAAGGAGTTTCAGACACTTGACAATGTAGAAATAAAGGCAGGGAAATACTGTAAAATTTAAGTCAGCAATTTTACATACATGCTTTTAGCTGAAATTTGATAAGAGTATGAGCTATTCCTATAAATCATATCCAATTATTTTGGATACTATCAAAAACTGGATTTAGTGAGTCTTTTCATAAATATTTTTACTGCTGCACTTTACATGATACTTTGTTTCTATTTAAAGGTACTTTTTTCTTTATATCAGTTTCTCTCACTGCATAACAGTTATTCTCCCCCACAGTCTACTACATTATGCATTCGTATCAAATAGTCTTGAAATTTCCTATTTCAAGTATGTCATATCAATCATGTTTAAAATCCTAAAGTTAGACCTGACACAACTACATAATAATTTTTAGATTTATATAAATCTGAGCACTATTAGGCCATTAGGGAGTTGGGTCTAATATGTATGAAGATTTTAGTTTTGAAGCATGGGGAACTCCTACTCTTTTCCCAAGACCAGCCAGGCAGCCACTGGGTGGCCTGCTTTGGGCCCATAGGGTCTTCTGGTCTAGATTATGAAGTCAAAGTAGACATGAAGAGCCTGAGTCAGAGCTCACGAGAAACATCTGTTACTAACCCACTTTGAAGCATCAATGCCACTGGCTAATTCACCTTTACAATGGTGTCGTAGTTTCTGATCGCTGCTGTAACAAGTCGTCACCACATTATAAAATAACAATATAAAATAACACAAATCGATTTCCATATGGTTCTCATAGTCAGAAGTCCGACATCAGTGTCTCAGGGATAAAGCCAAGTTGTCAGCCGACTTTAATTCCTTCCAGGAACTCTAGCAGAAAATCTGTTTCCTTCTGCTTTCATAGTCTAGAAACCTTAGCTAATGGCCACTGCTATATTCTTCAAGACAAAAATGTACAATTTTCTAGTCCCTAACTTGTTTCTCTCTCTCATCAACATCATCCTCTTATTATTTGCTTATGATGAGCCTTGCGATTACACACTGGGTCACCCAAGTAATCCAGTGTGATCTACTCCACGTAGCCACCTCTATATAAGATTGCATATTCAGTTTCATGGGACTGGGATAAGACATCTTGGGGAGCTATTGTGAGCTTGACACAATGATTTCTTTTTCCATGTTGAAAAAATAATAGCTTGATCATCTTTCTTTTCTTCCTTGTTCTCTCCCTCCCTTTGTTTTCAACATGAGAGCTGACTAGTAGGCTACAGGCTGCAGTGCAGGCGCTAGGGCATGCAAAGAAGAAATGTAGTCATATACAATGAACTCACGGTCCTAGCTGTGTCTCTTTCATTGATGTCAAAAAACTAAGAAAAGTTACTCTTTGTTTTTCCTGTCATAAATCTGAAATACAAGTGTGATTACTGCATCTTTCATCACTGACATGCCCACCAATGCCAGTATTCCTGCTTTAGGAACACTGTGGTCTAAAATCAAAATAAAGGTCATATCTAATATTTTCTAAAATTTACACATAATTTAAATGCTTTGAAAAATATGCTGGATAATATATAATTTAAAAGAAATAACATTAATTAAAAACAGGAAAAGTTATTACATGGGCTTAGTTGCTATATTTCTTTTTAGTGAATAGTGGCTGAATTATGCTGTCAGATTGTTTTTTTGTGTGACAACTGAACACACTCCAAAATTTTAGCATATCTTAGACACCATCAGTACTTTTCTAAAGATTATACTATAGCTGCAACTGAATACATTGAGCAGATTACTTCTTCACACCCCCCTCAGAAACAAATACATCAATACATCATAAGGTCAGTGTACTTATAACAGCTGTGGGTCACCTGGAATGTTAAATCTCAGAAAAGAGCTCTTCCCATCAGTCCTCATAAAAAGATGAAAAATAGGATGCTCAAATGGACTTTACCTACATGCATTTTAAAATTCTCCATATCAAAAAAGAAACCTCTTCTGCCTTTAATATAAACAGGGGATGAAATTAAATGCAAAAGAGTCTGCTAATGCAAGATTGAGATTCTCGGAAAAGCATCAATTTTCCCACATTCCACACATTCTGAATATTAAGGCATCACATTTAATACACTAGCTAGTTCTAAAAATATATATACTATTTGAAGTGTAAAGGGTCCAAATAAAGGAATGGTGGTAGATTTCACTGTCCTGATGTGTATGACCACAGGAGAATCAATTTTTGATTGTTCAGGGTTCTAATCACTGGGAGATAATATGATCCTTTTCTTTCATTTTCCCTTCCTATCTTACAACCCTTCCTCGAAAGTGGTGGGAAAAGCAAATGAGAACAGGTAATTTGTTTCCAATCCATGGCTCAATTAGTGGCTTAGGAGATGTGGATTCAGGACGGAGTGAAATTGTCATCAATCAGTGAGGAGTGCACGTGTCTTGTCCCTGAAGTAGCTTACCATGAAAGTCAGGGGTCTTATGTTTTCACTGTTAAATGCATTCCCATTAAAGACCACCTTTAAATGGTCTAAAAATGACCAGTAATGATGATATCATCTAAAACAATTTGAATTTCACAAAAATATCTATTTTTAATTCTTAAGTTATATGTGCAAGAAATAGTACAGAGACTAATTCAGTGAACAATTTGCTACAAGAAAATGTCATATAAGATGATCTCTATATTCTGACTTTACCATCCTTCCCAGAGTTTTGCCACAAGTGCTGGGAGTTTGCGGTGAACACACTATTGAATAACAATAGCAGCAGGCTGCTTTTCTACAGCTCCTCTTTTCCAGAGTTCAGGGTGCTTTATAAACAGTATCTCATTAATCTTCACCACTTCCCTATATGGAAGGAGACTTCAACTATCATTACTCACATCTTTATCAACACAGTAACAGTTGCCTGCAGAGTGGCTGAGCAACTTGTGCAAGGTCACCGGGAGAGAAAGAGTGGCAAAGCCAAGAAGAAAACTCAGGGCTTTGACCTTGCAGTTTAGTATTCTCTCCAGGAGGCCACACTGAAGAAAGAACAGCTTCTTTCATGCATATTCATAAATCTCCCAAGAAAAAAATCTACCATTTTTCAATATTTTCATAATCTAAACTTTTATGCTAATTGGTGATGGCTTGATATAAACCCCAATGGTCAAAATAAAAAAAAAAAAAACCTGATAGGTTAATACTGAAATCCTATTAAGGGAGCACACAAACTTCACTCTCCTGGCCTCATTAATCACCTAGATTACCAGCAGTTGACTGCACACAGCTCATTAGGTAAACCAAGTAAAAGAAGGCCAGGACAGGTAGCAGCCACACAGAATATGAGGATCGTAATGAAATTACCAAACCTTCAGTTCCCCTAGAAGTAGGGAGGCAATGTACATTAGGATAAATTGCCATTGACTTCTTTATTCTTTATTGTTCATTAGGCAAATGCTAGACGCTGCATACCCACCTTAGGCAGCTCATGGGTCTAGTAAGAAAACATGGAAATGTGTACACACAGTGTCCCAGCAGAGATGGCATCTATGGCTAACAGGTCATTAGAAAGGCCAGACCAGCTTCAGTCTAATACACCATTGACTTCAAACATGGCGTCTCCTTTTGCTGGATCTCTGTTCTCCTATTCTGATAGCAGGCATGCTCCAATTTCCAGCTATCTGTTGAATTTCGCCTCCCTAGAGAGGTGCCTCTGACTTTTCTCACTGGGACTAATCTTGTTGTTGTCACTCACAACACCCTTTCTGCTGCCTTGCTAGCTTTCACCTCGGCTGACATAATGGTGCTCTTTGTTGATCATCTTCTCTGAGCCATAAGCTCCCACAGAAGGCAGGACAGTGATTATCCAATAGTGTTCTCTGCACGAAGGGACGGTAGCTGAAAGGGGACCACGGAGCTTTTGTTTCCTCTTCTGCACTTACCTCTTAGGGTTGTGGTGAGAATTAGAGGCACACACATAAAACTATCTAGCACTATGACAGGCTCACAAATTCAATAAATTGCAGTGTAGAAGTGGCATTAAATGTCTAACTATGATAATTTAGAAATTATTGAATATTTTGTTAAACATAAATTTTTGTCAAGTAATAGGAAAGGAGTTGAAAAGGTGAAACAAATATTAAATAGCTTAATAGAAGTATAATCAGGAAAAGAGAAGGTCAGGATAAAAAAGACACATTGGGGCTAGAGAGATGGCTTAGTGGTAAAGGTGCCTGCCTGCTAAGCCTAAGAACCCGGTTCCAATCTCCAGCGGTTCCAATCTCCAGGTCCCACGTTTAGCCAGATGCAAAGTGACGCAAGAGCGCAATGCCACACTTGACCACGAGGGGGCACACGCATCTGGATTTCGTTTGCAGCAGCTGAGACTGCTGGCGTGCCCATCTCTATCTGTCTTCCTCTCCCTCTCTCTCTGTCTCTCTCTGTCTCTCTCTGTGTCTCTCTCCAAAAATAAATCAAATAATAAATTTTTTTTTTAATTAAAAAAAGACACATTGGTTCCTCCTGGATCCACCTCCCTGCTGGACTGTTTTTTTTTAGCAGCCTCGCAAGCTGTTTGCAGCAGTAAGAGATCCTGTCTCAGAGAAAGCGGGGCACATGACCTCCACATGTGCACCATGGCATCTACACCCATACACAAACAAATAAGTTTAAAAGTTTAAAAGGCACACAGGGCAGAGGGAGTCTGTATGTTTATGAGTGTGTGTACAATTTATGTATTGCTGAGAGGTGGAAAATACAGATTAAGATAGACCGAACCTACAGAATATGGAATTAGTGAAGCATGAGAAGTCGTGCAATAGTCTCCCACTTCTTTGGGGGATCTGATTAAAGATACTCAACACAAGATGTTCAAAACCACAAATAGCTGAAAAGTGTCTGTAAATGCCTACAATAAATTAGACAGAATAAAATCAACAAAGCAACTCATAACAAAATATAGCAATTATACTATGATAAGCCATATAATTGTGGTATCTCTTTCTCAACAATTCACATTTTCTTTTATTTTTATTTTTTTATTATTTTGTATTTATTTTTGGAGAGAGAGACAGAGACGGACAGAGGGAGAGGGAGACAGAGATGGGCGGGCCAGCAGTCTCTCAGCTGCTGTGAAGGAAATCCAGATGTTTGCGCCCCCTTGTGGGCAAGTGCACCCTTGCTCCCTTGCCTCACTTTGCATCTGGCTAAACGTGGGACCTGGAGATTGGAACCGCTGGACATTGGAACCAGCGTTCTTAGGCTTAGCAGGCAGGCGCCTTAGCCACTAAGCCATCTCTCCAGCCCGTCACATTTTCTTAAACTTACCATACTTGTAGTGATGTGAGATGATACAATACCTACATGATGAGATAAAGTTAAGTGAATGATGTAACTATTGCGATCTAGATTTAGGTAACTATGGAGAGTTTCTTGAACATAAGCACTGTGATACTATGGCAGGACATTTGACAGCCACGATGGCTGATAGGTGATTCATGAGTGACTAGTGGAGGAGCAGCATACAACGTATGGGCACACGGGGCCAAGGGATGATCCTCATCTTGGGTAGAATGAAGTGAGGCTTCATCGTACTATTCAAAATGGTATGCAATTAAAACTCTGTTTTCAGGGCATGATTGGCTGTGAGTAACTGAAACCACTAATGGGGGTAGAGAATTAATATTATGTGTCTTGAGTAGAACTCAGTCATTTCTGTTTAGATAGGAGGGAAGGTAGACAGACTCGGTGATAAATGTGATCATGATAGCAGAAATTATTTTTATACTGAACATGTATGATACACTCACTGACTATTCATGTATTTGATCCCAGAGCTGAGCATTTCTAGAATATTTCTGAACTTCTGAGGAGATTGGGCAGCCTCGGTGCTGGAAACAGTAAATTCATGGTGCTTATTTTGTTTTGCTTTTTATTTTTTCTTGAGAGAGAGAGGGAATGAATTAGCACACCAGGGCCTCTCTCCAACCACTGCAATCAAACTCCAGATGCATGCGCTACCTTTTGCACATGCACGACCTTGTGTACATGCATCATCTTGTGCATCTGGCTTATGTGGGTTCTGGGAAGTTGAACCTGGGTCCTCAGGCTTCACAGGCAAGTGCCTTAACTGCTAAGCCATCTCTCCAGCCCCATGGTACTTAGTTTGACCACGACTACACAGGTGCTGCTGAAAACGACAGGGTACCAAGAATTGATGACACAAGTAAACAGGTGAATAAATTGGTTCAGCATGTGATCCAAAGTGGATAAGGAAATATGTGAGGGCAGGAAGAGACATATATTAGAGAGAGAAAAAAGAGAGAAAACAAAGGAGTGAGAAACACAATCAAAGTAGAAATAAGGTAGCTGGAAAGAAAAAGCAGAAACCCAAGAAGCAATCTTAGGAATATATGAAAAGAGAATGATGACAAGACCCAGGGGACACTTGAAATGAAATTGGCGTGGAGATCTAAAACTAATGCAAGGTAGGTGTCCCCAGAGGAACTTGATATAAAGACAAGGTACCTGTGATGCATACACCTAAGTCCTGTGTTCTGTACATAAAGGCTGGTTTGCTAGATGAGGCTATGCAATGGTTGTGATTCCTGAAGATATGCCAGAGTCCTGCAAAGGAGGCTGTCTGACTCTCCTGGGCTGGTAGTTTGATAATGTTAAATAGCTATAAAGAAGCTCTTTGTCTTTATCTCTGACACTGGTTGGCATTCTCTTAAAGCAATCCACAATTTCTGCCAAAATATGTTCAGGAAATATGAGTCGTTGCTGATTGTGACCCCACTGGATAACCACAAACTGAATCATGGCATACAGTTCAGCTGAGTAATAAAATATAATCAAATTGGCAGGCAGCACCAGGCTGGGCCACACTCATACAGATCTTCTTTTAACCCAGTTTAACAAGTTGCTCTCCAGAAGTTATTTATTCCACCTGTCAACATTCCTATTGTGGAAATGACAGCCGTCAAATCTCTTTTAGATCCTAATTCTATTCTTTCCTCTTCTGCCTGAGGTAGTGGAAAGCCTCCGATAAGCAATGTTCTTTACGACAGCTAAGTGATTTGTTTGACATTGATCATTTCTTTGAAAGAATAGCTATTACCTTTAAAAATAAATAGAATGCCCCTATCATTAGCCACATAGTAAATTCAAAATAAATATCTGGAGAGTGTAGGTAGCTCTCTGGAGCTGTACTCTGCCTTGCTTCTTCAAAGTGCATAATAAACTACCATTCATATCAGCAGCGTCACCACAACTAAGGGTCAGGCCAGATTTCACATCTCATTTGCCATCTCATTCTTAACAGACATTTGCTAATAAGGCTTGAGAAGGACAAGGGTTTGGAAGGGATGACCTTCCATGTGGGTCCCCATGATATTTAATACAACAAAAAAGAATGCCCTCACAGATCAAAATGATAATGCATAACTGGAAATCAATAGTTGATCAGGGCCATCCTTAGGCAGATCCATTTTAGGACCAGTTAAATGTTTTTTGTGAGGTGGCTTGCCTTTTTATACAAAAAGCACTTTCTTTGTATTATATATTGTTATTAGTGTTTTTGTTTGCATCTTTAATCCTACATGGCAAACTTTATTTTATTAACAAGGAAATGGATATTGATGGTTGAGTCCCTTGTCAACAGCGAGTAAATAAATAGTTGTTCCAGAAGTTGAACATACATCATGGATCTCTGGGGCATGAACACCTGCTCCCTTCTATCTTTCTATCTGCATATGCCACACTTAACTGCACCCACAATAACAAGAAAAACAAGCTGCTTAGGAATTTTTAAGTCTGAAATTAGAGAATTTGGGGGCAATCAAGTTACTTAAAATAATTTTAAAAATCAAATAAAGACTGAGAGAATGAATAAAACAAAAAATCACAAGAATGCATTAGTATAGAGAGACACTTACCTTGTAATCTATCCTTAAAGGTTAATTAAAAAAAATACAACACTTTGGAGGTAGAGGAGGAATAATGGGAGGAAGAAGAGAGAAGGGAGGAGTCTAATCTTGCTGTATTTCAATCCAAAAGTCTCTGGATAGAAAAGATGATGTTGGGGGCTGGAGAGATGGCTTAGCCATTAAGGCGCCTACCTGCTAAGCCTAAGAATGTCGGTTCCAATCTCCAGCGGTTCCAATCTCCAGGTCCCATGTTTAGCCAGATACAAAGTGACACAAGGGGACAATGCCGCACTTGACCACAAGGGGGCGCACGCACCTGGATTTCGTTCACAGCAGCTGAGAGACTGCTGGCGCGCCCATCTCTATCTGTCTCCCTCTCTGCCTGTCTGTCTCTCTCTCTGTGTCTCTCTCCAAAAATAAATTTTAAAAAATTTAGAAAAGATGATATCATGCTCAGGAAATCAGAGGTGACTGGAAGCATCCTAATGGGCACAGCTTACCTCAAAAGATCAAAAAGAAAGTTGATCCCATTAGATGCCTGATAGAGAAAAGGTCATTTCCTTCCTGGAGGTCAATAAACAGCTTTGCTTCTAATTTTTTCAGTACAAAATGTCTGGCATAAAATAAATATTAGGATACATGATAAAAGGAAGCAATATATGACCCATGAATGAAGCCAAAAATATCAAGGAAAATATAACCATAAACAACCAAGTTTGGCAAAGATATTAGTGTAACAATGGTAATACTAAGCTAAAACCTTAAGAAGAAAGTTGGGGGAACCATTCAGTTATTTTACCAAAGACATGGGAACTATTTTTTAAGCAGTGGCTTATGTAGTCTGGGGCTGGATTAAAACTAGCTTTATAGGTGAAGCTGCCTTTAACTCTTGATCCTTCTGCCTCCACCCAACAAGTGCTAAGATTGTAGGCATGTACAACTGCATCAAGCAAAATTTTAGTTCTTTTGCAATGCTGGGGATTAAACCTCCCATATACAAGGCAAGGGCTATAACATTGAGCTAAATCCCAAGTAAACTAACGTTTAATCAAAATAAGATTATAGGACTGAAAATGGAAAATGTGAAAAACTACTCCAAGAAACTAGTAAAAGTAGAAGTTGTAAATAATCAAATAGAAATTACCTGAAGCAGCAAGAAAACAATATGATAAAACAACAAGAAAAATCATACTAGAAAGCTTTGTAAAATTTTCAAATAGTCTTACAGAAATATTAAAAAAGAAAACAGAAAAAAAATCAGTTGCAGAAAAAAAGAGACAGTAGGGACAGAAATAATAGAGATGGCTCAGCAGTTAAGGCACTTGCATGCAAAGCTTAACAACCTAAGGTGCATTCCCCAGGGTCATGTAAAACCAGATGCACAGAATGGCACATGCATCTGGAGTTCATTTGCAGCAGCCGCTAAAGGTCCTTTCTTTCTCTCTCCTGCCCTCTCTCATAAATAAATAAATAAATAAATAAATAAATAAATAAATAAATAAATAAATTAAATATTTTAAAAATAAATACAAAGTTAAACACCCAGTGTTAAAGAGAAAATTAAAAACTGCAAAAGAAAGTTTAATATTTCAGTTTTTAAGATACTGACCATGGTGGCTATTTTTTTTTTTTTTCTTTCTTTTTTAAATTCCTTGAAATTTCCTGTGTGTTTGGAACTTGTGTGTTAATATATTTCAACAGTTTGGGGATTTTTAAACCATTATTTCTTCTAAGGTTGCTTGAATCTTATTCTTCCTTCTGATACTCCAGTTCCATATTGTATAAATCTTTTTTTTCTATTTTTCTTTCTCTCTTTGTGGCTGGATATTTTCTGGTAATCTGTCTGCAGCTCCACACAGTCTGTCTTTTGTGTTTAGTAAAACTTAGTTCAACTGTAAACCATTCCTCTTCTTTAGTTTTAGTCCTTCTTGGCTTTTGATTGAGATTGAGTCTCATTTCCTTATAAAAAAATATTGTAAAAAAAACAGTATTTTCTTTGTAAATTTTAGACTTGGCTCTTAGATTCACATCCTAAGTAGATTCAAAACCTAGCAAAAAAAGTTAAGGAAAAAACGTGCATGTATTTATGTCAAGCTTCCTGTGTCCAATGAGACATCTTACCTATTGTAGGATATCTGGCTCTACTAGTTATTTCTTGCCTGATCCTCAGTGTGTTACACATCGTGTTTTCTTTTGCCATAACCAAATATCTAATAATAGATAAGTGATGAAGGAGTTTTATCAGCTCATAGCTGGAGAATGCCTCCTGCTTCTTCAACTCAAGGCAGAAAACAAAAGGCTAGAAGAATGCAGGCAGAAGAGGAAGACATGGGGACAGTTTACAGGAACTCACTCATGCAGTCACTAGTTTCTTGCTCATCGATCCATTCATATGAGCTCCATTTTCATCACTCTAATTCCTCCCCATAGGTCCCACCTCTCAACACAGCCACACTATATTCCAAGCCTCAACATGAGTTTTGATGAGAAAAAACCATAGGAGTGCAAGATAGTATAAGCCTTTCTATCCAACAGAGTCTGATTGTTCATTTTCCTCAGGTAGTCATATGAAAGTAAATGCTCCATATTCTTATAGGAAAAGCTAGGGGTAATTGCCAAAAGAGACTTTAATACTATGCAACATAATCTTCTCAGGTTTAGTGAGCTTTCGAAGGCCTGTGTATTTGTGAAAGAAACCAGGAATAAGCTACTGGATCATGACTTGTAAGCAGATTTCTGATCAAAGTGCCTGACTTTTAACCAAGTAACTGAAAGAAACTTTACATACTAAGGAACCACCTGGTGCATTCCTTATTGACTTAGTCTTAGTCAATTTTTAAAAATCCTGTGTTTTCTTATTCATAACAAGAAATATGTACAGCTTGGGCAATTCTCAAGGAGGAGTATACGTTTTCTGCCGCCTATTGAGCTACCCAGAGCTTCTTTATGTGGGATTCTGTCCCAAAATATCATATCTTTGTCAGTTACATTTGGAATCCCTTCTACCCTAGTTCATGAACCACAGACACCTGCCTGTGTCAACGTTCTTTAAAATTCTAGGACTTTTCTCACCAATATACCAAATTCCCTACCCCCCAGGTATATTTTGTGGTACATGGAAGGAAAATAGAGAACTCAGGGAAGGGGGAAAGTTATACTTGCAATTCTGGGATAAGTCCTATTTGATTGTATTGGATTATTCTTTCATATATAATATAGTTGAATTTCAGCTTCTTTTGTTATTTAGATTTTAACAGCCACCTTCATCAATAGATTAACACAGTTTCTTTTCTGTGCTTGGCTGGGTTATGAATAGTTCTATTTTATTCTTTGCATTCTGTTCCTTAAAAGTGCAAGTGAATTTGAAAGAAAGTTTATTATAATAACTGGGAAGGCTGTGTTTTGAAGGACACTCTGGCAAGTTTCAAATTTTATTCAAGGATTCTATTTCATGAATAAAATTTTAGTACACTCAATTTACTACAATCCTCAATTGCTTCATCAAGATTTTCAAATATACCAAACATTCATGGATTTTTTTCTTTTGATTTTAATCTTCTGTGCATTTGTTCTGTCAATCTTTTTGTATTATTCTTTGTTAGTTTTGCACTAAGTATATCCCTACAACTTCAAAGATATTTGTGGTACATTGCTATATCATAATGGCTGTTTTTCTCTATTTCTGCTCTTACCCTATTTATTTTCTCATAACATAATATTTTCTGTTGCTGTCTTAACGTTTTCTTATCATAGATAGGGTTTCTTTAATTACACCTGATTGGTTGGCATAGAAGCAGCTGGTTTCTCCTAAAGCCACACGTAGCCCTCCTTATTTCATGAAAAGTAAGTCAAGGCCTCTTCTATTCTGCAACACTGCTTTGGCCAAAGAGTGTACCTATCTTTCCAGCCTAGAGACTGAGTTTTCTAAAAATCCTAGATCTTGTTTAACTTGAACTGCGTAGGCTTTTTAAAAAATATTTTTAATGAGTTTTTTTGTTCTTGCTCTTCTTTACTTTTATTTATTTATTTATTTTTTATTTATTTATTTGCAAGCAGATAGAGAGATAGAAGAGAGACAGAGAGAGAGAGAGAGTGGGCACGCCAGGGCCTTTAGCCACTGCAAACAAACTCCAGATGCATGTGCCCCTCGTGCATCTGGCTTACGTGGGTCCTGGAGAATCGAACCGGGATCCTTTGGCTTCGCAGGCAAATGCCTTAACCACTAAGCCATTTCTCCAGCCCATGCGTAGGCTTTTGAACCCTTGGTCTTGCAGATCTAGTGCTGATGTTGCTAAGGCTGCTGACCCTGCTATTTCTGCACCCACCAACAGTGGAACTAGAACGGGAACTTGCATGAATCAGGGGTGGTAGCATGTGATAGTTAAATGTAAGTGACCTGAGTTTCTGTCATAAATAGTACCTTTGCCAGGTAGATTTTCTATAATGGTAACACAATGATCTGAATAAAGAGATGCCAAGTTATTAGAAAAGTTGGACATGATATATAGTCCTTGTGCTTGTATATCACCTAGGGTTAATTTTGGCTGGGACCAAGAGCAAGCATAGGACTGGCTTGTAGCAAAGCTGCAAGTGATAGATTAGTCACAAAACATTAAACCTTAGAAATCCTAATCTTAAAAGGGCCACATTCAGTCATTTTCCATCTCTGTCAACTGGGTTCCTATCCCATGGATTCTTTGTGTGCTTTCTGAAGGTGTGAGTGATGGATAATGGTAGTGGAAGTGCATACAGCAGATCCTCAGTAGGGCAAAAGGCATGAGATCAACCCAGTTACCACCAGTGTCAAGCATAACTTTAGTCACAGTTTCCTTTAGTTTCCAATTTATATTATGAGTGTTTAAAATTAATTGAGATAATTTAGCCATGAAGGCAGGGCCATTGTCTGACCCCCAAATCAAGGGAAGGCCAAATCTGAGAATAATCTCTGTTATTAATTTCTTAGCTACTATCTGAGCCATTTCCATTTGGGTTGGAAAGGCTTCTACACAGCCTGAAACAGTGTCAACAAATTCCAGCAAGTATTTATATCCACCTAGTCCTGGTTTAATTTCAGTGAGATCTAGTTCCCAAAACTCACTGGGTATAGTACTGTGGAATTATACTCTTTTTAACATTTACCTGTGCACTTATTATAGAATGGTGTGAGATGTCTTGGAGTACGTCTCTATGTTTGGGGAGCTGGACATGGGATAAGATGAGTTCTGGTCTTCTTGGGGGATAAATTCATTGCTTGATGAAGATCAGTTAATCATATTCTCCTCAATAATTTTGTCATGCAAATTTTCCTACCTGGCAGAGTCCATTAACATTGATGGTTTTGTTGAGCTTATGGTGTCCAGGCCGGTGGATAATGGCCAATTTATCTGGTAGCCAGATAGTGTCTAGCAATGGAATGATTTCCTGTTTATTTTTGATGGTCCTTCCATCTGAAGTTAAAAGTCCCCTCTGTTTGTGTATCTGTCCATGTACATATGCTGTAGTAAAGGCATAGCAGCTGTCCGTGTAAATGTTGATCTGCTTTCCTTCTGCCCACCTTAATGCTTGGGTCAGGACAATGATCTCTGCTTTTAGGGCTGGTGAGCCCCTGGGCAAAGCCTGTGCCCAAATAATTTCTTTTTAGCTTTACCTACTGTTGCCCCTGCATACCTTATTCCATCCTGGACAAAAGTGCTGCCATCTGTGTAAAGGTCTGCATCTCTGACAATGAGAGGAATGTGTTCCAGGTCTGGTCAGGGATCTTGGATGACATCCCACATCTCCAAGCACTCATGGGCTGGTTTTTCAGGGTTGTCTTCAGGCAGTAACGTGGCAGGATCCACTGTCATGGATTTGTCAGTCTGTCCTTGTCTAGAAGCTGAACATGGTACTGGGGGAGATGGGACTTTGGCATCCAGCAGTTGTGTCATCCCTTAGTAGGGCCTCCACTGCATAATGGGCAGTTTTGGTTAAAGTTTGCCCCAAAGTAAGTTTGTTTATTTCTTTCTTTTTCTCTTTCTTTCTTTCTTTCTTTCTTTCTTTCTTTCTCTTCCTTCCTTCCTTCTTTCCTTCCTTCCTTCCTTCTTTTTTTTTTTTTTTTTTTGTTTTTTGTTTTTTGAGACAGGGTCTCGCTGTGGCCCAGGCTGACCTGGAAATCACTATGTAATCTCAGGATGGCCTCAAACTCATGGCGATCCTCCCACCTTTGCCTCCCGAGTGCTGGGATTAAAGGCACACACCACCATACCCAGCAACTTTGTCTATTTCTTTTATTAGAATTGCTGCAATAGCTATGGCCTGTAAACAGGGGGAATTCATGTTACAGTGTTCGAATTCCCTGCAATAAGCACACTGATTTGGCATCAGGAGCTTCCTCTTTTTGTTGTATGTGGTGTGGCATGTGTTTGCCCAGAATTGAAAATGCCAAGAGTATGAGGTGCAGCCATAATGGCCCAATTTACTTTCTTTATTAGCAGATCATCTTTGCTGTCTCTATTGTAAAACACTTTTGGGGCTATGTCTAATAATTTTAATCTATTTTTTCCTGCAAACCACCTATCCTTTGGACATTTTTTATATATCTGTGGCCAACTGAGCTACAAAAGCCTGGTTAATAGCCTTAAGATTTGTCAGGTCCTCTGGGTCTATAGAAGTATATAAACAGCATGCCTCCAGGAGGCACGCTGAGAAGTGCTAAAGGCAACTCATCTGAACTCTGTTTCATATCAGCTACTTTACATAGATTAGTAGGCTTGTGAGCTGCCTGCTTAGGATCTGGCAATAGAGCCTGGTAGTGCTCACTGAGTGACTGCCTACTTTCCTCCCTCCCATAGGCCAATGCTGGTCTCCTTTGGGGTAAAACTTGGTCAGTTGCTTCCATTCTCTGGTCATTAGTATTCACGAGTGTAACAGGCGATGACAGAGCATTTTGCAGCCCTCCTCCCCATCTTCCAAAGAGGGCGAGGGCAGAAAGCATGAAAGTCTTGTTTATTTCTATGGAACAGCATATATTTTCACATTTTTTTACCTTTGGCGTCAGATAATAGTGTGTTTTAATTTTGGTTTTGTATTTTTACCTTCCTGACTACCTTTTTGCAGATTACTTGTGTTGGAATACCAGCGAGTAAGGTGCACAAAGTCCATTTTTCATATTAACCCTGATTTACCTATCTGTTTTGTAGACACAGTGAAGTTCTATCAGCACCTCTGTTTGGTCCAAGGTTGCGTATTGGAGTGTACTGTTACCCTTTTGCTTGTACTCTGCCTAGTGACTCCATCATGCTGTCAACCATTGCTCATTGCGAAATAGATTAGCGGATGACTCTGCCTGTGTAATAACATCTATGTCTTCCATTATTTCTCCTCATAATCCATCAGCACTTGTAAATTTTCCTGATTTTAGTAGGAGGTAAAATGTAAATTTGACAGGGCTGGAGAGATGGCTTAGTGGTTAAACACTTGCCTTTGAAGCCTAAGGACCCAGGTTCAAGGCTCGATTCTCCAGGACCCATGTAATCCAGATGCACAAAAGGACACATGCATCTGGAGTTTGTTTGCAGTGGCTGGAGGCCCTGGTGTGCCCATTCTCTCTCTCTCTCTCTACCTGCCTGTTTCTGTATCTCTCTCTCAAATAAATAAATAAATAAATAATAAACTATTTTTTAAAATGTAAATTTGATATATTGGTCTACATATTTGCACCAAAAGATGATTTCATAAAGGCAGTACGTATAGCATATGGGCAGTGTAGAAGCTAAAAGCAACCCTTTGTGGAAAACCATTCTGAAATGTGCAGCCTCAAATTTGTCATTTCTGTTTCTTTATTGAGGGGAAATAAAGCTAAAATGGAACATTTCTTTTCTATCTTGGCTTCATAAAACTAAGAATTAAGGGCTGGAGAGATGACTTAGCGGTTAAGGTGCCTGCCTCCTAAGCCTAAGAACACCAGTTCCAATCTCCAGCGGTTCCAACCTCCAGGTCCCACGTTTAGCCAGATGCAAAGTGACGCAAGGGCGCAATGCTGACTGCATCCAGAAATGGCCACATGTCTTCTTTGGCCTGGATTTCTTGCCTCTGGCCTTTTCTGTTATATGAGAAAATCAACTAATTCTCTCTTTAAACCACTGGGTTTTTTGTTTGTTTGTTTGTTTGTTTGTTTGTTTTGTATTTTGGTATTTCAGTTAGTTGAAGCCACAATTCTAACACTTGACCACAAGGGGGCGCACACATCTGGATTTTGTTCACAGCGGCTCAGAGGCTGCTGGCGCGCCCAACTCTGTCTGTCTTCCTCTCCCTCTCTCTCTGCCTCTCTCTGTGTCTCTCTCCAAAAAAAAAAAAAAAAAAAAAGAAAAGAAAAGAAAGAAAGAAAAAAAAAAAAACTAAGAATTAAAAACAGAACATACAAAAATATAGAACACTTTCCCAATATTTTCTGGTTTCCTACTAAAAAACAGCACCAAGAAGAGAATTTTCACTGACAACAAGACTGATAGATCATATACATACACACATACATTAATTCAAGGAATATAAGCTTAGGCAGGTTCTGAGTGAATGTGTTTATAAAGTAAGATTGCACCATCAGAACTCACAACTTACAAAGCCTTAACATTATGTGACTATTCCTTATCTGTATATAAGTGTTACTAGTGAATGCCTAGAGATTTAGAAAACCACATGTCCTTCCCTGTATGGCTCCACCATTTCCTGTAATCAAGGACTGCTCTATCTACCACTGACAGTCAAACAAGGCAGATATGGCAAACAATTCAATTAGGAACCAAAACACTAGGCTGCAAATGCCACACTCCTCTTACCTTTACCTTGCACGGAGCTTCTGTCCAGATAGACTCAGCCCTGTCCTCTCCCCCTGCTTACTGCATCCAGAAATGGCCACATGTCTTCTTTGGCCTGGATTTCTTGCCTCTGGCCTTTTCTGTTATGTGAGAAAATCAACTAATTCTCTCTTTAAACCACTGGGGTTTTTTTGTTTGTTTGTTTTGCATTTTGGTATTTCAGTTAGTTGAAGCCACAATTCTAACTTACATAGAATTAATGTGAATTTCCACCCATATGGTTAATTTTTCCATGAAACACTGGAATGTCTATTTTTTTTTGTTTTGTTTTTTGAGGTAGGGTCTCTCTCTAGCCCAGGCTGACCTGGAATTCCCAGGGTGGCCTTGAACTTACAGTGATCCTCTTACCTCTGTCTCCTGAGTGCTAGGATTAAAGGCATGTGCCACCACACCTGGCTATTCTTTAATTATGTTTATTTTTTTGACATAGGGTCTTATGTAATGAAGGTTAGCCTTTAACTTACTATGTAGCTGAAGGAACTTGCACTCCTAATCCTTTAGCCTCCACCTACCAGGTGATGGGATTACAGAAGTATACCGTCACTCCTAGCTAGAATGTCTTTTCTTTAAAGTAACCACCTACCATTAGCTATTTTCATATCAAGAATCATCAACATGATTTCAACCTTTATAGTGTTCTTCAGATAAAGACCATAGAATATAAGTGCATATAAATAATCTGTTTCAAGAATACTGTCACAATAATTTTGCAAAATAACCTCTAGAAATGTAAAAACTATAATTTTTACCATTGGTATAAGAACATGAAAAAATACACAAGAAAAAATAATAACATTAAAATGACACAAAGTAATGTGATAATTGTATATCATTAAAGGAAGTATATTAAAGGAAATGAAACAAAAATATTTCATTAGATGGGAAGAAGAAATTAATGATCTGAATTTTATAAAATAGGAGTGTGCTTATATCACGCTAAAGAAAAAAGTGTAAGAAATTTAATGCATCGTGTTGGTTACTTTTCTCATTGCTGTGACAAAATACTTGAAAAAAGCAAACTGAGAGGGGAAGGCTTTATTCTGATTCACTGGTTTGAGACGGTCCAGTCCATCGTGCTGGGGAAGTTATTGCAGCAGAAATATGATACATCTGGTTACAACGTATCCAAAGACAGGAAGCAGAGAGATGAATGTTGGTGATCAGCTTATTTTGTCTTTTTTCCCTTTTGACTTAGCCTAGACCCCGAGCCCATAAGATGGTGCCACCCACATTTAGGGTGTCTTCCTTTCTTAATGAGACTCTGGACAAATCCTCACAGACACACTCAGAGGTATATCTCCTAGGTAATTCCAAATTCAATTAAGTGCACAATGAAGATGGACTATCACATAGATAAATGGGAGAATATTGAAGACTGAGTCCAAAAGTTAACCAAAGTGTCTTTTTACCTAGCAGATAAAAAATATAATTCACAGCTTGGTGAGAAGCAAAGAATCAGTTTATGAACAAATTGCCAGAGGATTATTTCAATTTCCATCCTCAACTAATAGCAGATATGCAATAAAAATGTGTATTGCCTTCAAAAAATTATTGAAATTAATGCCACAGATATATTTACAGAAAATATCTTATTTTGTCAATTTGGGCTTTTGCAGAATATTTCCATTTTTACTGAGGAAAGAATTATCTGTCCCCCACTCCATTTTATTTCTTGTGATGCTGATTCATTGGTTTTATTTTTGGACCTCATAACTTACAAACTGACAATGTGTGGAAAAAAAATTCCCCTCTGATTTCTATGGCTTCACTGAGCCTTCTACAATAACATATAAATAAAGCATGCATTGCATATATATTTTAAAAAATCTATACCATCGTTCCTAACAACTCCTCATTAGTGAAGGTAAGTCCACAGCTGGATATTAATTTTCCTATATCTTGGAGTGAATCAATGCTCTCCCACTTCTTGTTATGATTATGCATGACTCTTCAAAGTATAGACCCTTGAAAATTAAAAGCACAGAAACATGATTTGCTAGAAAACAACAATCCCCATAATCAAGGTTATTAACTTTTTATTTTATTCTTTACAATTTTCACATGAATAATTATCTCTGCTGCCAATGGGGTGAAAATGTGGCTTCTTTGCCTACAGACCTGCCTGTTCCACAATGTGAATAGACATTTTCACATACTTGGAGTTAATGCACAGAAGCATCTTTAACAGTGGTCAATTACGAGGTACTTGAGGAAGCAAGTTCTTTTATTTATTTATTTTTATTTTTTATTTGAGAGAGAGATAGGTAGAGAGAGAGAGAGAGAATGGGTGCTCCAGCAGCCTCTCAGCTGCTGTGAACCAACTCCAGATGCGTGCACCCCTTGTGGGCCAGTGCAACATTGCGCTCTTGCATCACTGTGTCTGGCTAAACATGAGACCTGGAGATTGGAACTGGCATTCTTAGGCTTGACAGACAGGCACCTTAACTGCCAAGCCATCTCTCCAGCCCAGGAAGCAACTTCTTAATGTCACATGTCAGTGGCTTATTTGCAGTGATTTCAGTTTTGTTAGCTAAGATTTGGCTGGGTAAGAGAAATATGTACAAAAATCTCATACTCTTTTTCTGTAATACTTATTAGACTATATGCTTAATTTTTTCAAACTCAGTTTATTAAAACAATTTCATCTGCCCTATAAACACTGAAATAAAATTAACACTGTTGACAATATAAGATCTGATGACTTGCTGGGGGTAAAGACCTAACTCCAAATTTTGTATGGTCATTTACAAAATTAACATATAGGAACAGGATTAGAGTTAGGAAATACTCACTGAAAACAGAGGGACATAAGACATGCCATTAGCCTTTTCAAGTAACCAGGACTTGTTCTCACTGCCACCAACCATTTTAAATATGCCAGGGATAATTTCACAACTGTAGCAGTTACATTCTTTTTTTTTTTTTTTGGTTTTGCGAGGTAGGGTCTCACGCTGGTTCAGGCTGACCTGGAATTCACTATGCAGTCTCAGGGTGGCCTCGAACTCATGGCGATCCTCCTACCTCTGCCTCCCGAGTGCTGGGATTAAAGGCGTGCGCCACCACGCCCGGCTCAACAGCAGTTACATTCTTAATGCTAGGACAAGACACCTAACTAGAAACAGCTTATGGAAGAAAAAGGTTCATTTCAGTTTATATTTTCAATAGAAGTTTCAATATGGCAGGGAAAGACTGGTGAGCAAGCGGCCGGAGCATCACATCTTGTCATAGCAGCAGATAAAAAAATAGAAAGATTTAGCCCACAAGGAATTCGAGCTAGATCGCTCTATGCTGTTTTAAAATCCTTTCTTTGTTCTCTGCTTAAGTACCATTTGCTAATTTATTTCCTTGACTGACTTTGTGACTTTGTGAAATTCACTTACAGTGTTATTGTCTCACTGTCCTCATTCTGATCCTCCCACTTGCTCTAAAACCTTCAAAAGTGCTCATGTCAAGGACATTAATGATCGCTGTTACAAAAATCAATAAGACAGTTCTGAGCCCGTGTACTTGACCGATCAACCCACAGCTCATCCCCATCTGTTGATTTTTAATTTCATTATATATTTGTACGTGTACATATATGTGCCTGTATGTGTGTGTATGTGTATGATTTGTGTGTGTGAGCATATGCATGCCATGGTATGGGTGTGGTCAGATGACAATTTTGGGGGGGGGTTCTCCTATCTTTCACCTGTTTTTTATTTATTCAGGGTTTCCCTTCTTGTTTTGCCACTGCTGCTGGTGAGTCTCTATTCTCCTGGCTCTGCCTCCCACTTTGTGTTGGCTTTCCATGGATGCTGAAGAGAATTAAACTTGGGTCAGCAGGATTACAAGCAAGCACCTGTAACTACTGAGCTATCTCCCTGGGCATCTACTTATTTTTAACACACACGTACACACATATAATATATATATCTTAAAAATAAATATATATACATATATAGAGAGAAAATTTGTCATCCAAATCATTTTAAGTGTATAATTCAGTGGTATTAAATATTTTCATGGTGTTGTGAAGCTATCATACTATTTCAAGAACATTTCATGGACTCAGAATGAAACTCTCTGCTCACAAACTCTCCACTTTCTCTCTCTTCACCAGCTCATAATCAACAATCTTTCTGTCTCTATAACTTTGCCTATTCAGATAAGTGGAATAGTAACAATATTTGTCCTCCTGTGTTTGTCTTACTCCATTCATGATAATGTTCATGTCATGATGGATGGAAGTATTTTGATTCTTTTTAAAGGCATACTATTGCATTGCATGATAGCTAGGATCTAAAATGGTCCCACAAAGTTCATATGTTCAGGACTTGGTCCTCAGTGCAGCAGGACATAGAGCTAAGGGAATTGGGATGTGTTTGATCATGAGAACTCTGACTCAGCTCAATGAGCTCTTGGGAGATAATGGAGACGCTGGAAGGTTATGTCTAATTGGAAAAGTAACTGGGGTGTGTCTATGAGAATCTATTTTGTCCCTGTCTAATCCCTTCCACACACTTTCTGTTTCTTTGCTGACATGAGGTGAGTAGCTATGCTCCACCATTTACTTTCTCATGGGAAATTTTATCTCATGTCACACTAAGAATCAATGGGTCCAAATGAACATGGGCTGGTTTCTGAAACCTCAAGCTAAAATCTTTCATTTGTTTACCTGTCATAGCAAAACAAAGCCAACTAAAATACACTGCATGTACTAACTACACCTTGTTTTATCATCCTTGTAAAAAATCAGTTTAACATACATAGGACTTATTTCTAGACTTTTCCATTTTATGCCATAAAATATGTTTGTGTTTATTCCAGTATCACAATATTTTGATAACCTTGATTATTATTTTTCAAGATTGTTTTGTCAATTCCATGTCCTTTGGGATTGTGGTATAAATGAATTGTTTTTTCAATTTTCTGGTAATTGTTTATGAGAGAGAGGGAGCAAGCGTGAGAGTGAGAGAGAGAAGAGACACAGAGAGAATTGGTGTGCCAGGCCCTCCAGCCGCTATATTCAAACTTCAGACATGTGCACATTTGTGTCACCTTGTGTGTCTGGCTTACATGGGACCTGGAGGTTGAACATGGGTCCTTAGGCTTGGCAGGCAAGCACCGTAACCTCAACCATCTCTCCAGCTCTCTATTTTTGAAAAAAATATTTCTGTTTGCATTTGGACATGAATTTCACTGAATCTGTAGAACACTTTGAGCTACATCTTAACCACATTAAAGTTTCTAATCCATGCACGTGAAGTATCATTCTACCTATTTTGGTCATTAACTTGATACAATAATGTTTTGTGGTTTTCAGCAGCAGTCCACCATCACCCTGGGTAAATTTATCCCTAAGTACTTTTATTATTTCTGATGATATTTTAAAAATAATTATTTCCTTAATTTTCTTTTATAATTGGACATTACAAGTATAGAGAAATGTAACTTATTTTCATTTTGTATCTTTTAACTTTGTTTAATTTGTTCATGTCAATTGTGACTAACAATTCAGGTACCGTGTGTGTGTGTGTGTGTGCGTGTGCGTGTGTGTGTGTGTTACTGTGTGGGGGCACACATGTGCAAGTGTGGCAGGTGTGTGTATATGTTCATATGGAAGCCAAAGGGTGACCCTGGGTCTCTTTCCTCAGACATTGTCCAGCATTTTTGAACCAGGGCCTTTCACTGGGCTGGAGTCCACCAATTAGGCTAGACTGGCTGACCAGCAGACCCCAGGGATCCACCTACTTCTGCATTACAGTGCTAGAACTACAAGTACATACAACTTACTAATTGAGCTATGAGCTATTTCTTCATGTTCTCTTCCTTCCTTCCTTCCTTCCTTCCTTCCTTCCTTCCTTCCTTCTTTCTTTCTTTCTTTCTTTCTTTCTTTCTTTCTTTCTTTCTTTCTTTCTTTCTTTTTTTTTGAGAGAGAGAGACAGAGAGAGAAGGAGAAGAAGACAGAGAATGGGCACACCAGCAGCCTCTCAGCCACTGTGAAGGAACTCCAGATGCATGCGCCCCCTTATGGGCAAGTGTGGCATTGCGCCCTTGTGTCACTTTGCATCTGGCTAAACATGGGACCTGGAGATTGGAACTGATGTTCTTAGGCTTAGCGGGCAGGTGCCTTAACCACTAAGCCATCTCTCCAGCCCTCCTTTTTCTCATTTTTGTTTTTCATCACCTGCCCCCAATTCTCCTTCCTTCTCTCAACTCCCCAGTTGCTCTGGCAAGAATGTGCAATACTGTGCAGAAGAGAAGGGACTGGATGTTTGTGTCTTCTTTCTGATCCTCAGGAAGGGGGTGTCCAGTTTTCCGCCATCGGGCTTCATGCTACTGGGTATTTTCATGGATGGACTTGATCATGTTAAGTTTCCTTCTATTCCTAGTGTATCGCATGCTTTCATTGTGAATAGTTGTTGAATTTTGTTAAGAGTAACTAGTTACTTGATTTTTTTTTTGTTTTTCTATTTGTATGGTATGTTACACTATTTTTCATGTTTTGATCATTTTTTGTTGAAGTAGGATCTCCTTCTAGCCCAGGCTGACCTGGAACTCACTATGTAGTCTCAGGGTGGCCTTGAACTCACAGTGATCCTCCTACCTCTGCCTCCTGAGTGCTGGGATTAAAGATGTGTGCCACCACGCCTGGCTCGTGTTGATAATTATTACATTGAAAGAATTAATTACATTTGGTAATTGCCTTATCTCTCCTAATATATGAGTTTTTTTAGGAATATTTCCTAAAATTTTTATACAAGAATTCCCAAGAGATATTGATGTGCTATTTTCTTAAGTGTCTTTGACTTTGAAATCAGGACAAAAGGCCTTATAAAATGAGTTAGTCTAAAATTATTTGGAAGACTTTGTTAAAATTGATGTTTATTGTCCTTTAAGTGTTTGCTGAATATACTGATGAACACATCAGATTGAGAATTATGCTTTCAATCAGTCCCTTTAACACTTATTATAAGGTTGGTTCAGATATTTTACTTCTTCATGTTTGAGTCTCGGTAGGTTGTATAGTTCTAAAACTGATTTTAGTTCATCTAGGTTTCCCAACTGCTTGATATACAATAATTCATGCAGGATTTTTTTTGCAATATTTAGTTCTATAAAAGTATGAAACTTTAGTAATTGTCTCACTTTTGTTTCTGATTTTAGTAATTGAAGTGTTTTTTTTTTTCTTAGCCAATCTAGATAAGGATTCTCAATTAGCTAATCTTGTTTCTTAACGAATTATCTGTCAGTCTTTTTGCTTTTATTCATATTTTTCTATTCTGTAATTTATTTATTTTCCATTAGGGTCTCACTTTGGTCCAGGCTGACCTGGAATTAACATGTAGTCTCATTCTTTTACCTCTGCCTCCCGAGTGCTGTTTGTTTTTGCCTTTTGAGACAAGTTTCTATCAATAGAATAGACTCAACCTCCAATTTCCCCTCTTCCTGCTTCAGCTTCCCAGAATGCTGATATTACAGATATGTGGCACCATGGCTAGTGTTCTCCCTAATCGTTAATATTTACTCCGGCTACATTTGACTTAGTTTGAACTTCTTCTTCTAATTCCTTGTGGTGTAAAGTTATGATTTGAGATCCTTCTTTTCTGACATATGAATTATTTTTGCAGTATTGGGGAATCAAACCCAGGTCCTTAATCATGCTAGGCACACACTACTGAGCTACATCCCCACCCAACACAGGCACTTATCATTATTAATTTTACCCTTTTAACAGCTTCTCCTACATGGCCTACATGGCACAAATTTTGTTTTGTTTTATTTTTAATTAGATGTGTCAAAAGATATTGTTCAGTTTTCCCTCTTCATTTTAAAATATTTTACTCCTTATGTGTTTATTTGAAATAGAGGGAGAGAAAAAATGGTGTGCCAAGGCAACCCACCACTGCAAGTGAACTCCAGATGGATGAACCACTTTGTGGGTCTGGCTTTCTTTCTTCTTTAATCCATTGGTTGTTTTGAGAGTATCATTTATTTTTTACATGTTTGTAAATTTTCCACTTTGGTTCTGTAATTGATTCCTTGTTTCCAAAGATATTTTGTATGATTAATTTTCAAATTTTGTTTAGTTATGGCTTACTCCATGGTCTCTCCTCCAAGATGTCACATGTAGATATGAAAATTATTTCTATTCTTGTTGGATGCAATGTTCTGTACATGTCTGGTAAGTCTAATTGACCTGTACTATTCCTCAAATTCTCTATTTCCTTAATGAATTTTGCCTGATTTTTCTATCCATTATCGAATGCTGTGTATTGAAATCTCCAACTACTATTGTAAAAAGTTATTTTCTCTTTAATTCTATAAAAACATTCCTTTATATCATTTTATGCTCTGTTTGTTGGTACATTTTTTTTATAATTGTAATATCATCTTGATGAACTGACCTTTTTTCAATACTTTAATATCTGTATTGGTTTCATATAATAAGCTTTTGACTTAATAGCTACTATAGATAATATCAATATACCCTACTTGCTTTTGGCATTATTTTCATAAAAATATCTCTTGTCATATTTTCACTTTCATATTGCTTGTATCCTTAGATATACAGTGAATTTTTCAAAGATAACATATAATGTAATCATTTATTAAAATTCATTCTGCCAAACTTTACCTTTCATTTAGAAAGTTAAATCAATTTGCATTTAAAGCAATTAAGGAGAAAATTCTGACATTTTTCTTTCTGTTTTCTACATACCTTCTGGCATTTCATTTCCTCCTTTTCATCATTATTCCTTTTCTTGTATTTAATTGATTTGTTTGTTGTTTGATCAAGGTAGAGTCTTACTCTAGCATTTAAAGCAATTAAGGAGAAAATTCTGACATTTTTCTTTCTGTTTTCTACATACCTTCTTGCATTTCATTTCCTCCTTTTCACCATTATTCCTTTTCTTGTATTTAATTGATTTGTTTGTTGTTTGATCAAGGTAGGGCCTTGCTCTAGTCCAGGATGACCTAGAATTCATTTATATGTAGTCTCAAGGTGGCCTTGAACTCATGGTGATCCTCTAACCTCTGCCTCCTGAGTGATGGGATTAAAGGCGTGCACCACTATCTTAATTAATATTTTTGTAGTGGAATTCTTAGGGTTTTTTGTTTGTTTGTTTTCATTTCTTTTTGTATATACTTGATAGACATTTTCTTTGTGATAACATAGGGAATATACATATATTCTAAAGTTAGAGCAGTCTAACTCAAACGGACATTTATTTTAATCTCATGCAAAAATTATATTGTTATACAACTTAAAGTTTCTTTATAGTATTATTTTCATAAGTTATATTTTTACATGTTTGCAACAATCATATTTATTATTTTTATTCATTTTTCTCTCCAAACAAGCTGCCTTAGTTACTTTTGCAATTCTGTGGCCAACATACCTGAGAAAAACTCAAATGGAGGAATTGTTTAGGTTGGCTCAAGGTTTCTGAGGTTAAATCCATCCTGGCAGGGAGAGAAGCAGAGAAAAGGGAATCCTGACTGGATTTCTATTTTTTCTCACTTTAGTCTACCTGGGACCCAAGATGGCAACACCTTTATTCAGGGCGGGTCTTCCCTTTCAATGAATCCTCTCTGGAAATGCCCTCATGGATATTCCCAAGAGATGTGTCTTCCCAGTCATCTAGGTGATTCTAACAGTACATAAATTGATGATGAAGATGAACCATCACACAAAAGGTGTTACCAAAACAAGTTACAGTGTTATATGTGTTATATTTGCTTTTACATTTACCAGAAGTCATTGCTTCTTTGTAAAAGTATGAGTTACTCTGGAGGTCCCACATTCTTGTTAACCAGAAGGACCTGCTGTGGCAAAGTTAGTGGAGACTAACTCCCCTCCCCCATACACACACCCTTAGTTTATCTGAGGAGTTCTTAATTTTTCCCTCATTTTAAAGGATTGTTTTACCAAATACAGAACTGAAAGTAACAGATTTTTTTCCTGTCATTTCCCTAAGTATGTTATTTCTCTTCTTTGGGCCCTAAGGCTTTTACTTATTTTTATCAGAACTTGGCTAGAAACCATATTGAGAATTGCTGTACGGAAGTTGCTTCTTTCTTGCTGCTTTAACATTCTCTATTTGTCGTGGGCTTCTGAGACCTTGACTATATGTCTCCATATGGGTTTAGCCTGGGATGTGAATGACTCTCTAAGTTCCCTCATAAACATGTTTTATTTTGTTTTTTTAATGTTTTTCGTTTTCCAGAGCCTCACTCTAGTGTCTTGGCTGAGCTCAGATACCTTCTGTCAAATGTCTTCCCCCATACTTTCTTGTCCTGAGTGCTTCTAAGTTCTAATCCCCTTGTAACCTCACCACTCGTTCCTCCTTAATTCCAAGTTAGACGAAACGGCGAAGCATGCCTTATGCAGGTCCCTCAAGCATTCCCCAGACAAGTTAGAATGGACATTCACAATAATTCACACGCAAGGCCTGATGTAAACCCTCTGATTTGAAGGACAGTGGGGTCTAGGCTATTGTTTGAGCAAGATCAAGAAAGCCGCCCTGGTGAGGAGAACCCCTTTATTTTGGTAAAATATTCTTATTTGACAGAGAACTCTTATATTTCTCCTTTCTTTACACCTGTCAATACATATTTTCTGACAGAACCAGGGAAACCCAGGATTCTGTTCTCAACTTTTCCTCTTCTTCATCTACTTCTTGTTTTATTTCTTAAATATGTATTTCAAGTTTTGGCCTTTCTTTCTTTCTCTCTCAAACTCCCAAACCCTGTCCAACCACTGACTGTCCCTCTACACTTGTATTCCTAACAAACATGTCAAAGTCTAGGTTTCCAAAAGAGGAAAGAGAAAATCAAGTTTTTCTTCAAATATACTCTTGTTGAAAGCTTCCCTACCCCATCTCTGTTGAGAACCAATTTCCACTTGCTCAACACAAACAATCCCTCTTCACTTTCCTGTCACTGCGCACATGAAATTCTTCTACATCTGCCAGCAAATTACCCAGAATCCTCTGGGCAAATCTTCTACAATCACTGTCTTCTAAGCCACACTGTCATCCAGCTTGATCATAAATGGAGTGCTTTCTTCCACCATTGCTCTTCTCTAAGTCGGGCCAACTCAGGAGTCAATATAATTGGTTTAAAATGTGATTCAGGCCTTGACACTGCTCAAAATTCTGCAGCAGTTTTCCTTGCATTCAGAGTGTGGGCCAACATTTGGCTTTTAAACACTTCTCAAAAGTGGAACGTGCTAGTAAATTCAGAGGCCTCAGTCCCAATTGCTCTGGATAGGAGTCTGCGTGGGCCTTGTAGAGATTGTCGTGTACATTGAAGTAGGATCCCTCTTGGTGCACAAAATGCACAGGATTGGTCCCTCCTCCCTTTTCTCTCTGAATGCACTCCTAAGATCGTCCTCTCCCTCTTAATACTACTCCTTCTTTTCACTTTGCTCTAGGAGAATGGCATCCTAATGTTTCCTGAAATTTTCATCATTGGGTAGAAACCCTTGCAGTGACTGACTCATTCTTCAAATGCTCATTTCCTGCATTTCAGTATGGCTCACCTCCTTACTACTGTCAAATTTTGCCCAAGTATCACCTCTTAATAGGGTCTGTAGGAATGACCTTGTACTTACTTCTTACTCTGGTTTTCCATTAGCTTTTCCTAAATGCTTCATCTTTTGTTTTTCCTATTGTATTTACAATTCTAATAGGTGTTACTAAATCTAATATTAATAATTAATAAAAATCCTAATATCCCATGGACTAGTAGTTTATCATGTGTACCACATATATCTGAGTTTTTTTCATGCTAAAGCATAAACTCTAAAAAAGCATGGATTCCTGTTCACTCACAAAGCGCAAATACCTTCCACAATGAATGGCACACAGCTCTTAATAAATATTTGTTAAACATGAGCTGGAGAGATGGCTTAGTGGTTAAAGCATTTGCCTGCAAAGCAAAAGGACCCAGGTCCAATTCCCCAGGACCCATGTAAGCCAGATGCACAAGGTGGCACATGAGTCTGGAGTTCATTTGCAGTGGCTGGAGACCCTAGCACACCCATTCTCTCTCTCTCTCTCTCTCTCTCTCTTCTCTCTCTCTTTGCGACTCTTTCTGTCTCAAATAAATAAATAAAAATAAAAATAAAAAATATTTGTTAAACATGATTTACTGAGACTGGGGAGATGGCTCTGTGTGTAAGAGCATTTGCTATGCAAGCAAGAAGACCTGGTTTACATACCCAGTCCCCACATAAACAGCAAGGTGAGGCTGTACATGCCTGTAATACGGGTGCTGAAAGGAGGCTTGTCTAACCTGAAAACAGGAAGCACAACATTCAGGGAGAGACTCTCTGTGTTAAGGAAACAAGGCAAAATAATGGTCGAGGAGGTCACCTGACACCTTCCCCTGGCCTTGGCCATGTGCACATGGAACAAATCCATTTGCACACAAACATATACATCCAGCTCCCACAAAACACACCACATAACAAAAACTTGAAAAAGCTTGATTTCCTACAGCAATTTATGGCTTTGAAAGTACATTATGAATTTCTTTTTACCTTAGCTATTGGAAAACATTAAAGCATGGATTAGCAAAAGCACATACACTAAGAACATAAATATGGAAAGATTCAATTGGAATGACAGTATGCGTAATAGACTTTTGTTTCTGCTATCAAGCAAACAAGGAATTTTTCAGAAGAAGTATCATAAAAGTAAACATTTTCAAACAAAAATTTCTATAGAATAATTGTTTTAAAATATCCATCATTTCCTTCAATAATAGATCGATAGTATCTTTTCGCTGAAGATGTAAGTTTTTGGAAAACATTTATTTTTTTGGAGAGAGTCAGAGAGAGACAGAGAGAGACAGATAGAGAATGGGCACGCCAGTGGCCTCTCAGCTGCTGTGAACAAACTCCAGACATCTGCGCCCCCTTGTGGGCAAGTGCAGCATTGCGCCCTTGTGTCACTTTGTGTCTGGCTAAACGTGGGACCTGGAGAATCAAACAGGTGTTCTTAGGCTTAGCAGGCAGGTGCCTTAACCACTAAGCCATCTCTCCAGCCCTGGAAAACATTTTTAATTTCAATCTTCTCTCTCATAATTTGGTTACTATTTGTTTTTTTCCAAATAAAATCCATAATCTTTTACTCTATAAAATTAAAAGATATTAAACTTATCTAAAAATGAAATGAAGCTTTTTATCTGATAATTGTCCTTTTCTACAAGGAGTCAGTCTATTTACTTTCAATTTAGATTAGATAGATGAAATAAGAATGTGAATATATTTGCCATGTTTAAATACATTCTGCATAGTCATTAGTATTTACAAAGAAAAAATTCAAGATAGAACTAGTTGTTCTTATATTACAGAAATGCCCAAGGCATAAAATTAATTTGTTTTTTTAAACAGCATAATCTGTCAATTAGGTACCCACACAAGTTGTGAACTTGAATTTGAATAGGTTTGCTTAGACATTCATTTCTTTTTATTACCATGTTGATGTGATAAAATATAGAATGTAGGAACAGAAAGAAATCAAAGAATTAAAAAGCATCTTGCCAACATAAATTCTAGTATTATAAACTACTATACTTAAAATGATTCCTTGCCATAAATAGTAGGACATTCTTAATAATAGTGCTTCCTATAATGTACATATGTTATTATATGATGTATACAATCCCATTTATTTTAAAAAGTCTAATTTAATAAGTTAAAATTTAGGAAAACATTGAGCTGGGGAGATGGCTCAGTGGATAAGACACTTACCTGCCTGCAAAACTTAACAACCTGGATTTGATTCCCTGGTGCATATGTAGAGCCAGATGCACAAAGAAATGCATGGAGTTTGTTTGCAGTGGCTGGAGGCCGTGGCACACTCTGTGTCTCTCTTCTCTCTGTCTCTTTCTGCTTAAAAATTAATAAATAAATAAAATTTAGAAAACCTTTGATTATAAAGCATGAATAAATTACTGAAAATCATTTCAACTGGACAACATTCACTGCTCTCATTTTCATATTTTTCTGTCATGAGTTGTATGATTTTTCTTAGCATGTGGCATATATAAATGTTATATTTATTGAATAGAAAAATGAGCAAATATATTTTTAAAGCTCAATTTCCCTCTTATAAGTAGTCCAAACAATAATTGGATATAGTTCCCCAGAGGCTCTGACAAATCAATAATCTGAGGTAAGCCCCTGAGGGTATTTATGCTACACAAACCAGAGGTTTACTTAATTCAAGCAAAACTACTCACCCATTAGTTTTGATCAATTTCTGTATGGTCACTTTCATTAGGCTGTTTAATTTAACCACAATTAGAGGTTAGCCTTTTAAAAGATAAAGTAGATTCCCAAGCCATTAATTAAAGGATCAGACTGAAGTTGGTTACAAGATGGATGTTACATACATTCCAATTCAGCAAAACAGTACACTTTTCTTTAGAGAAGCAATTATTGTAAGTCTAACATTAGAAACTTTAGTTTCTTTCTGGACCAAGTGGATAGGAACTCATGAAATACTTTCAGGGAAATGCCATAGAACATATACGAATAAAATGAGACTATAAATGCCATATTGGGAGCAGCAGTCAGTTATTTTGGGAGAGAGGGAATGCCTCTGGGCATGATGTCTCAACTTGGGGCTCTTACAATCTTTCTGCTTCCTCTTCCACAAAATTTCCTGAGCTATGGTGGGTGAGTTTTTAGTATACTTCAATGATGACCTCTTAGGAGTTGCTGGATCTCTGCTTTGGTAGGTGTTGAGTATCCCCAGGGTCTGAATCCTTCACCTTGGTTATCAGGATTATCAGGATCAGCATGGAAGCAGCACTCTTGTTCATCTCCCCAATTCCTCTGTGGTCAGGGATGAGGGAAAAGAGGGTACCAAAACATGATGTATCCATACAAAATATATTAATAATAATAATAATAATAACAATAATATTTTAAAAGAATTAAAGTATATATGTGACTTACATATTGATTAAAATGAGAACATGGAATGCTGCGTTGTTATCTTTAAAGTGATAAAATTCATTATCAGTTCATAATTTCTCCAGCTCCCAGTGACATATTCATCTCTAAAGCAATTGCAGAATAAAATACATGAAATCCTGACACTGCAATAACATCAATGACACTTGAGATCATGATACTGTGTGAAAAAGGCAGGCACAGAAAGATAAGTATCAAATGACCTCACTCATATGTGTAATCTAACAATGTTGACAGTAGACAGGTGGTTACCAGAGGCTGAGGAGAGTAAAGGGAGGTGAGGGAGATGGAGAGGCAGATCAGTGGGTGCTAAGTTAAAATGAGAGAGTAACAAGGACTTCCGGTGTGCTATCGCATAGCACAGACTAAGCCTACAGCACTGTATTATGTATTTCAAAAAGCTAGAAGAGCCGGGCGTGGTGGCGAACGCCTTTAATCCCAGCACTTGGGAGGTGGAGTGGGAGGATTGCCGAGAGTTCGAGGCCACCCTGAGACTACATAGTGAATTCCAGGTCAGCCTGGACCAGAGTGAAACCCTACCTCGGAAAAAAAAAAAAAGCTATAAGAGGGCACTTTGGGAGTTTTCATCATAAAGAAATTATAAACTCTAGGGAGTTATTTTTCACCTGATTTATACATTGCAGAATGTATACATGAACTAAAACACTGCATGGTAAACTAATACTATGTGCAACTTTCATTTATACACATCTGTTAAAATTAATTTTAAGTTTTTACTCAGAGAAAAACTGAGAAAATACAATAGCGCAAAGGAATACTGCATTGTGGGGAGGGAGGACTTCAGCGATTATCAACGATGCTGCCGACAGCTTAGTGGTCACCAGCCCTTTACCATATGAGATGATGAAAAAGGGAACATCACATGGGCAAACAAACCACCTAAATGGAAGGCTGTGGAATCTAAATTTTCAAAAAGGACACATTAAGCCGGGCGTGGTGGCGCACGCCTTTAATCCCAGCACTCGGGAGGCAGAGGTAGGAGGATTGCCGTGAGTTCAAGGCCACCCTGAGACGACATAGTACATTCCAGGTCAGCCTGGACCAGAGTGAGGCCCTACCTCGAAAACCCAAAATGAAAAAAAAAAAAAAAAAAAAAAAAAAAAAGGACACATTAAAATATTTAGCTCAGTCAACTTCTTGGGTTAGAGAGATACTAAAGTAAAGTTTGACTTGCAGGTATGAGGACCTCAGTCACATTTGCAAAACCCACATAAAATGTTTGACTAGTGCATGTCTGTACTACCAGCACTGGAGAGATGGGACAGGAGGCTAACTAGAGCTTGTTGTCCAGCGGACTATTCTACTTAGTAAGCTCCAACCCAGTAAGAGACACTGTCTCAACGGAGGTGGATGGTATTCCTGGGGATGACACCTAAGGTTGCCTTCTGACCTACACACACACACACACACACACACACACACTTTTTTTTTTTTTTTTTTTTTTTTTTTTTTTTTTGGTTTTTGCGAGGTAGGGTCTCACTCCGGCCCAGGCTGACCTGGAATTAACTATGTAGTCTCAGGGTGGCCTCAAACTCTCGGCGATCCTCCTACCTCTGCCTCCCGAGTGCTGGGATTAAAGGCGTGCGCCACCACGCCCGGCACACACACACTTTTTAAAAATTCTATTTTGAACCTGAATAAGGGAAAATGATGAAGACTAGAAGCACAGATTCAAACTGTCTGCTCTTTTAATCCTACAAAATATCTTGCCACCCTGTAGCTATTCCTTAAGCATACAGGATTGTCATTTGTATAAAAGAGATTGTCATGTATTTTTAAAATTAGGAAGGCCATCATTTTCCTACAAATTCAGGCATCATGGATAAATCAGACAAGAAACGCCAGGGGAGCTGGAGTTGTGCTAAAAGAATAAAACCAACAACCTATAATTCTGTATCTGACAAAGTTATTCATCAACAATGATGGAGCTGTGAGGACTTTTTCAGACTAAAAACAATTGAGAAAATGTATCTCTAGAAGACCTACCTTTCAAAAAAATTAAAGGAAACGAATTAGGGAGAGGGAAAATGACATAGGTCAGAAAGTTGGATCTACCCAAAGAAAGGAAGAATCTGTAAAATGAGCAAGTGAAGATAAAAGAAAACTCTCTTGTTATTCTTAATAGATGTAAAATACAGGTTGGCTCAAAATACCAATCTTAAAAATGTATGCAATTGTGTGTTCTTATGTGTATTTATAAGCTTAGGTACAAGTGATATCAACGGCAGCAATGATACAGGGCTTAGGAAGGAGGAATTGGGATAATTTTGTTACTACAAGGTACTCAAACTGCCTGTAAAGAAGTACACTGTATCTTGAAAGTAGACTCATATTAGCTATAAACATACATTGCCAAATATTCAGACACGCATTAAGTTATACACTTAAAATTTTAAGTGTATAACTGATATGCTGATAAAGAAGAACCATGAAAATGCTCATTTAAAACCAGAAAAAGGCATAAAGTGGAAGACAAAAATGAACAATAAATAAGAGCAGCAACTAGAAAATGGGACAAATACAGTGATATAATAGACAATAATAAACACTTGGAGCATCAGTGAATATGTAGGTACCAGCTCAAAGACTGGTTGTCAGAGGTTGTCAAAAAGATGGGAGTAACGTGTGGAAAGACCAGGAAACTAGAAAGGGAGCCATGAGACTGTAATAAAGAGGTTTTAAGGAAGTGGTTGAGAAGACAATACAATGCATGAGATGTTAAACTGGAAAGGAGGATTCTGTGGGCAAAAAATACAGCAGGGAAGGATGTTCAAGAGAAAGAGATGGTGAGAGGAGAATCAACAAATATGTATGAAAATGCCATAAGAAACTTGTACAGCTAACATAAAATTAAATAATGAAAAGTAAATAAAATAAGATTCAACTATAGATTGTCTATAAGACATACACTTTAACTATAAAGGCACATGCAGATTAAAGGGAAATGGCTTCAAAACTGTATACCACGCCAAAACCAATCAAAAGATAACAGGAACAGCTGTATTTGTTCTAGAGAGAGAAGGCATCAGAACAAGGATAGTTATCAGAGATTAAAAATAAAACTGTACAGTGATAAAATGGTCAATTTTGCATGAAGACATAATAAAATTTAAAAATGTATGTATCTAAAAAAATCAATATATGGCAAACCTGATTGAACTACAAAGAAAAAAATAGAAGAGTCTATTAATAAAGCTGGAAATTTCAATACCCAAGTTTCTGCTAGAAATGCATCCAGGTGGCAAAATGTCAGAAAAGACACAAACTGAAGCATATCATTGATCAAAACAGAACCACATGATCAATCCATGGTAGTGTTACACTAGTTCATCCAAAAGAAATCATATTTGTGCATACATATATACAGAAAATTTAAAATAATAAAAACCAACATGTCTGCCTTTATGATATAACAGAATTACAATGAAAGTCGACATTTGTGAATGTAGTGCTAAGAGGAAAATTCATAGCACTTTATACACACACACACACACACACACACACACACACACACACACACACGTGGAGAGAGAGAGGGAAAATATCTAAAATTAATCATTTAAGGTCCCATGTTTGGGGCTGGAGAGATGGCTTAGCGGTTAAGGCGCCTGCCTCCTAAGCCTAAGAACGCTGGTTCCAATCTTCAGCAGTTCCAATCTCCAGGTCCCACATTTAGCCAGATGCAAAGTGATGCAAGGGCGCAATGCCACACTTGACCACAAGGGGGCGCACACATCTGGATTTCGTTCACAGCAGCTGAGAGACTGTTGGCGCGTCCATCTCTATCTGTCTCCCTCTCCCTCTCTCTCTCTGTCTCTGTGTCTCTCTCCAAAAATAAATAAAATAATAAGGTCCCATGTTTGGAAACTAGAAAGCGAAGGACAAACTAAATCCAAAATAAGCAGGAAATATCATAAAAATCAAAGTATTAAGCAATGAAATTGAAAATAATAAATCAATAAAGAAAAAAATCAATGAATTAAAATTATGGTAGTTTGTAAAGGACAGCAAAATCTATTAAACTCTAGGAAGGCTAAAAACTAAGGAAAAAAAAGAAGAAAATGTATCACTCTACTGAGAAGGGATAATTTGGTCAGTTGTCCACAGCTGGAGGAAGATGTATGGGAAATTTCTGTGCTATCCAATCAATTTTGCTGTGAATCTAAAACTGTTCTTTAACGTATGTTTTTAAAATATAACTTTAAAACAATCAAAAGGATTTGATCAAATTAAAGGTAAGCTGATCACAAGCCATTGTTCTCAGGAATTAGATCAAG
This sequence comes from Orientallactaga sibirica, assembly GCA_036365145.1. Taxonomy (NCBI): domain Eukaryota; kingdom Metazoa; phylum Chordata; class Mammalia; order Rodentia; family Dipodidae; genus Orientallactaga; species Orientallactaga sibirica. Next base: position 1,376,968 of record JAEOAD010002853.1, read on the forward strand.
ACATCAGTTCAGTTCCAGAGTCATGGGGAGGGGAGTGTAGGAGTATTGGTACAGCTTTATAATGTCTCCCTAGAACTTTGATGAAGGGAAGTGTTTTGTTGCCTGTATGTGTGTGGTGTGCATGTTCGTATGTGTGTGTGTACACATATGTGCATTGTACATGCACAAGTGTACACAATAAAAGGCTGACATTCAATGTCTTCCTTGAGACAGATCTTTTACTTGAACCCGGGGCTCACCAATTTGGCTACTCCAGCGGCCAGTTTGCCTTGGGAATCTTCTGTTTCTGCCTTGTGAGTGCTGGAATTACAGGTGCATGCTGCCTCACCCACCCATCATTTACATGGGGTGTGCGGGATCCAAACTTTGGTCATCATGCTTTATCCACTAACAATCTCCCCAACTCTGAAATAAGGTTTTTGGAAGATAGTTTACTGAAACTTGTTCAAAAGAACTAGAAAATCTGGATGTCCCTATATCTAAGAATATGAATAATCATATTAAGTGAAGTGACTCAAACTCAGAAAGACTAAAAATACCTATTCTCACTGATATGCAGATCTTGTGCATATCATAAGTATGTTTGTGTGGTGGGAATATGAATGAAACCTATAAAGATAAAACTGTAAACAAAGTGAATATAGATGAGCTAGAAGAGGGGAGAAGGAAAGGCAGAATAATGCATATGGAATAGGGAAGAGGACCATGGTGGAGAAGAGGGAAATGAGAATAGATGGGGGAAAGGAATAAAAAATAAACAACTTGTACTTGAAAAGTCCATAATGAATGATATCTAAATTTCTATATGCCAACTAAAAACATAAAATGATCAGATAGCCTTTTGGTTCCCTGAGCAGAACCATGGCATTTGGTAAGAACAAGTGTGTTAAAAAGGTGGAAAAGGAGTAGGAATAAAGTGGTTGGCTCATTTTCTAAAAAACAAAACAAAACACTGGCATGATATGAAGTCATTGGCTATGTTCAACATTAGAAATACTGGGAAAATGCTACTCACAAGGACTTAGGGAACCAAAATTGTATCTGATGGCCTCAAGGGTAGTGTGTTTGATGTGAGACTTGCTGGTCTGCAGAATGATGAAGTTGCCTTTCGGAAATTCAAGTTAATCACAGCGAATGTCCCAGGGCAAAAAACTGTCTAACTAAATTCCATGGTATGGATCTCACCCAGGACAAGATGTGCTCCATGCTCAAAAGTGACATACCATGATGGAAGCTCATGTTGATGGATGTCAAGACAACCTGTGGTTATTTGCCTCATCTGTTCTGTGTTGGATTTACTAAAATGCACAACAACCAGATAACAAGACCTTTCATGTGCAGCTCCAACATGTCCACCCACTCTGGAAGAAGGTGATGGAAATCCTGGACCGAGAATACAGACAAATGACTTGAAAGAAATGGCTCATAAATTTATTCCAGATAGTACTGGGGAAGGCATAGAAAAGGCTAGTCAGTATATTTATTGTCTTCATGATATCTGTGTACAAAAGTAAAAATTCTGAATAACTCCAAACTGAAACATGGGATAAAACTGATGGGGTTTCATGGTGAGGGTAGCAGTCCTGGAAAATTCATGGAGTTTTGTGGTGAAGGTAGTAGTTCTGGAAATCTCATGGACCTTCATGGTGGAGGGAGTAGTTCTGGAAAATTCGTGATGTTTCATGGTGAAGGTAGTGGTTCTGGAAATCTCATGGACCTTCATGGTGAAGGGAGTAGTTCTGGAAAATTCATGATGTTTCATGGTGATGGTAGTGGTTCTGGATATGTTACTGGTAATCACATAGGTGTTATCACTGAACAATCTCATAGATATGAGCCTCCAGACCGAGAGTCTGTTTAAAATTTAGATATTTAGATATTTTATTTTTATTTATTTATTTGAAAGAAAGAGAGAAAGAATGGGAGTACAAGGGCCTCTGGCCATGGCAAATGAGCTTCAGACACATTCACCACCTTGTGCGTCTGGTTTACTTGGGTCCTGAGGAAATTGAACCTGGGTCCTTTGGTTTGCAGGCAAGTGCCTTAAGTCTCTAGGTGATGTCTCCAGCCCAAAATTAAGACTTTTAATAGTGTTACATAAAAGGTCTTATTTGTAAAAAATAAATAAATAAATAAATAAATAAATGAATAAAATGAATGACCCATGAACTGCATGCTACTCACCTTTAAAAATGAGCAAAATTAAACTATGTAACAATACAGTTCAAATAGACTGTAAAACTTTTATTCAGTGAAACAAAGTTGATACCAATCAGTTAAACATGAGGATAGGTATCTGTTTCTATGGACATGAAGTAATCAAGACAGTGTATTGGATCAAAATCAGAATAACTTGGCCTGGTCAGGAAAGCACACTACAAGGAGACATAAGTGAAATTTCCAGAGTGAAGTTTACCTTCTGTAGGATATTATTATACATGTATATACGTATTTCATGGCCCATAAAACTTAGCTCTTATAGAGTGTTTTCTTTTACATAAATCATATCACATAAAGTTGATTAACATCAGAAATAAAAGTAAACAAAAAATATAACACGGAAGAATGCTGTGGCTAACAACTCTCAGGAGAATTTAATAATACTATATTGACAGGTGCTAATGAAAAAGTAAACAAATACAGCATTGAAAAGGAAATATGTGAAAAAGTTAAACAATTTATAGCAATGAATTTGAATGCTTGAATTAAGTGCATATATTTTTAGGAAAAATAAATGATTAAAAGCGACACATGAAATAATAAAAATCCTAAATGCCAAGTAATAATAGAAGAATCTATCCCATTCTACACCAATCCAAAAATTTGAGCCAGGCTAATTAATTAGTTTTCTATAAAATAGTAAATGTCCTGTTGACATCAACTGAACACATCCTTCAGAAAATAGAAAAAGAGGAACTATAACGAGGTCAATGTAACTTCAACATATAAATTGAACAAGGAAAACTAAATAAGAATATTTATAATATTTAGTATTGAAAAAATACTAAACAGCAAAATTAATAAGGAAAGGATAGGAACAGATTAAAAAATTGAATATTCTCAGTAAGATTCACTTATTCCAGCATGTTGATTAGGTCATAATGAGAATATATATAGTTGTAATAAATTAATACATTTAATTCTTTATTAACATATTAAAGAAAACCATGTTTCAGTAGATAGAACATGATAAATTGTAATATCCATTCATGATAAAGCAAAACTAAACCAATTAAAAAACTTTAATAAATTATGAATAAAAACTGTTCAGAAATGATGAAGAATTATATAGAATATCAACCTATACTAAATATTAATTTGTAAAACAACTCAAATTCCAATCAGTTTTATAATAAAGTGCTAACTTTTATTGTTTTATTGAGCATTATTCTTGGAATTCTAATTAGTATCAAATGACAAGGTAATGTATCATATTCAAAGATAACAATTTGATAGTATTTCAACATCATGAGAATGTGTTTAAATTAAAATGTATATATGATTCCTGGTTAAACCTAGGGACTCATCTATGTTAGGCAGGCACCCTACCGCTGGCTACATTGCATTTCTAGTCCTTTTTTACTCTTACTTTGAGATAAGGCATCTCTAAGTTGCCCAGGCTGGCCTTGAACTCACTCTGTAGTCCAGGTAGGCTTAAACTTGGTGATCCTCTATAGCAGACAGCTCACAATGCTGAGACAAACATTCCACCAAACACAGTTTATGGGAAGAACAGGATTTACTTCAGGTTACAGATCCCTGGGAAGCTCCATCAATGGTAGAGTAAGCTGCCTCTCATTCATATACCCAAGCAAAGAGAGAAACCACCACCAGCCTGCAAAGACCCAAAAAGCAGCAAGCACAAAAATCCACCAGAGCACAGACCTCTCTCGATACCTTCAGACTGGAATTCAGAGTTGCCCTGAAGCATACCTTAGGACTGGTCCCCAGTATCCTCCCCCAGTGACTCCTCCTCCAGCCAGATGGCTAGAGACCCAAGTCTTTAGTAAAACACCCAAGTCTACAGGGACAGACATTCAAACTACCACATCTACTGTAGCTTCCTGAGTGGCTAGGATTATAAGCCCATACCACTAGGTTCAGCTACTAAATCTTTTTGGTCTCATACAAATGTAAAAGAACTTCATTGGGAAAAAGGTATAAAGTCAAAATACACAAAAAAAATGCTAAATAAATGGTAAAAATTTCATTTGCAACAATGTCTAACAAATATTACATCATAATTTTTGACAATCTGAGTTTTGAAATGCTATATTATCTTGATATTGTGTTGATTTTTCCAATTATGCAGTAAATGGAAGAGTAAGAGAAAAAACACACGTAATGGGAGGGAATGATCAAAATACATTATGTGCATGTGTGAAAATTATAGATAAAAATTTAAAATATAGATACTGGTAATTTCAGTCTCCTTTAGTTAACTACCTATATACCTTATATACCTCTTTTCATTTTTTTCTGGCCGAGTTACCTATTCTGGATACTAATGTGTGCACTCATTTATACATTCTGGATACTCAAAATTTCTCATGTTCTTCTAACAGTGTTTGTTTAAATAGAAATATAACCTTTACCTTTTTTTATTTGTAGTTTATTATGACTTGTTTAAAAGTATTTCCTACTTGGAATCATATATTTGTCTTAAAACTGAAAATGTTTGTCATTTTATGATTGTTTCTGATTAGCCCTTTGCCAACACCATATTTTATTAATTATTATAATATATATATTTGGTTAGGGTTAGTACCTGCCCTCATTTCTTTTCACCAAACTTTGGTTTTATCTTTCATCATATGAGTTAATCAGCTTAGCAGCTTCCATGTAAAAGTTATTGTGATTTGGCTTCAACTTACCATCATTGCTGTTCTTACAATATCAAATAGCTAAACTTGTAGCTTCTTTTTTAAAATCATACCATTCTACCTAGCTACCTTAGAGTTCTTGTATCAGTTATCAGATTCACTTAAAAATTTGAATTATGGGCTGGAGAGATGGCTTAGTGGTTAAGCACTTGCCTGTGAAGTGTAAGGACCCTGGTTTGAGGCTCGATTCCCCAGTACCCATGTAAACCAGATACACAAGGTGGTACATGCATCTGGAGTTTGTTTGCAGTGGCTGGAGGCCGTGATGTGTCCATTCTCTCTCTCTCTCTTTCTCTGCTTCTTTCTCTCTCTCTATTGCTCTCAAATAAAAAAATATAAATAAATAAACTTTTTAAAAATCTGAATTATTGCTGGGTGTGGTGGCGCACGCCTTTAATCCCAGCACTCGGGAGGCAGAGGTAGGAGGATCGCTGTGAGTTCAAGGCCACCCTGAGACTACATAGTTAATTCCAGGTCAGCCTGGGCCAGAGTGAGACCCTACCTCGAAAAACCAAAATAAAAAAAATCTGAATTATTATATTATGGACATGTGACTCATTTTTATACATTGACCTTGAATCACAGTCTTATTGAATGCTCTTATGAGAAGAAAGCATTTTGCTTATATCTTCAACATTCGAATAGTAAATAAAGTCTTCATCAATAAGGACATTTGATCAGCAGAAGTAAACATGAACACAAATATAAAACTATTTCATGGCAGCCAAATGGTATGACTATATTTGCAAGTCACCAACATAATATTCAGCAACTGATTATAATAATATCTAATTGTAGCTTACTAGTTTCACTATGAATAAAGAAAGTCTAGTAGAGAATGAGTATCTTTTGTAAATTTGTGTGGTTGTTTTCTTCAAATGGTTTATAAATTGCTGAATGTATTTGCATAAATGATTGGTATAAACTAGGAGCTGAGACAGTAATATCTTACATTTATCCTCTAAAGTTTTAAAATCTTTTTAAAAGGTGACTTGGTACTGTGTATCTCATTTCTTTGTCTACACAATATGATTAATGACATTAATCTGGGAACATTTGTAGCAAAGATGCAAGAGATAGGACAGAATCTGAAATGTAATTTTTGCCCATTATCAAGGAAACCATATATAATAAAAAGCCACATTATTCAGTTGCTGGATATCCCAAGTGCACAATGTTATAAGAGCCAAGGGTGTGGTTCAGACAGGCAAATAGTTCATGCTGAGAAGTCTGCTCTTTTTTTAATTACTACTTTGTTTGGAAAGAGAGACCAACTAAATCAGGTTTCTCAAAATCACCTTCATTAACTTTCATCCACCATATATATAAATGCTAGGGTCTACCTAATTATGCCTTCAGATTTCTGGATGTATTTAATACAACTGAAATGATTAGGGTATTTGTAAGCACTAAATAACAGCCTTCTTGTCACCCTTGGGAAAGTTCTATGAAAGTATTGGTGGCTTGTATTTCAAGTCCCATATTTTGTCATGTGTATCCTATAGTATGGGCTGAGCTGCCAACAAGCAAAGCTGAGCAGAAAATGATCTGTCTGTCTGGTGACCAGTAGTAACAGGCAATGTGAAGAGCATACGGAAGAAATAGCCCTTGAATCTCGGTACTAACAGTCATTACAAAGAGCATTCAAGAATAAGTATCCCTAATGCTCATATTAACAGTCACCATGAAGAGCATACAGGAGGAATGACCCCTGATGTGTGGTACTCACGGACATTGTGAAGAGCAAACATGAGCAATTAGCCCTCATGCTCCGTGGTAATGGGCAGTTTGAATAGCAAAGAACAGGAATATCCCCTGACGCTCACTAATGGACATTGTGAAGAGCAAACAGGAGGAATGATGCTCGGCAGTAACAGTCATTTGAAGAGCAAACAGGAGGAAGTACCTTACATTGCAATAAGCAAATAATGTAGTCTTATTGACTCTTTGTGGAGCGCACACAGGTTAAGATCTGGTTTTAGAATATTGCTTACCTCCAAATAAGAGAACAATCTAGAATTTTTTTTTTCAGGCAGGTCTTAAAAAGAATAGTAACCCTACACGTAGCCCTTTCTTCTGAATTCTATAGTTAAGCCATATACTCTCCAAGTTAAAACTCTGAAAACTTTTTTTTTAGAAAATAGAGCTGCGTGCTGGAGAGATGGCTTAGTGGTCAAGGCACTGGCCTGTGAAGCCGAAGAACACACGTTTGATTCTCCAGTTTCATGAGGCTGGAGGCCCTCATTCACATGCTCTCTCTTTGTGTCTGCCTCTTTCTCTTTCTGTGTCTTTCTCTCGCAAATAAATACATAAAAATGAAATACTTTTTAAAGAATAAAAGTTATCTTTTTTTAAAACTTTTTATTTTCTATGTTTTATTATTATTATTATTTTTTTTAAATAAATACATAAAAATGAAATACTTTTTAAAGAATAAAAGTTATCTTTTTTAAAAGTAAGTAATAATTACAGCAGCAAGCACAATGTGAGTCCCTGTGTTTGCTGAGCCTCTACCACAAGATGCATTCAGTAAACATGTATTGCAGAAAGTATGAACCTAAGATAGAATGGTGTCTAGATCAGTGGCCTTGTGGTTCCCTTGAAACCCACACTGTACACTGTGCTAAAATCATATCCTTCAACACCATTAGTGCTGTTTCAGGAGCTGCAGAGCTTTGCTGTGTATACAGTACTCTCTCTATGACAACTCAATATCATTTTCCCTGACACCAGCAACATCATTCCACCAGGAGACAGACAACCAACAAACCACCATGTGAAATGTACCATAGGTTACAACAAAAGCTATGACTATCTGCGCAAGGTGACACACGCCTTTAATCCCAGCACGTGGGAGGCAGAGGTAAGAGGATCGCTGAGAGTTCATGCTCAGCCTGAGATTACGTAGTGAATTCCAGGTCAGCCTGGGCTAGAACAAGAGCCTATCTCAAAAACAAACAGACAGACAGACAAAAAGAAAAAAAAAAAAACCCAAATACTATGGGGGTGGTGTTGGGGCATCCAATTCATTATTGGTGAGTCAGCAAATTTACATGAGAAAGCTTCTAACTTCCAAGCTGAGAACTTTAGGACAAATAGAAACCAATGAATTATAAAAAACTAAAGAAATTATCACATCCCAAACCAATTGGTTACTTTTTCCCCCCTAAATTTTGTCACATTCTTCTTATAAGGGAACTTAAAATACTGACATTTAATTGTCATGAATCGAAGCAGTGATCTTCTCTCTCACTCAGTAGTATCCTTAAATATACGAGTGGTGCTGAGCTTCCACTGCAGGCAGGAGCTTTCACTAGAGTTTTGAAAGTCATGATAAAGAAAAGGGGTTTCCCACTGACCGGGTAGCGTGTGGTGCAGTTCAAAACAAACTGGTCAAACAGGATGCAAGAAAGAAAGACAGGCAAGTCAAAAGTAATACGCTACGAACACTTTCAAAACAGGGATTCCATATCAAAATGGACACAGAAGAAACAGCGGTATTTAGTGTGATTATTTCTAGTATATAGATATCAAGGGAAAACAAAACTACAAAAAAAATTGGGGGATAGTAGGGCTTGAACCTGGAACATCACACATGCTAGGCAAGGGCTCTGCCACGGATCTATATCCTCGATCTTCCTTGTACTTTTTATTTGGACACAGGGTCTCCCTAAATTTCTTAGGCTGGCCTTAAATTCACTATGTATCCCAGGTGCCCTTGAACTCATGGTCCTCCTAAGGCCTGTGCCACTGGGCCCAGCTTCAGAACTCAGTAGTCTACAATCCTGAGGTCTGGCTAAGGAAAAGCAAATGAAAGTTTCCGAAGTGGAAAGTCAGTTTGTATTATTTGCATCCGTTTCATTTCAAGAGACACATAATACTCGCACACATTTATGGGAATAATATGTCCTATTTCAGCACACGAAGATGAGATAGATTCCCAGCATTTCAGATTGTAAACTCTGAAGGAAAGGGGAAATGCCTGGACTAGGATAAACTCACTCTAGGATATCAGTGTTAACAAAATGTTATTTTTGCTTGAAAGTGAACAAACTTAGCTACTTAGTCATGAACAAATGTGTTTTGTTTAAAAATACATAAAATGAAATCTGCATTAATTCAGTAGCTTCTTAGTGCAAATTTACTTTTATTAGTGAATATATATTTAAGTGTAATATATGCATATATTTAAATCTTTTTCATGAACTACAAGATCTGCATAAACTCAATTAAGACTATACTGAATCGAAACAAAGTCCAAAGCAATACAGAATTGCTGGCCGTACTTTCCTGGCAGAATCATAGTCACAGCAGGTTGCTCTGCACTTAATATGCATGTTGTTTTGAAATAGCTAATTGTTAAGTTATTGAAGGTAACCTTTTTTTTATAGCTCTGACACTGTAATTCTTGGGGTTTGCTGATTTAAAATAAATGCTAGATTATTTAAAATGAATTTTTTAAAATGAAAAGAAGTAGAATAATTTTAAAATATTAATGATTACATGCTTGCCAACTTTCCCTTCCACTCAGATGATTCTTCCAACTCTAGATTGTTAACATGGTAAAAAAAAAAAAAAAAAAAAAAAACTATTGCTCTCCTGGCCTGAGCTGCATCACTACTTAAGAGCTAATGAGACAACCTGTTCCTTCCTAGTTTATCACTTTCATGTTAGTGTGAGCTTAAACAAAATGATGGAGCCACACTAAACACAATTATAAATGGTACCAGCCGGAGTAGAGAAGCGCCCAGGTAAGCAGCTGCTCTGGCCTTCCATTTGTCACCATTTGCTTTGACAGCACAGCATTCATTTTATTTATCACTTGATCCCTTTCTATTATTTCTTTCTTGGGAGGGTGTCTAATCTGCATTATTTATTTTGTATTGTATTCTCTTGAAAGCCTTTAAGTAGCTCCTAACAGGGGCACAATTACTATACTCATTTTAGGGAACACCCAGGCCCCATAAGGTAGAGGCTCATATTCTGATTCCCTTAAAGAAAGAGAATTAGGCCGGGCGTGGTGGCGCACGCCTTTAATCCCAGCACTCGGGAGGCAGAGGTGGGAGGATCGCCGAGAGTTCGAGGCCACCCTGAGAGTACATAGTTAATTCCAGGTCAGCCTGGACCAGAGTGAGACCCTACCTTGCAAAACCAAAAAAAAAAAAAAAAAAAAAAAGAGAGAGAGAATTAGTACAAGTAGTTCTTTAGATTAATTTTTTCTCTTATATTCTTCTTTTGCTGTGTGTGGCCCGCCTTCACACAAATGGGACTAATGGAATGCAGTACACTAGTCTATTTAATTAGTAAACAATGAAGGGTTAAAGGAAGACTCTGTGGCCCAATAATTATGATGAGTTCAAGAGCCATAAAGTTATTAAATAAGTGATCAAGAATCCAAGAATCACGAGGGCTTGGGAGTAAAGCCACAGTGGAGGAGTCTAAGTTATTGACATTGACAGGTTATCTGCTGCCAGGAAATGGGACACACATCATTGTTCCGCATTGCTTGTATCCAGCCACCTCTTCTGTTTTTCATTTTCTCCAAAAGCTAGAGACAGTAATCATCCTCACATTTTACATGGTAGAAGAGAGCTGAGTTTCCTGCGCATGATGGCTCCCTTTGCTCAGCTGCCCGTGGTTCATTTCTGCTAACAGGGCAGGCAGGCTTCTCCTTCGACGAGGAAGCCCAGGTTACAACAGTCCTTTACTTTGCCTGCTTAGGGGGTCAGTGGCAAGGAAAGCAAGCAGGTGAAATTAGATAATGAGACAAGATTCAAGAAAACCACATTCTCATTTACATTCTGGCCCAAATTGAGTGATTTTGATAACTCCTAAATGTCTATAGAGTAAGAGTGTTCGACTAGATAAATGTACTTTTGGGTTTTTTGTTTGTTTGTTTGTTTGTTTTTTTACCCTAGTAACTTTTCAGTTTTATCACATTCATACTGGGCACTTTTCTAAAATATTAAATATATTAATTCATTTAATCTTCACAACAACACTTATGTTGGTACTATTATTGCCTTATTGTATTGATGCAGAAGCTGAGTCAGAGAAGTTACACCGTCTAAACAATGACAGACAATGATAAGCGGTACAGTGTGGATTTCAAGTGGATTTCAACCCAAACAAGCTGGTTCCAGGATTTGTATTGTTAGGTGATGACATTTTATTCAACACAGATTTCACTGCCGCTGAAAACAGCTGTGGAGTTGCTTCCTGACCTAAACTTAATAAACAGTACTGGAATTAAAAATAGGAGGCCCTCTCTATGAAATAGGACTGGTAAAAGACTTCCTGAACAAAACCCCAGTAGCGTAGGAAATTTAAAAAGCACTCAACCAATGGGATCTTGTGAAGCGAACAAGCTTTTGCACAGACACACGTACCATAAGCAGAGCCAATATGTTACCCACTGAAGGAGAGAATATCTTTGCAAGCTATACCACTGACAGAAGCCCAATATCTAGCATATACAAAGAACTCAAAAAACTAAACAATAAAACATCAATCAACCCACTCCAAAAGTGGGGCAAAGAACTGAATAGGGAGTTCTCAGAGGAAGAATTACAGATGTCAAACACACACTTAAGAAAATGATCAACATACCTAACCGTTATGGAAATGCAAATTAAAACAACTATGAGATTTCACTTTACCCCAATAAAGATAGCAAACATTAAAAAATCAAATGAAATCAAATGTTGGTGAGGGTGTACAGACATAGGAACACCCATTCACTGTTGGTGGGAATGTAAGCTAGTACAACCACTATGGAAATCAATATGGAGCCTCCTGTAAAGGCTGGATGCAGAGCTACCAGGAGATCCTGTTATTCCCTTACTGGGCATTTACCTAAAAGGTCCACATCTCAGTTCAAGATATTTGTTCAACCATGTTTATAGCTGCTCAATTCATAATAGCTAAAACCTGGAATCAACCCAGGTGCCCATCATTGGATGTCTAGGTAACCAAAATGTGGTATATCTACATGATGGAATTCTGCTCAGCTGTAAGAGAAAGTGACACATTTGAAATCTGTAGAAATATGGTCAAACTTGGAAGAGATCATTCTAAGTGAACTTACACAATCACAAAAAGACAACCATTGCATGATCTCACTCATCTGCACTTCCTAACTGGATCACCCTGAGTTGCTGACATATCTGAATAGCATCTTGAGGCTTGGACAATAGGGAGGGTAGAGTTTGGGGGAAGGGGAAGAGTGGGGGGCACAAAACTGAACCCAAATTGAACTCGTACCATAGAATCCGAAATTCTGGAAGTTAGACTAAAAGGTGGAGCCCTCAAGAGGATCTTACAGGGAGCATCTGAATTGAATGGCCCTGGAGAGGGTGAGATGAAACCTAACCTCAAACTTCTCTTATTTCTTTTTCTTCTCTGTCTTTTTCTTTTTTCTTTTCCCTTGGCTCTGGCTTGTAATTCCCTGTACCAGGATGCGGTCTCTATCCACAATGAGCTGTTGATCAGAGAGACCCACTAGATCTCCCAAAACAAACAAGGCAGACTTCTGTCAGAGCACTTGATTACCCAGCAGAGGTTAACGGTAAGACCCTACTGCTGAACACACCATACACTGTTGGCATGGACCATTGGAGAGACCTGGCTGGAATCTGGAGGAGAGCCAGTCCCCAGACAATTAGCCCATCAAGTGCTGGAAGGCGCTACATGAGCTACACTGGGAAAGTGGCTGACATCTGTCCGATCAACTCAAAGTCTAAGCAGCTCAGAAGCAAACAACTTGATGTGATGCTCACACAAGTGCAATAGTGGCACACAGCCATGGTGGGTAACCAATCTTAGACAATAAGAGGGTCTACATCCTTTTAATTCTTTTTAAATTAATAATGGTTAACTCACTTACCTAGTGCTGATTTCATTTTCTGTTGGAGCATTTGCTTCTCTTTTTCAGATAGGAGCTGGACCTGAGGAGGTAAATGACCCAGTGCACTCTACCCTGGCCCCAGCCCCAGCTGAATGACAGAGGAATTGGGGAAATGGGCAAGTGAGCTGCTTTCTTAGTGAATCTGATATCAACACAAGGGTGAAGGAGATAGACACTGAGGACACTCAAGCATCTACCAAACCAGAAATCCAGAAGCTTCTAAGTGACCATCACTGAAGTAGACTTAAAATTGTTCAGGGAATTATGTGGAAGAGGGGGTGGAAAGATTGTTAGAGCCATAAGTTGGGACATTTTGCACAGAGACATTGCCTCTCCCTCCCCCAAAAATGAATGATCCACAATCCCCATGGAGTTGACCTGCATCCCAAATGAGGAAGGCCTCATCAAAAAAGGGGCAGAGAGGTGGGAAAGGATGGTACCAACATGTGTTGTTTACATCCTAAATATGTCCATATTTAATAAAAAAGGAAAAAAAAGAAACATTATAATTCAAGGGAGCAATGTGCATCATTTAAAAGAGCTCACGATCAGGAAGGAGCACCACCTCAAACAATTATTAAACGAGAAGCCTGAGGGGAGACTGGAAAGCTCTGTCTAATGGTATTGAAGGATTGAGGGTGGTGTGCTTGGAGAGATATTTTCATGGCTGTTGAGTTTACAGTAGTAGAAATTAGAAGTTACATGAAAATATAGGAATCTTTGTTATTAATCACACAGTGTCATAAAAAATGAGGTACTGTGAACTCCTTGAATATAAATGTCATGTATATTAATAGATATGTAATGCAATATTACATAATATGATAGATAATGCAAAATTACAAAATAACATTATATATATATATATATATGTATATATATATATATATGCATACTATTGTGTACATTTCAATTACTATTTTTTAATACATTTTATTTATTTGAGAGAGAAGGAGAGAATGGGCACACCAGGCCTCCAGCCACTGTAAATGCACTCTAGCTGCATGTGCCCCCTTGTGCATCTGGCTTATGTGTATCTTAGAGAGTCAAACTAGGATCCTTTGGCTTTGCAGAACATCAAGAGATCTGGATGGAATCTGGAAGGAAGCCAGTTCCTAGATGGTCTGCCTGAATAGTGCTGGAAAGTGCTACATGAGTTCCTGAGGGAAAATGACCAACAATCTCGTGTGCTAACGTGGGGCACTGCTATACAAAAGCAATCAGCCTGAAAAGATGGAAAGGCCTGTGCAATAGTGGCATTCAGCATAGATGGGTAACCAATGTCTTTCTGATTGGCTAAGAAATCCACAATCATTAGTCTACTGTTTCTTTTTTTCCATTTCATTTCCTCTCCCTCCTGTTTACTCTCCCTTTTCCTCTGTCCTCCCTCCCCTGACTTCCATTACCATTCCTTTTGTCAACTGCTTACTAGCAGCAGTTAATGCATTTCTCCCAGGTCTGGTACTTTAGTATGTGCATCAAACAAGACACCTGTAGGAGTACTGCCCACAGAGTATGAGAAAGTAGTGTCGTAGAAAAATATCTAAGTAATTATCCATGTAACATATAATGAATGTAGACAAGTGTGTACAAGGTGCAGTAAATGAAATGATATGAAGGACTGCTTCCTCCACTTGGAATATAATTTGGAGAATCAATAAGATTTTTGTCAAGCAAGTACCACACAATATAAGTATCTATGTAAGAAATCCCAAAATATTTAGGAAAACACTAGAGATTAAAGAAGTTATTATGAAATGTCATCAAATATTAAAATAACATACAAATGACACTGTATACTTTTATACAAGAAAATATTTAGAATTTGTCTTTTAAAATATTACTATTTATAATAAAATGCAAGCAATGAAGTATTTTTTAAATATTTGTTGAATCTGTATGCCAAAACTATGGGATACTACAGCATGGAATGTACCAAAATTTTATACAAATAGGCATATACTAGTTTCATTGATTAGAAAATTTAATATTCTCAATTTGATCCATAGAGTCAACTAAATGTTAATGAAAATCTCAACAAGGTTTTTTTTTTTTTAGAAAGATAATGACAATTTTGATTGCCATACATACATGGAAGCTGAGCTTAGTTGCCCATGCCTATAATCCCAGCACTTAGGGACAGAGAGGCAGGAGAATCACAGCAAGTTTGACATCAGCCTAATCTACATAGGGAGCTCTAGCTTAGCAAGGGCACAATAGCAAGACCCTATCTCTAACAACAAGAACAGCAAGAATAAACTTAAGTAGAAGTAATTGAAAAAAATCAAATTTACATGGACAAAGAACTAAAATAGCCAAAAAAAAAAAAAAAAAAAAAAAAAAAAAAAAAAAAAAGAAAGGATTCCAATTTTCTGGAAATAGGACCTGTCATTGTTTGGTATTAAAACTTACTGAAAAGTCTGCTTACTGAACAAGGCAGTAGTTTGGAAATAGGGTAGATAGATGAGTCTAAACAATGGAATAGAGAGATCAGAAATAAGTCCACACTAACATAGGCAGCTGACTTTTTATAAGGGTAATAAGGCAATTTCATGAGGAAGGATGATCCTTTGAAGAAGTAGATTTAGACATCCATATGTAGTAAAATAAACCTCAGCAAAATCTCACAGAATATGAAAAAAATAACTGAAACTGATCACAGACTTAACCAGATAGCACAAGAGTATAAGCCTCCTAGAGAAGATGGAAAATATGTGTGACTTTTAATTTGCTGATGAAGTTTTAAATTCTACTCACAACCCACAAACCATTAAGAGAACTGATAAAATGGACTACCTCAAATTTAAAATAAAACTGGGTTGGTGGCATGGGACTATAATCCTAGCAGTTGAGAATATGAGGCAGGAAAACCCTATGTTCAGGGCTAGACTAGACTACATATTCTGTCTCAAAAACAAGTATTATTGCCACGCGTGGTGGCGCACGCCTTTACTCCCAGCACTCTGGAGGCAGAGATAGGAGGATCGCCATGAGTTTGAGGCCATCCTGAGAATACAGAGTGAACTCCAGGTCAGCCTGAACTAGAGTGAGACCCTACCTCGAAAAAACAAAACAAAAAAAAAAACAAAAAAAAAAAAAAAACCAAGTATTATGAATGCTGCTTTGTGAAATATACCAAGGGAATGAACAGACAAGTCACAGAGAGAAAATACTCAGAATACATGTACTTCATATAACCTTTACTTGTATCTATAAGATAAAGAACCCTATTCAACAATAAGCAAACAAATCAATAGCTAATAAATAATTAAATCATTAACAAAAGATCGGAACAAACCAAAAACTTGAATACTAATAAGTATGGCCAACTTTGGAAAATATTTTGACAGATTCTTATCAACTGAAATAGATAAGTGATCCTACCTTGAAGCATTTGCTTAAGCTAAATGAAGATTCAAAATCTGAATTTTTTTATATTATTATTATCAATAATTGAAAAAAGGAAAAAGACATTCACTTGCCTTTTTTTTTTTTTTTTTTTTTTTTTTTTTTTTTTTTTGGTTTTGCAAGGTAGGGTCTCACTCTGGTCCAGGCTGACCTGGAATTAACTATGTAGTCTCAGGGTGGCCTCGAACTCTCGGTGATCCTCCTACCTCTGCCTCCCGAGTGCTGGGATTAAAGGCGTGCGCCACCACGCCCAGCTCAGTTGCCTTTTAAAATGGACAAATGGTACATCAATAAGATGGAATATTCCTCTACAACGTAAAGGAACAAACTTCTTATTCATATAACCAAGTTCATTTACTAAGTGAAGCAAGCCAGATTCCAATGATAATATATTGTATGACTTTATTTGTGGTGACATTTTGCTATGGAGGCGGGAAACAATTCTAACACTTCCTCTTATTCTAATGCGCTAACTTCCCCCAGATATATGGTCTACACCTGAAGAGTTTGGTCCTGCACGAGACCCAATGTCAGAGGTTAGTCCCACAAGAACTTGATCTCCTGCTGTACCATCATCTATTAAAAGCATACTGTTTATCAGCAGTCACCTTGGTTGGTATATATTCTTGTGGCACTTGTACCTTAAGCAGTCCCATTTTACTTACTACATAACCTCCTATTCCAGGAAAGACACAATACCAAGTTTTGTAACTTTTTTTTCACTTATAAAGGCCAGCATCTGGCCTTTTCAGTATTACTGTAATAATTTTCTTTCTTTTGAAGTTGAAATCATTCTTAGGAATAGTACAAGCCATAGACCTGTAAAACTCCCAGACAGGAGGAAAAATATCAAATCAAAGATCAAGTGCAAATTAACAAAGCATAAAACACTTGCACCATAAAAAAAACTAGAAAAGCATCATTAGTCTTGCAGATTACTGGAAGAGTAATTATCCCCAAGATGTTTCAGAACTTGCTACATCTTGACTGCAAAGGGCTGACATAATGTGACAAGGAGATAAAACTGTCAGCCAAATGTCTGAGGGGATAAAAGTTGGAACACGATACAAAACTACCTGTACAAACAAGTTCAGTGATAGTGTGGTGAAAATGTGGGTGTCTGAGGGTATATGTGATATGAGCATTTGAATGTATGGTACAAAATGACCTTAGATTGGTCTAACAGAATAAGAAGAAGATTAAAATTTCCCTCTCCTTTATTCCTATTAGCTGATTTTTTTTTCAATGTGGAAAAGACAGTGACAATATATAAAGCTTAAGGACTTACTGTAGACGTGGTTATCTAATTTGATGAATGCCCTTTGGTCAGAGATTTCTCATCAGTTGCAGGGATGTCAAAACACGGTGGTGGGGCTGGAGAGATTGCTTAGTAGTTAAGGTGCTTGCTTGTGAAGCCTAAAGACCCAGATTTCATTCCTGGGTACCCATGGAAACAACATGCACAGGGTGGTGTGTCTGTCTGGAGTTTGTTTGTAGTGGCTAGAGGCCCTGAGGTACACATTCTCTCTATCTGCCTCTTTCTCTCCCTCTCTCTCAAATAAATAAATAAGTCAATAAATAAATTTTAAAAACATGGCAAGATCAGGTTACCAGGGCCCACTTTATTGTGCATGAAGGGGCTGTGCATGGGTGTGCAGATGTGCATGTATACTTGTGTGCATGCATGTGGAGGCCAGAAGACAGCCTTGGGTGGCATTTCTTAGTGCTTAAAAAAAAAAAAGCAACAGCTTTATTAGGAAAATAAGATGACTTTATTGTATCTTAAACATCGAGGTGGTAAGATCTTAAAATTCCTCTTTTCAAGCTCTGGAGGATTACATCCCACCCATATGCATGTGGTTCTTTCCTCGGCCGTCTGCCCTTTTTGAGACAGGGCCTCTCACTGGCCTGGAACTTGCCAAGCAGACCAGTTTGGTTGGCCACTGAGCTCCAGAGATCCTCTTAGCTCTGCCTTTCCAGTCCTGGCATTCTAAATATGCAGCGCCATGGGTTTCGAGGATGGAGCTCAGGTCTGCGTGCTTGGAAGGCCAACTCTATTGACTGAGCCATCTCCCTCGCTCTTGGATCTTCCACTTTAGACATTCATGACAGACCACTGTACCCTGAAATGACTCATCCTAACCACTCACACACCAACTTAGAGCTAATTATGTGGCATGCTAATACGTTGACTATGTCAGGTAATCTCATTTAGATTGTTGTTTCAAAAGAGCCACTGAGTAAGAAGCATTTTGAGGGTTGTTATAAGTGTGATCCTGGTTTGCCAAGTTTCCTAGAGAATTTTGTAATTGTGAATTAGGGAAGAAATGCTTCTTACTTCTGCCCCCATGCAAGTCAGTTACTCATCACAGTGTATTCACCTTGAAGGATATCATCAGGAAACACAACCTTCTTTTTTTAAAATTATTTTATTTATTTATTTTTTTTTTGGAGAGAGACACAGAGACAGACAGACAGAGAGGGAGAGGGAAACAGATAGAGATGGGCACGTCAGCAGTCTCTCAGCTGCTGTGAACAAAATCCAGATGCGTGCGCCCCCTTGAGGGCAAGTGTGGCATTGCGCTCTTGCATCACTTTGCATCTGGTTAAACGTGGGACCCAGAGTTTGGAACCGGGTTCTTAGGCTTAGCAGGCAGGGACCTTAACTGCTAAGCCATCTCTCCAGCCCCACAACCTTCTTTTTATAAAGATGTATGTACATCTGAAATACATGAATTTACTTGGATGATGAGAATTATTTTCCCTTTGCACTGGACTTAGTCAAATCCTAGTACATTCCAGAGAACCAAGTTCTATTATGTGATGTCTGTAATGGTAGCTTGTACAATGTTTTATAAGCTAAGATGGTTTATTCTCAGTTTAGTCCTGTCCTCTACATTGGATTTAAGTAATATAATAAATACAAATCATTGATATTTTCATAAAGTCGTAAGTCTTATACAACATTTTCTAATATGCATTTTTTCTTGAATTCTTCAGAGACAAATGTAGAAGTATAGGAGAGCATAGAAGAATTTGGTGATTTTATTTTATTTTATTTTATTTTATTTTATTTTATTTTATTTTATTTTATTTTATTTTATTTTATTTTTTGGTTTTCCAAGGTAGGGTCTCACTCTAGCTCTGGCTGACTTGGAATTCACTATGTAGTCTCAAGGTGGGGGAACTCTTGGCGATCCTCCTACCTCTGCCTCCCAAGTGCTGGGATTAAAGGCGTGTGCCACCACGCCCAGCTTTGTTTTTTTTTTTTTTTTTTGGAGTGGTATTATTTTATAGATGAGGAAACTAAGGCTTCCAAAATTAATTTTCCCAGATCACGTGGACAATAACAGTAGGGCTATGATTTAAACCCAGGATTCCTACTTCCGAAGTGGCATCGCTTTCTAGGATGTGAGCAGCGACTCCGCCTACAGCTCACTCCACATGAGGAAAGGTGCTATCAGTTCTAAGCTATCTTGTTTCTCAAAGCATTTGACAGCCAGTAGTCCAAGTAATAATCCAAACTGCATTGTGCAGTTAGAATAGAAAATAACCTGTGTGAATGATGATTTCTTCTTTAGATATAAGGTCGACTTAATAGGAGATACCCAGTTGATATTGGATGTAAGGATCTCTGATGATTAATCTCTTGATAGCATTTACAATCACCATAGAAACAAACTGCTGGGCATGTCTGTGAGAGATTTTCTAGATTAGGTAAACTGAGGTCAGAAAGAGCACCCTAAGTACAGGTGGCACCATTCCATGGGCTGGAGGCCCTAGACGAAATAAAAAGGAGGAAGTGAGTCGAGCAGTAGCATTTGCTGCTCTCTGCTGCCTGACTGCAAATGCCACGTGACTAGGCTCACTGCATTCTTACCACTAGGTTTTCTCTGCCCTGGTGGACTGAATCCCCTCCCACTGAAAGCTGAAATAAACACCTCCTTCATGAAGCTGCTTTTCTCAGACATGTGTCAAAGCAACAAGAAAAATAAACAACGGTGTGTCTAAAGAAGTAGGTAGAAATCTGGGCTGTGATCAATAGATCTGGAAAAATCTAGTTACAGATTGAAATAGAGTTCAACAAGGATACATCTGTAACGTGAATTATGGCATAAGTGGTATTCAAATTTACCAGTCCTATTTACATTTAGTTTACAGCTTTATAACCACTATCATATCACAGAAAATAAAAAACAAGGACAAGAATGTTCTAGTCTTAAAGTACCCAGCGAGTAACAAAAATTTTTGTTGCAGTTTGCTATGTGTTACACAGTGATAAAACATGACATTTAGACTTAAGTATCTTAAATAGTCCCTTGGGCAATGTTCAGGGCACAGAACAGCTGAATGTATAATTAAGTAAAGCTAATTTAAATAAATTAGATTTACTAGAAAATCAATAAAAGTTGCATTCATAAAAATTTTTTTGTAATGCATTAACTTTGTAATGCTGTTTGTCCAAACTGCATAATTTGGAAAATGGTAGGTTCTGGGACAAGGAATACATTTTAAAGTAGTAAAAATGGAAATTTCTTCTTCCAATTTCATCTTGAAGGTGAAATTTTACTGATATTTTACACAAATGAATTTTGCAAGAGAATATTTGCAACATAATTGCTATTGATGTGTTTAGAAAAAAAGTGACATATAATAAATATAAACTTCTTTTAGTTCCTTTTACTGCATACATTACACGTAACACATGCATCTCAGAAAAACAATTACACTTTTCTCCGAGTACACATATGCATCAGCATTTATGTGGGAATGTATATTCAAGAAATTGGTCAGATGCTGTATTTGTTCCTGAGCTTGAAAACGGGCATGCTGCTTTAGCAAGGCTAAGGATTTGAGGACTAAAATTGAACCTGCAATGAATTTTAATGTTCCTGATGGTGGTGCTGTCATAATGTAATCACCAAGGGCTGGGCAATTGTCTCCATCACAGTGCAATAGGGAGTATTTCTGGGAACCAAGGTGAATTATAGTTTGACCTTTTTTAATATTGTCTTTCTTGACACTGCCTCATAGATTCTTGCTTTTGTCGTTCAGGAATGAAATGCATTGATCCTGTTTTTAGAGATCAGAGATGAGGGTAAACCGGAGGATCGTGATTTATGACTGACCTGCTGCTTGCTCCTTCCACAGGCCCCCCATGCATGCTTTGAGCAGCATATGAGAACCCAGGGATTCAAAAGCTAAGGGGAACTATTCACTCAGTCCCCATTACAGAAATGAAAGTCACTGCAATTTGAAATTGATATGAGCCCAATATAAAGAAAGCTAATATCTAGCAAACCTATAATAAACAGATATCTCACCTGCCCCCAGCCACATCGCACCCTGGCCTTATATACGACTATCTCCTTGTTGTTCCTCATTTCTTTTTAGGACGGACTTAGAAATGTTTTAAAACTGTGCTTGCTTCTGAAGAAAGAGCAAGCGACGTGTTTAGGCTGCGTAATCCCATTCTAGACCCAATTGTCAGGAAGAAACTGGAGCAAGCAAAGAGCTTAAAGAATAAAATCAAACAGTCGACTAGGCTCTCACTCGACATGAGTGATCAGTTTCACAGAAGCAAAAGGCAATACTGTGTGCTACATCTTGGTTATTTAAGTGCTATGGACCCAAAATAAATGCAATAATTACACACAACCCATTGGTCAACACACACTCTGTCAATACTAGTCATCCAAACTAGCTTCATAAGAGGTTCTTTATTTAATAAAATGCATCTGACAAGTACTAAAGAAATATATGCTGGTGTGTCAAAAAGCTGGATGCTTCATTCTATTTGAATAAAAATTTTGCATATACATAATATATAAATGCTGCATATAATATATATGGAGAGTTTCTTACCATGAGCACTTGCCTTGTATTAAATAAAAATATCTTTTAAAGTTTGCAAATATATCTAAAGTTTTTGCTTTCTTTTTTAATCAGAACATAAAAGATAGCAGTTTTTTTTTTCATCCTTCAAATTTTCCTCTATCTAAATGGAAATTTTATTTCCTTTTTATGTGTAAAATAATTATGCTCTTTTTATCTGCCAAGTCACAATTTGCCCACAAAACTGGAGAACAAGGAATATCATTGACTCACATCCCTTTGTGTTCAGAGCTGATTTCTTTTGTCCAGTGTTGTGCCAAGTGCTTCTGGTAAAATGTACATACAGAATGAGACTGTTTACTATTGACTGTGAAAAATACAGCAATAATAATTCCACGTTCCCAGTCTGAAGATATTTCAGCCCATGTATTATTGGAAACTTCCATCTTAGTGTTCATTCCTTAGTGTGCGTGCAGTAAAGTTTCAAGTCTGTTATAGATCTTCTTGGACTTGGTTCTGCATCTCTTATGGATATAGTACTTGATCTTTTGGAAGATTTACTGACAATTTTATTTATTATCAAAAATTATCCATTTGTCATGATGAACAGACCAATAAACTTCAAGGTCAATGCTTTTAAAATTGTATAATCAATACATCAATTTCAACTACAACCATCAACATTTAAAATATTTTAAATACCTACTAATTTTACAGACATATGTATACACTGGTCAAAATATAAAATGACATTGAAAAATTTACTTTGCTTCTTAGAAAGCAAAGCAATTTAAAGTTTTTAAAAATGTAAAAATATTGGCTTTTAACTTTTAAAATATTTTATTTATTTATTTGAGATAGAGAGAGAGAAAATGGGCATGCCATGGCCTCTAGCCACTGCAAACAAACTCCAGATACATTGCCACCTTGTACATCTGACTTTATGTGGGTACTGGAAATTGAACCCAGGTCCTTAGGCTTTGCATTTAAGTGCCTATCTGCTGAACCATCTCTTCAGCCCTAAAACGCTGTTTTTGACATAAGTGCAATAAACACCAAATTATCCTTCCATCAGTGCACCTTCTTTAGTCAACTTTATTGATTCAATCCTGGCAAAACAACATTACAGTCTTACCTTCAACAGTACAGACTTCAACAGCTTTACATTAAAAATATTGTACTGAGCATCCTAGTACATGCCTGTAATGCCTGCATTTAAGAAGCTGAAGTGGAGGTTTGCCATAGGTTTGAGGCCAGAAAGGGTTACTGCTTAATTAGATCATCTCAAAAAGAAATATTATCCCCAAAATTTCATGCCCAATAGAAAGAAATCCCCTGACAGATTATGATGGTTTGAATTAGCTGTCCATCATTAAACTCATACATTTTGAATGTTTGATTAGCAGCTGGGAGAAAGTTGTGAGGTGTAGCCTTGCTGGATACGTGTTGTTGGGGCTGGACCTGAGGTAATTCGCCTTAGCTTGCCAGTGTTAGTTATCTTACTCTCCCAATACTGTTTGGTATTTTTTGTGGCAGAAGTGATGCCCAGCCTCTGCACATGCCATACTTTCCTCCACCATCATGGAGCTTCCCCTCAAGACTGTAAGCCAAAATACTTTCCTTCCATCAGGTGCTTTTGGTTGGGTTCTTTATCCCAGCAATGAGAAGATAACTGAAATGCAGGTTAAAAACTGATAAACATTTCTGGGTAAAGTTTTTAAAACTTTCATTTTCCAGTACTCCAGTGATCTAGAATCCTAGAACCCAATGACCACACAGGATGTTAAATATAAGGTAAACTCTTGGTGCCCAAAGAGTCCCACTGTAAGAGTGGGTCAGAAATAAACATGTCTTCTGCAAGAATTTTCATAAAGAATTAACTTATATCAAACCATGTTAGGCAGAGACACTGATTACTTAGGACCAAACAATGACCAGCAGGCGAATTTACCACCAAAATTCATGTGAATTTCCATCAAAAATGATCAAGGCAAACTTACCCAGCCATCTATTAAAAAGCAGATGTAGATTCTGACTAAAGAAATTAACTTTCATTCTAACCTCCTATTCTAGTCCCTCCAGCATGGGTTAGAATTGCACCACAGTCTTCTCTACAGTGTTTGTTTAAAGGTTAGCAGTGACAGCCTAGACTTGGGATTTATTTTCAATTTATTTATTATTATTATTAACAACATATCATGTATTGGTATACTCTTTTCCCCCATCCCTGCTCCATTTTGCTGGGGACCCTCCTCAGTGGGGTTGCAGGTATTCCCTATGGTGTTGTGGATTAAACATTATCCTAACATTTCTTTGTCTTCATCTCTTGGAATTTCTAGGTTCCCAGGTTCTCCTATTCTAATTGTGAGAACAGACTGAGTAAAAAATGAAGGTCGGGCTGGAGAGATGGCTTAGCGGCTAAGGCACCTGCCTCCTAAGGCTAAGAATGTTGGTTCCAATATCCAGCGGTTCCAATCTCCAGGTCCCACGCTCAGCCAGATGCAAAGTGATGCAAGGGCACAATGCCGCACTTGACCACAAGGGGGCGCATGCATCTGGATTTCGTTCACAGCAGCTGAGAGGCTGCTGGAGTGCCCATCTCTATGTCTTCCTCTCCCTCTCTCTGTCTCTCTCTGTCTCTCTCCAAAAAAAAAAAAAAAAAAAAAAAAATGAAAGTCAGGGAACTCACTGCCTCATTACCTCTGGTATTCAAAGCCCTTCCCCAGCCTGTGTTCTGCTTTTTATTTTTCAGGGTCCTATATTTGTTTCATACAAAATGTTCACCATTTTCAGTTTTCCTACATTACCATAGAATAAATAGGGAAAGTTTCATTGACTTCTTCTTCCTGGATGCAGAAGTCTATCAAGCCTTTTTATTTATTGCAGTTTTCCCTTCTAGGAATGTCCTATATTGGTTTTCAGTTATATTTACCAAATTTATTTAAGCTTAAGACTATGTTTATCTAACTAACATGCTTTTTTCTTCCAAGCAGTTTTTTTTTTCCTTCCAAAATACTCCTCTTTGGATTCATTCTTGTTCTACTATAAAATCTTGAGTAAGATTTTTAGGAAAGAAATGAGAATTGTTTATTTTTCATCCCCTAAATCTCCAATGGCTTAATATCCTTCTCTATAAGTATGATATTTCTATATAGAATTCTTGGACTTTGAAGTTTTAATTTCAAATATCTGGCCATTTTTATTATTTTCTGATAGTAACCTACCCATGCTCTTAGGACCCCTGCTCTAACTTTGATGTTTATACAATTCTTCACTATTTTCACTGCAGAATTTTCACATGTAGACTTTATAAATTTGTTTTTACTTATGCAATTTTGTATTTGTAAGTAGATTAACTAATTAGACGTTGTGGATTTGTGACTTTTAAGCTTTCGTTGGTCTTAGAAGTATGTTTTTAAATATTTAAACAAATGCTGCCTCCCATCTTTTTACAATATCTATAAACAAATTTTGAAGTTGAAATAGTTATCTACATTATACTTACTGAACCCAGGAAAGCTAACTGTCTATCAGACAGACTGCTAAAAATTTCCTGCTGCAAATTTAGTGCATTTTTTCACTCTGTTGATTTGATTTCCCTCAGCATAGAGAAGAAGATAAGAATCTGTAAAATGATGTAAAATATGTCAAATAATACTTAGTGCCATGAGAGAAAGATGGCAAGTTTCATGACTATCCCAACGAAACAAATTATTACTAAACATACTCACTTTAATGAGAATAAAATAGAGGTGATTTTTTTGTAAAGTCAATATTATAATTTCTAAAGAACTGCACATCTGAAATCTGCTATGTTAGAAGGTCTATGTACATTCCTCATTGGCCAGTAGGAGCAATGGGTAAAATTTCCCTCTCAAAAGCAGCTGGAATTGATAGCATGTGCAGTGTCAGTTAGCCTTTGCTCCTGGTTCCCTGCACCCTAGTTCCCTGTTCTCCTGCCACTGGTGTGGGGCTGCTTGGATGCTGCATGTGCACAGTGTGAGTAGGCCTAGGATCCCAGTTCAACTGCTCCCAATTCCTCTGCTACTTATGTGGGGTGGCTGGATCTCAACATGCATGGCGGAGCAAGAATAGGTCCCAGCTTCTTATTCCCCAATAGAGCTGGTAGGGAACCACTGGGTTCCCCATGTGTTGTTGATGCATTATTTGGGGGTTTAGGATGGGTCCCTCAGGATTTTTGAACCCCAAGTTTGGGTTCTGTCCTACCTTTAGTAAAGAATTAATAGAGGGAGAAAGCATGATCACTGGTAACAAACAGCAGCTGGGAAGTGGCAAAGAACCACTGGGGAAAGCCTGCTTGCTGGGATCAGGTAGGCACAGGTGAACCCACCTCGGGCCTCATGCACCTCTTCTGATTGGTGCCAAAGCCACACCATCATGTCTGGATAATGAGAATACCAGAAGGGGAAGAAATTCAACCCAGAGACATAGAGAACATATTATATAAAATCACTGAAGAATATTTTTTGTAGTACTGCAAAAGAGAAGCCCATCCAGATAAAATAAATAAATAAAAGGTCACAGAAAACCAGATGGAAAGGACCAAAGAGGAAACTCTCCAAGGCACATCAGAGTTAAAAGTAAATAATGAAAACAAAGACAGAATGCTAAAAGCAGCAACAGAGAAACAACTCATTACATACAAAGACCATTCATTCCATCAGAGTTACCTCAGATTTTTTCAATGTAAATCATAAAAGCCAGAAGGGCTTAAAATAGAGTACTTCAAAACCTAAAAAACTATGGCTTCTAACCAAAACTACAGTATCCAGTGAAAGTATCCCTCTTAATAGATGGAGAAAGAAAACCTTATTATAACAAAACCCACCTCTGATTATATGAACACAAAGCCAAACCTACAGAGAATACTTCAGGAAATGTTCACACAGAAGAGTCAAACAACCAAACTCAAGAGCCTACAAGAGGACAAACATGATTACCAAAACTAGAGCAGGCAAGAAAATGTACAAAGCACCAAACCCCATAAACCCTCCAGCATGTCAGGGATTAACTCAAACTGCACAGATATAACTTTAAATATTAGTGGACTTAACTATACAGAGACACAAGTTAACAAGGTGGGTCAGAAAAATGACCACTTCCATCTGCTGCTTTCAAGAAACCCACCTCACCATTAAACATAGGCACCTACCTAGGGTGAAAGGATGGAAAATAAGTTTCCAAGCAAAGGGAAATAATGAACAAGTAGATGTGAATATATTAATATCTGACAAATAGACTTCAAACCAAAAGTAATTAAAAAGGACAAAGAAGGCTCCTTTATACTCATCAAGGGCATGACCCAACAAGAGAACATCACAGTCATAAATCTATATGCACCAAACACAGGTGCACCACACTTTATAAAGCAAAATCTACTTGACAACAAATCAGAAATAAATTCGAATCCCTCACTATCATCATTAGATCATCTAGGCAGAACATCAGTAAGGAAATAACAGATCTTAACATATATCAAATAGACATAATGTACCTACAGAATATTCCACCTTAATTCTACCAGAATACACATTCTTCTCATTAGCCCAAGAAACCTCCAAAAGATTATATATTAGAACATAAAGCATGCTTCCATAAATTTAGGAAAACTGACATAATTTCCTGCATCATATAGGACCACAATCCTTTAAAGCAAGAATTTAAAAACAAGAGAAACATAAGAAATTGTATCAGCTCCTGGAGAGTGAACGAGCTGTGGAAGAAATCAAAAAGTAAATTGTAAACTTTCATGAACTGAATGATAATGATAACACAACATATTAAAACTCATAAGACACAACAATGAAGGCAATCCTAAGGGGAAAGTTTATAGCACTAAATATATTCAAATTAGTCTCAAATTATCAAAATTAGAAATGAAAAGGAGGAGGTCACAGTAGACACCAATGAAATTGGAAGGATCATCAGGACACATTTCCAAAACATCTATTACACAAAATTGGATAACGTGGAGGAAATGGATCAATTCCTAGGCATATACCACCTACCCAAACTAAGACCAGAGCAGATAAAGCTTCTGAACAAATCTATCACACCATCAATACTCAAAATGTAATCAAAAACCTCCCCAAAAAGAGAAGTCCAGAACCAGATGGATTCTCAGCCAAATTCTACCAAACTTTCATCAAAGAAGATGTGGTACATATACACAATGGAATTCTATTGAGCAGTATGGAAAAAAATGGTATAATGAAATTTGTAGGAAAATAGACAGACTTGGAACAGATTAGACTCAGCAAACTCACAGAAACACAGAAAAACACCACATGTTTTCCCTCATCTGTGGTTCCTAAACTGGAAAAGCTTGAGTTGTAGGCATACCTGGCAGGCAACTCCAGGGACAGATAATAGGAATGGGAGGGTTTGGGGGAAGGGGAACAGGACAGCAGGAGGAGATAGATACAAAACCAAATCCAAAATGAATTGGTACCATAGAAAACTTTCTCCTTGGCAGAAGCCTATAAGATGTAAACCTCAACAGGAGTACGCAGAGATTGTTGAGTA
Source organism: Orientallactaga sibirica (assembly GCA_036365145.1). NCBI lineage: Eukaryota > Metazoa > Chordata > Mammalia > Rodentia > Dipodidae > Orientallactaga > Orientallactaga sibirica. The sequence continues at coordinate 1,405,546 of JAEOAD010002853.1, forward strand.
AGAAAGGCCCTGGACAAGGTGGGATGAAGACTAACCATAAAATATTTGGCTCTGGCCTGTAACTCCCAGTACCAGAAATTGATTCCAACCCACATTGATCTGTTGATGGAGAGACCTATGAGGTTCACAAAATAAGAAAAGCTTTTGTCAAAGCACTTGACTGCCTGCCTGAGGTAAAAGGTAAGACCCTATTGCTGAAGACACCACATGCTGCTGACACAGAACATGGAAAGATCCTGTTGGAATCTGGAAGGAAGCCAGTTCCCAGATGGTTAGCCCATATAGTACTGGAAAGCACTACATACGCTGCTGTCAGGAAAGTGGCCAACAACATCTATGCTAGCAGGGGACACTTCTATATGAAAGCAAAACCAGCCTGACAAGATGTACATGCTTGTGAAATAGTGGCACACAGCCTAGGTGGGTAATCAATGGCTCTCTGATAGGCTAAGAGATCTGCTCAGTGAAAAGAAACCCATAACTGGACCTGAAAATGGAGTCAGAATCCTATGGAGACCTAGATTATGGACTCCGATGAGAAGTTCCCACTAGTCTTTGGCCAAAAGACAGGCTACACATATCAAAAACTCTCCGAGTTAAAAATGCTTATCATATTTAACCTAGGTTGACTTCATTCTCCATTGGAGAATCGGGTTTTTCTTTTTCAGAAGGCAGTGAGAAGCAGGGAGATAAACCACCCCTCCTACATCAGCTAGGGCCCAGGGGAAACCACATAGGAATTGGTGAGATGTGCGAGAGTGCCACTTCAATGGTGAGCCTGACAACCAGCACGGGGCGAAGGAAAGACACTGAGGACACTCAAACGTACCAAAGCAGAAATCCAGAAGCTGCTGAGAGCACAACACTAAAGTAGACTAAAAACACACCCACTGGGCTGCAGAGACGGCTTATTGGGTGAGGCACTTGTGAAGCAGATGGACCTGGATTCAATTCTCCAGTACCTACTTATGCCATATGCACAAGGTGGCACATGTGTCTGAAGTTCATTTGCAGTGGCTAGAGGCCCTGGCATGCCCATTCTCTCTCTATCTGCCTCTTTCTCTCTCTCTCATAAATGAAAAATAAAATAGAATATTTAAAGCCGGACGTGGTGGCGCATGCTTTAATAGCAGCACTGGGAAGCAGCAGTAGGAGGATCGCGGTGAGTTCAAGGCCATCCTGAGAATACAGAGAGAATTCCAGGTCAGCCTGGGCTAGAGTGAGGCCCTACCTTGGAAAACCAAAAATAAAATAAAATATTTTAAAAACCACACCCACCATGGCTCAGGGAATTTTGGGGGGAAGATTTTAAGAGCCACAGAGTGAAAGGGAATGTCTAGTGGCATTGTCCCCCCCCACCCCACACACACAATGGCTGACTGCTGCTCTCACAACTCATAGCCCACAAGCCCATGGAGAATACAAGCAATCCCACTGAGGAGGGCCCTCAGCAGAATGGGGGCAGGGCGGGGGGAAATGCTGGTACCCCATTGTATTAGTCAGGGTTCTCTAGAGGAACAGAATGGATAGAATGAATTGTATTAAAAGGGAATTTATTGGATTACCTTACACAGTCCAGCAATAGCAGGTTGTAGGTCCGAGCGTCAAGCAACCCGGTAGCTGCTCAGTCCACGAGGCTGGAGGCCTCAGCAGTCCCAATCCGGCACTGAAGGCCTGGAGGCTTCCTGGAGAGACGCTGCTCTTCAGTCCACCCTGGTCTTCAGTCCACACTGGAAAGCAGCAACACCAAGCAGCAAGTACCAAGCGGAAAGCACCAAGCAGCAAGCACCCGGTGGCAAGCAGCTAGCAGCACTGGCAGCCAGGTGGGAGAGAGAGAGCCTTTCTTCCCAGAGCTCCTTTTTATCAACCAGCCCCCTCCTCCAAGAGGGGCCGCCCACTCTGGGCAGCCAGCTCTGGGGGAAGGGCTCACCCTGGGGGAAGGATTCTTCCTTTAGTTAATCCTTCCTAGAGGCAGCCTCAGAAACACACTTATGAGGAATGTCTGTGGGTTCCTAAACAAATCAAGTTGACACAACTTAACCATCACACCCATATTATGTGTCCATTTACTAAAGAAAAAAAGCAGCTAGACAAAATTAGAGGTAAATTAGAGATGTGCAATATACAAAGCTGCTATTCTTATAAACGCAATTGTCATCTTACTCATGAACTAAAAAGGCATCACAGACTTGGAGGCATATGTATACATTATCTAAAAGGAAATACAAGGAGAATAAATCATGATATTTTTTGTCTTTGATACCATTTTTATTTTATTTCTGTGGGCTGAGGACAAAGACCATGTTCTTGGCCAAAGTAAAAAGTGGAGTGTGTAATCCTATACATGCAAAAGAAAGAAAAATACCATGATGGGATTCTTGATTTGGGTCAAGTGCATTCACTTTTAGCAGGGTTTATAAAACTTAAATCTCTTGGATCTATATTCATTGTTCTTTTCGCCTTGGCTTTAGTAGACTTTTCTTTTAACATTTTGTCTTTGACATCCCAAATGATTTTTAAATATTTTTATTTTTATTTATTTATTTGAGAGAGAGATACAGAAATAGGCAGGGAGGGAGAGAGAGAGAGAAAGAGAATGGGTGTGCCAAGGCCTCCAGTCACTGCAAATGAACTCCAGATGTGTGCGCCCCCTTGTGCATCTGGTTTACATGGGTCCTGGGGAATTGAACCTGGGTGTGCTGGCTTTGCAGGCAAGCGCCTTAACCACTAAGCCATCTCTCCATCCCCCAAATGTTATTTTTTAACATAAACTACCACCAATATGATATTTGTTCTACAATAATTTTCAACGCCATGCAGTCCTTCTTTATCTTTGTATTTTCTCTTCTGTTTTGATGTTATATTTTCTTGAGTTACACAGATGATATGCACCAAAAATTTTCCCCTTCTCTATTTCAGGGAATGCCATCTACTCTGACTCTTTGTAATCTTCTCATTTGGGACTGGGATATTTTCTTGCAGGTTTGGTATATATCATTTCTGCTTTCTTATCCTTACACCACAAAATCCACTGGTGTGTAGCTGATTGTGACATTGAAATGGGGTTTGTCCAAGAGTGATGTGGAATTCTGCCCCATTCTTTCATGTTTGGACAATAGGGATGGGAAAAGTATGAATGCACTATAAATAATGATTACCAACTGACAATACAGCAGCCTGATGAAGTGAAGCAGAAGCTGAAGCCCTGGGCAGTCCCAGCACAGATCTGAGTGGTGCTGTCATTCATTCTCTGCTTAGAGAACAGCCATGTTGGGTTCCATCCGTGAGGAGAACCAATTTCAGTTTGGCAAGCCTAGAGCTAGGTGTGGACTGCAGCAGTACCTGGAAGTAGTCATTTGCTTCTTTCTCCCCTCAGGGCTGCATTTGGCTCATTATAGCTGCTCTTTCCAAATACAAATCCCAGAATCACCAGTCTGGTAGCTTCTTCTGTGATAATCCACAGCATTACTTGCTCCTCTTGACTTCTCCTCTCCCATCATCCAAAAGCTAGTTGTTTTTGGTCAATATCATAGCACTTGCTTTATTGAGACACCTCCCTCATATGAAAGACTTTGGGCTAGCCTTCTACATGTCTTCAATATATTTAGTTAGTTGTGTCTGTGGTAATTTGTCAAGAAGCCATTAAAAGCTTTATGTTCCATTTGCCATTTACTGAGAAATCCATCCTATTAAATCCATGGGTTCTGGGGAAGATGACGCAGTTGGCTAAATGCTTTCCATACAAGCATGAGGACTTGATGAGTCCAGACTCCAGCAATCCACATAAAAGCTGGGTGCAGCCTGTAATCCTAACACTGAGGAGTGGCTGGCTAACTTGTCTAGCTGCATGGGGTGAGCTCCAGCTTCAGCAAAAGTCCCTGTCAAAAAAAAAAAAAAAGTGGAGAGTATCTGACTGCCACAAGTACACTCTTGTTCATGTAGCCACATGCATACACGCGCACATAAACATACAAGCATGCACACACCACACACACTACATACAAAAAAATTAATACTGGGGCTGGAGAGATGGCTTAGTGGTTAAGGTGCCTGCCTCCTAAGCCTAAGAATGCTGGTTCCAATGTCCAGCGGTTCTAATCTCCAGGTCCCACGTTTAGCCAGATGCAAAGTGACGCAAGGGCACTATGCCGCACTTGCCCACAAGGGGGCGCACACACCTGGATTTCTTTCTCAGCAGCTGAGAGGCTGCTGGCGCACCCACCTCTATCTCCCTCTCTGTCTCTCTCTGTGTCTCTCTCCAAATATATATATATGTTCTTATACATCCCTGTAGCTTCTACTTTCCTATGTTGATATTTCTTCTATTTTTTTTTTTTTTTTGGTAAAATAGTTGATTTTTACTTGGAAATAAACAGCTAAGATATTTAACACTCTTTTCCATTTAGAGTCTTGTTTTATATCCTAGTTTGACCTTGAACTCATGATCCTTATGCCTCATCCTTTCAAGGGCTGAGATTACAGAAATATGTCACCATGTCTGGTTTGTCTTTTATATACTCAAAGTCCTTTCTTGTTTCTTTGGAATATCCAAAACATTCTAATAGTCACTCAACTGTGCAATAATACTCCCCAAAATTTTATTCCTGTCTAACTATAACTTATCACCTATTGCTCAATCTCATAATCTATCTCATTGTCCTGTCTGCCTTCCCTAGACTCTTGTAATCACTAAACCTTCAATCTCTATGAGATCAGTTTATTGAAAAATTCCACATACAAATGATATAACATAGTACTTGTTCGTTTGTGCCTGGCTTCTTTGACTTAGCATAATAATCCTCATTTCCTTACACATTGTTATAAATTTTGGGGACTTATTCTTTGCTGAGACTACCGTGAGGATGGTGTGACTCCTTTCATGGTTTTCTTTAAGGATGGTTCAGTCAATTAGAGTGGTCTTAAATTCCAATCTGATACTTCAGTCATTCCTTACATGTCTAATTTGGGTTCATATGGTCACTCTATCTTTCCTAATTCTGCCCCCCCCTTTTAGCATGTTTTGTAATTTCTTCCAGGAAGATGGGCATCATGTCCTAGGTCAAAGATGCTATTGCAAATGGGCCTTTAGTACCAAGGTGGTGGGGAGCTGGGGAAGAGGAAGTATCCAGTGGTCCCATTGAGTTAGACCTCGTATGTGCCAAGACAGCAGATAACTGAGATCATCAAATTATGAAGACAAAAGGTTTGTTACTACCTACAGTTTATAGTTCCAAATCCACGACGATCGGGTGAACTCATTGCTTTGAGTTTTCTGGTAGGGTTTAGGTGGCAATGGCAGGGAGCACATTGTGAAGACTAGTCATGTCATGGACAGGGAGTGGAAAAGAGGAAGAGGAGAAGACTATCATCTGACTATCTCTCAAGATCACACCCTCCACGACCTGAAGATCCCCTACTCTCACAAAGACTCCACAGCCTCCCAACAGGGCACCCTGGGAGCCCTTTTTTATTACCCAAACAATAGGAGCATGGCACCTGTGGTTTTGCCTCAGTATTTTTCTAAACCTATGTCTCAGATCCATGAATTTCCAATTGCTTCTCGTGTTTTTCTCTTGAAGTAGGTAATGTTGGGCACATCTCCTCTTCCACATACAAAGCTGGAGAGGACTGGAGATGAAACTACTACTTCTTCCTGTCTTTTGGGATTTAATACCACTAAAGCAGCTTAGGTGTTGGTTAAATCCTTTCATCTGAGACCAGATTTTAAGAACAAAATTCCCTGGTATATTTCAGGATTATCTTCTCCAACTCCTTCAGGAAAAAAGAAGGGATTCTTTTCTTTTCTTTTATTATTATTATTATTATTTTATTTTATTTTTATTTTTATTTTTTGGTTTTTGAGGTAGGGTCTCACTCTAGCCCAGGCTGACCTGGATTTAACGATGCAATCTCAAGGTGACCTCGAACTCATGGCCATCCTCCTACCTCTGCCTCCCTAGTGCTGGGATTAAAGGCGTGCGCCATCATGCCCAGTTTAGAAGGGATTGTTTTCTATTTACCATTATGATCATCTAGTAGATCCTCACAGTAAAACTCATAAAATGTAGGGCTCCTCAGGGAGGGCATTTTAAACTCTCAGTCTTTCCCACTCTGAGCCTCTCGAAATTCATCAATGTCAGGTCAGGAATCCATACCCCAGTATTGGGTTCTGTGAGGAATGCTGTTATGATAAATTGTGATTCTTTATCATCATCATTATCATCATCATCATTATTATTATATGGTTTTAGAGAGAGAGAGAGGGAGGGAGAGAGAATTGGTGTGCCAGGGCCTCAACCACTGCAGTCTTTGAACTCTATTCCAGACCCTTGCACCACCTAGTGGGCACGTGCGGCCTTGCACTTGCCTCACTTTTGTGCGTCTGGCTTACATGGGATCTGGAGAGTTGCACATAGATCCTTAGGCTTTGCAAGCAAGCATCTTAACCACTAAGCCATCTCTCCAGCCCCAAGTTGTGATTCTTTATATTGGTCATTTGGCCTCTGCAATATGGTAAACAATGTTTGCCTTCTGATCTCACTTCTCTTTCAAATATAAGAAAAGTTTTTTTTTTTTTTTCAGTTTGTTTGGTTCTTTCCTCCTTGGTGGAAGAGTGACAATATTGAATTTTTTGCATGATAAATTATAAACCAGTCTAATGGGAAAAAAAGAAACTGAGTGATTAAGGGGAGATGTGACCAATGGAAGGTACTGAATAGTTTCCTCATATAAGTACAGGTACAAAGATTTTGTAACCAAGATGAGTTCATTTGAGGAGAAACAAGACAAAAATTCATAACAAAGATATCACATTCCCAGAACTCCATAATGTCTGTGATTGTGTTGGAGATGGACAGTTTTATAAGTTGCCTCACAAAGTTGTGATTATATCAACTTTTGCTAAACAAAACTTATGACATTGAGAAGACATTCTTTGAACATAACTTGGGTATATTCAGTAAAGAAATAAGCCTTGTTGTAAAGGTAACCTATATAATTTCTATTTTAAAGGACAGTGACATATAATGAAGAAAACATTGACTTTGATGTCAAGCAGAGCCAGGTTTGAATTTTGGCTCAGACATTTAATTGCCAAATGACCTTGAGGAAAGAACTGACTTTATTGTGTTCACTCTACAAGTTTGTTGGGAAGTTAGATGAATGAGGCAGCTTGTGTACAGTACCAGCTACTAGGAACACATAACTTTCCTTAAAGAATCGTGTATTTATATACCCCATTGTCCCCTGGAGAAACATCACAGAAGTGGGAGGAAAAACAGAATACTAGAGCACGAGGACAGAAAAGGAGGCAATAGAACTTGCTCACCTGGCTAAGGCATGGCCATTATACTCATGAACTGCCAGCAGCTGTGGTTACATGCATTTGACCAGTAAAAGGCATGGTCAGTCACCATCCAATCATGGATGAGGATAGGCTTATGCATCTTCATCTGCCCTTGAGGAGTTATTGGTAGTTAATAATTGGTGGGGAACAGAGAATGGTTCTCATCAGAAGCATCTGCTAGTGTATGAGGAGAAGGGATTCACTGGGAGTGGGAGAAGAGAAAGAAATGGAGGGCAATGTAATCAAATTTTAACATGCATAACTATGGAGTTGTTAAAGAGTAAGTAAAAATTAGTAGTTTAGTTTATTTATTATTTATTTATTTATTTACAGAGAATAATTGTGCATGTTTATGGGAAATAGTGTAACATTTTAGTATATTTATATACTGTATGCTGATCAGCTCAAGATTCTTGGGTTTTCCATCACCTCAAGCACTTATGTTTTCTTTGTGATGGGAACATTCAAAAATCCTCTCTCCCAGCTACTTTTTTTTTTTTTTTTTTTGGTTTTTCGAGGTAGGGTTTCACTCTGGCCCAGGCTGACCTGGAATTAACTATGTAGTCTCAGGGTGGCCTTGAACTCAAGGCAATCCTCTCCCAGCTACTTTAAACAATATGAAACAATGCTATTAATAAGAATCCATCGAGCTGTAACAGAATACCTGAACTCATCCTCCTTATCTGGATATGGTTTGTGATCCTGCTATTCAATACTCATGTCCCTCTCCCCTGCCCCTCCCTGCCTCTGGTAAGCAGCTACTGCTTCTAAAGGTTCTTCTGTATTATATTATTCACATTTAGCTTTAATCTCCTGAAAACTATTGATCAGGTCAGTGCATCTCATCTTAACCCCCCATTTCTTTCATTCACCATTCAGTTTTAGCCTATAATTTTTTGTAATTTTATTCAGTTGGTAGAATGCTTGCTGAGCACTATAAAATGCTATTCCAGATTCTCCACAGCAGTGCCCAGAACTTTTTGCCAGTGCTCTTCTAGGAACAAGGATGTCTCCTAGGCAGGTTTCCCCTATGATGAGACTAACCCCCTAAACAGAAGCAATTTACCCTATGATGGGACCCAACACTGTCCTCAAGCAAGAGTGATCATCCTATGATGGGAACCAAATTGCCACATCAAGTATTAACAAATTTCCTGAAGCTTGGCAGAACAGGAACTGAGATTATGACCGGCCAGATCATAGCTAGACCAAGTCTGTTTATTATTTTATTTATTTTTTGGAGAGAGACACAGAGAGAGGAAGAGGGAGACAGGTAGAGATGGGCACACCAGCAGTCTCTCAGCTGCTGTGAACGAAATCCAGATGTGTGCGCCCCTTGTGGTCAAGTGCGGCATTGCGCCCTTTCATTACTTTGCATCTGGCTAACCGTGGAACCTGGAGATTAGAATCGGGTTCTTAGGCTTAGCAGGCAGGTGCCTTAACTGCTAAGCCATCTCTCCAGCCCAAGTTTGTTTAATCATCATACCTCTTGTCCACCCCCACCCACCCACACACTACATTTCTTTCTTGATTTAAATCTGAAGCTCATCCTGGGACACCTGAAACCTGGGCTGAGGATGCTGGTCACTCATCTTCCCTTCATGGTTCTACTGATGGAGTTCTACTCTTGCTGTTGCTGCTGTTCATCTCGTTCATTGGCATCTTGGGATGAGTGGCAGAACTTCAAAGCTGGGGCCTGTGCCCAAGAGCTGCAGGACCAAGAGGTTATTTGGCATATGAGCTAGAAAACTTCTTCCCTCCTTACAGAATTAGAGGAAAACCTACGTGTGGCATCTTTGCATTAATTCCAATAACTTTTATTTTATTTCTTCAATAGTCAAATAAAGGTGAGTGGTATTTTGGCTTATCATGATTTATCAATTAATGTCCTGGCTTGCACTAAATTTGAGTGTTAAGGCTTGAGTATGGACTTCTGCTAGCAGAAAAGGTGGGCTTACAATAATAGCAGAAAAGGTGGGCTTACAATAAGGCATTGGGGGCATCATGGGTGGCACATGTGGGTGACTCCATACCAGTCAGAGCTAATTAAGAATATTATGAGGGTACCCTTTTTTGCCTTGTTCTGTCTTAGGAACTGGGGAGGCTGTTTTGATCCATATCAATTAACTATTCTGTATGCATAAATGTATATGCTTGTGTTTTATGTGCATATATTACCTTATATGACTTTCTGATGATACCTTCCAGCTTCCTCCATTTTTGCCACTTTTTTAACCTTCATGACCTCTTGTGTAGCTTCCTTGACAAAATGACTGAACACAAGGCAGTTTTCTATCTGAAGCATGGGAAATTAAGACACTTTCAGAGGTTCTGGGATCTACATTTGCTCATCAAACTAAAGCAGTCACAAATGGGCACCATGCCAGCAGAGGAAGAGCCTCCTATGCTCTTTTTTTTTTTTCCATCATCTGGTGACACCTTGCATTTATGTCTGCCTTCTACACAGCAGAACCCTCCTTGTGACACTTCCATATGTTTCCTCTCCTCCAGTCTTTATCAAGGTTTATGTAGAAGTCGTTGTGAATTTAAAACCACAAATAACTTACATGAACTTGAATTTGTCTATAAATATCATTTAAAGACAAAACCATTAACTTGAAAGCAATAACATACAAACAACCTTGAAAGAGCTGGTCTGGAATTTTCCTACATTGAGACAGTCTAGACTAAAAGCCATCCTGGTTTATTTCTTCTGTCACTTTGCCCTTTCTTTCTTTTTTTTTTTTTTTTTTTTTTTTTTTTTGGTTTTCCAAGGTAGGGTTTCACTCTGGTCCAGGCTGACCTGGAATTAACAATGTAGTCTCAGGGTGGCCTCGAACTCATGGCAATCCTCCCACCTCTGCCTCTCAAGTGCTGGGATTAAAGGTGTGCACCACCACACCCGGCGTACTTTGCCTTTTTTAATCATATAATTATGATTCTCTATCACTTTGTGTTTTAGTAACTGTTAGGTCAGCTTTGTTGGGCTCCGGCAGTGATGCTGCTGCCTGGCTAAAGAAACATTGGAGAAGTTGAGGCAAGTAGTGGAGCATTCTAATTTCTGGAATCAAGGAGGTATCCAGTCTGAAAATGTCATGTTTTCCTGATAAAACTCCTCTCTTTGATGGAAGAACTTTTTATGTTTGAAATGTGATAATTTATTACTTATGCTTTGAATACAGTGAACCACCCCACAAAGTTGCTCAGGGTTAAACCTGCACAGACACATCTTCATTCTAACAACATACTTGGCAGAAAGGCAGAATTTTCTCTTTCATGGTTGTCTTTTCTTTCTTTATTTTTCCTTTTGTTTATTAGTTATGTAGATAGTGTGTGTACAGTCATGCTGGTACAATCGCTAGCTTCCTCCCTGTCTTCTCCCCTCCAAAGGGACTCTCCTCGTTGGGGAATGTGGGTCCTGCATTATGGGGGTAGCAGTCAGTTATAGGGGAGAGGCAATGTCTCTGTGCATAATGTCCCAACTTGTGGTTCTAACAATCTTTCCACCCCCTCTTCCACGAATTTCCCTGAGCCATGTTGGGTTCATTTTAGGTCTACTTCAGCGATGAGTTCAAGGGAGCTTCCGTGTCTCTGGATCTCTGGTTTGGTAGGAGTTGAGTGTTCTCTTTGTCTATCTCCTTCACCCTTGTGCTGGTACCAGGTTCACCAAGAAAGCAGCACTCTTGCTCATTACCCCCATTACTCTATGGTTTCAGCTGGAGCCCTGGTGAGGTACAATGGCTGATTCTCTCCTCATCAATCTGAAAGAGAAGCAAATCCTATAATGGAGAGAGAAGCCAGCACCAGATAAATGGGATAACCATTATCATTTTAGAGAGAATTTCATAGATGTAGGCCCTCTTGTAGCCCACAATTGGTGGGAGCTTGATATTGGAGAGCAGGTTCATATGGTTCTGACTTGTTTCCCAGTTCTAGCTATGGGTTCTGATCCACTGAGCAGATCGGTTAGCCAAACCAAGAGCAGTTGGTTACCCACCATGGCTGTGTGCCACTATTGCCCTTGTGTGAGCATCACGTCAGGTTGTTTGCTGCTGAGAAGCTTAGATCACATGTTGCTTAGACATTTGTTGGTCACTTTCCCCCAGTTGCTCATGTAGCACCTTCTAGCACTAGACAAGCTAACTGTCTGGGGACTGACTCTCTTCTAGATTCTAGCCAGGTCACTCCATGTTCTGTACCAACAGTATATGGTGTCTTCTGCAGTAGGACATTACCATTAACCTTTGGTGAGTTATCAAGTACTCTGACAGAAATCTGTCTTCTTTTGGGAAACCTTGTAGGTCTCTCTGATCAACAGCTCATTGTGGATGGCAACCACATGCTGGTACTGGGGGCTATAGGCCAGTACCAAGGAAAATGAGGAACAAAAAGGTAGGTAATATATATGAGAATGAGAAAAGAAAGAGAAGAGAGAGAGAGAGAATCAGGAGAAGCTTAAGGTAAGTCTTCATCATACCCTCTCCAGGGCCCTGTGAATCAAGCGTTCCCTCTAAGGACCTGCTGAAGGTTCAACCTTTTAGTCTGTCTTTCAGGATATCAGATGTTATGGTGCCATTTCCATTTGGGTCCAGTTTTGTGTTCCCCACCACCCTTACCTTCCCCTCCTGCCCTACCCTCCCTATTGTCCAGTCCTTGAGATGGTTATTAGGTATGTCAGCATCTCAGGCAGATTCAGGTTAGGAGCCACAGATGAGTGAGACCATGCAACTATTATCTTTCTGTGATTGGGTGAGTTCACTGAGAATGATCTGTTCTAGGTTTGACCATTTTTTCTTCAAATTTCATTGTATCATTTTTCCTTACTGCTGTGCAGAATTCCATCATGTAGATATACCACATCTTGATTATCCATTCATCTAATGATGGACATCTGGTTTGATTCCAGTTCTTAGCTCTTATGAATTGAGCAGCTATAAACATGGTTGAGCAAATCTCTCTGAACTGAGGCATGGAGCTTTTAGGGTAAATGCCCAGTAAGGAAAAATAACTGGGTCTGTTGGTAACTCTATAGTCAACCGTTTTAGGAGTCTCCATATTGATTTCCATAGTGGTTGTACCAGCTTACATTCCCACCAGCAGTGAATGAGGGTTCCTATTTCTGCATAACCTCATCAGCATTTGTTTTCATTAGATTTTTTAATGTTTGCCATCCTTACTGGGGTAAGGTGGAATCTCATAGTTATTTTAATTTGCATTTGAGGGAAGAACTTTTTGCACTTCCCACACCCACCCCTGACTGCATGGTTCACCCAACCAGGTTGTTTTCTTAATTGCTTGATGTTTTATGTGCTGTGCCAAAACAACAAACTTCTTTCCACAAGCAACTTAAATGTCATGAAAGAAGAAAAGAAGAAATTTCTCAGGATAAACATCTCCTAGTGGGTGGGATGCTGGCTAGCCTTGGAAGCTGACTAGACCCCAACAATGCAGCTGGTTGCTGTGATTCTAGAAAAATACCAAAACAAGGAAAATAGTGATCATGAGAAATTTCAATAAGACAGGAAGAGAGATGTGGGATTTTCCTTATATATTGCTATTTAAATTCATCCCTTTGACATGAAAGAAGATGGTCACATCCTAGCTATCAAGTTATGTGATTATGATAAACCAATTAAATGGAAGTTATTCTTACACCAAACAATGAATAATCAATATCCATGCAATCTCAAGTGCTACTTGTAACCACACCAATCCTTCATCCACCCTCAGCTGAAAAATGCCCACTGGTTAGGTAAACTACTCTTTATCTCCCCCTTTCTTTCTGACTCTCTCTCTCTCTCTCTCCCTTTATCACTTGTGATTTATCTTCCTCTATTATTTATAGTCAAATGTTCACAGATTGAGCCTGGCTCAGGCTGAGTCTCATTGCTGGTGCAGAATTGATATGAACTTGAGCTCCTAGCTGCTGAGGTACCCAGAGTTACTTATTCACAACAGTTGTTTTTGAAGTTCCACCTTGATTTCTTTGAAGTCTATTTACCAAAAACATCATTTTATGAAGTAATTTGAGAATATTTATATCCCAGCAATTATATTGCCTGGCATATAAGAACCCTTGCCCTCTAGGAGCTTATTGCAAAAGTAAAGATTTAAATATAATCCAGTGGCCTAAACAATTCATTAATGGACCTATATTCTTGGGATATAACAATAAAATGATTTATTCCAATTACAACCCCCATCAATAATATGACCATATTCTATGCAACTTTTATGACAGTTGTAATTTGAAACTTGTCATTACAGTGCTCAAGTTTCACTCCAGTTTATGTCAAAAATATTAATTCCAGGGGCTGGAGAGATGGCTTAGCAGTTACGGCACTTGCCTGCAAAGCCAAAGGACCTCAGTTCGATTCCCCAGGACCCACATAAGCCAGATGCACAAGGTGGAAGATGCGTCTGGAGTTCGTTTGCAGTGGCTGGAATCTCTGGCACTCCCATTCTCTCTCTCTCTCTTTCTCTCTCTCTCTCTCTCTTTCACTCTGCCTCTGATTCTCTCTTTCTCTCAAATAAATAAAAACAAATAAAATATTTTTAAAAAAATATTAATTCCACACAATCAGCTTCTTGAGAGAAAACTTACCCACTTCTTGCATTTCTCTGGTCTGGCTAATCCCACTATCTCTCCTTTATATGGTGTCACAACACAGGGGGATTTTCTCAGTTTGTGGTTAACAAGAAATTTGTGTTCTTCAGTGGAATTCTACCAAGTTGATTCAAATCACTTTTCTTGGTTGTCAACTTCACCTATGGAAAACTGTACAGCTTGATGAAGTACGTACCTAGGAGGCATGCTGCCTTGCTAGTCCCCCCCACCCCAGTCCTCATTCACAACGCTCTTTCCCGTTCCTCATGTGACTGATGCAGAATCAGACCCACTGCAGTTTCAGAACACACTCAGGTGAGTGAAGCAGAAGACATCTGAGTGATTCACCGGCTTCACAGGTGATTTTCATGGACTCTGCTTCTCTAGGGTTCAGACAGAAGAATGCTGTTTTTCTTTTCAAAGGTGAGGTGAGGTAAAGGAATTTTCTGTCTCAGGGCTGAAGGACATGCATGTCTAAATAAAGAACTAAAAGACAATAATTTTCCAGGAAGTGAATGATAAAGGTGAAGTAAAATGGAGTGAGAGAACACGAAGTACTCTTCCCATAGCTGAAGTCAAAAGTCACTCCCAGGTGTTGACTGGGGAGGAGGAAGTGGCTCAGTCAATAAGCACTTGCTGTTCATACATGAAGACCTGGGTTTAATCACCAGCACCCATGTACACCCTGTGAGTGGTGATTCATGCCTGTAAACCCAGAGCTAGGGAGACTAAGAAAGAAGAATCCTCATGGCAAGCTAGCTAGGTTGGTTTACCAAAGGGGGAGGGGTCTCTGGGTTCTGTGAGAGACCCTGTCTCAATAACTAAGGTGGTGAGTAACAGAGAAAAACAGTTGATGTTGATCTCTGACCTCCAAACTGCACGTGTACACACATGCACACCACAGACGCATAGACATAGACAAGTCTTTCCTTTGTTATATAAATAATTTACCAAAGAGACACATACATGCATGCATACATACATACATACACGTAACTTTTGACCAAAATACCTGACAGAAACAAGTTATTATTTCATTTAGGGTTTCAGAGAGCATTCAGTCCATATAGAAGGAAAGACATGGTAGAGTGGCCAAGTCCACAATTTTGGTAACATGAGGTGCAGTCTGTTCACGTGGTGGTGGGCATAAAGCAGAGAACACAACAGAAGATCCAGCATTACATATAACCTTCAAAGGCTTGCCTCTGGTTCCTCCAGCAAGGTTCTATCTCCTAAAAGCTCCACAGTCTTCAAAATAATATCATAAGCTTGGAACTGAGCATTCCAACATGAGCCTGAAGGAGCTACTTCAGATTTAAGTTGTTATACCCTCTATTAAAAGACACTGATACTGTTATCAACCAATTAATGTTGTGGGAAGATTTCCCGGTAATTGCACTAATTGCTCCCAGTTTACTAAATAGTTCATCTCCTCACTTAAATATGTTCGCAAGCATTCTTTATGCTATTACTGTAGACATCTTCTGTGATAGCCTGTATCAATTTATCCCCAAACATTGCCACTTCCTAATCCCAGAAAATCATTCATAAAAGGTAATTTTATGCATGGGGTTAAATTAAGGAATAGAGAGCATGAAATTATCCAGTTGGATTCAGTGTAATCATGACCATCCTTTTAAGATCGATGCAGGAGAGGGCAATTACTACAGAAGCAGAAATTAAAGTGATGGCCAGTAAAGCTAAGGACACTTGTATCCTCTATAAGCTGAGAAATGATGGCATTTCTATTAGAGCTCTAAGAGGAAACATGGTCCAGGGATAGCTTGATTTCTGTATGTTAGAACTGACATTTTATTACTTCCCACCACTACGGTTGTGATTATTTGTTGCAGCAGCAGAAGGAAACTCACACATTTGTCATGCTTTTTTCCTTCCTACAATATCCATTTCATGTTCTCTAAGTCTATGCCCTGACTCTTGTTTCACTTCCTTCATTGCAAGGGACAATTCTGCCTATGCTGACATCCTTCCTGTCTCAAATACTTCGTGATTTCATTGATGTGACATTGCATTTCTACAGCTTTCCCCTATACACAATTTTCACAGGATATGTATAAAACCTTTACTGGGACTCCAGTCTGTTTGTCAAGTTCTATGTTACTGTTTGGTGTTAGCAGACATACAAGAAAGGAGCATTTTGTTATCATTGACATTTCCATCAAGATTTCCAACCTTTTTGTTTTGGAGAGAGACACAGAGAAAGACAGAGAGAGAGGGAGAGGAAGACAGATAGAGATGGGCGCGCCAGCAGCCTCTCAGCCACTGCAAATGAAATCCAGATGCATGCACCCCTTGTGGTCAAGTGCTGATTGCATCACTTTGCATCTGGCTAAACGTGGGACCTGGAGATTGGATCTGCTGGAGATTGGAACCAGCATTCTTAGGCTTAGGAGGCAGGCACCTTAACTGCTAAGCCATCACTCCAGGCCCAGATTTCCAACCTTTCTTCCAATGTCTTGTAATGAAAAACAATACTGATGAAGAAGAGCAAGATCAATTTCTCGGGTGAAACAAAAGATCTTAAGAGATCCTATGAGTGTGCTAAGGCTTTGCTCTTCCTTTCACACAGAATCTAATCACTTTGGGTTAAAGGACAAATAGATGCAGTATCAAACTGATACTGGCAACTCACTGGAGAAATGACTAACCTTGTCAGAAACTGAAGCTTAAGGCCAAGTTGCATTTTAGTTTGCTGCTCTGCTTGTCTACTGCTGTTACTAAGATTTGGAAACTAGCTTAGTTATGATGGGTTCATGTCCTTTGTTTTTCTTTCTCTCTGACTCTGTCTCTCTCAAATAAATAAATAAAAATTTAAAAAAGAAAAAAGAACAAAAAAAAAAAGAACAGTGCTCTCCTGCAGAATAGCATGGGCCAGTGGATATATTTGGTTCTGTCTTTGGCACAAAGGAGTAATGAATCAGTCATGTGTCTATCAACATAGAATAGAAATTAGCCTTTTCATATCCTCCTCCTTAATTGCTGCTGTAGACAAAGATAGATATGTTAAGTAATAGCCATGCACAGTGTTGAAGGCAGTGCAGGGCACCGAATGGGAATGAAAAGGCCTGGCACCACCACAGAACTCTCACATGCTTGTCATCTTGAACACATCACCTCCAAGTCCCAGGACATCACAAGTGTTCTTACAAGATGCTTGGAAGAAAATTGAAAGATGCACTACTACCATACAGGTGTGTGTGATGATCATTCCCATAATGTTCATTTGAAGCAACAAACAGAACATGTGCACTTGATCACTGTTGTGGAGAAGACTCCCAGCTTGCACTTGATAAGCTTCCCAGATTCAGCAACAACTTGGCTGCCTGTGCAGCCAGGAAACTCTATAAAGATCTGTTTTCTGGGGAGAGACTAAGGACTTCCTTCTCTCTTTAAGGCTCAAATTAGTGAGAATGTCCTTTCTGCAAGTTTTTTTTTTTTTTTTTTTTTTTTAACAAATCCACCTCCAGTCCAGATGGCATAAGGAAGCAAAGTAGCAGGACAAAATAACAAACAACAGCAATTACACTTTTCAAATATTCATCCATTTGTATGCGATCCAGGAGACTGGAAAATGTTTGAGGACAACTTCAAGGATAAACAAGATCAGCAAAAAATAGGGTATCTGTGATTCAGAGGCTAGGGGATAATGAAGTGACATTTATTTATGCAGGACTGGGATAAATCATTTCATTTTTGAGTTTGTTCTATAATTCCCTTCCTACAGAAGGAAGGTGAGAGGAGGGAAGGCAGTACCTGGATGAGCAATCCTGAATCTGGAAGAATGCCAGTATCAGGAGCAGCCCGAATGGGCACTGAGAATGACAGCAGCTGACAGTGAGAACCCAGGGAGCAGTGACTGGTTCTGTCCCTTGATCCTTTCCGTATCCGTTATTAGTCAGATAATCATCTTGGTGGCCACCATTTTTCTCTGCCTCAGGTCATCAGAGAGAAGGTTGATAAGCACTCCTTCGTTTCTCCACAGCATGGCTCTCCTTCTGCTGGATTCCTCTGGGGCATCTCTGGAATTTTCTCTTGAGCCTTTTGCTTCATCTGCACTGGCTTCTTGTCACAGGTCCATTGCTGCAAAGCACATGTCACACCAGTGATTTTTCCATGAATCTTCTTTACTCTTCTTCTTTGACTGACTTTGGAATGCGTCTAACACCTAAACTCAGCTATCATCTCTATTGTTCTCCAACACTATCGCATCTTTACTAAGTTCTCTCCCTACTTTGACCAGGTGACCCATTATCAGAAGGTTTTTTTCTCATCCTCAACTTACTGCATTTTAAAATTGAGCTCCTCTCACCTTCTGTGAATAGCACCATGTTCTCCAGTCCAGCCCCCACCCTCTACCTGCTCCAGCATCCTTGGCACCTAAGAATAATACTATAGTTTTATCTTTGATTTCACCCTATATGTATGCTTTTACTTCTTCTCCTTACTATCTGTTTCCATCTCCTTCTCCTGACTTGTCTATTTTAACATTTTAGTCTCTTTGCCACCCTGCTCGTTGTTTGAATCACTAATATCCTTGAGCACATTTGCTGACACTAATTATTTATCCTTCTTTATTTTACTTATCATTTGAATGATTTGCTTCATACCACACTTCCCGTTTTTACCTATCTTTATATTTATAATGGATTGTTTTAAATTATAAAGTTTGATCAATAATTTTTAATCTAATATGATAATATCCATCTTTTAATAAATGTATCATTATTTATATTTAATATAATTACTGATATTAATAAAACATACCATCTGTGGTAGTTTGAATATATGTCCCCCAATATATTCAGTGTTTTATTACTTATAGTTTGCATCTGCAATCACCTTGCTAGAGGCAATGTCACTGGGGGCCGGTCTTAAGGTGTAGTGGTGGGTTTCAGATTCTATTGTAAAGATATGCAAAGTGTGCCTAGCAGGAGTTCCTGAAGTGTGCTGTGTGACTCTTTTGGCTGTAGTTTTGCTCTGTGTGCTGTGTGGCTGGTTGGTTTTTCTCTCTTGCTTGGATCTGTGGAAGCAGGCCGCTTCTTCTGCCATCATGGAACTTCCCCTGGATCTGTAAGCTTCAATAAATAATATCCCTTCCTCCATAACTGTGCCTGGTCTGGAAATTCATCTCAGAGAACATGAAGCTGTCTGCTACACCATCTTTCTATATTTCCCTACTTGTCCCATTTATTCTTTGATCTTTTATCCTCTTTTCTATGTCATATTTTTATTTTATTTATTTTTTACTTTATTTACTTGAGAGAGATTAAGAGGGAGGAGAAAGCAAGAGAGAGACAGAGAGAATGGACATGCCAGGGCCCACAGCCACTGCAAATGAACTACAGACACATGAGCCACCTTATGTATCTGGCATACAGGGTTATTGGGAAATCAAACCTGGGTCCTTGGGCTCCGGAGGCAAGTGCCCTAACTGCTAGGCAATTTCTTCAGCTGGATTAAGTACACTTATGATTTCATTTTTATCTGAGCTATTGACTTTTAGTTATAGCTCTCCAAAAGTCACTATTCATTTCTTTAGAGTCTCTAGCAGATATATCAATAACTGCCCACCTTTGAACAATATTATACACCTTCACAAATAGTACAATAATTCTAAAAGAGTAGATTTCTCACTTTATCTTTTGTACTGATTGTCATTTGGATTTTTGAAATTTTGCTGTTTATAATATACAAACTATATTATGACTATTTTGAATAACTTTCTATGATAACATTAACTCAGAAAACAATAAATAATGATTATGATTACTCTCATTCATGCCAGTTCCAACATTCTTATTATTTCTTTGTTCATCTAACAGTTCCTGTCCACGACATTCCCACTGCTAAAAAAAAAGTTCCTTTACCATTCTTTAGAACAGTTGTTCCAGTTATAAACTTCTCTCATTTTTTGACTATGTCTTCCTTATTTTCAATAATCCTTCACTTGTTGAAAGACTTTAATGAGGTATAGAAACTGAAGTTGAAGTTTTAAAAATTTAAACAAGTTAAAGGCCTAACCAACTGTCTCCTGCCTTTTCCTAATGTCAAATGTCTTATTGGTAAGCCCATTGCCAGTATTTTTTATTTTTCTATGTTCCTATTTTTAAAAGATAAAATACTTAAGCAAAGTAAACTGTGCAAAGAAACCTTCTGGTCACTAATTTTGATTTTATTTTTCTGTTACAAAAGATTGATGATTTATCTGTTATTTACATCTCACATATATATGATTTTCCAAGTTTCCAAGTTTTGATACTGAAGTGTAGAAAAAAATTCCTATTTCTATTCTAAAACTATCATGTTTATCTTCATTTTCAGAGAGTTGGTCTGCTCATAAATCCCATCATTCTCTTGCTGCTATTTCTGTCTAGCAAATTATTTCTTTATTCACGAGGTAATAAAAGGTCACTGGAAAGAAGAATATAATATTCACTCTCATAAAGTAAAGTTAAACAGTATTTAGCATTTATATCTTTCCAGTGTAGTAAACAAAATATGTTTTATTTGACTCAATGAAGACCTATGATACCAAAAAGATAAATCTAATGATTTATTTGAACAGAAGAAGATAAATCTGTCACAGTATGCCCTCAGTGATGACACGCTGCCATTGTCCTAGTTTCTGTGAAATTAGATGGAAAGGCAGAGCAAGCCTGGTTCTCTTTCCACAGCATCCACATAGTAGCCCAGCGCTATGGGCTAAGGAGACCAGCTGAATAAGGAAAACTAATGTTTTGTTTATTCGCTTTGCTTTTTATGCTATTTACTGAGATAATATTGACATGGTATTTTATAGTTGCAAGTGAAGATAGGAAAAGTAAAGGTCAGTTGCTCTTTTTAATTTGCTTTAATTTCAGTGGATGTCAGAGAGAATGTAAAATTTCTTGACCTTTCTTTACTCATGAGATAATTATTTTCACTTTTTTAGACAATCAGATCTGTGGTTAAAAAAATTAGCAAGTGCACTATTAAAACTCAGAATGTAATATAAATGCAAATTTCTTGTTTTATGAAATTTCTATACATTTAATTGATAAAAATACATTTAATTGATACAAAAATTAGCTTTAGAAAATGTTTTAGTAGTTTCTAATCACCTTTGTTGCCATAATTAAAACAAAGCAATTAAAATATTAAGACAGTGCATTATTGCTGGTGAAATATATGGCTTGAAATCTTTCTTTTTCTTTCTTCTTTTTTTTTTTTTTTCGAGGTAGGGTCTCACTCTGGCTTAGGCTGACCTGGAATTCACTATGTAGTTTCAGGGTGGCCTCAAACTCTCGGCGATCCTCCTGCCTCTGCCTCCCGAGTGCTGGGATTAAAGGCATGCGCCACCACGCCCAGCTTTCTTTCTCTATTTTTATTTTAAAAATAATTTATTTATTCATTAAAAAAATTTATTGACAACTTCTATACTTACAGACAATAAACCATGATAATTCCCTCCCTTCCCCAGGTTTTTCGTTCAGAACTCCACTCTCCATCATAACCTCCTCCCTCTGCCCATTAGTCTCTCTTTTAACTTGATGTCATCATCTTTTTCTCCTATTATAAGGGTCTTGTGAAGGTATTGCTAGGCACTGCAAGGTCATGGATATCGAGGCCAATTCTGTATGGACAGTTGCATTGTAAGGAGTGGTACCCTTCCTTTGGCTCTTCCATTCTTTCTGCCACTTCTTCCACAACGGACCCTGAGCCTTGGAGGATGTGATAGAGATGTTTCAGTGCTGGACACTCCTTCTCAGCACTATGTTGTCTTTGGGTCATCCCAGTGCTCACCACCATCTGAAAAGAGAAGCTTCTCTAACCAAAAGTGAAAATAGTATTAATATGTGAATATGAACATTAAGTGCTTTCTGGGCAGTTAGGTGAGAATAATATATGCATTTAGCCAGACAAGAGTAGGCTTTATACCCCTAAGGCTCATGACCTCCCCTGCCATAGGATTTTGATTAGGTTTTCAGTATTAGACAAGTATTCCCTCCCATAAAGCAGGCCTCCAGTCCAATTAGAGAGCAGTTGGTTTCTTGCAGAGCAGACATGCCACTGTTGCACCGTTTGGTCATTTGGCCTGTCTGGCCAAACTTGAGGCTTCCAGTGTCCACTGTTTTCACTACTGATGACTTCTGTCTCTCATAAAGCTGCATGCAGTGCAGTTTTTTTCCAGCTTTCAATTGGCTGGTCTATAAGGAAAAGGTTTTTAGCTCAGCACTAGCTTGATTTCTCAGTGACCTTGCTGCCCAGGCATGTAAAGTCTTCAGAAATAGGGTCTTACCATCTGTTACTTGTGGGAAACCAAGGGCAATAGCCTGTAATGTTTGAGAGGCAACAGGGACCTCCCTGGCCAAAAACTCACTGGAAGATGTCCCATCCCTGGCACTGAGAATTTTCTAGTAGCAATCTATGGCTTCTGGATATGCCATTATCCAAAAAAAAGTTTAAAGAAAGGCTTTCATATGTGTTATTCAGAATATCTTGAATTATTATTGACCCTCCCCCACTCTTCTTTCACTCAGTCCTTTCCTCTGGCCTCACTTAGGCCATTCCACACCCTGTAATCTGTTCTTCTACTTACATATGTGCAATACCATCCAGTAAATTCATTCCCTTTCCTCCCTCCCTTATAGACTTTTTCTAGCTTTCTGGCCACTGCTACTGATTTTTGGTTCCAGCTCACACACAAAGTCTAAACATTTGTACCTTTAGGATCCACATATGAGAGAGAACATGTGATGTCTGACTTTATGGGCCTGGGTTACCTCACTTAGTACAATCCTTTCCAGATCCATCCATTTCCCTGCAAATTTCATTTTTCTTTACCACTGAATAGAACTCCATTGTTGTGTAAATGTACCACATTTTTACTATCCATTCACATTTTGAGGGACATCTAGCTGGTTCCATTTCCTAGCTATTGTGACTACAGCAGCAATAATCATGGTTGTGCAAGTATCTCTAAGGTAGTGAGACGAGTCATTAGGATATATGCCTAGGAGTGCTATAGCTGGATCATATGATAAATCTATTTTTAGCTATCTCCAAAACCTCCACACTGATTTCCACAATGGCTGGACCAGATTACATTCCCACCAACAATGTAGAAGGGTTCCCCTTTTTCCTTGCCAACATTGATGGTCATTTGTTTTCTGGATGATAGGCATTCTGACAGGAGTGAAATGGAATCTCAAAGCAGTTTTAATTTGCATTTCCCTGATGGATAAAGACATAGAGAACTTTTCTAGATGTTTATATGCCATCTGTATTTCCTTTGAGTACTCTCTATTTAGTTACATAGTCCATTTATTGACTGTGTTGTTTGATTTCTTATTGTTTTATTTTTTGAGTTCTTTGTATATTCTGGATATTAATCATCTGTCAGATGTATATCTGGAAAAGATTTTCTCCCATTCTGTAGGTTTTATCTTTTCTCTATTCAAAGTGTCCTTGCTGTACAAAAGCTTTGTAATTTCATGAGGTCTCAGTGCTTGATTAGTGGTTTTATTTCCTGAGCAATTGGTGTTATATTCAGAAAGTCATTGCCTTTGCCAATATGTTGAAGGGTTTCCACTACCTTTTCCTCTAGCAGTTTCAGAGTTTCAGGTCTGATATTAAGGTCCCTGATCCATTTAGACTTGATTCTTGTGCATGGAAAAAGATAAGGATCTATTTTCATCCTTCTACATATAGATATCCAATTTTCCCAGCACCACTTTTTGAAGAAGCTGTCTTTTCTCCAATGAATATTTTTTCGCATATTTGTCAAAAATCAAATAGCTGTACCTTCCTGGATTAACATCTGGGTCCTCTATTCTGTTCCATTGATCTACATGTCTGTCTTTGTGCCAGTACCATGCTGTTTTTATTACTATGGCTTTAAAATATAGTTTAAAATCAGGTATGGTAGTATCAACAGCCTTATTTTTGTTGCTCAAAACTGTTTTGGCTAATCAAGGTTTTTGTGCTTCCAAGTGAATTTTAGGATTTCTTTTTCTATTTCTGAGAAGAATACCATTGGAATTTTAATGGGGATTGCATTAAATGTGTAGATTGCTTTTGGTAAGATTGACATTTTCACAATATTTATTCTTCCAATCCAAGAACATAGGATGTCTTTCCATATTCTAGTACCTTCTGCAATTTCTCACTATGAAGAGATCCCTCACATCCTTGGTTAGGTTTATTCCAAGGTGCTTTTTTTTTAAGCAATTGTGAATGGGAGAGATTCCCTGATTTCATCCTCTGCATATTTGTTGTTAGTATATAGGAAAACCATTGATTTCTGTGTTTATTTTGTATCCTGCTACATTGCTAAAAGTGTTTATCAGCTCTAACAGTTTGCTAGAAGAGTATTTAGGGTCCTTTATGTAGAATCATATCATCTGCAAAAAATGATAATTTGATCTCTTCCTTTCCAATTTGTATCCCTTTTATGAGTGTCTCTTGCTTTAAATTAACTAATATTCAATGTATAGAATCTTCTGGGTCTTCCGCAATGGTTCCCAGCCATTTATGTCAACATCAATTGACTTGTATTCACTCTACAGCTTAGCCCGTGCTGAGTTCTTTTGTGAAAGGAGACTACTGGCTCATGATTGTTCATATCTCCTGTAATAGTTCAAATTAGGACTGTACATCACGGTATAACTTGATGACTTAGTAGACTCATCATGTTATCTAATATGGTGTGCGGTGTGAAGTGATGTGTGTGTGTGTGTGTGTGTGTGTGTGTGTGTGTGCATTTACAGTAAGGTAAGCCTTTTCATCTACATGGCAGTCTAAGAGATGAAGATTTGGGTTTGATTTTGTCGTATTTTGTTTTTGTTTTAGGTAAAGGGATGTTCTATTAAAAACTCACTGTCCAGACATCAATAGTTGCATAAAGTAGTGCCTCTACATCTTTTTCTCTGACCCTGGGTATCAATGAAGCTGCAAGTGATTAACATATTGACCTAATGATGGTTTTCTTGTTAAAAGATTGCTTTAGATGAGCACTAACATTAATCAATTCTTAAGAAGTCAACCCAATCAACTTGTATTTAATAAGCATTTATAAAGATTATGATTACTTGGATATTTACAGGAAAATAAGAGGAATTTCTCAAGAAATTCACCTTCCAATGGAAAAGATATAGCAAAAGTAGATGGTACCTGCATGCAGTTCATGTCAGAATATGTGAATAAGAACATTCACTGCACTTGTAAGAAAAACAGAGAAAGTGGAAAATTACATTGGAAAGAGCCAATCTGTAAAAATTGTTCACCTGAAAAGTAAGTGTCCAAATTTATGTCCCATGATAGGATGTGTATCCTAACTCCAAAATTAGCAATTTCACTTAAAAAGTCGCAGGATTTAGAATAAAAGTTTACATGTCATTCCCAACCCAGATACCAATGCTATGTGATCTTAACAACTCATCTGAACTTTCCAGACCCCCAGAAATTGGTTACAAATAAACAGAAATTGAACTTTGCAGACTCCACACTTGTTTCCACCCTACAGCCTAAGGAGAAAGTTGGTAATATAGACAAGCTATCGAATACTTTGGATATGGACAGAACAGGTGCCCCGTCACAAAGGAAAAGATGTTTTTCTACTTTCTAAGTGATTCATAAAGGCTGCCAAAATACAGATCTTAATTTTAAAAAGTTAACTCCACAGTTATCTGGACAACGCTAATATAACTTCAATCACCCTTCTCTGATACCGTTTTAGCTCTTATTGAAAGGTTCTTAGGCATACAAGATACTAGACGTAAATAAGTAAGGCCTGTTTTAATTTTAGGATAGGGTCAATCTGTGGCAAGTTTGAACTTCAGGATAAGGAAGACCATGGCTTCACCATGCTTCCACCCACTTTCTATGTGGGTTTAATGGTATTTATTTTGGAGAAAATGAAATCATATAAGTATAATATAATGGTTTGCTTGATATGTAGTAGGTACTCAAAACTACTAATGTCCCCTAAGAGAGTTAAAGTGATATGTCAAAAACAGACATTTCATTTTGATCACTTACCACCAAATGGCTCAAGGGGGAAGCTCCATGATGGCAGAGAAAACAATGGCATGAGCAGAGGGTGGACATCACTCCCTGGCCAACATCAACAGGAACAGGAGAGTATGCCAAACACTGGCATGGGGAAAATGGCTAAAATACACATAAGCCTGCCCCAACAATACACTGCCTCCAGGAGGTGTTAATTCCCAAATCTCCATCAGCTGGGAACCTAGCATTCAGAACACCTAAGTTTATTGGGGACACTTCAATTAAACCAACACAAATGGATTATGTTGATAAAAAAGATACTCCTTAAACATATAGCCAAAACAATTGAACTTACTAGAGAAACAATTCTATATTCAGAAGTACCAATTTAAAAAAATACTTAGGAATGGACTTCGCCGAAAGGGGAAAAAAAACTGAAAATTGTAAAGCATTAATAAAATAAATTTTAAAAACACACAAAAGCACAGAAAGATATTCTATTTCTGCAATTAGATTGAAATAATATTACTAAAATTTTCTGGGCTAGGGAGAGGGTGGCTCAGTTGGTAAGTGCTTGCCATGCTAGAAACAGGAAAATAATGTAACTATTCATATGGAACTACAAAAGATCCTGAATAGACAGAGAATTTCTTAAAAATGAATAACAAAGCTAGAATTATCGCAGTTCCTTATTTCAGAACATATTGAGAGTGCCAATTCTCTCTCTCTCTCTTTGTCTCTCTCTCACTTAAAAATAAAACATATTGAGCAAATGCAGTGCCATATGCAGCTGGAGGGAAGCTGAGGAAGAAGATCACCATGGGGTCGGCCTGGGGCTACAGAGTGAGTTCCAGGTCAG
Organism: Orientallactaga sibirica; assembly: GCA_036365145.1. Lineage (NCBI taxonomy): Eukaryota > Metazoa > Chordata > Mammalia > Rodentia > Dipodidae > Orientallactaga > Orientallactaga sibirica. The sequence goes on from JAEOAD010002853.1 coordinate 1,432,366, forward strand.
CCTAGGCTACAGTGAGACCGTACCTCAAAAAGAAATGATTTCTAGGGGGTTGGAGAGAAAGGTCACAGTGAAGATGCTTGCCTGCAAATGCTAACGACCCAGGTTTGCTGAAGTGTCATTCCACATACAATAAATACATGAAATTATTTTACATCAATTTAAAAAATTTAAATACAGGGCTGGAGAGATGACTTAATAGTTAAGGTACTTGCCTGCAAAGCCTAGGGACCCAGATTCATTTCCCCAGTCCCCTGTAAACCAGATGCACAAGGTGACGTGACACATACATCTGGAGTTTATAGTGGCTGGAGGCTGTGGTGTACCCATTCTCTCTCTCTCTTTCTCTCTCTCAAATAAATAAATAAAATATATTTTTTAAAAATTTCAGTACAAAAAGGAGAAAATTACCAGATCCTTTTCCATTTACTTGCCCATAAATGAATAGAAAAAAAAAAATCCTCTATTAATCTGATTTGATGCACTTATCCAGACATCCATAGCCAGAAACTCTACTCAGACTTCCTAAGCAGATTCTGATTCCCCTTCATCCCTGTCAAGATCTCCTTCCACTCAGGGGACAGTGGCTGTCAGTCCCACTGGAAATTAAAGTGGTGTGGAAATTAAAGTGTGTCTCAATGTTGTCTTAGCGAACAATTTATAGACTCCTGAGAAGTGAATGGACACACACAGCTGCCTGTGAACTGTTCGGTGATAGCAAAGGAGGCCACCCATGAAATGTCCATTTGATTGCTAAGCTCCATTTGTGGATTCTCTTGGATCTCTGTGAAAAGTTGTTGAGGTCACTCAAACCTAGTTTGCTTACATTGTTTCCATCAGGTGAACACAGTAATCATAGGAATAGTCTCTGTAACTTTCTTTGTGCCTGATTAAATTTCAAAGCCCCTTCACTCATGCCTGGGAAAACACAATTTGAAATCAGCCCCACTGAAAGGTGCCTATTAACCCTGCTAATGAGCAGATATAATTTTTGTCACTTGCAGATGACACTCAATATGGCTCTAGGCTCATATTTCAGAGAATGTTTCCACATGAGGCTCATTCTAGCAGAAGCAATTCTTCCTGACTACTGACCTGAAGGAGCTAGCCAGTGTGCGTGCACTCCATGGCAGATGTCAGAGTCGCCTCCGTCCATCCTTGCAGTGACTTCGTAAAGCAAATTTCTTATCCAAGAGACTAATCTCTTATGATGGTTGACCATGCCTAGACATGGCAAGTGCGTCGACGTCTCGGTTTTGCCAGCAGCCTCTCTTGCAGAGTCCTTGCTACTGTCTCTTTTATCCAGAGAAGGTTTATTAGGTAAAGGCCAACACGAAACAATAAGTTGCATGAACTGTATTGTATTTATTAACTTGCAAGTGTGTGTGTGTATGTGTGCACACATGCATGCATGTGCATGCTGGGGCTTCTTGCTGCTTCAAACACTACGTGATTGCAACACTTCTTGCAACCAGCTTACACAGGTTGCTTGGAAATTGAACCCAGGCTGCCAGGCTTTGCAAGCAAGGGCCTTCAACCCAGCTTTCTAGCTGAGATGATCTATCTTTCAAGCCCCCATTTACAGAAAATATTGATCACACCATCAATCTTCATGAAAGTATTTGAGAGCCCAATGGCAATGGTACTGTTCAGAGGATTCATTCAGAAAGATTCAGAGAGCTTCTTAGGAGGTGAAAAATAAAGCAGATGAGAGTACCTTGGGTCATTCATGGAAGCTTTGACCCTCCTTCAGATACTATACCTCAATATATGATGAATGAATCCTGTCATCTGTTTGCAGTATACAGCAGGGAACAAAATGAACTAGGTCCTGCTTGTTTAAGTATGTTATTGTTGCTGCTTTCATTTTTTTTCACTAAAATTTGCATTTTATTTATTTATTTTTATTTATTTTTATTTTTTTAAATTATTATTTTTTTATTGACAACTTCTATACTTACATACAAAAAACCCACCTGATATTTCCCTCCCCTCCCCCATTCCACTTTAGAACTCCATTATCCATCATATCCCCTCCCTCTCTCCATTAGTCTCTCTTTTAATTTGATGTCATCTTTTTCTTCTATTTTGAGGGTCTTGCGGACGTATTGCTTTTTTTAACTTATTTTAAAGTCAGCATACAAAACAATGGGTTTCATTAGGGCATTTGCACAGGCAGATAGATAAATAAATGATAGATAGATAGATAGATAGATAGATAGATAGATAGATAGATAGACAAATAGATAGATATAGATAATCATTATAATTTGTTCTTGTTCATTTCCCCCTCTATTGTCTTGCCCTATTCTCCCTGTCCCCTTCTTGCTGGCCTGCAAATAGTCCCTCTTCTACTTTCATGTCACATATCGCATGTCTTTTTGTTTCCCCCTCTCCTCTTCTCTTAACGTGTCTCTTCTCGTTTCATGGTCCCCTTTACTGTTTCAAGACAGATGCACACCCATACATATGAGAAAAAATACAGCATTTGTCTTTATGAGTCTGCAGATTTTTGCTTAACACAGTGAATTCCAACTGAGACGTGTGCGTGCGCGTGCGCATGTGTGCGTTATATGCATGTGGAGTCATGTCCTTATGCTCATGTAGCAAGCACTTTTAACCCACTGAACCATCTCCTCAAACCAAAGACACAACTCTCTTATAAACATGTAAGATAACCTTTTCAAAGTTACAAATGAAACAAAAAATGGAAAGAAAAATACAAAACCCTGACTGTTATACTTTAGTGGAGATGTTTTATTTATTTGAGCAACAAATATATTATTGACAGCAGAATCCAAAAACAACGGTCCAACAATTGTAAAATGTGATAGAAGAAACATCACTTTCCTTGGATCAACTATGATTTGGAAGAGCTCAAGACAAGACAGTGAAAACAACAATTTTCTGAAGCACTGAATGAGTATCATTGTTTTGTAAATTCTTTAGGGTCTGTTTTTAAACTTTTGAACATGGGCAGCATGTTAAACAGTTGTGATTCTCGCTCATGCTGATGCTTCCCTTCATGGTAGTGAGAGTCACTCCTATTCCCAGCAAACAAAAGCATGAATGAGCCAGCTATAACTTATTGTCAGCTATAACTTAAGTTGTGACGTCTTTTATTTATACATTCAATTTAACAAACATTTATGGAACACACATGGACAGGACACTCTGGAGAACACAGAAGTGGGTAAGATCCATTCTCACCTTATCACTGAATTGCAAGTACAGAAATAGCCTTAACAGAAAGTAGAATATAACAAGAGTTTAAGAAGTAAAACAAAGTGTTTTCAGAACACAGGGGAAAGAAATGGTATTATCCCCTAGGGAAGTCAGAACTGTATTTATAAAGAAGTGGCAATTGAGTTGAGCCTTGAAGCGTGGCTAAAATTTTATTATGTGGAGAGGAAGTATATTCCACAGGAGAACAGCATGAACAGGAGCATGTAGGTCTGGTTCCTGGAGTGGAGAATTTTAAAGCAAGAGTAACGAGTTAGAAAACCAGGGAAGTACATTATCCCTGTCTAATAGAGGTTGTATTGCAGCGTATTAAGCACCTTCACCTTATAATATAAGCAATTAGGAGCCATTGAAGATTAGTCAGCAAAGGAATGACATGACCACTTGTTCCCTATGCAAGGCACTGTATTTGTATGCAGGCCATGGAAGGGAAAGACCCTAACACAGGGACAAAAGGCTGTTACAATGTCATCAAGATGGAAGGAGAATAAACTCACAATGCAAAGGGGTATTGGGAGCCAACGTAACCTACAAGGTAGAATGTTGCAGTCATTCATACTTGATGTAAGCAGTAAGTCAATGACCAAGAACTAAGTGAGAGATGAACGACAGCTAAGTGAGAGGCACTGTAATATGTGATGCAGATATGACAGGGAAAAGTGATGTAGTCTTGGCTCCTTGGAGCTTACAGTCGAGGATGCAGTGCAGGTAAGTAACAGTAATTGTGATTTTTAATCTTGATTGCCAACTGGATTGGACTGAGAGACACTAGAAATTAGTAAAGCACACCTGCGAATATGTCAATGAGGGCATTTCTAGAAATGCTGATACCATGAGGGCTCTGACATATTGAATGGATTCAAAATTTGAATATGCATTGGGAAGATGGTCAATCTTACTTTAAGGATGGGTTGCTGAGAGTGTGCTTCTAAAGGGAGTATCTTTCTCCACCTCTATCTTATTGGTCCTCCTCCCTGCTCTGTGGCTGCTATTTGATGAAGTGTTTTCCTTCACCATGGTGGCTTTGCCTGTTATGGGCCAAAAAGCAATGGAGCCAGCCTGACATGGACTGGATCTCTGAAAATACGAAATCTGAAATTGAGGTATTGTACCTTTTTAAATTTTTTTAAATTATCGTTATTTATTTTTTGGAGAGAGACACAGAGAGAGACAGAGAGGGAGAGTGAGACAGAGATGGGCGTGCCAGCAGTCTCAGCTGCTGTGAATGAAATCCAGATGTGTGCGCCCCCTTGTGGCCAAGTGCAGCATTGCACCCTTGCGTCACTTTGCATCTGGCTAAATGTGGGACCTGGATATTGGAACCACTGGAGATTGGAACCAGCGTTCTTAGGCTTAGGAAGGAGGCGCCTTAACGGCTAAGCCATCTCTCCAGCCAGTGTTGTACCTTTTAAGGTGTTTTTCTCAGGTATTTTTTTACAGAAACAAAATCTGACTAATATAAAAGCAATACAAATATAAACAATAAGTACTGTTGTAGTCAGCTTCTTGTTGCTTGGACAAATATTTAACCAGACGCAATTTACGGGAGGAAGGGAGATTATTTCAGGTTGACAGAAGCAGGTGAGGTTTCACCAATAGCAGAAGAAGCTGGCTTCCTTTCACAGAGTCAAGCAGAGAGAAACCACCAAACAGCCAGAAAACACCAAAAATAGCAAGTATGAACCACCAGAGCTCAAATTGCTCTTTTCACACCTAGTAGACCTGGAATGTAGACCCACACCCAAATGTACCTTAGGACTGGATTCCAGGATTCACCCCAGTGACATGCCCCCTATAGCAGGGATCTTCCTGCTAGGGGGTCACATTGCAAGCTCAATGTTAATGAAACACCTGAGTATATGGGGCCATACTTTCAAGCTATCACACTCAAACCACCAGATTATGCCCCTGGTCCCACAGACTCATTGAAATAGGCCTATAATGGACATAAAATAGAAAAGATTAATTATAAGCCAGGCACAGTGGTGCATATCTTTAGTCCCAGCACTAAGGAGGCAGAAGTAGGAGGATTGCTGTGAGTTCAAATCCACCCTGAGACTACATAGTGAATTCCAGGTCTGCCTGGGCTAGAGTGAGACCCTACTGTGATAGACCAAAAAAAGAAAAGAATAGATTATAGTAATAATAATTTATAATTAATTATTCTTCACAATCAATACTAAGTTAATACTAAAAGATCTTGCATAATGAAAAATGACAAATTCAAAGAATGAATGATAAGAAACACACTTGGCTATGACCACACTGTTCTAATAACTAGTCCACCACATTCAGCTATGGATCACTGTAGAATTCTAGAGCTTTCACGAATCACAGAGCTCATAGATATTCTAGTGGAAAATGCTGGTCCATAGTGAACACTGGTCTGGGATTTTCCTATATGGAATTTTTTCCACTTTTCCCTTTCTCCTTACTTACAATCTAAACTTTGAACATTGCATTACATATTACACATGGAAATTACTTCATACCATTTTGCATCTCTCTTCAAATACAATAGAACTAAAAGCTTCAGAAATATTCATATCCCTTTCTTCTTTCCCCTCAGAACTAACTGGTATTTTATGCTGATTCTTCTTGTCTCCTTAATATTTGCACCTACACTTATGACTCTAGTCAAGGAATTTTGCTACTTTGAACTGTTTCTGAATCAGATAAACGTAAATACTTCCATTCTCCAATATCAAGCTGCCACCAATTGTGGGCTATAAGAGGGCCTACGCATATAAAATTCTCTCTAAAATAACAATGGCCATTCCACCTATCTGGTGCTGTCTTCTCTCTCTGTTGAAGAATTTGCTTCTCTTTTTCAGATGGATGCTGAATCTGAAGGGACAATTGGCTTATCGCACCTCACAGGGGCCCAGCTGAAACCATAGAGTAACGGGGGAAATGGGCAAGAGTGCAGCTTTCTTGGTGAACCTGACACCAGAACAAGGCTGAAGGAGATAAACACAGAGAACATTCAACTACTACTAAGCCAGATATCCAGAGACACAGAGGCTCCCGAGACCCCATCACTGAAGTAGAACTAAAATGAACCCAATGTGGCTCAGGAAAATTCACAGAAGAGGGGACGGAAAGTGTTAGTGCCACAAGCTGGGTCATTATGCACGACCCACATTCCCCAATGAGGAGACTCCCTTCGGAGGGAGGAGGCTACCAGAGGCACCAACATGAATATAAAATTAAAATAAATTTAAAATATATTAAAAATACTTTAATGCATCTCTTTTCCTTAGCATGCGATTCATGTACAATGATGAAAGCGTAAGTCCATTTCACTTTCATCTCTCACATAGGATTTCTTTGTCCATATAGTCCACAGTATGTTCACTCAGGCTTTTCACCTTATGGATTTTGTTCTTGTGGTTTGTTTTGCATTATAAACCATGCTGCTGTGAGCTGTTAGCCTATGTTTATCCATTAATGTCTCTCACGGCCAAATATCTAGGGTCTAACAGTGAATTGCTCCAATCCAGTCTTATCTTTTTGGAGATACTTGGATAGGCAAATAGCCCCAGAAAAATGGAAACAGTGACTTAAAGATGAGCTAGTTTATTTACATTTTTAAATAATAAAGACAGAGGCATTCCCTCTCAAAGGAAATCCAGGATTATACGATTAAAATGCCCTGTCTTATCCCTAAAGAGGTTTACTTACATTTCTGCCTACTATCATCATGTCATTCTCTGGGAGGGAGGTTGGGCAAGTTTGCCAATAGCCCTTGTATAAAATTGACATGCTTGTTCAGAGTTACTCTGTACAGTGTGTTTCTATACCTATTGTGCAGCCAGGAGGCAATACATGACTCTTAGCAATTAGCCTAGGACTCTGGGACTTACTCTGTCTGTTGCTTCAACAATAAACTAGATTTGTTTCCAACTTTGATACCTTGTATTTTCTTGTTAGTGACTAAAAAACCCTCTGCCTTTCTTGTCTGTTAGCTTGTAAGCAGAATGCAATCTGAGGATGTTTTAGAGTTCCTGGCATGATGGATTCACACAACTCTTCCTCTTGGAACACTATTCAAAAACTTCTTAGGACTTACACTTAGAAGTAGAGTTATTAGCTGGGTGTGGTGGTGCATGCCTTTAATCCCAGCACTTGGGAGGCAGAGGTGGGAGGATCGCCGAGAGTTCAAGGCCACCCTGAGACTACATCGTGATTTCCAGGTCAGCCTGGACTAGAGTGAAACCCTACCTCGAAAAACCAAAAAAAAAAAAAAAGAAGTAGTTATTTAGCTAAAGATTTATTAGATAATGCCACATGATTTTTTTAAAAGGTGAAGCCAATTTACACTCTACTTCAGTGTCACATTTTGGTTTTATATTTTTCAATAGTAGGTGTGTTCAGTTTCAGTTTGTGGTATGACATAGTATTTTGCTGTGGCTTTAGGGTGCAAGGTCCAGATGTAATGAAGTTTTTCATAGATATTGAGGTTACTATTGCGTCCTCTTCCAAGAAAGGCCAGTTTGTTGAGTATTGCTCTAGGACTCTACTTCATTGATTATCTTAGTCTGGATATATATATATTGTTTTACTACTTATACAAGATAAAAATAACTTGCTTCCGTTTCTTGCTTAATTTCTTTAATTCAACTGAGAAAGGTTTTAATCCATTATTTTTGTTTTGGAATCTAATTGATTTTGCATATTATCCCTTAAAATATAACATTTTGTATCTCATACTTAACCCACTGAGACATATAGAATATGGTGTAAAACTCACTTTAATTTACCCTTTCTCTTGTTGAACATCAGATTGTCAGAATGTAATCTGCTAGACTGGTCATCCTTTCTCCCACTGACCCGTTCTGTAACATATCAGATTTTGACATGCTGGCAGATCTGTTCTGTTGTTACACTGGTCCCTTTGTCATCCTCTTTCTCCGTGCTGATTAACATGCATTACCATAGTCACATAATGACCTTAGCAGCACAGTAAGTCTTCTTAGCTGGCATGACAGGTTTCACTCTAGTTCTTCAAGTCAGTTAATTTTTCCCATACATTTTAGAATCAACGTGTCAAATTGTATGAAGCAAAGCAATGATCTTAATTAGATTTTAATGAGTAAATGATTCTAGCCACATATTTATTAGAAAAGTTTTGGACTGGAGAGATAGCTTAGCAGTTAAGGTGCCTGCCTGCAAAGCCAAAGGACCTAGGTTTAATTCCCAAGGACCCATGGAAGCTAGATGCACAAGGAGGCATATGCGTCTGGAGTTCATTTGCAGTGACTGGTTGCCCTGGCATGCCCAGTCTTTCTTTCTCTCTCTCTCTCTCTCTCTCTCTCTCTCTTTCTCTCTCTGTCTTGGCCTCTTTTTTCTCAAATAGATAAACAAAAATAGAAAAGATATATTTATAATATTGCCTATTATAAAGCATAACTATATTCTTTTTGTCTCTTGTGCAGATTTTACTGCACCAACATCTTGTTCTTCATTTATTAAATTTATACCCAAGTGGTTATCTTTTTGTTTTTACAATTGTAAATGACATATGCCTTTTAAAAATATCTTATTTATTCTTTATTTGCAAGCAGAGAGGAGAGAGAGAGAGAGAGAGAGAGAGAGAGAGAGTGTGTGTGTGTCCAGGGCTTTTTGCTCCTGCACATGAACTCCAGATGCATGCATCCCTTTGTACATCTGGCTTTATATAGTGTAGCAGTCAGCCTCAGGTTATTGGGATAAACACTCAAACCAGGCACAGTTATAGGGAGGAAGAAGGGATTTATGGAGAGCTTACAGATCCAGGGGAAGTTCCATAAAGGCAGAAGTCAACCCTCCTTTCACAGATCCAAGCAGAGAGAAGCAAAAGCCACCACCAGCACTATAAGCAAGCAAAATACTTCAGGAACTCCAGACAAAGCTCAGGCACTCTGCATCTTTAGACTGGAATTACAAATCCACCCACAACACGCCTTAGGGCTGAACCCTAGGATCCACCCACTATGACACCAAGTTACAAGCTTGAAAAAACTCCTTGGGGGACATCCATTCAAACTGCCACATTCCACCCTTGGCTCCCAATAGATTCATAACCATCTTATATTGTAAATTGTGTTCAGTCTAAATTTAAAGGTCTCCATAGTCTTTACCAACATAAAATAATCCCAAAGTCTTAAGTCTCTTCTGAGATTTAAGATTGTCTCTTAACTATGAGTCCTATAAAATCAAAACAAGTTATATACTTTCAACATTTAAAGGCACAGAGTAAACATTTCCCACTTCTATACGGCATAACAGGGAGAGACTAAAATAATGCAAACTCAACAACCATCAAGCAAACATCAAACTTTTGTAGTTCAATTCTGACTGACAGTCTCTTGATTTTCCAACTTTGCCCCTCCAGTGGGCTGAGTAACCAGGAAAAACTTTCATCCCTAGCCAACAGCCTCCACGGTCACCTTTGCACAGTCCTGGTATATCCAAAATATCTTTGGGTCTCCATGCAAACCATGGGCCATCTTCCAGTGGCTTTGCCAGCTTATCAGTGTTATTATACTCTGCCTGGTGCCACATCTCAGCAGCGGCTCCTGGAACTGTGCACACTTCACCCACTCCATGCATTTATCATGCTTCTGAAACCAATACCAGGTATGCAGGACACAGACATATTCTTAATTCAGGGTTGAAATAATTCAGTGACTTTGAAGAGCATGTTTCTTCCTTAATTATCTCCTTTCAGAAGAGTTTCCATTGCTACCACCCAGTCTTTCTGGGGTGGGAACACCTCAGGCATTCTGTCCATTATTTTAAAGTAAAGCAGTTGCTAGTGTATTTGACAATAGCAGCTTCAACAACCAGTCTCTGTGCCAGTAATTTTGAACTTGCTTGGATTTTTCCAATTTCAAATCATGTATCTCTCAGTCCCATCTCTTTAGTGAAGCACATCAGTCCATTACAAATTTAGCCTTGACCAAACTCTTAGGGCCTGGGCAGCAGAGTGCAGCCATCCTTTATGCCAGTAGTCCAGTTCTAACAAAGGTTTCTGCAGTATATCCTTTCCCCTAGAGAGTTCATAAGTCAAGCCACCAAATACAATTCTGTCTACACTTAGCATTTTCAAACTCTTATCATAATAGTCTATGATATTTGGCTTACCACTCCAGAAGGCACCTTCAGTTGCAAGCACCAACTTTCTCATTCCTCCAGCACACAAATTCTAAAAGACCAAAATCCACATGGCCAGATTCATCTCAGTACTCCCCACACTCTGGTACCAATTATGTAGCAGTCAGCCTCAGGTTGCTGGGATGCACTCCCAAACCAGACAGTTTATGGGAGGAAGAAGGAATTTATTTGAAGTTTACAGATCCAGGGGAAGTTCTACAATGGCAGAAGAACTTGACCCCCTTTCACAGATCCAAGCAGAGAGGGAAAAAAAGCCACCACCAGCACCATAAGCAAGCAAGCACACTTCAGGAACTCCAGGCAAAGCTCAGTCCCTTTGCATATCTTCAGACTGGAATTCCAGATCCACCCACACACATACCTTAGAGCTGGACCCTAGTATCCACCCTCTGTGCCATCACGTTACAAACTTGAATAAAACTCCCGAATCAATTGGGGAACATCTATTCAAACTGCCACACATGGGTACTGGGGAATCAAACCTAGGCCATCAAGGCTTACAAGCAAGAACTTTTTAAGTTTTAATCTATTTATCAGAGAGGGAGAAAGAGATTGAGAGAGAGAGAGAGAGAGAGACAGCCAGAGAGGGAGAATAGGCACACCGGGACTTTTAGCCACTGCAAATGAACCCCAGAAACATGCATCACCTTGTACACCTGGCTTATGTGGGTTGTGGGAAGTTAAAACTGGGTCCTTAGGCTCCACAGGCAAGTGACTTAACTCCTATGCCATCTCTCCAACCCACAAGTAAGAGCTTTTAACCCTGAATCAATCCCCACAGCCCTGACATCTGCGTTTAAAATTAAATTCTCTGGTGGCTGTTGATGGAGGGAAGAACTGTATTGAATTTTGGCATACTCATATTATTCACATGGATATAGACTTATCAATTTCAGTAATTTGACAATTACTAAACATTTTTATGTAAAAAATTACTTCACTTAACAGCATTTTCCCTTTGTATTCAGTCTTTATGATTATAATTTATTCTTCCTGCTTTATGTCATGACTCTACATACCCTGGAAAACATTGCACATATTTAGTGACAGCAGGCCGACTTACTTTTAGATTTCATTTTAAAGAAAATGCTTTACAATTTTCCCATTGAGTGTATTGTTTACATTATCCTTTCATCAAGTTAAGAAATTTATTCTAGTTTACTTGAGACATGTGACTTTTGAATTTTATAAAGATATTTCCTTGCCTAGTGAGATAATTAATGACTTTAATTCTGAAGCAACTTTTTTAAAATTTTAATAATTTATTTTTTATTTATATTATTCTAATTTTACATTCATATTGGTGACTCCATTATCCTCCTCCCTGTCCTCCCTCTTCCAAAGGGACCCTCTTCAGTGGAGAATGTGGGTCATGCATTGTGGGGGTAGTCAAGAGTTATGGGGGATAGGCCAAGTCTCTGTGCATAATGCCCCAACTTGTGGCTCTAACATTCTTTCCACCCCCTCTTCTGCAAATTTCCCTGAGCCATGTTGGGATCATTTTAGTTCTACTTCAGTGATGAGGTTTTGGTAGCCTCTGGGTCTCTGGATATCTGGCTTAGTGGGAGTTGGATGTTCTCTGTTTTTGTCTCCTTCAGCCTTTTTCTGGTATTATGATCACCAAGAACACTGTATTCTTGCCCTTCCCCTGCATTACTCTATGGTTTCAGCTGGGGCCCTGGTGAGGTGTGATTGGCTGATCCTCCCTTCAGGTTCATTGTCCATCTGAAAAAGATAAGCAAATTCTCCAATGGAGAGAGAAGTTAGTACTAGATAGATGGGATAGCCATAGATATTTTGGAGGGAATTTTATATGTGTAGGCCCTCTTCTAGCCCATGTTTGGTGGTATCTTGATCTTGGAGACTGAGCTCATTTTTTGTACATGGTTTTGACTTATTTCCACTTCCAGCAATGAGTTCCATTCCACTGAGTGGATCTATTAGCCCAATCAAGAGCAGTTGGTTACCCACCATGGCTGTGTGCCACTACTGCACTTGTTTGAGCATTACGTCAGGTTGTTTCCTGCTGGGTATCTTAGACTGTGAGTTGTTTGGACAGATGTCAACCATTTTCCCCCAGTTGCTTGTGTAGCACCCTCTGGTACTAGACTAGCTAACTGTCTGGGGACTGACCCTTTCCAGATTCTGGCCAGGTCTCTCCATGTTTTGTCTCACATACATATGCTGCCTTCAAAAGTAGGGTCTTACCATTAACCTTTGGTGGGTCATCAAGAACTCTGACAGAAATCTGTCTTTTTTGGGAAATCTTATAGGTGTCTTGGATCAACAGCTCATTGTAAAAGTTAACCCCATGCTGGTACTGGGAGTTATAAGTCAGCGCCAAGGAAGGTGAGGGAAGAAAAAGATAGATAATATAAAAGAGAAAGTGAGTATAGAGAGGAGAGGGAAAGAGAGAGAGAGAAGAGAGAGAGAAGCAGAAAAAGATTAAGGTTGGTCTTCATGATGTTTTCTCCAGATTCCTGTGGTTTGGGTGTTCCCTCTGTGGGCCTGCTGAAGGATCAATGTTTTAGCCTGTTGTTCAGAATAAAGAGTTTTATGGTATCATTTCCTTTTGGGTCCCTATTTGTATCCCCCATGTCCTCCCTCCCACCCTCTTGCTCCCTTCCACCCTTACCCTTCCCTCATCCCACCCTCCCTATTGTCTGGTCCTCAGAGTGCTTATTAGGTTTTAAACTTTATTTTAAAAAACTCAAATTTTATACTGTTAAAGATTTAAATTGATGAAATTTGGCTTGGATCTATTATTATAAGTGAGAATTACCTGTGATTTTTTTTTCTTATGCTAACCATTTTTATTTTGGTGTCATGGATTATCACTTCCTTTAATTTTTTTGGAGGGGGTGGTTCAAGGTAGGGTTTCACTCTAGTCCAGGCTGACTGGGAACTCACTATGTAGTCACAGGGTGGCCTCGTACTCACAGTGATCCTCCTACCTCTGCATCCTGAGTGCTGGGATTAAAGGTGTGCACCACCATGCCTGGTGTTTATTTAATTTTTTATATGATCTTTCTTAGTGTTACTATGCAGTAAGTATTATTCTGACAATTTGGAAAAACCAACCCACAGAATATAATGTGCATAGAGCCATAATGGTACCTTCTGCCTGCCCTCCCCCCTCGGGGATTGTGGGTCTTGCATTGTGGAGGTAGCCATCAGTTATGGGGGGAGAGGCAATGTCTCTGTGCATAATGACCCAACTTATAGCGCTAACAATCTTTCAGCCCCCTCTTCTTCTAATTTCCCTGAGCCATTTTGGGTTCATTTTAGGTCTATTTCAGTGACAAGGTCATGGGAATCTCTGTGTCTCTGGATCTATGGTTTGGTAGGGGTTGAGTGTTCTCTATGTCTATCTCCTTCACCCCTCTGCTGATACCAGGTTCACTTTATAATATTTATATGATTATATTTTACTTTTAATTGCTCATTTTGTAAAAAAAAAAAAACTGAAAGTGTCTGGTTAAAAAGTGATGAAAGCACACATGAATGTGATCAATAATCAACTCCTACACATATTCTATAGCTATATGCTCTACAGTTATTTTATTATCACTACATAGTATATTTTCTTCTTTAATAACTTATTTATTCATTTATTTTTGAGAGAAAGAGAGAGAGAGAGAATGGGTGCACTAAGACCTCTAGCCACTGCAAACAAACTCCAGATGCAGGCACCACCTTGTGCGTCTGGCTGAAATGGGTTCTGGGGAATTGAACCTGAGTCCTTAAGCTTAATAGGCAAGCACCTTAACTGCTAAGCCATTGCTCTAGCCCTTGTATTTTCTTTTTAAAACTAAAAGGTATATTCATATAATCATGTCCCAGTTGAGGCCTTTGGGCTACTATTATTGCATGATAATGTAAACTATGTGTAATGAATACTTTTTTGTATAAGTTATTACATTTAAAAGCAATCTGTCACATGTGAAAGAGATGAATCCGAGGTCATCTCAAAGACACAGAATAGTTTTGTCTCTTATGATGGTATGATAATATCTTTTCTTCCCTTCCTTGGACAATGTCATGACTATTAAATGTAATGATAGGCTACTGAAAGAACTTGACTTTGCTCTTAGGGAAACAGGAGCGATTGCAAGGTGTAAGAAAAAGACATGATGTTTATTACATTTGAGAGGTTCATTTTAGGTATTTATGAGGATGAGGCCAGACTTCTGGGAGGCAAAGGCAAAGCTGAGATGTATTAGGGGACTACCACATTAATTCAATAAGAAACCAAGTATAATAGCATAGTTGTTCAGAAAAATAGATTATTTTAGCATTAATCCAATAGATTTGTGCTCAAATGGTTGTAGATATGAAAGGAAGGGGAGAGTTGAGTCCAACTGAACTACTGAAATAGGAAGACAGTTATAATATTGAGTACTGGGATATCAGAAATGAGTCATAAGTCATGAGTTTAAAATGCCCATTAGACATTCAAGTAGAGAGATCTTAGAAACTTGGATATGAGAATCTGGAGGTTGGGCCAAGAGGAGACATGAATGTAGGGTGAAAAGGCACCATGAAGTGAATGTAAAAAGCTACGAGCTCTTATCTGAAAGGTTAAATGCTCAAGAATGTTACAATGAACCAACAAAAGAGTTTGGGCATAGGAGATGAATTGAAGTCCCAGGGCTCTGTGAATATGGGTCATGATAAGAAACACTGAGGAAACAGTGTTCTTCCCTTCAATCTCCTTGGTAAGAGGATGTCAGGATTCTCAGAGACCAAATCTTCATTTTCACCTTGTACAAATTTATCATTTGGCGCTTCTACACTGCTCTTGTAATTCCTTATAATGTCAGTTCTCGCTCAGTGATCATAGACATTTATCCATGGCAAAGTTAATAGACAGGATTTGTGAGTTCTTTTTATTATTGGCATGTAAGAATTGCTTGACTTTCCATGAGTTATGTGTCAAAGCCAGGTACAGAAAGATAGCACTGCATGTTGAGGCACAGGAGTTGAGAGTAAAGAGGTGGTAGTAGCGGTAGTAGCAGGCAGTGTGGAAAGGAGAGATGGGAAAAGCTAATCAGTGGGTACAACAGTATACTTAGATAGGAGCAAGTGATTCTGGGGTGCTGTAGACAGTAGAGTGACTACAAATAAGACTAGTGCCCTGGAGGAAAGGACTTTGAAGCCGTAACAATGAAATTCAATTGCTGTCTTGATGAAATAGAATGAAGCAGAAGATGCATCTCTTGGATAAATCAGAAAAGGTGTTTTCAGGAAGCATCAGCTGAGAAAGGAAGCTCTTTCCCTAGAGTAGATAGCCTATCCTGTGGTGATCTGAATATGAAGAAGTTCAAGAAAGAGCATTTGTTTTTGTCTGGCTACAGTTCCTCATTACTGGTGAGGTCACCTACCCTGTTGCTGCCAGTCTTCACGGACACTGGAACCCAGCTTCTTCATTCTTCCAAAGTGGGCTGAAGACCACCAGCCCTGCAGGACTCCTCCAGGCCTTTAGCACAAGACTGGGAATGATGACACATGCAGCCTTGTGGAAGGAGCGGGACCACGTTCTCAGACCCTCTGTTCTACCCAGTCACTGTTGGACTGCTAAGCCTGTACCACGTAAGTCAGTTTAATAATGTACGTTATTGGTTCTATTCCTCTTGAAAAACCTAATACAAAAACATTCACCATAGCCAGTCGTGGTGGCGCACGCCTTTAATCCCAGCACTCAGGAGGCAGGGGTAGGAGAATCACGGAGAGTTCAAGGCCACCCTGAGACTACATAGTGAATTCCAGGTCTGGACCTGGACCCAGAGAAAAACAAAAACAAAACAAAACAAAAAAATTCACCATAAAAAATTATAAATATTTAAAGAGATAGATATTTTAGCCTGATTAAAGCATTATACAATATGTACATATATTCAAACATCATGTAACTTCATTAACAGGTACAATTTTAATATTCTCATGTACCAACAAAATAAATGTATAAATAAATAAATTATATTTAGCTATAATTAGGTATAATATATCTGGAGAGAGTTCTACAAATATATAAACTGGTCTGATAAGATTTGTTGTTAAATATGTTGCAAGGTACATGAGTTTGTCAGGAATGACTATAAACTTTGTGAATTAGCAAATTAGCACAGTTTCCATTTGCTAACATGGTAAAAGTTAATGGAGGATTAGCTATTTACTTGAGGTGAATGCAGAATCGAGATGTGATCATAGTGTAGGCTAAAACAGCATTTTGTGAACTTCAGAGTTTGCAAGAGCAAATACTTATATATGCATCCCATGCTAGATTGTCTAATTCAAAACACTCATCTTAAGAACTCCTTCATTAATCTTCCAATAATATTGGTTGGTTACTCCTTGATACAGCATGCTATCAAAAATCTCCAAAATATGCTATTGGTTACTCTCGTTTGAAGCAGTAAATCTCTGGCCTGTATGGATGAATTTGATTTTTTTTTTTTTTTTTTTTTTTACAAAATCCAATCATTGGTTAGTATTAGGTAGGTTGAAAATGCTGGTTAATCAAATTAAGAAATTATCTTGTGGGGTTAAAATTGGGTTTGATCGTGATTTAGTGGCTGGTTTTATTTAATGATGTCTACAATGGCCTGTGCATATCTCAACACATGTGATCCAGGGTATTTATTGGTGATATGCCGCCTTGCAGCGTGATCAGTGACCCTGGCTAGAGAGAGTCCACATCATCCGCCATCAATCTGAATGAGTCATAGTGAGGAGGGAGAAGGTTCTACATACTTTCTAATATATCTTACCAATTTGTTTATCCACTGGAACTCAGTGCAGCCCCACTGAGGACCCTGCCTGTCAGTGGAAGTGACTTTGAATGACAAAGTCTTCACATAACCTTCAGGCAGAGCCTCAGTCCAGGTCTATCACAGGCAGCCCAGGGAATCCCACAGCAGCAATAAACGTCCCATATTCATTTTTCACTGGATAACAGTGTGGCTCTCCAGTGTGGAAGGAGAAGGCACACATCTATATTGCATTTTAAATGTTTCTGACTCACTTCCTGACCATCCTCTTTAAGGAAAAAAATTCTTGTTATTTATTTTTTCCTTCCACTAATATCCTTTTTGTTTTCCTTTCATATCAAATTTCCTGGGCGGTTGCATTGTAAATAATACTAAATTATTTTTACAAGCACTTTAATATGATTTTCATGAATTTCTTCAACTATAACAAATATTTTTATCATGGATTTTGGAACAATGTTAATCATTTTGTAACATTTTATTACTAAAGTGTGACAAAAGGAATTATTAGAAAATATTTATTCTCTCTATGTTTGTATTATGTAAGGGAAAATTTTGGATTTTTATATGATAAATTATAAGAAAATAGTAAAAAATATACTACTTTGACTTTTTCACCACATAAATCATTGTTCTGTATAAAGTTTAAGCAAATGGTTTCTATTTTTTTCTATGAAAAGTATCAGAGCTGAACTAAGAAATACATACTTCAATGTTCAATTCTAAAATGACTAGAATATATGGGCATAGGGGAAGATTTTCTGAATAAGACTACAGGAATCCAAGGAATTTGACACTCAACTAGTGAGATCTCATTAAACTAAAAATATATTGTACAGACAAGCAAACCATCAACAGAGCTAATAGAAAAACCTATAGAAATGGAGAAAATCTTCACCAGAGGTTTAATATCTAGAATTTACAAAGAACTCAAATAAACTAAGCAATAAAAAATATCAAGCAATCTGATCAAAAAGTGGGGCAGAGAATTGAACAAGGAGCTTTCAAATGAGCAATAAAAACTTAAAGAGATGTTCAACATCTTTAGTCATCAGGGAAATGCAAATTAAAACAACTTTAAGATTCTATATCATTCCAATCAAGAATTGCAATTATCATAGAAAATGAATGACAACAAATGCTGGCAAGGCTGTGGGAAAAGAATAACCCTTATCCACTGCTGATCAGAGGGTAAACTTGTACAACCACTATGGGAAATCAGTATAGAGACTCCTGAAAAAGCTGAAAATAGATCTACCATCTGATCTAGCTATACCACTCTTGGGCATATACCCTAAAGACCCCACTCTTACTAGAGAAATGTTTGCTCAGCAATGTTTGTCCCTGCTATTCACAAGAGTTAGGAATTTGAATCAGCCCAGATGGCTATCAACTGATCAATGGCTAATGAAGATGTGGTACATATACACAAAGGAAAAAATAAATAATGAGATTAGCAGGAAAATGGATGGACTTGAAAAAAACTCATTGTAAACAAGGAAACAGACTCAGAAAGACAAGTGCCACATATTGTCCCTTACATGAGGTTGCTAACTTGGGTCAGATGGAGTTGAGTATAAACAGTAATAAGCATCTTAAGTATGTGCATATAACTAGAATGAGACTAGGAGAAACTGGAAATGGGGAGGAATGAAAGGAGGGGACAGTTGATAGGAGTTGGAAGGATCTTGAGGGAGTAAAGGGAAAGGTGGGTGGGAGGATTATACAAAAGTAAGGGCAACATGAATCAAGATGGAAGAGGTCTCCCTCCTGGACAGCATTCTACAAGGGGGCGGGGGGGGCATGGTGGTCCATGAGATCAGGCTGGTAAATCCCAGGGCCAGAATTGGGTCACCACCCTACAGTGAACTGTTGGTCAGGGAGACCCATGGGGTCCACGGAACAATGAGGCTATTGTCAAAGCACTTGATTACTTACCAGAGCTAAAAGCATAAGAACCTATTGCTGATGACACCATAGGCTGTGGTCACAGGACATTAAGAGAACATTCTAGAACTGAGAAGAAAGCCAGTTTCCTCCTGGCTAGCCATCATAGCACTGGAAAGTACTAAGGGAGGTACTGGGGCAAAATGACAACTAACAGCATGAATAAGCAGGAGATCCTGTATACTATGAAGTCAACCAGCCAGGCACAAGTACATACCTGTGCAATAGTGGCACACAACCTTCGCAGGTAACCAACTGGTCTTGGATTGGACATGGCATCTGCTCAGTGGGCGAGAACTCATACCTAGCACTGGGAACTAAGTCAGAATCCCATGGATAGCAAACTCACAGACTCCAGAGAGATGCCCCACAACTCTTTGGCTAAGAAGAGAAGGCATACACATCAAAGAGTCTCTCAAATGACTGATTATTCCCTTTAATCCAAGCTGCTCTCACTTTGGGTTGGAGAATCTGTTTGATTTTACAGAAGGAAAGATCTAAAATGCAACAATATGACATAAAAAGATAGCCAACTGCCTACCACAAGACATGTTTCCTCTACAACATCTGCCAGAGCCCAGGAGATATTGCAGAGAAAATAAAGATTTTAACAGGAGTACTGCTCTCACTGCTAGTTCCAGGGAGATGGTGATAGACACTGTAGTCAAACAAAACTCATCAAAGCAGATATTCAAAGGCTACAAAGAACACTAAATCAGACTACTAACATACCAGCCAAGGCTCAGGAACATTGTGACAAGGGTGTCGGGTGATTGTAAGAGGAACTGACATACTCTGCATACACACAGAAACTGAGGCATTCGTGACCCCACAGTGAACACTAAGCCCTGAACACAAACACTGAAGGAGGGCCTTCAGTGGAATGGGAGCAGGGGAGAGGGAGTATAAAAAATAGAATATATAATATAAAAAATAAAAACGCAAAGAAAAAGAAAAGCACCATATCAATTACTCAAAAAATTAAAGCAAGAATTACAAGAAGCTCCACTGCTAGGGGTATGCCCCAAATCATTGAAATCAGGGCTTCAGAGAGATATTTGTGCACTTGTGTTTACAGCAAAGTTATTATCAACAGCAACAATTTGAAAGCAACTCAAGACTGTATTTATGAATAAGATAAATTGCTAGGCAAAATGTGATATATATAACAATTTATAACATGATCCCTTTTACATGAACTATTTAGAGATTTAGGAGAGCCAGATTTTTAGACAGAAAATAAAATGGTGGTTACCAAGGGCTCTGGGGGAAAGGGGAATAAGGAATTATAGTTTAGTGGTTCTATAATTTCAGCTTTAAAAGGTGAAAAAAGTTCTGAAGATGGCTATTTGTTGCATGATACTGAGAATCTATTTAACATTAAATTCAACACTTAAAATGGTTTTGATCATTAGTTTTATTTCCTAAGTACTTTACTGCAATAAAAATTTTTAAGAAAGAGAGGATGATGTTAACAACAGTAAAATGCAATGAATTGTCCTTTTGTTAGTATTTCATTCAGAGATTTTGAAAAAGATTATTATTTTTCAGACAATGGGTATCATTTTACTCCCTGTAAAAAATGTGGATTTTTGTCATCTGTGCTACTTTTTACCTACCATTGAGGTTTCAATCTGATTGTTTTAAAAGATTATGCAAAATGATAAAATAGTTGTTGAACCAAAGCCAAATACTTTTTTAAAACCCCAAAAGAACAAAGAGGTCAAAAATAATGAACCAGGGTTACAGTAAAGAGTATCAATCTGACCTTTAAAGAAAATGTCTAAACACAATGGCAAATACAATTAGCCCTTAAAATATTGTTAAATTCTTTTGATCAACAGTAATGTTGATTTTAAAGTCTGTGAAAATTTCTGATATACATGGCTTCAAAATGTCATAGTTACTAGAGCTAGCACCTTAAGATAAAAGGCTCTAACTGAATGACTATGTAAAATTGTATTAGGCACATTTGCATCACAAATGCCTGGGGGAAGAAACTTCAGGAAAAGATTTATTTTGGTTCCTGGCCCAGTGTTGTGAACATGGCTAGGGGCATGTTCTGAGGGCTAAAGGCATGGCTTAGGGTTTGTTCTTTAGGGGCAGAAAAAATGCATTAGACGCTTGTTATATTTAAACATCCAGGAAATAGAAAGCTCAGGCCAGAGGCAGTACTGGACTATAATCTTCAAAGCCCATCCTCTAGTGACTCTTTTCTACCAATGAGGCCCCACATCCTAGAGATTGCACAACCTTTGGTCATCATCTGGAGACCAAGTGTTTAAACTTGAGCCTATCTAGTGACAGCTTTTACTCAAACCATGAATACATGAGGTCCTAAACAGTTATAGTGTCTTACACCCTCAGTCACTACCTTTAAAACAAAAATCAAGCACTTTACTTTGCAAAAGTGAAACTGTTTCTTACCAATCTAGAAAATGTTGAGTATTTGCCTGGCCTAAGTAGAAAAGAAATTAGAAGAGGTACCCTCAAAACTGTTAGGAGGACCAAGGATCTCAGCTCAGAGCTAAACAGTCAGAAACTCCACAAATGGCGTTTGGTGAGGACATTGCTGCTCTTCTCTGAATGTCCCCAGAGGTAAACATTGTTTCCTACCACTACTGCCACTATCTCTGCCACCACAGGATGCCCAAGATCTGTGATCCAAAGATATGTGACCAAGACATTTAGCTATAGCTGCCCAAGTCAGGTACTCACAATATAGCTGCAAGGGAACCTGGGGAGGGAAAAATCAGAGGGCTTTCTCTCCCATGTACTCACCACAAAGAAATTTTAGATGTTGTCATTAAGAATGCTAAATATCCACTCCTGAAAGATTCTGGAAGAATGACGTAGCATCACAATGATCTGTACATTGCATTGTGTTGTTTATTTGCTTATGTTTTTCCATTGAATATGATTTCCTTGAATCACCATCTGAACCTTAATAACATGTGTGTCTTTAGAACTGGATAGACATTTTCAACAACTGTTTGTTGAGTGAATAAATGAATGAATGAACTAAAGCTTTTACTTCATAATGTCAACAGGTATGACATGGCATTTTCTACCTACTTACCTATTATTTGAAAGGTTATTGGGAAATTACATATTAGAAGCATTAATAGGCTTTGGGTGAGCTGATGATATGGTAATTTCTCAGTAAGTTTCCTAAGCATGATTTCCCAAAGCAGAGGATACACATTTTGAAATATTTAACAGTGATTGCTGTCCCTCTGGGGACAGGATAGAAAACCCAGCATGGAAGAACAAGAATCAGAAAGAGAGGAGCCTCTGAGAGCAAGAAGAAAATTTATGAACATTCTTTCATTTCTAGTCCCACGTACTTCTTGTTCTCCCTTCTCAGTGATCTATCCCTGTTTGTGTCAGAGTTGGCTCTTGCAGCAAAATTAATGATTGATCCGAAAAATGATGCATTACACGTTCAAACCAAGAATTCTGATCAGAGTGTAACTAATTGGTTCCCTTCTCTTTAAAAGAAAACCCAGGACACATGTATTGAACTTTCAGATGCCAGAGAAAGCAAAATCCATGACTTTGCAAATTCATCTCAGAAAGTTTTCTGCATGTCATGATTAGATGTTTTCAAAATATTTCATCAGCAAAGATTAGACAGACTAAAATGAGTATTCATCAGAGGCTTCAGGGTCATTGTCAGGGACCTTGAAAAGAGGATCTATTTGTTACTCAGAGGTTTTTTAGAAAAGATACATAATTCATTGAACAAAGTAATTTGCAAATCACATTAGCTTAAACCTGGAGAATTTTAGTAGTAAGTGTAGAAGTATTTCAAATCTATCAAAATGCATGTTTCACTTAATTTCTAGCTGTAGCTTGTATTTAGAGAATACAACTACCTATACAGTCCATGTAGCTTAAAAAGTGAACAGATCCAATCACAAAAGGATATCCTTGGAATATTTGTCAGTTGTGAATTTTAAAATAGACTATTCTCATAGTTTTTGTAGCCAACAAGCAGAACAATTTAAAAAAATACCTCAAATAAAGCAAAGAACAATTTGTACTATCAGTATTGAGCTTGCTTAATTTTTGTACAGAAGTCATTGTTATTTACTCCAAATTGAACTTTTATGACTTCATAATTTTCTTCATGACCAAAAGGAAACAGAAGCTTGAAGAAATATGTTACGTGGGATTTACTGTCTGCTTAAAGAGTCTACTTATGGTTCTGTCCAAGCAGAGAAGTTTAGGTCAGCAGCCTTAAATCTCTGACTCAGACACTAACATAAGGATTCTCCTAATGGTAAGAAAGTGATGAAGGAAATCGTGGGCCTCGGGTGAAAGCAGCAGCTGGTGGCTTATTAGGACTGAGTTTAAAAAGACAAGTACCTAAAGGAAAAATGGCTCAAATAAGCTTTGTCTGTAACTTATCTTCCTTCATCCATTTTCCCTTTTCCTGTAATTGAATTC
The DNA here is from genome assembly GCA_036365145.1 of Orientallactaga sibirica. Taxonomy (NCBI): domain Eukaryota; kingdom Metazoa; phylum Chordata; class Mammalia; order Rodentia; family Dipodidae; genus Orientallactaga; species Orientallactaga sibirica. The sequence continues at coordinate 1,455,933 of JAEOAD010002853.1, forward strand.
TATCTTCAGAGTATTTTTCAACTGATACCATAAGACTTAGAAAGAGAAGTCAGCAAGGAGTTTGAATTCATCCACAGTTTTGTTGCAAAAGGAAAAAGAGAGGTAGGTGTTTGCACTGAGGCGTATAGAAGCATAGTGGGGGGGGTGGTTTTAAAAAGGAGAAAAAAATATTGTGATGATTTCCTTGAGTAAAGAAGAAGAATTAGGGGCTGGAGAGATGGCTTAGTGGTAAAGGTGTTTGTCTGCAAAGCCAAAGGATCCCGGTTTGATTCTCCAGGACTCACATAAGCCAGATGCACAAAGGGGTGCATGCATCTGGAGTTTGTTTGTAGTGGCTGGAGGCTCTGGCACACCCATTCTCTCTCTCTCTCTCTCTCTCTCTCTCTCAAATTAATTAATTAATTAACTATTTTAAAAAAAAGAGAAGAAGGGCTGGAGAGATGGCTTAGCGGTTAAGGCTCCTGCCTGCTAAGCCCAAGAACGCTTCAATCTCCAGGTCCCACATTTAACCAGATGCAAAGTGACGCAAAGGCACAATGCCACACTTGACCACAAGGGGGCGCACACATCTGGATTTCGTTTGCAGCAGCTGAGAGGCTGCTGGCACACCCATCTCCATCTGTCTTCCTCTCCCTCTCTCTCTGTCTCTCTCTGTGTCTCTCTCTAAAAAAGAGAGAGAGAGAAGAAGACAAATTAGGAGGCAAAATACAAGTGGAATATTGGCTTTAGGTAAGAGCACAAATAATCCGTACATTGACACTAGTGTTAAGGCAGAGGGTGAGAGCATGTTAAAATTGTTTGGACTGTTTATATGTGCAAAGAAATAAGAAAACACATCATCTGAGAAACTGAGCATTGCTAAGGGAATGTCACAGATTTGGGGAAAGATGATTAAACATCAAAAGCATCAGCTGAAAGAGAGGGAAGAAATTAAAGATAGTCTCATTAGCATTAACAATGACCGCATAGGAGTGCATATTTGTTGTTGAGCTGAGGAGGTGGTTCAGTGTGTAACAGAGCTTGCTATTCAAGCCCGAGGGCCTAAAAAGGCTTGAGACCACCTGAGTATGATCTTCAGCACCTACATAAACAACTGGGCATGGCCATGGATGCCTGCAACCCCAGTCCTGTGGAAAGTCTAGACATCAGATCACTTGGGCTTGCTGGTCACCCAGTCTGACCACAGAAGCTACAAATTCAGAGAGACTCAGTCTCAAAGAACCAATGATAGAGATTGATCAAGGAGGATGCAGGATATTCTCCTCTGGCTTCTTCTGCAGGCATGCAAATAAGAAGTACACATCTGCATACACATACACAGACTACACATGATATCACACATACACAGCACACCAGATATACTACACACTCACACATAAACACATGCATTTGTGAAAAAAGAAGGTGCTTTCATTGTATTATAGTGAGGCTTTCTCAGAAAACCAAGGGTTACCTCAACTGCTGTTTTTGTTAGAATTTCATTCTATTTATTGTCACAAACATATGTATCATCAGATACTGCTGATCAAAGTATGATTCAACAATAGTCAACACTTTTCCAAATCTTTATTTAATGATATTTTTAGAGATTTTATATATATATATATATATATATATATATATATATATATATATATATATAGAGAGAGAGAGAGAGAGAGAGAGAGAGAGGGAGGGAGAAAGAGAGAAAGAGTGAGAATGGGCATGCCAGGGCCTTCAGCCATTGCAAACAAACTCCAGACGCATGCACCACCATGTGCATCTGGCTTATGCAGGACCTGAAGAATCGAACCAGGGTTGTTAGGCTTTGCAGGCATGTGCCTTAACTGATAAACCATCTCTCCTGCCCTCAAATCCTTATTTAAAAGGTCACATAATATTAGTTTTTTATTCCATCATTCATTAAGGTATCTCTGTGTGTGTTAGGATCAACCTTTCACTATTTTTAAATATTTTATTTATTAATTTGTTTGCAAGCACACAGAGAGAGAGAATGAGAAAGAGTGGCAATGAGTGTGCCAGGGCCTCTTTCCACTGCAAATGAACTCCAGATGCATGCACCATTTTGTGAATCTGGCTTTATGTGGGTAATGGGGAATTGAACCCAAGCCATCAGGCTATGTAAGTGCCTTTAGCCTCTGAACTATCTCCCAGCCCCAACCTGTCACTATTTTAGCACAGAAATTTTAAATATTTTCTATTGGGGGAGCTCTTTTTTATTTCTTATTGATCTAGTCATTTGGACATTTAGTTCCTAAAAGGCTTTTCCAGTCATAAATGTAACAAACAGATTTTATGATTTTTTTCTTGCCTTTCAGATATAATTACAGTTTGTGAGAACTTTGCTATATGAGTACATGAACCATTGCTATTTCTAGGCATGTCACAGAAGAGCAAATGACATCTGATTTATTGGGTCCTAATACCACATAACCGTTCTTCCACGATTTTTATAAATTGACTTTCTGCATGCTTTTATGTATCTCTATAAACAGTAAAGAATAATAAGTAAAGCACATTAAAAAAGAAAACAAGATTTAGTATTATTAAAGGGAAAAGAACACTAGATTAGGAAGATAGATGGGGAGAAAAGCTATCTCTAAACAATGGAAGTCATGCAAAGATACAAATTATATTACATTTCTTTAACTTTTCCTGTTTTTTTTGTTTGTTTGTTTTTGTTTTTGTTTTGTTTTAGTGGTTGGCCCAGGCTGACCTGGAATTCTAAAACATATTTATCTATCTATTTAAGAAAGAGAGAGTGGTTCATACCTTCTAAAACATATTTATCTATCTATTTAAGAAAGAGAGAGTGGGAGAAAGGCAGAAAGAAAGAGGGAAAGAAAGAGAGAAAGACAAGAGAGAATGAGCATGCCAGAACCTCCAGCAAATGAACTCCAGAAGCATGTGCCACTTTGTGCATCTGGTTTTATGTGGGTGTTTGGGAATCAAACTCTGGCTATCGGGCTTTGCAAGCAAGCACCATTAACCACTGAGCCATCTCTTCAGCCCTCTCTGACTTTTCTTTATGGTCTTTAGCATCTAGCAATCAAGGGTACTTGTTTTGTAACTCCACAACATAAACTTCAAATGGTAATATTCGCCAGGTTAGATGGCATCCAAGTACAAGTCCAGTGTCTCAAACTTTAGTGATAAAGCAAGTCCATTATCCTTTGGTAAAAGCAAAACAGTTGTAGACTATGATTGTTTTCACTATCAATATATCTATGAAACATCCACGTGTGAGGTTTAAAGTAACTTAGACTTTTGAACTTTTCACTTTAGGAAGTTGACTGTTTTACATATTTGCAATTTATAAGAAAAATAGTATATGATCATATACGTAAATGAATTTAAGAAATACTGTAGTAATTAAAACCTTCAGATTCTTAATAAACTTAACTATTTTATTAATTTGTTTGCAAGCACACAGAGAGAGAGAGAGAGAGAATGAGAGAGTGGCAATGAGTGTGCCAGGGCCTCTTTAAATGGTACTAAACAATTTCTTCCTTCCTTCTTTTTATTTTCAGGCCTTGGGAATCAAATCCTGTGCCAAGCAGAAAGTGTTCTATCACTGAGCTACATTCCCATCTCATTTGTATTTTTTTTTAATTTTAAGACACAAAGTTGCCCAGGCTGGCACATGAAATCACTCTGCGGTCCTGACAGACCTTGAATTTCAATCCTCCAGCCTCAGCCTTCCAAAGCTGGGATTGAGGTGGGCACTACCAGGTCCAGCATACTAAGCAATTTCTAAAGTTAAATATGGAAGGCTTTAAAATACAACAGTATTTTGAAATATAATCAAAGGAGATTTTTCTGTGTTAATCTAAATGACCTAGCTAAAGATTTTCAAACTTAAATAAAATCTTTATTTGCCAATAATTCCCATGACATCTTTGAAAGCACTATTTACCATTTTCTTATTTACTTTTTTTGCCTCTGGAAAACTAAACATTACATTAATACAAGCACTCTATTTGAGAATTACATTGTAGAATATAATTTAAAAGTAAACTTATTTTAAGAGAAGAAAATCCTCACAGTACTTTAACAAATGCAATAAATTTATTTATTTACAATTCATATATATCTGAGCATGCTGTAAAGATAACCATCACCAAAGGAATTTGTTAAAAAGTATTTTCTGACAGAAAAAAAGTGTTTCATCAGAAAGTGTAATCTAATTATGTTTCCATCACAAGATGTGGGAGGAAGTATTCCACAGGATTCTTGAATATTACTCAACAGAACAGTTTCTGAATCATCCTATGAATAAAAATAAATAAATAAAAGGCATTGAGAATGTTTCCTTTAAAATAACTCATCTCGCCGGGCGTGGTGGCGCACGCCTTTAATCCCAGCACTCGGGAGGCAGAGGTAGGAGGATCGCTGTGAGTTCAAGGCCACCCTGAGACTACATAGTTAATTCCAGGTCAGCCTGGGCCAGAGTGAGACCCTACCTCAAAAAATAAAAAAATAATAAAATAAAATAAAATAAAATAAAATAACTCATCTCCTGAGAACTGTTTCATTACCTGATTAAACTTCTCCAGATCTATGCTGATTATATAAAGTTTAGATAAAGTTTTATGAGGAAAGATAAAAATGTACTGCTACTTTCACTGGGTAAGATAAAATCAATAACAAGATGACTGGTTATATGACCCCATTTAAAATAGCACCCCAAAATGATGGAGAAAGATTTCTAAAAGACAAAATATTATAAATATTTTAGAACTTTGATTGATGGACATTTTTTAGCAGTTTGAGATACTTCAAGTAGATAGTATATTTTTCTCTAGGTAAAACTCATAGCTTAAAACTAAAAGATGGTAAGTCTCAATTCTGAAGATACAGTACTAAGTTAGAACATCTTGAGGAATCTATTTCTAAAAGACAATTCAGTGTGTCATTTCTCTAAAACCCACACCTTTCCTGTGTAGTTTACCTACACAGATCCTACAGTGAGACCTGCAATCCCATTGACCCCACGACCAGTGTATGACAGTAACAGCTCACATACTCAAAGGTGACTAATCCAGGAACTTCAGCTCTCCAGAACATGCTATCAGAAAGTGATAAAACCATTGGAATAACATATCCCAAACTGTGTGTGTTGTATACTTATTGAAAAGATTGCTAGGTCTTAATCCCAGTACCTAACTTTTGATGCTATTTAACTCTTATGTGTTTGTTCTTCCTATCTATAGCAAGTTGGAAGCAATAATTTAGAAATTTGAGCCTGAAGGCAGCATATTGCATACAGGAGAAACTGATAATATATACCCTGAACATAAAAAATGAGACCCAAAATTACTGCAGAAGAATTTCTGCTTGATTTGGGGCGGGGGGCATTGATTTCAAGTGAGGGAGGCAGAGACCTAGCTGGGAAGCTTCTGTCCTGAAAAGAGCGTTTGTCTCTAGCCTCACACACAGGATGCCCAGAATAGGTCTGTTTGCTAGGAGAGTTGAAGGAAGCGTTTTACCTAGTGTTTGAAGGAAATGATTTTTTTCTAAACCAAACAGAAATAAGTAATTTACAAGAAAGCACCTTTCCACTGAGCCATCTTCCCAGCTCCAGAAATAAGTAATTTGAAAATAAACTTAAACACCAATTTCTTTCCTCCAAATCAATAAAGAAGCAGCTCAAGGAAGAAACAGAAACCCTGATACACAGTGAGCCTGAGGTGTCAAGCAGTGGACACTGAGGGTCAAGCAGTGAGGACTGAGGGTCAAGCAGTGAGGCCTGAGGGTCAAGCAGTGAGCCCTGAGGGTCAAGCAGTGAGCCTGAGGTGTCAAGCAGTGAGCCCTGAGGGTCAAGCAGTGAGGCCTGAGGTGTCAAGCAGTGAGCCCTGAGGGTCAAGCAGTGAGGCCTGAGGGTCAAGCAGTGAGCCCTGAGGGTCAAGCAGTGAGCCTGAGGTGTCAAGCAGTGGACACTGAGGTGTCAAGCAGTGAGGCCTGAGGTGTCAAGCAGTGAGGCCTGAGGTGTCAAGCAGTGAGGCCTGAGGGTCAAGCAGTGAGCCTGAGGTGTCAAGCAGTGAGCCTGAGGTGTCAAGCAGTGGACACTGAGGTGTCAAGCAGTGAGGCCTGAGGGTCAAGCAGTGAGCCTGAGATGTCAAGCAGTGAGCCCTGAGGGTCAAGCAGTGAACCCTGAGGGTCAAGCAGTGAGCCCTGAGAGTCAAGCAGTCAACACTGAGGGTCAAGCAGTGAGGACTGAGGGTCAAGCAGTGAGCCCTGAGGGTCAAGCAGTGAGGCCTGAGGGTCAAGCAGTGGACACTGAGGTATCAAGCAGTGAGCCCTGAGGGTCAAGCAGTGAGCCCTGAGGGTCAAGCAGTGAGCCCTGAGGTGTCAAGCAGTGAGGCCTGAGGGTCAAGCAGTGAGCCCTGAGGGTCAAGCAGTGAGCCTGAGGTGTCAAGCAGTGAGCCCTGAGGGTCAAGCAGTGAGGCCTGAGGGTCAAGCAGTGAGGCCTGAGGGTCAAGCAGTGAGGACTGAGGGTCAAGCAGTGAGGACTGAGGTGTCAAACAGTGAGCTGGGAGGGTCAAGCAGCGAGGCCTGAAGCTCAAGCAGTGAGCCTGAGGTGTCAAGCAGTGAGCCTGAGGTGTCAAGCAGTGAGCCCTGAGAGTCAAGCAGTGAGGCCTGAGGGTGAAGCAGTGAGGCCTGAGGGTCAAGCAGTGGACACTGAGGTATCAAGCTTATTTGATGAATTTTCTAGACATGACTTCATTATCCCTCACATATACAGATAGGGAAAGAGTTCTAACTGATAAGGAATTACTTTCTAAATTTCAAGTAGCTCATGAGAGCTTGAACGCTGAGTCCGTCACTAGCCAGTAACACTGCTAGTAGATAGATATTAACTATAACCCACAGAGAAAATATTTTTCATGATTGTTTCTGGTATATGGGGTTAATACACTTCACTTAATAGTAATTCTTATAACTGGTAAGAATAGCATGACCATGCCACTGGAAAGCAAAGGGCAAACACAGTACTAAGAAACACATGACACATGTTCAGCCTCAAACATTTAAAAACCTGCACTAGTCAGTGAAGGGAAACATGAATGAAAGTGAGACACATATGCCTGGCTGATAGAAATGTGAGCTTGTACATTTTTTCCAGATACTAATTTGTTGATATATTTACCAATTTTTGGCTTGGGAATTTTGCTTTATGACTTATTACAAGAAAATAATGCAAAATGTTTAAAACCTAAGCTTTTTCAATAAGACCTTCTTAATTTATATACCAAACAGAACATTGCTTCCTTCTATTAAATATTAAAAAATTGAAGCTGGGTGTGGTGGTGCACGTCTTTAATCCCAGCCCTCTGGAAGCAGAGGTAAGAGGATTGCCATGAGTTCAAGGCCACCCTGAGACTACATATTAATTCCAGGTCAGCCTGGGCTAGAGTGAGACCTTACCTCAAAAAAAAAAAAAAAAAAATTCAATTAATAAAATGAATTATAATAGGGAAATACTTCAGTACATTAGTTTTAAACTCAATTTAATAAAATACTGTAATAAAAATAAGTGATTGTTTTTTCTTTGTATGTGTGTGCACGTATGTGTTCATGTGTTCAGGGAGTACATGAGTGTATGCATGCATGTGCAGGCCAGAGGGGGATCACAGGTGTCATTCCTCAGATGCCATATACCTTTTGTGAGATGGGGTCTCTCACTGGGCTGGAGCCCAGTAGGTAATCATCTAAGCCTTAGAGATCCTCCTGTCTCTGCCTTCGCAGTGCTAGGATTACAAGCACACACCTCCATGCCTGACTTCTTTTACGTGTGTTCAAAGGCTCAAATTCAAGTCCTTCTCCTTGTAAGACAAGAACATTCCAGGCTGAGCTATCTACCTGATCCTAAGTTAACAGTTTTGATAGCATTCTTTGGCAAAGCTTTGCCTACAATGGGAAATAGTCAAATATCCACCAATAAGTAAAGGGTTAGGTAGAAATCTGTGAAATATTTGGACAAAACTATTTAAAAGAAAAAGAACCAAATATTGATACATAACAAAATGGATAAATCTCAGAATAATTATGCTACTGTTAGCATAATTATTAGAGTAAGTATTACGAGAGCCAGGGAAAATGGGCATACTGTATGATTTAATTTAGATAAAATTCCAGAACATGCAAACACACCCACAATGACAGAAAGCACATCAGTTGTTCCCTGTGGAGTGAGCTGGGGCAGGAAGGTGGTGGGTGGGTGGAGAAAGGGTGTTAAGGAGACTTTTTATGGTGGCCATGTTCACCTACTGATTATGGTAGATATATGGAGTAACACACATAAATAAGGAACTGTCCTTATTATGTGTTAACTATACCAAATATATAAAGCTATTATTTTCTTTTTTTTTCTTTTTTGGTTTTGCAAGGTAGGGTCTCACTCTGGTCCAGGCTGACCTGGAATTAACTATGTAGTCTCAGGGTGGCCTCGAACTCTCGGCGATCCTCTTACCTCTGCTTCCCGAGTGCTGGGATTAAAGGCGTGCCACCACGCCCAGCCAAAGCTATTATTTTCATAAAAAGTTCAAGTTCCACTTGGAATTAGACTGAACTTTCAACTTTATCCCACAAATGCACATGTAAAACAATGACTATCTGAAGTTGGCTCACACACAAACGTATACTTCCTTGAGAAATACAAATAGTAGCCCTAAGTATCACAAAGCAATGGTGAGAGAAGGGCTAAGATTGGGATAGGTTCAAATTCCTGCAGGGAAGCATGCCAGCTTTTGTGGATAAAGTAAACCTTCAGACACTCTTGCCTGGAATCGTTCCTCATGGAAATTTCTCTCTGGATCTCAGGGATCTTGAACATGAGGAAAAGGAATAACTTTACTGGGCTATATGCATGGCAGTTACTAGAATCAAATAATTCCACCTCAAAATAGATTAATCAAATTTCTTATTTAGATATTAGTATTTTGTGATATATCCTAATTCAGTAAAATACTCTTATTTTGCTAATGAAATATACACCTATAAGTATAAAGAAACCAATGTTAGTTGATAATAAAATGATGTCCCTTCAGTGGTGACCCAAGGCTTTTTTAAAAAAATTATTTATTTATTTTTGGAGAGAGACACAGAGAGAGACAGACAGAGAGGGAGAGGGAGACAGATAGAGATGGGCGTGCCAGCAGTCTCTCAGCTGCTGTAAACAAAATCCAGATGTGTGCGCCCCCTTGTGGCCAAGTGCGGCATTGCGCCCTTCCGTCACTTTGCATCTGGCTAAACGTGGGACCTGGAGATTGGAACCGGGTTCTTAGGCTTAGCAGGCAGGCGCCTTAACCGCTAAGCCATCTCTCCAGCCCCCAAGGCTCTTTTTTGATCTTAGCCTTTGCCATGCCCCGCAAAAAGAATCACTTCTCTCCAAGCAAAACTTTTCAAGAACATGTTGCTTTGAAAGATTTGCCCCTATTTCCTTGAAAAACAATTCATTTTTCTTAAGAAAATCCTAAGGGTCCCTCCTCATTTGCATAAGGCAAAAACATTCTTTAGTGAGTCTCAGACTGTGATATTTTTATAAATGACCCAATTACTCTCCTTTTAGCATCTTTAAGCATTCCACATTCCGGTCCAATTTCTGGTCACACATACACACATTTTTTTTTATAATTATGGAGGAAATAAAAAAGCTCCTGGAAGCAAAAAGAAACTGTTGACTATAAACAGAATTAGTTATTTACGTTATTTAGGATTTATAAGTATTTCTCTGATTTCCAAACATGGGGGGGGTAAAACTCCATGACAGCATTCAGACATAATTTGCTGAATAAAACTGGTCCTAGAACTTAAATCTGCAAAAAGAATGTTTAAGAAGCCGGCATCTTCCATGTTCATAAATATTAGTTAACACCCTCCCAGGATTTTTCATTTAGACACAGTTCTAGGTACTGTTCAGAGTTTACTAAATACACCTGGTCACCTCTTGACAATCATATTTTAAAAACACAAAAATATTTTTAAATCATGTCTATAGAGAATCCGATACAGAATCTAACTGACTTTTCATCGCTGGTCACTTATGGGACCTACATCTTCACGTAGGGTCAACACAGTGCAAAATGGGATTAACACGTCTAGTTTGTCATGTAAACCTTCGTAGTAAGCTTGCATGGTGGCTCGCACCTCTAATTCCCATACTCTGGAGTTTGAGGCCGAGTTCATTTACTGAGAGTTTGGGGCCAGCCAGGGCTACATAGTGACTTTACAAACCAGCCGTGGCTACAGAGAAAGAATCTTTCTCAAAAGAAATATTTTGGTGACATTAGGAAGGGAGAAAAATAGAGTAACTAGGGCTAGAGAGATGGCTTAGCATTTAAGGCACCTGCCTCCTAAGCCTAAGAACACTGGTTCCAATCTCCAGCGGTTCCAATCTCCAGGTCCCATGTTTAGCCAGATGAAAAGTGACACAGGGTGCAATGCCGCACTTGACCACAAGGGGGTGCACGCATCTGGATTTCGTTCACAGCAGCTGAGAGGCTGCTGGTGCGCCCATCTCTATCTGTCCTCCTCTTCCTCTCTCTCTGTCTCTCTCTCTGTGTCTCTCTCCAATAATAATAAAAAGACTTTATAAAAAAATAGAGTGACTATTGAGTTCTTGCTCTTTCATTACTCAACAATGATATGAGCGCCACATATTGGTGGCAAAAAGTGGGTGATGCTCTTCAAATATGTATCCTCACATTCACAATATAAGGAAGCATGACTCCATAGACAACTACACCGGATGTTAACACTATTTTCAATCTGAAATAAAAACAGAGAGGGGGCTTCAGAGATAGCTTCGTGGTTAAGGCACCTGCCTGCAAAGCCAAAGGACCCAGATTTGATTCCCCATGACCCACGTAAGCCACATGCACAAGGTGGTACATGCGTCTTGGAGTTTGTTTGCAGTGGCTGGATGCCCTGGCATGCCCATTCTCTCCATCTCTCTGCCTTTCTTTCTTTCTTTCTTTCTTTCTTTCTTTCTTTCTTTCTTTTTCTTTCTTCCTTCCTTCCTTCCTTCCTTCCCTCCTTCCTTCCTTCCTTGCTTCCTCCTTCCTTTCCTCTTTCTTTCTTTCTTTTTCTTTTCTTTCTCTCTTTCTTTCTTTCTTTCTTTCTTTCTTTCTCTCCCTCTCCCTCTAATAAGTAAATAAAAATAAAATTTTTTTAAACTAATAAGAAAGAAAATCAAGTGTGCTTAATTGTTTCTTCCAACAAACCTTCCTAGTCCATAAAACAATAAAATGTTCTCTGATCAGATCATACACCTCCCCGATCATATGCATGGTAATCACAAATCACAGTGGAACTTCCAGCTAAGGTTTTGAGCTGCAGTTCTAGAAACTGAAAGCCAATGGCAGCATTACACAGAACATGGCAAAAAAAATTGGAACGCCTTTACACTGTCCTGTTAACTTCCTGTAGTTTTGCTTGTAAAGCCTCTGTTAGCAGCAAAAATGACTTATTCAAATAATTTTAATGATTAGTTAATCACCACAAACTTGAGTCACGGCTCTGTCTTTCATTTTCTGCACCTGACTTCCATGCCTCACTTATCTCATCTTTTAAATAGGGCTGGAGAGATGGCTTAGCGATTAAGGCTTCAAAGCCAAAGGACCCAGGTTTGATTCCCCAGGACCCACGTGAGTCAGATGCACAAGGTGGTACATGCATCTGGAGTACATTTGCAGTGTCTGGAGGCTCTGGTGTGCCCATTCTTTCTATTTGCCTCTCTCTCTCTCTCTCCATATATATATATGGTTGCCTCTCTTTCTCTGCCTCTCTCTCTGAAATAAATAAAACAATAAAAATTTATAAAAATTAAATGGGTGAACGAATGCATACCTGCCTGACATACAGTAGGCTGTTAATAAGATATCACCAAAAACATTCATAAGCCCTCATGCCTTACCTGCTTTTGCTATCTCAGTAATATGTATTGATTTAATCAACACTTCAAAAGTTACTAACTTGCTTTTGCATGGTTTACACACTTGTAAAATAAGGCTAGCTGACAAGAATGCATATTCAAATGAAAGATAAGCCTTACATGTATAAACTGTTAATAACCCTTGATGACAGAAAGATATCCAGAACTGCATTTCCTGTTTTGTATTTTAGTAGAGGTAAAATGCTAACTTGGACATAAGTTTTTCTTCATCTATATTATGTAAAATATTCTTCTTTAAGATTTAGTGCTTTCACAAAGGTTTACTTTATTGCTGAGAGATTGATAAAAAACAACACAAAATCTGTGGAAATAACTCATGACATTTTGAGCTATCACTTCACAGACAGACATCAGAAATCACACAGGAAATGAAATAAATGGTATAAAAGTAAATTTGTTTAATAATGGTTTATTTTATTTTGCTTCACTTTTTCTATTACTATGATTCAATGATTGGAGAAAATTATTCAGAAATATCTACATTTTGGCAACCACATAGGTTGCTAGATTGGCTATCTGGATAAATATTTTCATATGAATAGATAAATAAAATCCAATGGTTGTAATAATGAAAAGAAATTCTAACGAAATCAGTTTGTAGTCAGGATTCTCATGACATCAGACATATTATCTTTTCTTCATTATGATTCACAAGAGTATTTAAACCCTTCAAAATATGTCTAGCATTTCAGTTTTATGGAAACCATGTCAAACACATTCAGAACTCTTTCTAAAACTCAATTTTAAAATATGAACAAATAAAACTAATACACTAAAAGATTTGGAGACTTAAAAACCAGAAGAAAAAGTTTACTTTTTATCTGTTTTAAATAAAATTTAGAGACAACTAGCAGGAATTTTCCATCTTATCTAGTCTAAATAAGAGGACAAAAGGGTAGATAGTCCAGACTTCAAGCAGTGACCTATTAGATTAAAAAGAAGTCTCTTTGTCACAATTTTATCATCACTTGTAAGTGATAAAGTGCCAAAAGACAGGCTGGTGGCAGTGGCAATACATTTTCTTTGCAGCAGTAAAATCATCAACATGATGTCTGGATATGTGCAGCCTGCTTGAATATGAAAGCAATTTTCCAAAGCCCTGTAGCTTAATTCTATTGTTTTCATCAAGAAGGAGTATTCTAGATCACAATTTTCAGTGACTGATTCAGATGGACACAGCTTGAAAAATGAATGAACCAGCTCCACATATGATTACTGGAAAAGGTTCCAATACCATCAGCATTAGCTGAGCTTCTTAAAAAAGAGATTAAATACAATCAGGGCTGCTGTACATTTGTCTGCATAACACCCTTTGAATTCTTTTTCTAGTAAAGTATGGAAAGTGTTAAAGTAGAATAGAAGGAAAAATAAGAGCATCTAAATAAAACAAATCTAAGTAGCAGTTTAAAAAGAAAGTATATATCCCTGTATGTATGTAGACCTATATAAACATTTTATGTATAATTATATATTATATATTATGAATTATTTTTTACTATTCTATGATTTTAAAACAAAAGAATAGTACTCAAAATACAAACTCCATTAATGGTTATTTTCAACAAATTCACTGTAAGCTAGGTTGAACCCCTCAATGTTGAAATGTTAAGATGTCACCTATAAGTATTTTAGCCAGTTAAGACCAAAGGCAGTTTTAATTATTGTCATTCCTTAACAGCTTTTATGAATAGATTAATGACCTATAATTAGTAGTGTAACAATGTTGCTTAGAAGAGGATAGCTGATTTTATATCAAAAAGGATATGCAGGTTGTCAGGAGTCAAAACTTAATTTCTTTCTCTGCTCTTTTATGTCTCCCTTATGATTGGTTAAATATATGCTTTGGGAGTTCTTTGATAATTAAAAGACTTGTTTTGCTGATTAGTACCACAGGGATGGGGTGGAGCTCATATATATCTGATGATCTCAATTAATGGCTTGATAATATTCATTTTATGATATGAAGAAGTGTTTGCACTTAAGAAATAGGCAGGGTTTCTGAGTACATTTTGCTGCCTGGAGTTTTGAGCCTTACCCCACATTCTGGGCACATGACTCTAGATGTTAGGTCTCATCTCTTCAACACACGACTCCTGGAGTGGTGGGAAAGGATCTGTGTGCTTGCAGGAAGAGGTCTGTCGTTGTTCTGTGTTTCATGAGAAATCAGTGCTGCAGACCACCAGTAGATTGACTCTAACAAAATGCAATCTTTTAGTCTGGGAAAAATTCAAATAGAAATAAACGTGTAAAAAAAAAAAAAAAAAAAGAAAAGAAATAGGCAGGTGTGTTTGGGTAGTTGTTTTAGAGATGTACAAGAATGATGACTTACAGGGAAGTTTAAAAGATGAGACAGTACACACCCTAGAAGGCAATGCAAAGTGTTGATGGCCTGACAACTGCAACTCGCTTACATTGGAAGATATATAAGAAGGTAATGTAGCATTATTCTTAGCAAAAAAAAAAAAATGTATAATAACTACTATGCAGTGGAAATCTCAAAAATAATGTTTCCAGTCAGTTGCATTTTCAGAATAAGAAAAAACACCTAAACATCTCAAATATTTAACTTTGAAAATGTTCACATAGGAAATTGTTCAGCATCATGCCTCCTATTTCATTGACTTATGATTTTGAAAGTCTATAGAAGCTCATTATGCACACAAAATATAACTGTAAAAGGTCAATAGTTGTAGAGGAAAATAGCATAAAAGATCAAATTTAGTATGCATAGATATAGAACACACCTAAATAATTAATTATTTAATAAATGCCTAATTTTAGCTAGCTTTTTAAAACTTCATCTGGTCTTCTAAGACAATGAGGAAAAAAGTCTTGTTGATTGGGAATTCCTATCTTGTGGTTTTACTTGTCCAGGAAAATGTGATGTGGAAAAGAATACAATTTTATTTTTTTTTTTTTTGGTTTTGCAAGGTAGGGTCTCACTCTGGTCCAGGCTGACCTGGAATTAACTATGTAGTCTCAGGGTGGCCTCGAACTCTCGGCGATCCTCCTATCTCTGCCTCCCGAGTGCTGGGATTAAAGGCGTGTGCCACCACGCCCGGCTACAATTTGATTTTATGAGCCATGAATGACACTACCCACCCACCTGATAGGCTTAGCTTACCTAAGTAGCAGCCTCCATGGGGAAGCTTCAACCTGGTCATGTGTTGTTTTTAATTTTTTTTTAAGACAGATAATAGAAATCATGAGATCTCTGTCCTTAGAATCCTTCTAAGAGATAAGGCGGCAGCCCGGCTAGGTGATCTACCAATAAGTGGGTGGTCACCAAATCAAAAGTGAGAGCTGAGGACCTTGTGTGAGCCTGTCCTTCCACAGTAGAATTTAAAATCAGGGTAGTAGAGGGTAGTGAATACTTCTAAATTTGCCATTATTTCCTCAATTCTCACCCTATTTCCTCTTATCTACTCTGACTTCTTTTTTTTTGTAAGAGGGAATGCTCCACATTAAAATATAGCACAAAAAATGGAAGTTTCCAAGTCCTTTGATCTACCCTCTTCATGGTATAGTGAAAGGAAATCAGACAGAAAGAAGCAGTGATTTGTTCAATATCATAAAAACCAATTGTTCTATTGCCACAGCTTGAACCCTAATCTTTTTTCTGTTTGATACAAGCCTTTCATATTTTACAAAATATAGGCCTAAAAGGTAGTTTTAATTAGCTTTGTGACATTATAGGAGCTCTTAGAATTTGGAAACTAGTACACATAAAAAGATATGTTCTAGTTGTAAAATAACATATAATACCAGCAAATATTAGTGATATTTATAAATTAATCACATGTCAGAAAGTATGATCAGAAAATCCCATCAGCTATCAAGTATATGAACAAACCTCCCTGGCATCATATTCAGCTGTATGTAACAGACACTACTGCACAAAAAGGAGAAGAACATACATTTTTTTTGCTAAAGACTATCTAGAAATTTCTTTAGGATTGAATATAAGTTAAGCCCAAAACAAGCCTCAATAAATTTAGAAGGACTAAAATCGTACAAAGAATGTTCTGTAATAACAATTAAATGAAAATAGAAATCTATAACAGTAAGAAATTTGGTCGATTCATAAATATATGTATATTAAGCAACATATATCACAATAAACATTAGACAATATTTTCAGATAAATGAAAATGAAGGCACAATACACCAAAACTTACAGACATTATTTAAACAAGATCTTAGAGGGAATCTCATAGCTATAATTAGATATAATAAAAATGAGAGCCGGGTGTGGTTGTGTACACCTTTAATCCCAGCACTTGGGAGGCAGAGGTAGGAGGATCACCATAAGTTCGAGGCCACCCAGAGACTACATAGTGAATTCCAGGTTAGCCTGGTCCAGAGTGAGACCTTAACTTGAAAAACCAAAAAAGAGAGAGAGAGAGAGAGAGAGAGAGAGAACTAGAGCTGGTCATGGTGGTATAAGCCTTTAATCTTAACACTTGGGAGACAGAGGGAGGAAGATCCCATGAGTTCAAGGTCACCCTGAGACTACATAGTGAATTCCAGGTCAGCAGGGGCTACAGTGAGACCCTATCTTGAAAAAAAAAAAAAAAAAAAAGAAATGACTTCCATTTTAAAAAAACTAGAAAGAAAAAATCAAATTAAATTCAAAGCAAGTAGAAGAGATAAATAAATTAGTTCTAAAGCAAATTAATAACATCTTATCATTTGTCTCAATATTTATGGGCCTAGTGAACATGGTGCTAAGCAAAATAAGAAAGACACAGAATGAAGACAGTACATGATTTCACTTCCGTGTGGTGTGGAATGAGAAAAAAGCAAATATACAGACATAGAAAACATACAGTAGTGAACAAGGACATTAATGAGCTGTAGCTCAGAATATGCAAAGTGGAAGAATGGAGAGCAAACCAGTTTGGATATTTAATGGACAAGTGTCCTCCATGTAACAAAACTGACGTTATGTGGAATTAATGCTAATTGAGCAGATTTTTGCTGCACCTATGACAAAAATAAAAATTTGACAACTATTCATGACAATAGATTCATTCTTTTGCTTCAATTAAGTAATCTTTATTGCATATAGTTCAGTATATAGGTAGTATACTATACATATGTACCCTACAACATTATAAATCTATATAAAATCAAATGGAGACCCCCTAAAAATAAAGTAATATATATTTGGGAAAAAATGAAATAGAGAAGAGAAAAAGGAACAAGTTAACAAAATGAAATTATAAAACTTCATTTCACTTTACAAGGTACACCAAAAGAAAATACTGAAAAAAAAAAAAACCCTTCATGTCAATAAAATGGATAGTCTAAGTGAAACACAAAATTCATATGAATCATATGAAGATCCTAGCCTAGAATTTTCATACTCATGTGTTATTATAGGAGGGAGAGTGTGTAGACACAGGAAACTAGAACAGAGCCCATGAAAAGAGGAAAAAAAGAGGCTCTAATAGAGAAGGCTACGGCAGGTAGCAGATCTTAAGTGATATGAAAGTAAAGAGGGAATACTGTGGGCCCGAATGTGAATGCAGAGTAAAATAAAGAGATTGGGCAGAGGAGGGGCAGGCTTAACCAAAACTAAGAACTTGTATTAATAACAAATGAATAATAGAAAATACAATACTGAATAAAAGCTAAGCATTGTGGCACATGCTTGTAATCCCAGCATTCTGGAGGCTTGTTCAAGAGGATCATGAGTTTGATGACAACCTGGGCTACAATAATAAGTAAGACCTTGTCTCAAACAAAACAAAGCAAAAATTCCTATTAAGATGAAAATATTGACACATATCAAAAATATATAAATACTGAGTAAACCTATCGTAAATAGAGATTAATTATTAATTTACAAATTTCTCACAAAATATGAAGAATTAATGATAGCCATTTTGACTGAATTGAAATGAAACCTCAAAGCAGTTTTAATTTACATTTTCCTGTTTTCAAGTATTACTAGCCAATTTTGTTTCTTTCTTTGAGAACTGTCTATTCAACTCATCAGCCCAGTCAGAATCTAGTATTCAATATTATCAATTCTTTGTATATCCTAGAAATCCATCCCCTGTCTGTGTGTAACATGGGCAAAGCTGGAAAGCAACTTATTCACTGCTGGTGGGAAGACAAACTTGTCCAGCCACTATGGAAATCAGTATGCAAGTTCTTCGAAAAACAAAAGTTAGAACTATCATATGACCCAGCAATCCCACTCCTGGGTATATACTAAAAGGACTTTAAGTCAAATCCCACAGAACATACTACTTATGCATCCATATTTACTCCTGCACTATTCACAATATACAGGCAAGAGAATCAGTGTATATGTGTATCAACAGAGAGATGGATAAAGAAATGTGGTACATATATAAAATTGAATTTTATTTAGGCATAAAGAAGAATGAAAATTATTAGAACTGGAAATTATTATTTTAAGCAAAATAAACAAGGCTCACAAATACCATGTTTTCTATTATATGCAGAATCCAGATATAAAACTGTGTGTGTGTGTGTGTGTGTGTGTGTGTGTGTGTGATCAGAAAGGGAACATTAAGGAGAAAGAAATCTCAAGAGACAATAGTGAGTAACGGAATAAGCATGAGAAGGAACTGGAAGAGAAGACTAACTAGGAGAAAGAAAAGATTCAGTCTGAGGTGGGGAGAAGGAAGCTCCCAAAAGGACATGGGAAAAGGATAACAAATAAGAATAAAGTATAATGATACAACATGTGAAAATGCCATGAGATAACCTACTACTCTCTGTGCTAATGAAAAAAAATCAGTATAATAACAAAAGATTATCACCAAATCTTCACAAACTTCCCCAAAATAAAATATGAAACCATTCCCAACTAGTTCTTCAAAGCTAGTATTATTACACTGTGATCAGATAAGCACATACATACATATACATGCACACATACACAACATAGAACAATAATCCTTATGTTGTACAAATATAAAAATTTTCAACAAAATACTGAATCCAGCATCTTATAACAATGATTATACACCATGACCACGTGGGCTTTATTCTAGAAATGATGTTGGTTGAATATACAGACTTGAAATAAGCGGGCCAGAAATGTAGCTCAGTTGGTAAAATGCTATACTAGCATGGATGAATAACTAAATTCAATCCTCAGGACCATATTAAAAATAAATAAATAAAACTTGGTTGTGATGGCACATGCCTATATTCCCAGCATTCATAGGCAGAAGAATTGCTGCAATTTTGAAAGCAGCCTGTTCCATCATAGGGAGACTCCACCTGAAAAAAAATTAAATGAATATAGTTGTAGCAGACAGCTTCAGGTTCGCTGAGATGAACTTCCAGACCAGGCACAGTTATGGAGGAAGGGATATTATTTATTGAAGCTTACAGATCCAGGGGAAGTTCCATAATGGCAGAAGAAGCTGGCCTGCCTTCACAGGGCCAAGCAGAGAGAGAAAAGCCAAGCCACCAGCTACACAGCACACTAAGCAAAACTACAGTCAAAAGGTCACACAGCACACTTACAGGAACTCCTGCTAGGCACACTTTGCATATCTTTACAATGGAATCTCAAACTCACCATTAACATCTTAAGACCAGCCCCCAGTGACATTGCCTCTAGGAAGGTGATTGTAGATGCAAACTATAAAGTAATAAAACATTGAATATATTGGAGGCCATCTATTCAAACTACCACATTCCGCCCCTGGCCCCCAGTAGATTTATGACTATCACACATTGTAAATTGTACTCAGTCCAATTTCAAAGGTTCTTACAGTCTTGACCAACTTAAGATAGTGAGTCCTGTAAAATCAAACAAGTTAAATACTTTCAACATGTAAAGGCACAGAGTAAACATTTTTAACTGTGTAAGGAATAGCAAGGAGAAACTAGAACAATGCAAACTCACCCACCATCAGCCGTCATCAAACTTCTGCAGTTCAAGTTCAAAATAACCAGAGACTGACAGTCTCCAGGTTTTCCAATTCTGCCCCTCCAGCTGGGCAGAGTTGCCAGGGAAAACTTTGATCCCAGGCCAACACTGCACTACATGGGAGTCCTTGCATAGTCCTGGTATATCCAAAACATCTTCAGGTCTCCATGCAAACCACTGTACATCTTCCAAAGGCTCTTCCAGCCTATTCCTGAGGGTCTTCATGCCCTGCCTCATGCCACATCTCAGCAGCAGCTCCTGGAACCGTGTGCAATTCATGACCACTCCATGCATTTTTCATGCTTCCAAAACTAATACCAGGTGTGCAGGACACAGCCATATTCTTAATCCAGGGACAAAATAAACCATAGCCTTGAAAAGCAGGTTCCTTCTCCAGTTAGCTCTTTCCAAGAATTTGCATTTTTAACAGTCTTTCCTCAGGCATCCTCTTCATTGTTTTAATGTAAATCAACTCAGGCCACCTTCCTTCCACCTTCCTTAAGATTGCTAATGTGGTTGACAATAGCAGCTCAGTAACCTGAAACCAGTCTCAGTGCCTTTATAAATTTTAACTTGCTTGAGGTTTTCCAACTTAAAATCTTAAAATCTCAGTCTGATATCTTTAGCCAAGCACATCAGTCAATTACAAATTTAAGTTTGATCAAACTTTCTGGGCCTGGATAGCGGAACGTAGCCGTCTCTTATGCCAGTAGCCCAGTTCCAACAAAGTCCTCTGCACTCTTTCCTTCCCCTGAGAAAGCTCATAAGCCAAGCCTGGAAGTTCAATACTGTCTGCACTTAGCATTCTCAAACTCTCGTCAGAATAGCCCATAAAACTTGGCTTACCACTCCAGAAGGCATCTTCAGTTGCAAGCACCAAGTCCATGCCCATTCCTCCAAAACAAAAGTTCCAAAAGATGAATATCCACACGGTCAGGTTCATCTCACCCCACACTCCTCGGTACCACTTTACTGTAGCAGACAGCTTCAGGTTCACTGAGATGAACTTCCAGACCAGGAACAGTTATGGAGGAAGGGATATTATTTATTGAAGCTTACAGATCCAGGGGAAGTTCCATAATGGCAGAAGAAGCTGGCCTGCCTTCACAGGGCCAAGCAGAGAGAGAAAAGCCAAGCCGCCAGCTACACAGCACACTAAGCAAAACTACAGCCAAAAGGTCACACAGCACACTTACAGGAACTCCTGCTAGGCACATTTGCATATCTTACAATGGAATCTCAAACCTACCATTAACACCTTAAGACCAGCCCCCAGTGACATTGCCTCTAGGAAGGTGATTGTAGATGCAAACTATAAAGTAATAAAACATTGAATATATTGGGGGCCATCTATTCAAACTACCACAATAGTACTCTATATTTAAAAATAAGTGACAAGATTAGAAAATATGAACAACTTAAGAGACACAGAAATAGCAACATGAAACAGCTTCTTAACAAGAAATAGACATCAATGAAAAATCATATCTAATTAACATCTTACTTAATTTTAAGGGATGAAATATTTGTCACCTAACATCAGGAATAAAACAAGGATATCTATTCTTGCCATTTCAGTTTATAGAGTAATTCAAGGGTTGGTTTTTTTTTTTTTTTTTTTTGGCAATTTTTTTTTGGGCTGGGAACATGAAGTTACTCGCATAGGAAACAAAAAAGTAAAACTGTCTTCCCCAAAGGGAAAATCTTATATAGATAAAATGCAAAATGTTACCTAAAAACTAAAAGTAATGAATGAGTTTATCAAGTTTTTATGATACAAGATCAATATCAATAAAGAAGTAGTGAACAAGCTGAAAATAAAACTAAGAAGACAACACCATAGAGCATCAAAAACAATTCACTACAAATGATAAGACATTACTGAAAAATTAAAAACAAATCCTGTGTTTGATCTATTTGATAAGTAGGTGTTGATAAAACTACATAATGAAATAATATTTATCCATAAAAATAAATATATCACTAGAAAATGTTACAAAATACATGAACTCTTGAACAAACAAAAAGTAAAAGAAATCAGCCACAAAAGATCATATATCTATAATTTCACATGTATAAAATATCCAAGGCATGTGAGATGTATATCCTGGGTATGGAGGATGAAAGCAGAAGGTAGAGAGTTTAAGAATACATGAAGCCCTATCTTTAAAGAAATAACTAAAATTATTTATTCAATCATTAATTTAATACAGAAGTATCCCTGCACTGACAGAAGATTGTCAGAGAAGAGAAATTAGGGAAAAGGGAAAAAAGTGTAAATGGTAATGATCATAGAATATCTTATTGATGTGACCAAAAATGTTCGATGGTGGTGATTATTGCAAATTTTTGTGAATGTATTAAAATATTGTGATGAATTTTTAAGTGGTTACTTATATACATGTATGTATGTGTGTGTATTCTTTTTCAATAATACTCTATTTCAATTCTTTTATTGAAATTCTATTTCAATAAAACCATTGTTAACAAAAATGTTTTAAAATATAACACACAAAATCAAATAAAAACCAAGCAAGGCAAATTGGGCAGAGGATATTTAAAATTTTAGTAAAGGGAATGTATCACCCCAAAATAATATGCTAAATACATAACCAAGAAAACAATTAAAATGAGGATCATAAAATGACATAATATAACATATTCTGGGAATAATATAATATAACATGATATGATATATAATACAAAGGATTGTGTGGTGGATATTGAAATGCAGTTAGAAAGGAACCAATAGAAAAATGAAGCTTATAAGCATCAGGCTAGCATTCAGAGGTGAGGGATCAATGTAGAAGAATGTCTTCTGCTCTGTCTTCTTTCCCTTGGTGTTAGCCTGTAATGAACATATTCAGAAATACCAGAGCATGCCTCCCTAAAGGGCCCGGACTTAAAAAGCTTAGCAAAGCAGGACAGACCTTGGGCTACTATATTCATTACTGTATTCACTGCTGGACAAAATACGTAGCCACAAGAAACTAAAGGAAGAAAAGGGTTTCATCTGGCTTACAGTCCTGGGGTGTAGTCCATTATGGTCATAAGACATGGTGACGGGAGCAGAAGCCCAGCTGGTAGCATTGCACTGGCAGTCAGGAAGCAGACAGTGAATAGGAGGTAATAATGGGCTATAAAACCTCAAGGCCTGCCCCAATGGCCCACGTCCTCCAGCAAGGTTCTAGTGACCCATGATTCCACAACTTCCCCAAACAGTGCCACCAGCTGAGGAACAAGTGGTCATTGCTAAGGGGGGCAGTTTATATTCAGACCACAAGGGCTACCTATCAGTACTGGTTCAAACCTCTGATAAACTTCCCTGTAACAAAATATACCCACAAAACTTTAAAACCCAGCTGTTAATTTTATATATAAATGGAATATGACAGTGAAATTAGCATCTGTCCAAAATATCTTTTCATATCTACTTTATTCATGTATGCACTCTGAATGTACATGTAGCAATGTAAGCATGCTTATTCAAATGTTTTGTTTACTTTCTTGCTTCCCTTTCCTCCTTGCTTCTCACTGACATCAAACTCCTCCCCATGACTAATCCACAATACAAACATATACTATGCAACCTTTCTCAGTATTCATATATCACTGTAGAATTACACAATTATCTGCTAGACATTGCTTAGCTTTTCCAAAATGAGGTCATGGTGCACTTCTCTACTTCATGATTTTTACGCTAAGGTGTCTAGTGAAAATTCAGGCATGATGTACACTTGTAATCCCATCTCTATAAAGAAAGCAGCAGAACAAAAACATGAGTTCAAGGCCAACTGGGGTTATATAGTAAGACCTTGGCTGAAAAAAAACAAAATAAAACCATACCTGTGGATATTCTTCCACCTCACCTAACATCACTTTGTTGTATTCTTTGAAAGCTGCATAGTCACCCTAACTCCCATGCTGTGACTATGCTGTCATATATGTCATTATCTCATTTGTGGAAATACATTTTGTTTCTACCTTTTGGCTGTTACAAAAAGAAAGCCAGCAATAGATAGTCCAGAGCTACAGGTTCTTTCCCCACCTTCCAGTTCCCTAGTCCCAGTACACCCGCTGCTGTCTTGTGATGGCCTGCACCTTGCATGCATGCCCCAAAAGCAGGCGTTTTCCTCTGGCTTCCTGATTGACCTGTCCCTGGGTCTCAAAATCCCTGTTCCCCTGAGCCAGAGGGTGCACAGGTCACTGTGGGAGCTGGCCTCTGGCCCCTGGGTCCCCAGCTTCCAACTTCTGGTTCCCAAACCCCCTGGTTCCAATGATGAATGAGTTAATTGTCTTGAGAGATTCCCTTGCATGGGTATATGCAGGAAATTCTTAGTCACATTTAAGCAAAAAGTGTCTTATTTTTCATGTCTTCAAAACCCCTAAATCTCTGTATCTTTAAATTGCTGACTGTCACCCAGATAGGAGGAAAACAATAATTTGTGTGGGTGTGTGTGTGTACATAAAGACATTGTCATAAATTCATTTCTTACTTATACATATTAGTTATGGACATACTCTGTGTATAAACAGCACATGTTGGTCCCATCCTTACCCTCTTCCCTGTCCCCACCTCCAAAGGGGCCCTCCTTGTTGGGGATGCCAGTTATCCCCATGAGGATTGGAGGATGTGCATTGTGGGGATAGCCATCAGTTACGGGGAAGAGGCAATGTCTCTGTGTGTAATGTCCCAACTTGTGGTGCTAACAATCCTTCTGGCCCCTCTTCCACGAATTTCCCTGAGCCATGTTGGGTTCATTTTAGGTCTACTTTAGAGATAGGCTTTTGGGAGCCTCTGTGTCTCTGGATCTCTAATTTGGGAGGAGTTGAGTGTCCTCTGTGTCTATCTCCTTCACCTTTATGCTGATATC
This sequence comes from Orientallactaga sibirica, assembly GCA_036365145.1. Taxonomy (NCBI): domain Eukaryota; kingdom Metazoa; phylum Chordata; class Mammalia; order Rodentia; family Dipodidae; genus Orientallactaga; species Orientallactaga sibirica. Next base: position 1,480,687 of record JAEOAD010002853.1, read on the forward strand.
AGGTTCATCAAGAAAGCAGCACTCTTGCTCATTTCCCCAATTACTCTATAGTTTCAGCTGTGGCCCTGGTGAAGAGCAATGGGCTGATTCTCTCCTCAGTACAAAAACCACATGATCATTTCAATACATGAAGAGGAGGTCTTTGGCAAAATACATCACTTCGTGATCAAAACACTGGAGAGAATGGGTATGGATGGTTTATAACTCAAAACAATAAAAGCTATATATAAAGCACCTAAAGCTCAAATAATGCTTAATATGGAAAGACTCAAGGAGTTCCAGTTAAGATCAGGAACAAGACAGAGTTGCCCACTCTCACCACTGCTCTTCAACATAGTATGAGAAGCCCTAGCCCAAGCAATAAAAACGGAGGAAGATATAAAATGGATACAAACTGGAAAGAAGTCAAGTCATCCCTATTTTGACAGGATCCTACACATAAGTAACCTCGAACGTCTCCGTCTTAAAACTTCTAAAGGTGATTAATTCCTTTGGCAAAGTGGCAGGGTTAAAAATCATCACACAAAAATCACTAGCCTTTCTGCATGCAAAGGACAAATGTGTAGGGAAAGAAATCAGTGAGACTGTTCCATTTTCAATAGCCACAAAAAATCAAATACCTTGAAATACCACTAACCAAGGAAGTGAAAGACCTATTTAATGAAAACATTGAAACACTCAAGAAAGAAATTGAGGAGGACTTGAGAAAATGGAAAGACCTCACATGCTGGAGAGGTAGAATTAATATTGTGAAAATGGCAATTCTACCAAAAGCAATATACAGATTTAATGCAATACCAATAAAAATTCCAGCATCATTCTTCACAGAGATAGAGAAAGTGATCTCAAAATTCATATGAAATAGAAGCAGGCCTCAGATATCCAAACATATCCTCAGTAAAAGAAACAACTCTGGAGGTATCATCACAGCTGATCAAAAGCTATACTATACAGCTATAATAACAAAAATAGCATGGTACTGGCATAAAAACAGAAATATCGATCAATGGAACAGAATTGAAGACCAAAACCTTAGATCAAGAAGCTATAGCTACTTGATCTTTGACAAAGGTGCCAATAACAGACTGGAGAAAAGACAGCATCTTCAACAATGGTGCTGGTCAAATTGGACAACCACATGTAGAAAAATGAAACTAGACCCACCCATGTCAACATACACAAAAATCAACTCCAAATGGATTAAAGCCCTCAGTGTGACACCTGAAACTCTTCAAGTACTGGAAGAAAAAATAGGAGGTACTCTCCACAATGTAGAAGTGGAAAAGGACTTCCTGAACAATACGCCAGTAGCCCAGGAAATTAAACAATCTCTCAACCAATAGGATCTCATGAAGCTAAAAAGCTTTTGCACAGACAAACATACCTTAAGGAGAGCCAATAGATTACCCACTGAATGGGAGAAAATTTTCTCCAGCAATACAACTGACAGAGAGGCCTAATATCTAGTATCTACAAAGAACTTAAAAAACGACAACGAACCTGAAGGGAGGATCAGCTAACCACACCTCACCAGTTGAAACCATAGAACAACTCAGGGGAAGGGCAAGAATACAGCGTTCAAGGAGATCACAACACCAGAAAAAGGCTGAAGGAGATAAACACAGAGAACATCCAACTCCAACTAAGCCAGATATCCAGAGACACAGAGGCTCCCAAAACCTCATCAAGGAAGCAGAACTAAAATGACCCCAGTGTGGCTCAGGGAAACTCGCCGAAGAGGGGGCGGAAAGATTGTTAGAGTCACAAGTTGGGGCATTATGCACAGAGACTGGGGCCTATCCACCAGAACTCTTGAGCAAACTCACAATGCATGATAAACATTCCCCATTGATGAGGGTCCCTTTGAAAGTGGGAGGACGGGGAGGAGGACAATGGAACCAATACTATGAATGTAAAATCAGAATAATATAAATAAAAAATATATATTAAAAAAAACTAAACAACAACAACAACAACAAAACAACCCACTGAAATTCATTAGGATAGTTCAACTAAAGTTCTGTTTCATTTATTCATCTTTTCTGGTCCTGGATTGTGGTTTTCTATTCATAAACTGTTATTGCTTCCACCTTATACTATTTGTTCTACTTTCTTAACTTGAACGAATGCTTCCTCACCTTGTTCAGTATAAAACCTATGAATTTCTATCATCTCATATAATCTCAATTATTTCTCCTAATCCCAATGTTTCTTTTGCTTACTTATTAAGCTTATTGGAAAAAAGAACATGCTAGAACAAAGGCAAGTGTGGTGGAAATAAAATACCGTTCTTTACTATAGATACCAATGATATTTACATCAGAAAAACAAATACTCAGAGACCCAAAAGTTTTCCTAAGTCATTTTTCTAAATCTCTTTTCAGTTCCTACCCTGCACCCGTAAACAATTAGACCTAAACTCCTCCATGTTCCTGTAGCTCCTGCTATGTGTTCATATTCAGTTATATTGTCTTACAAGTCAAAATTTTGTTGTTAAGAGCAGAGTCTGGAATATGTATATGGTTCAAACCCTGTCTTCAACACTTATTAGCTATGTGATCATAGATGATACACTAAACTTCCCTGGGCCCAGGGTCTGTCTATACAGTTGTGTTTATGTCAGATGGCTGCCAGAGTATCAAGCTCACCTGGCTGGAACTCAGCAAGGCACTGGTATTTGATCTGCTCAGTAATGGTTGCTATTATTGCTCACCTTTACCTTCCCACTAGATCCTGAGGAAATGTGTTCTACACCCTAGCACCATGCCAAATATATGGTGTGTATAATGCACAAATGTTGGATAAAAAACTAGAAACTCCTAGGTGGTTTTCTTATATGTTTGTAGGAATGTACATGCATATTTATGCCAGCCAAACCAGAAAAGGTTAGTCTCAAACATGAACTTCAACGAAGACTGTATATGCATCTGACAAAGTCATCATAATTCCTAAAAATTCTCCCAAGAAATCTCTGATCTGAAATCATATTTTCCTGTTTCCATTAAATAGGTTTTTCATTGTTCTGGTCCTAAAATCTTACAGCAATATTTTTCTTAGAGAAACCACAATTTTCAAGACTAAAACAATTAAGAGGCACAGTAATGTTTAATGAAGAACAAAAGAAATACTAGAAGGATTTAATTCTCTTTAAAGAACCATTCAAATTCCAGTTTAAGAATGGTTTCAATTTTAAATAACATTGTCTCAAGTTATCTGGCGAATCCTACCTTGAGCACGCTGGCCCTGGAATGTCTTATGGTTCTCCCACCACGTTTTACACTGAACCTTTTCTCCCACCTCCTTAGCCACACTCTGCTCGCCCTCAAAGTTATTACTTTTTTTATAAAAAGGAAATATCAAACAAAAGGCAAATGGAGATTACAGAGTTGTTAAAAGCAAATCTTTGCCCACCTTTCTATTCTCTTATTCATATCCATGTCATGACTCTTGTTGAGAACAAGGTTTAGTGTCACTGTCCTCAATCAGTGTCCCTTCATTCTCTTTCATTAGGAGCTGTGTTTTCCTGACAAAGGATAACAAATGGACGCGATGGGTCTCTAATGTGCTTCTGACTACAGATTCTTCACCGTTTCTCCATGAGGAATTGCAATTATTTGTCATTTTAATAGGACTTGGCAAGGAGGTCTGAGCAACATGGTTATTATCTATCAATATGTATATTTTGTACTTATATTAACATTAGAATACCATTATTACTTGTCTCACATTGTATGAGCAAGATAAGATTATACCATGCAAAAACTGCTTTACATTCTCTTGAACTATACTCACATAACAAAAATTAAGGTAATTTAAGAGCTTGCACCATTTATATGTCAAATACTACCATTTATTATTATTAGTGAAGAAATAAGTTTACCTTTGACATAATTGAAAATGCACCAACATGTTTCCACTAATAATTAGAAATAATAAAGTGAATACTAAAACTCAAACCTTTTAAAACATTTATATCCATCCTCTTACATTCTGAAATAGTCTGGTGCCTAGTTTTTAATCACATTAGCATACTATGAGAATATTTCAATTTCAGATTATGTTTCTTACTTCTTTAGTTCTGCATTCTTCGAGGGGCTTGCATATAAGATTAATATTGAAATCGTTGAAGTTCAGGAACTAGCTTTATAAATAAGTGCTAATAATGTATCAGTCAACATTCTCTCTATGGATGAAGTTAAGATTGTATTATAATTATGATGAATTGTTACACCACTATCTAATTCTGGGAATTTAAAAATTGTTCTATAATTTTATTTTTCCTTTTTTTTATATCAACAAGCCCAAGCAAGTAAAATTCAAGGTTGTTGCAAGTAAATACTTAATTTTTTAATTGCTATATTGTAAACAAATGGAACACAAAGTCAAGCTTATTAGAATCTGTTTCTCATAATTACGGACAAGACACTGCAGTAAGAACCAGAGGAAACCCGTAAAGTATATTTTTATGCTTCTAATAAACAAAACCTACATCTTCAAATCTCCAAGTAAAATTAAAATTTTAGACTACCCAGTGATTATTAGCTAAGTGCCTGGTAGAAGCCAAGTATAATTTTTAAGCACCTACAATTCGCAGTGCACATACTGAGTGACTGATTTCCACTCATAAAACAGAATGGTGGACATCCAGACAACAATCTCTTTTCCAAGAAAACAAAGAGCAAAGCCCAGGCTGTAGCATCAGCCATGTGTGGGTGGTAGAACGAGCAGGGAGGGCAGAGACATGTGAGTGTTTCTGGGTAGAATTAGCAGAGAGGATGGAGAAAGAAATCTGGAAACATTTCAGATATCAGAGACATCACCCAGTCAGAAACACTATTTGTGCACTCAGAAAACAGAGTCCCTTCAAAAGGACTTTGAGTCAGACAGAATTGCAGAGGAATAAGAGACATGAGCACAGTGTTTTTAACACTACACACACACATGTGAGAAGAAAGATAGGTTGCATCATTCTCAAGGAAGCCATTAAGGACCTTTGCCACTTGCCTCACTGTCAAATAATCCCAAGAATACAAAATAAGCACTACTGCCCTGTATTCAAGCACAAAGAAGAGGCAAATAAAATACCAAAGACAGTGAAACAGCCAAATCCAAGACGGACAGACCTACAAGGAAGGGCTACATTATGTGCTGAGGTGTCACCTTGTACACTGGCATCTCACAGGCTCCTTCCTTTTCCGTTGCATGGGGAAAACAACTGCTTTCCAGTGTTGCAAGTAGACATTAAAAGATGCGCAAGTGCTTTAAACTTACCGACATGCACAGTGCCATGATTATTTTACTAATTTTATCTTATTCTTGTAAATCCAGGCCCTAAGAAGGATTTGGAGAAAGAACTTAGAAAGAGAGTAATATGTGAATGAAAACCTTATTCCTTCAAAAGGAAACTCAGAGCACTGACCTTCATTTTGGTTTTTCTCTCTTTGATTTTATAGTTGTTGATTCTCAGAGCTCTTTTCCTAATAGAGAACTGCTTTCCCATTGGTTGTTATTACCTATGAGATCTTGGTGTTGGTTTTGAAATGGAATATGGGTCTGGAAATTGTTTTGATAAACTCATTTTTGCCTTTAGTTAGATATGTAAGAACCATGACAGACTAAATGATGCATGACAAGGAGCCATGAGACCTAATCTACTCCTGGCTTTGTCACTCATTAAAATGGAATGAGCATGAGTGACAAAATTTTTCAATACCATGTCCTTCTCTTTGATATATGTCAGAAAGTTAGATGCACATCTCATTTACTGTAAGAATATTAGTCTTCCCAGATACTTTTTGCTGAAATTATGAAAGTTCTATAAAAAGAGGGGGAAATCCTATTCTTACACCAGAAACTAGGAAAAAGAACTCTATGAGCCATGGAAAAAAATGTGACTTATCCATAGAATTAGAACACATTAGGCCAGTTAAAAGAGAATTTCCCCTTGGTACAAACGGCCCCCTCACCCACAGGAGAAATAGAGCAAACCTCCAAGAAAAGAGCCACTCCCCATGAACTTGGAAAAGACTTAAAGACCCTTTGATTTGGGTGAGCTTAGTCTGGCTGTGATGCTGGCCCCGGGCACAGTTCATACTACAAGGATTCGCTCATGGAGCCGGAGAGCAAGGTGCCTGTGAGGCCAGGATTCACGCAGAAACGCAATGTGGTGCCTCACTTTCAGAGTGGTATGACCAGTTAAGTTTACCTAAACTTGGCTTTAGAATTAATATATTGTCCTTGTATTCTTGCTACAAAGTTTTAGATAAGTATGTGTTCAGAAATACTTATAAACATGAAATAACAAAGAGGCGTGAATAATAAAAAGTAGGAATAAATGGATGGATGCCTTTGACATTTGTTAGGCTTATTTGGTCACAACAGAAGCCAATTTTACCTACTCAAGAGAAGGAAAAGCACTTTCAAAAACATTATCCTGCAGCTCATAGGCTGCGAGGAGGAACTGATGGATATGGTGAAGATGGATGAGACCAGAGAATGGCCACAGATCTCAAAAGCCAATATTGTCAGTTTGGCTCGTTCTCCACCTGATGCATCACAAGGACCCTATTCTACAGTGCTGGGACCCACAGCCCAGGACTCATGAGCCGCGGAGTGACTCTGACAAGTGAGTAGAGGTCAAACGCCTTCTCCTTGCTGAACTCAGGAAATGCAAGACTCTGGACTGACACGTGTAATCTGCCATGCGAGGCTAGACACAAGAATCAATTCTCACATGAAGGTTGCGTACCACATTGTGGAAATACTACCCCCCCGCCAAGCCCAAAATCTCAGATATTTTATGAAGAGAAAATGGATCCTGAGATCCCAAGAAGGGAAGTGCACGCTACAATTCCTTCCATGAACATCAAAGGGGGAGGTTAGGTCATAGAGATGGGTATAGATGTGTGTATCTGTTTCCAAAAACCATACTGAAGGATCTTACCGTGTGTTTGAAAAGATCCACATGACCCTATGTGAAAGATCAATCATTGCATCATCTTGGTAATAGCAAAAGGCTGGGAACATGAGAGGGGATTCACATGCTAGAAAGAAACAGGTCAAGCAAGCTGCAGTTCATATGCTGAAATGTCCCACGCTATTTTTGTAATGAGTTACGTTTATATATGCAGATAAAGCATATATACCAAGATATACTAGAAATGATTTCTACTATACAGATAGAGAAGAATGTAGAAGATGCAGAAGCAAAATTTATGTATGCATAAATACTGTAAATTGAGTTTGCCTGTAGGACACAAAAAGAAAGGGTTTGAAAGATGTGAAAACAGAAGCTTACATTTTTTCCCATTTGCTCTCTAATTTTTAAGTAAGTGTATTTAACATTTTATATATAGAACTTTGGTCATCAAAAAAAAAAATTCTTGGAAAAAAATTTCTTGGACTGGAGAGATTGCTCAGGGGTTAAGGTGTCTGTAAAGCCTGGGTTTGATTACTCAGTACCTGTAAGCCAGATGTAAAAAGTGGAGCATGCATCTAGAGTTCATGTGCAGTGACTAGAGGCCCTGGCATGCCCATACTCTCTCTATCTTTATCTCTCTCTCTCTCTTTCTGTGCTTGCAAATAAATAAATATTTTTTTAATTTCTTACAGTTTTTCCAGTAATCACCCTTCTAAGAAATCATCCTACTGAAATAAATTGAACCCTCAATAAATATATATGTTCAAGGACATAAGTTCCACTGTTATTGATAAAACATGATTGATTAAGCAGGATATAAAGTTATAAAATTATTAGATTATAAGATTTATTTTTTAAAATTATTCAAAAAAATGTAGCTATTATATTTTCAAAGTATATCTTTAATGCAGAGACATAAAAATACAACAAGTAAAAATAAATGTTGTAACAAAATGCACATTAAAACATAGACATATAGATGGTTGAAACAATATGCTACAATACATTTACTCTTAGACAAGATTATGGGTGATATTAATATTCTTTCTTATACATTTTATATCACCCAGATTTTCTTCCATGAATGTATTTTGTCAGGAAAAAAATAGTCACTTAAAAGGCATACTAAAATATTAATTAGAAGATTATTTTTTAATGTGTAGAATTTAAAGCTTTTATTTTTACAACTCAATACTGAATTAAGCTACTGTTTTTTTCTTTAATTTATTGGAAGGCTTACATCTATGCTAAATAAACATTTGGGCCTTCTTCATGTCGTTTTATGTATCGACACTTAATATTTTCAAGGGCTTTGTGAGAGATGTACTAAAGACTTTCTTCCATTCGAAATAACCTCTGGAAAATACAGCAACAATAGTTAGTTTTCAGGCAAACATTAACAGCACGATCCAATTTAAAACCAATTAGGCCACTCACTAACTGTCTGTGTGAAATCTGAGATACAAATGACACCCAAAAGTCATGAAGCATATTCCAGTCTCTTGAATTTAAATGTGCATGATATCCTAGTTGGTATTAAATTCTTAGGTTATGTCTCATTTTTAAGGTATTTCTTATGCATGCTGGATTTTTAAGTATGGGACCAAGGTCAAATACAACTAAAGAAAAAATCAGACAAAACACAAAAATTTAAACCTTAAAGGGACTCCATCAAAAAATGAGGAAAAATACAAGGCAAAATTAGAAGAATGTTTATAAATCATATATTAAAAAGGAAGTTGAACGTCTTTAACCAAGGCAGAAATTTCAATCAGGCCCACCCCAAGATCTCACTTCACACCCATTTGAATAGCTGTAATGTTTTTAAACCTAATGTGTGCGGGTCATCAGGTGCTGAGGTGAGAACTCTAATATACTGTTCATGGAATTTCAAAATGGCACAAAGGTTTTACAAAATGCTCCATTATTTTATCAAAAAGGTTAGCATAGGGGCTGGAGGGATGTCTTAACAGTTAGTACACTTGCCTGTGAAGCCAAAGGACCCAGGTTCAATTCCCCAGGACCAATGTAAGCCAGATGCACAAGGTGACATATATGTCTGGAGTTCATTTGCAGCAGCTGAAGGCCCTGGTGCACCCATTCTCTCCCTCCCCTCTTTCTCTTTCTTTCCCTGTCGCTCCCTTTCTTGCTCTCTCTCTCTCTCTCTCTCTCTCTGCCTCTTTCTCTCTCAAATAAATATAAAATAAAAAATATTTTAAAAAAATTTTAAAGGTTAGCATAAAGTTATCCTTTATGACTCAGTTATTATACTCCTGGGAATATTCCCAAGGAAATAAAAATTCTCTCTCTCTCTCTCTCTCTCTCTCTTTTTAGTTTTTCAAGGTAGCATCTTGCTGTAGCCCAGGCTGACCTGGAATTCACCATGTAGTCTCAGGGTGGCCTCGAACTCACTGCAATCTACCTCTGCCTCCTGAGTGCTGAGATTAAAGGGATGTGCCACCACACCTGGCTACCTGTACATTTTAAAACATATTTTATGGGCTAGAGAGATGGTTTAGTGGTTAAGTGCTTGCTTGTGAAGCCTAAGGACCCTGGTTCGAGGCTCAATTCTCCAGTTCCCACATAAGCCAGATGCACAAGGTGGTGATTGCATCTGGAGTTCGTTTGCAGTGGCTGGAGGCCTTGGTGCACACATTCTCTCTCTCTTTCTCTCTCTCTCTCTCTCTCCCTCCCTCTTTCTCTGTCTGCTGCTCTCAAATAAATAAATAAAAATATGCAAAAATTTAAAAAATATATTTTATATTTATTTATTTATAAGAGAGAGAAAGAGGTGAAGAGAGAGAGAAAATGGGTTGCCAGGGCCTTCAGCCACTGCAAACGAACTCCAGACGCATGAGCCACCTCGTGCATCTGGCATACATGGGTCCTGGGGAATGAAACTAGGGTCCTTTGCAGGCAAGTGCCTTAACCACTAAGCCATCTCTACAGCCCTGCCTGTACTTTGAAGTGAGCAAATTGTATAGCATATGATTATTTCTCCATAAGTATGTCTATAAATGACAAGTCGTAATAGCAACCGTTCAAGATCTCAAGGACTACTAACCTCTCAAAAAGAAAGTGACAGAAATCTCTCAATCCAGAGAGGTCATTTCTATCCTGTTTCTCCATCTTACTAGTACATTCCCTCCAGATTCAGCTTTCACAGAGAGTTCAGTGTCCTCAGGAATCATGTCATTCCCAAGTGATGTTGAATGCTATAACTCCAAGCTCTAAGGCATCACCTACTCTCCAGAATAGAAATGTGTTTCACTGTGTTGACATGATTCTCTGCCATGCTTTCAGGTCTCTTGCCAACACTAGCCACACAACCTTTCCCCTCTGAGCCATTTCTAGCTGGTGGAATGTTCTTTACTATTTGTTTTTCATGTTGGCTTCGGGGGTCTCTACTCAGGAAGAGGAAGTTATAGGGTCTCTCTGCAGTGCACTTCCCAAACCACAGCAGGATTTTCTTTGATTTCTTCTTCTACCAAGAGTCTAACCAAGAAGCCTAAGTAAAACTAGAGTAAGGACTCCACCAATGGCTTAGCCCCCTTAATTTCCTTCCCACCCCTGCCCATCACTCACAGATGACTATTTTGGAATACCATCAGGATTTAATGTTTTTCATTTGTATGTTTTTCCAAAATTGGGACCTTTCTCCCACCCAAGTTCTAACCAGGCCACACTTGGGCCCGTCTTTGCCTCTCAGCCACTGCAAACTAAATCCAGATGCATCCACCCCCTTGTGGTCCAGTGCAGCATTGCGCCCTTGTGTCACTTTGCATTGGGCTAAACGTGGGACCTGGAGATTGGAACCGCTGGAGATTGGAACCAGCGTTCTTAGGCTTAGGAGACAGGCGCCTTAACTGCTAAGCCATCTCTCCAGCCTGGGTCTTTTTAAATTTTAATTAATTAATTTTTTTAATGGACAACTTCTATACTTACAGACAATAAACCATGATATTTGCCTCCCCTCCCCCATTCCCCTTCAGAACTCCACTCTCCATCATATCCCCTCCCTCTCTCCACTAGTCTCTCTTTTAATTTGATGTCATCATCTTTTTCTCCTATTATGAGGGTCTTGTGAAGGTGTTACTAGGCATTGCGACATCATGGATATTGAGGCTAATTTCTGTCTGGACAGTTGCATTGTAAGGAGCGGTACCCTTCTTTGGCTCTTACTTTCTTTCCACCCCCTCTTCCACAATGGACCCAGAGCCTTGGAGGGTGTGACAGAGATGTTTCAGTGCTGGACACTCCTCCGTCCCTTCTTCTCAGCACTATGTTGCCTTTTGGGTCATCCCAGTGGTCATCACCATCTGAAAAGAGAACCTTCTCTAACCAGAAGTAAGAGTAGCTAGGAAATGGAACCAGCCTAGATGTCCCTCAAAGATGAATGGATAATAAAGAAAGATGTGGTACATTTATATAATGGAGTTCTATTCAGTGGTAAAGAAAAATGAAAATTTCTGGGAAATGGAGGGATCTGGAAAGGATTATACTAAGTGAGGTAACCCAGGCACAGAAAGCCTAATGTCACATGTTCTCCCTCATATGTGGATCCTCGTTACAAATGTATAGTCTTGTGTGTGAGCTAGAAACAAAAATTGGTAACAGAGGCCAGTAAACTAGAAAAAGCCTATAAGGGAGGGAGGAGAAGGAAGGAATTAAGGGGAGGGTATTGCATATATGAAATAGAAGAACAGATTATAGGCAGGGGAACGGCCTAAGCAAGGCTAGGGGAAGAGAATGTGTAAAAGAAGGGTGAGGGGAGGGTCAATCAAAATTCAAGATATTCTGAATAACACTTATGTAAACTACTTTTTTGAATAATGGCACATCCAGAAACTATAGATTCTTACTAGAAGAGGGATGAAGAGATGGCTTAGCAGTTAAGACACTGACTGGAAAAGCCATAGGACCCAGGTTCGATTTCCCTATACCCATGTAAAGCCAGATGCACAAAGTGGTGCATGTGTCTGGAGTTTGCTTTCAGTGGCTAGAAGCCCTAGAATGCTCTGTGTGTGTGTGTGTCTATCTCAAATAAATGCATAAAAGAAGGGCACAGGAGGGTCAATCAAAATCAAGGTATTCTGAATAAGATTTATGTAAACCTACTTTTTTGAATAATGGCACATCCAGAAGCTATAGACTATTACTAGAAAATCTTCAGTGCCAAGGATGGGATACCTTCCAGTGACTTGTTGGCCAGGGAGGTCCCTGTTGCCTCCAAAACATAAAAGGCTATTGCCAAGGCCCTTGGTTTCCCTTGAGAAACAGATGGTTAAGACCCTATTGCTGAAGACCTCACTTGCCTGAGCAGCAAGGAAACTGAGAAATCAAGCTGGTGCTGAGCAGAAAACCTTCTTCCTCTAAACCAGCCAACTGAAAGCTGGAAAAAGCTGCATTGCATGCAGCCTTATGGAAGACAGAAATCATCATCGGTGAAAACAGCAGACACTGGTAACCTCAAGTTTGGCCAGGCAGGCCAAATGACTGAACTGGTGCAATAGTGGCATGTCTGCTCTTGGGGAAACCAACTGCTCCCTAATTGGACTGAAGGCCCACTCTATGGGAGGATGGGAGGGAATATATGCCTGGTCTATGTCTATGACAGGAAGGTCATGAGCCTTAGGGGTATAAAGTTTGCTCTAGTCTGGCTAAATGTATATATTCTTCCCACCAAACTGTCCTGAAAGCACTACACATATTATTCACATATTAATGCTACTCTCACTTCAGGTTAGAGAATCTTCTCTTTTCAGATGGTGATGAATATTTGGATCTTTCTTAAAGACTACCCCACTTCTCAGAAATAATACCTAAAACTGTTTTGTCATTCATTTTGATAGTTTTATATGCTCTTAAGTCATCTTTACTATCTGTGGTAGTTTGATTTGATTGCCCTCAATATATTCAGTGTTTTATTAGTTTGTACTTTGCATCTGCAGCCACCTTGCTAGAGGCAGTGTCTCTGGGCAGATCTTAAGGTGTGGTGGTGGGATTAGGATTTCAATCTAAAGATATGCAAATTGTGCCTAGCGGGAGTTCCTGAGGTATGCTGTGCTGTGCTGTGTGGCTTTTGGCTTTTCTCTCTGTTTGGTCCTGTGAAAGCAGGCCAGCTTCTTCTGCCATTATGGAACTTCCCCTGGATCTGTAAGCTTCAATAAATAATATCCCTTCCTCCATAACTGTGCCTGGTCTGGAAGTTCATCTCAGTAAACCTAAAGCTGTCTGCTACACTATCCTTTTCTAATTTTTCCTAATTGGAGGATAATAAAAATTAAGAAGAAGTACCATGGCAGGAAAGGACTGGTTAATATGTCAAAATAACTTTATATAATCAATAACCATTTAGAAAATATAACAGAAGAAAATTTTATTTGTACTATCAGTATTTGATATAAAATTTCTAGCAATAAAACTATCAGTGAAATACAGTATCTAATAGAAAACATTTAGAAAGGGAAATTTCTAATTCTAAAGAATGGTATATTTAGATAAGACTCAATAGACCTTAGATCATAAATAAATGATTCAATAATGCAAAGCTTCATTTCTTCTAAAGAAAGACTATGAGCTTAAAACAACCCCTAAATTGCCAATATAACTTGTAACTAAAAAAATTATTTTGGGGGCTGGAGAGATGGCTTAGCGGTTGAGGCATTTGCCTGCAAAACCAAAGGGTCCCAGTTCGACTCTCCAGGACCTACGTAAGCCAGATGCACAAGGGGGTGCATGCATCTGAAGTTCATTTGCAGTGGCTGGAGGCCCTGGTGTGCCCATTCTCTCTCTCTCTCTCTCTCTCTCTCTCTCTCTCTCTCTCTCTCCCTCTTTCTCTCTCTCAAATAAATAAATAAATAAAATATTTTAAAATGATTTTGCAATTCATATGACAAGACAAGAGAGATAGATGGAGGAAAAAATAGTGCTAGGGGATAGATAAGTAAAAAATATTAAGAGTATTTACAAAGTTATGGTGTTAAAATTTACTCACATCAGACTCAATGCAGACAGATGGAGGCTTTGTTATTGGTTTGGTTTAGTACATATGGTCTAATTGAAGAATAAAGTATTTGGTTTGATGAAGATATTTTAAAAATGCATTGTTTTACTGTATTGGAAAAGGAACCACTCAGACCTATGTTTAGAATGAATTTAAGACTTCCCAAGGCTGGAGAGAAGGCTTAACAGTTAAGGCACTTGCCTGCAAAGCCAAAGGACCCAGGTTCAACTCACGTAAGCCAGATATACAAGGGGCACATGCATCTGAGTTTGTTTGCAGCAGCTGGAGGCCCTGATTGCCCTATTCTCTCTCTTCTCTCTCTCTCTCTCTCTCTCCTCTCCCTACCTATTTCTGTATCTCTCTATCTCTCAAATAAATAAATAAATAAATATAAAATATTCAAAAAAAGAATTCCCAGAGTTGGGGAGATAACTCAATCAATAAAACATTTGCTTTGAACCATGTGGACCTGAATTCAATTCCCAGCACCCACATAAAACTTCTGGGCATGAGACAAGAGAATACCTGGAGGTCACTGAACAACCAGTCTAGCCTAATTAGTGAGCTTCACCAATCAAAAGTCCTGTCAAAACAAAAGGTGGAAAGCATTCCTGAGAATGACACCTGAGTTTGTCCTCTGGCCTCCTCACACCTGTACACACATGTGCACACACATATACATGCATAAAAATAAATAAACAAATAAAATGGACCACAGCAGAGGAGGACAACTCTAGTTAAAAATAAGTTATTGTATATTTCAAAATAGCTATAAGATTGAGTATTCTCAATACAAACATATTGGTAAATATTTCACATTATGGATATACTGATTAATATACATTGATACACCCTAATATACAATGTAGGCATGAATGGAAATATTATATTATGCTCCATAAATATGCACCACTATGTACATTTAAATTAGTTTATAAAAATTAAAATAGTCAAATTAAAAATTATTTACAGCCTGTAATTCCTGCCCTCTAGAGGTTGGAAAAGATGTGTACTTATAATCTGTATATAATAAAGAGAGCATTTTAATTTCAAAAGTCAGTTGTTTAACAACAAAATGATGAATCTCTGAATTAAGCCACAATGTAGATAATATGGATCCAAAGAAACTAGACACGAATGAGAAGATGCTATTAGTGACGTGAAACTAGTCACTTATGATCTACATCAGAACAGTGGGTGACTATAGTGATGGGGCTGAACTGGAAATGACCATAAGCAAACTTTCTAGAATGATCAAACTATGCTGTTTATTAAAGCATACTTAAGAAATAAAATTACATACATTTATTGTAGTTTTTTTGTTTATTGTAAAACAATTACAATAAAGCCAATTTGTATATCCACCATCCTCACCTAGTTATATTTGTGTTTGCATGTTTGTATATGTGAAAGTGGAGACAGACAGAGGGAAAATTTAAGATCTGCTCTCAGCAAATTTTGAGAATATAATAGAGTATTATTAAATGTGGGCGTTAATAGTGTACATTAGATTTCAACAGCTTATTCATCTTGACTAATTGAAACTTTGTACCTTTGACCAACATGTTCCCATGTGCCCTAGTCTCTTAACAACTACTCAACTGTGTTTCTATGAGCTACATTTTTTAGACTTCATGTATAAGTGATATCATGCAATATTTGTTATTCAATGCCTTGCTTATTGCACTTAGCATAATAACTTCCAGGCTGAAATATGGTGCATAAGGGGGAGAACCAGATTTCTCCTTTTCTAAGGTAGAATTAAGCATACTGTATATATATGTCACACATTCTTACTCATTCATCTATCAGTGAACAAAGCCTGATTCTAATGTTTTCTACTGTGAAAACTGCTGCGTTGAACATAGGAATGCAGATCTCTCTTTAAATTTTTGATTTTATTTCATTTGGCAATGTGCTACTCCTTGATGGAAGGATTGGTTAAACCTGAGAAGCAAAATGTTTAGGGACTTTTCCAAGGAAGGACACTGAAACAATCACGGAAAAATCCTGATAGTCATCATTTTCTTTCATTCAAACTAGTTCCACCACACATCCATCCAACCCTCGTTTTTACCAGAGGCCAGCAATGTTAACCTTTTCTTTGGACTCCTCCTTAAGTTAGACTAGGGTATTTGTACCACTAGACATGATCTTTACATGATCTCCATCGCTTCATCATCTTTTTACCCTCCTAGGGGTGGTCAGAGACCCTCATAGGAACAGAACCAATGGCATGCTTCCAACAAATATAATAGGAAAAATTGATGAGTTATGTCTTTCATGAATTCTTTTTACTAATCATTCTATTTGGTTGACTAAAGACTTCTCTTCTTAGCTAGATTTGATGGGAAAGAAGGACCACATGGCATAATTGTGAACCACCTCCAGATGCTGAAGTCAGCCACCAGATGACAGCCAGAAGAAACAAGACCCCCTTAGCTGACAACTGTAAGGAAATTAATCCTGGAAATGATCTGCATAAGCTTGGAAGAGTATTCCCAGTCAAGCCTCCATGTTTGAATGCAGTTTATCCAACATATAGAGGTCTATGAGACCCTGAGCAGAGGAACTAACTTCTCTGCAGCCAGACACCTTGTGGTAGTTCGAATGTAAGTTTCCCATTGACTTGGGTGTTAAAATTAAACTTGTTAGGGCTGGAGAGATGGCTTAGCGGTTAAGGTGCCTGCCTGCTAAGCCTAAGAATGCCCGTTCCAATCTCCAGGTCCCACATTTAGCCAGATGCAAAGTGACACAAGGGCGCAATTCCGCACTTGCCCACAAGGGAGTGCACACGTATGGAGTTCATTCACAGCAGCTGCTTAGAGGCCACTGGTGCACCCATTCTCTCTCTCTCTCTCATATATATATATATATAACTTGTACCTTGGATTTCCAGCCACCTGCCTAGAGAAGGTGTCACTGGGGGGTGGAAGGCAGATCCTGGAAGCCCAGCCCTAAGGTGTCATTGTAGGTGGGTCTGAATTCCAGCCAAAAGATGTGCAGAGCAGTCTGAGCTCTGGTGGATTTTTGTGCTTGCTGCTTTTTATGGTGTTTGCTGGCTGATAGTGGTTTTTTCCTCTGCTTGTATTTATGAATAAAAGTCAGCTTCTCCTGTCACGGATGGAACTTCCCCTTTGGATATGTAGGCTGAAATCAGTCTTGTTCCTCCCATACACTGTGTTTGGTTGGATGTTCATCCCAGCATCATAGAGCTATCTATGACACACCAAGTCACACATGCTGTCATATAAATGAACATGTATTGTTTTAAGCTAGGTTTATGGTAATGTGCTATCCAACATTAAAAATCACAATGAACTTCATCTTTGAATATTCTGACTGAAGCTCTTCAGGTTCTTTAGAAGTTCCAATTTATAACTGATAAATAAATACATCTGGAACTTGGGGTTCCAGAGACAGATTCCCTGCCAAGTGTGTTTATATTTAAAGAACTCTATTACAGTTTGAGCACCAAACAAGACTGGACACATTTCTTCAATTCCTCTGAGAGATGAAGTGATGGCTTCATCTCAGGCCCAAAAAATAAAAAAATTCACCTGTACAAAATAAAACCTAGCCTTGTACATTCAACTAAATGGTGTCAGGAAATAACATCAGTTAAATACACTTAATAAAATAAATATATACTAAGTAAGACAAATCAGGGGGAAAAGTGAGAAGCCTAAAACTTTTTGAGTTGTATATATTTGCTTTTTAATTTAAGTGACATTGAAAGCAGTTTTCACAGTTAGAAATATCGTCAAAAGAACACTTGGCATTTTTCACATGACTCACATTTTACAGATGCTCATTTGAATGAGGTCAAAGGAAAAGAGCTACAAAAGAACTTTTATTTTCAATTTTACGTATTTTATATAACTTTTAAAAGTTCAACGCCATAAAAGAACTTTCTGCCTGAGTGTCCTTTGTGCCTCCTTAATGAAATGCAACACAATCTTTCTTTAGTTTTACTGATATTGTTCTGCTCCTTGTTGAAGATGTTTAAATAATAATTTTTAAGTTATTTTTAAAACATGATGAAGACATTTTATTTCTATAAATATTTATTAAGTTCCTTATAACACTTTTAAAATCAATTTTGTGCAATTAAACATATACATGGAAGTTTATCTTACTATATATACAACTCTGAGAGGCCATTGTAATAAGAAAAGCCACACACTGAATTCTGATATTTTAAGGTGAGAGTTTGAAAGCCAGTCAGTAGGTACAAAATTCCTAGAGAACATCACAATGGCATAACTGCAGCATGTTTTGTATTAGGTGCAGCACAATTTTCACAGTTTGAAAATCCTAAAAAACTCAAAACTACAGCTGAAAAAGTAAACATGGAATACAAGATAAGATAATATAAATAAGTTAAAGAAATTCTTAATGTACTGTACATATTTGCAGAGCTTGAAACTACATCAGTATGTTCCTTGAATAGAACAGATAATCTAAAACAAAGTATAGATTAAAAATTTTAACATAAACTTAAGTGGTAAAGGTCATCTTGTAACAGCTCTTAAGATGTAATCTGCAGAGCTTAAATTAAATATTTTTCTCCCAGTGGTTTCTTATGACCAAAAAATATAAGTCGTATGATCGATTTAAGCACAGAGAAGAGGAGTTCTTCCCCAAGTAGTGATATGCAGAACACTGTATCAGAGTAACTGATGCCAGGACCAAATAATGACAGTCAGTGGTTCACAATACATATGCATTGGCATTTTAAGGATGCCAAGTAGCCGTGAAGAAAGGTGTTTGCTGGCTGATAGTGGTTTTTTCCTCTGCTTGTATTTATGAATAAAAGTCAGCTTCTCCTGTCACGGATGGAACTTCCCTTTGGATATGTAGGCTGAAATCAGTCTTGTTCCTCCCATACACTGTGTTTGGTTGGATGTTCATCCCAGCATCATAGAGCTATCTATGACACACCAAGTCACACATGCTGTCATATAAATGAACATGTATTATTTTAAGCTAGGTTTATGGTAATGTGCTATCCAACATTAAAAATCACAATGAACTTCATCTTTGAATATTCTGACTGAAGCTCTTCAGGTTCTTTAGAAGTTCCAATTTATAACTGATAAATAAATACATCTGGAACTTGGGGTTCCAGAGACAGATTCCCTGCCAAGTGTGTTTATATTTAAAGAACTCTATTACAGTTTGAGCACCAAACAAGACTGGACACATTTCTTCAATTCCTCTGAGAGATGAAGTGATGGCTTCATCTCAGGCCCAAAAAATAAAAAAATTCACCTGTACAAAATAAAACCTAGCCTTGTACATTCAACTAAATGGTGTCAGGAAATAACATCAGTTAAATACACTTAATAAAATAAATATATACTAAGTAAGACAAATCAGGGGGAAAAGTGAGAAGCCTAAAACTTTTTGAGTTGTATATATTTGCTTTTTAATTTAAGTGACATTGAAAGCAGTTTTCACAGTTAGAAATATCGTCAAAAGAACACTTGGCATTTTTCACATGACTCACATTTTACAGATGCTCATTTGAATGAGGTCAAAGGAAAAGAGCTACAAAAGAACTTTTATTTTCAATTTTACGTATTTTATATAACTTTTAAAAGTTCAACGCCATAAAAAGAACTTTCTGCCTGAGTGTCCTTTGTGCCTCCTTAATGAAATGCAACACAATCTTTCTTTAGTTTTACTGATATTGTTCTGCTCCTTGTTGAAGATGTTTAAATAATAATTTTTAAGTTATTTTTAAAACATGATGAAGACATTTTATTTCTATAAATATTTATTAAGTTCCTTATAACACTTTTAAAATCAATTTTGTGCAATTAAACATATACATGGAAGTTTATCTTACTATATATACAACTCTGAGAGGCCATTGTAATAAGAAAAGCCACACACTGAATTCTGATATTTTAAGGTGAGAGTTTGAAAGCCAGTCAGTAGGTACAAAATTCCTAGAGAACATCACAATGGCATAACTGCAGCATGTTTTGTATTAGGTGCAGCACAATTTTCACAGTTTGAAAATCCTAAAAAACTCAAAACTACAGCTGAAAAAGTAAACATGGAATACAAGATAAGATAATATAAATAAGTTAAAGAAATTCTTAATGTACTGTACATATTTGCAGAGCTTGAAACTACATCAGTATGTTCCTTGAATAGAACAGATAATCTAAAACAAAGTATAGATTAAAAATTTTAACATAAACTTAAGTGGTAAAGGTCATCTTGTAACAGCTCTTAAGATGTAATCTGCAGAGCTTAAATTAAATATTTTTCTCCCAGTGGTTTCTTATGACCAAAAAATATAAGTCGTATGATCGATTTAAGCACAGAGAAGAGGAGTTCTTCCCCAAGTAGTGATATGCAGAACACTGTATCAGAGTAACTGATGCCAGGACCAAATAATGACAGTCAGTGGTTCACAATACATATGCATTGGCATTTTAAGGATGCCAAGTAGCCGTGAAGAAACAGACCTCAATAACTTTGCTTAACACAATATTTTCACAGCCACTTGGACTTACAACACTCTCAAATGCAAATTTATTAAGATGATTGTGGTAGTTTGAATAGATGGCCCCCGATATATTCAGTTTTATTACAGTTTGTAATTCAGACCTGCAGCCACCCGGCTGGAAGAGGTGTCACTGGGCAGAACTTTGGGTCCAGCCTTAAGGTGTGGTGGTGGGTTTGAGATTCCAGTCTAAAAATATGCAAAGTAACTAGCCCCATCTAGAGTTCCTGAAGTGTGCTCTGTGGTGTGGCTTTTGGCTTGTGGTTTTTCTCTCTCTCTTTTTGGACCTGTGAAAGCAGGGCCAGCTTCTTCTGCCATTATGGAACTTCCCCTGGATCTGTAAGCTTCAATAAATCCCTTCCTTCCATAACTATGCCAGGGCTGGAAGCTGTCTAGTACAGAAATTGGTACCAGAATGTGGGGTAAGATGAACCTGACCATGTGGATTTTGGTCTTTTGGAACTTTTGTTTGAAAGCAATGGGCATGGATTTGGTGCTTGCAACTGAAGATGTTTTCTGGAGTAGTAAGCCCAGCATTATTATTTTGATGAGAGTTTGAGAATGCTAAGTGCAGCCAGTAGTGAACTTCGAGGCTTGGCTTATGAGCTCTCTAGGCTGAAGAAATACTTCAGAGGACTTTGTTGGAACTGGGCTAAGGGTATAAGGAATGGCTGCATCCTGCTGCCCAGGCCCAGAGAGTTTGATCAAGGTTAAATTTGTAATGGACTGCTGTGCTTGGCTAAAGATATTGGATGGAATAAAATCTCAAGCAAGTTAAAATTATAGGCACTGGAACCTTTAATTTCATCCTGAGTAGAAGATGAAGAAACATGAAAGGGGGAAACTGTGAATTAAGTGTTGCAAAGCAAATAAAGAAACAGAAAATACTATGAAATGCAGGAAGATATAAACACCACAGAACAAGAATAAAATGTCTGAACACTATAAACAAATGGACCCCAAAAAAGTAAAAGAAAATTAAAACAATGATACAGACAATCGTTACTCTAATTCAATATAAACAGTTATTATAATTCAAAAACATGTGGTAAATATTAACGATAAGTACAAGCTAGACCACAAATAGAAGTCCGTAGTGTGGGGGAGACTTCTCCCCCCACCTCTTGTCCCCTTACAGAAGAGCTCAGCCCCACAGCACCCCACCTTCTTCCCTGTTGGTCACCCCCTCTTCACAGACAAAACAGACTTGGGAAACATGTTCATTCTATGTGCACAAAGTTAGAAGTAGGGGTTAACTGTTCACAGGGACCTAAAAAGCTACAGCTGTCTCTATTTTTCAGCTCCTACAAGTAAGGAACTGAAGGTGCATTAGAGAATAGGCAATCCTCTTTTGAAGAAGATTTCCAAAGAATTTATGTAGACAGTCTGTCATCAAATAGAGGAATCAGACCATAATCTGACCCCTACTCCATAAACGTAGTACTAACTTCCTTCCAAAGATACAGTACAGAAAGGGAACAAAAGAAAATAACTGGGCTGAAGAGATGGCTTAGCAGATAAGGTGTTTGCCTGCAAAGCCAAAGGACCCAGGTTTGATTCCCAGCACCCACATAAGCCAGATGCACAAAGTGGCACATACATCAGCTGGATGCCCTGGCATGCCCATTCTCTCCTCTCCCTCCTCCTCCTCCTTCTTCTCTCTGCCTCTTTCTATCTCTCTCAAATAAATAAAAATATTTAAAAGAAAAGCATCATGAAGAAACCCAATTAAGAACGCCTCCTTCAAATCAGTGAGGTCAACGTCAATAATGACAAGCCATCCCGCTGGCATGTGCCCCTAATATAATCTGATAAAAAATATTTCTTTGCCTCTGTGGTCTTCTTCCAGAAACCAAAAATTGTGGATAACTATCTCAACTCTGGGCCATTCTACAAGATACCTTGCTAGTCCGCTCCAAACCTGAAGGACCCTTGGCTCCAGCAAGGCCAAGGGGGCTCACATCACCGTGAACTGCTCCCCAGAGAGCTGGACACTGATATCCTGTCAGTGATGGACTTCATGCACTTTGATGTAGGAAACACAGTTCAGTCCATTGAGCAACGTAAGTACGACACTTTCATGGCAACGTACCGCCTCCTTCAGTACCAGGCACAGAGTGAGACGGGGGCATGGCCGAGACAAGCCTGTCTGCCCAGGGCCGGCGCCTTTCCCCACCCCACTGATCTTAATACCTTCCCTCTGCCCCCCAAAAGGAAATATCATGTTCCTGCCTTTCGGACTTTGATCTTAATACCTTCCCTCTGCCCCCAAAAGGAAACATCATGTTCCTGCCTTTCGGACTTTGATCTTAATTTGTCTGCACCCCAAAAAGGAAACAACTGCCTGTGGACTTTGATTGCAAGAATCAGCCTAAGACTTTGTCTGCAAACTTAACATTGCAAGAACAGCCTAAGAATGGCCAGCAGGCAGAGCTAAAGACTTTCCGGAATGCCAGTTGTCCTGCCCGAAGAAGCGGCCCATTCGCAAGCTGAGGCCCAAAAGTCTTCACCCCATTAGTGCTCCAGGAACCCTCTGCCCCAGCTCTGGTCCCCAGCTTCAGAAGAAGACAAGTCCTCAGATGACAGAGGAGCAACCTGCATCTGCCCGGGGTTCCCATGGTCAAGGGGGCAGGCCAGAGCTCCGGGAGAGCATGGCTGACGAGGACACTGAATCCTGTAACCAGTGCCTGCCCAGTTGCTGGAAGGCCTTGCAGGGGGGTATCCAAAGGGGCCCGAGGAGGCTGTTTCACCGCAGGCCTTCCCAGGACTTCCACCTATTCAAGAAGCATGTGTCCCCAGTGCAAGCAGCGGACGGGTGGTGAAGATCATGAAGGCCCCAGCAATGTATAGGACAGTCAGGTGTGTGCACATCTCTGCGGCAGGGGCAGGAAAGGGAAGAAAAGACCCTGCTGAGCAGTCTTCCAGTGACACCTCTGCTGCAAGCTCCCCTCTCCCCCACTCCTTCTGCAACCTTCCCACTCCTCTGCTGCGAGCTCCCTCCCTGCTATTCCTTCTGCACCTCTCCACCCCCTGCTTCTCCCAGAGCCTTGAGAGAATATATTTGTGTTGACTTAAATTTTTTTAATGGAAAAAAATTAAACTAAAAAAAATTAAAAGAGGGCCAGGCATGGTAGCACACACCTTTAATCCCAGCACTTGGGAGGCCGAGATAGGAGGATCGCTGTGAGTTTGGGGCCACCCTGAGACTACAGAGTGAATTCCAGGTCAGCCTGAGTTACAGTGAGACCCTACCTCGAAAAAAAATTTTTTTTAAAAAAGTTTATTAGAAAAGATTGCTGGAAAGATTGCCCTTTTTCTTGAAAAAAATCTGACCTCCGACCTCCTACCTAGAAATAAGGTGTTAGGGATGGATTAACCAGTTCAGCCCCCATCCAGTTCAATAACAGACCCTAATGTGGACCTCATGGGGGGAAATTTCCCATTTCCGGGAACACTGTTTTTGCCTCCTCTTGGGTAGGAATTCTATATTCATTCCTTCTCTTATGCTCTATAATCTCTATAATAAAACCTCCTAAACTTAAAATCAAAGTTCAATGGCAATCTCCATCTTATACAAGCTGGCATTATTCCCAGGAAATTAAATAATGAAATATAAAAATGGAAATTCCTCAATAAAATACACAACAATATTATAAAATGTAACAATATTATAAAATGTGAATATTATATGTCTCCTTTAGTGTTGAGCTCTCAGCAGCATTTTATTTTCTGCTTTGATGAGCTAACATGCCCTCCAAGACTCAGAGAGCAGAAAGGGGGGCAGGCACAAAGATTCTAAGAGCCATGGAATGGGGAGTGTATTCTGAGACATTGCCCCACTATACAGAGAGACTGACTGGAACATTAGAGTATAACCTAATTAGAATATGACCAATATGCAAGATGTTAAAATGAATAAATAAATAAATATTAATGTGGCTATTTAAAAACAATAATCTTAAAAGTAACAAAGATGAATTTATAGGGCTGGAGAAATGGCTTGGCAGTCGAAGTTTGATTCCTCAGTACCTATGTAAAACCAGATGCACAATGTAGCACATGCATCTGGAGTTTGTTTGTAGTGGCTACAGGCCCTGGTGCACCCATATTCTTTCCTTCTCTCTCTCCCTCTCATTTCTCTTCTCTGTCTCCTGTTTGGAAATAAATATAATGTTTAGAAAAATACATTTAAAAATTAATTTATAAATGTTAATTGCCAAATTTTGTAATATAAAAATTAAGCTAAGATATATATATATATCACATAAATTTAACATATTATAACATAAATTACTGAGTATTTCCCTTTAGTGCACTATTATTAAGAAATATAGAGGTCTGGAGAGATGGCTCAGTAGTTAGGCACTTGACTATAGAGCCTAAACTTGAGGCTTGATTCCCCAGTACCCACATAAAGCCAGATGCACAAAATGCATCTGGAGTTTGTTTGCAATGACTGGCATGCCCATTCTTTCTGTCTCTCTCTCTTCTATCTTTCTCTCTGCTTGCAAATAACTAATGAAACATCAAAAAATGTAGCATATTTTGATAGGAAAAGGGGAAAATATCAGAATACAATCATATAATCTACTGAAATGGAAGTTCAAGTGACCCCTAAGCATACACTGAAGATTAACAACCTTAATATTCAATCAAAATTTAACTTAAATGAACAAAGAATTTTTGCAACTTTATATGAGAAAGCATAAACATTATAGTGTTTACTGTTGGCAAGTATGCATATAGTAATGGAATTAATATTTGATACTTTTCTGATCATTATCTTATATAAGATTTTCTTTATTGACATATAAAATTATACCTAAAATGGGGTTGCTAGGGAAATGGCTCAGTGGATCAAGTTCTTGCTGAGCAAATCTGAACACCTGAGTTCAGATGCTCAGACTCAAGCTAGTGAATGGAATGGTGAGCAAGAATGAGTGGCACTGCCACAAATGAGGTAGATGATAAGGACAGACTTGAAAGTGGTCGTCTGACCTCCATGTGTGCTATGAAACACACATGGCTGTACCCATGTGTATACACACTACACACTAAATAAATAAAAATCTTTAAATAATAACATAAAAAATTATACCCAGTTACTTGGTACCATGTGACATTTCAATACATATGTAAATCATGTGATGCTCAATCATAGCAAGTATATCTGTCACCTCACTCAGTGATCATTTTTCATGGTGAAAATTCAAAATCTTTTCTTCTTGCTTGCTCAAAATATACAGTATGTAATCATTACCTATAATTACCTTATTGTGTCAGAGAACAGAAGTTATTTTTCTCCTTTCCAAGTATAATTTAGTATCTACTAACCAGATTCCCCTTCTCTCCTTGTCTCAGTCTCAGTCTCTGGCAAACACAGATATTATCTATAGTTCAAATTATTACATTTGTATGACTGAACAGGACTATGCTCTCTTGCAATTCATAATAATTAAATATTCATAAGAAATCTGTTAGTGGAAACTACCACTGAGACTATAAGTAGTTAACTATAACCAGCTATGGAAAATCGCTGATTACAGAAAATACCTGCTCTCAAACAGGTATGCTTCCCATGAAATATGAAATAAATTATCATTTCTATTATAAGCTTTCTCCCAAGATTAATGTAGCCTTGAGGGTTTCCCTCTTTTTAATCAAAGTCATTTTCCATAAAAATAAGTGCCTGACATAAAAAGGACTAAGAAATATTTAATACATATATTGACAGAAGGAAACAGGGAGAGAAGGAAAGAGGCAGGTTGGAAGGAAAGGAGTGTGATTAGGATAGAAGAAAGAATGAATGATGGATGAGTGATGGGGTAGTTTAAATACATGACCCCAATATATTCAGGATTTTATTAAAGTTTGTAATTTAGATCTGTGGCTACATGGCTAGAGGAGGTGTCACTGGGTGTATCTTAGGGTCCAGCCCTAAGGAGTGGTGATGGATTGGGAATTCAAGTTGAGATATGCAAAGTGTCTGAGTTCTGCCTGGTGGTGGCTTTTCTTTCTGTGCTTGGATTTGTGAAATTGGGCCAGCTTCTTCTGCCATTATGGAATGGTCTCTCTATCTTCAATAAATCCCTTCCTCCATAACTGGGCCTTGTCTGGAAGTTCATCTAAGCAACCTGAAGCTGTCTAGTATAGGTGGGTAGATGGGTGGATGAATGCATGGATGAATGGAGGGATAGGTAGATGCGCAGATTCACATAAAAGTTAATGAGTCATACATGTTTCTTTAGAAATGTCTATACTCATAGCCTCTCTCAAAGTCATGATCTTCTAATTCTGGAATTACAATTGCTAAGCATAGATGATGCAATTCTGATTTAAAAGATAGTAGGTAAAAGGCATAAGAAAAATGAAAATAAAGGTAGAAGAAAAACATTAACATTTATTTAATTATAAAATATTTTCACAATTTCTTTGTGAAACAATATAAAATATAATATCCTTAAAATAAAATTTAATAATTACCACACTTTGTGACACTGAACTCTTTTCTGATAACTAACTCTGTATGATTTAAATTATTTAAGCAGGATTCCAGATATATATATATATATATATATATATATATATTTACAACTCAATTTATAAACATAATATGGCAGATTTCAAACATTTTAATGATATTTCATATATGAAGGGAGTTAAAAGTTTACTTCAGAAGAAATAGTCGATACTTTCTAAAATAAAAAATGCAGACATCCTTTTGGTGCTCATGGGTATATTTTATTTGTCCTTGAAAAGATACATCCAATGTACCTTTCAGAATGATTTATTAGGTGTTATTGTTACAATGTTCAATATTGCTCAATACTGAACCACTATACTGATTACCACTCTCTACTCTGTATTAGTTCTATCATGTGCTTTTATTTACCTCCTGAGGCAAAAGCATTTTAATTGGTTTACAGAACTTGAACTCTCTTTTCTCAATGACAGATATCATCAAAATGGAACTAACCCAGGAACTGTAGTCTCAGAGCAGAAAAATCATGATCTGCTTCAGTTTCCCAAGATTTAAGACTTATAAACACCAGTATAAAAGAACAGTAAATGCTGTAAGCAAAAATTTTTTATCTACATATAAACACATACCATTTTAAAGGTCAATAATGTATGCTAAGACATACACATATGCAATGTGTACATATTTACATATGTGTATACATATAAATATACATAGATGTGCCCCTAATATCATGGGATATTGGCTGCAAGAACCCATATGTATACTAAAATCTTCATATGCTCAAGTCCATTCTGACAATGCCATATTTGTATATAACCTCAGTACATTCTCCCATATACAATGTAAATGCTGTGTAAATAGTTGGCATGTTGTTTTAATTTGAGAATAATGACAAGATTGAAAAGCCAGTATATGTTAAGTTCTGAAGAATTGTGTGTGTGTGTGTGTTGTGTGTAATGTGTACAAGTATATGCATGTCCAAATGCATGTGAACTATGCATTTATGTGGGTGAATATGGAGGCCTGAATTCAATGTTGGGTATTTTCCTGAATACTTCACCACTTTATTTAGGGAAACAAGGTCTCTCACTAGAACCCAGAGCTCACAGATTTGATTAGTCTAACTAGACAGCTTACCTCGAGGAACCCTGTCTATGCCTCCTGAGCACTGAGATTGCAGGAGGGTCATCAAATCCATCCAACATTTATATGAGTGTTGGGGGTCTGAATTCCCATCCTCACGCTTGTGCAGCATTATTCACAGAACCATATCCTGAAACCCTGAAGCATTTAAAAAATATTTTTTCATTGGATGTGGAGCCAACAGATACAGAAGGCCAACTCTGTACACACATACATATGCATAAAGTGCATAGTGACATGTATAACACTCAATGTAGTGATATGTATAACACTCAATGTCAGTTGACATAAATGACAATGTGTATGAAACATAGTAAAATGTCTACAAAAACCTTTTACATATTTAAACTAAATATTTTGTAATTCAAACGTAGGGAAAGTAAGAGAAACTCTATGTCCATTTTCTATTGCTAATAGACTTCTTGACAAATTGTCCACACATTAAATTTATGGAACATTGCAGTCAATTTTGAAATGACTTACAGTTATAGTAATCTTGCTAACTGCATCAACTTGGGCTAATGGTGCATTATTTAATGGGCCTATATTTCTTTAAGTATTCATTTTACAATGCTATATTATTTATGAACAATGCACATGGCATAATTTACGATTTCACAGAAATTGTATTCATTCAATATAGTTTAGTTCTGTACGGATTTCACCATTTCAAGACCTGAAGCTCAATTGATTTGCATAAGGCCAAACATTCGCTGAAACAAAATAAATACAAAGCACAGTGATACCCTCCCAGCTGTGGCTATCACTTTTCTGTTTTAAACTTTGTTTTATTCAAGAATTTATAAACATGAGATATACTCTCTCAACAAATATTTAAATGTACAACAAAATGTTATAAAAGACAATGGCAGGTATTATTAAGGAGTAGACCCCTGCACACTTACCATTGGTAGGATTGCTATGGTGCAGCACTGTGGAAACAATATGGAGGTTCCTCAAGCAATTGATAAAACTGCCACACGATCCAGCAATCCCATCTCCTCTTCATCCCACAGGGTTGAAATCTGGTTGTTAAAAAAAGTTAATTGGAGAACTTTTCAAAACAGCCAAGTTGTAAAAGTAAACCAAATGCCCTTTGATGGATGACTGGCCTTCACTTGTGCCAAGCAATCTGACAAAGACATAATAAGCCACGAGGCGCAGGAGAACCGACAGATCAAACCAAGCTGTTGCAACCAGTGCATTGCAAAGGGGCACAGCTTGCGTTGGCCCTAAATTCTTCTGAAACTACAATAGGTAAATTCAGTAATGTGAAGCACTTATTTTTCCAACAAATCCATAGTCAAGGCTCAGAGACACTCTTATTTTGTGGGCAGCTTCTTATTGCTCTTCCTAATAATGGATTTTTTTTTTATCTCACTTCTCTTTTTACATAAAGCTGGCCAAAAGCTCTTGAGAACCACAGATAATGAGCTTTCTGTAAAGTCAGAGCCTCTTCAGCATAGGAGGTTAATTCTGGAGACAAAGTCATCTGGTTTTGTCTAGTCATGTTAAAAATAATACTGCACTGTTTTGGTGAATTTGTGGAAGATAGTATTCATTATTCCCTTGTATATGGAATACCATGACTGTGTAGAGAAGTAGGACCATCTTGGTAATATAACATGAAGAAAATAGAAAACTGACCCTCACAATGTGTCTAGTACATTCATATATCCATTGAATTCGTGTGTCATTACAATGCACTAAATATATGTATGTACCTGACACTTCATTACTTTAAATTAATAGCAACCAGATGTACATATATTGTGTGTGCGGGGTATGTCACCACTTGAGAGGATGCACTTTGAGTAGCTACGCAATCATGTATTTCTAGAGTATCTGCTCTGTGCTCACCTATGTGTCTGAGAAATATGAAACATACAAACATTTCTGTTCATAAGGAACAACTAATAATTTGTAATATATACATATATATACACACATACTCATGAAACATCAGACAAAAAAAAAGAGCATACTGATTCGATACCAATATTTGATAGTCACAAAGAAGAATAAACAAACTTCTTTTTTCTATGTATGGCACTGATGATCAAACCAGGGCCCTTGAACATACTGGACAAGCACTCTCCCTGGTTATTAAAACAGGCAGTACATTGGACAATACTGGAAAGATAGCTCACTGGCTGTCCCATGCACATTTTTTTTTCTCATTAGATTAATGGTACCATTACAAAATAAATTGTTTTCCAAATAAAGTCCTACAAGTGCCCAGATAGATCAGTCAGAAGAGCCTGAGACTCTTAAACAAAGTGCATTTTCTCAAGTTATCACAGATGTGGTCTCTTTGTTCTCTTTAAGAAAATGTTCTGCAATAGTGGAACCTAGCTTAGGTGGGTAACCAGTGGCTATCTGATAAGCTAAGAGATCTGCTCAGTGGAAAGGAACCTCTAGCTGGTATGGGAAACCAAGTCAGAATCCTATGGAGACCAGGATCATGGACTCCAGTCAGAAGTTCCCACTAGAATTTGGCCAACAGAGAGGATATACCCACCAAAATCTAACTATGCTTATCCCTTTCAACTATGCTGACCTCATTCTCTGTTGGAGAATCTGTTTATTTTTAACAGAAGGCAGCTAGAACCAAGGACAACCAAATCCTTCCAACAAGACAAGAAAAGACAGCTGACTCCCTTTCAGGAGATGAACCACCCCTCATACATCAGCTAGGGCCCAGGTGAAATCACAGAGGAACTGGCAAGACAAGCAACAGCACTAATTCCGTGGTGAGCCTGACAACCTGTACCAGGGTGATGGTGATCGACACTGAGTATACACACATTATACCAAAACAGAAATCTAGAAGCTTCTGAGAGCTCAACCCCAATAGACTTAAACTACACCCACCACAGCTCAAGGAATTTTGTGGAAGAGGGGCAAAAAATATATATATTGTAAGAGCCACAGGGTGTGAAGGAATACGCCCCCATACATTGACTCACAATTCCATGGTGAATAACAGCAATCCACTGAGCAAGACCCTCAGTGGAATGGGGACAAGGAGGAGGGGAATAACGATAGCAACACATGATGTGTCCATACAAAGTTTCTACAATAAAAAATAAAAGAAAATGTTTTGAATGTTGGGAAGATGACTCAGTGTATAAAGATACATGCTTGCAACACCTGACAGCCTGTGTTCAATCCCCCAGCCACCCACATAAAGCCTAACAGACAGTCATTTTCAGCAACAACAACAACAACAAAAAAAAAAAACTTCTGGCATACCCATAGTCAAAGATGAAGGAAGGAAGAAAGGGAGGAAGGGAGGAAAGAAAAGAATTTTTGTAACCATTGTTACAAGGGGACCACGTCAATATAACTCAATGTCAAGCTCAAGGATCTTGTAACTGCCAAACTTGTGGCAGGTTGAACATTGAGAAGAATAAAACAAAGCTGTGAACACTGAGTGTTAGTTGAAACACTGAATCAATTTTTAAAAAAAAATCTTTGACAGCATGATAATGCTCTAAAAGAATAAACATCTGAAAAAACTCCTCAGTGATACATGTTGTGTGACTACTCAAGCAATTTTCCTAGAAATCAGAGAGGAAAACTCCCCACGTTTCTGTGTCTTTCCCTGATACTGTCTTCCAGAGGAACCAACTGATGCCGGCTCATAAGGAAACTCTATTTTAGAGAAGGCCACCAATTAGTCTTCATAAAAAGAAGAAGCCAGGCGTGGTGGCGCACGCCTTTAATCCCAGCACTCGGGAGGCAGAGGTAGGAGGATCGCCGTGAGTTCAAGGCCACCCTGAGACTACAGAGTGGATTCCAGGTCAGCCTGGGCCAGAGACCCTACCTCGAAAAACCAAAAAAACAAAAAAAAAAAAAAGAATGAAATAGAAAAGCATCATTATTTTTGCAATGTCTGATGAATTTCTATATTCATTCAAGAATTACAAATTGGTTTTAGGACCATAACATAAATGGCTGACTGGGACTTGGATATGTGGTGGACATTTAGAAGTGGCACATATGCCTGGAGTTCATTTGCAGTGACTGGAAGCTCTGGTGACCATTCTCTCTCTCTCTCCCTCTTCCTCTCTATCTACCTCTGCCTCTCTCTCTCTCTCTCTCTCTTCCTCTCTCTC
This sequence comes from Orientallactaga sibirica, assembly GCA_036365145.1. Lineage (NCBI taxonomy): Eukaryota > Metazoa > Chordata > Mammalia > Rodentia > Dipodidae > Orientallactaga > Orientallactaga sibirica. The sequence goes on from JAEOAD010002853.1 coordinate 1,512,883, forward strand.
TACCTCTCCCTCTCTCTCTCTTTCTCAAATAAATAAATAAATAAAATTTTTAAAAACTAGAGGGCTGGGGCTGGAGAACTGGGCTTAGCAGTTAAGGCACTTGGCTGTGAAACCTAAGGACCCAGGTTAAATTCTCCAGGTTCTACATAAAACAGATGCACAAGGTAGTGTATGCATCTGGAGTTCATTTGCAGTGGCTAAAAGCCCTGGTGTACCTATTCTCTCTCTCTCTGTGTCTCTCTCTCTCTCTCTCTATGTATAATAAACAAAAATAAAATAAAAGGCTTAAAGAAGACTCATGAAAAAAATAGAGAGGGATGGCGAGATGGCTTAGTAGTTCAGGTGCTTTCCTGCAAAGCCAAAGGACCAAGGTTTGATTTGCCAGGACCCACATGAGTCAGATGCACAAGGTGGCGCATGCATCTGGAGTTTGTTTGCAGTGGCTAAAGTCCCTGGTACACCTGTTCTCTCTCTCTCTCTCTCTCTCTCTCTCTCTCTCTCTTTCTCTCTCTCATAAAATAAAATAGAGTTGGGCATGGTGGTGCATGCCTTTAATCCCAGCACTTGGGAGGCAGAGGTAGGAGGATGTCCATGAGTTCGAGGCCACCCTGAAAATACAGAATGAATTTCAGGTCAGCCTGGGCTAGAATGACACCCCACCTCAAAACTTGCCCCCAAAATAGAATAAAATTTAAAAAAAAGATAAAGATGGGCTGGACAGATGGCTTAGCAGTTAAGGTGCTTGCCTGAGAAGCTTAAGGACCCAGATTCAATTCCCCCGTACTAACTAAAGATATAATTGGAAATAGAGGGGAGGGGGGGAAAGATGTTTAGGCAGAAGCATAGAATGGAGAAAACTTTACCCTAAATCATGGGATACTATTTGGAAATCCCAGTGTGAGAGATGGGTCACCCCACACACCCAGAGCTTTGGTCAGGGAATCTTATAGCCCTCAAAACAATGGAGGCCATTGCCAAAGTTCTTAGTTACCCACTAAAACTAGATGGTAGACCATGTTGCTGAAGACAGCACAAGCTGTGGTCACAGGACATTGAGAAATCAAGCTGGAACTGAGATAGAAGCCACTTCCCAGCTGGCTAGCTGTCATAGTGCTGGGAAGTGCTATGTCAGCTGCTGGGGGGTAAAAGTCACCAACGAGTGAACGAGCAGTGGATCCTGGAAGCTACAAAAGCAACCCGTCAGGCAAGATGCACCCACGAGTGGATTTTGATAGTGACACACCGCAAGTTATGGGGGTAATCAGCTCCTCTCTTGATGGAACGTAAGGTCACCCAGCGGAAAGGGAACTTGTTGGGCATTGCTAAACACAGGCTGGCACTGTGAGGAAGCTGGCCTGGGCTATTGGACATGGCCAGGAAGCTGGGGCTGTGGGAGTTGCAGCCAGCCTTATCTTTGTGACCCACTCTGGCACCAGGGCTGGCCCTCCCTTCTTGGGAGGTCATAGCATGCCTCATCCCCGCCCAGAGGCTCCTATGGAAAAGGGACCTATGGGCCACTCCCCCTCTCCCAGAGCACCTGAACAGTCCACAGCCTAACGTTCTGCCTTCCCCACAGTCCTGTGACCTTGTGGCCAGTTGTCCAAGAGACCCTTGTGTGGTAGTGAACAGTCTTCCTGCAGCTGCAGCCATCCAATATGTGCCTCGAGTCACGTAGCTTTTCCCGCCACTTCTGCTAGCTCCCTCGCAACTCCTGCTTTGCAACTTCTGCCTTCCAACACCAGCCAATTAGATAGTGACCCATGAACCTTCTCAACCTTTCTCAAGTGTTTATAAACCTACTCCCTTTTTTTAAATTTATTTTTTATTGACAACTTCTATCCTTACATACAAAAAAATGCATGATATTTCCCTCCCCTGCCCCCATACCCCTTTAGAACTTCAATCTCCATCATATCTCTTCCCTCTCTCCATTAGGCTCTCTTTTAATTTGATGTCATCATCTTTTTCTTCTATTATGAGGGTCTTGCGAAGGTATTGCTAGGCACTGCAAGGTCATGGATATTGAGGCCAGTTTCTGTCTGGACAGTTGCATTGTAAGGAGTCTTACCCTTCCTTAAGCTCTTCCATTCTATCTGCCCCCTCTTCTGCAATGGTCTCTGAGCTTTGGAGGGTGTGACAGAGATGTTTCAGTGCTTGGCACTCTTTCATCCCTTCTTCTCAGCACTGTGTTGCCTTTTGGGTCATCCCAGTGGTCATCGCCATCTGAAAAGAGAAGCTTCTCTAACCAGAAGTGAGAGTAGTGTTAATATGTGAATCTGAACATTAAGTGTAGTGCTTTCAGGGCAGCTTGGTGGGAATAATATATACATTTAGCTAGACAAGAACAGGCTTTATACACCTAAGGCTCATGACCTCCCCTGCCATAGACTTTTGATTAGGTTTTTCAGTACCAGGTATGTATTCCCTCCCACAGAGAGGGCCTTCAGTCCAATTATGGAGCAGTTGGTTACCCCAAGAGTAGACATACCACTATTGCACCCATTCAGTCATTGGCCCTGTGTGGCTAAACTTGAATATTCCGTGTCCACTGTTTTCACTGCTGATGACTTCTGTGTCCCATATGGCTGCATGCAGTGCAGCTTTTTCCAGCTTTCTGTTGGCTAGTCTACAGGGAGAAGGTTTTCTGCTGAGCACCAGCTTGCTTTCTCAGTGACCTTGCCTCTCAGGCAAGAGATGCCTTAGGCAATAGGGTCTTGCTATCTGTTTCTCAAGGGAAATCAAGGGCTTTGGCAATAGCCTTTAATGTTTTGGAGGCTACTGGGACCTCCTTGATCAACAACTCACTGGAAGGTATCCCATCCCAGGCGCTGAAAATTTTCTAGTAACAGTCTACAGCTTCTAGATGTGCCATTATTCAAAAAAGTAGGTTTACATAAGTCTTATTCACAATATCTTCAATTTTGATTGACTCTCCCCCGCCATTCTTTTATGCATTCCCTTCCCATGGCCTCGCTTAGGCCATTCCCCTCCCTGTAATCTGTTCTTCTACTTACATATGTGCAATAACATACACTTAAGCCCTTCCCTCCCCGCCCTCCCTTAAAGCCTTTTACTAGTTTACTGGTTTCTGAATAAACAAGTGCTGTCCATCAGACAGTCTCCCGGGTGGTTCATTGCCCATCACACTCACCCACTTCAAGACCCTGCTCCTCCCAACTCCTCCTGTGCCCGGGACATCAGTGGCCAACAACCCCTCTCCCCGGGAATAGTGAGGGGCCTCAGGAACTCATGCCTGGTACACAGTACCAAGTCAAAAACCTATGGCTTTAAAAGTCATAGACTTTAATGGGAAGTTTCCATTATCCTTTTGCTAAATGGAGAGGTAATGGCCTTAAAAAAAAAACTTCCAAATGTATATGTTTATCCACTTTGAATTTTACAGCCTTCACTCTTGGATAGAGGACCAGCTTTTAATAGATGGTAGTGAATACCAGAGAGACGCAAGACACATCAAAATGACAAGAAGTAAAAGTGGAAAGCCTAGCACAGAATGAGCAATCTCTATCATACTCACCAGGGCCAGAGAAAGTGGCATATTAGGCCAGCCAGAAGCCTTCTCTATGAAGATTGTGCTAGACACTGAGGAGAGTCAAAACTCTGCAAAACAGAAAATAAGAGACAGTTGAGAACTGATCACTAGCGGATTCTTCTAATATGCCCTCCAAGGTTCAAGGAACATTGTGGAAGTCAGAGCAGAAAGAAAGAGCCACAGGGTGAGGCAGGAACCAAATGATGCATCATGACCCCAGAGTGATTATTGATACCCCCTCACAAGGGTCCTTGATGGAATGTGAGCAAAGGAGAAGGGACAAAAGAGGACAACTTTATAAGGATTCTACCAATTTGCAGTATGTTCATATATTAAAGATCCCAATAAAAATAAATTTTTAAAATGTACTCATACTAAATCACAGTTTATATTGAATTCATGGAAATTTTGTTTTGAATATTTGCTTTGCTTAGTTAGACATATGGTTTCCTATGTAATGTGTTGACAAAATTGGGAGGGGGTGCTTTTTATTTTACATAGAAATGTAGCTTATGTCTGTTAACAAAGAAAGAGGGGAAACAGATGGAAAGATATGGGATTCTAATTCACTGTGATTTAAAATCACATGTGAACATGCTGCTGTGCGCAGCTGGAAGACATCGCTATGAAGTTCAAAGAGCTGAGTCTTATAGCACCTGGTTCTGAGCTATAACCTGTTTACACTTTTCATAATAAGATGAAACTCAATGTTTTCTGAAAGCTGGTACATGAGTGTTCTAAACATATCCTGTTGGAATTAAATCTTCAGTCCTAAAAATAAAGCTTGCAGTGTTCCAATGAAGGAAAATTAAAACGTTTTATTTAAAAAAATGTGACACTGAAAATCCTAATCCAACGTAAGTATACCAGTGTGAACAGGAACATCTTTGCTATCTACAGGAGGCATGGATTATATTAAGATCAGATTTGAATTTATAGACTACAGAGCCTCTTTGGCTCAAGAAATACTAGAAGCAGATTTTTCTCATTATAGAGACTAGATTTAGAGAAAACTAATATTAGACCATATGCTAATTATTTTATGCATTGAAATTGAAACTTCTACCTTAAATAGTAAAGGGCATTCAAAGCAGTTCCCTTGGTGATGTGGCTGATAGCGACATGACTGATCAGCCAGTCACTGTGTCTTATTCCAATCAGAACATGGAGAAAGAGCAACAAGCATTACTGTTACCAACACAGTAAAAGAAAAGCCATGATTTGCTGGCTATGTCATCACCACGCTGCCATTTTTTATAATCAAAATTCTTCCTCCATTTTGGGTTACTTCTAATTCTTGAATTTGATTGTCCAAGAAGTGGAATCACACTTAAGGTAACATCTACATAATATTAATAAAAATCATTTCTGTGGGCTGGAGAGATGGCTTAGCAGTTAAGGCATTTGGCTGTGAAGCCAAAGAACCCAGGTTCAATTATGTAAGCCAGATGCACAAGATGACTCATGCACACAAGGTCATGCATGTGGTCCTCTCTTCTGTTCCATTGATATACATGTCTGTTTTTGTGCCAGTACCATAACTCTGTAACAGAGGCCAGTAAGCTAGAAACAGGATATAAAGTGAATAGAAAGAGAGGGAGAGGGGGCTTAAGAGGATGATACTGTATATATGTAAGTAGAAGAACAGATTAATGGGGGTGGAAAAACCTAAGTGAGGTCAGGGGAAGAGATTGAGTAAAGGAAAGGAGGGGGAGGGCTAATCAAAATCTAAGAGGATATGAATAAGTCATATGGAAACATTTTTTGGACCATCAGACACCCAGAAGCCATAGATTGTTACCAGAAACTTTTAATGCCAGGGATGGGATACCTTCCAGTGAATTGTTGGCCACGGAGGTCCCTGATGACCCCAAAACATTACAGGCCATTGCTGAGGCTCTTGGTTTCCAACAAGGAATAGATGGTAAGACCCTGTTGTTTAAAACTGCACATACTTGGGCTGCAAGGTCATTGAGAAATCCTGCTGGAGCTGAGCTGAAAACCTCCATGTAGACCAGCTGGCAAAAATCTATAAAAGGCTATGTTGTCAGCAGATCAAGGGGAGAGAGAGAAATCACCAGTGGAGATACTCAACAGTGAACACTGTAAGCCTTAAATTAGGCCAGCAAGGCCAAATGAGCCAATGGGTGCAATAGTGGCCTGTCTGTTATGGGGGAAACCAACCACTCTCTAATTGGCCTGGAGGCCCACTCCATGGGAAGGAGTACATGCCTGATACTGAAAACCTACTATGGGGTAGTCATGAGCCCTAGGAGTTTAACATCTGTAGCTATCTGGCTAAATGTATATAGTATGCTCACCAAACTGCCTGGTAAGCACTTCTCTTAATGTTCACAGTCATATATTAATGCTACTCTCACTTTCAGCTAGAGAAGCTTCTCTTTTCAGATGGTGGTGATTTTGGAATGATGCAGAAAGCACCTTGGTGTTGAGAAGAAGTGACAGAGGAGTGCTCAGCACTGAAATATCTCTATCACACCTTCCAAGGCTCAGGGTCCATTGAAGAAGAGGTGGCAGAAAGAATGTAAGAGCCAAAGGAAGGGTAGGACTCTTTACAAAGCACTCCTCCAGACACAAAATGGCCTGGATATCCAAGACCTCACAGTGCCTGACACTACCTACACAAGACCATCATAATAGGAGGAAAAAAATCATGACATCAAAATAAAAGAGAGACTGATAGAGAGGGGAAAGGGGTATGATGGAGAATGGAGTTTCAAAGTGGAAACTGGGAGGAGGAAGGGAATTACCATGGGTTATTGTCTATAATTATGGAAGTTGTCTATAAATAAGTAAATTTGAAAAAATTAATTTCTTCTAGGATTTCAAAGAGACCTCAATATAATTTACTATTATGATCTACATGGCAGACCAAAAGGTTTTGAAAGATCTCATCATCTAGTAAGAATGAAAAGAAATTTTCTAGACTTGACAATGAATGTAAGAATTCCACAACAAAGTATATACTTTAATGTTTCCTGTATGAAAATCAGTACCTAACCTCTAACTTTATTGTGAGTATTAGGTAAACAATATTTATAAGGTACTTATAGTGTGATCAATAGGTGATAATCTTTTAAGTTTTGATGCTTGAAAGTATTAAAACCGGGGCCTGGAGAGATGGCTTAGCGGTTAAACGCTTGCCTATGAAGCCTAAGGACCCCGGTTCGAGGCTCGATTCTCCAGGACCCACATAAACCAGATGCATAAGGGGGTGCATGCATCTGGAGTTCATTTGCAGTGGCTGGAGGCCCTGGCGCACCCATTCTCTCTCTCTGCCTGCCTATTTCTGTCTCTCTCTCTCTCTCTCTCTCTCTCAAATAAATAAATAAATAATAAAATATTTAAAAAAAAAAAAAAAAAAAAAAAAGAAAGAAAGTATTAAAACCATGTTAGATGGCAAATCATTCCAAACAAGCCAGATTTTTCTCCTATGGCCCACATTTTGTCAACTCCTAACTAGAACTCAGTAACCAAAACCAACTGTCCATTAAAATTAGGACATGATTTGGAGACAATTAAGGAGTAAAAAGACTAGAAATCTGACCTCCCACCTCCTAGACAACAATTACACTGATGGAGTCTATCTAATGAAACATTTTTGAATCTCTAGAGTCCAGTGAAAGCTGGCAACTTCCTGGAAAAGCCTTGGACAATAAATTGTGGTCAGTTTTTGTAATTTCAGCTCTTAGCTCAATAATGGCTATTCTACCTTTAGCACCATGGCTGGCAGTTCTGCATGCATTTCTAGAGCAACCTGTTACAGATTATGAAAACCAAGGAGAGCAAAATGATCCAATTCTCTAAATATCAGGTATCTGTGAATGCATTACTTATTCCTGCTCCTGAGCACAGAGACACAGACAGGCAGGTGGTCATGTGGAGAATATATATATATATATATATATATATATATATATATATATATATATATATATTGCCCACAATACTGAAAGACTGTACTTTTCTGACAGCTGACATCCACGGTATTTTAAATGTTGGTTCCCATATCTGAAGTCACACATAGAAAGTGGCTAGACATGCCCATAGAAAGGTACAGTGTCAGAAAAGAATTTTATATTATACTGATTGTTGCAACAGAGAGGACATACAACAGTGAAACAAAGAGTAAACAAACAAGTAAGAAAAAAACAAGCGCTAAGGAAAGAGGTAAATATAATTAGAGCCAAATAAATATTATCAGCCCCAGAATCCAAAAATAAATATATTTCAAATAACAGAAAAATATGTCCCATGCAAAGGAAAAAAAATAGTTAATAGGAGTCTGACTTAGTGGTAGAGCAGATGCTTAGAATGAATGAGGGCTTTGGTCCATGCACAGCACCAAAATACAAGAAGTTCAAAAAAAAATAATTAAATTTTAAAAAATAAACAGGAACTGTCCCTAAAAAGATCAGGTTTTAGACTGAAAAAAATGTCATAAAGATGCCCAATGAAGATGAAATTAAGAAAATGATTGCATGACACTTGGGAGGCAGAGGTAGGAGGATCACCATGAGTTCGAGGCCACCCTGAGAGTACAAAGTGAATTCCAGGTCAGCCTGAGCTAGGGTGAGACCCTACCTCAAAAAAACAAAAAAACAAAAAAACAAAAAAAAGAAGAAGAAGAAGAAAGAAAATGACTGTATGAATAAAATGAAAATAGCAATAAAGAGTTTTAAAAAGGAAAACAAATCCATCAACAGCCCTGTATATGAAAAGTAAGGCTAAATGTAAGCCAAAAGAAATCTACACCAACACATTATCCTCAAAATTTTGAACTCAAAGAAAGAATCTTGAAACCAGAAAGAGAATTAATTTAGGGCTAAAGAGATGGCTTAGCAGTTAAGGCACTTGCCTGCAAAGCCTAAGGACTCAGGTTCAATTCCCATTGCCCATATAAAGCCAGATGCACAAGGTGGCACATGCATCAAATTTGTTTGCAGTGATGTGAGGCCCTGGCACATCCATTCTCTCTCTATATATATATCTTCCTCTCGCCCATAAATAAATTAATTAATTAATTAATTTTTGTCAGGTGTGGTGATGCACGCCTTTAATCCCAGCACTTGGAGGTAGAGGTAGGAGGATCACCGTGAGTTTGAGGCCAGTCTGAGACTACATAGTGAATTCCAGGTCAGCCTGGACTAGAGCAAAACCCTACTTTGAAAACCCAAAAACAAAATAAAAGAGAAGTAGTTTATAAAAGCCCAAATAATTCTTGATAAAATTACCATAAACTCTCTATTAGAAACTATTAAGGCCAGAATAGAGTGGCATAAATATGCTTAGAGTATAAAAAAAAAAAAAGGTCTTAATCCAAAAACTGTCCTTCAAAAGCAAGGGAGAGTGTCCTTTCACTTTTCCCTCACCCTTCTCCCAGCCCCTCCCTTGGCACTTCGGTTGATTACAATTCTTCCTATACAGGTTTTACTTACATGTGGCCCCTACATATATATATATACCTACAGATAGTACAAGCTAAGGCCTACATAAAACAGAACAGCCTATATTATTAGGAGTAAAAGGGAGCTGGGGGGAGGGAGTTAGAGACAGGAAAGGAGACAAGAATCACACAAATTATATGGAAAATGCCAGAATGAATTATCCCTAAATCACTATCTGCCAACTAAAAAATTCAAAACCTATTAAAAGTAAGGAAAGGTCTTCAGAGATGATGCAGTACTTAAGAGCACTTCCTGTGCAAGCATGAGGGCCTGAGGAGATCTCAGAGACCACTCCAGTTAAATCCTCAGGACATACGTAACAGTTGGGCTGGACACTTGCTGCTGTGACCCCGATCTGCCAAAGGGAAACAAAGACCTAAGAATCTGCAGGGCTCACAAAAAAAAATGTCAAGTTCTAGGATAAGCAAGGGACTCTGGGTCACATAAGAAAAAGCGGAAGAGAGATGGAGTAGCGCATTCGACTTTCCAATGCAGCATCTCACACAAGCTCACCTCGCTATAGGTGAGTGCACGGGGCACAGCATGGACACGTACATGTGCACGCACGCGCACGCAAAAACAAAGAGAAAGGGGGAAAGTTAAGACATTTCCAGATAAGAAAAGTTTAAAGGAACTCATTACCTATAGATTTTCCCTGCGAGAAATGTCCAAGGGTATTTTCCAAGATAAAATGAAAAGATGAAACTAAAAGTAACTTGAAAGCAAATGAAATAATGATAGGTGGTTTTTTTTTTTCTTACCACATGGGATAAAGTTAGAAATTGATAAAAAGTAAAACTGGAGATTTCACTAATTTATAGAAACCGTTATACTCAGAACAATCAATGGATCAAGGAAGATATAACCAGGCATTAAAAACACATAAGTGATTATTGTAAATAATCATTCAAGTTTCAAAACATAAATACAGCAAAGGCAAGAAGGAAAGTGATAGCTATGAACATTTATATTAAAAATGGAAGAACCTCATATCAACAACCCAACTTTACAATTTGAACAAATTGTGAAAAGAAGATAAACTAAACATAAAGACAGCAGAATGAAACAATAAGAACCTAATTTTTGGCCACAAAATTTTAAGACAGGCACATGCTATGTTTGGAAAGATAGGAAAAACTGCAGTGTCTGTACATACTGATTGAAGTGTTAAGATGCAACAACCACTTTGGCAATTTCATATAAAGTTAAACAGCTACTGATTTATCTATATTTCAGTAATTTTGTTCTTATTTAACCACAAAAATAGTAACATTAAGATGAGCCTAATAGTTCCATCTGGAAGCCATAGAATGGGTACATGTGTTAGGATGTACTAGTATTGGGGGGGTACTACTCAGGAATGAAAAGAAATGAAGTAACTAAAATGCAACAATCTAGATATATCTCAAAAGTGATGAACGAAAGAATACATGTTTCATAATTTCATTGATGGTAAAGGCTAGAACAGTTGCAGGTAACTTGTAGAGGCAGAAATCAGAATTGTGCTTGCTTCAGACTCTGGGTCAGAAAAACCCACTTTGCCAGCCGTGGTGGCACACACTTTTAATCCCAGCAGTCAGGAAGTTGAGATAGGAGGATCACTGTGAGTGTGAGGCCAGCCTGAGACTACATAGTGAAGTCCAGGTCAGGTGGACTAGAGCAAGACTGTACCTTTAAAAGAATAAAAACCAAAAACAAACAAAAATGGGGTACTGGAGAGATGGCTCGGCAGTTAAGGTGCATACTTGCAAAGACAAAGGACCCAGGTTTAAGTCCCCTGCCCACCTAAAGCCAGATGCACAAGGTGGCGCATGTGTTTGGAGTTTGTTTACAGTGGCTAGAGGTCCTGATGTGCCCATTATCTTTATCACTCTCTCTCTCTCTCTCATTAATTAATTAGTTAATTAATTAATTAATTTTGGGGCTCGGGAGTGGCTCAGTGGGTTAGGCACTTGCCTGCAAAGCCTAAACCAGGTTATATTCCCTAGTACCCAGGTAAAGCCAGACGCATAAAGTGGCACGTGTGTCTGGAGTTAGATTTCAGGGGCTAGGAGCCCCTGGCATGTCCTCTCTCTCTGTCTCTTTCTATTTATCTATCTGTCTATCTATCTATCTATCTATCATCTACCTATCTATCTCTATCTCTGTATCTTTGCAAATAAGTAAAAAAAGAAAAGAAAAATCCAGGTTTTTGTTTAAGCCCATTTGTGCCTCTATAAGAAAATACTCCACACTGACTAATTTATGAACTACAGAATTTCATCTCTTGTAGATCTGGAAGCATCTTCAGTCACTGTTTAGTGAGATATGCTTCCTTATTTCTGAAAGGTGACGCCTCAACACTCTATCTTCACATGGTTAGCAAAGGTGTTTCCTTCAACCCAGTTTTAAAAAGCACTGATGGACTGAAGAGATGGCTCAGCAGTTAAGTGCATGGCTTGTGCAAGCATGAGAGCCTGAGGGGATCCAATACCACCTAAATTCAAATCTCCAGAACCCCCATAAACAGCATGGCATGGCCATGTCTACCTGTAACCCCAGTTCCACAGGGGCACAAGGAGACCAGGGATTTCCTGGGGCTTACAGAAAAACAGCAAGCTCCAGTATCAGTAAGATACTGGTAAAAGAGCCATAGAGTGGGCCACCCTATGCTCTGTTCAGGTCACTGCAGACAAGCGCCTTCCTGCAGCAGGTGAACATAGAGGGTGCTCCACCACATACACACACACACACACACACACACACACACACACACTCATGTGCCAAAAATAAGAGCATTAATTTCATTCATGTGGAAGACACTCATGATTTAATAACATCCCAGAAGCCCCCAGCTAAGATCACTGAGAATCAGGAATACATGGATTTTGGAAGGAACCATTCAGATCACAACAGTCCATCTTGCCCTCCATCACAGTTCAGTTTATTTCCATCACAGCGTTCATAGTTATTTCGACAACTCATACCCATCTGCAAACTGGACACATGTTTTCTGTGCAGGTTCTTCCATAGAGAGGAAGAAGGATTTTAGTATCCCTTAATGAGCTTTGGGGAAAATCCCCCAAGTCCTCACTTTTTTCATGGCTCTGAGCCATTTTGCAGGGCTTCTCTGACCCATGTTCCAGACATTAGTTTTCTTCAAATGGTCTGCACTTTTTTAGTAAGGAGAATTTTCTTACTGCCTTTTTCTTACTCTTTTCATCCATCCATTCTCTCCTTTCTCTTCCTTGTAGGCTTTGGGTCCACACCAACACTGGAAATCACACTGACTTCAGAATCAGTTCCTGAGAAGATTAGAACGTTTTAATAGCACAGTACACAAAGGGAGGTGGACCAAGAATGGACATCCACACTGGGGAGGAAGGACTTAGTTTAATTGGGAACCTAATATTTTGCATCCTTGAAGTCAGAGTTGATCTTTCCAGAGGCAGACAGGTCCTCCTACGAAGTTCAGTCTACCTACAGTGCGTCTGAGTCACCAGAACTCCACCGAGATGATTACAAATAGTTTCAGCATTCAGGGACCAGTGAAGACGTGTGGAAAGCCCTCCATGGAGGAAAACATTGTTCTATGCTTGAAATTATTCAGAACAACAATTCTGCAATTGCATTTTCTTGTACCTACCAATAATACTAATAAGAACTAAGCCCCCAAGGAGGCATGATAGCATGAAGAAAGACAAGCAGAAATTTTACAAAACAAGAGCTCCATATATTTATGTGAAAGACAGATTTTTAAATAAGAATTAAGCAATAAAACAAGCAAGTTGTTTTTCCATTCATAAAAGTGGTCCATAATAAGTTGACTTATCTAGACATCCTTTGTCCTCAAGCTCTATCCTGATCACTAAAAACCACAACAAGGGCTAGAGAGGTGACTTAGTGGTTAAGGCGCCTGCCTCCTAAGCCTAAGAACGCTGGTTCCAATCTCCAGAGGTTCCAATTTCCAGGTCCCACGTTTAGCCAGATGCAAAGTGACGCAAAGGGTGCAATGCCGCACTTGACCACAAGGGGCGCACGCATCTGGATTTCGTTCACAACAGCTGAGAGGCTGCTGGCACGCCCATCTCTATCTGTCTTCCTCTCCCTCTCTCTCTGTCTCTCTCTGTGTCTCTTTCCAAAAAAAAAAAAAAAAAAACACAAACAACTTGAGATGCTCCAGTCACAGCAGTGGGCCACTGGTGAGCACTGATGAGAATAGAGAAGGGAGACTGAGGTTGTGGAATCCCACACTGCACACACTTCTCTAAGCAATGTGTCAATAAGGTGCCCTGGTGATTTGTGTTCTCCTCCAAATGATTTGGAATATTTAATCATAGTTTCAAGACTGCTGGGAAGGTCTTAGAGCTAGATTCATTCATAAGCTAGGAGACTGAGCGTCCTCCAGCCCAAGCTCATTTCCATGAGCATTACACCTCACTGTGCCTTCATTGCCTGCTTGAACCAGAGCATCCGCATAGCTGGAACTGTCTCTTCCTCATTGTCTTTTCCCAAAATTCATCACAGTGCCATGTAATATAATGAGTAGAGGACTATAAATGTCTATTACATAAAGCTATAAAGCATTCAGATTTCATGAGGCATTCAACATTTTTGAGTGTTAATTAAATTTAAATGTGCCAAGATTAAATAGCCTGCACAGTTCAGTGAGTAAAGTAGTATTCAATTTAAAATCAATAATAGCTAATATTTATGTATTGTAATTAATAATTATGTATCACACTTAATATCAATATTTAAGCACTATTAAGAAGATATATATGTATTTGTATATACATATTTATGTACAAGCTTTTAAGGCCCTGTGTGGGAGTTTATATGACAATTTTCATTTTACAAGTAAGAGAATAAATAATTTTCTCTGCCTCTTGTAACTACTCAAAGTGTAGAATTGGGACTCAAATACAGGAGGTCAGACTTCAGTACCCAAGTATTAAACTCCATCCCAACTCAATGGAAAAAAATATGGATGTAATCTCAAATTTTCAATTTCCAGATATGTTTCATTATTATATGTTGTGTTTCAAAACAAAAGAGTCAGTACAGTATTGATGTTGTATCTTACTCTGTTTTAAAAAGTTTCAGACTGGAGAGATGGCTTAGCAGTTAAGGCACTTGCCTGCAACGCCAAAGGATTCAAGTTTGATTCTCTAGGACCCAGGTAAGCCAGATGCACAAGGCAGCATATGTGTCTGGCACTTGTTTGCAGCAGCTGAAGGCCCTGGAGTGCCCAATCTCTTTCTTTGTCTCTATCTACCCACCTCTCAAATAAACAAATAAATTTAAAAATGACTTTAGGGAAAAAAGTTTTATCTTTTCATTTTTAAATAACTTTTTAGTTAAAACATTAGAGATTCCATTTTCATTCTTAAGCACATAAAAGTAGTGATACACTGAGTCAAAGTGCTGATACCTAAGTGAGTTGGTTTATAGCGAAATCTAGTCAGTGTAATCTGTGACAAAATTTAACCTAAATTTGATACAACCTACTGAAATGACAACACACTTTGTCACTTAATGAAGTTAATTAACATAAATAACTTATTAGCCACACTAAATTGATCTTTTCCATAGGAATCCATATTTGACAAATTGAAATACTGCATATTATGCAAAGATGTGACATCATAAATGAGGTAGTTGCTAGACTGTCATTTTTGCACATGATTTTCAAGGTGAAAGTTTCAGTTGCCTTTCCTGTTTGAAGACAATTGGCATGTTTGTCAGAAAAGAAAATTATGCTTTCTATTCCACACACACATATTCCAAAGGCATTTACATGCTATGCCAGCATACAACTTTCAGGAATAAAAGGTATACTTCATATCTGTGGTGTGATAAAATCAATGTGTATAAAATTTTCTATTCGTAAATTTATTTAGTCATCAATATACTCTTTAGTCATATATTTGAAAATTCATACCTATTTAAATCTAATACAGAGCATGAAGAGAATTTTCATAGCACCAAAGTACCATTTACTCAAATTTAAATTGAAGGTGGTAGACTAAGATAGTATTTGAAAAAAAATACACACTGAAGGCAATCCACAGCAAATCCAGTTGGCAAATTCTCTCCACATAATTACAAAAAGACAAAAAGACTGATACAAAAGGAACTCATTTTAGTGCATTGAGAAATGCATGCCCTCGTGGGATGAAATATCCAATTGGTGTAAATTTGGTCCTGGATTCTCATATAAAAGCAGACCTGAGGTCAAGGGCAATGTAGTCTGGGTTACACAATTCACCAAAAACTTAGCTAATATCTTACAATTGAAGGCTATCATAGACTTGCTGCTGGATATCTGCCTCTTTTTCTTGTTACCCCAGCAGGTTCTGAGGACTCAAGTTTGTTTTAATTTCAGTTAAGAATAAACACAAGGGAAGTCCTACTATAATATACATTTTTTTTTTCCTATTTGGGGTTTTCTAATCGCTATGAACAAATACATGGCCAGAAACAATTGAGGCAAGAACGGGTTTATTTCAGCTTACAATTCGGAGGTGATGTTTTATCATGAAGCAAGGGTGCGAGTTCCTCCACTGAAGCCCAGCTAGGAAGCAGACCATGAGTAGGCAGCAGAGCTGGCTATACATAAAACGCAAAGGCCCTTGGGGCCTCTGTGACCAACTTCTCCAGCAACATTCCACCTCCTAAAGGTTCCACAGCCTTCCCAAAATGCACCACTATCAAGGGAATCAAATATGCAAACACACGAGCCTAGGGTGGGGGTGGGGCGCTTTGCACATTCAACCCACCCACAAAGCTGTTCCCTTTCAGCAGCATGGGGGATAGTCCACAGAGAAAGAACCTTCACCGTGATAAGTAGCACGACTGTGCCCAAGTCTTCCTTGCCCTCTGCCATGGGCGTTCAGTGGATAAGGACCATAACAACAGTCTCTCTTCTCTCCACAAGACAGTTTGCTATTGGCCAATGGGAGACCCAATGGGAGACCAGTAAATCGAGCAGAGGGCAATTGGCTTGTCTCAGGATGGTCCACTTCCCTTCATGGAAGGTTGCGGTTTACAAAGCACGTGTTCTCTCCCTCCATTTTCCACACCTCAGCTCCATTTTCCTCACTGGCCCTGGAGAACCCACATTTCCCCTATTATTGGCCCCAAAGGACTTCATAATTTCTGGAAATGTCTTTATTCTATGGACCATTCTTTAATAAGGGTCCCTTATGAAAAATTCATAGCCACACATGAATTAGCCTAATTTAAATGTACCACCAGGTTTTACTTGTACCCAATTGATAAAAATAACATGCAAAATATTTTAAGCTCTAAGATGTAATGAATCATATTTAGAAATTGTTTTCTAATTTTTATTTGAAGCAGGTATATTTAACACCTCCCTTTGCTTATGAAAAAGTATTTTAAAATATTGTGAAAGAAATCACTAAAGAATTTCCTAAATTCTTTGTTTATGTTTTACAGGGCAATCTATAGGACTCAGTGTAACCCCTGACATAGAAGACTATCCATAAATCTTTTTTTTTCCCACAGAGAGAAAAATCGAGGTGTCTCATATGGTAACTTGGGCTTTATTTCATTTTATTCATTCATTTATTTATGTATTTTTGGTTTTTTTAAAGATTTTATTTTTATTATTTATTATTTATTAGAGGAAGAGAGAGGGAGAGAGAGAGAGAGGGAGAATGGGCGCACCAGGGCTTCTAGCCACTGCAGACGAACTCCAGACACATGCGCCACCATGTGCATCTGGCTTACATGGGTCCTGGAGAATCGAACCAGGGTCCTTAGGTTTCTCAGGCATGTGCCTTAACTGCTAAGCCATCCCTCCAGCCCCATAAATCTTTTTTACTGCATGTGTGTGTTCATGTGTGCATGTGCACATGGAGTATAGAGAACAACCTCAGGTGTTATTGCTCAGGAACGCCATCCACCTTGTTGGATGCAGGTCTCTCACTGGTCTGGAGCTCACCAATTAGGAGAGACTGGCTGGCCAGAAATCCCAAGGGAGGTCCTTGTCTCTGCCTCCCAGTGCTGGCATGACAAGCACATGGCACCTTGTTCCCCACCATTTTTACTTGTGTTCTGGGAACTGAACTCACATCTTCATGCTTTTGAGGCAAGCACTTTACCAACCCAGCTATCTTCCCATCCCCTTTCTCCAAATCTTTATTGAGTACTTATTAATACAAGCCATTCTGGTATGCAATGGCAATGCAATGACTGAGCTCAGATGTATAAGAAAATAGCTATGATAGCAAGTGGCAAAAATAATGATAAAGAAAAGAAAGCATCATAACTCAGCTTGGATATAAATAAAACTTTCCTATGTATAGATTGTTTGAAAACTGGGGAAAAAAAAAAGAAGAAGAAGAAGAAGAAGAAACAACTTGGCTGGAGAGATGGCTTAGCAGTTAAGGTGCCTGCCTCCTAAGCCTAAGAACGCTGGTTCCAATCTCCAGCGGTTCCAATCTCCAGCGGTTCCAATCTCCAGGTCCCACATTTAGCCAGATGCAGTGACGCAAGGGAGCAATGCCACACTTGACCACAAGAGGGCGCACACATCTGGATTTTGTTCACAGCAGCTGAGATGCTGCTGGTGCGCCCATTCTCTGTCTTCCTCTCTCTGTCTCTCTGTGTCCTCTCCCTCTCTCTGTGTCTCTCTCTTTCTCTCTCCAAAAAAAAAAAAAAAAAAAAAAAACTCTTTTATAGTTTGCAAAGAAGCAGCAAATTTTGAGAAAAATACTAAAAAATAAAGTAAGATTAATATCAGGTTGTCATAAGGGCTAGAAAGATGGCTTAGCATTTAAGATGCTTGCCTGAAAAGCCTTACAACCCAGATTCAACTCCCCAGAACCCATGTAAGCCAGATACGCAAGGTGACACATGCACGCAGGTAGCACATGCATGCCATGCTGGAGTTTATTTGCAATGGCTAAGGCTCCGGCGCCCAATTCTCTCTCTCTCTCTCTTATAAATAAAATTTTTTTTTAATTAGGTTGTCATGAGACTGGCATGATAAGACATCCCAGCTATCCCAGATTGAGAAGGCTAAGAAAGGCATGAAAATTTGCAAGTTCAAGGCCAGCCTGAGCTACATAGTGAGATGGTTTCAAAAGCTAAACAGTAACAGACCAAAAATTAATTGCTAAACTTTTATTAAAACTTTAAGAAACGCTTTTTGTTTAGTTGGGTGACAGAGGTAGAGAACTTCTAAATTATTAAAATCAGTTCCCATGCAGCAAGCCAGAAGGGTTCTATCTCCACCCAAGGATTTATGATCACTCAGCCATCTGTGACCAATGGTCCCTATAGAATTGTTCCAAATTTATTCTTCTAAGTGCAATCTATGAAAGAAAAGAATCTGGCAACCTTTCAGCAGGTGAACATCTGGGTTCAATTTGAATAGGTAAGAACCAGGTACCTGATATTTTAAATTTTTAATGACTCTGAGGAATAATGTTGAAATACATTATTCTACAGAAAGTCGAAAGAATTAACTACATAAATTGAAAGAATATTGAAAGTGGTTTGAATGCCCAAAGGCCTATAAAATTGCATGTTTTTAAAAAAAAAAAATGGCCATGGTAGAGGAAGATATTTAATTTTGAATCTGAATTTAGTTGAACGATTAGTCACCATTTTTTCTTAAGAATGCATTTCCGATTTGAATGTCTACACATTAGATATATGGACAAGATACAGTTCAAAAATGGGTGGAATGGACTTTATTCTCAAGCCAGGCATAGTGGTGCACGCTTTTAATCCCAGCACATGGGAGGCAGAGGTAGGAGGATCACTGTGAGTTTGAGGCCAGCCTGGAACTGCAGAGTGAATTCCCAAGTAAGCCTGGGCTACAGTGACACCCTACCTCAAAAACAAACAAACAGAAAAAACAAGCTAAAAGTACAGAAACATCTGTAATTATTGCCTGGTTGAGCCTCAGGAACAAAGAGGAGGACTATGTTGAATCTATTGCTAGCAGCTCTGAGAGTCAGAAAATATACCCAAATATCCACACATTTTCCATGGTACTTGGTGCTGCCTCTGGATCAGTTACAAGGATAGTGTAGATGGACACGCACTTTTCTATTCTATGGTAGTTCACACATGTAATCCCAGTATTTAGGAGGTGGAGGTAGTAGGATAAAGAGTTCAAGGCCATCCTAGGCTTAGCAAATTTATAGCCAACCTGAACTACATGAGACCCTGCCTCCAAAGAAGTTCAAAAAAAAAAATCTAAGGGCATGGGAGATGGCTCAGTGGGTAAAGTGCTTAATGTGCAAGCATGAGGACATGAATTCAGATCCCCAAAGGCCACAGAAAATTCCAGGTGCAGTGGTGCAGGCCTGTTATCCCAGCACTGGGAACGCAGAGACAGAGAGACAGGACCATCCACAGGGCTTGCTGGCTAGAAAATCTGTGAGCCCTAGGCTTAGTGAGGGCACCTGTCTCATAATAGGGAGGTGGAAAAGAAGAGAAGAAGACACACACAGACAATTTAATCTTTAATGTTCCCTTCTGTCAACTACTATCTGAAGAGGGGGAGAAAGAAAGAACTGTGCCTTTTTGAGGCCATCTACAGAAAAAGGAGGGTGAAAATCTGTTGGACGTGGGAGAGGTCTCAACAAGAGGAAAGACCAACAAGAAGAAACAGCAGGGTCAAAGGGCAATGATCCCACATGAAAAAGAAAATTCTACAACCATATAGCCTGAACATCAGGGTCAGAAGCTGGGTATCAATGGAAGTTCCAAGGCTCACTTCTGTTAGTTTTCCATCCATTACCATGTTCAACATAAGACTTCTGACTGCCAGACATGTTGGAATGATCACAGTTCGTGGGGGAAATTGTGAATAGTAGCTGATTTTTCTAAGACACTAAATCAAAGCTTGAGAAATTTGTGAACAGAATAGGGGGTATAGATCAGTGGTAGAGTACTTGCCTAGCATAAACGAGGCAGTGGGTTTAATCCTCACTACTGGAAAATAAAAGTTGCAGAGCAATGCAATGTCCCAGGGTTGACTTAAGGTAATGAGACATATCTATGTTAAATTAAATATGTAAAATGGATGTATTCAAGCAAGGCAATGCCCATGTAAGAATTTTCCTTTCCTCCCAAGTCAAAGCAACTGTGAACTCTTTATTCTAAACAATGAATGGTATGGTCTCGTTATAATTTCTGTCTTAATTTAACACAAGACACGTCTTTAAAAATCATACACTTTTCTTGTAGGGGATCCATAATCATTTTTCAGGAGATTTTTCTCAACATGCATAATGTTTCTTAACAACTCAAAGAGATATTTTAAGGCACTTAAATATCTTTCAATGTTCCCTCCTATTTTTATTCTTAAATCCTTAAATATCTACTTAGCACAAAGTTCTTTCTTAAAACTATTTTCTTTTTTAGAATGAATTATAATTCACTACTGACCCATTAATTTAATATTAGTGCTAATGATTCTAAACAAGGTATTATTCAAAAATTCTAGTACTTCTGTCTTTAATACCTTGGTAACATGTGGTGTTTTGATCTTACATTCATTGAGGAACCACTGTAACTGACATGGTGTTCTACACCTGTGCACATGAACCACATAAAGACTTGTGATTAGCATTACCAGAGTCATTAAATAAAAACTCAAATGTTCAGTTGAATATGACTTCCAGGTAAGCAGAGTTAAGTATAAGCATGTCTTAAATATTTAAGAGATTGCATACTTAGACTAAAAATAAAACTAATGTGCATCAAGAATTTAAATTTAAATGGCTATCCTTCATCTTCTCTGGAAAGTCTATGGTGATCTAATAGAATAATAAAAGTAATTTCTTTTTACCATAAACATAAAATAACACTTGCAGTAAGTGCTATAAAACAGGAGGCTAAGTATAGTGTATAAATAGAAAGATAGGAGGATTCATTAGCATTATTTCTGAACTGGGTCCCAAGCAAACAAGAAATATTCAGACTGATGATAAGCCCTGACGCTCTCTGTAATGCAGAGAGTGAGTAAAGGTGGACGACAGCAAAGGGCCACCCATGCCTTGGTAATGTAGTCCATTTGTACTGGGAAAGAAATTCACACTGCAAGATTTATAACAAGGTGTATCGTAAACAGTGTATTAAACACAGTTATAAATTATTAAATAAATATACGCCACATTACATTTCCTGTGTATTAATTATAAATTCAAGGGTATAACAATTCAGTAAAACAGCGTAAATTGGTGATGTTATCTCTGCCTGGAAATAAACCCCAACTATCTATATTAAGAGTTTTTGCGCCCTCTACTGGTGGAAAGGCAAACTCTCCATTGAGTACAAGGGCAAGAATAGACTGAACATTTCATCATGAACTATTTGTTATTGACAGTTTCCTGGAATATATTATTTTAATCCGTATACATGCTCATTTTCATAGATACTACATTTCTTTTTTTTTTTTCGTTTTTCGAGGTAGGGTCTCACTCTAGCTCAGGCTGACCTGGAATTAACTATGTAGTCTCAGGGTGGCCTTGAACTCAAGGTGATCCTCCTACCTCTGCCTCCCGAGTGCTGGGATTAAAGGCGTGCGCCACCACGCCCAGCTTCATGGATACTACATTTCTTAATCCTTATATGTGTACACCTTTATAAGTACTACAGTTCATCAACTAAATAGCGAAAGAAAAACATATTTGGGAGATTCTTTTAAAGACATTGAATGCTTCCTGTCAAATTGCTTAAACGGGGTTCATCATAATCCTTGATTTCTTCACAAAGGTTGAGACTTTTCCTTTTATCTTTTGCATAATAGAACTTAAGTTCTCCAGAGAAAAAACACTAAATCTAATAATAAACATATTTTCTAACTTCCTAGAGGACAGCTATAATAAGACTCATTTTGTGAGAAGGTCCCAAAAGTATCACAACAGAGAATTAGCCATCTTCACTTTCAATAATTGCCCCCAAGTGGCTGATCAAATCAATTTGGAAACACTTCTCCAGCACAAATACTCCTTAATAAATTCAAACTCTTTACCTACCACCCTGTTGCTGAACAATTGATTGACTCCCAAGTATCCTGAGCTCATTAGCACCACCTGTTTGACAAAAGGAAATGGCTCCCTGTTGTCTGTTAGATCAACTCAAAAACCTCTCTGTGGAAGGGCCGGGCTCTCTAGCAGCTGCTCTCGTCTCTCCTGCTCACTTCTCTAGCCAGGGTCCTGATTCCAGGCACACTTCTCTGTCATGTCTCCACTCCTGACTGTGAAGCTCCCGGGTAGAAAAGTCACCCAAGCAGGAAACATGGTTTCTCTTCTTTCGAGACTTTTCTCAAGTTTCAGCATCTACTGCACTAACTGCCATGGTATTAATTTCTAGAACCTACATGTTCTTTCTGGGCTCCATCTGCTTCTATAGGCTGCATAGTAACTCCTGGATTTTTTTTTTCACCACGTAAGATGGTAAGCATATGAACCTATCTGGGCACATATCTATTTCATATTAGTTAGGTCTCATTTCAACACTGATGTGCGGGAGATGTTAACAAGGTGGAGAAGATCACAGCAAGACTGCAGAATTGAGTTACCACTCTATAGTTACCAAAACGTTCCTACTCAGCTCTCCCAAAGACACACCCTGCAAGGTATGGCACATCCTCTACAGATTTTGACATCTTCATTCTCATCAAGAAACTACTCAAAAATGTTCATTTGGGGCTGGAGAGATGGCTTAGCGGTTAAGGTGCCTGCCTGCTAAGCCTAAGAACCCGGTTCCAATCTCCAGGTCCCACGTTTAGCCAGATGCAAAGTGACGCAAGGGCGCAATGCTGCACTTGACCACAAGGGGGCGCACACATCTGGATTTCGTTCACAGCAGCTGAGAGGCTGCTGGCGCACCCATCTCTATCTGTCTTCCTCTCCCTTTCTCTCTGTCTGTCTCTCTCTGTCTCCCTCCAAAAAAAAAATGTTCATTTGTTCCAACAACACACATTCATTCCCTTAGAAATGTTTTGGTAATATGATGTTCTTGGTCTTGCTTATTTATTGATGCATGGCACACCTGGGCCTGGTGACAGTGCAGTTGACTGTCTAACTTACTCCATAGTCACATAGTCTCCATATATTAGAAGTAGATCTTGGATCCTGACTAAAATCCCTACATAGTTTAGCCTTCTATCTACACCATGAGGTCACAGTTCACTGTCCATTAAAGTCTTTGTACATACTTGATGAGTTCAGCATCACGTCAATAGTCACCATAATGCTACTGCTTGATGTATCTAGTTCAAAGGTTTCAAAGCTTTCCTAAGTTCAGCATTTTTATTACATTATATTTAGGATTTTAGAATGATGGTGTATAATTATTTTCAAAACAGATAAATGAGTAATCACTCTCTGTTTCCTGATTTTTTTTTTTTTTTTTGGAGAGAGACACAGAGAGAGAGAGGGAGAGGAAGACAGATAGAGATGGGCATGCCAGTAGCCTATCAGCTGCTGCGAACAAAATCCAGACGCATGCACCCCCTTGTGGTCAAGTGTGGCATTGCGCCCTTGCATCACTTTGCATCTGGCTAAACATGGGACCTGGAGATTGGAACCACTGGAGATTGGAACCAGCATTCTTAGGCTTAGGAGGCAGGCGCCTTAACTGCTAAGCCATCTCTCCAGTCCATGTTTCCTGATTTTTGACACAGTTACCAGCTCTTTTTACATACCTAGCACTAAGCCTTTCCCACCACAATGGTCTATAACTTCAAACTGTAAGCTGAAACAAATTATATATATGGCTACTTAGTTATTTAGTTTGTTAGTTATTCTGATCAAACAGGATCCATTCATAATTTCATTTGTAAGTACATGAATAACTGGTTAAGCCAACATGTGAGCAACAGGGCACACTGCTATGCAAAAGCAACCAGCCTGACAAGATGTACACACCTGCACAACAGTGGCATCCAACCTAGGTGGGTAACCAATGGCTCTCTGCTTGGTTAAGAGATCTGCTCGGTGGAAAGGAACTCATAGCTGGAGCTGGGAACCAAGTCAGAATCCTGTGGAGACCAAGATTATGGACTCCAAAAAGAAGCTGTCACTATTCTTGGGCAAAAAGAGAGAGACTACAACCTTCAGAATTTCTCCACATTAACAATGCTTATTCCATTTAACCTACGCTGACCTCATTCTCTGTTGGAGAATCTGGTTTTCTTTTTCAGAAGGCGGCAAGAGCCAAGGACAACCAAAATCTGTCAAGCCAAGAAAAGACATCTGTCAGGAGCTGATCCACCCCTCGCACGTCAGCCAGGGCCCAGGTGAAACCACAGAGGAATCAGTGAGATGAGCAAGAGTGCTACTTCCATGGCGAGCCTGAACCTGCACCAGGGTGATGGTGATAGACGCTGAGGATATTCAAAACATACCAAAGCACCAGGTGTGGTGGCACATGCCTTTAATCCCAGCACTTGGGAGGCAGAGGTAGGAGGATCACTGTGAGTTCGAGGCCATTCTGTGGATTCTAGGTCAGCCTGGGCTAGAGTGGGACCCTACCTTGAAAAACAAACAAACAAAAAAATCCAAAGCAGAAATCCAGAAGATGCTGAGAGCACAACACTAAAATAGGCTTAAAATATAACCACCAAGCCTTAGGAAATTTTGTGGGAGAGGAAACAGAAAGATTTTAAGAGCTTCAGGTTAGAAGGGAATATCCAAGGCATTGCCTCTCCCCCTCACACAATGACTGACTGCTGCTCTCACAACTCATAACCCACAACTCCATGGTGAATAACACCAATCCCACTGAGGAGGGTCCTCAGTGTAATGGGGGCAGGGAAGAGGGACATGATGTGTCCATATAAAGTTTCTACTTGATAAAATATATTTTGGGGCTGGAGGGATGGCTTAGTGGTTAAGGTGTTTGCCTGCAAAGCCAAAGGACCCAGTTTCGATTCCCCAGGACCATGTTAGCCAGATGCACAAGGAGGTACACACGTCTGGAGTTCATTTGCAGTGGCTGGAGGCCCTGGCAGCACACCCATTCTCACTGTCTCTCTTTCTCTTTTAAATACATAAATAAATAAATATAAAAATATTTTTAAGTTGTCAATAAAAATTTTTGTTTTTAAAAAATAAATAGCAAACATTCTTTTACATATAATATATAGTTAAGGAAATATGATTAGATACACTTAATTTTTTTAACTTCAGGCTTATTTTAAAAATAATGAATAACATTAATTTTTAGAAGTACATGTAATTAGCCTTGAGAGATTGCTCAATGGTTAAGGCACTTGACTGCAAAGCCTAACAATCCAGGTTTGATTCCCCAGTACCCACATAAAGCCAGATGTACAAAATGGTAAGTGCATTTGGAGTTTGTTTGCAGCAGCTGGAGGCTCTAGTATACCCATTCTATCTGTCTCTCTTCTCTCTGCTTGCTTGTAAATAAATATTTTTTAAAAAAACACATGTTATGATTACTGTAGATACCCCTAAATAATCCAGTTTTAAAGCCATTAGGTTAGCCATTTTATATAAAATTTGTGTCTATCCCTATGCCTCTGCTATAATAAGACTTATCAGGTTATTCTATATATATTATATTCAGTAATTATTGTCAGCCAGAGCCCAACTAGGTACACGAGACATGGAATATACCCAAAGGCAGTTTGTCTCTTGATTTAAAGAGACTGCATGTTTGCGTCTAGTCAACAAACATCAATTTGATCTGGGAGAAACTATAAATTAAACAAGTAAATCATCAGAAGTCAAGTTAAAGATCTATGTCTGATTTGTATGATAAAATTGCACAGGAACTGCACAGGCTGCCCATGGCAAAGCAAGACACTACAAACTGAGCAGTGTAAAGGGACCACATGAGTTGATCTCTCCACTTTGGATCTCCCAAGACTGAACCCCAGATATCAGCCAACTACGTCTGTTATTATGAGGATCTAGAAGAATCTGTGGCCAAATCCATCCAGATTGGTGGAAAAATTCAATTCCTTTGCAGCCGTGGCATGAAGCGGCAGTTGTTTCCTGGCTGTCGGGTTGAAGACACTCTGGATTCCTTGATGCCATGGTCCTCCTGGGCATGGTTCTTCAAAACCAGAGAAAAGCCCATCAACCCTCCCTCAAGCCTCTGTTCCCTGACTTCTTCTTCACAGTTAAAACCCAGCTTGGGGCTGGAGGGATGGCTTAGCAGTTAAGGCATTTGGCTGCAAAGCCAAAGGGCCCAGGTTTGATTCTCCAGGACCCATGTAAGCCAGATGCACAAGGGGGCACATGCATCTGGAGTTCATTTGCAATGGCTGCAGACCCTGGTGTGCCCATTCTCTCTCCCTCTCTCTCTCTCTCTCTCTCTCTCTCTCTCTCTCCTCTCCTCCTCCTCCTCCCTCTTTTTCTCTCTCAAATAAATAAATAAAAATAAAAATATTGTTTTAAAAACCGAGCTTGGGGTTTGGGAATTTGGCTCAGTGGGTAAAAGCTTTTGCTTTGTGTAAGCATGAGAATGCAAGTTTGATTCCCAGCAGCCATTCAAACAGGTAGGCATATCCGAGCATGCCTGTAACCCCTGCACTGTGAGGGGCAGAGACGAGAGGACCACTGGGGCTCCCTGGTCAGCCAATCTAAACACACAAAAAAAGAAACATCAAACTTCAGAGTCAATAAGAGCCTCTGCAGCTGGCAGACGTGTCAGAAGAGTGATAGAAGACAATGCCTGATGTCATGCTCTGGCTTCCACAGGCATGAACATGGCACATACATCTGCATAGCACATACCACCCACACCAAAAAAAAAAAAAAAAAAAACCTCAGCTTATATAGGGTTCATGCACTCAGATAATCTTCTTCTCCATATAGTATAACCTATAATCATTTTATGTTGATAAAATGGGTTTGGTATTTCATCATAGGTGGAGGTTTCAAGATCTCAAAGGCAGTTGCATTACACAAAGGTAAAGGCCATTGTATTCTCTGACATATCACATACACCGAGCAGATTAGGTGGTTGCCCATTATGTGCTATTTTTAAAAGCCTGAACATATATTTATTAATTTAGCACACATTTATGGCCCTTCAGCTGTGGACTAGATACTATTGGTGGAAACACTAATAAACCTTACAGACTTTCCTGTGGTGAGTGCAATTCAAGGGCTGTAAACACAATAGTGACATAAAGGAGGGAGGGGGTCTAACTCTTGACATGGAGGGCTAGGTGGGCAGTAATATGAGACAAGAAAATCTAAGCAGCAGACCAAGTAGCAGAGGGCCTTGCATACTATGCTGAGTTATGACTTCATTCCATAGTTAATAATATAGTAATTGTCCATTATTAAGCAAAAGAAAGACATGAGATTCCTGCAAATGCAGACTTTGAAACTGTCACTAACAATGAATAGTGCCACACCAGCATATGCAGACTGACTCCCTGTTATGCTATTGCATGGGGGAGATGTGACTCTTATTGACCTAGCAGACAAAAATGTTAATGCAGTTATCCAAGGAACCTGCCTTCTAACCATGCCATCCCATAGACACTTGAACAATCTGACTCAGCCTGGCATGTCCTCCGTCAGTGGTCTTTGACAAAGATCTATTTATCGGATTCTACTCTGTCACACTTCCAAAACTCCAAGATGCTCGCATCTACCAACATCAGACTTTTCAGCTACTCACAAATAATTTATTTTATAGACTAGAATTAATGCTTTGCATGCCCATGTACACATACGCACACACACACACACACACACACACACACACATGCACAAACCCATAAATCTGAACATTTTATAACTGCTATTGCTTCCTCAGTAAAGGTCACAGGAATCTCATGTAAATTTTAATAAGCTAGCTTTTTAGACCTCGGAACTGATTGATGTGGGGAAGCATTTGTGATGCAATCAGTGTATGGCTGACATGAGTTATCACATACATGTACACCATTCCACACACACCATCCCCTTGACTTAAAGTGTAGCCAAGTTACAGAAACAGAATTAAAGGTCACTGGTGGATCTCTGTTAACTATGAAGAACTATGCATTTAGAAAGTCAAATCTCAGCCAGGCATGGTGGCGCACGCCTTTAATCCCAGCACTCGGGAGGCAGAGGTAGGAGGATCGAGAGTTCGAGGCCACCCTGAGACTACATAGTTAATTCCAGGTCAGCCTGGACCACAGTGAGACCCTACCTCGCAAAACCAAAAAAAAAAAAAAAAAAAAGAAAGAAAGAAAAGAAAGTCAAATCTCTGCCTACAAGAAGTGATGTATCATTAGGTTACTTCTTATCAGTGGCATATAGTGTTAAAAAGGAAACCTGGGAAATGAAGGACCAGTTCTTGATTAAGATGAGGGGGAAAATCAAGTCATTCCCTTTCAATTACTTTCTTTGCTTGTCTATCCCCTCTGTGCCTCCTGCTTCCAGACATGTGTGTGTCTCATGAGATTCTATTTGAGGTTTTACCTCAATTAAGTTTCCATAATGGAATTTTCTGTCAAAATCCACAAGATAAAGCAATAGTGGTACCTGAGCTTCCAAATTTCCTGAGTGGCAAGAAGACAAGTGTTAATAATTCTATTGTCCATTTGATCAGATTATGAATCAAGCAAGAGTCATGCGTATTGGGCAGATGTGTGAGGGGACTGCTGAAAGGGAGCCCCACTGTTAGTGGGCCTTCCAGTAGTGGACTACATATAAAGAAGCTTCTGGAAAACACAATACCTTTTGCTGGGCTGCCCATGCTACTTGATGGTGTGGGCATCGATCCTGCTGTTGCTGTCCTTTCCAGACACTGGAACTCAGCTTCATCAGCCTTCTATCAAGGACTGGGGGCCAGTAGCTCCCAGGAGTCATCCAGGCCTTCCATACCAGATCAGGACTGCTGAGGCATCCAACCTCATAGACTGAACAGCTACCAAGTTTCCCAACACTCCAGCCTTCAGACAACTATTATAGGACTGCTCAGCCTGTATCCTATAGGCTAATCTAATCAATCCCCTTTATAATACATATTTGTTCTATTGGTTTTGTTCCTCTAGAGAACCCTGGCTAATATACTGGTTAACCTTTTAAGTAGGATGGAGTAGCAATTAAAATGTTATTAATTTAAAGGAGCAGAATAGTCTATCTCCTCTATAAATATTATTTTTAAAATTCTGTGCCAGCCAAGCATGGTGGCACGTGCCTTTAATCCCAACACTTGGTAGGCAGAGGTAGGAGGATCACCAAGAGTTCGAGGCCACCCTGAGATTACATAGTGAATTCCAGGTCAGCCTGAGATAGAGTGAGAACCTACCTCAGAAAACAAACAAAAAATCTGTGCCACTATAAGATAATAGGAAGTTATTGTACTTTGATATGCTAATTTCTAAAATATATGACTTTCTCAAAAATAATGCTGTCTTGAGCACCTACTATGTACAGAAAATACAGTAAGCATGGGAAATACAATAAGAAAGGGACCTTGTCACATTCCACTTCAACCACAGGATATTGGGGGTCCATACAGTAGGCCACTTTTCAAATACCAGCACAATTCCCCACAGAAATATTCTTCCCAGCAAGATATCACACTGTCTTCTTGTAAGGAATCAAATTTATTTATTTTTTCTTTCTTGGTCCTATTAATTCATTCTTCTTCATCTTCAAATTATGTATGTAATTGTCCCTTTTAACACTATTATTACCCCAACACAATTTACTCTACCTTTACCACCTCCAGAACCTATGAACTATAAAACCCACCACACAAACTAATGTTTCTCCCCTCAGCTTTCACTCCCCAAATGTGAAAAGGGTATTTGTCGGCCTGAAATGTTTCTAATTCCATTTAACTGTTCATAGTGTCAGTGGGACAGTGACAATTCCAAGTGCATGATGTGAGGAGAGAGTCAAACCAACAACTCATTTCACTGAATCTCACTGCACCTATTCTTATGACCCTGTGGAGTTATAGGGAAATCTATTACTTTGCCTTTTTACCAGCATTGGCAAAATTGCCTAAAAACATAAAGCCCATTTAGTTATGCTAAGGAATGGCACGTAATTTTCAGATATAATATTAGAAAATGGGTTTTCTACAATTTAAAGGCTGTCTTACCTATTCTAATACCTCATAGTCAGCTGGCATTCACAAATGCCAGGAAAATTTCTATGCAATCGAACGCCCGGGTAATTTCACAAGTTGAAAAGTTCTCCTTGTCTTAAAAAATATGATAGACTATTTTTTCCAACATAATATGAATACTTAAATCAGCATTTTATTGTGTCAACGAAGATATTAGCTATTTTGGAAAACTTGGATAATTAACAAATGAAATGCTTTCTGGAGCTTTGGAGACCTAAATAATGGTCTCCAAGAATGAAATTCTGCTGGGCATGGTGGCGCACGCCTTTAATCCCAGCACTCAGGAGGCAGAGGTAGGAGGATTGCTGTGAGTTTGAGCCCACCCTGAGAATACAGAGTGAATTCCAGGTCAGCCTGCTAGAGTGAGACCCTACTTTGAAAAAAAAAAATGAACTTCAATTTATTTTGTCCATGAGCAAAGTCCAAATGTTCACACCTGTCTTGGTGGCAGGGCTGCTATTTGGCGAGCTGCTCTACTCTTGCTGTCAAGAGCTATGGGAGTTGGCTTGTGAATGACTGTCGTGGTTGAAAGAACCTGGTCTTGCATTTTGAATGAAATGTGGGCATTCTGAAAATAACAATTTCCATGGCCAATCATACTTTGTTGTTATTCCATGATCTTTATTGGAGCCCCAAGTTTTAAAAATGTTTTACTCCAACTTTATTCCCCTACTACTAATGATTATTCATATTTTAGGAAAAAACCTATCAGAGCACTCTCACTCTGAATCTTCATTAGCAATGTCTGGCAGGGGAATGTTCCTAAGGGATGCTTGCTCTTGGAAAAGAGGGTGGTGCGTTCTACAGCTGGTAAAGAGCATTGCTACAGTCAGTTAGTGTCAAGACAAGATAAACTAATCTTGTATCTCAGCAGCCATTGTTTGGAAACTTAGCTTGAGGGAAAGGAGTGGAGAAGAACTGCCACACGTGAAAATCAAAAGAAAGAAACAAGAGGAAGAATAGCTGCTAGGGACAAAGTCATTCTGTATCACTCTGGAATATAATCAATCCTTCAAAGTTTCTCTGTCAATGAGTAGATAGGAAGTTAATTCTAAAGCTAAGGAAATCAAGCCGGGCGTGGTGGTGCACGCCTTTAATCCCAGCACTGGGGAGGCAGAGGTAGGAGGATCGCCGAGAGTTCGAGGCCACCCTGAGACTACATAGTGAATTCCAGGTCAGCCTGGACCAGAGTGAGACCCTACCTCAAAAAAAAATAAAAATAAAAAAAATAAAGCTAAGGAAATCAGTGTCCAAACAACAATTGTCTTAGCAAGTATTTGAGATAATAAACCAGAAAGAAGGTTTGTCTTGGCTCACAGTTCTTGCGGTCTGGGTCTATAATCAACTGACTCCTATTCTTTGGGGTCTGTAACAAGCAGCTCATTATGGCAAAAGCAGTTCATGAAGCAGAACCACTCACATCATGGCAAGGAAGTAATAGAGGAAGAGGATGGATGGGAGACCCATGGTTCTCTTTAAAGTTATATCCCTACTGATCAGAGCACAGCCCACTAGGCCCCAGCCTCTTAAAGTTTCCATTTCCTCCCGACAACACCAAGTTATGGATTAAGCCTTTGACATCTGAGTCTTGGATAACATCGTAGCTCCACAGTATAGCTACAAGTAACACTCAGTAGTAGCTTTTTAAAAAATATTTATTTTTTTATTTCCAAGGAGAGACAGAATGGGTATGCCAGGGCCTCTAGCCACTAGAACTGAACTTCAAATGCATGCACCACATTGTGCATCTGGCTTTACGTGGGTACTGGGGAATCAAACCTGGGTCTTTAGGCTTTGTAAGCAAGTACCTTAGCCACTGAGCAATCTCTCCAGCCCTTCAATAGTAGCTTTTATCTCAGTACGTTATATCATTCTAATACTGCATGCAGTATACAGGGCACATGTATACTACATATACATATGTGTAAATGGATCTATATATATACATGTATATGGGTATATGTATCAGTATCATGTATATATACAGTAAAATATATTACATAGCACACTATATAATAACATTAGATTTTGCTGAACACTTATCCAACTCCTGTTATTTTTTTTTCAGTAGTTTTCAAAATGATAGAGTTACTTCATGGTAGAAATAAATTTTCATATAGTAGTTAAACTAGGCCTTTGTGAGTTCAAAAAATAATAGTTTTGGTTGCATTGAATTTATAAGCCTTTTTCTGTTCTGCTTTTCATATGACCTACATTTCAAGTATTTGGGCATTTATTTGCTCTTTTTTTTTTTTTTTTTTTTTTTTTTTTCCGTTTTGCGAGGTAAGGTCTCACTCTGGTCCAGGCTGACCTGGAATTCACTATGTAGTCTCAGGGTGGCCTCAAACTCTCGGTGATCCTCCTATCTCTGCCTCCTGAGTGCTGGGATTAAAGGCATGCGCCACCACGCCCGGCTTATTTGCTCTTTTTAAAAGAAATGTTCACAAACCAGTCCTGAATGTAAAGTGCTAGGACATCACAGAAAATGAAGTTTTGAATTGAGAGGTTTTGATCTGCTTGAGATAAAAGAATATGTTTGGATATTAATGAGAATCATTTGTATAAGCTAAGTAAGACTAGGGAAAGAGTCCAACAGATGAAGTGCTTATCGTGCAAGCACGGGTACCTGGTTTAGATCACCAGACACCATGCGAAAGTCAGAAGCTGCCATAGGCTTTGGCGATCCCAGTGAGCCAACAGTGAGAAGGGAAGCAGAAACAGGAGAGTTTCCAGAAGGTAGCTGATCAGCTAGCCTAGCAAACAGAGTGAGGAATAGCAAGAGACACTGCTTTAAAAAAGTTAGAAGGTGAGGTCTGACACCCCAAAGTTGACCTCTGACTTCCACATGCACACTGTGGCACATGCACACCCATGCTCACACACATGAACACAAATGCACACACTCAAAAGATGAGTATCTATATGTTTATTCCCAATTTTACAATATAGAAGAAAGTTTTAATGTTGTAATGCATAGTAGCATGCCTATAGATAAGATAATGTAACTGTGCACATCAAAAAAGGTTGAAGGACTTTGAATGTTTTCTTCCAAAGACATTGAAACAGGTTTGAGTAGATAAGCATGCTCATCCTGCTATATACCTGTATTGTAATAACACATGGAGCTTAAGAAATCATAATATAAATGTGATAAAATATCACATAGTACATGTTAACATCATAATTACATACATAATAATTACAAACAGAAGACAAAGGCCCACATGGCAACCATAAATAATTTTGTGTATACAAAATTATGTCAATTAAATACTAATGGGATATTGTCTACAATTAAGGAAGTTGTCAATAAAAAAGTAAAATAAATAAATAAATTTTTTAAAAAGCTAAATAATTTCAAAATTAAAAATTGAAAGAATGAGAAAAAAACTAGAAAAATGAGAAAAACAGAAGATGTTTAAATCCTCCTAATTTCACTTTCTAGTGATAAACAGTATTAAGATTTCATTTTATATCCTTTAACCTTTTTACCACATATATGCAATTAAAACATGGTAGGGGAAACTATAACATCTGTAAGGCTTTGTATTAGAAGACTACTGTGTCTGTCAACGGAGCGTAGAATGAGGCTATGGGAGGTGGAGAGATATAAGAAGAAGCAAGAATAGATTGAATAGTTTACATATAAATAATAGTGAAAAGTATAAAAGGCTGGAGAGATGAATCAGTGGACTAAGTGTTTGCTGCGCAAGCATGAGGACCCGGGTTCAGATCCCTGGAACACAACTGCAATTACAGTCTGGGGATGTAGAGATTGGGAATCCTCAGTGTACTGGCTAGCTCATCGAACTGAATGAGTGAGCTAGAGACATGGAGGGTCAGCTAGAGACAGTTTCAAAGAATCATACCAAAGAGCTATTGAGGGAGACACCCGATGTTTATCTCTGGTCTCTATGTGGACACATGCATTCACACACATGTGACCACACATATACAATTATATATACACATATACAACACAAAGATACACATGCACATACACACAAACCAGAAAATTAAATTGATCTGGAATATGGAGGAAAAGAGAGAAAGATCCGATTGATTAAGGATGTAATGGAAGAATTCAAAGAATCTGGAGAATTTGGAGAGAGGAGAAATGAGACTTTTTTTTTTTTTTTTTTTTTTTTTTTTTTGGAGAGAGACACAGAGAGAGGAGAGGAAGACAGAAAGAGATGGGTGAGCCAGCAGCCTCTCAGCTGCTGCAAAGGAAATCCAGACTCTTTCGCCCCCTTGTGGTCAAATGCGGCATTGCGCCCTTGCGTCACTTTGCATCTGGTTTAGGCTTAGGAGGCAGGCGCCCTAACTGCTAAACCATCTCTCCAGCCCAAGAAATGAGACTTTGAGTAGCAACAGTAAGAGGGAATAAGAAAGATACAGACACACACAGAAAGAGAGAGAGACATAGACAGAGACAGAGAAGAGAGAACGTTAAAGTCACAGCCTCCATGGTGGTAGAGGTCTACAATTGCAGCACTTGGGAAGTGAAGACAGGATTGTGAGTTTAAGACAAGCATAAGAACAAAGTAGACCATGATCTCCTTCCCACCCTCAAAAGAAGGGAAATATAAAGAAATGCATCAAATATGCCACAATAGATTAGGATTATTTTTCAGAATTTTAGAGAAAGTCATTCTTCATTTGACTGAAGACTAGTAGATTAATCAGCTTTGCATGAAAACGTTTACATGGGTTTATATGACAACCACACAGTGCTCATTTCCCCTTCCTCTACTAATAGCATCAGGAGTTCCTTACAGCCACATTTATGATGGCACTAGTTTATTGCTCTGCCCTTATTTGATATGCTGCAGATAGACAGTGTATATTCATATATTCTTGGCCCAAGTCTCTCCAGGAATTTGGAACTGAAGGTTACAGAATACCAAATAGTTTCTAGATATAGCTTGACTATGATATATGAAGTTAGAGTTCTGGGATCAGCATAATCCACCACATGGATCATGGAATTAAACAGAGAGAAAGAGCAACAAAAGATGGAGTGCGCTGACAACGCTTAATATGTCATTTAGCCTTTTCATGAGACGTTTCTCTTAAGTGGCTTTGGAATCTTTGAGATACCTATTCATTTTTATGGACTCCTTATTTTTTGTTTAGCTAGTTCAAGTTGACTTCTACATTTGCAATAACATGAATGCACATACAGAGATGTTTTATAAATTGCATGTTCTCATTCATACATGAATTGCTTTATATGTTTTGTAATTACAATTGTACATCTATATTCTTAACTCATTTTATAAGATTATACAGTCTTTCTTATCATTGTAAATGATCTTTTAAATATGAAAATATAATGTCCTCATTGAAAGTATATGTTGCACTTATATTTCCTGGTGTCATATTTGATGTTTAGTCTTTAATAGGATGGGTTTATTGCCAGATTTTTATTTAAAAATATGCTTTTGTAATAGAGAAATTTTCCTTCTTTCTATATTTCTGCCTCTTATCAAATGTTTAGAAATTTCTTTTGCATTCTAAGATTAAGTAACAATTCAGTTCTCATCTTTTGCAGGAAAATAACTTATGTTCAGTTCTGTTCTATTTAAAATTTTTTCTACTTCTTTCCCTTATAGCTTCCTTCTTTCATTTCATTTCTTCTCCTTTATTCCCTTCCCTTTCTTCCCTGCCATTGCATTTGTAGAATTTCTGGAATAATAAAACAGTAGGAACAGTAGGAATCTTGGGTCCTTATTTACACTTCAGTGGAAAGCATAAATGTTTCTTTGTTAAGTCATTTGACAATTTGACAGTAAACCACATTGTTTATATCAATAAAGTGACTTGTTATTCATAATTTCTTGGGAAGTCACATGAAGAATGGAAGGTGACTTTGCCATAGTTCAGATCAGAAACGCTCCCAAATATGGGACCCAGCAAAGGCTTTAGGCTACTGGAGGCATCAACCCTTCAAGCAGACAGTGGGAATTCAGCACCTTCCTACCCCACTTTGCTTCCTGTCTCTGGACCATGAGGTAATGGGCTTTACTCTATCACTTCTCTCATGGTATGCTGCCTCACCACAGGCCCACAAGCAACAGGGCTGCTCAATTATAGAGTGGAACCTCAAAAATAAGGAGCCAAAACAAATGGTTTCACATATTAAGTTGACTTACTTCAAGTACTTATTGCAATAACAGAAAGCTGATTAATACAACCTTGCTCAAGTGTCTTTCCAGCATCTCTGGAGCTATTTTTTTTTAACTTACTGATGAGAGCCATTAGATTGATTTCCTAATATTGCACCATCTTCAACATACAAGAATAAATGTAATTTTGTCATTGCTTTAATTTATGCTTTAAAAATTAAGTTTTACAGTAATAATACTGCTGATCTGCCATTTAGATGTTTCTTTTTATTTCATTTTATCTCTTCAGTCTCTGTCATCTCTAAGTGGCTCTTTGGGGTTGTGTTTCCTTAGCCAATCACAGTCTACTTTCCACACTTCATACAGAATCTCACAGTAATGTATACTTACATTTTCCTGTTCTTTAGACCATTGTTACCAAACCTATTATTTATACATATTTAGCAAGTAAAGGAGGTTGGTGATTCAATGGCAACTCCCTTGGGTAGATATGAGACCTGAATCTCATGACTCCAAAGACTCATAAAACATTTGATCAATAAATATTAGTCTCATTCCACACTACTGTTACTGCCTATGCCCCACCTCTAATTTACTTTCGAAGAATTTTCTTTGTTTCCCTGAAGGCTCAGGTATTCATATAAAGAGGCAAGTTTTGCCGGGCGTGGTGGCACACGCCTTTAATCCCAGCACTTAGGAGACAGTGGTCGGAGGATCGCCATGAGTTTGAGGCCACCCTGAGACTACATAGTGAATTCCAGGTCAGCCTGAGCTAGAGCGAGACCCTACTTCAAAATACAAATAACAATAATAATAATAATAGCCCTAGGGAAAACTGGTCTTCATGTTTATATTACCAAATAAGAAAGCACAAAGATAAACAAACTAAAAATAGTATTCAAAAAGGCATAATAAAATATTTAATTAAATATACCCAAGGGGAATAAGGATAGAGATAAAAAGTAGAAAATAACAAGCTAAAAGAAGTAAAAAGAAAAGCTGATTTGTTTTTAAGCAATACATAGCACATGTGGCTGGAACTTTAATAGATCCATAAATGAAACAAAATACAAAAAAATATGTTGGAGAAGTAATCTCAAATGTGTTTGACTTAGGAGATGTATGGACAGGCTCTGTCAAATGTTCTAACATAAAGACTGTGCTATTAACATCAGTTAGGATACTCTGCTTGAAGGAAGCAATCTCTCAGCCTAAGTGAACACACTTTCATCTCCTTGTATCATTTAGACATGTAGCCTAAAAATTTTAGTGTGAAATGACATTTTATTTTCTTTTAAGAAATAATTTTAAAGAGTAAATATATGTAAAAGTAAGTTGTAAATTTCTGAAATTTGGGATAAATAAGGGGTTTATGGTATTAAATTTACAACTCTCCCTACTTTCTGAATGCTTAAAATTTTCCTGAATAAAAAAGTAAACCAGGGCTGGAAAGATGGTTCAGCAGTTAAAGCATTTGCCTGTAAAACCTAATGACCCAGGTTTTATTGCCCAGGTAAATGAGGTGGTGCATGTGTGTATAGTTCATTTGCAGTGGCTGGCGGCCCCTGTGCCCATTCTCTCTATCTGCCTCTCTTCTCTCTATCTCTCTCTGCTTGCAAATAAATAAATAAAGATATTTTTGAAAAAGTAAAATGAAAAAGGTAGAAAACAACACAAAAAGAAAACAATTAAGTCCCTATAAAACCTCATGGTTAAGAATAGGGATAGAAATGGTTACTATCATTACAAAATGGATCCATTCCACGTCTTAAGACTTGGGAAATTACATTTTTGAATGTTTTTCATTATGTATTTCATGTGTATTTGAGGTGTGCATATATGTACATGTTCATACGTGTGTATACACATCTGCATGCAGATCCACATGTGCAGAGGCAAGAAGTCATCGTTGGAGGTCTTCCTCAGTCTCTCTCCACCTTCTTTGCAATTTTGTCTGACTGAAGCTCACCAATATGACTAGATGAGCTGGCCAATGAACCCCAGCAGTTTCCTGTCTGCCTCCAGCACTAACAATCTTCATCTACCCATTACCCCAGAGATTATTTTGGCTCCAGTGAGTTGCCGCCAGGCAAGTTAAGGTTCCCGGGTTCTTGAGATCCAAACAGGTCTTCATGCTTACCTGGCAAGCACTTTGCCCACTAAACCATCTCCATAGCCCTATAAACTTTTCTAAGTAACAAGTATATCATAATATAAGCTTGAAAAAAGGTGCAAAAATAGCTTGTCAACAAATATCATTTATTAATATGGAACTTAGTTTTTAATGCATATATTAAACTAATTTAAAATTCGATTTTTTTCTTATATTGTAAAAATGGTAAAATATCAGAAAATCAGTTAATATAATGACCTAATCAATATGGTCAAAGAAGAAAAAGAAAACACTTCCAGGGATATTGAAAAGGCACTTGAGCAAGGTAGTCAGCTTTCCATTATTGTACTCAGTACGTGAAATAAATGATCTTAAAAAGTAGAAAAATCTGCTTTGGCTCAATTTTTGAGGTTTTACTCCACAGGGCCTGTGGTAAGGCAGTGCATCATGAGTGTAGTGGTAGAGCAAAGCCACTAACCCTTTGGCTGAAGCAAAAGAGAGATAGGAAGGTGCTGAATTCTTACTTCTTCCTAAAGAAGGCAGGAAAATGGGCAGGGAAGCAACACATAGGCTAATAGAAACCAAACAGCAAGATGTAACATTTAAATGTTTTTTTAATTTATTTGCAAGCAGAGAGAAACAGACACAGAGAATAGGTACACCAAGGCCTCTAGCCTTGCAAATAACTTCCAGATGCATGCACCATTTGGTGCATCTGGTTTCATGTGGGTACTAGGGAATTGAAATCTGGTCGGTAGGCTTTGTAGGCAAGCACCTTAACCACTGAGCCATCTCTCAAGCCCAATCTGTACCGTTGAAAGCTCACTTCATCAATAATTCCCTTCAATGCAATTACAGGATACCCACAGAACTCAGCTGAAAACAGACCAGGGCCAGAATTTCAGTTTTTACTTTTCTCCAGATGTATACTTGTATGCGGAATGGGACAGGGCATGGGTGAGGGTGTTACACCACGGTATGCCTCTGGATATTAACGACAACTTGGATCATGTATCTGTAGTCCCAGGCTGGCCTCAACATCACAGTGATCCTCTTACCTTTGTCTCCCAAATGCTGGGATTAAAGGTGTGTACCACCATGCCCAGCTCAATGGACATATTTCTGACAAGGACCCTCCAGTAGAGTGTCTTTATCCCCATGTTTGAGGGCTATCATAGACCACTGAGTTCTTTTCTTTTTAATTTAATTTTATTTTTAAAGAGACAGAAGGAGAGAGAGAGAGAATTGGTGTGCCAGGGCCCCAGCCACTACAATTGAACACCAGAGACTTGTGCCACCTAGTGGGCCTGTGTAACCTTGTTCCTGCCTCACCTTTGTGCATCTGACTAATGTGGGATCTGGAGAGTAGAACATGGGTATGTAGGATTCATGGGCAAGCGCTTTAACCACTAAGCCATCTCTCAAGCCCAACTACTAGGTTTTTGATACTATATTACCTTTTCAAAAGATACTGCACATTATGGCATGGACAAAATGGTGGTACAAATCTATGTACATTTCTTTGATAGTTCTTCCATAAATATGTAGGAATATGTTGGATCACAGGGAAATTGTACACTCTGCTGGACTCCAACAACTTATAAGAAACCTTTCCCCCAAGAGTCCTACATGTCTTTGTTAAAAGATTAAAAACATTTCTATTTGACACACTTGCTATAGAAGAAAAGAGCAATTCCTTGTGGGGAAAGATTTATTTTTCAATAAGTTCAAAGTCTGAAAACCACCTCAGGTCTACAAACAAACAGTCCTAAATATCTAGAATCTGCAAAGAACTCAAAAAACTAAACAATAAAAAAATCAAACAACACATTCCAAAAATGGGGTAAAGAACTGAATAGGGAGTTCTCAGAGGAAGGAATACAAATGGCTAGCACACACTTAAGAAAATGTTCAACAGCCCTAATCATCAGGGAAATGCAAATTAAAACAACTATGAGATTCCACCTTACTTGAGTAAGTTTGGCAATCATTAAAAAATATTAGGCCGGAGCCGGGCGTGGTGGCGCACGCCTTTAATCCCAGCACTCGGGAGGCAGAGGTAGGAGGATCGCTGAGAGTTCGAGGCCACCCTGAGACTACATAGT
The DNA here is from genome assembly GCA_036365145.1 of Orientallactaga sibirica. Taxonomy (NCBI): domain Eukaryota; kingdom Metazoa; phylum Chordata; class Mammalia; order Rodentia; family Dipodidae; genus Orientallactaga; species Orientallactaga sibirica. The sequence continues at coordinate 1,553,337 of JAEOAD010002853.1, forward strand.
GAATTCCAGGTCAGCCTGGACCAGAGTGAGACCCTACCTTGCAAAACCAAAATATATATAGACTACATAGTGAATTCCAGGTAAGCCTGGACTAGAGTGAGACTCTACTTCAAAAAACCTGTTGAGATTTTATATATATATATATATATATATATGTCGGTGAGGATGTGGGGAAAGAGGAAGCCTCATCCACTGTTGGCGGGAATGTGAACCTGTACAGCCACTATGGAAATCAATATAGAGATTCCTGAAGAGGATGAACATAGAGCTACCAACAGACCCAGTTATTCCCTTCCTGGGCATTTTTCTTAAATGTTCAATGCATCAATACAGAGAGATTTGCTCAATCAGTGTTTATAGTTGCTCAATTCATTGTAGCTAAGAACTGGAATCAACCCAGACACCCATCATCAGATGAATGGATAACAAAGATGTGGTACATTTACACAAAGGAATTCTACTGAGCAGTAAGAAAAAATGGCACAATGGAATTTGTAGAAAAACCGACAGACTTGAAAGAGATCCTACTCAGCAAACTCACACAATCACAGAAAGACAAACGCCCTATAGTCTCACTTTTCTGTGGTTCCTAACCTGGACCAGCTCAAGTTAATGACATACCTGATAGACAACTTAAGGCTGCCCTTAATGACTACCAATATGGGCATTGCAATGTACGGCCCACATGGTTCTTTGTAAATCACTTGATGCTCCAGATCCTGGGAGAACTTTGTCTGCCAATAGTCTCAGGTTTTGCTTCAGAAATAATATCAATTCATTCCTGCTCCTTTCCAGAATGTCGTACACCCAATGACTGCTTGATGCAGAAATCAAAAACAATCCCTCAACTCAACTTTGGACAACCCTAACAGTCCACTTTTGTGTCAGAACTCCTGCGTCATCAGCCAAATTACACCTGCAACATAACTAATATTTCTCTTTCATATCTACCTCCAAAACCTCTTCTATGGGTCTAGATTCTAAGTTTACTTCTAAGAAATATTCCACAACCTCAGCTCTATCCAAGAAATGTGTGCAGGTAGAATAATTCTGCCTGTAGCAGTGGTACCAGGAGTAGTCTCAAAATGCAGAAGATAAATTGGAGCTGGAGATCTGGTATTTGCTATTGGTCAGCAACGACAATGTCCTCACTGTAGGCAGAGCAGAGGTGACTCCAGGAGCTATCACGGGTGGTGAACTGTGTTGGCATATCAGCAGAGAGTGCACCCACTGATGGGAAGCATCAGGAATTTGAGAAATAGAATTAGGGTGAAAAGGACAAAAAAAAATTGGATGGATGTGCCTTAAACTGTACTCTGAGAAAACATAACAAAAGCTGAAAATGTTTGATGCTAATTGAAAGATAAGTCAGAAAGCCAAATGTCACCCTTTGTATTACAGCCTGCATTGGGAGAACTGTGAAATCTTAGTACTATATCCAGAAGTAACTTATTGAAGAAATGGAGCAATAGAGACAGTTGAACTCAAAACAACGACAGATCCACTATAATGAAGCCAGGATCTGGTTTACAGAGAATGGGAAAAGTCCTTCTACAACCTTGAGAACCAAGTTCAAACATGGGGCTATTCTTTCTATTAAGACATAGAATTCTTGGGCTGAAGAAATTGCTCAGTATAAGTTAAGGTGCTTGCCTTCAAAGCCTAAGGGCCAGTTTTCTGTTCCCCAGTAACTATGTAAAGCCAGATGCACAAGGTGACACATGTGTCTAAAGTTTGTTTGCAGTGGATAGAGGTCCTGATGTGAGTTCTCGCTCTTTCTCTCTCTCTCTCTTTCTCTTTCTCTCTCTCTCTCTCTCCCCCTCTTTCTTTCTTCTTCTCAAATAAATAATAAATGAAAGCTTTTTAAATAAAAGACATAGCATTCTCGACCTTACATAAAGACAATACAATTCTCTTCCATGACATATAAAATATATCCCATTTCGATCTGTTCCTACCTATTTTTCTGATCTCTAGGACTACAACTGGGTCCAGCCATAATACAAACTGGTGAGGAATATACTGAACCTGATATGGAAAATGATTAAACTTCAAAGAAGCAAAAACATTTCACCCGTATATACACAGAAATAAAGATGGCAGTGGGATTTGTGGCTGGTCCCGTTTTCCTGCCTCATCATTTTCCCAACAAGTGAGAATATGCTGGCTTGAAGAACAAGAGGGAGACTACACTGAACACTCTAAGGGACTCATGCCCTTACAATAATTGCTGTAGTTGTAGAAATTATTGCTAGTCTTCAGCTACCTAACACCCCAGAGATTAACTGAGCCTCAGAGAGTTACCATATCCAAGATCACACCCTGTGATGGTTACTTGTGTGTGATAATTTGATTCAGACAAAGGATGCTCAAACCTGGTTAACATTATTTTAGGATCATCTGTCTTGGTATAGCCAAAAAGCTTCATATTTGAATTTTTTTTTAATTTTTTTACTTTTGTTTATTTTTAGAGAGAGAGAGGGAGAGGGAGACAGATAGAGATGGGCACGCCAGCAGTCTCTCAGCTGCTGTGAACGAAATCCAGATGTGTGCGCCCCCTTGTGGGCAAGTGCAGCATTGTACCCTTGCCTCACTTTGCATCTGGCTAAACGTGGGACCTGGAGATTGGAACCGGGTTCTTCGGCTTAGCAGGCAGGCGCCTTAACCGCTAAGCCATCTCTCCAGCCCAAAGCTTCATATTTGAATTAGCAAACTACATAAAAAAGATAGCCCTCCCATGTGAGTGGGTATCATCCAATCCTCTGAGGGCCTGAATAGAAAAAAAAAAAAAAAGTAGTTCTGTTCTGTAAACCTCATGCAAAACCTACGGCTGGGCTGGGAAGATGACTCAGCCACTAAAGGTATTTGCTTGCAAAGTTGGCTGGCCAGGATTCAACTCCCCTATACCAACATAAAGCCAGATGAACTAAGTGGCACATGTGTCTGGAGTTTGTTTGCAGTGGCAAGAGGTCCTAGTGTGCCCATGTGCTCACCCCCCATCTCTTTCTCTCTAATAACACTTTTTATTTGTTTATTTATTTGAGAGAGCAAGAGAAGGGAAGAGACAGAAAGAGCAAGAGAATGGGCATATCAGGGCCTGCAGACACTGCAAATGAACTCCAGACACATGCACCACTTTGTGCATCTGGCTTGCCTGGCTCCTGGGGAATCGAACCGAGGTCTTAACCCCTAAGCCATCTCTCCAGCCCCTCTAATAACTTATTTAAAACCTATGAATGGAGAAGTCATATATCTGTACAGGAAAGCTCCTGTTGCTTGGCTAAATGGATAGATAGTGTGCCTGTCAAGTTGCCCTCTAAATATATATGCATGTCTGTGAATTACCATTCTCATCTTTGGTTAGAGAAGCTTCTCAATGTTGGTGAGTAGGAGAAGACTCAGAAGTCCTAAAAGTGAAAGCCGGGCATGGTGGCGCATGTCTTTAATTCCAGCACTCCGGAGGCAGAGGTAGGAGGATCGCCAGGAGTTCAAGACCACCCTGAGACTACAGCCTGAGCTAGAGTGAGATCCTATCTGAAAAAAAAAAAAAAAAGGTGCTGATAATAAGTGACTCCCAAATGCGCATAACTAAGTGAGATATCTATATCATCTACTCCAAGGCTCAGGGAACAATGCAGAAAAGGGGGTGCAAAGGATGGAAGAGCCAGAAGATGGGGAGGAGTGTTGTCGAAAACTGTCATCCAGCTATACCATGGTTGTTGTAGTGAATAGCCTACAGTGCATGCCACAGCTTTCATAAGATCCACACAATGCTGGCATCATCAACTATCCATCCCAGATGAAGAAGGACAACATGAAGACCCCGTCCCTCCTTGGGGAGCTATAAGCCATCACTGGCAGCTGGGAGAGTAGGAGACATTTTCTGAAGTTGTATAACCACACAGGGCTCACAAGCTCAAGTCAATAATCCCTTACATGTATGTACCCATGCAGGCAACCTAATTAAACTCAGTGCGTCATGACTTCCACTCCCAAGGAAGAGTGAGACATCAAAATAGAAGAGAGACTCCTTGGGAAGAAAAAATGGTTCTGTGGAAGGGAGATAGGAGGGAGTCAAGGGAAGGTAAAAGGATTATGATCAAAATATGTTATATAAAATTGTCAAAAAGGTAAAGGAAGCCTGGCGTGGTGGCGCACGCCTTTAATCCCAGCACTTGGGAGGCAGAGGTAGGAGGATCGCCATGAGTTCAAGGCCACCCTGAGACTACATAGTTAATTCCAGGTCAGCCTGGGTCAGAGTGAGACCCTACCTCGAAAAAAAAAAAAAAAGGTAAAGGAATGCTGAACTGTTTGATTGCTTGAAGTGGGAGATTAATCTGTCTTTGGAGGTCTATTCTTTTTTTTGATTTTATGAATTTTTGCAAGGAGACCAACAGATTGAGAGAGAGAGAGAGAGAGGCAGAATGAGCATGCCAGGGCCTCTTACAGCTGCAAATGAACGCCAGATACATGTGCCACTTCATGTATTTTGCTTAACTTGGGTACTGGGGAATCAAATGTGAGCTGTCAGGCTTTGAAATCAAGTGCCTTAACTGCTGAGCCATTTCTCCAGCCCCCCTGGAGGTCTATTTCTAAGTGTTTGAATCTCACATGGGAATCTATGCCACTTGCCAGGCACTACAATTGCATCTGCCTTCATAATCAGCCTTCAAAAGCTTCCATAATTATGTGAGCCAGGGTCTTATAAATCTCTTGCTAGAGACAGAGAGATAGATTTTTAGATTTTTTTTTTATTGGTTCTGTTTGTCTGGAAAGTATTGACTAATATATACACCCAGGGTAATGCACATTCACAAATTTGTCATTGTGAAATTCAAAGGCCTGGCAATTTCTGCACAGGTTAGAGCCATGCTGGAAGACCATTCTAGTTTCCCAGCTCACCATGGGATTATCCAGGCCTATATGTTCCTTATTTCCTTATGCCTAATACTCCTTTCTTCCTCACAGTTCTGTGAGCTTGAATCCCCAGAACACCCTTAAATAAGGAACCTGCTCTTAAGCACCAGCTTCTTTCTAGAAAAGACAGTCTGTGAGAGGTAGTGATCAACTCTGGTCCTTAGGGGCACCTTGTGCCATCTCCCAAGTGACTGCACATAGGCATCCACTGGATATCATTTGAGTCTTGCTATGGGCATCCTCCTTGCCTATTGCCCCTAAGAAAAAAATCATCAACAAAAAATAAACCTATCAGAAGAAAAAATGAGTTACCAAATCTAAAATATTAAACAATTATTCTTGAGACATCAGAGTATATAAAAGCCTAATATAAATTTTATTTCAGCTGCTTTTTAGACACACAAATATCCTACAAATTCTAGATCTACATATCAGAACAATACAGTTTTTTTTTCTGCAACTTCCTTTAACTGTATTCATCATTAAACTTTCAAATCAAAGCTTCTTAAGGAGCAAAAGCAGTGACTGCAGCCTCTAAAAAGGTTAAGTGCTTATTGTAGCAATGACTTCAAGATTTTGCTCTCATGAATTTTAACTACAATACAATGGCACCACCTGTTGTTGGAATGAGAGAATTGACCTGAAATGACAAACCGCAGAACCTGAGGAGAGAATCAGCCCATCGCACCTCACCAGGGCACCAGCTGAAGCCATAGAGTAATGGGGGAAATGAGCAAAAGTGCTGCTTTCTCGGTGAACCTGGTACCAGCACAAGGAGGAAGGAGATAGACACAAAGAACACTCAACTCCTACCAAAGCAGCTATCCACCAATTGAATGGAGTCCTTCAAATGGATATGGTCTTTGATGAAATTGTGAGGGAAACCAAATCTACACATCCTTTAGGAAAATGACAGGGAAACTTGTTTGTCTTGATTTGGGGTCTAGTCAGGGTTGTCTTTCTGTTTGTTTGTTTTGTTTTTTCAAGGTAGGCTCTTACTCTATTCCAGGCTGATCTGGAACTCTTTCTTGAAGTCTCAGACTGGCCTCGAACTCATGATGACCTCCTATCTCTGCCTCCCAAGTGCTGAGATAAAGGCGTGAGCCACCATGCCCAGCAGAAATCAGGTCTTTAAGAATCTGGACAGGGCTGGAGAGATGGCTTAGCGGTTAAGGCGCCTGCCTGCTAAGCCTAAGAACTCGGTTCCAATCTCCAGGTCCCACGTTTAGCCAGATGCAAAGTGACACAAGGGTGCAATGCTGCACTTGACCACAAGGGGGCGCACACATCTGGATTTCGTTCACAGCAGCTTTCTCTATCTGTCTCTCTCTCTCTGCGTCTCTCTCTAAAAAATAAAAAAGAATCTGGACAACAGAGATTTCCTTTCATGAACTGAGTGGTTATTTCTACTGCCTCTGAGTTCAGGACTGGCTCAGCTAAGAAAGTTAGACAGAAATAGCCTATGGAATAGCCTATTCCTGGAAGTGTTGGAATGAGCTAAACTGGAGACCTCTGCCAAAGACACATATTCACTTTAACCCATACAGCCATGCCAGATGACATCAAAAGGATCCATTGAAGGTGAGCTTATATCTCAAAAGGTCACAAAACTTGCATCATAAGTACATCAGAAAACATCATAAAAGCTCAGGAATATATGGAAAGGAGTTCAATGGAATTTATATGAGTAAAAATAAGTACTGAAGTTCAAAACTGTCAATTGATTAAAAGCAAGTTTAACAGAGCTAAACTGAAACGTAATAAACCAAAGACTTGGATGCATATAATGCATAAAGAGACAGAAGTAGAAAACATGGAAGAAATTTAGACAAGGGAATTGGAATGAATAGATTCAGTATATCACCTATCTATATTTCTAATGATAGAAAATACATAGGAAGATTGAAGGAAATATTACAAATGAAATAAGCCTGGCTGCTCACGATGTTTTTAGTGAGCTTCGCTTTGCTCTCTTTTCTGGTTCCTTGGCTGCGCTCTCACCACTTGAGGTTTTTGCCACCGGTAAGGTTCATAATATGTTGTCAACCTTGTTGTTTTTTGCTTTGCTTTTTGAGGTAGGGTCTTGCTCTAGCCCAGGCTGACCTGGAATTCATTATGTAGTTTCAGGGTGGCCTTGAACTCACAGCAATCCTCCTACCTCTCCCTTCCGAGAGCTGGGATTAAAGGCGTGCACCACCGCAACCAGCTCTGTCGACTTATTTATTTATTTATTTTGGCTTTTTGAGGTAGGGTCTTGCTCTAGCCAAGGCTGACCTGGAATTTACTCAGTAGTCTCAGGGTGGCCTCGAACTCACAGTGATCCTCCTACCTCTGCCTCCCGAGTGCTGGGATTAAAGGCGTGCGCCACCTTGCCTGGCTTGTCGACTTATTTTTAAAAGCCTCTCTTTCATATTCTTTTTCACGTTTTTTTCCCTAGGCTCATGAACATTTACATGGGCCCTTAGACCACGTGGATGTACCCACTCCTCACTCCTCCTTTGTTTTCTGGACTTTACAAAATAAAATGTAATAATTCACTAAAATAATCCTTCTCAAGCTTGCTTTATTTCAATTCTTTGGTAAATCAGGCAAGAGGGTTTGGGCTTGAACCCCCAAAAATAAGAGCCATCTCAACCTTATTCATACGTTGCTATTGTTGCTTTGCTTTTTGCCTAACATTTACAAGCACTGAACATGGGCTAGCACTCAAGTGTAAGGCTGTTCCAAATGTTAACTAATTCAACTGACATTATTGAGTCCACATAATAACTTAATAAGGCAGGAACAATTTTAAATTTTCATGTTACTGGGAGAAAACTAAAGGACAGTGGAGTTAAAGTAACATTTTCAAAGTCACATGGCTAGGAGGAACTTAGAACTTGGAGGGTTTTGTTTGTTTGTTTGTTTGTTTGTTTGTTTGTTTGTTTGTTTTTGCAGAGAGACACAGAGAGAGACAGAGAGAGAGGGAGAGGAAGACAGATAGAGATGGGCACGCCAGCAGCCTCTCAGCCGCTGTGAACGAAATCCAGATGTGTGTGCCCCCTTGTGGTTAAGTGCAGCATTGTGCCTTTGCGTCACTTTGCATCTGGCTAAATGTGGGACCTGGAGATTGGAACTGACGTTCTTAGGCTTAGCGGGCAGGTGCCTTAACCGCTAAGCCATCTCTCCAGCCCAAACTTGGAGTTTTGTTCCAACCAAATTACACTCAGAATAGTGTTAAAGTGCCAGGAAGATGGCTCAGTTGGGTAAGGTGCTTGCCCTGAAAGCATGTGTTAATGAGTTTCCATCCCCAGAACCTACATAAAAAGCCAGATGCTATAGTGGTATCTATAATCCTAGTATGCCTGCAGCAAGATGTAAGCTGGAGAGAGGAGAATTTCTTTAAAGCTCCAGAGCCATGTTACCTGAAAATCCTGACATCAGAGTTTGTCCTCTGACCTCCATACTCATGTTGTAGCATGCATACACACACATAAGAATAGTTTCAAAACAAATACACTTATTTTTACACATTCAGTGACCTTAAGAATTTTATATTCAAATATTTTTAAAAGTTGTTCTTAGAAATTAAGAAATCCAGAGGCTGGAGGGATGGCTTAGGGGTTAAGGCATTTGCCGGCAAAGCCAAAGGACCCCGGTTCAATTCTCCAGGACCCACGTAAGCCAGGTGCTCAAGTATACATCTGGAGTTCATTTGCAGTGGCTGGACACCTTGGCATGCCCAGTCTCTCTCTCTCTCTCTCTCTCTCTCTCTCTCTCTCAAATAAATAAATAAAATATATTTTTAAAAAAGCAATTAAGAAATCCAAAAGGTGTGATGATTTGAATGTCAATGTATGTCCCCCATAGCCTGAGGTATTTTTAATTAAGATTAAGCCTCCTACTTAGTCTTCTGCAGGTAGAGCCCTGCTGGAGATGTGTCACCAGGGACAGACCTTGAGTCCCACTCTAAGAGACGTGTAGAAAGGCAGTTTGAGCTTTGGCTGGATGTGCTGGCTTGTGTCTCTCTGATGCAGATGTGTGAAGTGAGCCAGCTTCTTTCATCATGCTGGAGCTTCCCCTGGAATCTGTAAGCCTGACATAAACCCTTTTAGCCCACAAGCTGCTTGTGGTTGGGTATTTGTCCCAGCAACACAAAGGAAACTGAAACAGAAGGAATGGCTAGCAAAGGAAAGTGGTAATGATGAGAACTGAAATAATTTTAGATATAAAAATTCAATTTATATGAAGACTGATTTATTTATGTGTTTATTTATTCCAGGATTATTTTACACATAACAGGAATTTTTTTGCAAATGGATGCAACAACTTAAAAATGCAAGCTGGTCCTAGGGAGATGGCTCAGTGGTTAAAGGTTTTTCTTTGCAAAGTCTGTTGGCCTGGGTTCATACCCCAGTACCCACATAAAGACAGGCAAAGTGATGCATATACCTAAAGTTACTTTGCAGTGGTAAGAAGCCCTAGCATGCCCATATTTGCACACTCTCTCTCCCTCCCTCCCTTTCTCTCTCCCATTCTCTTTCTGCTCACAAATATATATATCTATATATATATATTTTAAATAATTTAAATTTAAAAAGTGCAAACATCTTATATTTATTATATTGTAGCACTATATAAAGCACATAAAAAATATTTGTAAATCACCTTAAAATGGGGAACTGAGTAGTCTGCTCTAAATGACTTATCGATTAGATGTTTTTACAAAATAATTAAGGCTGTGCATGGATAAAATAATAAATTATCCTCTTAATCTGTTATTAATATGTAAGCCAAAGAAAAATATTATTGTCAGTCATGAACGTTACCAACATTCACTATGAATTAAACCTAAGAGCAAACTGTGTCACCTAAAAATAATGAAAACCAATAAATAATGCTAAATATATCTACAAATTTTAAACTCTACTTGCAAATAACAAATTTGTTAAGAGAGAAAAATGGGACGAATTGAATACTTTAAATGAATGAGTTTATGAAAATATTATATACCAAAACTTGTATGATTCTTACATGGAAATTTTATAGCACTAAATACCAAATGTTAGAAATTTTGACAAGTGGGTGACTGGGAAGTGGCTTAGGGCAAGGCAAGCACAAGGACCCACGTTTGACCCCTAGAACGTGCAGAAGAAGATCCAGGCATGGTGACGTGTGTTGAAATCCCAGCACTCTGAACGTAAAGACAGGCAGATCCTGGGGCCCAAGTCTAGCTTACTTGAAGAGCTTCAGAATGATGAGACCCAAGTAAACAGTGGATGGTACCTGAGATGTATGACACCCTGGCCACTGGCCTTTGACCTCCACATGCATACACACACCCACACATGTGCACCTGTGCATAGGTAAACACATATACACACACAAAGAAAAAAGAAAATTAAACTAATGAAGTCAAGCATTTAGAAAAAAAAACCCAACCAATAGACAATATGATTGCTTTGCAACTCCTGGTGAAATGACGCATTCAGGCAAAATTTTTCAAATTGATGTCAACCATTAGGACAAAAGTTATCAGGGACTTATATGCATGCAGAGCTAATGTAGAGCCCATCGATTACGTGACACTGGGGATCAATGTTAACAATATGAATAGTCAGGGCTCACTTTGATGGGATGTAAAATGTATAGAATAGTTAATTTTTAAAAACTAAGTAGAATCAAATACATCTAAATTTGCATTCTATAAAATATTTATATGAAAAGCCAAAACATACAGTATGGACAAAATAACCCCAGAAAGAAACAATCATAAATATCTTCAAAACTGTATATTCTAAAGAAAATTTGACGTATTCTTTTCAACAGGGTGATTTATTTTTTTAAAAAAGAGAGGGAAAAGAATGTTCTACATGTAAGTATTCTTCATAACAATTTTGCAATTTATGGTTACTGATTGAATCATGGCCCGAAGAAACTAACCTTAAAAGGCATCTTGAGACATAAGGAGACATGTGTATAAAGATAGCTTACTTGCTGGGCGCCTTTAATCCTAGCACTCGGGAGGCAGAGGTAGGAGGATCGCCATAAATTCGAGGCCACCCTGAGACTACATAGCTAATTCCAGGTCAGCCTGGACCAGAGTGAGACCCTACCTTGAAAAACCAAAAAGAAAAGAAAAGAAAAGAAAAGAAAAGAAAAGAAAAGAAAAGAAAAGAAAAGAAAAGAAAAGAAAAGAAAAGAGCCGCCTCATTGTTTTCCTATTGTTTGCTTTTGAATACACTAATGTGAGTCACGCCCCTCTCTGACCTTTAGTACCATTGCTGCAGTCAGGTTCACAATCCTGGAAGAACTCACCTGACCAAAAGCAGCTTGTGGGAAAACGGTTTCTTTTGGCTTACAGACTCGAGGGGAAGCTCCATGATGGCAGCGGAAAATGATGGCATGAGCAGAGGGTGGACATCTAAGGTGCTTTGGAAAGTTTTGGAATGAGTGATGCACAAGGGTCCAGGCACCGAGCTCATCCTTCCTTCAGCAAGTATGAAATTCTTTGGATACTAACCATGCCGGGGACCATGACACCAACTGAACCAGAGAGTTCATGATCACACTCCTCTTCCTCCTCTAGCGTTTGAAATAACATTCAAATAACAACTTTGAGCCAAGCAAGCGTGGAGAGATCTGTTTTAGCTTTGTATCACTTTTATTTTTTTAGTATGATAAATCAACTTATAAAGAGAAAAATGTTTATCTTACCTTACAATTTTAGAGATTCCATTTCATAATTGACCCTCTTGCTTTACAACCTAAGACAAGGCAGACATCATGGTAGAAGCACAGAACAAAACCAGTCATTTCATGGCCAGGAAGTTAAAAAAAAAATACAAGGAGGATGCCAGGTTTCCCACAGTAGCCTGTAAAGATACACACTGCCCCAGTGAGCTGAGGACCTCCCACTAAGACCACACTTCAAGGTCCACTACCTCCCAAAGACTTTATCGGGTCCAAACATGTCCAATACAGGGTACATGGGCCTCTTCTGGCCCAGCACAACTATGAATGTGGTCCAACACATTCTTACTTACTTACTTAAAACCTTGAGGGGTTTTTTGAGTTTATTTTGTGTAATTTGATTGTACAATTCTCAGCAATAAGCTTTGTAGAGAGAGAGAAATAATAGCATCTGTTGCAATGTCAAAAGGCTGGACATGCTTGATTGTAGGCCACTGGGGGACACTTACAGCTCTTAGTGAATAAAACCAAAAAATATGAGGAGACAGGCTAGAATTAAGTTCGAGCAAGCTCAACTTACAAAACTATTTTTTGATCCAATCTTACTATTGCTAAGTTAGTTCAAAACCTGCAGAACATAGTTTACTGGCTGTCCAAGACCATCCAGTTCCAGAGCTTTGCCCATAAGAAATGGCTATCGCTCTCCAAGAATAAGGAATGGTTTGAAATGTTGGTAGAAATAAAGCAGCCCTCAATTCCATATGTTTTTACTGAATTACCACTCCAAAAGCAACCAGTTGCTAATCACTGACTGACACTGGGTAACAGAGACTTTGTAAAGTACCACTGAGATATTGAAGAAAGAAAATGATATGCTCACACTTAGTACTCAACATTCTGAGACTAAGTGTACGAGTCAAAAATTGTCCTTGGTAGCATTTAAAAAGAGAGAGACATTTAAAATTCATTTCCTGTAGGGACAAGACAAAACAAACAAAGCTGAACGTCAGTCAGACTTTACTTTTCAAAGTAGAAGTGCTCCTAGCCTATTTCTGGACTCCACTGATAAGGGTTTTTTGTTGTTGTTGTTTTTGTTTTTCAGTGCTGAGGACCGAACCCAGGGCCTTGCGCTTGCTAGGCAAGCGCTCATCCACTGAGCTAAATCCCCAACCCCTGATAAGGGGTTTTGAGGGAAGGATGGGATGGGAGTTCTAGCCTTGCTCTTCTCCTTTGTGCCTATCACTGACAACTTGAATACCCTCACAAGACATTTTGGTTTCCAACAAAGCAAAAGAGCCAAATGCTATGAAGAAATCACAATACATTTAATGAACCTCTTAGACATCTTATACCATTATTGCTACAATGCTGCACTAGTCAGAGGAGTCAGGCCTTTTCTGTGATGAGGGGAGTGACTATTGAGGAATGAATCATTAGTTCCTAACTTGACGCTGGCTTCTAGAGTCCACCAATTAGTCTGTGATGATTCCAATATCTCCTACATGAAAGGTAAACTTAATTACTATCCAAGAGCTCCCCAACATCATACCATTAAAGTGTTAGCTTTAGTACATCCTCTAAGACAGATAGAAATCTATGGATGACAGACAAGGAACTGGTCCATAATCCTAATGGTGAGGCAGACTTCTCATCGGCTGACCTCAAAAAGAGCACCCCAAAATAGCTGAATTTGCTCAGTTAAAAATGGACACACCTGCCGGGCGTGGTGGCGCACGCCTTTAATCCCAGCACTCGGGAGGCAGAGGTAGGAGGATCACTGTGAGTTCGAGGCCACCCTGAGACTACATAGTTAATTCCAGGTCAGCCTGAGCAAGAGTGAGACCCTACCTTGAAAAAAAAAAATGGAGAGAGCACAGAACAGGTCAGAGTATGAGCTAAAAAGTCTCAATTCAATTTTTCTAGTTATCTTTGTCAATTAGTTGAGTGTCTTATAAATAGCTGAAACTTATTGCTTGTTGGAGACACTCATCAAAACAGAAAATCAGAGTCTGCTCAGAGCTCACCACACAGAAGACTTATAACATACCCTCTAAAGTTCAGGGAACATTGCAGGAGAGGGGCAGAAAGATTAGAACAGCCAAAGAGTGGGAAAGAGTCCTCCTCTACAGAGACTGACCCGTGCAGTCAAGACCTGCAATGAGTACTGATAACCCTATGCAGGAGGACACTCGGGAAAGGGGGCCAGGGAGACGGAACTAAGAGTGTAACCCAATGGGAACACAACCAACAGGAAACATGTCAAAGTAAGTAAATAACTAAATCTTCCCAAGCTTCTGCCATTTTAAAATGAAGTTTATATTAAGAATCAAGGGGCTGGAGAGATGGCTTAGGGGTTAAGGCGCCTGCCCGCTAAGCCTAAGAACGTCAGTTCCAATCTCCAGGTCCCACATTTAGCCAGATGCAAAGTGATGCAAGGGCACAATGCCACATTTGCCCAAAAGGGGGCGTATGCATCTGGATTTCGTTCACAGCAGCTGAGAAACTGCTGGCGCGCCCATCTCTATCTGTCTTCCTCTCCCTCTCTCTCTGTGTCTCTCTCCAAAATAAAAATAAAATAATAATAAAAAATTAAAAAAAAATCAAGGAGTATTAAATAAAACTTCAGGCTATCAGCTCTGGAATCAAACCACCTGTTGTAAACTGCCTATCATTCTTGGTTCTAGATCAGAAAATCCTGTCTGCATCCTGATTTTTCTATTTGTTGAATAACCCAGGTCAAAGTCCTTATCCTTTTCAGAGGGCAACCTGTAACTTACCTCACAGATTGTGAGAGTTTCATGTTGCAAAACAGGTAAAGAGCTTAGTGTTGATTTTTACGATATTAAGTCAATAAATATGAGCTGGCATTCTTCCTTAAGACAGTAATTGGATATTTTAAAGTTTTTGTCTCCTGTCTTAGTCAGTTATTGTTGCCCTTACAAAATTCTACAGACTAGATTCCTAAGCAAAAATTTATTTTCCTATAGTTCTGGAAACTAGAAGTTCAACATCAAGCTGTTCTTGAGATGAGTTTACAGTGAGGCCCCTCCCCTTTCTAAACTGTCAATGGCCATCTACACACTGTGTAAGTACATAGCTTTCCTTTCATAGGCATGGAGAGAGAGTGTACATACTCTGGTGTCTTCTCATATCACAAAGAACACCAGTCCTGTTGGATTAAGGCCCAAACCTCCTTTATCCCAAATTATCTAAAGACCCCCATCTCCCAATGCCTTGGTTGGTAAGCTTTCAATATGCATATTTTAGAGGGAGACAATTCAGTCACCTGATATTACTGACTCATATATTTCTAGTAACAGGCACGTCAGGATTTGCCACAATCATATCACACAGCTCAAATGCATTTTCTCTCATTCTTTAGTAGTAAAGTTCTCTCCAGCTTCAATTTTCCTGGTTCCCTTTGGTTGAAAAGGAGAAATAATTCACATTTCATCCTTGCTCCTATATATTTTTTGGTATTTTCTGTGTTTTGCTTTCATTTATATCCATTTTTCACTATTAAATATCACAATTATTGTATGATAGTTATTTATAAAAATCAGTTTTCATATAGCAATTTAGCCTCAAATATTATATTTATATACTCTATCACAATTAAAAATGTAAAAGAATGAGGGTATTTTTCTAGACATTGTTAAGATTCATGAATACAAAATCTTGAGGTTTTGTGAAATACTTTGTGAGAACAGATGTAGTAGATTTAGCACATGCTGAGTTTAGGGTGTTCACGAGCACCCAAGTGTGCAATATACTAACTGCTCACTTAGTGTAACCAGTATTTGATTACTGCACAAGTCAGAATTTGATCTTTTCATTTTATAATGTTGGTACAAGTGATAAATGACAAATTACCCCTTACTCAATATTGTTGTTATTGCTTGTTGTAGTTTCCATTGCTGGCAAAAATCACCTAACCAGTAGCAGCTTGTTGGAAAAAAAAATTCAATATTACTTACTAAAATATGCCCTGCTAACTAAAAGTGTAAAACATTAAAAAATAAGAAATATAATACAGAGGTGAAAAGATCAACCATGTCAACATCTACCAAAAATTTGTTCCTTCAGTGTAGCTGAAAATTAGGAAAAATTACAGGTTAGGAAAATTTCCAGTTTTAAAAATTCATTTTCAAATTATAGTATTTTATATATATTTATGCATGATAAGCATATCTATGATTATCACATCTGAGGTAATAAAATATGACATAAAATATATATACACTAATAAGATTTCCATGCATTAGTAAGAATTCAAATGTGACAAACACCTTTATATTTAGCAATCTGCCTCTGATGGGTCTCATGAATAGAGCCTCTTCTATGTCTTTCAGAAAATGAATGATATAAATTGCAATCATTAAGTATATTAAACTGAGCCAGTCAATGCCATATCACCTGATCTTTCACTTCCTAAAAGGCACTGCATTTTTAACTTCTAGGAGACACTTTTTTTTCCCTCTGATTAATACTCACTGAGTTGCAGTGAAATTCAAGACTACATGCTAGAGCTATGAATAAGACAACTCTTTGCCATCCATGATTTACACTTCAGGAGAAAGATAAATAGTTCTCTGAAAATAGAACACAGTCATTGTCATACAGTATTATTGATAAGGTTCTATGAAATTTCACAACTTATTGTTACTTATATTGTAATAACTGGAAGCAGCTTTGTTGTATAGTATCATGCACACTGTATCTTCAAGAATAGATCAGATTTTACATATAAAGTTGGGCAACTGAAATTCTAAAGATTACTTAAAAAATCATGAGAAAGGCCATTGAAAATAATCCAAGCATTTTGAGCAATTCTCTGGAATTATAGGAAAGTGTGCCAAACTTGAAAATAAAGCATAAATTAGGAAAACCTTATTTTTAACCTAGATGATTTAAATAATGGTTTATTTAAGCAGCCAATCCAAGGGCAATTTTCTACACAAAACTGCACATTTAAAAAATATTTTATTTATTTAATTGAGAAAGAGGGAGAGAAAGAGGCAGATAGAAAGAATGAGTGCCCCAGGGCCTCTGGCCACTGCAAGCAAACTCTAGACCTGTGTGCCTCCTTGTGCGACTGGCTTTACACAGGTACTAGGGTATTGAATTCAGATCCTTAAGCTTTGCAGGCAAACACCTAAACAGCTGAGCCATCTCTCCAGCCCCAAACTATGTATTTATGAAATTAGTAAATTATATGTTTTAACTTTAGCATTATATTATTGAAATACAAATCACCTAATATTTATGACTTAAAATGTCAGAAAACTTTAGTGTTGTCTCAAATCCTTACAAAATTCCTATGTATCCTATGTATGAAATCCCCATTTTAGGAAGAAAAAAAAGCCAAGGTAATTGCTAACAAGTTCAGAAGGGTGTGCATTTGTATGATCCATAATGCGGCCTAACAGATATGAAATATTGCATCCCCAGGTAATAGCTGTCAAGGAATACATACATTTCCGTTTTCAAGGAACAAAACTCACACACTTAAAAAAAGGGGGTGTGTGCAGATTTCCGCCTTTGTGTTTTAAATTCAAAGGCCAACTAATTTTTCTTTTTAAAAAAAATGGCACAGAAATAGTGTTCACTCAAACTAAATTCAAATGAACCCACATCAACAAATGAAACCTGCCTTTACTTCCAAGTGTTGCTCACATTCTGTAAGCCTCAAAAAATGGGGATAAGGGCTGCAGGGATGGCTTAGCAGTTAAGGTGCTTGTCTGAGAAGCCTACTGATGCAGGTTCACTTCCCCAGGACCCATGTAAGCCATACGTACAAGGTGGTTCCATGTCTGGAGGTCGTTTGCTGGGACTGAAGGCCCTGGAGAGCCCATTCTCTCTCTCTCTCTCTCTCTCTCTCTCTCTCTCTCTCTCTTCCACTTTCTCTCACTAATAAATAAAATAAAATATTAAAAAGACGGGGATGAAAGTCCATATACCAACAGGTTGCTCTGAGCCTGTTTTACTACAAAAAGCTTTTTAAATTATGCTACAAGGGTAGCTATTTCTAATTTATTAGTTACTAGGGAATTAGTTTTCTTTTTGACTTAACAAGGGTGAGAAGTTGGATAGCTTCTAATTCATGTGCAACTGTCACACATGCAAGTGAGTAACCCCTCCATGATGTAATCATTGTTTTCTAGATTTGTTTTTTTTAAATATATATATTTAAAAGTACAAATCTTGGGCTGGAGATAAAGCTTAGCAGTTAAGGAACTTGTCTGTGAAATCTAAGGACCCAGGTTCGATTCTCCAGGTCCCAAATAAGCCAGATGCACAGGTGGCACATGTGTCTGGAGTTGGTTTGCAGTGGCCGGAGGCCTTGGCGCGCCCATTCTCTCTCCCTCAATCTCCCCCCCCCAACTCTGTAATAAATAAACATAAAATTACAATGGTTGAGCACATATTCTAGGCAGCAGAGCTGGGGCTTCAGCAGAACCCTAGACAGAAGCGGTTCCGAGGAGTACAGCCAAGCCGGCCCCTTTTGATAGAAACAAAAGTCACCAACCCGACCACAGGCTGGGAGAGCCCCCACTTCCGCTTCCGGGGTGGTGGCTTCCCAGGCGCTCCATGGGGATGGGGGCAGAGCCAAAGAGGAGCCGGAAGCTGGGCCACTTCCGGTTCGGGCCACTCCAGGCTGCGGCTGTGCGGCGCTGAGCTGCCCGGCGGCCGGTTCCCGCAGCCTCCGCTCCCTGCCGGCTCGCGCGCCCTCCTCGCCGGGGCCCCACGCCGTGGCCGTGGCCGTGGCCCGCCGCCGCAGACGCCCCTTCCCTATGTCCCGGGGCACGAGTGCTGAAAGCCGAGACCCACCTGCCGGTTCCCCATCATGTCCGAAGTGACTAAAGAGCTGGTGGAGCTGGTGTGGGGCACCAAGAGCAGCCCCGGGCTCTCGGATACCATCTTCTGCCGCTGGACGCAAGGTACCCCGGCCCGCGTGCGCCTGCGCCCCGACTCGATTTCCTCCCAACGCCCTGGCCGCCCTCGGGGACGGCGGGCACCGCTGCCCACCCCCGCGCCCGAGCCAGGGCCGGCCGCCCCCCGCCCAGGCTGCGCTGCTGACCCCCAGCGTGTCCCCTGCACCGTGGCCAACTCCTCAGCGAGGGCTCTTCACTCCCTGGAGCGAGCTTGACGTTCGGGGTGTTTGGGTGTGTTTGGTCTGGTTTTGGTGGGAGGGGAGTCAAGGTGACTAATGCCCGAGAGCAGTTTTGTTTGTATGGTATTGATGGGGCTGGGCGTGGTACTCTGAATATCAATAAACACAAGGTTTCTCAATATCAGCCTGTGCACTTGGCCCCGAGCACCCCGTTTTCTGATGGTATTTGATACTGTGAACTATGGATCACAGCATTTCCTGTGCCAATCTAATGGTGCTCAGAATTTTTTGCTTATATAAAAAGTCTTTGTTAACAATACAAAATAGAGCTGGAGAGATGGCTTAGCGGTTAAGTCACTTGCCTGGGAAATTAAGGACCCAGGTTCGATTCCCCAGTACCCATGTAATTCAGATGCACAAGGTGGCACATGTGTCTGAGTTTGTTTGCAGTGGCTGGAGGCCCTGGTGTGCCCCTTTCTCTCTCTCTTTCTCTCTCTACCTGCCTCTTTCAAATAAATAAATTTTTAAAAAGTAATACAGAATAATTTTGAACGTACCCTTTATTGAATTCCTACACTCAGGCTCTGCACTGAGCACTTTATACTGATACTTGTCACTAATTCTTAAATTTTGATACTCTTAACACAATTTATTTAAAGTAACTAAGAAAAAATATGGTGAGGTTCAGAGATCAGTGATATATGTGTGTAAAACACTCTTATAGAGATCACCTTTACTCAAAAGGACTGAATTCCAAGTCTCCTAACTCCGATATGGCTGTTTTCATTATTTTCCTTTGAGTTTATAAACCTCCCATATATTTAGAGTGTTTATACAGTTAGTACTCAGTAAATGCTATCTTAGTTTTTTAAATTAAGTATTGCAATATTAATTTGCAAATCCTTTGTTATTCACTAAGCCATGCATGATGTGACTCTGCTCTTGTAATGACAAGAAATTATTTGATGAATAATCACTTTTCTAAATAGAACTTTATAAACACATACTAGAATCCTCTGCTTGCCATCTTTCAGTCATGTGAAAGTTCATTAAGCTTATAGATAGTTCAGTAAATAACCATTTTAAACTAAAGGAATCTCCCTTCCCTTTAGAGAGTGCACATAGTTATAGATCTATGATTCTTCAAGGTCTGATACTGGTCAGGTTTTTTAAGGCAACAGACTTTTTTCATTACCTCTGAGGTAAAGTAAAGGTGTGAATTGCTATTACTGGTTTGGGTCTGTTACTGCTGTAGTCATTCCTTTATTCCTAGAGATCCCTGCTAAAACTGTGGCAGTCATTTGGCATTATGGGAATAGACACAGAGCTTTGTGTATTAGAAGGGAACATCAACTCTGGCTTTATTCGTGGTTGATAACTACTGTACTTTGAATTGGTAACTGCAACACTAGTCACTTGAAACAAAGTACTGTCTACAGATACTCGATTTGTGTAATTATATGTAGTAGTCAATTAAATTATTTTGATATGGCTGTTTATGTATGAGCCGCAGGAGTTGCACATAGATTTTTGACTTGACATTTTTGGACACTTCTTTGCAAATCCTTTTCATTTAAAACAAAGTGTTAATAAGCTTTTGGTTTGTTTACTTATTTACTGGGCTAGTTTTTTTAAAGTCTTTTTTTAATTTTATTTATTTATTTATTTATTTATTTATTTATTTATTTGATAGAAAGAGAGAGAGAGAGAATGGGCACACCAGGGCCTCCAGCCATTGCAAGCAAACTCCAGATACATGTGCCACCTTGTGCTTCTGCCTTACATTGGTCCTGGAGAATCAAACTGGGATCCTTTGGCCTTGCAGGCAAACGCCTTAACCGCTAAGCCATCTTTCTAGCTCATGGCTAGATTTTATTTAAAGGCAATGCACCTTTTAATTTAAAAGCTTAAAGCTGGCTTTTTAAAAAGAAAAAAACTTGAAAATTTATATTCTGTTCCCTGTTTGCCTCCTCCTCACATTTTTCATTTATTTTAGTGCATTGGTCTCACTTTTTCTTTTATCCTTCCCACAAAATATTTTCAGGCTCTTGAAGTTGAGACTTGGTAGGTGAGAGGGAAGAGATAATTCACATATATTAAGCATAGTTATTAATGAGAAGGTGAAGGCACAGGATGGGCCTAGTTTTAGGATGAAATTTATGCCGACATGGGGAGTCACCAAGTTAGTCATCCAGACATCTGAAGAAAGTGTCCCAGGCACACAAAGGGCATCACCGTTGTAAGAGTCTTGATGATTATGATGCCTGAATTGTTGATCAAGTAACCGGAAGGAGGTTATATGTGTGCAGAGGGGCTGAGGGAAGGCAAGAATAATCAAAGTCCATATAAGAAATAGTATGCCCCCCCCAATCATGTAAGTCCATTGTAAGGACTTTGGTCCTTATTCTGAGTGAATGAGGGTCATCAAAGGCTTGTTGCAGAGGAGACTGAGGCTCTAATGGTTGACTTGGCGGTTGAGGATGACTGCAGATAGTAATTACAATCAGATAGCTACTGCAGGAACGGAGGAAAAAGTGAAAAAGTGTCGGTAGGTCATGGTAGTAGCAGTGGAGGTAGGATGTGTTCACATTGAGCACATACCAGCAGAACCAAAGCAAGTATCATGTAGATCTTACAGAAGTAGTAGTAATCTTAGGCTAAAGACATTTGACTTACTCTGAATGTAATTTCTTTTCAGTGTTGATTGTGTAGCACAAGTGTTGACCGACTTTTCAGAGGGCCAGTGCCTTTTTTTTCCTTCCCAATATTTCTCTGTACTGTTGCAGCAAAAGCAGCCACAGTTCAAGGGTAACTTTCAGAATTTCACTTAGGAAAGCATATGAGGACTGTGGGTTCCCTATCTTTCATGTATAAACACACTCAAGCCATTTTTTCCCTTTCTCCAAGCTTCAGGCTATCTCATGGTTTCACCTAAAGACTAGCTGGAAGGAGATTCAGTTTTGTATTTGTTCCAGATCAGTGGACCTTTTTTTTCCTTTTATCAGGGGAAATGAGGGGTGGGAAGGCAGGACTGTATTTGGTTGAAATTAGAGTTTTGAGTTTCCATACATAGTGGATGATATTATATAATATGAAAAATGAAATTTAATGCATAATTTATGAATAAGTTAAAAACATAAGTATAAAGTATATTGCCATTTCATGTGGACCAAACTTCTAGAGTTTGAGCATTTGTTATAATGTGATTTAATAGTATACCAAAATCATAAAATAAAATATAAATATCATTAATTGCTTTTCTGCTCCCCCCTCCCCCCAAGGTAAGGTCTCTCTCTAACCCAGACTGACCTAGAATTCACTATATAGTCTCAGGGTGGCCTTGAACTCACAATGATCCTCCTGCTCTGCCTCCTGAGTGCTAGGATTAAAGCCATGTGCCACCTCGCCCAGCCCATTAGTTTTTTCTAAGGGTAGTATTGTGAGTCATTATTTCAGAGATTTCATTGTTGTGGAAAACCTTTTACTTCTCAAGTTGGGTTTTCCTTCTCCAACATCAATAAATTATAATTCACCTAATAATTAGCGTCTTTTTAAAATTCACAATTTGTAATCATATGACAAAGTCAATTTCTTAGTATTTTTAGTACATTATATAGTTGATTTCATTCAAAAATGTGTCTTGTCATAATATAGTATATTGTGCTGTACAGGCTTTGGGATGTTACTTAATTCTTACAATCCTAAAAATAACAAAGGAAAAGTTGTTAGATGTTCAGATGTTTAATTTAACCAAGATCATCTAACTTATATTAAGTAGTCAAACTTGTGTGTCTGTACATGGAACACTAACATTTCAGAGGCCAATCTTGTCAATAAGACATATACACAGTTAGACATGAAAGTAAAGAACTGGCAGATTACAAAGAGGTTTGTTGCTCAGGTTTAAAGTATAAACTATAAAGCCTGAAACCGAGTAAGACATCTCTGTGACTTTACTATGAAATGCTGTACAAAATTATATATGTAGGATCAGCTATTAGATGAGTAATTCTAGATCTCATAAAAAAGTCAGACTTGCTGTGATAAGCAAATTCCTTTTAAAGCAAGGAAGTTATTTCACTATGAAAATGTTTTATAAGAAAAGTAATTGTCTCCTAATAAAGTCATACTTAAATAAAACCTTATAGGAGAAATTGACTTACTATAGTCTCATTTTAGCATAGAAAATACCCTTTCCATTTTGCTGTCTTTGTTTCACTTTAGACCCTAATAGCTTTGATAATATCAGTTAATTCACTCAAACATGTAATCTGTAATTAAAACTGAATTTAGCATAGAGCATGCAGTTGCCTAGAATTCTCTCCATGCTATTTTAATACCCAAAACACAAAAGTACAAACAACTCACTATAATGGAGCTCTAATGAAACCCTACCCAGACATGGAGAAAGTTGCATCACATTATTAGAATTTTTAAGGAAGACTAGAATCCATTATGAATTCATTATTTATTACATAAACGGAAAGCTTGCCAGAGCCTAATTTATCTTTTGCACTTAGGTACAGCACCAGGGGCCGTATCCTTATTCCCACTGGATAGTGAAGAGCTCTTGGCTTCCACTCTCATTCCTAGGTTGGGTCTTAAATTTGACTTAATGTTGTAACCAGCACTCTTGGTCATTGTTTTTACTGTTTGCTTTCCTCTTTGCTCTTGCCAGTTCTCCATTTGGCCTGTCATCTAACTCCCAGTCTGTCATGCTGCTGGAGAAAACTGCCCCGCATCAGCACAAATAGAGACCTCAGCTGAGCCCTGGGTGCTGCTGTTCCTTACCCTAGTCAGTGCTTTTCAGAATTCATATACAGACACTTGCAGGGTTCTCTGCCCTTCTTCCTTCCTTTTGCTGTCAAGTAGTACCTTCACTTCTTCTTTGTCTCTGCCTCAGAAGCACCTAAGATTTATATCTGGTAGGCCTTTCAGGTTTTGTTTGTAACTCAAGATCCCATTTTCCATTTTTAAAAATTAAGGATGTCAATATGAACATATGCAACATTAACAAGACCTGTGGTATTGTTTTACATTTTTGCAAACTTCATTAGACAGCTGGATTCTTCTATTTGCCTCAGCACTCTCATGCTTTGGTTGAAGTATATTCAGAAACCTGTATTTGAAAAGGATGTCATAATAAAACTTTTCAAATAACTGGATACTTTTTTGTTACCACACCAGAACTTGGCAAGTGTAGTGTTTTTAAAATTGCACTATGAAATCTGAGCCAAATCATTGAATATTTCCCGTGTGGTTAAACTAAAGTCCCTTAGTCTGTCTTGTACTCTAAATGTATCTCTTACCTATTCACTAATTTGTAACACTATGTATTAGACATAATATTGGAAATTAATTTGATTGTCTTGTGATAATCTAGTGAATTTTATGTATTATATCAGAAGTCATATTTATAACAATCACTATTAATCTCATCAAAAAAATTGGGAAGGGAGTAATTTGAGAAGCTGCCAAGATCACAGTTTTGGATAAAAGTATTCTAAGTGGGCTGGAGAGATGACTTAGCAGTTAGGATGCATGCCTGAGCAGCCTAAGGACCCAGGTTCAATTCTCCAGGTCCAACGTAAACCAGATGAACATGGTGGTGCATGTGTCTGGAGTTCGTTTGCAGTGGCTAGAGGCCCTGGCACACCCATTCTCACTCTCTCTGTCTTTCTTTGTCTCAAATAAATAAATAAATAAATAAATAAATAAATAAATAAATAATCTTCTTTTAAAAAGTATTCTAAGCTATTACCTAAAAACAAGAAATTTTGTCATAGTCAGAAATACTGTCAGTTTTTTTTTTTACTTGATATGTCATGTTCACTTGACTCATTTCTGAGAAAATGTATACTCAAGTGAGAGTAATTCAAGTATATATTGAGTACTGGTAGTTCTTCAAAGTAAAAACAAAACTCAGCAAACCAATTTAAAAAGGAGCTAGTTGAGCTTGCAATGCAAAAAAAAATACACATACGGGCTGGGGAGATGGCTCAGCGGCTAAAGGCACTTGCTTGCAAAGCCTATTGCCTTGGGTTTACTCCCCCATACCCATGTAAAGCCCAATGTACAAAGTGGTGCATGTGTCTGGAGTTGATATGCCGTGGCCTGGTGCGCTCATTTTCCTCCCCGCTTCTCCTCTCTTCCCCTTCTCTTTGGAAATAAATAAAATAAAAATAATTACACCTGTGCTTTTATTTAGGATAGCCATAAATAATCATACATTTTGTGTAACAGAGGTACCTTATGAGTAGTTTTCATCTTGTCACACAAAACAGAAAAAAAAAATACATGCATTCAAGAGCTAGTTTTGATAATAAGCTCAGTAGTTTTTACTATGTTAGTAAAACATTTTTAAGTTAAGTTGGTTGAGTGCATTTATATGGAGGTGTTTGTCAGTCCTTCCATCAAGGGTGTAGTTTTATGTCCCTGTCTCAATGCATATGCTGAAAACGTGGCAATTTAACCCAGCATTGCCTCTGTACCATCATTGTGAATGCCCTAAGAGTGAAAAGAGCAGATACTGTCTCTGAAGGGGTAGCAAAGAAATCTGTGGGTCACATTTGAGAATTTCTGTCAGTAGCCACTACTGCCACATCAGCTCACCTTTAAGTGAGTGGATGAATTTCTAATACTCGCTTCCTTTTCAATTGTTGTAGCTCATACCCGTCAATCTATAAGAATAATAATTCTCATCACTTCTCACCTTTTGGTTAAAATCAGCTCTAAAAATAATTTGTTCAACTACCCTTCGAGCTACTATCCTTTTCCCCTCTGCTAAATTTGTTCAACTAATAGTTTACTTTTTCTTTTTCTTTCTAATCTGAATTACAGTTCATTCCTTTAAAATGTGGCTATTCTCTCCAGTGTTCTGAACTAACTTTGGTAGTATTTCCAGTGGCATGTTTAACAGCATTTTATGGTTTTTATTGAATGGATGCATCAGGGCCTCTAGTCACTGCAAACTAACTCCAGGCACATGTGCCCCCTTGAGCGCAAGTGCAACATTGCACACTTGTGTCACTGTGTCTGGCTACATGGGACCTGGAGATTTGAACATGAGTTCTTAGGCTTTGCAGGCAAGCACCTTAATCGCTAAGCCAGCCCACATTGTAAGTTTTTACTTAGCATTTTTACCAGGTGACTATTGTTTGTATCTTACTTTTGCTTTCTAGAACCTCAGTTAATGTAGCTTTCTCTTTTCTGTTTTTCTAATCATCAGTTGCCATTGCTGGCTCAACCTCAACTCACTTGTATATGTGTGATGTGTGCAGATGGACACGCCCCATGCTGGTGTGTGTGTCTGATATCCTCCTCTTATTGCTCATCATCTTGCTTGAGATGGGGTCTCTCCCTCAACCTAGTGCTGCTGTCCATGCATGAACCCTAGCCAATTCTCCAGTCTTCACACCCCGCCATGGACTGGGGTTACAGGCATGCATGACCACTACCAGATTTTTACATGGATTCTGGGCAGTCAGATTTGGCAGTCTTTAGCCCAAGAAGCCCTCATGCTTAAGTGGCAAGTGCTCTTGACTTCTGTGCCATCTCACCAGCTCTCTGTTCACTTCTTTAATGTTTCTAATTCACGATCTTTTCTGTGCATGCTGGCATTCACATAATGACATGTCTCAGATGACTGAGTTTGCTATTTCTAATCTTAAAACTTGCCTCGAGCTCCAAACCCTATCTCCCACTCCTAAATCCTGATAAATGGTTGTCTCACATTTTAAAAATGAATTTGGCAATTTATTTTTGAGACAAATACTCCCGTATAAACAATTATATACATATACTATGAGAATACAGCTGTCAATAAAGATACCTGCCAGGTAAGTTACCATATAAACCTGGATTATGGTACATACTGGTTGTGTTGGGGATGATAGAGACTACTCAGAAGGGTTTGCCAGAAACTCTTTCTAGAGTTAACATCTAAGTTGAATCCTGAAGAGTAAGAAGAATAGCTGAATGAAAAGAGCAGGAGAAAGTGATGCAGAGAGAACAACAAGCATTGAAAATAACTTGGTGTGTTCTAAGGGCTTTTAGTTATTCTAGCCCATGGAAGTAAGAGTAGACTGAGGATAATTCAATTTCTGGATCCTACTCTGACTTTAGACCATTAAATGAGTACAGATTCCATTCCTACTGCAACTAGAGACCGTAGAAACATGTTGAGCAGGGAGTAAATGGGGGTTGAAAAGATGGTAGGGAGGAACTGGAATGCTTGGAAATACAATAGTATTTTAGGTGAAAGGTGATGGTGAGAGATGGTGGGTTTTGGAACTATAAAGGGGATTTGATACTGGATAAAACTGAACATGTTTGATATATTTTGGAGCCTTGAGCCAAGGGCCTTATCTTACTTAGGTAAAGCCTAAATGGTGAGTGAAAGGTGCCCCCCCCCACCACCACCACAGAACAGGTTAGTAGGTATTTCAAGCAGAATAACATCATGGACAAAGGTTAAGAAACAGGCCAGGCATGGTGGCATACTCCTGTAATCCCAGTTGCAGGAATATTTAAAGTTCTGAAGGGGGAGGCAGGAAGGATACTGAGAAGAAAGAGGATGCAACAGAAGAGGAAACAAAATTCAGAGGTCAAAGTTCTTACAGACTTTTTGGTCATTATTTTAGGATACTCTGGAAATAAGAATTTAAAGGTAGTCTGAAGCCGGCATGGTGGCGCACATCTTTAATCCCAGCACTCAGGAGGCAGAGTTAGGAGGATCGCCGTGAGTTCAAGGCCACCCTGAGATTGCATAGTGAATTCCAGGTCAGCCTGGGCCAGAGTGAGACCCTACCTTGAAAAACCAAAAAAAGAAAAAAAAAATTAAAGGTAGTCTGTATTACTGACTTTGTGGTCATTATTTTAGGATACTCTGGAAATAAGAATTTAAAGGTAGTCTGTATTAGCTACTGATGAACATGAGTGAGAATGAGTTTGATGCAATTACAAGCTGAAAACAAGATTTTATAAATTCAGTGAATTATGAGGTAAGAAAAAATATTGCATGTAAATGACTGGGGTTAGGAAGGCGGACAAGAATGAGAAGAGAAAGTGTTGGCTGGAATTTTTGGTGCCATCTAAAGAATGATTTTAAAAGTGTGAAATACATATTTAAGTGCTATGTGAAAGTGATTGAAGAAGAGCGAGGTAGGGTAGAATGTGCTCTGCAGTGTTTCTTTATCATTTCGTCTCAAGCTAAATATTTCTGCATCAGCTGTTCTACACCAAACAGGCTTCACTACACATACTAATTAAATCCTTTTTGGTATGTGTGTGTGTTGTACATATGTACAGTGTGCACGTTTGTGTGCATCCTGCATGCACACATGCAGAGGCCCCACAAGAGCAGCTATCACACTCCCACTTTGTTTCCTTCAGCTAGTCTCCCAACCTGGAGCTGCTGTTCTTTTCCTTCCCACTGGCTGACCAGTGAGCCCCAGCAATTCTCTTCTCCCTGTCTTTGCTCGCCTCAGGACTGAGGTTACAGGCATTCATGGCCATGCCCAGCTTTTTCCGTTGGTGCTAGGGATTGAACTCAGGGCAAATCAGGCCCTCTCCGGTCCACCTGTTTGAGCCGCGTGTGCTCTTACACACTGATTCATCTCCTCGGCCTCTTCTACACATACCAATTTTTACCTTACAGATGCAGTTTGAAAATAGTTTTTCCTTTCCACACAAAGTAGCTTTGTTAGATTACTAGCATCTCTGTTGTGCTCTTGAAATAACAATCTTCCAATTTTTTTTTCTTTCGTATATGACAACTAGACCTTTGCTAGGTTGGTTCTTAGCTTTGTAGTACAAGTCTCTTGTCATCTTCTTTCTGCCCCTTTGCCATTTCTCCCCTGCCCTTCAGCTGCATTACATTTCCTTTAGACTCAGCAGCTTTTCCTGATCTTATAACCTTTTTCCTTTAGGAAGAATATTTACTTTGCCTGAATTTCATTTGCTTACTCTCACTTCTCAAATTTCTATCCAGTATCAATCTTGAGGTCCTCTGATATGACTTGATTCTGACAGCACTGTCTTCACTCTTCTCTCACATTAACTTAGTCCTTTACTTTAATAATTATCTGTCTTCATCTGGACCATCAGCCCCTCCAGAACAGGAATTGTGACATTGATGCATGGTCCTAGATCACTGGTATTTGTGAACTATTTGGCTGAGTTACTGAATTTTAACCATGAATTCAGTAGCTTCCTAGCATGTTGAAAGTGAAAGTAAGCATTAAAAATAAGAACACTGAAGTCCAAGGAGGTGAAGTAATTTTCCCAGGGTGTTCGGATAATAACTGGAATCTCCTGACTTCATCCTCAGAACTTCCATTTCTGCTATCAGTTAATGCAGGTTAGGTAATATTTAAAGTAAGTTAGAACCAGTGTCTGAACACTGATATCTGCAGTGCCATTTAATTTTTAACATTACTGTAGTTCCTTCTTAGCCCTCTCCCTCCTTGCAGCGCACTCAGTAAACTTTTCCACAAAAAACAGTGACATGAAAAAAGACACGGTTTGAATTCAGAAGACTGTCCTTCCTAAGAGTAAAGTGAAAGTTTTCAAAGGGGCTGGAGGTGTAGCTTAGTTGCCTGAGTGTGTGGTTAGCAAGCATGAGCCCTCTGTTAATGACCAAACCAAAAAGTAAGGTCAGATTGTGTCCTTTTACTCAAGTCCACTTTGCTTTCCTAGAGTAGTCCCTGGGAAGGGACATTGGTTGTATAACTTTTTCCAAGGAATATTTTGAACTCTCAAAACTGAAGAACCACTGTCCATGAGAACTGTAGATACCTGGGTGTTGTGATACGTGATTTTGAAGTGAAGTACACGAACAGTCCTTTGGTAACTGCTGCCTGAAAGACTTCTCTGATTCTTGTTGCTTTATTTTTAGGGTTTGTGTTTAGTGAAGCAGAGGGATCTGCATTAGAACAGTTTGAAGGCGGCCCCTGTGCTGTTATTGCACCTGTCCAGGTAACATAGACTTCTTTACCAACTCTTCAGGGGGATATATTCAGATGTTCCACACTTGGTTTTGGGTTTTCTAATACCTGTATTCTGTGTAATAATGAGATGTGGTCAGCTAACTTTTCTACATGTAACTATACAAAATCACTATACAGAATAAAAATGAATTTAGAATATGGGTGAATTTTACAGCAGTAGCATTTTGGCTCTGTCTTCAAGGAAGAAATAAGTGCTATTCCTTGACTTTCAGAAGATTAAAGATCAGCACTGTAGATATCTTGTCTAACAAAAGATCCTATGGAGGAATAGCACTGGACAAACTAAATAGTCACAGTCGTAGTAATTACATCACTTTCATTAATTCTTTCTATAAAGATGACATTCCTGAAACAGTGACGGGTCAATATTTTCATGGCTAAGACTTTTTAAATGCTTAGTAGAAGTTGGCTTTATAAGCAATTTTAGGCTATTGCTTGGCCTTTCTAAAAAAGTTGCAACTGATATCAGTTTTCTTTCACAAAACGTAGCTGTTATGTGAGTGTCTTTATTTGATTTTTAATCTTCATATTTTTAAATTTCAAAGATTGATTTGCTATAGACAATAAATTATTGAAAATCAAGAATTTCCAGTTTACTGATCTTATGTTTGTAAACAGTGTAACTAGAAATGTTATAAAAGAAGCTATAATTTATTTACATTTTAATCACCATTCTTAAATGTCTATTCAATGAGATAAGTGGTATTCTTGGACGGACATAATGAATACTTTCCTGAATTGTTAGCTGCCTAGAACATTTGCTGCACAAACATTATCCTTCATGTGCTAATATTAGTAAATTAAAATTTGGGGTTTTTTTGGTTTGGTTTTATTTTTTTGTTTGTTTGTTTTTTGTTTTTCAAGGAAGGGTTTCACTGTAACCCAGGCTGACCTGGATTCACTATGTCTCAGGGTGGCTTTGAACTCATGGTGATCCTCCTACCTCTGCCTCCCAAGTGCTGAGGCCAAAGGCGTGTGCCACCATGCCCAGCAAAAATGTGTTTTTTAAAGGAAAAAGCTGTCATGGTTGAATCCAATAAATGTACTTTATAGCTAATTTTTTATTTCTTTTTTTAATAATATATTTTATTTATTTGAGCGAGAAAAAGAGGTAGAGAGACAGAAAGAGAGAATGGTTGTGTCAGGGCTTCCAGCCACTGCAAATGAACTCCAGTTTCATGTGCCCCTTGTGCATCTGGCTTACGTGGGTCCTGGGGAATCAAACCCGGGTCCTTTGACTTTGCAGGTAAACTTCTTATCCACTAAGCCATCTTCTCCAGCCCTCATTATTGTATTTCTTTAAAAAGTAAATCTGCGCCGGGCATGGTGGTACACGCCTTTAATCCCAGCACTCGGGAGCCAGAGGTAGGAGGATCACCATGAATTCAAGGCCACCCTGAGACTACATAGTGAATTCCAGGTCAGCCTGGGCTAGAGTGAAACCCTACCTTGAAAAACCAAAATAAATAAATAAATCTGACTTTTTTTACATTGATGAAATAATAATTATAATTATTATTATTTTGAGGTAGGATCTTGCCCAGGTTGACCTGGAATTCATTATGTAGTCCCAGCTGGCCTTGAACTCCTGGCCATCCTCTTACATCTCCCTCTGAGTGCTGGGATTAAAGTTGTGTGCTACCACACCCAGCTGTGAACTTTATTAAGTTAAAAAAAAATTGAATCTCCAAATCTTGCCACAATTACTAAGCATGTTGAACAGAAATACTATACCGTAATAATTATACTTAACTTTATATAATTATTTAGAGTATGCTAATATACTATAAGTTAATAATAATTTTAGCTATTGTAATGGGTAATGGAGGCAAATTTTGGCACCAAAGGAAACTTGTCTGAAAGTGAAACTTCTTTGTCCTATCCATGTATCAGTTAGACTTTATAAACATGGCCTCTTTTGGCCAGTAATAGTACTGTAGGATTTTAAATAACACCATTCAAAAAATGAGAAAAGAGGTATAAAGCAGTTTTCTCACTTAAAAATAAAGAATGGTCTGAAGTGTTTATAATGCATTCTAAGTATTGCTTTAATTGTGTGAAGGCATTCCTTTTGAAGAAGCTTCTGTTTTCTTCTGAGAAGTCATCGTGGCGGGATTGCTCAGGTACAGTAGCCGTCTTAAAGTTTTACTTCATCCTCTATTTTTATGGAGACATATTGATTGTCATTAATTTAATTAAAATCATCTGTCTTAAAAGGGAAGTTATCAATGGGATATTATTTTTAAATGCTTCAGAAAATTTATGAGCAGTGACTATAAATTTTAAGTATTTACCTCCAAACTTTGTTTTCCTAATAGCTAAGACAATACAAGGCAGGGAATGTAAGCTAGAGAAAACCCTTGATCTCTTACTCAAACAATTTTCCAGAACTTTTAGATGCTAGCATACCATAAAGAATGCTCATACACTGTTTTTATTTGTTAAGAAATATGTATTTCCATTTTTTTTTTTTTGAGAGCAAGACTGGCCTAGAACTTATTGTGTAGCCCAGATCAGTCTCACAAAATCCTCCTGCCTCAGCCTCTCCTGAGTGCTAGGACTACAGCTCTGAACCACTACACCTATTGTTTTATTTTTATTTTATTGTTGCCCATTTAGCTCTGATAAACAAACACAGCATTACCTTTATATTCTAAATCTTTATTATAATGTTCTTATTACAATGCAAATACTGCAAATACATTGCAGGTGAAGCTATCATAGTGCTTGCAATGTATGTCAGAGATACATCCTGCTACTGAGTAATGCAATCATGTGCATTCAGTTAACAGTTTATAAGGATACTTGTTTTATTTGCACAACTTCTTATGAGCCTCGCTGTAACTTTTGGAAGAAGGTAAGATGTATTATAGTGCCATATATATAATTTTTTGGGGGGGGGTTCCTGAGATAGAGTCTCACTCTAGCCCAGGCTCACCTGGAATTCACTATGTATTCTCAGGCTGACCTTGAACTCACAGCAATCTTCCTACCTCAGCCTTCTGAGTGCTGAGATTAAAGACATATGCCACCATGCCCCACTACAATGCCATTTTTGTAATATAAGAACAAAACAGCTTCTGTTCTAAACTGCAACTATGGGATCTACTGATTTAAAAATTTAAAAGCTAAGGTACCATGTTCATGTATTTATGATTAATATGAAATACAAAACTTCAGGAAAGATACTATCCTAAGAGATAGTTTTATTAATGTGAAAATTTTATTTTGTTATTTTTAAAATTTATTTTATGAAAGAGAATTGGCACTCTGGGGCCTCCAGCCATTGCAGTGAACTCCAAACACCTGCACCACCTTGTTTGCATGTGTCACCTTGTGTGTCTGGCTTACATGGGTTCTGGAGAGTTGAACCTGGGTCCTTAGACTTTGCAGGCAAGTCTCCGAAATGCATTAACTTTAATCAATTGGAAGACATTGTCATAGATTTGATACAGTCTGTGATAGAAAGTGAATGTATAGTTCCTGCTTTGAAAGGCTGTCCTTTGTCATAAAATTTGATGCTGAATGTGTGTAACTTGCTTTATTTGAAAGTCCCGGAGTATGGCAGTGTTCAGGAAAGGAACACTGCCTAAGAAGGGTAGGCTGCTGTGAGTGTGCTGGAATAGATTTTAATGCTTAGTCACTGCTGTCAGTGGCTCTGTGATATACCACATAACCATGGTGCTTCTGCAGCATAACGGGTTGTCGGCTTATAGCACAGATGACATCCTGCCTCACTTCTTATCTCTGTGGGTTTGGATGGTCAGACAGAACTCAGAAGAGGAGAGAAATGGGAGTCTGTGAGCCCTGGCATTGTGCTTGCATCTGCAGTAGAGGAAACCATGCCTTAAATATTCTATGCACAGTTTAAAAGATGATTAGTATCAGAGTTTTTAAATTGCATATTATTTCTCATAACATTTAATTCTGCATTTGTCATGATTCTTCTTCTGACTGATACCTGTATTTTAGGTGGTAATATTTTAATCCTTAAGCACATTGTTTTTCTAAAGAGTAACTCACAATCTCTTGGTTATGGATAGATTTTCCTCATTCTTGAAATGCTTGATTTTCATTATTAAATCATGACATTCTTAATGTAGTTCATGATAGGATTCTTTTTTCAGGGGAAACCATTATAACTTGTGCTTTGGTTGTTTTTAGAGGAAGAGCAGAAGGAACTCCTTTGTCATACCTTGTGTGATATTTTAGAAAGTGCTTGTGACAAGTCTGGGCCATTCTGCTTGGTTTCATGGTTAAGAGGAAGGACAACTGAGGAAACTGCTAGTATCTCTGGGAGTCCTGCACAGTCTAGTTGCCAAGTGGAGCATCCTTGTAAGATACATTTTTATTTCCTGAAGTAACTTCTTATACTTTTAATGAAACAATTAAATTTTGAAGAGAAAATAGTTTTATAACATCTTTTATTTAGTATAAACTTAATTAATAACCTTTAATATAGTGTATTTCCCTTTCTGTTACTTTAATTAATAGATGATAATTGCATTTTTCAGAAGGAAATGCATTTGTCTCATAAACTTAAAAATGTTCTAGCTAACTTCTGCTTGAAAACAATCTCTCTTGAGCATTTGTACTTTACCTTAAAAGTTTAAAAACTCACATCTGCATACCATAGTTTCAGGTGCCTTAATGATTTCCTTAATAATGAAGGTGAAAGAAACTTTAAAAAAATATTTTATTTATTTATTTATTTATGAAAGGGAGGGGGAGAAGCAGCTAAAGAGAGAATGGGCATGCCAAAACCTCCAGCCACTGCAAACAAACTGCAGACACCTGAGCCACCTTGTGCATCTGACTTATGTGTGTTCTGGGGAATCAACCCTGGGTCCTTTGGCTCTGCAGGCAAGCACCTTAGCCGCCAAGCCATCTCTCCAGCCCAAAAGAAACTTCTTAAGCCTTTAAATTTTTAAAACACTTAGTTACATTCTAGAGTGAAGATGAGGACATTTTATTAACAGTTCCTCTTTTTCATAAAAAGTATTCATTCTATGATACCTAGTCTTTGAAGATTCTTACATCTGAAGCTAAAACTGCTGGAATGAACTAGTAAAATGGAGACTTCTTGTGGTGGGGAAAATAAATCAGAGTTTCTTTTCTGATTTGCTTCAGAGGGATAATCTTTCTAGTAGGTAATTTTTGATAATTTGGTAGTCCCAGTTGCATATTTTGAGTAAGTTATTTATTGTATCTATAATGCATTCCATTAAGAATGATTGCTATAGAAATTATTTTGTAAAAATTCAATACCTGATTCTAGAAAGTAAACTTGGATTGCTTGTGATATGTACCCTGCTATGGCCTCTCCCTGCCGTAGTGTCCCTGTGTTGTCATTGTCCTCTACCTCTGCAACTAAGATGTGTTGAGCTTGGCAAACAATAGTAGTACATTTGCAGAGAATAATTCTTAAAATTTAAACAGTTTGGTTTTTTGCAGGCCTTTATAACACTGCCTTTCAAGAAGAATTAAACATTTTGAGAGTTGATAATGACATTTCAAGGCAAATGGAAAATAATGATAGTAAAATGTGTCATTTAAGACTGATTCTGACATATTTTCCAGATGCATGGAAGCATGCTTAATAGTTCCATTTTAGGATATGGAAAATTTGAAACAGGAATACTGGACCTATTTAAAAGGTGTTTTAAAGAATATGTGCTTAAAACCAGAACATATCTTAATAATGTAAGATGATTTAGATCATTCAACATTTTCATTAGGATCTTTGTAATATAGAATGAGCTTAGCATGGAATATGCTGTATATTTCTGTATTAATAGGTTAAAATACTCTAAAATAAATGACCTCATAAAGCATTAAGTTTGTCGCTTTGGTAACTAATTTAGATGGGCATATTTTATTGAATTCCCTTCAGAAAACATGTTTGGATAATGTTCCAGTTGACTTTGTGCTTCATCTTAAACATAGACATGACATAAAATCATTTGAAATCTGTTTTAAATTTCTTAAACATTTGAAGCATTTTGTTAACTGAAAATTTGAGAAATTGTCTTACTGACAGTTGAATTTAACTTACATCAAAATTTTTATTCTATATAGCAACCTATTTTACCTGTTCTTTCCTTTATTCCCAGCTGTGTTCTTTTTCTCATGTTTCATATTCCACCACCTCTGCCTGCTAAGCTTTTTCTTCTGCTGGCTCTTTTCTCTCAGTTATTCATAGTCTACCAAGTAAACTTGTTGGGCTAATCAAGCATTGGAAAGAGTAGGATTTGGAAAAGGGTTAGGTAGAATTTTTATTTTATCATGAAGTTTTAAATGTGAAGTGTTTTTCCTCCATTATTATTACATTGTGTACAGGCATTAATTTCATTGGCTTATGTGATGTGTACATTGTTGGCTTGTTGGTAATGCATACTTGTTCGCAGTAGTGAATACTTGGGTTCAATTTCAGTTTGTTTCCCATATAAAAGACTTTAGGTTAATTCATTTGGATTTGTAAAGATTTAAAAAATAATTTAACTAGGCTTTGTAATCTAGTATAATGTGACATGTTAAATTATGTTTTTACTTTTAATTCATAATCATTGTCCTTTTGACTTTTTACATTTGTCCATTTGACTATTATTTACTGATCTGTTCTCTTGGAGGGTTCCAGACTATACCCATGTCCCTCTTTTGTGAAATGAAACCAAGAGGGTTGTGACATTGATGTTGTCAGACCTACTTACAAAAGGCTCTGGCACTTAGTATAGTCTTGTTAAATGTCACCATTGATTTAAATGCTTTCTTTGATTTCTTTAACTTTTATAATTTAAATTTGTACTAATAACATAACTTTAAAAATTGCTGAAAACTTCTAACAAGTACATGAATGAATGAGGAAACAAACTTGAAGCTGGTGTTGAACCTGTGGTTTCAGTGCTCTGCATTTATATGTACATTTACTTAGTAATTAAGCATT
Source organism: Orientallactaga sibirica (assembly GCA_036365145.1). Lineage (NCBI taxonomy): Eukaryota > Metazoa > Chordata > Mammalia > Rodentia > Dipodidae > Orientallactaga > Orientallactaga sibirica. The sequence goes on from JAEOAD010002853.1 coordinate 1,589,992, forward strand.
AAACCTAAGGATTTTATATTGAGGAAGATTAACTATGATGACATACTTGGATCTATAAACTGAAGGATTATTTTAAAGTGCAAGACACATGAAATGTGTGAAGCACTGATTATCAATAATATCTCTGATTTTGCAAACTATCTTGGCATACTAGAGTTGAAAAGAATTTTTTATTATTTAATAACCCTTCTATATTCTCAGTATGCATTTTAGTTGTAACCATGGTAATAGAAATATAAATTGAAGTATAAATTCATGTTACATTAAGTTAAAAATCAACTGAGAGTTTTAAGGAGTAAGAAATAGGGAAATTTTGATTGCTTGAAAGTGTTTACAGCCTGCTATGTGTATCTGGTGTCATTTATTTGCCATGTGTAGTGCTGAAAAGTGTCTTTTATGTATAGCTGCCTTGGCTGTCGAAGAGCTTGGCTTTGAGCGATTTCATGCATTAATTCAGTAAGTAACACTGGAACATTTAAATACTTACCTTGTGGACACATTGCCATTTTAAGTCTGTTCATTCTTTGGGAAGGTCCTTAATTGTACATAGTACTTTTCTACTTAAGCTTGAGTTAAAACTCTTTTGCTAGAGCATTAACTTGCTTTCAGATTTAAAAACTTGTATGTGTATAATATTTTATGTTCTAAACTAAGTAGCAAATACATTTATAAATTAAATGCCTTTCATCATAATTAATGAAAAACTCATTTTATCATAATGTTTTTCTGTCCTGCTTGAATATAAAGATTCCTAGCTTCTTATTTGCCAAAAAATACTGTGGTTTTCTGTAATTTTCATTAAAAGTTCCCATATTTCATTAGTGCACTTAAAATATTATTATAAAATCAAAAGTAAAGTGAGCCTGAGTATGTTACTAGAATTATAGATAGCATTTGTTTTGAAATTTAACATCAGATTTATTTTGAAAAGAAACCACTATTGTATACCAAAACTTGAGTGCTCAAGTACTTCCTCAGTAGCTTGCATACGTAAAGAGATAGTTTTCTTAGTTATTCCACCTCTTTTTGAGGAGAGCCTCTGTTCTAGATAATACTCTTTATTGGATACTGGACATTGCACCTGAGACAGGCAGATGGTCCCTGTCAAGGGGTAGTAGTTGTCAGCAATAGGTTTAAGCTTTTAATGGCTAGGTTTATGTTTGAAAATTGAAGATAATAAATATCACCCATGTATATTTTAATGTGTAAAAATTTTTAGTTTCCTATTTATGAATGTAGCAAATCTCATCAAGGTGCTAATACTTAGTTCTTCTTTCCTCCAGAAAAAGATCACTCAGAACTGCATCAGAATTAAAAGATGCTGTCTTGGACCAGTATTCAATGTGGGGAAACAAATTTGGAGTATTGCTTTTTCTCTATTCCGTGTTACTGACAAAGGTTTGTTTAAGAACATTCTTCTGCCCTTTATTAGCTTAGTGGTTTGTTGTTGTTGCTTTTGGTTTGTCGAGGTAGGGTCTGACTCTAGCCCAGGCTGCCCTGGAATTCACTCTGTAGTCTCAGGATGACCTTGAACTCACCATGATCCTCCTACCTCTGCCTCCTGAGTGCTGGGATTAAAGGTGTCCACGTCCAGCAGTGTTATTTTTTTGTAATGCTAGTAATTTTATTATGGCTGCTAGTGTTAAATCTCAGAATAAGACTCTCTTATTACTGGTAATAAGTAATAATACCTGTGTCCTTTACATTTTTTGGGTTCCTTAGACACTTTCAAACTTATTTTCACCTCTGCTCTTTTGAGCTACAGAAGTTACTAATAATTTTGTAATTCTGGAATTTTCATATTTTCTAATTCTGAATTTTATGTTCTTTGATAACAGCATTGTTGAACACTTTAACCCATCTGGAAACCTATTCTGACCTCTACTCCTTATGTGATAAACTATTGTACTAGTTTCCTACAGCATCACATAGGGTTTTAAGCATTGTTTTCTTTAATAGTTTCATTTTCTTCTTTATGTGTTGTTACTTGCTCTTTTTTCTCCTTTTTTTTTTTTTTTTTTGTTGTTGTTGTTGTTGTTTATTCAAAGTAGGATCTTACTCTAGCCCAGGCTGACCTGGAATTCACTGTGAAGTCTGCAAATGAACTCCAGATACATGCACCACTCTGTGTGTTTCCCTTTGTATGGGTACTAGGGAGTTGAATTCAGCTCATTAGGCTGTACAGGCAAGCACCTTAACTGCAAAGCCATCTCTCCAGCCCTTTTCACTCCTGAATTTTAGTATTCCAGAAGTTTCATTCCCAGGGTCCTATGTGCTTTTATGTTATGGGTAGTTCATTGTCTCAGCTTCTTTCTAGGATACTAATTCTAATAGGTACACGTCCATTTTTGCCCTTTCTTCACAAATAAGCTTCTCAGGTCTATAGATTTTCATCTTAATTAAGTATCTTACTAGTTATACTTTACTTGAAATCAAGCTTTTTTAAATTTGACAAATATTTATTGAACACTGACTAAACCTGGGTATTGGGCTTATATAATTTAGACTTTTTAAGATTTTCTATTTAATGTTGTTAAAAAATGACATTGAGCTGGGCATGGTAGCGCATGCCTTTAATCCCAGCACTTGGGAGGCAGAGGTAGGAGGATCGCCGTGAGTTCGAGGCCACTCTGAGACTACAGAGTAAATCCCAGGTCAGCCTGAGCTAGAGTGAGACCCTACCTCGAAAACAAACAAGCAAAAAAAATAAATAAATAAATAAATAAATAATAAAATGACACTTATAATTCTGTTATGGCCCTGGTTTGGGTATTTGTTTTATTGTGTGTAGAAAGTATTGTGGAAAAATAGAAAATACAGTGTAAGCTTGTTGAATGGAATCAAGGGCAGACTGTGTAAGATAGCCATTCAATGGATGTGGTGATTTGATGAGAAAGTCGAAGTTATATATAGAAAAGTTGTGATAAAATTTTCCAAGTAACCGGAACAGCACGTCTAAAGATGTAAGGGATTGGCACTATAACACGAGTTTGGGGAAACTATAAACAAATCAGCTTTACTCTAGCATAAAATATAAAGAATCAATTGTGCAAGATGGTATTGGACTCTTACAAAGAATTCTCAGAACATGAGCTTCATTGTTTGTTGTCCAAAAAGCACCCCAGGTATCAGGTCAAAATTATAACACAATAAAATTTCAAATAAAAGAATGACAAGATCATTTTTGTTGATGAAAGATGCCTTTAATTGGAATGAAAATTTATAATAATGACAGTTGGCATCTGTAATATAATTGTAGAGTAAGGGAAGCAAGAAGAGAGAGTATTGCAACAGAAGTCAAGGCTGGGAAAGTGACCTAGCAGGAAAGAGAAAAGGAACATATTTAGAAATATGAATAATAAAAAAACAAAATATTGTTACACATAAATAAGTAAGAAAAGAGCAAAAATATTTGTTGTTTCAGGTGGATGTTAGGAAAAGCCATAGTGGTGGTAACTAAAAGGATAGATTCCTTATGAACTTTTTTTTTTAATAAAGTTTTTTTAATTTCCTTTTTTAAATTTTACATTCATGGTGGTGCCTTCAATAGCCTCCTCCCTGTCCTCCCCCCCTGAAGGGACCCTCCTCGTTGGAGAATGTGGGTCGTGCATTGTGGGGGTAGCCAACAGTAATGGGGAAGAGGCAGTGTCTCTGTGCACAATGACACAAGTTGTGGCTCTAACACGCTTTCCAGCCCTTCTTTCAAGAATTTCCCTGAGCCTTGTTGGGTTCATTTTAGTTCTACTTCAGTGATGAGGTCTTGGGAGCCTCTGTGTCTCTGGATATCTGGCTTAGTAGGAGCTGAGTGTTCTCTGTGTCTATCTCCTTCAGCCTTGTGCTGGTGTCAGGTTCACTGAGAAAGCTGCACTCTTACCCGTTTCCCCTGGTACTCTATGGTTTCATCTGGGGCCCTAGTGAGGTGCGATAGGCTGATCCTCCCCTCAGGTTCAGCATCTATTTGTAAAAGAGAAGCAAATTCTCCAACAGAGAAAGAAGTCAGCATCAGATAGATGGGATGGCCATTATTATTTTAGAGAGAATTTTATATGTGTAGGTCCTCTCATGGCCCATGATTGGTGGGAGCTTTATTTTGGAGAATGGGCTCATTTTTTGGACATGGTTTTGACTTGTTTCCCAGTTCTAGCTATGAGTTCCATTCTACTGAGTGGATCTGTTAGCCAAATCAAGAGCAGTTGGTTACCCACCATGGCTGTGTGCCACTATTGCACTTGTTTGAGCATCACGTCAGGTTGTTTACTTCTGAGTAGCTTAGACTATGAGTTATTTGGACAGATGTCAGTTATTTTCCTCCAGTCACTCATATAGCACCCTCTGGCTCTAGACAAGCTGTCTGGGGACTGACCCTCTTCCAGATTCCAGCCAGGTTACTCCATGTTCTGACCCCACAGCATATGGTGTCTTTGGCAGTAGGGTCTTACCATTAACCTTTGGTGGGTCATCAAGAACTCTGACAGAAATCTATCTTCTTTTGGGAAAACTTGTAGGTCTCTCTGAGCAACAGTTCATTTTGAAAGTTAACCGCATGCTGGTACTGGGAGTTACAAGTCAGCACCAAGGAAGATGAAGGAAGAAAAAGATAGGTAATATAAAAGAGAGAGAGAGCATAGAGAGGAGAGAGAAAAACAGGAAAAGATTAAGGTTAGTCTTCATGATGTCCTCTCCAGGGCCCTGTGGTTCAGGTGTTCCTTTTACAGGCCTGCTGAAGGATCAATCTTTTAGCCTGTCGTTCAGGATATAGGATTTTATGGTACCATTTACATTTGGGTCCCTATTTGTGTCCCCCCACCCTTACCCTCCCTTCCCATCCCATCCTCCCTATTGTCTGGCCCTCAAGGTACTTGTATGCCAGCATCTCGGGTGGATTCAGGTTAGGAGCCACAGATGACTGAGACCATGGCTACAATTATCTTTCTGTGATTGGGCAAGCTCACTGAGAATGATCTGTTCCAAGTTCAACCATTTTTCTTCAAATTCAGTTGTGTCATTTTTCCTTACTGCTATGTAGAATTCCATAGTGTAGATATACCACATCTTAATTATCCATTCATATAATGATGGACATCTGGGTTGATTCCAGCTCTTAGCTATTATGAATTGAGCAGCTATAAACATGGTTGAGCAAATCTCTTTGATCTGAGGCTTGAAGCTTTTAGGGTAAATGCCCAGTAAGGGAATAACTGGATCTGTTGGTAGGTCTATAGTCATTCTTTTCAGGAGTCTCCATATTGCTTTCCATAGTGGTTGTACCATTTTACATTCCCACCAACAATGAAAGATGGTTCCTATTTCTCCACAGGCTCGCCAGCATTTGTTTTCATTAGTTTTTTTAATGTTAGCTATTCTTACTGGGGGAAGGTGGAATCTCATAGTTGTTTTAATTTCCATTTTCCTGATGATTAGGGATGTTGAACATTTTCTTAAGTGTGTGTTTGCCATTTGTATTTCTTCCTCTGAGAACTCCCTGTGCAGTTCTCTGCCCCATTTTGTGAGTGGGTTGTTTGACTTTTTATTGTTTAGGTGTTGGAGTTCTTTGTAAATTCTAGAAATTAGGCCTCTGTCAGTTGTATAGCTGGCAAAAATTTTCTCCCATTCTTTGGGTAATCTGTTGGCTCTGGTTATTGTATTTTTGTTTGTGAAAAAAACTTTTCAGCTTCATGAGATCCCAATGGTTGGGTGATTATTTAATTTCCTGAGCTACTGGAGTTTTGTTCAGGAAGACTTTTCCCACTCCTATATCATGGAAAGTGCCTCCTATTTTTTCTTCCAGTAGTATCAGAGTTTCTGGTCTTATATTGAGGTCTTTGATCCATTTGGACTTGATTTTTGTGCATGGCGAGATGTGTGGATTGAGTTTCATTTTCCTACATATGGTTCTCCAGTTTGTCCAGCACCATTTGTTGAAGATGCTGTCTTTTTTTCCAGTCTACATTGTTTGGGCCTTTGTCAAATATCAAGTAGTTGTAGTTTCTTGACCCAAAGTCAGGTCCTCAATTCTGTTCCATTGGTCTATATTCATGTTTTTATGCCAGTTCCATGTTGTTTTTATTACAATGGTTTTGTAGTATAGCTTTAGATCAGGTATAGTGATGCCTCCAGAGGTGTTTCTTTTGCTGAGGATATGCTTGGATATCCAAGGTCTTCTGCCATTCCATATGAATTTTGAGATCATTTTATCTATCTCTGTGAAGAAAGAAGTTGGGATTTTTATTGGTATTGCATTAAATCTGTATAATGCTTTTGGTAAGATTGCCATTTTTACAATGTTAATTCTGCCTATCCAGGAGCATGGGAGGTCTTTCAAGGTACAGTCTCATTCTAGCCCAGGCTGACCTGGAATTTACTATGTAGTTTCAGGGTGGCCTTGAACTCATGTCAGTCCTCCACTTCTGCCTCCTGAGTGCTGGTATTAAAGGCATGTGCCACCATGGCCAGGACTTTTCTTGACTAGTTTTTTCAGTACTTTATGCTTTAAGCTTTTCCGTGTGTGTGTGTGTGTGTGTGTGTGTGTGTGTGTGTTTGCGCTTGCACGTGTGCCTATTAGTGTTATGTATGCTGTAGGTATGTGCAGATTCATACATCCTGTGCACATGCATCTGTGGAGGCTAGAGGAGGACATTGGGTGTCCTCTGGGGCCTTGCACTTTGTCTCCTTGAGACTATCTATTTCAGAACACTGTTGTCAGACTGGCTGACCAGCAGACTTTGTTATCCTCCTTTTTCTTCTTGCCTCAGTGCTGGGGTTGCAGGCATGCGCAGCATGCATAGCCTTTCACATGGGCACTGTGAATCACTGAGTCATCTCCTAGCCCACCTTCAGACTTTTGACACCTCCTGTATCACTTGTCCTTTTCTCCAGTAAATCACCGTGTTAGTAGTTCTTCCCTGAGATGCTCTTTGAAAGGACACTCCCATCCATCCACCCAGTGTTAGTGTCACTGGTTCCTGTTCTACATTTTGACGTCATCAGAGTCTGGGATGACAAGGATGCAAGTGCAGGATCTCATTGTACCTCCCAGTTTGCCCTTATCATGTTGAGGCAGTCTTTTAGCATTTTGAGTGTGGATTAATCATCTCTTCAATCCTTAGATATGGCCAATGCTCAGACTTGGTAAATAGCACAATGAATATCACCTTATATCTTTATGCAGTTAATGAGATTAAAGTACATAGATTCTGACTTCTCCAGTATTTCTTTTGTGAAATTAAAAATGTATCAGGAGTTTGGATTTCGCTAAAATGTAAAACTTTGTATCCTCATAATTTACACCATATTTTGTCAGTATGTATTTGAATAACTACTGTGTGGGAGGAAGTACAATCAGAAGTAACTTTCCATTTTCTTATGTACCAGTTATACTTTGGTGCATTTAGGTTTATATCCCTTTAAAAATCACAAGTCTATATTTACTAAGTTTTTTAAATGAACTAAAGTAAATTCAATTGTCTTAGCAGGCATATTAGATTTTAATATAATTTAACCAAATAAAGTGTTAACTTTTGTATTAAACAATGTTTTTCTTCATCTTGAAAATTTAATATTGTCTCTGCCCCTGTAACCAAGGTTAGACTGATTACCAGTAAGACTTGTGTGTCTTTTTTAGGGCCCATAAAAGAAAACAAGTATTCTTGGGGTGTGGCTATTTATTTATTTATTTATTTATTTTTATCACGTAGAAGCTTTGTATGGGTGTATCATGTTTTGGTACCATCATTTCCTTCCTCTCTATCCCCATTCTACTTAGGGCCCTCATTAGTGGGATTGCTGGTATTCACCATAGAGTTGTGGTTTATGAGTAGTGAGACCAGCAGTCAGTCATTGTGGAGGGGGTGGGGGTAATGTCTTTGGATATTCCTTCCCACCCTGTGGCCCTTACATTCTTTCTGCCCCTCTTCCACCAAATTCCCTGAGCTCCTTGGTAGGTATGCTTTAAATCTACTTTAGTGTTGAGCTCTCAGCAGCTTCTGAATTTCTGCTTTGGTGTATTTTGAGCATCCTCAGAACCTGTTTCCATCGTCCTGGTGCAGGTTGTCAGATTCATTATGGAAGTAGCACTCTTGATCCTCTCACCAATTCCTCTGTGGTTTCACCTGGGCACTGGCTGCTGTGCTGGGGTGGTTCCTCTGCTGACAGGGAGTCAGCCATCTGTTCTTGTCTTGTTGATGGATTTTGGTTGTCCTTGGTTCTCGCTGCTTTCAGAAAAACAGATTCATCAATGGAGAGTGAGATCAGGAAAGGTTAAAGAGGTTAAGCATTGTTAATTTAGAGAGATTTTGATGGCTGTAGCCTCACTTTTGGCCAAAGACTAGTGGGAGCTTCTCATTGGAGTCCATAATCTTGGTCTCCAAAGGATTCTGACTTGGTTCCTACTTCCAGAAATGGGTTCCTTTCCACTGAGTGGATCTCTAAGCCAATCAGAAAGCCATTGATTACCCATCTAGGCTGGTTGCTTTCAAATAGCAGGGTCCCCTGCTTGCTCACAACCTTGTTGGCCATTTTCCCCTAGCAGCACATGTAGTGGTTTTCAACATTATGTGAACTATCTGGGTGCTGGCTTCCTTCCAAATTCAGCCAGATCTCTCGATGTTCTGTGTCAGCAACATGTGGTTTCTTCAGCGATAGGATCTTACCTTTCACCTCAGGCAGATAATCAAGTGCTTTGACAGAAGCCTGTCTTGTTTTGGGGACCTCATAGGTCTCTCCAATCAATGGCTCAACATGATTTGCAACCAATTTCTGGTACTAGGGAGTTACAAGCCAGGGCCAAATATTGTAGGATTAGCTTTATCCCAGCCTCTCCAGTGTCCTTACTGGATATCCCTCCATGCTCCTGTGGAGGGCTCTATCTTTTAGTTTGCTATCCAGGAGGAAGGTTTCTCTGGTAACAATTCATTTTGAATTTGGTTTTGTGTAGATCTCCCCCTGCCCTCCTGTTCTGCTCCACCCAGACCCTTCCATTCTGCTTATCTTTCCCTCAAGTTGCTTGTCAGGTATGCCTGCAACTTAAGCTGTTCCAGATTGGGAACCACAGATGAGGGAGAACATGTGGTTTTTGTCTTCTGTGCTTGTGTAAGTTCGCTTAGTGTGATCTGTTCCAAGTCTGTGCATTTTCCTACAAAATTCATCATATCATTTTTTCTCACTGATGAATAGAATTCCATCGTGTATATGTACCACATGTTCATTTTCCATTCCTCAAACCATGGGCATCTGGGTTGACTTCAGTTCTTAGCTATTGTGAATTGAGAGCAGCTGTAAACATGGTTGAGCAAATATCTCTGCTGTAATGAGTGGAGCCTTTAGGGTAGATACCCAGTTGAGGAATGGCTAGGTCAGTTGGTAGCTCTATTTTCATCTTTTTCAGGAGTCTCCATATTGATTTCCATAGTTGTTGTACAAGTTTGCACTCCCACCAGCAGGAAATGAGGGTTCTTCTTTCCCCACATCCTTACCAACATTTATTGTCATTTGAATTTTTAATGATTGCCATGTTGACTGGAGTAAGGTGGAATATCATAGTTTTTTTTAAATTTGCATTTCCCCAATGGTTAAAGATGTTGTACATTTTCTTAAGTGAATAATATCCATTTGCATTTCTTCCATTGAGAATTCTTTATTCATTTCTCTGTCCCATTTTTTCAGTGGATTGTTGATTTTTTTTTATTGCTTAGTTTTTTTGAGTTATTTGTAGATTCTAGATCTTAGGCCTCTGTTAGTGGGATAGCTGATAAAGATTAAGCCGTGTGTGGTGGCACACGCCTTTAATCCCAGCACTCGGGAGGCAGAGGTAGGAGGATCGCCACGAGTTCAAGGCTACCCTGAGACTGAATTCCAGGTCAGCCTTGGCTAGAGTGAAACCCTACCTTGAAAAACCAAAAAAAAAAAAATTTTTTTTTTCTCCCATTCTGTGGGTAGTCTATTTATGGTATGTTTGTCTGTCCAAGGCTTTGTAGCTTCATGAGATCCCACTGGTTGAATGATTGCTTAATTACCTGAGTTACAGGGTATTGTGCAGGATGCCTTTCCCCACTTCTATGTCATGGAGCATTCTCCGTATTTTCTTCCAGATAATTAAGAGTTTAAGGTCTTGGGCTAAAGAGATGGCTTAGCAGCTAAAGGTGCTTTCCTGCGAAACCCAAGGACCTAGGTTTAGCTCCCCAGAATCTATGTAAGCTGTGTGTACATGGTGGCACATGTGTCTGAAGTTCATTTGTAGTGGTTAGAGATCCTTACGTACCTGTTCTCTCTTCCTCTCTCTCTCTAATAAATAAATAAAAATAAAATATTTTACAAAAGAGCTTCAGGTCTTATGTTGAGGTCTTTAATCCATTTGGTGTTGATTTTTATGCACAGTGAAAGGAATGGGTTTAGTTTCATTTTTCTACATGTGCTTATTCAGTTTGACCAGCACCATCTATTGAAGATGCTATCTTTCCTCCCATGTACATTGTTGGCTCCTTTGTCAAAAATTAAGTAGCTGTGGTTGCTTGAATTAAGGGTTGAGTCTTCAAATTGTCCCATTGGTCTACATGTCTGTTTATATGCCAGTACCATGTTCTTGTTGTTACCGAGGCTTTGTAGTGTAGCTTTAGATCAGGTGTGGTGATACCTCCAGAGGTGATTCTTTTGCTGAGGATGTTTTGGGTGTCCAGGGTCTTGCCATTCCATATTAATTTTGAGATTATTTTTCTATCTTTGTTAAGAATGATGCTAGGATTTTGACTGGTATTGCATTGAATCTTCATATTGCTTTGGTAGAATTGCTCTTACCCAATACTAACTCTACTTATCCAGGAGCATGGGAGGTCTTTCCATCTTCTCACGTCCTCCTTGAGTGCTATGAGTTCATTATATAGGTCGTTCACATCTGGTTAGTGTTGTTCTAAGGTATTTAATTTTGTATCTGTGTGGCTATTGAAAATGGGACAACCTCACTGACTTTTTCTGTGTATTTGACTTTTGCATATAGGAAGGCTACTGATGTTTGTGTATTGATTTTGTATCCTGCCACTTTGCTGAAGGAATTTATCACCTTTAGAAGTTTTGGGTAGTTTATTGGGTCTCTTATGTATAGGATCATGTCATCTGCAAATAGAGCTAGATTGACTTCTTCCTTTCCAATCTGCATTCCTTTTATATCTTACTCCTGTCTTATTGCTTGGGATAGGACTTCTCATACTATGTTGAAGAGCAGTGGTGAGAGTGGGCACACCTGTCTTGTTCCTGATCTTAATAGGAACGCCTTGAGTCTTTTTCCATAAAGTATGATTTGAGATCTCAAATGTACTTCACTTTAAGTTTCTGTGATTCTTTGGGGGGAAAAGTTGCATGAAAATTATATTTTATTATTGATAGTACAATTTTTTAATTGATCATAATATGCACTTTAGTTTTATTAAGTTAATGAAATCTTGGTTTTCTAGGGCATTGAAAACATAAAAAATGAAATTGAAGATGCGACTGAACCCTTGATAGATCCTGTGTATGGACATGGCAGGTAGTGTACTGAAATCTGTTACCTCCCTATGTGGGCTTTAAGGTATAGGAACTGACCTAAGATAAAGGTGATTGTACTTACTGGGAGTGCTGACCTATGGCTTTGTAGTCTGGAGCTTTATGCATTACTTTGCTTTGTCCAGTACTCACTTTGTGTGGTCAGTGTTGGCTTCCAGCTTGGTTGTATTTGTGCATTGCATTTATTGTGACAATTATGTTATCTAAGATAAGGGCCAGGTATTTTAGCAAATTCTGCATTGTATTTAATCTATAACTGTTAAAATTTATTTGCAAGCAGAGAGAACAGGGGTACATCAGGGCCTTCTTTGGCTGCATAAAAACTCCACATGCATGGGCCACTCTGTTCATCTGGCTTTACATGGATACTGGGGAATCAAACTTGGGCCTTTAGCCTTTGCAAGCAAGTACCTAAACCACTGAGCCGTCTCTCCAGCCCTCATTTGTGATTTTTTTAAAGATGAAATTTACTTACTTTGACTTAGAAATGAATCTGTTCTTAACATTTTCTAATAATTTTGGGTTAAATAGATCTCCATTTTCGTCTGGGGTGATCCTCCCTTAAGCTTTTTTAGCTTATTTTTATCAAAATCAATAGAATAGTGAAAATTAATCTACACAAATCCTTCTCTTTTATATATTTCTGGCTCTGTGGTTAAAATTCACTTATCTTCCATCAAAGACTATATATTATTAATAAACATATACATTTAAAATTGATTATAAATATAAAATAAGCTATTCAACTAAGGGTTTTTTTTCATACATTTAAATATGACATTTAAGCTGTTAAATTTGTGTGGTTATGTTAAATAATAATTGCTGTTGTGGTAACATATTAGTGATGCACTAGGTGTAAAAAAGAAAAATTTCCGTTTTCTCCTAGCTTTAAATAATTTAATTTAAAAATTCACAACTTCATCCTTTACCATAGGAACTACCTGATTTGACTGTCTTTACTCATAATATTAATTGATGCTTATTTTTATTGATAGCCAGAGTTTAATCAACCTGCTTCTAACGGGACACGCGGTTTCTAACGTGTGGGATGGTGACAGAGAGTGCTCGGGGATGCGTAAGTATGCTCCTTGCTGTGCTCATCTCATGTGATTCATATCTCAGTGGCATAGATTAATTTTAATCATCTGTTCAATGCTCTACAATACCCAGAGGCTAAGGTAAGTGTTTTCTAATGGGAAAATCCTTTCTAGTTTCCAAGACATCATAACAGTAAGAGTATGGATTTTACATCCAGGCAATCTTGTGTTCCAATCCCAAGTGTATGATTTAGTCAGGTGAATTCTCAAACCTTTCATTTTCTTTCTAGTGTGATGTTGGGGTTGTTGGCTAACTTCTTTAGAAAAAGCAGTACATCTTTCAGTGTATATAAACATAGCGCTTACATATCCAGGAAGAGTATTGCATGCAATGCTAAACGTTGCAGAAAATTACAGAGTATTGTTACTTGAATGGTTTGAGAGCCTACTAGGTTACCCTGTATTATTTTACTACTCATAGTTTTCTTTAAAATGCTGTACAGATCTAATTTTAACTGAGACTTTTAAACTAACCCTTCCATTACCACTCCCATTTTCCATTTCTGATTTTAGTTATATCTTTCCTGTAGCTTCTTATCTTGATGCAGAAATAAGTAAAGCACATTATGGCTGATCTATTCAATTAAAGTCAGTCTAAGTTCATTTACTTATTAAACTTTTATTGAAATCTACAATATATGTCTTACTGAAATGTGAATTTTAGGAACTGAAACATTTCATTCCTATTGTTCATAGGCAGATTTGATTATCTAGTTTATATTTCAGTGAAACTGTAACCAGACAATAACATTTGAGAAAAATAAGTTAATGGTTTGCTCCTATGTTAATGATTCTTGATCTTAACTTTCAGAAAAAAAATCAGTAAAAATTACATAAGAATTTGAAAGAAACAATGCAACCTTTCACTTGTCTGTTACTCTCTAAATTAAGTTCTATTCTCTATACTTGAAGCCCATTCTAATTTTGAATCCTTAATCTGATGTAGACCTGAAAGCATTTGACTGCTAGCTAAGGGTACCTCAGTCTCTCTTGGGTAACATGTACCTTTCTTTAGTCCCTTCTGACCATCTTTTCCTTGGAATGGTTTCATGGCCCTGAGGTGTCTACTATCTCAGATGACTGAGGAAGAAACTATGATGAAGGAGCTCACCCCACCTGGCCTCTTGTTGCTGCTTCCTACTCTGTGCTGTGGCCATAGTGCCTCATTCTCTACTAGGTACCTTGTGCACTTCTCTGTGCATTCTGCAGCTCTTCCCCAGCTGACCCACTCAAAATCCAGAGTTCTCATCTGTCCTAGCTTCTCCTTCCATAGCCTTCCGTGGGATGGCTATATAGGCTCTTCTTACTATAATAGTCTCACCATTGTTCAGAATTTGTTAATCAATTGTATAACTTTTGGTTCTTAGTATGTACAAATTTAGCCTTTTCAATTTCTTGAAATACTGCCTTTCAAGAATGTCTTTTTGCCGTGTGTGTGTGTGTGTGTGTGTGTGTGTGTGTGTGTGTGTACACGAAAGTAAAGAGAATGAGTATGGGCACACCAGGCCTCCTGCCATTGCAAACGAACTTTAGATGCATGTGCTACTCTGTGCTTCTGGCTGTACATAGGTACTAGGGAATTGAACCTGGACATCAGGCTTTACAAGGAAGTGCCTCTACGCTCTGAGCCACATCGCTAGCCCTAATTAAACTTTTTTAGAAGACCTTTCTCAGCCTTTGCTGTTTAACAGACATGTGCCCGACACTGGTGCGTGCATTTTTTTAATTATTATATTTATCGAGGAAAATACAGAGCCTAGAAGAGACACCCCTGTGGCTAGAGTACCCATGTGAAGGGTCTGGGAAATCCATGGAAAGAAAAGAGAGAAAAAGTTCAAAAAGCTCATGCCATGTGGGGAACTGGAGGGGATAAAGAGCCCATGTGGCAAGGAAGGGCTAGGGAGCTCTATGCTGGCTCAGCCCCAGCTGCGGGAAAATTCACCAGCAAATGGAAGTTCCCAAGTGCTCAGGCAGCTCAGAGAGCATGCCCTCCCCTTGCAAAGGTATTCATAACCTTTTAAGTGGTGGGCCCTGTCTTCCGGCTCAGGTGAACCAGAGGGACAGCTGGTTGGTTAGGGCTAGGGGCTGTCTCTGGAAGAAGCTAGTCCTGACACCAAATTCCAGGGGCTGAAGTTGACCAACCACAATTTTTAAATTTTATGAGAGATCTGTCTCACAGGAGGGGTCCTGGTTGTTTGTGGAAAAACAGGTCTAGGGAACTAGGCAAGAGATAAGTCAGATCATCCTTGATTTCTAGCAAGTGCAGATTTTCCTGTCTTTTTTTTTTTTTTTAACTTTACTTTCAGGGGCCCAGTCACCCTAAGTGCCTACTCCCTCTCATTCCCTACTGTCTTGAGAAGGCACTCTAACTGCTCTTAGAGGAAGGAGGAGGATGCCTGGTCAGTCTTTACCTGCTTCGGGCTGAACGGGGATGTAGACATAAGAAAGTTAGAGAGTCTCCTGGAGAGAGGATCTGCTCTAGAGGACCCTGAAAGTGTATTGATGGAGTGCAGGAAGATAGTTCTGGAAGACAGTGTTGGGGAGAAAGAATAAAACTAAGGAGTTAAGAAGAAGGCACACAGCAAACTGGTCACCTTCAGGGAACCCAGGTAGATGGAGTTGGATTGTCTCAGGACCATCTGATTGTGAGCTGGCTAAGATTTTTTTTCCCAATACAGTAGTGCCTGACATGGTCTGAATCTGTTTCTGTATGGCTTGTAAAACAGATGAGGTATTAGCAGAGTTATCAGGAATATATACACAACATTTAACCTTGATAATGATGACTTTACCATATTTTATATAATAGCCTCCCAGAGTGTACCTTTTAAAATTTGTCCTAGGGGTAACCAATGCCGAAGGTTGGTACCATAGAGCCATTGGGTGTCACTAGGGGCTGTGCAATGTATCTTTGGCCTCAGGACTTATTTAATGATGTCCTGCCACAAGTTAGAAGGGACTCACCATTGTTCTCAGTATAAGGAAGTCTTTTGAACTAAGTGACCCTTGGTCAGGATCATCCATATATGTTTAAGATTTGAAAATAACAGCCGGGCGTGGTGGTGCACACCTTTAATCCCAGCACTCAGTGGGGCAGAGGTAGGAGGATCTCTGAGAATTCAAGGCCACCCTGAGACTACATAGTGAATTCCAGGTCAGCCTGAGCTAGAGTGAGACCCTACCTCGGAAAAAAAAAAAATCAAAATAACCATCCTGACATCCATGGTTGTTATTTCTTATTGTCGAATTAGAAGTATTCCATAGGGAGTCAACACGTCATAAGGCCTTGTTTGTTTCCCGTTTTGGAAACCTCTTGTTGTGTTACTTAGTAGGTCTTTGTATAATTTGTATTTGAGGCATCGCTTCATCTTTGGTTATACATTTCTTTCTGAGTGTTTAAAACCAAGCAGGTAGCCAAAATTTAATTGAGGATTCATTTTGGAGGTCACTGATGGCTCTCCAAAAGACTTTAGGGTCCCAGGAGTCGTCCTTCAGCTTCTCCAGCACTGCTGTTGTCTGTTAGGATGAGTCAGGGCCATGCTGACCAAGTAGCTTTGCCCTACTTTAGGAAGCCAAGGAGGACTGATTTCTCCTCTGCTGTGACTCTCCTGTTTGAGGCTGTACACGGATTTTTTTGTTTCTGGGTCTCTGTATCCTCCCTGATCAGCAAGAAAGGTGACTTACCAGGGGGCCAGTGTAGAAGTGTCCCATCATCTCCTGTGGCCTATGACCTGGGAGCAGGGGCCAAAATATTGGCCTTTTTAGCTCCAGTGGATCTAATTGGCTTTGGCTTTGGCTTTTACATAGGTTATTAGAACACTTAGAAGGGAAGTTACACCAACCTTGAAGGGTGTAGCACTTCTGATTAGTAAAACATATCCAGTTATAGAATGACACAAATGTTTTATGTTTCGTTATGCTGTGATGGCATAGATCATATTGGAGGCATAGAAAACAGGCGTGTCTCATATTTTAAATATTTAATAGCTATAAATTCAGGCAGAACTTGTTATCAGTTCTGAAAAAGTATGCACCTAAACCAATTATCTTGACTTAGAAATTATCAGCAAAAAGACAAGACAGTGTAAATTCTTGGCACCTGTGTTTGAAAACATCTTTGATTAGTTTAGATACTTGTGTGGGTACCAGTTACCTAGGGAGCGTTGGAAACAGAACCACAGAGCGTGAAATTATCTCTTTCAAATGAGGACCATTGTTTAAGCATGAGGATGTACCCTAAAATAGGGGATATATCTTGAGTTTTTTTAATAAGCATTGGACCTGTTATATCAAAAAATGAGACAGTCATTTAAACAAAATCTTGATTTAAATTATTTAATTACACTTAATAGAGTAGAATCTCATTATTGCTGAGCCAAAACAGCTGAGCTTATAACCCTTGATAAATCTGTTTTGAAAGAAAACACTATTTGACAACCAATGTTTTTAGCTTAATCTTGGATAGTAATTAATCTGATGTAAATTAGAAACTTTTATTAACATAAAGCAATTTTATGTCTTACCCATAATTTAAAATTGATAAAGCTCAAGCAAGCTATTTCAACAAGTTTTACCTATCAGGAGAATGAAAGTTATAGGAAGTTTAATTAAATCACTTAAACCTACGAGATTAAACCTAGTGATGACCATTTCATAGAATTAGCATAAATAAAACAAGTCATGATGTTGTTAGGTATGAGAACCTTATCTTTGGAAATTAAATCCTCATAAGTGAACCTTTCCCATAAGATTTAGTTTCCCCAATAATTAATGTCTTGGAAAATAGAGAAACAGTTAACTTTACTGAGAGCCATAAAGCCATTTTTTATAACCCTTAAACTGTTGGGCTTAGTTTCTCTATTTGGCATCAAATAAACATTTTAGATTTATCCAATTATATGTTTCAATAGAGGGCCCTTCTCTGAGCAACCTTCATTACCATTCATTACCATTATGATCTCCTGGTGACGTATATCTTTATTATTTTTACTATTTCCCTTTTTGTCCCCCTTTTTCCTTTTTTATTTCCCTCTTTTTCTTTCTGTTTCCATTGTTTTTTTCTTTTTGTTTTCTTTTTCTCTGTCTCATCATCCAGTGATAATAAACAGAAGTTGCAGCCTAGAGCAACTGTTTTAAG
The DNA here is from genome assembly GCA_036365145.1 of Orientallactaga sibirica. Classification (NCBI taxonomy): domain Eukaryota; kingdom Metazoa; phylum Chordata; class Mammalia; order Rodentia; family Dipodidae; genus Orientallactaga; species Orientallactaga sibirica. The sequence continues at coordinate 1,607,758 of JAEOAD010002853.1, forward strand.
TTCTTACTTGATTTGGCTACCAATTTTTGCAATTTCTTACGAATATTGGGTGTTGACTGAGCTAAAAATTTATCTTTAGTGTTTTTTTTTTTTCTTCATGGTATCTGGAGTAGATGAGGGCGATCGCTCACTTGGTGTCTTTTTATTGTATCCGTTTTTACCCTGATACACACTTTAGGTAAGCCTGATGTTTGTCTTATGTAAGGAGTTTGTAACCTGATCAAATACCTTGACTCAATTTACCCATTTGACCTTTTTGTCTAGTGAGAAATTTTATCTGACAGAGGCTACCTCAGGTGTTTAAAAGAGAGGAACTATAGAGAATCAAAAGTTATATGCTGTTTGTCACTCCCTTTTCCTTGTCACAGACAACTGGCCATTTTGTCTCTGAACAGGGTCTAGAGGATACATGGCTTAAACTTGCATGGGGTCTGAGATAAAGGGGGTGCCACCCCTTTTTCAGAGACTAGCTTGCTATGACTTTAAATGGAATATAACAGTAAGCAAGAGCAAAAGGAAATAACAGAGCAGAGAGCTAAGCGTCTTGAAATTTCTTGTCTTATTTTTTAAGCATTTGTAATACACAAGGGATAGGGTCTTGTCTGTGTCTGACCTGGTTAGACCTACAAAGAGTGTGAATTACATCTGTGTTTATGACTTGTGACCCATCCAGGACAGGACATCACCTGTGTCTAATGTAAGCTCAATTTAGATTATGTCCCTTTATAAAAATTGTAGAGCATCCTTAAGGGTCTGTTAACAGTTGAAAAAACCCTTAATTTTAGGCATGGTGTTTATCAATGTTTAGCTTGTAAGTTAGCTTTTTGTTCCTTATAAAAGGGAATTTATTCTAGGCAAAATTTGGTCTTTTTAGATCTCATCTTTTTCACATATGCACACCTTTATCCACATATTCGATCTAAGTTCCACTAAAAAAAAAAAATAAAGCATTCTTGCCTGGTCGTGGTGGTTCACACCTTTAATCCCAGCACTTGGGAGGCAGAGGTAGGAGGATCACCATGAATTCGAGGCCACCCTGAGACAACACAGTGAATTCCAGGTCAACCTGAGCTAGAGTGAGACCCTACCTTGAAAAACCAAAGAAAAAAAGAAAGCATTCTTAGCAAGCATTCTATGTCCAACATTGAAAAATTTCTACCCAGTTCCTTCAGTCCTCTCATTTCAACCCATAATTAACCATCTTTCTTATAGATTAAGAGAAACTATATCAAATTGATTTTTCTTATTGTCCATTGGCAAAGAAGCAAGTAGTCTAGCCTCAAAGGGTTAATTAACCATCTTATCATTGGAAATCTATAGAGAAACATCCTTAGCAGAAATCTCTACATGTTAAATGAAATTTTAAGAAAAATGACAAACTTGTCTTATAATATCAGTATGTATAATATATATCTACAAATATTAGATAACCCATTGATTTGAACCATTTGTTTGTCTTTAAATGTATTTTATTTATTTATTTGAGAGAGAGAAAGAAACGGGGAGAGAGAAAGAATGGGTGCGCCAGGGCCTCCAGCCACTGCAAATGAACCCCAGATGCATGCACCCCCTTGTGCATCTGGATTACGTGGGTCCTGGAGAGTCAAACTGGGATCCTTTGTAGGCGAACGCTTTAACCACTAAGCCATCTCTCCAGCCCCAAGCCATTTGTTAATAAACTTTGTGAAGTACATTTTTTAAAGTTAGGAATACAGGCAAAATATGACAACTGTTTTGGAGATCATCTTTATCAATACCTCTAACATATTTGGAAATTATTTTATTAAGAGTAACCAAAGCAAGTTTTTGTTGTCTTGAGGCAGGTTGTTCTGGAACTTGGGCCAGTTGTCCCACTGTGTATATATTGGGATAAATCGAGAGACATTAGTTACCATTTCCTAAGAGTCTTTATGTTCCCTTTCAGTTCTGCATGTGTTAGCTCTGTGTTGCAAACATTTTCCCCCATCCTTTTTTATCTCTCTAACTTTGCTGATGAATAATGTCTGTCTGTCTGTCTTTCTTTTTTTCTTTCTTTCTTTCTTACTTTCTTTTTCATTTTTCGAGGTAGGGTCTCACTCTAGCTCAGGCTGACCTGGAATTCACTATGTAGTCTCAGGGTGGCCTTGAACTCACAGTGATCCTCCTACCTCTGCCTCCCGAGTGCTGGGATTAAAGGCGTGTGCTTCCATGCCCGGCCTGATGAATAATGTCTTTCATGCCCATGAATTTCATTTTTATGAAGTTAAAACATTTGATCTTTTCTGTTTGGGTTGGTTTTCTCACTGTAAAATTATACTACATTCTAGTATTTTGTTCCAGTGCTTTTATGGGCTTTAAAAACTGTTTAGCTCTTTAGTCCATTTGTATTATTTATCCACTAATGATATGAGGGAGGTATCTACCTTTTCTCTGTCTTCATTTTATTTTTCTTTATGAATATGGAGCTGAAGTTTTTGTTTACTTTTTTCCCTATAGATTATAGTTTTTCATTGTGGCTTTTCTTTTTTTACTATTATTATTTGCAGGCAGAGAGAGACAAAGAGACACAGAGGTAATGGGTTTCCCAGGGCCTGTAGCCTTTGCAAACAAACTCCAGATGCATGCACCACTTTGTGCAGCTGGATTTATGTGGGTACTGGGGAATCGAACTCAGATCATTAGTCTTACTTTTGTATTATGTATTGTACATTTGTCATTTTTGTGTGTTATTTAGTAGTTAAGTTCAATTATTGTTTTATTTTATGTACCTAGGAAGGCTGTTAATTGTTGTAAATGAGAAATCCAGAGGTATGGCTTAAGTAGAAATCAATATTGCAGTCTATCAAGTCATAGTTAACTGAAAGTCCTGTACTAGTAATACATAGACAATTGGGAAGCCTCTAATAAGGAATAGGATCATTGGGCTGGAGAGTTGGCTTAGCGGTTAAGGCACATGCCCGAGAAACCTAAGACCCAGGTTCAATTCTCCAGGTCCCACGTAAACCAGATGAATATGGTGGCACATGCATCTGGAGTTTGTTTGCAGTGGCTAGAGTCCCTGACATGCCCATTCTCACTCTCCCTGTCCTTGTCTCTAATAAAATAAAAATAAAATCTAAAAAAAAAAAAAAAAAAAAAAAAAAAAAAAGAATAGGACCATTGTGAAGCTATCACTTATTAAATAATGTGATTTACAATTAAGTGGTTAAGTGCAATACAAATTTTAGATGTATGTTATTTATCAGATAAATTAGAAGTGCTGTTTTCCTCAAATTTTATGACTTTCAACAACATGGATAATTATTTAGAGCCAAATTGCCAGATAAAGTATAGGTCTCGTGCTTACTTCAGCAGCACATTAACTAAAATTGGGACAATACAGAGAAGATTAGCATGGCCCCTGCACAAGGATGACATGCAAATTCGTGAAGCGTTCCATTTTTTTTGCACGACCCACATTCCCCAATTAGGTGGGTCCCTTTGGAGGGGGGAAGACAGGGAGGAGACTACCAGAGGCACCAACATGAATGTAAAATTAAAATGAAATTTAAAACATATGAACATATGAAAGGAAGTGATGGCAACCAGAAGACTGAAAGCCTTCTCAGTGCTGGCTGCATAAAAGAGCGTGCATGAGAAAACCCTGCAGTATACAAACTGGGACAGGTGGGTGCTATGTTAATGACCTATAAAGGCCCATGATGCCCATAGCCTTGCATCTTTGTGTGTATGTTTTTTCCAGCTCACCAGTTCACTTCCATTCTGAGGAGTGCCCCTCTATTTCTTTTTTCTTTATTATTTCTATTTATTCATTTATTTTTGGGTTTACAAAGTAGGGTCTTGCTATAGCCCAAGGTGACCTGGAATTCACTATATAGTCTCAGGATGGCCTCCAACTCCACCTCTGAGTGATTCTCCTACCTCTGTCTCCCTAGCACTGGGATTATAGGCGTGCACACCATGCCGGCCTCCTTCTATTTCCTAATAAACTGTCTCCATTTCTATTTAAAAAAGTATAAGTCTCCTAGCTAAATTTAAATTTGACATAATAAATTACTTTTAGTACAAGTATGTATGCATTAGTAATGTCTGTATCACTCAATATTTATATTTAGACCAAAATATTTTGATCTGAAATTTGAATTTAAATAGGTGTCCTGTTTTTTTAATTGTGTTAAAACTAGCAATGTCTACTATTGAGCTCTAGCAGCAGAAGGCCAATAAGTCAATTTAAAAAGTGGCTTACTTTTTCCACTTACATAATTTTAATCAAAGTATAGTTATTTATTTTTAAATGTTTAATTATAATCACCAGATTTTATATCTAAGTGAATTTGGGCTAAAGAACCACCATTAAGATCTTCTCTCCAAAATACTAAGAGATTCTATAGAACTCAACTTACAGGCAACTTTTCTTATAAATAAGATGATTTTACAGGCTCTTACTGCTATTTATTTTTACAGTTCTAATCTTGTTTTTTTTAAAAAAAAAAAAAAAAGAATTTTTAACTCCAGATACCTTACCTTAGGTACTTACAGCCCTAAGTAATCTCATGCTAGCCTATTTTTCCCCTGATTGTGAACTAATATTGAAGAAAACCCTGCTACTTGCTTTACCTCTGCTTTGGCCTCTGCTTCAAGACCTACATGGTATCCCTCCCGCCTGTGCCTGTTCAGTCACTGACTCAGTGCCAGCTTCCTGTACTGACTTGCCCAAGAAGAGCTTCTGATTGTCTCACTGCTGAAAGTGATCCGACCTCTGATGATTTCACTTTCCTACCACTCCTGTACTGCTTACCACTGCATTGCCCTTGAAATAATCCAGTAATTATCACATTTTTGGGGTGTCTTCATTGCTTTTTACAATCCTTGCTTCTCAGGGTATGCTTGTTAAAAATGTAGATTGTTTGTTCCGAAAAGAGCATCAAATTGGAAATGTCCAAGAGTGTTCTGTGACACCCTGACAGTAGTAGGAAGTGGAGGAGAAGACAAAGTCATTGACTTGGACAGACCTAAGTTGGTTGAGTGATCATCATTAATTTAAAATGCTAAACTATAATACCAAGCTAGAAAGAAAATTCTGAAATATACTAAGCCTAAAAAAGTGAGTCTATGGAAGCAGTCTAAAATTATGGGGGTTGACTTTCAAGAGATGGTGAAAAAGAGTAAAACTCCAGTTAGGAATAGGTTTTCGAGATCTCTTGTATGTACAGCATGTTGACGACAGGTAATGACTAATCTTCTGTACTTGAAAATTGTCAAGAGTAGATGTTAGATGTTCTGTTCCTCCAAAGTAAGTATGTGAAGTAAAATATTCAGTAGTCTGATATAGCTAGTCTACAATGTATGTGTATTTCAAGACATATTGTGTACCATAAATATGTGCAACTGTTTTTTAGTAAATTACAGATAAAAGTAGATATTATGTTTTGTCTAAATTGTCTGATTTCTCTGGCACCCTCTAATTATATAGCACTCCTGAAATTTCAATCAGGAATTAGATGTCTTTTTAACTCTTTTTTATGGGATAACAAATAATATTGCCAAATTGAAAATATGCATTCACAAAAATACCAGAATTTTCTGCAAGTGCAGGATAAATAGACAAGACTTTTTAAGAGAGTCTGATACAAATATACTAGGTAAGTTACAGTATATGAAAAAATTACATCCTCACTGTATTACATGTTGGATAAAAATAAATTTACATTCATAATGATGCAGGATGTACAAAAACATTTAAATACATGTGGTGTTTAAGATGGTAGGTATGGTGGTACACGTGTAATCCTAGCCTTTGGGAGAGGGAGGCAGGAGAAGCAGGTCTGAAAGGTCAACCTCAGCTACAATGCAAATTAGAGGCCACCTGGAGCTACATGACACTGCCTCAAAAATAACAACAAAAAGAAAAGAACAGAACAGGAGGGGGAGAGAAAAGAAACCATTCAAACTAGATGCCAAGCATGTGATTGCTGACCTTTTATGAAAAATTTATCACACAAGTTATGAAAACTTACTTTTGTATAGTTAGTAGCATGATGTCAAGGTACTCTTGCAGACATTAGTTTAAATCCAGGAAAATGGATGTCGTATCTAGTTGTAACACTAGGTAGTGGACACTGGCTTAGAAACACATTGTGAAAATGGTTCTTGATGTGTTCTTTGAACATGAGAACATTTAGTACAGCTTACATTTCAAAGGAAATAGTAGAGAAAAGCTCTCAAAGCTACAAAGTGTGTGTTTCTAGCTATTTCTATTAATTCTCTACACTCTTCCTCTCACCCCATTAATTGCTACAACCCAAAATAATTGTGGAGCCCAATAAGATTTTACTTAATCCAATAATGATCAATATTTTTTCTTATTAGAAATTGTGCCTGAAAAATTTATAAATGTGTTAGTTCATTTTAAAACAATAATAATATACATTTTGTCACTATAAGTAACATTTTAAATTTTTTTAATTTTTTATTTATTTTTGGAGAGAGACAGAAAGATAGATAGAGAGGGAGGAGGAGACAGAGATGGGCGCGCCAGCAGTCTTTCAGCTGCTGTGAACGAAATCCAGATGCGTGCGCCCCCTTGTGGGCAAGTGCAGCATTGCGCCCTTGCATCACTTTGCATCTGGCTAAACGTGGGACCTGGAGATTGGAACCAGCATTCTTAGGCTTAGCAGGCAGGCGCCTTAACCACTAAGCCATCTCTCCAGCCCATAAGTAACATTTTAATTAAACATTTTCTAAAAATGTGAAGGGCGTTTAAAATTTTTTTTCCATATTTCTTTAATTGTTAGCTTATTATGAATCTGCTGGATTGTTACATCTGTTAATGAATGATTTCAACCCTCTGTGACATAACAGCACATCATTTTGCCTCTGTACAACTCAAATGTATACTAACAAAAGAGTAAGATTAAGCCAGGCTTGGTAGCTCATGCCTTTAATTTCAGCTCCAGGGAGGCTGAGATAAAAGGATTACTGTGAATTCAAGGCCAGCCTAGTGTTATAGTGAGTTCCAGGTCAGCCTGGGGGAGAGCGAGACCTTACCTCTAAAACAAATAGAGAGAGAGAGAGAGAAAGGGAGACTAAGTTAAGACTAAGCAGTTGACATTTTATTCTGAGTATCATTTTGATCTTAAGTAGTGTATCAAAATGTTTTGTGGACCCAGAGTCCTAAACCATAATTCAAGAATGTAAGGGCCAGTGCTTTGTGTGTTTTATTCCTAGAAGCAGGTGACAAAATGCAAGCTATATTTGTATTATGCATACCTTCTATTGATTTTGAACTTGTAAACCCAAAACTTTAAATGACCAGTTCTTGGCTTACGTCATCTAGGTAGAGTACTTAAAACATGGTAAAATATCTACAACAAATGAGTGAGCTGATACTCTTATTACTACATTAATAAGAAAATATTATAATTGAAAAATGGGCAAGACATGATCAGATGGAGAAAGGAATGCAATTAATAAGGCCATTGTATTTACAGTGAATAAAATAAGACAAGTGGTTTTTAGATATGAATATGGATGCGGGTGTATTATTAATAGTTCTTCAACCTGTGAAAAGACTTTATCATCATCATAGTTATACCTGCATGTGGAATAATGTCTGTGTCTTCTCCCACCACCCCCGTGCTTGGTCTGCTAGATCTTCTCCACTGCTGTGACACTGTGACTTGAGTTAGCCTCTAAGCTAACGATCCTTCTGTTTTGAACCCAGGCTTATATGTCCTGTGTTTATGAGCCTCTCTTCTAGTTGCTTATCCCAATTCCGAAGTCCCAGAGATACCTCAGTCTAGCTGTGTCACGTTCTCTCTTCACAAAAATTCAGAAACATATGTCTTAGATTTTTTTCTTTTGGTTAATCCCTATCATCTTATTAGTTTAAGTAGGCTTTCAGGAACTGAGAACGACAGAATACACACACCCATAGTTCTAGGCAGTGAGGAGACTGAGGTGAGAGGACCTTGTGAGCTCCAAGTTCAAGGCCAGTGTGAATAACAGTGTGAAACTACCATATGAAAACAATTCGGAAGCATTGATGAACAATGTACTTAAATGCAGTGATTTTCAACCTCCCTTGTCCTCTGCTTCAAATTGCCTTCTGATCCTCTTTAGCCTGAACAACTCCATGTGCTTCAGGATCAAATTCAAACATTGTCACTCCTCTGAGAGATGTTCCTAACATTGTAAGCAGGTTGTCACACCACTGTGCCTGTGCTCAGAGGACACACACTGGTTTCATTTGTCCTTCTTTGTAAACTCTTAGCCCTTATAACCCAGAGACCATTTCTAATCATCTTATTTCTGCAGACATAATATCTTGCCTATGTTCATTTGCAGTAGATGTAGCTTGAAATGTGCATTGTACTGTTATATGCCCTGCTCCTCAGTGGTATGGTTTACTATTATGATTGGCCCCATTTATTTCAAAATCAGATCCTTTCACGGAGCTAAGTCTCTTAGTTTGGCAAATATACATATATGCATACATATATATGTGTGTGTGTGTGTATGTATGTGTGTATATATATATGGTATGATTTTGGGTAAAGGTAAATGTTGTGGGTGGTTTAAGTATACATATATATATTTCACATATACATGCAAGTATTTTTCACATACTAATGTGATGTTAAATTTGGTGGGGGGGTTTTGTTCGTTTGTCTTATTTTTTGCAGAACTTCTTGGTATCCATGAACAAGCAGCTGTAGGATTCTTAACATTAATGGAAGCTTTACGATATTGTAAGGTAAATTGATATTTAAGGAGTTTTGAATAGTTGGTACTATTTCTGTTCTTTAATGACACATTTTAACTTTACTGCTATTACTACATACCAGTCTTCACTTCCTTTTTTGATCTCTCAACCTACACTGGCAAGAGGGTTGAGTTGGGAGATGATGCTGACTTTCCTATGAGGGTAATAGAGGATTAAGTGGCAATGCCTGTGGTTGAATGTAAACATATTATGTTATAAGCTGAAGAAAAAGGATGCACTGTTCCTCGCTAACCAGGAGTATGAGTCATGAAAACAACTGCTGAAACTTCGTCATGCAAACAAAAAAGTTTGCTAAATGCCTGGAATTCTAACTTTTATCAAAAAAATCTCAAGTATTTCACAGCATTATATTGTTTAGACACCTGTTCTAGGGTTTGGAACTGCCATGAAACCTTCATTTATTGATAGAAAGGGATTTTCCCTGAAATAACCAATAAATATTTGAAATGAATTACATCAATATTTCTCTTTAGTGAGATGTTGTCATCTTGAAGAAAGAAACTAGACCTATTTTTTTTCTTTTACAGCATTCATTCCATTATAGTGGTTCTGCAAGTGGTAATTATTTTTAGTAACAATGATAGTGTATAGTTTCTTCTTTCTTCCTTCCCTCCCTTCTCTTGTTCTTTTTTTAAAAACCTTTTTATTGGCAGTTTTCATTCATTAACATAATATAATTTGGTCATCATCCTTTCCCATTACCTTAGTTTGTTTCCCCTCTCCTGGTCCCTTTGATTGAACCCTTCTTCTTTTCAAGTAATTTCTGTTTTATTTGATGTCTTTTGATTTCCTGTTTTGCCCTCCTCCACCATCTGTGTTGAAATATTGATGGGCTTGATAATGTGCACATTTATGGAAATAATAACAGCCACTTTGAGATGCTGAATGCAGTCACTTCATGACCAAAGGAAGAGTCCAAAGTCGGCTTCCCCATCATCTGGCTCTTAAATTCCTTCTGCTTCTTCTACTGCCGTGTTCCTGAGCCTTGGAGAGCATGCTTGAGGTGTCTCATATAGCACGGAGCACTCAGCAGTCACTTGTTTTAAGCAATTTGACCAATTTTGAGTCTGTCCCATATTCATTCCTTTTTGCCACCTGCAAAAATAAACTTCTCTGACCAAAGGTAAAAGCAGCACTAATCTATGGGCAAGGTATAGCATGTCCATTTAGTTAAACTGTAGTTGTAGTTTCTCACTGGGGTCTGTGGCCTTTACTGCCATGGATTTTGACTAGGTTTCAGTACCAGGCATGAATTTCCCTCCCATGGAAAGGGCTTCAGATCTAATAAAGAAAAATAACCCTATGCTACTATGCTACTATGGCACCTGTAGGTACATCTTGCCTGACTGGCAGTTGTATAGCATGCAGGGTGGATCCATGCAGGGTGGGTAGGACTGTTGATGACTGTTCTCCCCACACAGCCTACATAGCACTTTGCAGCACTATGATAGCTCTTCCGCAGAGAGGAAGCTTGCAGCTCACTCCAGTTACATTATTCAGTGTCCTACACCCAGTGCACATGCTGTGTTTAGCAGTAGGGTGTTAGAAGTGAGTTCTGGTGGGCAACCAAGAGCCTTGGCAATAGGCTGCATTCTTCTGGGCACCTCCAAGCTTTCTTGACCAACCACTCACTGGAAAATATCCCACCCCTGTAACTGGAGTTTTTCTGCATGGCTTTAGAGAGCAGCATTTTCCATCCCTACACTGTCTTTTTTAAACCTTAATTATGTTTTAATGAGCTATCAAAGAAGTTGTTTTCCTGCTCATTTCTATAACATCATTAGTTTTTGTTAGCCACCCCCCAATACCCTTTTCCCTGATCCCACTTAAACCTTTGCAACCCCAGTATTCTAGCTTTCCCCTTACTTGCCCTCTACTTATATCACCTCCTCTTAAGCCCTCTGCTCTTTTTTTCTCATAGCTCCTTTCTAGCCTCCTGGCCTCTGCTGTCTTTAACTTATATATACATCTGAAAATTCAAAGTTAGGATCCATAAATGAGATTCTCTGAGCCTCGGTTACCTAACTTAGTATAATCTTCTCCAGATCTAAACATTTTCCTTCAAATTTCATTCATAAGTTTATTTTTCTTTACAGCTGAATAAAACCCCACTGTATATATGTAACACATTTTCATTATTTATGCATCAATTGATGGGCGTCTAGGCTGATGACATTTTGTAGATTTTGTGAATAGAGCAGCAATAAACACACAGAGCTGAGAAATTTTATCCATAGTAAAGTGTTAGATCACTAGGATATATGCCTGGGAATGCTATAATTGGTTCATAAGGTAGCTCAATTTTACCTTTGTGAGAAACCTCCACATTGATTTTCGTAATTGCTGTACCAGTTTACACTTCCACCAATGGTGAATAAGGGACCCTCTTTGGCCACACCTTTGCCAGAACTTGCTATCATTTTATGTCTTGATGCTTGCTGTTCTGAACACAGTTAGATAGCATCTCAACATGGTTTTAATTTGCATGTCCCTGATGGCTGAAGATGTTGATTTTTTTTAATATCAGCTATGATGACTGATACTATGGTAAACATTTATGTATACATTTTTGTAAGCATGGTTTACTTCTATCTAATGTGTACTAAGGAGTAAAACTTCTTGGTACATGATCTTTTTTGTTGTTGTTGTTCCTGAGATAGGGTCTCACTAGCTCAGGCTGACCTGGAATTCACTATGTGTTCTCGGGGTGGCCTTGAACTCTCAGTGATCCTCCTACCTCTGCCTCCCAAGTGCTGGGATTAAAGGTGTGCAACACCACACCTGGTATGATCATTCTTTATTTCATTTTTTAAAAATTATTTATTTATTTGAGAGAGAGAGGGAAGGAGAGAGAAAGAGACAGGAAGAGGCGGATAAGAGAGAGAATGGGTGTGCCAGGACCTCCAGCCACTGCACCACCTTGTGCATCTGGCTTACATTTCATTTTTGATCACTTGACAAACTGGTTTTCATAGTAATAACAGTATTTGTGCACCCTGTTATTTTATTGTACAATACTTCACGAGTTCAGCATTCATTTATCTTTTGTTCCAACTATATAAAATCTTTGCTCCTACTACTTTATTTTAAATACACACACACATTTTCCAAGAGAAATGAAACAGTATCTGCTATCCACCACAGGAGGCAGCACAGTGTCATGGAAATCACCAGCCTAGGATTAACATTCCATCTCCTATTCAGACCATGCTCTGCCCCTGTGCATTTTCAGGTTCCTTATGCATAAGTTTAGACTTGAGCTGCTTACCACTAGGATCAGCTGCCTTGCTAAAGCTAATCAGAGAGAGTGTTGTCTCTTTTTACTCTTTCTTGCATTCTCTGCTGTTCCCAAGTGATCCTTCACACTCCACTCACTCCACATTACCTTGTAAGCACTTCTAATCCATCCCTCCGATCACAGGACATTCTGATATTTCTTTTCCTGGTGGTAAGAATAGATTCTCCACGGCCATTGTGGTGGTATAGCTATAGCTGGTGGCTAATTAGGAAAGAATAATTGCCCTGACTGCTACAAGTAGACACTTGGAAATTCCCATTGTAGGTAATCTTTGTGAAAAAATAATTAAGCAAGCTTCATTGGTAATGTTAGTTATTTCTAAGTTAAGGTTTCTGTCCTCATAAACGTATGGGATTGATTGGTGGGGAAATTATGGATTTTATAAATCCATTTTTGTTTAGGATTCCACTTTCTTTTTTAAAGAGATTGTTCATATTTTAAAACCTTGAATTGACCTTGCCATGAAGAGTTCAATAGCAGGTTTTTAAATTTTTTAAGTGGTTTTCATGATCTGCTTTTTTTCTTAAGAAAGATTATTGTATTATCTTAGACTCTTTAAGGGAAAAGGATGTGCTTGTCATTTTTATTCATCTCTCTTGCTAATTTATAATTATTTTCCATATAACATTAAATATAAACTTGTGTTTTTTTGGCTTGAGATGTCAAGTTGAAATTCCAGAAGTTATTATCTGGGAACTTCAGCAAAATCTGATAAGGATTCCTAGGGCTAAACTAGTTATTTCTTGCTATGATCTATATAAGTAATGTTATATTCTCATGTAAAGGTGAAATATATGTTAGAAATATTTCTTATACATTGGCATGTGACCTCCTTGGGCAAGACCCTCTGTCACGACACATGGTTATATTAAATATGAATCGGGCACTTTAGTGATGTTTCAAACATTTTTAAAAAGCAGTATTAATTTTTCATGTATCTGTTTTATTTTGCTAAATTTGTTCTAGGTTGGTTCTTATTTGAAATCTCCAAAATTCCCTATTTGGATTGTTGGCAGTGAAACTCACCTCACCGTATTTTTTGCCAAGGTATGCTTGCATAGGATTGTTTTCAAGTATAACATTAGGCAAACAAATACTATAGGTCCATATTTAGCCTGTGTATTTGTGCAAGTGATAGTCTAGTCCCACTAACATATGGGTTGTTGAAACAACATAAGCAGTTCATACTCAACATTGTTCCATTGCTCTGATGTTGGATTCTAGTACATTGGTCTTTTCTGACTTTAGGGTTTGGCTTCTGATGTTTTTCCCCCAGAAATCATTTGTGCTGTGGAAGAAACATAAGTTTTAGCTTGTTTGTTTGTTTGTTTTTCGAGGTAGGGTCTTACTCTAGCTCAGAGCTGACCTGGAATTCACTCTGTAGTCTCAGGGTGGCCTTGAACTCACAGAGATCCTTCTACCACCACACCTGGTTTAGCTTGCTTTTTTTGTTGGGAGGATAAAACACTCTCTTATTTGGCATCAAAAATTTTAATTTTAACAACTTAAAAATCATTTTAAAAACCTATTAATAATTCTACTATGTTAAAGTTAAATATACTTTTAGGATAGAATATTTCTCACAGTTTTGATATACTTGGTTGTAATACTAAAATTACATGCATTTCAGAGTGTTTACTTCAGATTTTTTTTTTCAAGGTAGAGTATCACACTAGCCCAGGCTGACCTGGAATTCACTGTGTAGTCTCAGGGTGGCTTTGAACTCATGGTGATCCTCCTACCTCTGCCTCCTGAGTGCTGGGATTAAAGGTGTGCGTCATCACGCCCAGCTTGTTGTTGTTGTTTTGAGATAGGGTTCCACTCTAGACCAGGCTGAACTAAAATTCACTATTTAGCCTCCGGGTGGCCTCAGACTCACATGATCCTCCTACCTCTCTGCCTCCTGAGTGCTGGGATGAAAGGCATTCACCAGCAGCTTATTTCAGAATTTTTATCTAAAACTATTTCTTAATCTTAATTGTTAGCTATATATGTTTATCTACAGTTAAATGGTAAGAGTTTTGTCATCAGACAACCTTCATTTAAATCCTAGCCTTGAGCTGGGCATGGTGGCGCATGCCTTTAATCCCAGCACTTGGGAGGCAGAGGTAGGAGGATCGCCATGAGTTCAAGGCCACCCTGAGACTACATAGTGAATTCCAGGTCATGCTGAGCTAGAGTGAGACCCAAAAAAACCAACCTCAAAAAAAAAAAAAAAAAAAAAAAAAAAAAAAAATTCCTAGCCTTGCCACTTACTTGTGACCACTTTTGTCTTAAAATAAGGATTAGTAATAAGGATTAGTAATCGTACTTCAGTTTTATAATGATTGTCTGCCTTAAAATATTTAGCAGTGGCTAGGACGATGTAAATTCTCAGTAAATCTTCACTGTTATTATAATTGTCATGTTCGTTATTCAACAAACTTCAGTCATCTCTAGTATAAGACTGAATTGATGATGAAATAAAGGGGGAAATGTAAATGTACTTTTGATTATTCCATGACATACCTTAGCATTCAATTTGTTCCTACAAGAAATTTATAAATTGCAATGAATTGATTGCATGAAGTTTTGTAGATGCAGTTCCTTGCTTATTGTCTTGCTTTTATTATGCTGGCAAAAATCCAGCTAGTAGATTTCAAACAAGATACATGTTACTTTGTTTAACAGAGCATGCTGTACCACTCAGCTCCTTAAATCAACAGGCTTTACTTACATGCCATTTTTAGTCTGAAAGCTTGCTGTTTATTTTGCTCTCGAAGCAGGGAGGAAAAAGTTAAAAACAGAATGTGAACTATAAAAGCAGAAAAACATCTAATATATTTCTAAAGAAAATCAGTTTTGTAATTTTTTTTTTTTTTGCTTTATTTATGAGAGAAGGAGAAAGAGAAGAATGAGCATGCTAGATCCTCTAGCCACTGCAAATGAACTCTAGATGCATGTGCTACCATGTGCATCTGGCTTACATGGGTTCTGGGGAATTGAACCTGGGTTCTTCAGCTTTGCAGGCAAGTTCCTTAACCATTAAGCCATCTCTCCAGCCTTGAGAAAATCAGTTTTAATTTATATACAAATGTATTTTCAGGGTTGGAGAGATGGTTTAGCAGTTAAGGGCTTGCTTGTGAAGCCTAAGGACCCCAGTTTGAGGCTCAATTCCCCAGTACCCTCATAAATCAGATGCACAAGGTGGCATATGCATCTGGAGTTAGTTTGCAGTGGCTGTAGGCCCAGTGCACTCTCTCTCTCTCTTTCTCTCTCTCTCTCTCTCTGCCTCTTTCTCTGTCACTCTCAAATAAATAAATAAAGATAAACAAAAAAATTTTTAATCTTCAGTACTTTAAAAATGTATTTTCAGAACAATTACTATGTTTATCTCAAACTCTATTCTTCACATTACGAAAACTAATAAATTATAAGTAGGTTTTGAGAGGGGTGCTTTTTACCTTTTTTTTTTTTTTTTTGAGATAGGATCTTATATAGCCCTGACCTGCCTAAAACTTGGAATCTTCCTGCCTAAGCCTCACACATGCTAAGATAAAAGGCATATATGCCCAGCTTTAACACTAAGCTTTAAATGAAAAGGATAATAAATGGCAGTACGTTGATTAAATTTTGTGGAGGATATTTAAGGAATGATTTGTTGTCACAGTGTAAAGAGACACGCACTTATCTAGCATGCTCGGTCCCTGGTTCAATCCAAGTACTGCCAAAATACTAGGATGCATTTCTTAGGAAGTTAGTATAAGGAACAGACTCTTGTTTACAATCATATTTGAAAAAGTGAATATTGACAGAGTCTTAAGAATAAATTATACCCTCTTTCTAGTGGCTTCTTCAGTTCTTGTGTACCTGTTCTGTATATTTTCTATTGCTCCCAACAGGACTTGATCAGTTGTGAAATTGTACTTACCATTTCACACACAGTTCACAATTCCAACTTTCTCTTTTTTCCCCATGTCCCATGGCCCTGGAGTAAGCCTTGTCTAGGGCAGGGACTCTCTCTCATCCATCTTTTCATAGATCTCAGCCATTAGAGATACGGAGTTCATGGAAGAAGCATAGATGTAGGTCTGACAAAATGTAAGTGCAGGGCTGGAGAGATGGTAAAGTCGTTAAAGGCACTTGCTTGCAAAGCCTGCTAATAATCTGGATCTGTTCCTCAGTACCCACATAAAGCCAATACACAAAGAGGTGCATGCATCTTGAGTTCGTATGTAGGTACAAGAGACCTTGCTGCACCCATATATATTCATTTATCCTCTCTCTCTCTCTCTCTCTCTATGACAAATTAATACATAAAATATTTCAAACAAAGTTACACTAAAATATAAGTTTTTCATTTTTTCACATCCCATTGCCCATACACATAAGGTGATTATAGAAAGTTTTATAGTAAAATTTTAGATTCTTAATTATAAATATTAAAAATTTTCTATAGCAAACTATCTCATGTAAAAATCTTGAATTTTAAGCTGTTTCTTTTGAAACTTACTTTGTAATCTCATAATTTATGGTCTGGTCTGGCCCATCCTTCAGGCAAAGATGCAATAGTTTAATGAGTAAAACTTGCACAGCTTTTCTTCTGAAGCATTAAAAGTGTAGGGACTTTGTTTGCAATGTATTTTAGAAGCATTCCAGTTGAGTACTTTATATGATAGACTTACAGATGCAGATCTTTTCTTTCCAGGCTGGGGAGATGGCTCAGCAGTTAAAGGCATTTGCTTGCAAAGATTGCTGACCCAGGTTCAATTTCCCAGTATCCATGCAAAAGTCAGTTGCACAAAGTGACACAAGCTTCTGGAATTAGTTTGCAGTGGCAAGAGGCACTGGAATGTCCATTCTCGTCCTCATTTGTTCATTACCTCTCCTTGCAAGTAAATCAATGAAATTTTTTTTGAAAATAGTTATTTCTTCCTTTCAAAAGAAAATGCAACAAATGTAGAAAATTACATGAATGATAAATTAGACTGATAATATTTATAGGGCCCAATTTTAGATAAGTTTAAATATAAAGTAGTGTTTGTGTATTCTTCACTATATAGAAAATGCTAGAGATTTTTGTGGTTTGGAATTCTAAAAAGAACCATGCATTGTTTTAGTCTTTGATAAACTTAATTCTTGAATTTTTGCAAATAAATTTGCAAAACTTTTCAGGTAAACATATTAATATGTTTATATACAAGATTAACTAAAATTCTCTCTCCTTACTTATGATGAAAGTCATATACTGTGCAACTTTCCTAGCATTTTATCTTTTAGAAAAAACATCTGTCACAGTTCAACTTCAGTTTAATTGCAAATCGTATTTACTTACATTTTTTTTTCTTTTCTAGCCTTATTTTTAACCTGCTTTCCTTTAAAAGTTGAAACTACTGATCCATGTTTGTTAGCATTATCAAATAATTGAGTTAGTTTGAAAAATAAGTGGTTTGGTGTTTTGTTTTTATAAGAGCATGTCTTTATTTTCTGAGTGCAGTTCCACCATCTAAATATACTAATCTCCCAAAATGCTCTTGTGCAGCTTCCCCCAAAGTGATTCAATGAAGTTTCCTGTATTATGGTTTATTTATACAACTCTTTATTTCTTCTAATTTAGAACATAGTCCCAGTTTCTTAATACTAATTTTCCTTAAGCTTATTTTCTATTTATAGGAAACCTGTTAGTCAAATTACAATTATTTGAAGGAGTATTTATTTAAAAGTTAACAAAATATTCTTAGTTTGATACAATATTTTGTTTTGCATAGTGGGAAAACTATAATTTTGAAGAAACAGAGGTGAGAGAATAGAGTAATAATTTGTATATTGTAAATTGAAGCATTTAAGAATCCTCATTCTGGCAAGACATTTCTACTGAGGTCAGATCTATTCATCCATCCTTCATCTTTAACACCATTAACCACATAAGACTAGAGGAAGCACAGTCTGTAGCTGAAACTCTGTGGCAATCATTGGAACTACACATATTTAGCTTTACAGATGCTGTTTTTGTTTTGGGTTTTTGTTTTGTTTTGTTGGTGGTGGTTTTTGTTTGTTTGTTTGTTTTGGTTTTTCTAGGTAAGATCTCACTCTGGCCCAGCCTGACCTGTAATTACCTATGTAGTCTCAGGGTTGCCTCAAACTCACAGTGATCCTCCTACCTCTGCCTTCGAGTGCTGGGATTAAAGGTGTGTGCCACCACACCAGGCTGGGATAGCTTTTAAATAGATTATAATTCTATAAATAACAAAAGTATACTGTTTATATTCTACTTATTTAAATAATTAAATTCTTATTACTGAATAAATCAGCCTTGAGGAATATTTGATAAATAAGCATCATCAAAATAAACATGAAAACTAAGATGTACTTTCCTGATTTGAGGAAAATTACATAGTTGCTTCCCTGCAGTAAAATGACCTCTCAGCTATCTGTATTTTTCCCCTTTTGGAGGTGAGCAGTTTACTTTTTGACTCTAATTATAATTTTGTAAGAAGACCCAAGTGTAAGTTTCTGATTTCCATTGTGAATATAGAACTTAGTAGTTAACATAAGATGTCGAGTGACTTGACCTATTAGAAAAAAATCATAAAACACATTTTATGAGATGGCAAGTGAATTTTTTTCATTTTACTTGAAAATCAACAGTAAAATGAATAATAATTTTATGAATATATGAAAGCTGATCATATATATATATATATATATTGGTTTTTCAAGGTAGGGTCTCACTCTAGCTCAGGCTGACCTGGAATTCACTATGTAGTCTCAGGGTGGCCTTGAACTCACGGTGATCCTCTACCTCTGCCTCCCAAGTGCTGGGATTAAAGGCGTGCACCACCATGCCCGGCTTTGATCACATATATTTTTATGAAGAAAAATCTTCTAAAGTTTTTTGAAATTTTTATTTGTTTACCATGTTTTGTAAATTATCTTTCCTATTTGTTATAAATGTGGTTTTTGTATAATTACCTAAGCATCCCTTAAATAAGTTCTCACTGTTTTTAGTGACAGAGGGAGAGTCCTCTGAGAAGTTCATGTAAGCCATCCTGTGCAGGCTGGAGTTTTATTCTTAGTTTGAAGTGGAACATCAGGAAATGTAACTGCATGAGCCTTGTGGGAACTGCAGAGTAGTCAAGCAGCGAAGTTCCCACAGAACTTCTACTAAGGATGTGGGCAAGGTGAAATGCAGTACATAAATGGACCTCTTCAGAGAAGAAACTCAATTCCTATTAAGTAGGATGGAGTTTTCCATGCGAGTCATCTGAGCTTTGGCAGAACAAAACCTTTAGATATGCATATTGAGAAGGAACATGCCCTGTGAAGAAATCCTACCTGGGCACTTTCGATAGCATTAGGAACTTGCAAACCTACCACTACACAAGTGAAAAGAACATGGAAAAAAGTCCCTAAAGAATGTTGAACCCAAATTTAAACCTCCTGAATTGTTTTCCCTTTTTATCAGAAGATAAAACTAGTTCGTGTTTATAATATACTAAATATTTTCTCTGAGGAAGTTAACTATACAATACTTCCTGAGTTGGCTCATTTCTATCAAAATAACTAGTGCAATATCAAGAGTCATGTCTTTTTATGATACCTAATTGAATTCCTTAAGGGCTGGAGTGTTCCTGGATTGTTTGGGCATTTGCCCTCTCGTATATTTCTCTTCTCTAGCCATTTCCACTTCTGCCTTTCAGTTTTATATTTGGCTTCTAAGAATAAATTATTTTGGCCATTCTTAGTTACCTCTTACAAAATTAATTATGGAGTTAATTTGCAATATAATTTCAAGAAGAGCACTTTACCTTTGAAAATACTTTAAATATTACTAGAATTACTTATATAAAGTGACCTTTTTTTATTCATGTGCATCTCAATGTGGAAGAAAGTTGGTGATCCAACATAAAAGTGGCTGGAATCTACCGAGATCATTGAATTTTGTCATCAGAAGATCAGTATTCAAATTCTTGATAACCCATTTTAAACTCCTCTTGAAGCTGAGTTTACTACTTTCTGTCCACTTTTCTGGTTGTAAAAGGACTCTGTGTGCTTGGCATCGTTTGAACTTACCTAGGATAGAGCAGTTTTCCTTGCAGGTAAAGAGTACATAAAAACGCATTGCCTTGTAAACACAAGATATATATAAAGAAGCTGGATTTAATGTGAAGGAAAAGCAAACTATTTCCCTGTTCCTGTGTGAGCCACTGATCTTACAGGGGTGTTTGATACTGGGGAGTTGTGTTATCTCTACAGAGCAGGTTTCTTGGCCAGTTCTGCTTAAATACTTTATAGCTTTGATGGTTATAAATGAAATTTACCTTATGTATCTACTTACTGAATAAAATTCACAACAAGTAATGTTAGTATTCATATTTTTAAATTTCATGACATTTACATGAAAAGAAATAGATTTAAGAAATGAAGGGTTTTTTAAAGGTTAGACCTTAATTTGTATGACAAACATCTGTCTTCTAGAATATGGATAAGCAAAACAAAAGATATTAAAACTCTTATGTAAAGTAATTAAACGTTTGGTGAGAAATCTAACAAAATAGCCATTGTCAATTATTTTGGTACTAAAAACTAAACATTTGAATCAGAAGCTTTTTTTATTCGCTTGACTCACTCTTAGGATAATCTCCATTAGTAACTTAAGGTTATGTTAATATGGCTAATATGTCACCACAAAACTAAAATTTTCTATTTTTAATTATTTTGAATAGAAACCTTTCAAAATATATTGTACCTGTTCTTCACTCAGAGTCAGCATTACCTTTTTGTGCCCTGTACAACCTGAATACCGTCATTGAGCTGCATTTGTATAGCTCCCTTTCGTGCTTCGTCTCAACTTTCTGTTTTTACTTCTAAGTCCTGTCAGTAATATCCTGCTTCCTAGAAGTCCCTATCACCCTTAGAATTTGTTTATTGTTTGCTATAGTAAAAAACAAACCATTGTTAAAGAAGATAAAGTAGCTGGGCATGGTAGTACATGGCTTCAGTCCCAGCACTCAGGAGGCAGAAGTAGGGGGATCAGTGTGAGTTCAAGGCCACCCTGAAACTACATGGTGAATATCAGGTCAGCCTGGACTAGAGCAATACCCTACCTTGAAAAAAAAGAAGAAGAAGAAGATAAAGTATCCAGAATAGAAGGGTGTTAAATGTGTCTGTCTTGGATAAAGCCTGAGTTTTCTTTAGTCAGTAATGATCACGTCTCACCTCCAGCTATATGTCTGTAATTGATGGGAGGAAATTGCAGATTTGGGGCAAGTTGACCCATTTAACACCTGACAATCTGTAAGTCTTCGTCTTCCTTGTATGTGGGCTTCTGTTTGCTACCTACCTCTTAACATGTGCTTACTGAGACCTTGCTCAGAAGTCCTTGTCTGGGTCTGAATCATGTGCATTGTGATTGCATAGGAGCATCATTCCACAGAGTGGACAACTTGAGCATTAAAGAGAAATCTTGTAGAAACCACTTGAGAAAGACCGAAACAGTTGTGAAAGTGAGTTGTATAGTTATGATCATGGACCCACCATACCCACCAGTGATGGTTTCTCCACTGCCCTCTACATTTCCCCTTGGTCATGTAGAGTCTGTGCTTTCATGGAGGAAGAAACGCAACAGGCTGTTTCCTGTCTTGATGTCCTGATGACTGCTGACACAACACACTTAGGCAGCTATAGGCTGGAGTTAGCCAGGAGTTTTGTACATTATTTAGAATGTAACCCTAACTACCTGCCTAGCTTAAAATGATGATGTTTATTTTGAGAACACTTGATAATTGACTTAAAATCTATTTTGTAATAGCTCCCAATTCTTTATTTGTGTAATTAGCAAGTGAGTAACCCATATGAAACATTATAAAGTGATCTTAAGTAAAATGTTACTTCAAACTTAAAGGTCTATTAAATACCAAACCATTTTATCTTTTTGTTTGGAGAGACTCTTAATAACACTATGAAATATCTATAACCTAATATCTCATTTTTTTATGGAATGATCATTTCCTGAAGTTATGTAAGGCTCTTGGACCTTCTTTGATTACACAGGACAACAGATGATACAATGAAGCAATTGTAAAGACCTAGGTAACATACTACTTACATCTATACAGTAGAGGCCTTGTGTTTGAGTACAGGTTTAGAAGAAGAGCTAATGTTAACACATTTTTTAAAAGTTACAGCAATCAGTAAATATACTGATAACACAGAGAGAACTGCATGAAAAGGAGATACTTGATTCTTGGTTGTGGTGCCATGTTATCCCATTACAGCTTATTCTCTTCTGTAGTGCTTTGCAGTTAAATAAAGATGGGTGAGAGTAGATAGTCACACAGACTGTATTGTTTAGCAATCACCGTTGACTGGTGAAGTAACTGAAATACCTCCTTTGTCCTAACACTCTTATGGACAAAGCAGCTTATCTCAGGCTACTGGAGAGAATTAGTTTTAGGGCAACGAAGACAGTGTTTAAATATTTGACTCATGTTTAAGATCTTTCCTCTTGTGAGTACTAAAGGGGTTCCAGATGCTGGACCCATTGAGGTTTTATCCTAAACAGTACAACTAGAAATCCAGGAAACACTTAAAAGTAACTCTGCTGACTGGAATGACTAAGAATCACATCATTGGAATCTCTAGTTAAAATTCAGTGCTGGAGAGACAGAATTCGTGTAAGTCCATTGGGACTTCATTTAGAAGGTGACTTTCTTAAGTAATAAAATACGATGGCATGTTTTTCTCCTTTGTCTAATGGACTCTGGCCTTAAGTATAGACTTTTTCTTTATCATCCAGTAGGCTGGAGGGAAGAAGGAAGGGAGAGAAAGGAAGGCCAGGTAGGGCTGTGTGCATGCAGAGGGGGGAAATCCTCTTCATACTGCTCTCCACATTTACATAATTACACATGAAGTTCTGATCTACTTCATCTTCTGTAACACTGCCGGTATGTCTCACAGGATGAGTTGAATTCTTTTATTTCCATGGAAATTTGTTATGTGGAACACTCAGGCACAAATCATTACTAGGAACATTACTTCCCCAATGGACCCATCACAGTCCTAAGTTAGCCAGGTGAGGCAACAGACATGACATGCAGTGTTTCTGTTGTTTTGTTTTGGTTACAGTTAATTCTTTCTGAATTAGCATGATTTTTTTTTGTTGTTGTTGTTAAGACTTGGAGTCAAGGCATCAGGTTGTTCTCCTGTTCTCATTAATTTTGTTTTTTGTTTTTGTTTTTTGTTTTATTGTTTTATTTTTTTGAGGCAGGGTCATGCTCTAGCTCAGGCTGACCTGAAATTCACTATATAGTCTAAGGGTGGCCTCGAACTCTCAGGCAACCCTCCTACCTCTGCCTCCCAAGTGCTGGGATTAAAGGCGTGCGTCACCATGCCTGGCAAATTCTTTTTATATTTTTCAGAAGTCTCTAACGTTGGGAATTTGATATAACCATTCTTGTATGGCTAAAAACTGAAATGTTGAGTTGCTCAGCTTATGTGTGATAATTTCCCCAAAATTGTACTTACTGGGAATGTTAAAGTAGTGCTTTAATAATATTCTTCACCATCTCATCCAAGTCACAGTTGAATTATAAGTTCGGAACAGCATTAAAAGTTAGACCAAAAGAAGACACAGGCGTCAATGTAGAAAGTATCAGCAAAATAACATTGAAAGTGCAGGAGAAAGCAATAATGAGAAGTTGTGTTGAGGAATGGCAAACCAGAAACTATTCTATATTAATGGATTTTACAAAACACTAGATTATCTTTAATTTCATCAGAATACATAAAAATGTATGAGAACTTGCATAATTTGCCTTGTTTTGATTCCCATTCATAGTTTTTTTTCATAAAAAATGAATTTGCTGCAAAGGTACTGAGAAACCATGTCTGCATGGTCCCCTAAGAATCATTCTTAGTGACTCTTCACTTTATTCATCATCTATGAACAGGGTAAGGTGGATGAGAGAAAACGCTAATGAGTGCATTTCTTACAAAATTTTGCCTAAAGAATTTTTTAAATATTGACATTTGTACTCCCACTTTTTTGTAGAGACAGGGTCTTTCTGTATGTAATGTTGGCTGGCCTAATAGCATGCCCTACACCTTCTTGAAATGATTGGAGATGATGGGAAGAGAGGTCTGAAAACTCTGCTGACGTTTGTCTGAGTGAACATAGCTTGACCTTGGATCAAAGCTGTGAGCAGAGATAAAACAGCAGCCCCTCTCTTCATTCATGTCGGCCAGTAGTAGGAGTTTGCAGTGGCAATAAAGCTTTGCGAAGAAATAAAGATGGCACCAATTTTGTGCTATGAAATTTTGATAAATAATACTGCTCGTTGTATAATGAAATTCATTAGGATAAAGAGTTTGTTTTGTGCAGAAAAGCTCATTCAACTGTTGGATGTTTTCTTTGAAAATTAAAGCTTTGGACTTATAGAATCTTTGGTTAGGTATTCTTAAATCATGCTTTCCAAAGTGATAACTTTCAAATTCATTACTATAGTCAATTGTCCATACTGTCCTTTGCTTATTAAGGAAAATATCATAGTTTTCATTCCCTGGAAAGTATTTTTTAAGTTTTTTTATATGTTTTAGTTTTGATTCCTTGAGAAGTAGAGTATATTTTAGGCATATATTTATTATTACATCTACAGTTAATCACCTGTAGGACACAAGACTATTTAAGTATCCCAACTGTTCATGTAAAGCATCACATGAAATTATCACCATTTTCTGTGGCTTATGTCTTATTTCTGTCTTTCAGATACAAAATTAAGGCTTTAGAGAGTTTGGGATGTCTCTGATCTCATATCTGTCACACACCTATAGGACAAAGTCATCTAATTCCAGATGTCTCCACTCCTCCTGTTTAGTCTCATTGTGATAGCGCACCTGGTTGAGAGCATGCATTTTCTCTTTTCAGGATATGGCCTTAGTTGCTCCCGAGGCTCCTTCTGAACAAGCCAGGAGAGTTTTTCAGACCTATGATCCAGAAGGTAAAAGAGTCTATTAACTTGATCCTATATCTTCATATATTTTGATAATATAGTCAAATATATTGATACCTAAGTTTGGTTCAAAAGACTTAATTGGATTATTGAACAAAAAGTGAGTTGTATTTTTTGAAAATTTTAAGGGGAAATTGATGAGAATGAGAAGCAAATATAACAGTGGCCTGCTGAGGTTCTCATCAGTTTCTGTCATTGTGTGAGTTTTTTGTTTCTCTTGGGGTCCTGAGTCACAGGGGACTTTCAAAGAGCTTCCTCGGAAGGTGATTTTTCCCTCTGATTGTCATTGAATATCAGAGGTCAAAATTTAAGTAATTTTCTTCATTTTTTTCATCCAAATAAACATGAAACATCTTCCATGATATATCTGTGTAATTGATTGTGCCAGGGTAAGGGAGTGGAAAAATATATCTGTTCTCTCCTTACATTGAGCTTATCTATCTGTCAAGTGTGGTTAGGAAAGTTCATGGTTCCCATGGATGTTTCCAGAACAAAAGGCCGTGTTGCAAACTCAATGACCCTCTCTTTCTTGTATTTTTTACACTCTGTAATACCAGTTGGGGTGCCAATTTGTTAATATAGGTGGGAATAAAGCAGACTTTGAAGAAAAGGACACTCCTTGAACACTCAGGCCCCTTCAAAAGAGACTGTATTCTTCCCGTTGCCCCAATGCAGGTCAGCTGGCCCAATCTCAAAGGTTGTAATTTCTTAATTGCAGCTGAACAAGCAGCAGTTCACCCAAAGATTTCATTTTTTCTGTGCCACATCCCTCCGCACACACCTGTCCGTTTCTATGCACTGCAACCCTGCACAAGTTCTCAGGACACGGGTATAACAGCAAGCCTGTCACACAAACTGCCTCTAGCCCAGTCCAGGCAAAGCTCTTTCTCACCATCATAAGCCAAACCTCACAGTCCACAGTTCTTACTGCATTCAGGTCTTTCAACTCTGACCAGAATAGTCCAAGCTGTACTTATAGCAATGCAAGGCATCTCTTAGGCCAAGGTTTCAAATCCTTCCACATTCCTCTTCAAAATCAGTTCCAAAAGGCCAAAGCCACACAGTCAGGTGTCTAGCAGCAATCCCACTCCTCGGTACCACTTTACTGTTGCAGTCAGGTTTGAATTGCTGGCAGAAATCACCCAACCAAGAGCAGTTTATAGGATTAAAAGGATTTATTTTGGCTTACAGACTCGAGGGGAACCTCCACAATGGCAGGGAAAATGACGACATGAACAGAGGGTGGACAGCACCCCCTTGCCAATATCAGGTGGACAACAGCAGTAGGAGAGTGTGCCAAACACTAGCAGGGGGAAGCTGTAACACCCATAAGACCCCACCCAACAGTACACTGCCTCCTAGAGGTGTTAATTCCCAAATCTCCATCAGCTGGGAACCTAGCGTTCAGAACACCTATGGGGGACACCTGAATCAAACCACCACGGATATTATTAAAATGTAGATATTATTAAAATATATTACTGTCACCTGTTTACATCCTGAGGCAGCAGTGGTCCCTTAACTCTTGCATCTACCTCACTAGCATCTCAAATACAACTTCATGTTGAACACCTTCAGTTCTGTCATAAATTTGTAGAATTTAAGTTGTTAGATGAGTGAAGTCCTCATAAACTTGAATGGCTTCAGTTATGTTTACTGACTTCTAAAAGTTTTTTACTCTAGAGAATTTATTTTACTTTTCCTTGAAAATTTGAGTAAGATCAGTTCTTGGAATCTTACAGCACTTGCTACTAAAGAAACAGATTTCAAAGAATGAGTTGAACAACTTTTCATATACTTTCCTAAAAATTTACTTAAAGTATATATTTTGTTTTCTGTCATCTCTAGCCTTTATATACCTCACATTCTAATGGAGAGGAAAAATTCATAGTTGTACACATATAAGTGCTGTCTCTGTTTTAGGATGTGTGTGAGGACATGTTTCTCCTTATTGGCTGTGTAGTAGGAGAGGTGAACTGCAGAATGTTTGCTTGTAGCCTGAAGTATGTAGGGTAGTGTACCAGCTAAAGTGGGCATCTCTCAGTTCCCTACAAGTTTTTACATTAAGGCTTTTGTTATTATATAAAATGATTGTCAAAGATGTTAATCAGACTTTTTCCAGTATAAACTCCACAAAACTAGCTTTGTCATCTGCTGTCTTAGCCCTGTGTTTGTTGCTCTAGTGAAAGGTTTAGAAACAAAATTGAAACCAAGTGAATGAGTTCTTAAACTTAAAGAACTGTGCAAAGACAGGGTCAGAAGACAATAGAGAAGCTGCTACTGAATACATACATAAATGCCTTCAGAGCAAGAGTGGCCTGTTTACAGCAGAGCAGACCCAGACTTCAGGCTTGTGTTATAAGGCTAGATGAAACTTGTCAGTAACGCAGATATGGAAACTAATGTTCTGAAGGCAAAGGTGTTTCTCAAATTAATGAGGTACAAAGTTTGTACTGTTGGTTTTATTTTATCAATTTGCCAAGGAAAATTAGGATGTCTTTTTTTTTTAATTTTTTAAATTTATTTTTGGAGAGAGAGAGACAGAGAGGGAGAAAGAGATGGGCATGCTAGCAGCCTCTCAGCTGCTGTGAACAAAATCCAGATGTGTGCGCCCCCTTGTGGGCAAGTGCGGCATTGCGCCCTTGCCTCACTTTGCATCTGGCTAAACGTGGGACCTGGAGATTGGAACCGCTGGACACTGGAACCAGCGTTCTTAGGCTTAGCAGGCAGGCGCCTTAGCTGCTAAGCCATCTCTCCAGCCCAGGATGTCTTTTTATTACTAATACTAAATCACAAGTTTTAGTCATTACACATCTGTGAAGATTTGACTTGCTTACATTTTGAAAAGAGAAACATGCCATTTGTAAAATGAAAGAAAAGATTATAAATAAAAAACGATTTCAGTTTTATGGACTGGAGAGATGTCTCAGAGGTTAAGGTGAAGCCAAAGGACCCAGGTTCGATTCCCCAGGACCCAAGTAAACCAGATGCACAAGGTGGTGCATGTATCTGGAGTTCATTTGCAGTGACTAGAGGCCTTGGCGTGCCCGTTATCTATCTGCCTCTCTTCCTCTCTTCAAGAATAAAAATATTTCTTAAAAAGCCACTTCAAACTGGGTGTGGTGGCACACGCCTTTAATCCCAGCACTCAGGAGGCAGAGGTAGGAGGATTGTCATGAGTTCGAGGACACCCTGAGACTAGAGTGAATTTCAGGTCAGCCTGAGCTACAGTGAGACCCTACCTTGGGAAAAAAAAAAAAAAAAAAAAAAAAACAAAAAAATTCAGTATATAGCCCTGTTAGTGATCCACATAAAAATGTGGGTATGAAAAATCACCTTAATTTATCATAATTTTCTTCCTCTACTCCAAAATACAAATTTATTTCCAAAGAACATCCCTTATAACTTAAACTGACAGTTTAGACAGTGGACAACAGAAACTTTTTGTTATGCCTCCTCAGAAAAGAAAGAAAAGAAAAGAAAAGAAAAGAAAAGAAAAGAAAAGAAAAGAAAAGAAAAGAAAAGAAAAGAAAAGAAAAGAAAAGAAAAGAAAAGACACCGAATATCAAGTAGATATACGAGAAAGCTCAAAAACATGGACTTATTTTTAAGATTTTATTTTTTATTATTTATTTGTTTACTAGAGACACAGAGTGGGGAGAGAAAGAGAGTGAGAATGTTTGCAATGGCTAGAGGCCCTGGCGTGCCCAAACTCCAGATGCACACACCACCATGTGCACATGGCTTATGTGGGACATGGAGAATTGAACCTGGGTCCTTAGGCTTCACAGGCATGCACCTTAACTGCTAAGTAGTCTCTCCAGCCCAAAAACATGGAGTTGTTGAAATACTTGTTCCTGTCTCCTGGTGGTCAAATAAAATCTGCTTTACATTTAGAGACTGGGCTTTTAGCTGTGACTTAACTAAGCAAAACAAATGTTCTTCTACCTTTCAAATTCTTCAAAAGTAAGCTCACAAAGCTTGAATGTTTTTGCAAGTGCTTTCAAACAACTTTATTCTCTGTAGCCAAAGTATTTATAACTTGACAAGCTAGAGTTACTCTAGCCCCCACTTTAAAATTGGTACATTTCAATTATCATAAATAGACTCTAGCCTTTTAAAGCCAGTCTGTCTTCACACAGGTAAACAACTATTTTGACGTGTAAGTTGGAGATATTAGTACAACCCCCACTTCTTTTCTTTCCTGGTAGCCTGTGCAGCAGCACTTTCTGAGCTACTGCCTCAATTGTGGAAGTTGTTAGAGGACGAGCAAGGCTTGTGACATCTTTCTCTCTGGCAAGAACTTGTATTTGTTTATTTATTTTTGGCTTTTTGACCTGGAATTCAGGCCTCTCATAGCCATCCTCCTACCTCTGCCTCCCAAGTGATGGGATTAAAGGCATGCACCATCACGCCCAGCATGCCAAGAGTTTTAAAAGTCATCTAACTCCTGAGAAAGACAGTATGATTTTTGCTCCCTTGAAGTCAAGGCAGGATCCTGGGAGATAGATAGCTCAGTCAGTAAAGTGCTTGCTTCTCAAGCAAGGACCAGAAATTAGGGCCCTAGTACCCTAGTACGCCAGGCCTGGTGGTGCATACTTACAATGCCAGTGCTGGGGACACAGGGACAAGAGGATATCAACAGCTTGCTGGCTAGCCATTGTACCCTAACTAATGAGCTCCAGGCCAGTGAGAGACCCCGTGTCAAAAAGTGGACAGTGTTCCGCCATAATTACACCTGAGAGAGTCCTCTGACCGTCACATGCATACACACACACACACACACACACACTTTTAAATGTGTGGGTGTGTGTACGCATGCACACACGCAGGCTCTTTGAGAATTAAGTATATTGGAGACCTTGGGCGGTGTTCATTTAGGAGAATAAACAGCTTATTTATTTAAAACTTTCATTTCTAACTGCCTGGCAGTGTTTTCTTCTTTGTCATAAGCTTTTGCAGGAGCAAAGTTTGGGTTACTTGCCAGTATTTTCATATCAATTTGATTATGGCCTGCATTTCAACTCTGGGTTGGTTTGTTTCATTCAAATCTATGGCTCCCAGTTGAATCACCAGTCCTGGTACAGAGCATGTCCTTTGGGTCTTGTGTTATCCCAACCACTGACCACTACATTTGTTCAATAGGACTCAAGAAATGGCTCAGTGAGCAATTCAAGGCACTTGATTGCAAATCCTCCTGACTTGAGCTCAAGCCTCCCCAGCGCCCACTAAATCCATATGTGCATTGGCACTTATATTTATGATTTCGAGGAGCCTATGACAATGGGACACAGAGCCAGGAGAATACGAAGCTCATGAGCCTGCTACACTGGTGTTTGTTTACAGGACAGTGGGAGAGGAGCACAAACTCGTTAGGGTTGCCCTCTGACCTCCTCGCACACATGCATACACACAATTTAAAGAAAAGTGAAGTATTGTAACAAGTGGAATTTGTAAGAGTCCTTTTCACTAGCTTTCTTCTTGAGAACTTAAAGGTTTACTTTATTGAAGGATGTAACTGCTACATTATTTGTTACAATCTATAAGACTGCTTCAAGAAGATATAATTTAGGTGTAGGATTTAATTGGTGTTCTCATGTGGATCTTTTCTTTATTTGAAATACCCCTTGAGAACAAATCTCTGCCTCTGTGCCCATGAAAACTAATACGAGAGAATATCTTGTAATAACAAAGCAAACTAATGGGCTATTACTTCACTCTTTGTCTTCCTTTTGTGTGATTTCCCACATCTGCCCCTTCTGAAATCTGACCAGTGATAATACCAAAAATACTCTAATTTCAAGTTTTTTTTAAATATATTTTTCAGATAATGGATTCATACCTGATTCACTTCTCGAAGATGTGATGAAAGCTTTGGACCTCGTTTCAGATCCTGAATAGTAAGACTGGAGGGTCATTCACTGAATAGTAAGAGACTGGAGGGTCACTCACTGAATAGTGAGAGACTGGAGGGAGACTGAACAGGACTGGAGGGTCACCCACTGAACAATAAGAGAGAGACTGGAGGGTCAGGGTTCACTGAACAGTGAGAGACTGGAGGGTCATTCACTGAATAGTGAACATTGAGTAAGACTGGAGGGTCATTCACTGAATAGTAAGAGACTGGAGGGTCACTCACTGAATAGTGAGAGACTGGAGGGTCACTCACTGAACAGTGAGAGACTGGAGGGTCACTCACTGAACAGTGAGAGACTGGAGGGTCACTCACTGAACAATAAGAGACTGGAGGGTCACTCACTGAATAGTGAGAGACTGGAGGGTCACTCACTGAACAGTGAGAGACTGGAGGGTCATTCACTGAACAGGGTCACTCACTGAATAGTGAGAGACTGGAGGGTCACTCACTGAATAGTGAGAGACTGGAGGGTCACTCACTGAACAATGAGAGACTGGAGGGTCACTCACTGAACAGTAAGAGACTGGAGGGTCACTCACTGAACAGTAAGAGACTGAAGGGTCACTCACTGAACAGTGAGAGACTGGAGGGTCACTCACTGAACAGTGAGAGACTGGAGGGTCACTCACTGAACAATAAGAGACTGGAGGGTCACTCACTGAACAGTGAGAGACTGGAGGGTCACTCACTGAACAGTGAGAGACTGGAGGGTCACTCACTGAACAGTGAGAGACTGGAGGGTCACTCACTGAACAGTAAGAGACTGGAGGGTCACTCACTGAACAATAAGAGACTGGAGGGAACAGTAAGAGACTGGAGGGTCACTCACTGAACAGTAAGAGACTGGAGGGTCACTCACTGAACAGTAAGAGACTGGAGGGTCACTCACTGAATAGTGAGAGAACTGAAAGTAAGAGACTGGAGGGTCACTCACAGAACAATAAGAGACTGGAGGGTCACTGAACACAGAACAACTGAAGAGACTGGAGGGTCACTCACTGAACAGTAAGAGACTGGAGGGTCACTGAACACAGAACAATGAATAAGAGACTGGAGGGTCACTCACTGAATAGTAGAGACTGGAGGGTCACTCACTGGAATAGGGAGACTGGAGGGTCACTCACTGAATAGTAAGAGACTGGAGGGTCACTCACTGAACAGTAAGAGACTGGAGGGTCACTCACTGAACAGTAAGAGACTGGAGGGTCACTCACTGAACAGTAAGAGACTGGAGGGTCACTCACTGAATAGTAAGAGACTGGAGGGTCACTCACTGAATAGTGAGAGACTGGAGGGTCACTCACTGAATAGTAAGAGACTGGAGGGTCACTCACTGAATAGTGAGAGACTGGAGGGTCACTCACAGAACAGTAAGAGACTGGAGGGTCACTCACAGAACAATAAGAGACTGGAGGGTCACTCACTGAACAATAAGAGACTGGAGGGTCACTCACTGAACAGTAAGAGACTGGAGGGTCACTCACTGAACAATAAGAGACTGGAGGGTCACTCACTGAACAGTAAGAGACTGGAGGGTCACTCACTGAACAATAAGAGACTGGAGGGTCACTCACTGAACAGTAAGAGACTGGAGGGTCACTCACTGAACAGTAAGAGACTGGAGGGTCACTCACTGAACAGTAAGAGACTGGAGGGTCACTCACTGAACAGTAAGAGACTGGAGGGTCACTCACTGAACAATAAGAGACTGGAGGGTCACTCACAGAACAATAAGAGACTGGAGGGTCACTCACTGAACAGTAAGAGACTGGAGGGTCACTCACAGAACAATAAGAGACTGGAGGGTCACTCACTGAACAATAAGAGACTGGAGGGTCACTCACTGAACAATAAGAGACTGGAGGGTCACTCACTGAACAGTAAGAGACTGGAGGGTCACTCACTGAACAGTAAGAGACTGGAGGGTCACTCACTGAACAATAAGAGACTGGAGGGTCACTCACAGAACAATAAGAGACTGGAGGGTCACCTCACTGAACAATAAGAGACTGGAGGGTCACCTCACAGAACAATAAGAGACTGGAGGGTCACTCACTGAACATTGAGAGACTGGAGGGTCACTCACTGAACAATAAGAGACTGGAGGGTCACCTCACTGAACAATAAGAGACTGGAGGGTCACTCACTGAACAATAAGAGACTGGAGGGTCACTCACTGAACAATAAGAGACTGGAGGGTCACTCACTGAACAATAAGAGACTGGAGGGTCACTCACTGAACAATAAGAGACTGGAGGGTCACTCACTGAACAGTAAGAGACTGGAGGGTCACTCACTGAATAGTAAGAGACTGGAGGGTCACTCACTGAACAGTGAGAGACTGGAGGGTCACTCACTGAACAGTGGAGGGAGACTGAGAGACTGGAGGGTCACTCACTGAACAGTGAGAGACTGGAGGGTCACTCACTGAACAGTGAGAGACTGGAGGGTCACTCACTGAACAGTAAGAGACTGGAGGGTCACTCACTGAACAGTCACTGAACTGAACAGTGAGAGACTGGAGGGTCACTCACTGAACAGTGAGAGACTGGAGGGTCACTCACTGAACAATAAGAGACTGGAGGGTCACTCACTGAACAGTGAGAGACTGGAGGGTCACTCACTGAACAGTGAGAGACTGGAGGGTCACTCACAGAACAATAAGAGACTGGAGGGTCACTCACTGAAAGTGAGAGACTGGAGGGTCACTCACTGAGTAAGAGACTGGAGGGTCACTCACTGAACAGTAAGAGACTGGAGGGTCACTCACTGAACAAGTAAGAGACTGGAGGGTCACTCACTGAACAGTGAGAGACTGGAGGGTCACTCACTGAACACTGAATAGTGAGAGACTGGAGGGTCACTCACTGAATAGTGAGAGACTGGAGGGTCACTCACTGAACAGTAAGAGACTGGAGGGTCACTCACTGAACAGTGAGAGACTGGAGGGTCACTCACTGAACAGTGAGAGACTGGAGGGTCACTCACTGAACAGTGAGAGACTGGAGGGTCACTCACTGAACAGTGAGAGACTGGAGGGTCACTCACTGAACAATAAGAGACTGGAGGGTCACTCACTGAACAATACTGGAGGGTCACTCACTGAACTGAGACTGGAGGGTCACTCACAGAACAATAAGAGACTGGAGGGTCACTCACTGAACAATAAGAGACTGGAGGGTCACTCACTGAACAATAAGAGACTGGAGGGTCACTCACAGAACAATAAGAGACTGGAGGGTCACTCACTGAACAGTAAGAGACTGGAGGGTCACTCACTGAATAGTGAGAGACTGGAGGGTCACTCACTGAACAGTAAGAGACTGGAGGGTCACTCACTGAACAGTAAGAGACTGGAGGGTCACTCACTGAACAATAAGAGACTGGAGGGTCACTCACTGAACATTGAGAGACTGGAGGGTCACTCACTGAACAATAAGAGACTGGAGGGTCACTCACTCACTGAGGGTCACACTGAATAGTAAGAGACTGGAGGGTCACTGAGAGACTGGACAATAAGAGACTGGAGGGTCACTCACTGAACAGTAAGAGACTGGAGGGTCACTCACTGAACAATAAGAGACTGGAGGGTCACTCACTGAACAGTGAGAGACTGGAGGGTCACTCACTGAACAGTGAGAGACTGGAGGGTCACTCACTGAACAATAAGAGACTGGAGGGTCACTCACTGAACAATAAGAGACTGGAGGGTCACTCACTGAACAATAAGAGACTGGAGGGTCACTCACTGAACAGTGAGAGACTGGAGGGTCACTCACTGAACAGTGAGAGACTGGAGGGTCACTCACTGAACAGTGAGAACTGGAGGGTCACTCATAAGAGACTGGAGGGTCACTCACTGAACAGTAAGAGACTGGAGGGTCACTCACTGAACAATAAGAGACTGGAGGGTCACTCACTGAACAATAAGAGACTGGAGGGTCACTCACTGAACAGTAAGAGACTGGAGGGTCACTCACTGAACAGTAAGAGACTGGAGGGTCACTCACTGAACAGTGAGAGACTGGAGGGTCACTCACTGAACAGTGAGAGACTGGAGGGTCACTCACTGAACAGTAAGAGACTGGAGGGTCACTCACTGAACAGTAAGAGACTGGAGGGTCACTCACTGAATAGTGAGAGACTGGAGGGTCACTCACTGAATAGTGAGAGACTGGAGGGTCACTCACTGAACAGTAAGAGACTGGAGGGTCACTCACTGAACAGTGAGAGACTGGAGGGTCACTCACTGAACAGTGAGAGACTGGAGGGTCACTCACAGAACAGTAAGAGACTGGAGGGTCACTCACTGAACAGTGAGAGACTGGAGGGTCACTCACTGAATAGTGAGAGACAGTCACACTGAGAAGACTGAGGACTGGAGGGTCACTCACTGAACAGTAAGAGACTGGAGGGTCACTGAATAGTGAGAGACTGGAGGGTCACTCACTGAACAATAAGAGACTGGAGGGGTCACTGAATAATAAGAGACTGGAGGGTCAATGAGAGACTGGAGGGTCACTCACTGAATAGTGAGAGACTGGAGGGTCACTCACTGAACAATAAAGAGACTGGAGGGTCACTCACTGAACAGTGAGAGACTGGGAGGGTCACTCACTGAACAGTGAGAGACTGGAGGGTCACTCACTGAACAGTGAGAGACTGGAGGGTCACTCACTGAACAATAAGAGACTGGAGGGTCACTCACAGAACAATAAGAGACTGGAGGGTCACTCACTGAACAATAAGAGACTGGAGGGTCACTCACTGAACAGTGAGAGACTGGAGGGTCACTCACTGAACAATAAGAGACTGGAGGGTGGAGGGTCACTCACAGAACAGTAAGAGACTGGAGGGTCACTCACTGAACAGTAAGAGACTGGAGGGTCACTGAACTCACTGAACAGTGAGAGACTGGAGGGTCACTCACTGAACAATAAGAGACTGGAGGGTCACTCACTGAACAGTAAGAGACTGGAGGGTCACTCACTGAACAATAAGAGACTGGAGGGTCACTCACTGAACAATAAGAGACTGGAGGGTCACTCACTGAACAATAAGAGACTGGAGGGTCACCTCACAGAACAATAAGAGACTGGAGGGTCACCTCACTGAACAATAAGAGACTGGAGGGTCACCTCACTGAACAATAAGAGACTGGAGGGTCACTCACTGAACAGTGAGAGACTGGACACTGAACAATAAGACTGGAGGGTCACTCACATAGTAAGAGACTGGAGGGAACACAGTAAGAGACTGGAGGGTCACTCACTGAACAGTGAGAGACTGGAGGGTCACTCACTGAACAGTGAGAGACTGGAGGGTCACTCACTGAACAGTGAGAGACTGGAGGGTCACTCACTGAACAATGAGAGACTGGAGGGTCACTCACTGAACAGTGAGAGACTGGAGGGTCACTCACTGAACAGTGAGAGACTGGAGGGTCACTCACTGAACAGTGAGAGACTGGAGGGTCACTCACTGAACAGTGAGAGACTGGAGGGTCACTCACTGAACAGTAAGAGACTGGAGGGTCACTCACTGAACAGTAAGAGACTGGAGGGTCACTCACTGAACAATAAGAGACTGGAGGGTCACTCACTGAATAGTGAGAGACTGGAGGGTCACTCACTGAACAGTAAGACTGGAGGGTCACTCACTGAACAATGAGAGACTGGAGGGTCACTCACTGAATAGTAAGACTGGAGGGTCATTCATTCGGTCAGTCCAGCAAGCTTCAACATTATACACATTTACCTTTTAAAAATGCTAACCTGAATGGTAGACAAATAACAAACAAAAATTGTGGAAAAGCTCAGTAGTCCAGAATGAGATTAGAGGAGTAACCACACTTAACATGACCTTTCTTTTCTACTCTGCTTGGATTTTCAAATAAGTCTTGCATTATACATTTCAAATGTTTTTCCTCTACCAAGATTTTTGTTTGTTTTTGTTTTTGTTTTTGTTTTACGAGGTAGGGTCTCACAGTGGTCCAGACTGACCTGGAATTAACTGTGTAGTCCCAGGGTGGCCTCGAACTCATGGCGATCCTCCTACCTCTGCCTCCCGAGTGCCCTGTTCTACCAAGATTTTTATTTAAAAAAAAAAAAAAAAAAAGGTTGTATGCATGCCTTTGGGAGCTTTAGGGAAAGCAGTGGCTTTGTTTTTGACCCGGGTCATGTCCTTTGTGGATCACCAGAAGGGACATCACAGACAGCGCTCATACCATAATCAGGCCTGGCGGTGGATTTCTAAAAGACAAGGTTACTTAGGTCCAACTGGCATAAACCGTTAAAATAAATAAATACACACACACCCTTATACGGGTCATTCAGGTATTCTTCTGAAGAGACCTTTTTTTAAAAAAAGTTTATTCATTTGAGGAGAGAGAGAGAAAGACAGAATGAGATGAGAATGGGCATGCCAGGGCCTCTAGTCACTGCAAACAAACTCCAAACACATGCATCACCTGTGCATCAGGCTTACAAGGGTACTGGAGAATCAAACCAGGGTCCTTAGGCTTCCCAGGCAAGCGCCTTAACTACTAAGCCGTCTCTCCAGCCCTGAAGAGACCATTTTTTATTTTCAAAACCCTTCACACAGCAGTCCACTTTCTCTGCCTTCCTGGTCTAGTCCATGCAGTACTTTTCCACACCTCTGACTTCCCTGAATTGGAAGGGCTTTATGGAGCTCCAGCCACTTCAGACTGCTGCTGGGCCCTCAGCCTACATCTGATTCTCTGTACTCAGGCTCTTTGGAACCTGTCCTATTTGTAGCCTCCATGATAAGTTGCTTAAGAATGTTCTATCTCATCTAGTTCTTAAAAGTAAGATTTTAAGAGATGCTTTTGGTTATCTGATATATAGTGCCTTTTGACATGTTCCTTTTTCTCTTGGGGCTTGAAATTAACTTTGTTTTAAAGTGAGATGCTTCGTTTGATTGTTAAATTCAGGCACATCTACGATGCAAAAAGGGGTTGTCTTTGGGAGATTGTATGACTGAGTTTATAAGCCTTGGTTTTTACATTACTTTACCTAATAAGGAACACTATTCCAAACTCATCGTCATAATTTAAATTTTAAATAGTAACAGATTACTCTGGTTTAAAAATAACCAAGTCTTGGCAAATTAACTGTCATTCCTGTGTATTTGTCATTAAGGTTCTAAAAAGAACAGCTCTTAGGATTTTTGCCAGTCGAATGTGATATAGTACTAGTAATTTAATCATGAAAGAAAAACAAGCTTTTTTCTTCTTTGGTACCCACTGTATCCTTTTTTTGTTTTCTCCCTATAGTATAAATCTCATGAAGAATAAATTAGATCCTGAAGGATTAGGAATCATATTATTGGGTCCATTTCTTCAAGAATTTTTTCCTGATCAGGTAAAATAGCTGAGGAAATACAGTTGTTCTGTTGAGATAAACATTAGGATTGTAGCATTTTTGTCTTACTTTGAAATGTCCTAACATGTAGGTGCTAGGCTGAGAAAGCTCTGGTAGGTAAAGACCTTTCCAGACAGAGAATTCAGAAGGCACTGGGCGTGCTGGTACACCAGTGCCGTGCTCAAGAGTATGCACATGTTGATACCATTTTATAGTACCAAGAAGGGTATAAGTGTGTGCTGGTACAGTGATGCAGCACTGTGGACTGTGCCCGTGTCGGGACAGTAATGAATTCTCTCATAGTGAATGTGTGCTGGGACTGGATGTTCTACTCTGGTGGCGTGTAGTACTCAGACCTGATACCTGGGTGGCAAAGAGAATGTACATACTAATACTTGTATTTGACCTTGTTTTTTCTAAATGAAGAATACTGTTAGAAGTACATGGAATTAAAAAAAAAAAGATTTTCCACTCCCCCCAAATCCCAGAATTCTTTGCTAATCTTAAAACACTTGAGTTTTATCTACCTTACTGACAAGCCATTTCTATGTCCTATGCCTGTCTTCTTTGTTATCTAAGTGCAGTGTTTTACTACTGACCCTAATTGTCAGGTAGATAAGTATGAAATTAGCATTTCATCAGGTATCAGCAGACTTGAAATTGAAGTTTATTGTTCTGACAAAAATGCCAGTTTCTGGTCTACCATTATTATAAAGAAATAAACTTATTTAGTTTCAAGATAAAGTTGTTAATTGAGTTTCAGATTTAAATTATCTTTCCCAGAGTAGTCAGTATTAGTGGCATCTAATCTTAGTAGTTAAAAGGGAACCAGTCTCTTCTAGACCCATAGTATCTTTTGTGGTTGTTATGGATAAAAAAAAAAATCAGGCTCTAGATATGGCTCAGCAGTTAAGGGTATTTGTTTGCAAAGCCTAATGGCCTGAGTTCAGTTCCCCAGCACCCACATAAAGCCAGATGCACATGTGTCTAGAGTTCATCCTTGGCATGTATGTCTCTCTCCCTACCCCCCTTTCTCTTTCTTCTCTCTTTGCAAATAAGTAAATAAAATTGATTTTGAAATGTTAGTATGGTAAAAGTAAAAAAGAACTTAGGATGTCACAGTATAGTAAAACTATCCTTTTTCAAACTTTGGTAAATAATTCATGAAAAATAGACTCAGCTATCTTTCTGACATTGGAATGGCCAAGTTGAAGTATAATGTCCAATTTGTTAGTTAACATGCCAACTATGAGGTTTTATGAAAATCCTTTTTTAGAATCTGTCATGTTTTAAATATCTTGGTAAATGCTTTATTTTTTTAGACATGGCTCAAGGAGGTTACTGTCAAAACATTTGATAGAAATAATGAATTTTTTGGTTTAAAATAACATCCTAACAGTACTATTCCTTGAAATAAACATTCTGGTCCTCCTATGTTTGCACAAAATAGGCATTTCTTCTTGGTTGTGCTATTTGTTCTGAGCACATCTTGCTGTTGGCTTATTTTCCTGTTCTTCCGAGCAAACTCCATCTAAGTTGTGTCTGTCTCATTGACCTGTAGAGTTCTTATTCTTTTCTTGCCCTTTCCTCCATCTCCTGTGGAGCGCTGGGTTCTCAAAGCGTGTCTCTTAAGAGTGTGTTACAAATGCAAATTCTCATGCTTCTCCCAGAACTAGTGGATTAGATCTTGGGAAATCAGGCACAGTGGTCGGGGTTCGGAGCCCTCCAGACCCACCTTGGGAACAGCTGCTTCAGGAAGCCCTGTCTGTCTCCTGGTATAAGAACTAGGCCCGGATCCCCACACCTTCCATTTCCATCTTGTTCATTTTGGCCTGGTCCTTTACACTGCTTTGTACCTAACAGCAAAGGCTAACTCAGTAAACATGTTTAGTGAACAGGAATAAATGAAATCAAGTCACAGATCTGCAATAGGACAGCCAGGGAAATAGTTCCCTGGCTTCAGACATCTTTATAAATGCATTAAACTGTTAAGGGAAGAACACTTCTCTGACAGGAGGTAGAAGCTGAGGTGTGGGCAGCGTGGAATACTGACGTGCTTCTCAAGATGGTTTGTTCATAATGAGAATAACAGAAACAACTACCATTGAGAAGCATGAGCCTGCCAGGTGTGGTGGTGCACGCCTTTAATCCCAGCACTCGGGAGGCAGAGGTAGGAGGATCACCGTGAGTTTGAGGCGACCCTGAGAATACATAGTGAAATCCAGGTCAGTCTGGGCTAGAGTGAGACCCTACCTCAGAAAATCCAAAAAAAAAAAAAAGAAGAAGAAGAAGAACGAGCCTTAGAAATTAACTACAATCATTCACCCTATTTTCACAGTGAAGAAAAGGAAGATGAGAGAATTTCAGAAAGCTGCTTAGTCATTCGGTCATGATGTGATGTGGCCCCAGAGCCCCATCGAAGCACTTGCTGGGTGTTACTCTTCCTCTTCTGCTGTCTGTTGTGCCCATTGTTGGTTACTTCATCCACAGATTATCTGCGATTGAGGAAAATGTTTGTTTTAAAGTTAAACTCTGAATATCAAGATCCAAATTACTCATCTAAGGAAATGTAATCATTCATATAGAATTAAGTCTTCCGGATTGACAGTAGAAAAAGTAATACAAAATAGTTTGTGGTTTATTCTCAAATTATTCAGACAACTTTGACTTATAAAGCTTTCAGAGTGGTAAGGTTCCCAACTAGTGTGTTCAGGAAAAGCTTTACAGAAAGAAGGAAGATTTGAACCAGGTCTTGTAGAATGAGCAAGGAAGAAAGAAACGACATTTTATAAAGGAATAAAAAGATCATGAATGAGCCACGCGTGGTGGCACATGCCTTTAATACCAGCACTGTGAGAGGTAGGTGGATCGCAGTGAGTTCAAGGCCACCCTGGACCAGAGCAAGATCCTACCTTGAAAAACAAAAAAAAAAAAAAAAAAAAAAAAAAAAAAACACATGTACAATGAGTTGTGTGCTTATCTACAATAGAAAATTCAGAAAGTAGAGTAGTTGAAGATAAGAGACTGAAAACTCAGATTAAATCCTGTTTTATTTTAAGATTCTTGGTTGAGAACCACAGAACTCCAGCCTCAGTTGGCTTAAGTGGGAGAACATGTAAATGAGAAGGCTTAGTTCACAGGAATTGAAGATAAGCACCCCAACAAAGGATGGTACTCTAGGAGCCCCAGAGCCTTAAACAGAGTCATTGAGTGCAGCCCAGTCTCTCCATCTCCCTCTTCCTATAAAGACACTGCATTTCTTTTTTTAAATTTTATTATTTATTTTATTAGTTATGCTCATAATGTGAATGCATTCACATTGGTGCCTTTGATAGCCTCCTCCCTGTCCTCCCCCCTCTGAAAGGACCCTCCTCATTGGGGAATGTATCATATGGCAATTAGAACATGTATGGACATGTATGAACATTGTCAGTTAAAAATTTAAAAATAGGGGCTGGAGAGATGGCTTAGAGGTTAAGCGCTTGCCTGTGAAGCCTAAGGACCCCAGTTCAAGGCTCAATTCCCCAGTACCCACGTAAGCCAGATGTATAAGGTGGCACATGCATCTGGAGTTCGTTTGCAGTGGCTGGAGGCCCTGGGGTGCCCATTCTCTCCCTCTGCCTCTCTCTCTCTTCACTCTCAAATAAATAAATAAAAGAAAAAATTTAAAAATACAAATGAAAAAGACACTACATTCTCAGCACATCTTTTACTAGGAGCTGATGCAATAGTTGTCAGCTGTCTGTTCCTTTCTTGCCAATTGATAGGACTCTGGACCCCCTTGGGTTGCATGTCCATCCTTCTGTGCTTTAGATATGGCTAAGAAAGCAAGGGAGATAGTCTTCCTCACCTATCTGAGGCCAGTCTTCTTATGGCCTTCAATGCTGTGTTAAAAGAGTTGAATTTGTACTTAGCAAATAGAGAACTTTAAAACAGTGAGACCAATCTGTTCTCCTGTAAACATACTCTTATATTT
Source organism: Orientallactaga sibirica (assembly GCA_036365145.1). Lineage (NCBI taxonomy): Eukaryota > Metazoa > Chordata > Mammalia > Rodentia > Dipodidae > Orientallactaga > Orientallactaga sibirica. Next base: position 1,650,084 of record JAEOAD010002853.1, read on the forward strand.
TTAGGATGTTCGTGTGTGTGTGTGCGTGCACACGCAAGTGCGTGTGTGTTTACAAATGTAGGTGCCAGAGGAGGACGTTGGGTGTCTTCTATCACTCTTGTGTCTTATTTCCTTAAAACAGAATCTCTCAGTAAACTAAGAACTCATTAGTTTTCATTTTTCTTTCAGTTAGACTGGCTAACCAAGGAGCCCCAGTAATCCTTCTGTCTCCATCTGCTGCTGAATTTCAGCACTGGAGGGATAGGCATGTACAACCATGCCCAGGGCCCAGCTCTTTATGTGGGCTCTGGAAATCAAACTCAGGTCCTTTTGCTTACACAGCATGTGCCCCTTACCCACTGAGCCATCTCCCTTCCCCAGAATGTTCTTTCTTAGTTAAATACTATTAACAATTCTTTAAGCATGATAGGTTTTATTTCTCTCAGTGCTTTTCACCATTTCAGTGATACCGTGAACCAAATTGGAAGTACTGGTATACACATATATATCTGTAGTTTGAATATAAGTGATGCAGCTTTCTTCCATGCTAACGAGCAACTTGCTCACAAAGATAAAAGCAAACATGTTAGGAACTGATTTTAGAAGCTTGTCTCTTTAATGAATTACACCTAGTTATAAACAGTAAACAAGTGCAGGAGTGCGTATGACAACCCGTACTGCACTTCCCTCCTGTCCACAAGTGCTTTCAGCTTCTGGATTTTCTAGCCATTAACTCCATGTAAGTGTCTTACTTTATCAGATGATTCCCCAGTGATAGAATGAGGATTTAAGAAACTTGTATTTTGCATTCATTAATCATTATAAATTGTCTGATAGAAAGATAAAATGTAGTTTTAATAGTACTTTATTTATAATAGGGTTCCAGTGGTCCAGAATCTTTTACGGTCTACCACTACAATGGATTGAAGCAATCAAATTATAATGAAAAGGTATGGGAATTCACATAATAATTTATCTTCAAATGAAATACACAAGAGCATAAAAATGTTTAATTTCCCCACAGCTGTTTGAGATTATCTCAGGGGTCTCCTTACTGTATGTTAGAATTGGAAATATTCAATTAGATTTAATATAGTATTCTCCATTAGAGGTCTACAGTGGACTTTGGAGCCATAGTTTCACTGTGACAAAATAACTACATCTGTGAGCATACATAGGTAACGTTACTCTGGGCTATGGTGTATTTCTAAGTTAACATTTATGGTTAATCTGGAGAAAGTTGTTGAAACGGTTCATTTAATGCAAAAAAGAAGTAACCATGAGAGTTTTTGTTGAGAATGATTTTTTTTAATAAAATAAGCTGGGCATGGTGGCGCATACCTTTAATCCCAGCTCTCAGGAGGCAGAGGTAGGAGTGTTGCTATGAGTTTGAAGCCACCCTGAGACTACATAGTGAATTCCAGGTCAGCCTGGGCTAGAGGAGGACCCTTCCTTGAAAAACCAATTAAATAAATAAATAAATAACTATAATGGCTAGCACTTACCGGGTATTTACCTGAAATCGTATTATTTGTCCTGAGTTGCACACTCATTGTGAAGTATTGTCTGTATGTGCCCACTTTACAGAGGAGGGAACTGAGCACAGGTACGCAACCTGTCCAGAGTCACCCAGCCGAGAAGTGGCAGCAGTGGGGTTGAGATTTAGTGACTATAGCCCATCACTGAGCCTGTGTCCTTACCCAGTATGCTTTACTTCTCTCCTTTGTAAATCATGGCCAAAGGCACACAGTTGCCTCACCTGCGGGTGTACCAACCTAGTTTAGAGTGACAGTTTTGTCTGACCACTGCAGTCTGGTGGATGAAATACAAGCTTTGTGTACACTTGTGGTAAGTCTATTCAAGTAACAGTCACAATAGGTACAACTAAAGCTAGAAGAAATGAAGCTTACTACTTCCTTTTCATTTGATCCCATGTTGCTTTCTGTCTAGATTGGAAGATGGCTTCCAAAAGTAGATCATAATGTCTATTCAACTTGCAACCTCAGTGAAGCCAAAAGTTTAAATTTACTGTTATTTCATAATATAAAATGAAAGTGTTCTTATGTCCAACATCTTTCACAAAAATATAGTTTATCATATAAATAATATCTCATAGATGATATTTCAAGAATGACATTTCTTGATGTATGTTAATGAGTCCATCTAGATGCTTAAATCTTGCATAGCTTTTTGATAGGTGGTTTATGGTCACTAAATAGTTATTCACCTACACAATCCCTGCAAGGTAGTCAAATATTATCCATATTTTACAGATGAGGCCTCTGAGACAGGGAGATTAAGTGACTCGCCCAGAGTCACACAGCAAGTCATTGACAGAGCAGGGATTGGAACTGAGTTCCTGATTCCCAATCCTGTCCTTGGTCTGCTTGGCCACGCTACCTGTATATAGTAAGTTTTCAAATCATGCTTGTGACAAGCGTCTGACATACTAACACAAAGATCAGAAGTCCAGAAAGATGAAATATTAACATGACAGTGGTGTGTAACTTACCATAACGCAAAGCATGTGTGTCATTCAGTTGCAAAAGTGTAATGTCCTAAAGTTATGCAGGAGCCAGAAACATGGTAGAGTGCTCAGTCAGGTATTACTTAAGAGACTCAAGGGAACTGAAGGGGAATGCTAGGCCTCAGTCACCAGGCAAGACAGCCAATGCTAGTGGAGGTCACCAGAGGTAGGTAACAGCAATCCATCTAGACACTTCTGCCCTGGTGCTTTGAGCAACTGAAGCTGCTTGAGTTACTTTCATGTGGAACTTCAGGAAGAGGCACTTTTGCTTTAAGCAGCTCAAAAGTGGAGTTGTAAGTTTATTGCATCCACAGATGCAAAGTGAGATGAAAACATGTACTTCACCTTAATGTCTTTAGACTTTCCTCAAAAGTGAAATTTATGTGGCCTAGTCTAACGTTTTTGTCTTTATTATCTAATATGTTCTTATGGTTATAGCCATTTAAGGCTTATAAACATGTTTCTTTTGGCTCCTTGGTCAAATAAATAGCTTACGACTTTTGCGTTGGAATAGCCTAATTACAGTCCCATGCAGTAGTGACATGTACTTTAGGAAAAGACCGTCTACATCTGCTCCTTTTAAATCAAAGAATTGGAATCACTTTAATGCAAAAAATTTTACTGAAGTGTTTTAAGGTACACTGTGATCCCTTGGTAGTTAGCTAGGGGTTTTGTAGGTATATTATGTCAAATACTTTAAATATTTTCTTTAAAGAAAATGTTTTTAATCTCTTTCTGCCAATCTCTGCTTCATATGCTCATTGCCACAGGCTAGTTTGATCATTAATCCTCTTTGATTTTTGTTTCTGTCCCAACATCCTTTGTGTTTTTTCTCCATGATTTCTCCTGCAATGTAGACTATACATGCATGAACCAGACTTGATTTCAGAAATATTTAATACAATAATGACAAGTTTCTTTAACTGACATACAAATCATCTTCAGATCTGAATGTTCAGTCTATAAATTGAAAGAAGCAACAGCCCTCTTGGGATATATATTTCTGTTACGAGTTTCCACATCATGAAATAGCATGAGCTTCAAATGCTTTGATATCTCTGCATTACGATTACATAATATAAATAAAATAATTTTAAATGTTTACAAAGGTATGTATCATTTGAAGAATGGTCTTGCCTTTATATGAAAGTTTGTGTTTTGTGATTCACTTACCCTTTTTTTAAATCATAATGTTGGGCTGGAGAGATGGCTTAGCAGTTAAGTGCTTGCCTGTGAAGCCTAAGGACCCCAGTTCGAGGCTCAATTCCCCAGGACCCACATAAGCCAGATGCACAAGGTGGTGCATGCATCTGGAGTTCATTTGCAGTGGCTAGAGGCCCTGACATATCCATTCTCTCTCTCCCTCTCCTCCTTTTCTCTGTCTCTAATAAATAAATAGAAATAAATCTTTTTTAAAAATCATAATCTTGAATTCTAAAACTTATTACTGAGCTAGCAATTAAAATGTGTATCAACATGTCACTACGAATTTATTTTCACATTGCAAATATTTTTGATTATTTCTATCAAAACAAAAAATAGTTGTGGAGCTATGCATGAAGTAGTATGTAGTAACTTATTTGTAAAAGTGTATCCCACATGAGAATTTGCTAAAAGTGTTAATTGACCTGGGTTGCTTCCCCCTCCCCCATCAGGTAATGTATGTGGAAGGGACTGCAGTGGTTATGGGCTTTGAAGATCCCATGCTTCAGACAGACGACACTCCTATTAAACGCTGTCTACAAACCAAATGGCCATACATCGAGTTACTCTGGACCACCGATCGTTCTCCTTCACTAAACTGAGTTGCCTAAGTATTTATAAAGAAGATTGTAAAATCGTGTCAAAAGAGGGATTCATGACTGGCTAAATTAAGCTAAACACTGGTATTGTTGATTAACTGTAAATAACAATTAAAAAACACATTTTTCAGTGTTTAAGATATGTTTAAATTATTTGTTCTAAAGCTTTATGTTAAAGGTTATCCTATTTTAACCCTTCCTGTGAAATTTACTAGCAAAATTAAGCTTTAATTACAGATCATCACATCTGCAGTCAGATGATTGGTTATTTATCAGATTATAACAAACACTATGCTAGAAAGTTTTTAATGAGAATTAATCATTATCAAATCTGTTTTTCATTAGAAATATTGATAAATAACAAGTTATCAGCCCAGGTCCTTTGGCAGTTGACTTAAATCTGGCATGTTTACAAAAAGTGAACTATATGGGAACTTCCCATTTATTCACAGGTGCATAGGGTATATTTTTTTAAATGATAGATAATCTGATAGTCTTAACACTGTTATCTCTCACTGTTTTGCCAAATACACTTTTCCACATTTGTTCCAATAGACCTGTAAGCCAGCCTTCTTGTGTATTTATAAATGATAAGTGCATGAGAACATCTGTTATTACATTAGTATATTGCATTATTTATTATGATTCTAGTTGATAGCCTAAATAAAGACTTTTTTAACTCTATCCTTGGATTTTTACATTAGTGGCTCAAGATAAATATTTCTGCCTAGAAACCTAATATCACAGCATACAAAATACTCCTCATGGACTCAGAGACCACACCCTTGGCTTACCTGGGAGGAGCTGTCTAGACCAGTGAGCCAAGGTACAGAAGCCTTGCCCCATTTACCAAGAGGAGGTGCTTGGCTCTGTGCCAGTTGATTACTACCCAGCAACTTGCTTCTCTTCACTTGTGGATCAATTACTTACTACCCTCTGAAGATTTTACAACTAAACTTAGCCTTCATCATATTTCCTGTGTGAGGCTCTGCTTTGAGTTTGTATTTTATTTTTGTATAAACACAGTTACATTTCAAAAATTAAGTAGATTTGAACATAGAAGGTGGCACAGGATTTTATGTTTAACATTTCATGACATTCTGTTCCAGGAGTAAATACTACTAGAACTCCAGCTGTAAAATACCAGTACTTTTGGCCTGATGATGACTGCTTCCAAGTGTAAATGATATACATTATGCTAGAATTTCTCAAAGTCCAGTCCCAAATTCCATAAGAATTATGAAAGAGCACAGATTTTCTCATAATTCTCTAGGATAGGCCTCTTACTGTCGTACAAAACTTCATGGATTAATAAGGCAGAATCCTCCCCCCCATCCCACCCCAACAAGGAGGTGCTCAGTAAGTAACTGTGGTGATTTAAATGTGATGTCCCCATAGCCAAATGTGTTTTCAATAATTTATCCCTGGTTGGTGACAATTTGGGAAAGTTGTTGGGCCTTTGCTATATAGAGCCTTACTGGAGGTGTGTTGTTAGGGGCAGCTTTGGGATAACTCAGGTGCCCCTTGCTGGTGCCAGTTCACTCTTGGTGCTACCTCCCAGTTGATGTAACAAGATGTGGTGCTCAGCTTCTGATCTGCTATGTTTTCCTGACATGATGAAATTTCCCCTTAAAACTGTAAGCTGAAATAAACCCTTTTTTATTTTAAAAAAAGAAAGAAAAAAAAGAAAAAATGTCATGGAGTAAGCCTTTACATTATTTTCACAAATTTTGTCACCCAAACTTTGAAATGGCTGGGGATGTAGCTCAGCTGGTAGAGTGCTTGCCTAACACACACAGAGCCCTAGCTTCCACCCCAGCTCCACTTGAAAATTAGCACAATGGTGCTCAGGAAAATCAGATGTTCAAGGACACCCTTGGATACATAGCGAGTTTCAGTCTAGCCTGGACTACATGTCTCAGTAAAAAGATAAAAGAAGCAAAGTAATGAGTGTGGGAGCCTGCTGTGTGTTGTGTGTGCGTGCGTGCGTGCGTGCTTCAAGGTAGAGTCTCACTCTAGCCCAGGCTTATCTGGAAGACTATGTATCCCAAGCTGACCTGGAACTCCATCTGTATAGCCCAGGCTGGCTTTGAATTTAGGAGTGCTGAGATTAAAGATGAGTACCACTTTGTCCAGAAAAATAATGAATTTGTGACCTCGTCTCACACCTTATGCTAAAAATAACTTCAAGTGATTATTAGGACTACAGTAAGGTTAATTGAAGAGAATCATAGAAGCAGTTCATGACCTTGGGCTGGGCAATGGATTCTTCAAATACAAAACCATAAATGACAAAGAGAAAAGTCATCATAATTTAAAACTTGCATTAGAAAATACCACCATCAAGAAAGAACTGAAATTTATAGAATGAGGAAGTATAACTCACAGGGGCTTTGTGTATAGTATATATGAACAACATTTTCAAATGAATAAAGGACTTCAAAGACATTCTCGCAAAGATGACATACAAATGGCCAGTAAGTACATGAAAAGATAAAGTAAATAGTTCTAAGAGGTACAAATCAAAATCAGTATACCAACTAGTTCATATTTGTTGAGATAACTAAAATCAGAAATTTAGATAATAGTAATTATTGATAATGATGTAAAGAAACTGGAAACCTCATATTGCTGGTAGGGATGTAAATAGTGAAATCACGCTAGTAAATGATTGTTCTAATTCCCCAACAATTAAATATCATAAAATATATATGAAATATATTGGTATAGCATTTGACCCATAGCCACAGGTATATTCCCAAAAGAAATGATAAAAACACACGAAATTTTCTTATCAGTGATCATACCCACATTATTCATAATAGTGAAAGGTGGAGTCAACCTAAATGTCTAACTGATTTATTGACAAGTCAGTGAAATATAAAGCTGAAAGAATTTTGTTGACAACAGTGAATTGGTACTGCACGCCTAAAACATAGGTGAGTGTTGGAGCATTATGCTAAGTGCAGCTAGTCACAACAGACATTTATAGCTTCACTTAAATGCAGTGTCCAGAGAAGACAGTTGTTGATGGAGGAGGCTGGAAGTGTAGAGGGATTGGAAAGTTGTGGCTAATATTTAGTGTTTACTTGCAGGTGAAGTGTTCTAAAATTATATCCTGGTTGACCATAAAGCCATGTCACTAAAAGAAAAAAATACAATGATGTAGAAATCATGGCTTAGTGGTTATGATGCTTGCCTGCAAAGCCTAAAGACCCAGGCTTAATTCCCCAGTACCCATCTAAGCCACTTGCACAAAGTGGCACATGCTTCTGGAGTTTTTTGCAATGACTAGAGGCCCTTGCATTTTCTGTCTCTGTTTGCAAATAAATAATAAATAAGAATTACTTTTTAAAAATGTAATCATGGGCTGAAGAGATGGCTTATCGGTTAAGCACTTGCCTGTGAAGCCTAAGGACCCCAGTTCGAGGCTCTGTTCCCCAGGACCCACATAAGTCAGATGCAGAAGGAGGTGCATGCATCTGGAGTTCGTTTGCAGTAGCTGGAGGCCCTGGTGCACCCATTCTCTGTCTGCCTCTTTCTGTGTCAGTAGCTCTCAAATAGATAAAACAAAAGTTTTTTTTAAAAGATTTTAAAAAGAAATCATAAGGGAGAGGAGGAAGCAAATCCAATAGTTCTCTGAAAAAAAGAAAACCCTAAGAATACTCAAAAGATTTTTAAAAAGAACAGAAGAGATAGCATAAATGTTACAAATAGAAAATGATGAAATAATGGGCTATGTTCTGACAAAAGGTTTATATCAAATTGGTAGTTGTTTGGAAAAAAAAAAAAAAACAGAACTAATACAAAAATAAATCCCTGTATTGAAGAACTCTAATCAACAAACTATGCCATCCAAGGAAACTTCTGCCCTGGATGCTGACAATGGCAAACACTCATAAACCCTTAAGGAAAAAATAGTTCCAGTCTTAAACAAGTTCTTCCACAAAATAATTGAATCACTTAACCATTCATTTTATGAATCCAGAATGACCCTGATATAATACCAAAAACTGAAGGACTTTATAAGGAAAACAGACTACAGACAAATGTTTCCCATGATCATGGGTACAAAAAAACCTATATAACTGGGCTGGAGAGATGGCTTAGCGGTTAAGGTGTTTGCCTGCAAAGCCAAAGGATCCCGGTTCGACACTCCAGGACCCACGTAAGCCAGATGCACAAGGGGGCGCATGCATCTGGTGTTTGCAGTGGCTTGAGGCCCTGGCATGCCCATTCTCTCTGTCTCCCTCTCTCTCTGTACCTCTTTCTCTCGCTCTGTCTCTCTCTCAAATAAATAAAATATATTTAATAAAAGAAAAACCTATATAACTATAAAGCACATTAATTAACCCTAACCACCACCCCCCAAGAATACTTACTGTCTTCGTTGAAGCCTCCAATGAGAACTATCTAGAGGAAACTCCAGACAAATGCTATTCTGATGAGCATATGCAACTGACTTAAAGGGCTGAAGGAGTAAAACTTCAGCGGACACCTGAATGAAGTCAAAGAGATGGTTAAAGCAATGACAAAGTCAAACCGTGAAAGGAAGATGGAACACAATAAAGAGAAGCTGAAGAAAAAGTCTAAATTTAAAAACTAAATTTAAAATCTCCCAAGAAATCTATACCAACAAAATAGATTATGTGGAAGACATTATGTCTTCCCGTAGGGCAGAGTCATTAATCACTAACAACTACATCAAATATCTCAAGGTTTAAAGCAAGAAGTTAGTGTGGTGTCTCTCAGCAAGTAAGTCCCAGCACTCACCAGCTACCTGTCCTTAGAAGAGTCATTTGGCTCCTATTCTGTTTCCCACATACAAAATGGGTTTTACTGTGCATGAGTTGTCCTGCTCAAAGTATTCAGTAAATGGTATTACAATGATTATCATCAATTATCAGCTCACATAGAAACAAATAACTCATACCAGCCAATAAAAAAAAAAAAATCACCTCATCTCAACTGTGACATGTGGGGAGAAAAAAAACTTTCTAAAGGAAATCATACACAAAGAGATTGAAGCCAAAAACATAAATAGTAAAATACCCAAATAATCTACAATGCTTTTTATGCAGCATAGCCAACACAACAGTTTTCAGCAAATTCCTAGAAATATGTTTGTGATCTCACTGACAATGTTAGTCATCACTGTGATGAGTTTTTAAATTTTCAGAGGCGGCAACCAAACCTTCACATCCACAGTTCTGTAACAGTTGACAGAACAAAACTGGCCATCAACACTTGTGTTGAATGATTTTCACACAGTCATCCAAACTTCAGTCCAGTGAGCAAGGGAAATTGTGTTCCCTGAGTTTTTTCTCTTAAATTCTGGGGTTATAAGTGTTTCTCTGGTTGTCTTCAGGAAACACTCTCTAGCATAACCTGGAGAAGAGCTGAATTTGGAAGGAGGTGTCCTCTTAAGACCAAGCTGACCGTAGTCCCAGACTCTCCAAATGATGGTGCTGAGTGAGCAAAAGAATTGTAATTGGAAATAAAGTTGGATACAGGGTGAGTAAGACCTTGGCAAGGAGGTAGGAAAGAGTGAGGTTGGCTTCAGGATGAGGTAAAAGTCCCCTGGCAATGATGTGAGAAAGATAGCTGCAGATAAAAGGGTACTATCTCACTCCTAATACCGAATCCAGCTGTGAGGGGGTCACAACTTTGGCTGCACAGGAATTTTGTAGTTTTTGTAGCAAGAGTGTGTGGTGCACAAGGACTCCTTTGCTATGGAGTTGAGAGCAGTATATGTCTACCTTGGTCCTGCATGCATTGGAGGAAAAGTAGGTGAGTTCTGGCAAGAAGGGTTATGGAAGAACAAATACAAACAGCCCCATTGGATATTTTCAACAGAAAGAAACACTCACAATAGGGAGGGTAAGACTAAGGGCAAGTAGGACATACAAAGAGAAGTAATAAGATGAGCGACTTGAAAACAGTAGGCAGGAAGGCCAGGAGAGATGGCAGGTACTTTGGTAGAATTCATGCTGCACCCACACAACATACACAAATCCAGGCAAATACACACACACAACACAGCAGGGTCTCGGTATAAGCCTGTTAGTTGGACCTGTTTGTCCCTGACCCTTGAGATTCTTGAAAGTCCATGGTCTTCAGGGTCAAGGGACAAGGCTATTACCCTTCCTACCCACACAGATCCTTGTTGCATGTACCTCAAATAGTCAGGTGACATCTTCTATTTCAGCTCTGATTGCCTTTGTAAGAAAATGAAAGGAGCATGATGAGAACAGTTAGAGCACTTGTCTTTATATGCAGACATCCCTGGAATCCCTCCTCAGGACTGCAGGCTTTAACCAAGAAGGAAACAAAGGTAAGAAAGGAATAGAAAAGGAAAGGGGGGAGGGTAGGGGAGTAAGTGAGCAATGAAAAGTGAAATAGAAAAGAGCTTGTCAGAAAATGAGAAAGAAGAAGCTGATGCAGGAGGATCACTGCAAGTTTAAGGCCAGCCTGGGCTGCATACTGAGACTGAAAAAACTTAATTAATACCCTACACACATAGGAAGTGAGAGGTGAAATAAGAAGGGGAGGAGCAGAGCAGGTCTCCAGGGATAAAAGCTTTGTGAAGTGAAATACTCATACTTGTGATAAGACCCCACACCCTGCATATCCTGGGCTTGGGAGCAGATTGACAGCCTCCCCTCCATAACATAGGGTGAGAAAGGGATACACACACACACAAAAAAAAAAATTTGAGATGGTAGTTGCAAGGATAAGGAGGTCTTCTCAGATAGCAGGTATAGGGACAGGTCTGCCTGCCCTCCTAAACTAGAAAAAGAGAGTTAGAATGTGAGTGGCATGCCATGGAGCAGCCTGCATTTCTATTTTCAGAGGGGACTATGTCTAGGTGACCCAGTCTGTAAGCCAAATAAACCCTTTCCTCCCATAAGCTGCTTCTGTTCAAATGTTTGTCTCAGTGATGAAAGGTAACTGCAACAGAAAAATTAGTATTCCAAGTTATTTAAATTTTTGTGGCTATTGAAAATGGGACAGACTCACTGATATCTTTGTACTTTACATATAGAAAAGCTAGTAGGTTTTGTGGGTTGGTTTTGTATCCTGCTACTTTGCTGAAGGAACTAATCACCTTTAGAAGTTTTGAGATGGAGATTTTCAGGTCACTTATCTATAAGATCATGTCATTTGCAAATAGGGTTAATTTGACTTCTTCCTTTCCAATTTGTGTCCCTTTTATTTCTTTCTACTGTCTTATCATGTGGGCTGGGACCTCTAGTACTATGTTGAAGGGCAGTATTGAGAGCCGGCACCCCTTTTGTGTTCCCAATGTCAATGGGAATTTCTTGAGTCTTTTCCCTTCAATACTCCAATATCATCAATACACAGATCATCCAAACAGAAAATCAACTGGGAAATAATAGAGTTCAATAACACCATAGATCAACTGGACCTAACAGACATCTACAGAACATTCCACCTCAGTTCTACAGAATACACATTCTTCTCAACAGCTCATGGAACCTTCTCCAAAATAGATCATATATTAGGCCATAAAGCATGCCTTCATAAATGCAGGAAAATTGATGTAACTTCTTGCATCATATCAGATCACAATGCTTTAAAGCTAGAAATGAACAAGAGATACATCAGGAACTCCACTGGCTCCTGGAGACTGAACAACACATGTTAAACAATGAATAGGTTGTGGAAGAAATCAAAAAAAGAAACTAAAATTTGTACAACTGAACAATAATGAAACACAGCTTACCAAAACTTATGGGACACAATGAAGGCAGTCATAAGGAGAAAGTCATAGCACTAAATGCCTTTATAACAAAGATGGAGGGATCCAAAATCAATAATCTAATCATCCAGCTTAAAAGCATTGCAAAAACAAGAAGAATCCAACTCTAAGAGCTCCAGATGAAAAGAAGTAATTAAGATCAGAGCATAAATTAATGAATTGGAAACTAAGAACACAATGAAGAAAATTGATGACATGAAGAGAGTTGGTTTGTTGAAAAAAATAAACAGAATTGATAAATACCTGGCCAGTTTGATAAAACAAAAAAAATAGAGAAGTCTCAAATTAACAAAATCAGAAATGAAAAAGGAGCGGTCACAACAGACATCAATGAAATTGGAAGAGTCATCAGGACATACTTCCAAAATCTCTCTCTACTCTACAAAATTGGATAATCTGGAAGAAATGGATGAATTCCTAGACACATACCACCTACCAAAACTAAAGTCAGAGCAGATTAATCTCCTTAAACAACCTCCCCCAAAAGAAAAGTCCAGGATTGGATGGCTTCTCAGCTGAATTCTATCAAACCTTCATTGAAGAACTGAAACCAATTTTTCTCAAACTCTTTCACTTAATCAGAGAACAGGGAATCCTCCAAAACTCCTTTTACGAAGCTGCCATCACCTGAATACCAAAACCAGACAGAGATGCAACAATTCAAAAGAACTATAGGCCTAGATCCCTGATGAAATAGATGCAAAGATCCTGAACAAAATCCTTGCAAGCCAAATTCAAAAACATATCAAAAGCATTATTCACCTTGATCAAGTAGGTTTCATGCCAGGAATGCAGGGAAGGTTCAACATACAGACATTGGTCAACATAATACACCACATAAATAAACTTAATCATAAAAACCACATAATCACATCAATAGATGCAGAGAAGGCTTTGACAAAATACAACACTTCATGATCAAAGTACTAGAGACAATAGACTAGAGCAGTTTATATCTCAATACAATAAAAGCTATATATAAATCACCTTCAGCCCAAATAATACTTAATGAGGAAGGACTCAAGGAGTCCTTCTTTAAGCCTGGAATAACCCTTTTCTCTCATAAGCTGCTCTGGTTGGATTTTTGCTCCAGTGATGAAAGGTAATTGCAATATCCAGGTAGGTAGGCAACCCACCAAGAGCTCACAAAAATGAGATCATGTGGAAGGCAGATTCACAAGACCATTCCAAAGAGTCTGTCTACTTTGGGTATGTCCTGGCAAAAGCCATATTTGGACTCATAGTAAAGAAAACATCAATGGAGTCGTAGTGCTACTAGGACATGTGATGACTAGCCAGGACAGCACTGTGAGACTTTCTAGTCACAAAATGAACAAATAATCTCTCTTCTCCTTCTCTCTCTTTCTTCCCAGAACACTGGAGGACAGAGGCCAGTCAAGGGGAAGTTCCATCACACACAAACCCAGTTCCATGGCCATCAACTTAGAGCAAGAAACTGAAACTGAAGCTTCAGGCAGGATTGACATTATTATGATTCTTAATAGAAGTGAGCTAAAAGTTAAGGAATATTAAAGTTATCCTAATACCCCTCCCATCCCACAACCAAAACATCACAAGTATCTGTCAGTTCTACCTTCAAAACGTAACCATACTTCTTACCACCACACTGCTTCTGTTTTAGTATAAGCTTTCACCATCAGTTCCCTAAAATCATTGCAAAACCTTTGTCCTTTGCATCCTGGCTTCCAACTTTGCCCTACTCTAATCATTTGTAACTCAGTAGATGATCCCATTGAAATGCAAATCAGACCATGTGTGATAGTTAATCTTCTTTATATAACTTGCCTGCATTTAGAATCACTTAGGAAGCACACATCTGGGTGTGTCTGTCTTTGAGGGTTTTTCAAGAGAAGGTTAACTGAGGTGGAAAGAAGACTCATTCTGAATGCAGATGGCACCATTTCATGGGGTGGGGTTCTGGACTGAATAAAAAGGAGAAAGAAGGCTGGAGCCTGCCCCGCTAAGCTTAAGAATATCAGTTCCAATCTCCAGGTCCCACATTTAGCCAGATGCAAAGTGACACAAGGGCGCCATGCCGCATTTGACCACAAGGGGGCGCATGCATCTGGGTTTCATTCACAGCAGCTGAGAGACTGCTGGCGTGCCCATTCTCTATCTGTCTCCCTTCTCTGTCCATCTCTGTCTCTCCAAAAATAAATAAAATAATTTTTAAAAATTAAAAAAAGGAGAAAGCAGAACACCACCATTCATCTTTTTTTGGGGGGAGGGGGATTGGGGTTTTTTTTTGTTTTGTTTTGTTTTGTTTTGTTTTGTTTTGTTTTGTTTTGTTTTGTTTTGTTTTGTTTTGTTTTGTTTGCCTGTGGACACAGTGTGACACAGCAGGACACACATGTTCCTGCTGCCATGATGCCTCTGCCATAATGGACTGTACCCTCAAACTGTCAGCCAAAGAAAATCCTTTCTCCTTTAAATTGCTTTAATCAGGTATTTTGTCCCAGTGATGAAAAAAGTAATTAACACACTGTGCCACTCTCCTATGTAAAACCCTCCCAAGGGTGTCTTACACATAGGCTCCACTTATCCCCACTTCCTTGTTGAGTGCACTCCTATTTCCCAGCTCAACTGGTCTCTCTTATTGTTCTGATCACCGTGTGTGTTTGTGCCTCGGGACCTTTGCACTTGCTTTTGGTGTTCTTTAATTATTTTTGCACATGGCATATGCATGTTGTGTGTGTGTGTGTGTGCATATGTATAGGTATACAAGCATGGGCGCAGGTGCACACACCCCATGTGCACATGTGTGGAGGCAAGAAAAGAGAGTCAATATTCTCCTCTATCACTCTTCTCCATTATTTCTTTTGAGACTCATTCAATGAAGCTGGAGCTGCTGTTTTTTTCCCATCAAACTAGCTGACCAGCAAACTGCAGCACTTTTGCTTCTCTTTCCCCCCACAGGACTGGGGTTACAACAGGCATGGCGATACCAGCTTTTTACATGAGTTCTGGGGATTGAGCTCATGCCTACTTGGGCCTTCTCAGACCCTCATGCTTGCACAACAAGCCTCATTAGTTCTCCCATTTTTGACATTCTCTTTACCTGAGATAGTCTATAGATCAACCCCTGATTTGGTTTCGATATGGTCTACCCTCTAAGGGTTCATGCTTTGAAGGCTTCTGTATCTTTCTTAAACTTCACCTTCCAAGTAAGTCCACCCCAACCATCCTATTTACATTTTGCTCAGCCCTGCAAGTCCTTCACACTCATTCTCCCCATTTTATTCTTCATTTTTCTATTTAGCTCAGTCAAGTTCTAGCCTCACAGGCATGAGGACCTGAGTTCAGTCCCCAGTACCATGCAAAAAATTGTGGGTGTACTGACATATGCTTGCAATCTCAGTGCTGGGGCGCAGACAAGTGAATGTCTGGAGCTTACTGGCCAATTAGTCTAGCATAGTTATTGAGTTCCAGAACAAGGAGAGATGCCGTCTCACAGAGACGGATGGTGTACCTGAGGATGACACACAAGAGTGTCCTCTGGCTTCCACATGCACATATGTTCACATGTTCCTACACACAGGGAGAGAAGGGGGCTGGGGAGATAAGGATCTAATTATGGTTCCCAAAACCCACATAAATGCTGAGCGTGGCAGTGTGCCTGTAATCACGGCACTCAGGAGATGGAAACAGGCAGAACCCTGGGATAGGGTGACTGTATAGCAAAACAGGTCTGCTCTGGGCTCAGAGAAAGACCCTGTCTCAAAAATACAGTGAAGAACAATGGAGGAAGACATGCAACATGACCTCTGGCACATGCACACTCACGCACATGCAGCAGCACACACCCATGAATATGTATACACATATGCACTCAAACAATACACACATACACATGCAAAAAATAAACACAATAAAAGTTCTTTTCATATAACACTACAGAATTTGACCAGTAAACCAATTATCCATTATAGGCTGATACCTAGAAAATACTGGATAAAAGTTGGCTATTATATTGTTCATGGTTATTTCAATGACAGAGAACATTTACCTATGGGACTTCAGGTCAACATAGCACAGAGATACTTGCACATCAATGTTCATTGAGGCACTAATCACAATAGTCACGTCATGGAACCCACCTAGGTGTCCAACAATAGGTGGACAAAGAAAGCGTGATATGTACAATTTTTTCATCATAAAAAGAAAAAATACGTCATTTACAGGAAAATGGATGCAGCTGGAGATAGTTATACTGAGTAAATTAAGCCAGTCTCAGACAAATATTATGTTTCCTCTCATCTATGGTTCCTACATTTTTTTAGATACTTAAAATCATGTATATCTACATGACTTGATAGTAGAAGTGCCACTGGCCTCCTTTAAGAGAACAAAGGAACCTAACCAGGAACGGAAGGAATGAGGAAAGGAAAGGCAGAGGACATGGAGGGATATACTCAACAAACATTATACACTTGTATGGATACAAAAAGTAAATTTCAAGAAGAATGTATGTAATTGAAATTATGGAACAAGCAGAGAGGGCGTTCTGAGAACGGATTCCTCTGTGTTGGCGTCGCATCACTGAGATGTGGAAAGTTCCAGATACCCTCAGTGGGTCCTGGCTGCTGGTCAGGAGTTCAGCTGAGGTTGCACCATTAGTTGCTTTCTCTGTGGATCTCTCCAGAGGTGCTTGGGCTTTGCCACAGCACAGAAACCAGTTTCTAGAAAGGAGTGATTCAACAGGACAAGTCTCAGAATGCAAGAACCAGGCAGCCTCCACGTGTATCATGTTGGCTGGGAGCCTTTGCACACTGTTCGACATGTTGGCCAAGTGGAAAGTCACCAAGGAAAGTGGTCACACCAGGACGTGCACACCAGGAAGATCAGATAATTGGGACAGCTGAGATCACAAGTCACCACAGCCTTCTCAGAAACCTTTTGTACCAAGAATCCACTCAGCATCTCCAATGTGAAATGTAGCCCTTTATCCAAGTATGAATTAATTCAGACCATCCACACCAACAAACTTCACAAAACCCTCACTTAAATGAAAATGACAAATTCTTAATTTTGCCTTTGTCTGAACTCAGTACCATATATATATAAAGGCAACAGGTCATCAAGGGTGGAACAGTCAATAGACAGTCAAGCTGTAAGAAGCAGGAAACGTCTGCATTGTCACAAGGACGAGTACAGCAAGCGAATGATACCTGGTGGTGTATTCCTGCAGGATAGAAAATGTGTCCATCTCATTCTGTGCAACTGGCCATTCACATCAATGTAACAAGCCCAGCACAAGACTAAACAGACCCCAGAATTGACATTCAGACACCAGATTGGCCATTCCAGTCAATGTGACAAGCCTGGCACAAGACTAACCAGAAACCAAAGTGTGAACTTTAAATCTCTTCTTAAAGATCATATGAACTGGCTGTGGTACTACACACCTGTAATCCCAGCGCTCAAGAGGCAGAGCCAGGTACATCCCTGAGTGAGATTTCAAGGCCAGCCTAGACTGCACAATGATTACCAGAGCAGTCAAGGTTACATAGCAAGCCCTTGCCTTAAAATAGAAATAAAAGAAAAAATTTTTTTAAAAAAAGATTTTATGCAGGCCTATACAATTATTATTTCAGAAATAAATGCCACCGAGCTACCAAGGACACATCTTCCCCTAGTATAAATTTAAGTTGGTAGTTGCTGGATAAAATTCAAGGACACTGGTTTTAGCAACAAAATATACACAGAACACCTTCTAGTTGATGAATTACCCTAACCAGTAATCATAGGCACTTCTTAGCATCAGTTATAGGGAGTGATGATTCATCGCATATCTGTAGATTTTAGAAGTACACCCTGAGGGCCATAAGTCTTATTTGTGGGGGGCAGAAGTTGGGAAAATGTAGCTCAAGAAAGAAAATAATTTAGCAACAAATTGGAGGAATGAGTTATTGGAAGGACAAGTTGTTCACACTATTTGTTCCTTAAGTGTCGTTTAAGCTCCCGCTGTGTGTCAAAGTCTGCACTAAGCTCTAGGAGCTAGTAGCAAACGAGACCCAGTTTTCTGCCTTCAAGGATCTTGTGCTCTGAAAAGTGCATCCATGTAAACAATTAACTTCTAACAATAGCATAAACGCTATAAGAAGATAGAAATTAAACATGGAATGCAGAATAACTAGAACCAATGTGGCAGGGATCAGCACACATGCTTGGAGAGTCTGAGAAGGAACCTCTGAGACAGGAACAACAAGAATGAGCTATCTTCTAGATATTCTAAATACCTTCTAAATATTTATGTACACCTGTACCCTAGATGAGTGCTGTTTTCAGCCTTAATGACAGAAGCTTCTTTTTGCCTTGGACAACAGTTAGTGCAGACACACACCTGGTCAAAGTATTGAGAATAAGTCACTTTTTTTTTTTTTTTTTTTTTTTTTTTTTTCTCAGCCTAAATAAGATTTGTATATCACTCCCCTCCAAGACCCGGGGGATATCCCAGAAGAGGGGGTAGAAAGAATGCAAGAACCAGAGAATGAGCAGAAACTGTTATAGAATGCTATCTCCTGCACACACCATGACTGTGATGCTCATGAATTGCCAGCAGCTGTGGTTTACCACACAAGATTGAGCCAGTCAACATTCCAGCATGGATGAGGGAGGCACCCATGAGGCCTGACACCTCCAGAGGTGCTATTGGCAGTTAATGGCCGCTGGGGAAGGAAGGCATGTTCTTGAGTGGTGTAGCTGCTAATAAGTTGCCATTCTCCAGTAATAACCCACCAATGTTCATGCAAGCAATCCGAATTTAAACTCCAGATGTATGTGCCACTTTGTGCACCTGGCTTTCCATGGATACTAGGAAATCGAACCCAGTCTGCCAGGCTTTATAGGCAAGCACCTTAGCCACTTGGCCATCTCTCCAGCCCTTGGCTTAGCTTTGTGATAAGCCTAAAACTACTGTAAAAGGTAAATCCTCACTTTAAAAAAAATACAGGAAGAGTTGAGTGGTAAGGCTGAGGTCAAAGGAAAGAAATGCAGGGCCAAAGGTGGAGTGGTCAATAAGAGAAAGACGGTGGTCAGTATCTGTTAGTCTGCCCAGGATGCCCAGACCCAAAGCACGCAGTGCTACCTAAATCCTCCCTCTTGTACCCTCATCCAATGCATTAACAAGTTCTCCATCGTCACAGTTCAGCCTCCTCCTCTTCCAAGATCAAAGTAGCTTCTGGAGAACCCTTTATCCCATAGGTCTATTCTCAATATAGGAGCTGAGAAATTACTTTAAAACCTGAGCCATGTCTTGCTAAAAATCATGTCTGCACTCAACCCCCCCCCACAAAGGCTCTGAATCTCATCCAGAGTAAAACAACATTCTTACATGACCCAAAAGACACACACACACACACACACACACACACACACACACCCCTATTCCCCTGTTCCTCCTTGTCAGTGTTGATTCATATCCTAGCCCTGCCACCTCCTTGTTACATCTGCATTTCACTGGGAAGGGTTTTGGGCTTCTAGCTCTTTATGTAGGCAACACTCCTGTCTAATATACCCGTATCACCCATTCCTTCACCCCCCCACCGGACCTTTCCCAATGATGCTGTATTTGTAAGTCTTTCCCAACTTCTTTCCAGCAAAGGATGGGATGGTTCATCTTGGTTGCCCATTTTATTGGACTGAAGAACACCATAGCAATTATAGCACACTTCTGGGCATATCTGTGAGAGGGCTCCCAAGAGACAGCTAAGTGAGGAGTGTGGGCAGCACCACCCACTAGGCTAGGGGCCCAGTGTAATAACAGGGCAAGGAGAAAGACGCCCACCAGCACACATGTTCACTCTCTTCCTGACAGCCAGCAGGTGAGCAGTCTCAGCCACAAGTTGCCACTGCAGTGATATTCTGCCTCACTTCAAGCCCAAAGCAATGGACCCAGCCATGCATGCTAAACATCTGGAATGTAAGCAAGATAAATCCTCCCTCCCCTTATAGTTGAAGTTGTATTTCTCAAGAATGTGTCACAGTGACAACCACAGACCCATAACGACCAACAACGGCCAGGCAAAGATTTGCTGTGTCTTTTCCTTTTGTTATTTTTCTCCATAGCACTTGTTACTTATTAGCATTTTGTGACTACATTAGTTTGTTACTTTCTTGTCTCATGAGGCTTGCCTCCTACAGAGGAAAGATGGGCACACCTACAGAGGTAAACATGGGAAAGAATCTGAAAAGTGAGAGACCAGGGCAGCCGGCATGCTTCCCAGCACAGTTCTACCACGAACCTTGAGAAACGATGGTATATTTTATTTTATTTTTTTATTTTATTTTATTCCATCCTAGGGTCTCTCATCGACCTGGAAGGAAGTTCTCAGGGTGGCCTCTGGTGATTACTGTGCACTGCTTGGCCAGTAATTGATGTATATTTTATATCTTTGATTTGTATTTGACTTTTAAGTTCACTTGCTTAATGAAAACTTTATGAACTAAATTAAGTGTTTGGCATGTGTGGAGTTAATTATAAACCCTAACAAAGTCTGGACAGTCAAAGTTGTTTGTCTTTCGGTTGGTTATTTCAGGATGTCTTTCCTCGGTCACTGCAACATGACATCAGAAAGGAAAGACATACCAGCCTCTCCCCTCTACATACCAGCCTCTGCCCTCCACATACAAGTCTCCACCATCTCAAAGACTTGACTACAGAATGATTGGTTATGATAGACTGATTTACCCCACCAGAGCGAACTGCAAACAAGCTGACCATGTTTTCAGAAGACATCAATTTGCTAACACTAAGACATTATAAGCAAAATGAGAAATCACTCACTTTTATCCCAGTGTTTCAATAAAAATGTGAACTAGCTTAAAGTACTGTTGCAGTCAGGTTTGCATTGCTGGCAGAAATCACCTGACTAAAAGCAGCTTGTGCAAAAAAAAAAAAAAAAAAAAAAAAAAAAAAAAAAAGGTTTATTTTGGCTTACAGTACAGGCTTGAGGGGGAAGCTCCATGATGGCAGGAAAAATGATGGCATCAGCAGAGGGTGGACATCACTCTCTGGTCAACATAAGGTGGACAACAGCAATAGGAGAGTGTGCCAAACACTGGCAAGGGGAAGCTGGCTATAATACCCATAAGCCTTCCCCCAACAATGGTAGACCTCCAGGAGGTGTTAATTCCCAAATTGCCATCAGCTGGGAACCTAGCATTCAGAACACCCAAGTTTATGGGGGACACCTGAATCAAACCACCATATTCTGCCCCTGGCCCCCATAAATGATAACCGTACATGATGTAAAATGTAATGCATTCATCCAACTTTAAAAGCCCCCATTTTTTTTATCAATCCTAATGATGTTTATACATCCCCATAATCCAAGGTCTTTTAACTGAGCCATAATTCCAAAAATATCCCCCAAAACCCATAATGGCACAGAATAAACATTCACACTGCAAAGGATGGCATTGGGCAAAGCAAAGAAATATTCAACCAATACAAGATTTTAAAACAACCAGGGCAAACCTCAAACTCTGTAATTCCAATCCAACAACTAGTCAATGACAAATCTCCAAGTCCGATAATTCTAACCAGCAACAAGTCTCTGGAGTTCCAATTCCGCCCCTCCAGCCAGGCTACTCACAGTCCTGGAAAACTTCATCTGGGGCCGGCAGCTTTCCTCAGATGCCGGCATCTCCACTGGGTCTCCACTGCAACCCACAGTCCATCCTCATGGCCCCATGGGATCTCCATGCAGGCAACCAGCAAACCTGCTTCACACTGCCCATGGCCATTTCCAAAACACAAGACAGCGTTGCAAACTCAATGACCCTCTCTTTCCTGCATTTCTTATACTCCACAATACCAGGTAGAGTGCCAATTTGTTAATCCAGGGGGGAATAAATCAGACTTTGAAGAACAGGACACTCCTTCAGCATTCAGGCCCCTTCAAAAGAGTCTGCCTTCTTCCTGTTGCCCCAGAGCAGGTCAGCTGGCCCAATCTCAAAGGTTGTAATCTCTCAATTGCAGCTGAATGGGCAGAGTTCACCCAAAGATTTCATTTTTTCTGTGCCATATCTCTCTGCTCACACCAGTTCATTTCGACGCAAAGCAACCCTGCACAACTTCTCAGGACACTGACATAACAGCAAACTTCTCACACAAACTGCTAGCCCAGTCCAAGTAAAGCTTTTTCTCACCCTCATAAACCAAACCTCACAGTCCATAGTTCTTACTGCATTCAGGTCTTTCAACTCTGACCAGAATAATCCATCAGGCTGTACTTACAGCACTGCAAGGTGTCTCTTATTCAAAGGTTTCAAATCCTTCCACATTCCTCTTGAAAATCAGCTCCAAAAGGCCAAAGCCACACAGTCAGGTTTCTAGCAGCAATCCCACTCCTCGGTACCACTTTACTGTTGAGTCAGGTTCGCATTCCTGGCAGAAATCACCCGACTAAGAGCAGCTTGTGGGGAAAAAAAAAAAGTTTATTTTGGCTTACAGGCTCAAGGGGGAAGCTCCATGATGGCAGGAAAAACGATGGCATCAGCAGAGGGTGGACATCACTCTCTGGTCAACATAAGGTGAACAACAGCAACAGGAGAGTGTGTCAAACACTGGCAAGGGGAAGCTGGCTATAATACCCATAAGCCCGCCCCCCAACAATATTCTGCCTCCAGGAGGTGTTAATTCCCAAATTGCCATCAGCTGGGAACCTAGCATTCAGAACACCCAAGATTATGGGGGACACCTGAATCAAACCACCACAACTACATTGAGCAAACAAACTAAACTATGTAAGGCTTTTACAAACAGTGCCACTCAACAAAGAAAAATACACTTATTTCTTCAAATAAGTAGCCCCACTATTTTCATTTTTACCTGTAACTATGGCTAACATCATAGGGCATTACAGGAAATCTTGGGATACTGCACTGAACCACTTGAGGATGTGACAAGAATTACAGATTTTGTGATATTTTAGCATTGGTCCAAATAGTAGAAAGAAACTCCCTCCCTAAATAAGAAATGATATGCTCGGATCCTTTGGCATGGAGCAACAGTAAAAGTGGCTTCTGTGTTGTGCTGTGTAGCAACAAATCAGACAAAAAGTTCAGGTTCAAAGCTTCCCATTACAGCTATCAAGGTCTTTACTCGGTTTGTTTCTATGGGAACTACAAAACACCAGCACATGACTGTCACAATAGACTACCCCTGCATCTCCACACACACCAAACCTAACCAACCATTTGGAGGAAGTCATCCTGGCATTTTTATCTATAAGTCCATCCTTTGCTCTCATATTTTCTAAATTAAGGCTACATTTAACTAGCACTCTTTTTCCTCGAGCTGTGATCACTTATCGTGATACAGTTCTAGAAACAGACCTAGAGAACAGACTAGTTCTAGAAATGGGACCATGAATATATGTTTAAGCATTTGTGTTCACATGTGTGTTTAATATGTGGATTTCTAATCACAGGCAGAAGTATGATTTGTGTTCCGCTGTATCCAGAGGAGAAAAATAATTGCATCCTACTTCACACCCTTTACTAAAATATGCCCGAGAGAGCCCGAGACCACCCTAGTTTGACTGTCCAGAAGTCAGGTAAACAGTTGGACATGGCCATGCATGTCTGTAACTCCAATACTGTAACGAGCAGAAACCAGAGTATCCTCCAGGGCGAGCAAGTAGCAAGCTCTAGAATCAGAGACTCCATCACAAGACAGGTGAGTAACAGAAGGGAACACCTGTTCTCCTCTGGTCATTGCAGGTGAGCACATAAGCAATGCATCAATATATACATGTGCATATACCACGCCACACACACTACACACACACACGCGCACACACACACACACGTGCACGTACATACACACACAAAATAAGTTCTAAATTAGATTTTATATTACTTTAGGAGGGAAAATGAATTCCTAAACATTATATACAGGGGAAATTGATAGGACTGACATATAAAATCTTATAATTATTACATAAAATGATCAGTAGGAAGACGGCTTAGTGGATGAAAGCCTTTGCTGTGCAAGTATGATGACCTGAGTCGAGATCCTCAGGGCTCATGTAAAGCTAGAAGCAGTCAGCAAGTCTGAATTCTTAGCCCTCCTCTAGTGAGAGAGAGGTGGAGGCAAGAGAATCCTGGAAGCTCATAGGCCAGCTAACCTACTGTGCGCAACAGCGAACAACACAGAGACCCTGCCTCAAACAAGGGGGAAGTTGAGAACCAACACCTAAAATTGGCCTCTGATCCCCACATGTGCACTGTGCACACACATACCTGCACTCACACACAGACAGACACATATATCTATATACATGTCATACACACACAAAGATTTTAAAAAACATAAATAAACCGGATGTGGTGGAGCACATCTTTAATCCCTGCACTTGGGAGGATTATTGTGAGTTTCAAGTCAGTTTGAGACTACATAGTGATTTCCAGGTCAGCCTGACTTGGGTGAAACCCTACCTTAAAAAAATCATAAATAAAAGTTAAAAGCAAATATGAAACTAGGGACAAAAACACATATATGTGACTAACAAAAAATTTTACATCACTATCTGGGCAGAAAAATTGGCTCATATGTAACAAGATGCTCATTAATAAAATAAAGCCTTGGCCTCCCTTTTAAAAAGAATGGGAACAAAGATAGTGCATGTGGAGGCTGGGAAGATGGCTCAGAAGTTAAGAGCACACACATGAGGGCCTGAGCGGGCCTGATTCACTCCCAGTTAGATTCCCTAACACTTGCCATGTAAACAGCTTGTCATGGCCGTAAGTGCCTATGATCCCAGTCCTGTGGGAAGCCAAGATTGGAGACTCACTGAGGCTCGCTGGTCAGCTAGTGTCCAGAAGAAAATGGCAGCTCCCTGGGTTCCGTGAGAGACTCTGTCTCGAGGAAGCCATGCAGATGAGTTTCACAGGACACCAGCGCTCTCCTCTGGCTGCCACATACACATGTATGGGTGGGAGCATCTGTACACATCTATGTATATACCATGTACACACCATGCACATCACACATATCACACACACACACACACACACACACACCCCAATTGTGCTTACTAGCAGGTATTCATCCTTCATCTGAAAACCTCAATAATAATGCTGAGTGTACACATGAATGCATTTGTGCAACTTTTCTGGCTGACCAGGATTATCCAGTCTGCAACAGAAAGCTTGCTATCCTAGGAAGTGCTCCTGACCTGACAAGATGGGATATTTTATCACTGACACACACATGTGGAATAAGGGACTTGAAGACTGGACCACAAGTCCTTCATAGTATATAGTTCAGGGAAAGGAGAGTTTTATAGGTTGCTTCATTTTTTGTACATATTTTTATATTTAACTTTTTCCATATATAAATGTATTCACTTCATAACAAAAGTATATTTATTCAATTTGATATTTTTTAAAATGTACATAACTATAGGATATTAATATTTGTTGAAATCTTCCCAAAATATAGGCTGAGCAAAATATTAGGAGCCAGGTGTGGTGGCACACGCCTTTAATCCCAGCACTTGGGAGGCAGAGGTAGGAGGATCACCATGAGTTAGAGGCCACCCTGAGACTACAAAGTGAATTCCAGGTCAGCCTGAGCTAGAGTGAGATCCTACCTCGAAAAACCAAAAATATATATGTATTAGTAATTTATATAATAAGTGAAAATATTCTGGCATCCAAGACATGGTGGTATAAATTTGCCATAACTATAGAAATGCTGCCTGGGCCTCTATTTTTATGACTTGACAATTAGCATGGGAAACACAAAGCAAGTGGTTTCATAAAAGGCTATTGCAGGGCTGGAGAGATGGCTTAGCTGTTAGGGCACCTGCCTGCCAAGCCTAAGAACCTGGTTCCAATCTCCAGGTCCCACATTTAGCCAGATGCAAAGTGACGCAAGGGCGCAATGCCGCTCTTGACCACAAGGGGGCACACACATCTGCATTTCATTCACAGCAGCTGAGAGACTGCTGGCGAGCCCATTCTCTATCTGGCTCCCTCTCCCTGACTCTGTCTGTTTCTGTGTCTCTCTCCAAAAATAAAAAAAAAAAAAATAAAAAACGCTATTGTACAGCTGTACAATACAGCTGTACTGGCATGCAGTATTTTTAGTGCTGTCAGGAAAAACTGAAGATTCTGTGTATCTGATTCATTTAATAATGATATGTGTGATGTCATGATTTCATTCAGTGTTCAGACTGTCCATTGACTGTCAAGATTGTGCACTGAGGTTGTTGACAACATGACACATTTGGTAAATTTATATTTAAAGCAATATTTTTAAATATAATTCACTTAAAATTTGAAATGGTCTAATTTTAAACTTATATGTTAAACGAGGTGTGCATGAGTGTGTGCGTGCATGTGTGCATGTATGTCTGGGGGGGGTCTAAGAACTTTGTTGCGAACAAAAAGGATGTTCCATGGTTCTTTCAATACTCCAGTCTCATGGGGACTGCAAGTTGCATGGAGCACAGATGTGGAAGGAGGACAAGCGGCTGCAGGCAGCCTTTTCTTCTGACTGGAGAAGCTCTGCCATGTACACAAAGGCTCGCCAGTGCTAGCAGGATCCACTTGAATGCCCTTACTCTCTGCTGGGAAGTTGTTGATGGCCTCACGAATGCCTTCCCAGTTGCTGTAGTTTGGAATGTTTCCACATGAGATTTAGAATATCTCAGTTGTAAAAAGAAAATATATATTATATATTTCTGAACACCATAAGAATACATCTTCTCATGTCCTAACCTGCTTCTTAGAGCTAAGCTTGAAAGAGAGATCAGAGAGAGGGAAAGAGCAGGACAGGGAGGAAGAGAAAAGAGAAAGAACTCCGATGTTTAGCATCACTAGAAACCTGGGCCTTCTGATTTAAACAACTCACCTACATTACAAGAGCAAATTTAGCCACAGTTCTAGAAGCATTTAAACACTGCCTTTATAATGGAGGCTCATACTCTGGCTTTTACATGGTATCACCCCACCTGCCTCAAGAGAATCAGCTGTGTTTATCACTTTTGGCCGTCGTTAGCCGGCCCAAATCACATATGAGGGACCGCATTAGTGCTGAATAAATTCCTCTCTGGCTTTGCTAGAGACAAAAAGTCTCTTTTTAACAATTGCAGCTAATCAAAAACAAATTGAGCTTTGGCCTTTATTGCTTTCAAAAACAAAACACAAGCTGAGAATACTCCCGAGAACAGTCTTCCTCTATTGCCATAAATGCATGTCCCAGGTCGCCCTGCTCTTTTGCTCCTGTATCCAATTCCCCAACCCTTCCTCTCCATCTGCAGAGGGAAAGACAATGCTAGCAGGTTTAGAATTTTTGTAAAGAATTCACGATAAACTTACTTTATATTGAATCTTGGGATTTTTCTAGACTCTAAATGAGTTGTATATGGAAATCAACACAAATGAGACACAACATCACAGCAGCAGTGTGTCAGCAGGAAGATAGTCACCGGAACCCAGGAACCTTCACACAGGCTGGCAGAGGTCACCAAACTGGTGACACAAAGTCTGAACCGGAAATTGCTAGACAAAGTGAAACAACGAGACTGTAAGTCTGTACCCACCATGAAGTGCTAGGGCTCTTGCTAACTCAGGAACCCAAGACTGGGTCACCAGGCGATGTGGGCAGTTGACCTGTTATTTTGTTGTTGTTGTTGTTGTTTTCCATCAATACATCTTGCTAACTCAGAGCCCGGATTGCCTCAGTGTTCTCAATGTTACCAATATTATTTTAGGCCAACTACCTCATCTTTCTTCCCTCACTCCTTCCAGTCTGTTAGGTAGTCCTAGACATTTCCTGTTCCCTAACTTGTGTGGTCATGGGCTCTAACTGCCTCCCATCATGCATTCTGCTCATGTTGCTGCCTCTGTCCCTCCTGTGTCATCTCACACCTCCCACCCTCCCTTAATCTATCATTGGCTCATGCTGGAGAAATGGCTTGCAGTTAAGGCATTTGCCTGGGAAGCCAAAGGATGTTCAATTCTCCCTGCACGAGGAGCACATGTGTCATCTACACCGTCCATTCTCTGTCCCTCTTCTATCTCTGTCTCTTAATCTATCACTCTCTGCTTGCAAATAAGTTAATTAAACAATTTAAAAAAAAAGAATGGACATTTCCTGTTTTATTCAAATCAAACTGATTATTCATTATTTGGATTTTTTTAATTTTTATCTTTTGAGATCAGCTCTCATGAGGCCCAGTCACCCAAATCTGGCCAGAACTCACTCTTAGCCAAAGAGAACCTTGAATTCCCAATCTTCCCGTTTTCACTTGCTGAGTGCTGGGGTCAAGCCCCGAGGTTCATGCATGCTAGTTGGCATGCTAGTTGGCATGCTAGCCCCAGTGATAGGGGTGTTTACTCTGCATTGTTTCTCCCAGCATCAAACACCCTTCACATGCAGCTCTAGTAGCAGAAGCACCCACCTTCTGCTTGTTCTCCTGTGAGCTTGCCTCATGCCTCTCTCTGAGCCAGAAGTGACAGAGGGTAGCATTGCCCTTGAACTGCTTCATTCTGAGCCCCATAGAAGATTCTGGCCACACAGAGGGAGGTCTGTATTCAGCTCAGACTACAAAGAGGTGAGTTCTTTCCACCAAAGCCATTTCAAACTAGTGCTGAGAACTAGGCAATGGACAGGCATCCTCACTGCACATGGGGACTGAAAGGTACACAGAGTGCTGAAGCACAGCTGACCCATTCAGGAAGCACAACGCAGAGTGCAGCACTGACCGACAATATCCCAGCACTCTTTAAAAATATTTATTTATGGGCAGGAGAGATGGCTTAGGGGTTAAGGCTCCTGCCTCCTAAGCCTAAGAATGCTGATTCCAATCTCCAGCGGTTCCAATCTCCAGGTCCCACGTTGAGCCAGATGCAAAGTGACGCAAGGGCGCAATGCCACACTTGACCACAAGGGGGTGCACGCATCTGGATTTCATTGTCAGCAGCTGAGAGGCTGCTGGCACACCCATCTCTATCTGTCTTCCTCTCCCTCTCTCTCTCTGTCTCTCTCTCCAAAAAAAAAAATTTTATTTATGAGTGTGTGTGTGTGTGTGTGTGTGTGTGTTTGCTGCTGCTAACGAATACCAGGAGGCATGTAGTAGTTTATATGCCTGGTTTAACTTGGGTACTGGGGAACTGAACTGGAACCAGCAGGATTTGCAAGCAAGTGAACCACTGAGCAATCCCCAACCTCTCTTATTAGCTTTGTAAGAACACCTGATGTGACAGTTACGTTCTATTGTCAACTTGCTCAGATTAGCAATCAAGTAAGAGGCATCTTGTGGACGGGTCTGTGAGGGTGTTTCCAGGAAGGACTGATGGAAGGAGGAAGACCTTCCTCCAGAGGAGGTGGCCCATCTGGTGGTAGAAGAAGCTCCAAGAGAGCACAGGGCCTTTTGCCTGGCTGCCCTCGCTACTCGCTGGGCACACATCTACCCTGTTGCTCCCTCATGGATTGGGCAGCTTCTGGGTTATCTAATACTCCAATCTACACTTGGCTATTATTGGACTGCCCAGCCTGTATTCTTCATGCTAATCTAACTAGTTCCATCTATAATAAGCCTTTTATTGATTCTGTTCCTCTGGAGAATCCTGACTGATACACGTAGAGTGAAAAAGAACCTTTCCTTTAAAATCAGCTAAGTGTTCATAATTTAAAGAGTGGACCGGGGGTAGTTGCATAAGTAGACTAGTTACCTTCTGTGCTGAGTTAGCCAGCCTTTGAAGATGGAAAAACATTCGAAGGCATGTCACAGCACAACTGTGGCAGAGCAAAGTCCACAGCCTGGAAAAACAAGATTTCAGACAAGAGTCTCCTGCCTACTCTGGTTAGAACTATCATAGTTTATGAATGAGAAAGACTGAAGATGGCAATCATGATCCACCATACGCTCTGTATAGCTCTAAGGGATGAATTTGGAAAAATCTGCAATAAACTGCATAGAGTTCACATTTCAGAGTATGAACACAGCCATTCTCAATAAGTCCTTTTGCTGAATTCTTGTGCCTCTCCCTCTCTGGGGGGAGAGGGTAGGAGACCCTATCTGTCATTGACTCCTAGAGAAGGCTAACTACTCAACCAATACATTGAACACCAAATCATGGCAATCCACATGTATTTCTTTATATATAGAGAGAACATTAGTGATGCATATTTGTATACTTCTTATTGTACATATGTACTGATCTTTATTTCATTCCTTATTTTAAGCTAAAAAATAACTATATAGATTATAGGGAAACAAAATGTATATACCATATCATTGTCCTCCAAGATCTAGCAATGCAGTAAGATAAACCAAGTAAGTTGTGAATTAAACTTAGAAATAGTTCAGGGCCGGTGGCAATAGCTTGGACAAACTAAGGGGAGAACTCCAGCTGTTGTCATACATGCAGAGAGAAATTGACTTTCTTTTCTCATACATGCAGAATGGAATGATCTTTCTTTTGCCATAGATGTAGAGAGAAATTGACTTTCTTTTGTTATACAAGCAGAATGGAATTATCTTTCTAACAGAATCTTCAAGAATGTTTTGGGTCTAGCTCATCCACCTACACAAAATATGGGAATTTGGGTGTTGAGTCTGGGACATGATGTTTCATCCAAGGAGATTGAGAAGACTGGGGGAAAACAAGGTTACATGACCACAAACACCCAAGAAGCAACAGCCTTGGGAGGAATTTAAATTGGGTTATTGCAGACCACTCAGGAACCATTCAGTAGCCTTGGCTAGGAATGGAGGGAGAAAGGTTAACAACGGATAGGGAATATAGATGCCAGAAAAGCACCTGTCTTCAGAAATTGAGGAAGCTGGGCGAAGTGAACACATTGAACTGAGGTCAGACAGAACCTTGGACCATTTTCCAACTCAAGTAAAGTAGTTGTTGAAGCAGGGGGTTGGGAAGATGGCTCAGTGGTAAGAGCACCTGCTGTGCAAGCATGAGTTATATCCCCAGTATTTATGTAACAAAAAAAAAAAAATCTGTGCATGGCCATACATGAGGAGAGAGCTAGAGACAGGAAGATCTCCGAGGCTCACTACTCAGCCAGTCTAAGCAAAAAATGAGTTCAACTTTCAGCCAGGGGCTCTTTCTCAGGGGAATAAAGCAGATGAGCAATAGAGGAGGACAGCTGTTCTCCTTGTCTGGCCTCTGCACATGTGCACATGAGACACGTATATCTGCAGACATGCATGCACACATAGACACAGAAATAGTTGTAGCAGATTTTATAGAAAGAATGCACTCTTGAATTTTAGTGGAGCCGGGTGTGGTGGCGCACGCCTTTAATCCCAGCACTCGGGAGGCAGTGGTAGGAGGATGGTTGTGAGTTCGAGGCCACCCTGAGACTACATGGTTAATTCCAGGTCAGCCTGGATCAGAGTGAGACCCTACTTCGCAAAAAAAAAAAAAAAAAAAAGAATTTTAGTGGGATACGCTCTTAAAGGGGCTCACTGAACTGAACTTATACTCCTTCCTCCTACCAAGTCAGACTATTTCCTACCACAGACAGAGGAGTTGGCAATTCTCAAGTTTAGCCAGACCAGACCCTTAAATTTTTTGGTCCCCATATTTTGTGTGTGTGTGGCTAATGCTGACGCTGTGGGGTTCTTGGAACCTTTGCTAACACACACTTTGGGATTAGGGTGAAGAAGGGAGTCTTGTACACCAATCGCTGAGCTGATCAACCACTGCTGCCACCACTTCTTTCTGTGACCACACTACATAGTTCCTAGTCACATTTCATTTGAAAGATCTTGACCCTAAATGTTGCAGATTAGCAAGCCAAGAATGGGCTCGAATGGTCCAAATTCCTATATCTAGTCAACCACCCCCCAGGCATGTCGATTAGATAGTAGCATAACTGGAAGATAAAACCATAAATATCTCTTCGGATCACATTTAATAGTTTGCAGGGCTCAGCAATTGGTGGGATAGTGGACTGCATGGCTACCTTCTCCTTATATCATATCTTCTCATATGCATTCTCCACCTTTCATAACTGCTGCCTCATTTCAAAAAAATGTGTCATTTTAAGCTGGGCATGGTGGCACATGACTTTAATCCCAGCACTCAGGAGGCAGAGGTAGGACAACTGCCATGAGTTCAAGGCCACCCTGAGACTACATAGTGAATTCCAGGTCATCCTGGCCTAGAGTGAAACCCTACCTCTAAAAAACCAAAACAAAAAAAAATTAATTAAAATAAATGTCATTATATATATTTAAAAACATTGGAGAGAATAGGGATGGAAGGAACATAACTCAAAATAATAAAGGCTATTTATAATAGTAGTTATAATTAATAACTTGAAGCATTCCCATTTAGCTCTTAGAACAAGACAAGGGTGCCATTCAACATAGTTCTTGAAGTCTTAGCTCAAGCAATAAGACAAGAGAAACAAATAAAAGAGATACAAAATGGTAAGGAAGAATTCAAAGTAGCCCTATTTGCAGCTAGCGCAGTGCCACAATGTTTGAGAGCTAAAGGAACCCCCAAAAGTCCTTGATTCACCAAGTGATTAGTCATAATGCTCAGCCAATCTAGAAGACCACTTCAGACATCAGACAGTAATAGACTCAAGTGGCAACAGGGGTGTTTCTCTCACCCAGGTTGTAGTAAAATGGCCAAAAAACCTAGATGTAAATGGACCCAAAGCTTGTAAGAGCATTGTTATGAATCAGTGTGTTTCTTAAAATTCATATGTTGAAAGCTTTATGCCAGTGAAAAACTATTTAATGACAGGACCGTTCGAGGTGATTGGAATAAACCTATACAGTTATCACAAGAGCCAGCTATCTCAGGACTGAGTTCCCGACCCTCTAGTCTAGCCTGCTTGCTCTCTTGCCTTTCTACCTTCTAACACGGGGGAGGATGCAGCAAGGAGACTCTCACCACATGCTTGTCCCTGAACTGAGTCTTCCCATTCCCATGGAATGATGGGAAGTCTATGTTCCTTATAGATTAACCAGCCTCAGCTATTCTGTTATAACAGCACAGAATGGTCTGAGTCATACACCAATCTAGTCAAAATGGTATGAATTCATTCTGGGAATTATAGTGTTGGAAAAGTAGGCAGGTCAGTATGCAGAAGGTCTTTGTTTCTAGGGTATGTTTACACAGACCTCACCTGTGAGTGAGTTACATAGGTCAAGGGTTAGTGCACGGAAGCAGCGTTAAGCTTCATTATGGTGGCAGGAAGAGTGCAATCAGACAGTTGAAACCCCATTCTGATGGGACAGTCACTTGGAAGTGCTATGAAGATTATGCCACAGGCTTTTGAGGGGGAAAGTTTACCACTTGTTTTTCTAAAAACCAGATTGTAATATCTCTGGAAAAACTCTTAGGAATAATCTGGGTCATGTCAACCTTATGGCTTTCACAGATGTAGACAAAAAATGGGAGACAGAGTTTTGTCGTGTGGGGGATTTTGGCAAAAGGATAGAATTGTGATTAAATTCAGTATTGGTAAGGTTTCGGTTTTTTCTCTATAGAAAAGGAATTCCACACAGCCAATGAAGCTTGCATTGGTAGCAGACATGTCATTGTTCCTGCTACTGAGTGAACCCCATTAAGGGCCTCCACCATGTCCTGCAGGCTGACAAGCCAGTAGTTCCACTAAGCCAGAACAAACCAGCTCTTGAGAGGACTTACAGCATTTGAAGAACATTAGAACAGACCTAAGAGAAACTGGCAAGGGGCAGTATAACGGATCCTCTACTTGCTCCTGTACTGCGGCTGCAAGTTCCTGAGGTCAAGGTCTTCACCTTGCTCCTGTTGTGTCCCCAGTACTCAGCACTTATCACCCTGCACTCAGTGAATACTTACTGTTGGATTAAACACAGCTCATAGCAATCTTCCTCAAAATATTTGTTCACCTCATAGTGGTTGTTGGCGGGAGTTGTGGGAAAATAAAAATGTCGGATTAATTTTTGCAATGAATCTAAATAAAATTAAAAGAGTCACAATCTCTATATGCCTGCTTATCCTTCTATCAACTGGAATTGGAGAGTAGCATATTTGATTAGCACCCATAGAATGTTCAAGAATAGTAAATGACAGGTAATTATGGAAAATATTTACAGCAGCCTTTTTGCTTCCTAGCAGGGTAAAAGAAGGTCGTGCAAGATCTTATTAGGCTGATTAGACTCCCTAGATTTGAGCTCTTTGAGAGCAGAGATTGGGTCTCTTCTCCTGAGCGCCAAGCACATTACTGACATCAACAGACCATGTTCCCAAGGTGCCCACAGTGCCCATGCTCACCATTCTTTCTTGCCAAGTAAAGAGTGTGGGGTGGATTTAAGGAAGCCTCTGATAACCAGAAGTAGAGAGGATTGCAGGGGAGAACTAAAGAGAATTCAGGGAGAAATTATAGCAATGCCATGGTTCTGATGAAGGGAAAAAATAAGAATCTCAGACTAGTGAATAGACAGAAGTAATACAAGGGTAAATAAAGCTGGGCATGGTGGCACACATCTGTCATCCTAGCACTCAGAAGGCTGAGACAGGAGGATTTTGAGTTCAAGACCAGCCTGCACTAAATAGCAAGAGTCTGTCTCAAAGAATAAATGCCAGGGAAATATCTCAGTGTATTAAGTGCTGGCCTTGTGAGTAGAGAGCTGGAGACAGAACCAGAATTCATGTGAAACAAAACTCCAAGCATGCTGGCTTATGCTTGTAATCTCAATGCTGAGGAAGTGGATCTTGCCTGCCAGCCCATCTAGTCGACTTGAGTAGTATACAGATCTTGTCTCAGAAGAGGTGGATGGTTCCCGAGGAAGGACACCCAAGGTTGTCTTCTGGTCTCCATACATCTGTGCTCCTGCACACACACATGTGTCCACATCCCCCCAGACACGTACAAAGACAAGGGAAATGAAAACACAACAGCTTGCTAATAGTGAGTACTTCACTTACCTGAATGTACAATAGATTATGATATATATGAAAAGATGAAGAGCAAAATATTGAATCTGAAGGAGAATTCAAAGACAGGGCTTCTCATCTTAAACGTACACTCTGCCTTTCCATTAATGTTATGCTGGTCCCCAAGATATAAGAATAATAACTCAATATTGAGAGTTTATTATGAGCTCTGATAATGCCTAAGTTTTATATATTTAAAACCTCATTTCCCCTGAATAAAGCAGTGATGTCATGAGTTCAAGACGCAGAAGTCTCCATGGTTTCAGAAACCATGCATCACAACCTGGCTGAAAACGCACCATAATGAATAACAGTACTGTCATTTGGCTGAATTCTCCACCTTCCACAGCATGGGAGTGCTTTGAGGAACTGGTAAATGCTAATGCCCACTCCCAACAAAAACTTATCTATTTTATCTATTGGCAATGTTTTTTTCATATATACAAAACATGTGTTTTTTTTTTTTTTTAAGTTTTTCGAGGCAGGGTCTCACTCTAGCCCAGGCTAACCTGGAATTCACGCTGTAGTCTCAGGGTGGCCTTGAACTCACTGTGATCCTCTTACTGCTGCCTCCCGAGTGCTGGGATTAAAGGCGTGCACCACCATGCCCGGCAAGCTGTGTGTTTTCATGAAATGTAAACAATTTAATTAAAGGTCACATATGAAAAATTTCAACAAGAAGTTGAATTTTACTTGGCTCAAATTTTAAAAAATGAAATTATAGCAGTGATTTCTGTCAGGAAGATGTTTGACATCTGATCTTTTCTTTATCCGTGCTAGAAAACACAGAGCTACATTCACACTAGGCAAACACTCTACCACTGAGGCACACCTCTACCTCCCACATTAGTTCAATTTTGACTTCCCTTTAAGAAAACCACTGGCACGAAAAATTCCAATACACAAGATTTTGTGGTAGTCAGTGGAATGAGACTTCTACGGTTCACTGTGTCAGTCGAGTTCAAGCTCATGTGGAGCTGATAATGCCTATGCTCTGAGTTGGATGAATGCACCATCATTTCTTTGGTCAATGAGGTGAGTTAAGTAAAGTCTACATCCTTGGTATTTTCCTTGAAGATGACAAGAATGACCAGTGGAGGACTGGTCAGTAAATAACCTCTCACCCATGACTCGGCCTGCAATCCCAATTTAAATCAGTAGGTTGAAAATAAATAAGTAAAGAGGGAATGGAAGTTAGATGAAATCTAATGGGAAGAAGAAGGGTTTTAGTGGGAGAGGAAAGAGGAAGAGAGAGGATAAATGTGGGGATCAAAATGCATTGTCATGATACATGTATGAAACTGTCAAAAATAAAATAATGAAGCCGGGCATGGTGGCACACGCCTTTAATCCCAGCACTCGGGAGGCAAAGGTAGGGGGATCACCATGAGTTCGAGGCCACCCTGAGACTACATAGTGAATTCCAGGTCAGCCTGGACCAGAGTGAGACCCTACCTCGAAAAACCAAAAAAAAAATAAAATAATAAAAATAAATAAAATAATGTAAACAAAGAAGCAATCAAACCTAAGAAATCATAAGACTCATAAGCAGAGGCTTTAACGCTTATGTTGGCATGAATGATCGCTTCCATCTTCCTCCTTTCTATCCACTTCCATACCCGTGTCTTTGCCCATTTCTAGCCATCCCCAACCCTGGTTTCTCTGTTCCTTGGACCTGCCAGCAAGCACCCTGCTCCCACTGCAGTCAGGAAGGACAGCAAGCCAAGTGTGAAGTCTAAGCGCTCACACAGGAAGCACCTGGGCACACCCTGGTGGACTATATGCCATCCTGCTCCATCTCTGAGGCCACTATGAGCAAACCAGATGGGCTACTTTGACAGTCACACTTGTCCCTATGAGAAAACGCTGTCCAACTACCACAGATTCCATAAAAAGTGAGTTTAAGATTACAGTCCGGGCTGGAGACATGGCTTAGGGGTTAAGGCGCCTGCCTGCTAGGCCTAAGAACGCTGGTTCCAATCTCCAGGTCCCACGTTTAGCCAGATGCAAAGGGACACAAGGGTGTAATGCCACACTTGACCACAAGGGGGTGAACACATCTGGATTTCTTTCACAGCAGCTGAGAGACTGCTGGCACGCCCATCTCTATCTTCCTCTCCCTCTCTCTCTGTCTCTCTCCAAAAAAAAATAAAAAAATATTACAGTCCGCTCAGAGTCCAGCTCTGCTTGTCTGTGACATCACTTGCTGTGGGGGAGCAGAGCCTAGATCCAGAGGCATTTTATCTCTAAGAGGAAGTTGTATGGCTTATAACTATCCATGTCTTAACAGTGGTTAATGTTAAAAGAAGCAAACCTAGAAAGCAAAAGGCTTCTAGACAATTCTGCTTTTACCATTGCCAAACAGTCCTCCATTTTATTTTCTTCTTATTTTCTTCTAAGAGCCGAGTAGAAAGCTGCCATGTGGAGTGTGTCCTTCTACACAGCCATCTTGGTCGGCACATGCTAGCCTAGCCAAGAAGCTGCAAACAGTGAGCTATTTCACATGACAAACATCCCCTCTAGACCCCGTTTTCCCAGCGTGGTCAAAGTGGAGCCTAGTGTGGTACAACGCTAGTAGTTCCAGATTAGTGCTGGCCTTTTGACCCACAGAGGCGAAGATGCCCATGGAACATTAGACTGGACATGGAAGCAAAGTCCTTGGATGGGCACAATCTCTTAGAGAGAAACCTCTCACGCACTTTCAAGCTTTAGTCACATACCCGTTATCTTCCCTCTGAGTTACTGGGTATCAGGAATGACATGGTGCTTTTAAATCTACTGAGTAATGTGCATTAAATTAAGCACATGCAGGCTGATGTCTTTCCCTTCACGTTATGGTAATCTAGGACGTCCTGCAGTCCCACTAAAAGCGCAAACCCAGACCATGGCGAACTGCCTGTGTTTGTGATGGCAGGCCGCCAAAACAAGGCTTGTTTGGCAAAAACAGAAGTGTTTTTAGCAACAAATTCCAAGGCAATTGTGTGCTACAATCTGAGAGCAGCATAATGCCAGCCAGTTGAGTAAGCATCCACTACATCTGGCCCCCAACTAACTCCTCATAGTCTCGATTGTCTTCGTGTGCAGAGCAGAGCACTCGCAAGGATGTGCTTTTCATTTTGCCCTCCATAAGTTAGAAATTAAAATGTGTTTTCAAATGCCCTTGGGTATTTGCAACTCTCTAGATAATTTTTTAAGGTTCCCCCCTCACCCCAGACAGGATCTCACTATGTATCTCAGGCTGCTTTAGCTTCATGTGTGCTAGAGTTAAAGGTGTATACCCTGAACCTGTTCTGAAACTTTCTTTTTAGTTTCTTGTAAAATGTATTTTTTTTTATGTTGACAGCTTCCTTAATTGTAGACAATATCCCATGGTACTTCCCTCTCTCCCCCCACTTTCCCCTTTGAAACTCCATTCTGATCATATCCCTTCCCCCTCTCAATCAGTCTCTCTTTTAATTTTGATGTTATCATCTTTTCCTCTTGTTATGATGGTCTTTAGGGATAAATGTTTCTAAGGTACCAGTTTTTGGGGGTTTAGTTTTGCACTGATTTCCCCCAATCTGCCCCCTTCCCCTCCCCGCAAACCCTTCCATCCATATTGACTGGACTTCAAGTTGCCGATCCAGTATGGCAGCAACTCAAGCTTATCCAGGTTAGTGAGTGAGAAATGTGGTGTTTGTATTTCTGGGATTGTGTTACCTAAGTATGCTCTGTTCTAAGTCCATCCATTTTCCTACAACTTTCATTGTGTAGTTTTTTTCTTACTGCTGAGTAGAATTCCATTGTATACATCCATTCATCCAATGATGTCTTTTCCCAGTGTATGTTACTTGCTTCTTTCAAAGTCCAAGGGACTCTAGCTAGTTGACCAGGTCTTTCATTCTATTCTATTGATCTATATTTCTGTGAATGTCTTGTATCTGGATGGACCTCTTTTTTTGTTAGATTGTTAATTTTTCTTCAATAATTTTGTTGAATAGGTTCTCTATGCCTCTGGCCTGGAATTCTTCCCTTTCTGGTAAACCCATGATCTGGACATTTGGTCATTTTAGGGTATCCCACAGTTCCCTCATACACTGTTTGCCTGATTTTTTGATCTTAGCAAAGTTTTTGTACTCTCAATTAATTCCTTCTGTCTTGTCTTCTAGCTCAGATGTTCTGTGGCTCTGTGTGTGTGTGTGTATGTGGAACCCAAGGCATTGCTCATAATAAACAAAACTTGTATCTTCTATCACTGAATGACAACCTCAGCCCCTCTCACACATTTTCATTTTGATTCAGGTTCTCACATCCTAATAGTTGGTGTTACAGGTTCTTTTTTCAACTCTCCAGGAATACTCTAGAAATTCAATGAGACATTGAAATTCTTACAAAATGGACAACCAGGCTTGGGCTTCTGCTGTGTAGTTCTGATTTGAGCTTGGGAAGGTGCCATCATTCCCAGGGTGACACTGTTCTAGACCCTACTATATCAAGCCAACTTAAGGTTTGTATCAATGCTAGGGAAGAACTTAATTTTTCTCAGTGTCTTGACCTGGAGAGAAAGAATTGCTTTAATTGTTGTGCGTGTAAGCATCTTTACATGTGTATGGGTGTATGGGTGTGTGCAGGTGGATGTGTAAGCATGTGGCAACTAGAGGACAACCTCAGGTATTATTCTCAGGAACCATGCACACTTCTTTTTGAGAAAAGTTCCCCTCATTTGCCTGGAGGTCACCAATGAGGCTATATTAGCTGGCTAGTGGTCCCTAGGCATCCTTTTGTCTCTGCCTTTCCAATGCTGGAATTACTGGCATGCATCACTACATCTAGCATTTTATGTGGGTACTGGGGATTGAACTCAGGTTCTCATACTTATGAGGGAGACATTTTGCCCCCTGAGCTATCTCCTCAGCCCTATTTTTTGCTTAGTGCATCTAGCAGACAGCTTCAGGTTCTCTGAGTTGAACTTCCAGACCAGGCACAGTTATGGAGGAAGGGATATTATTTATTGAAACTTACAGATCCAGGGGAAGTTCCATAGTGGCAGAAGAAGCTGGCCTGCTCTTACAGGACCAGACAAAGAGAGAGAAAAACCATCAGCCACACAGCGCAGCACACTTCAGGAACTCCCACTAGGCACACTTTGCATATCTTTACAATGAAATCCTAAACCCACCTCCACACCTTAAGATCCGCCCAGTGACATTGCCTTCAGCAAGATGGCTGCAGATGCAAACTATAAACTAATAAACATTGAATATATTGGGAGCCATCTATTCAAACTACCACATTCTGCCCCTGGCCCCCAATAGATTTATAACTATCACACATTGTAAATTGTACTCAGTCCAATTTCAAAGGTCCCCACAGTCTTGACCAACTTAAGATAGTGAGTCCTGTAAAATCAAACAAGTAAAATACTTTCAACATATAAAGGCACAGAGTAAACATTTTTAATTGGTATAAGGCATAGCAAGGAGAGACTAGAACAATGCAAACTCAGCCATCATCAGCAGTCATCAAACTTCTGCAGTTCAAGTTCAATATAACCAGAGACTGACAGTCTCCAGGTTTTCCAGTTTCACCCCTCCAGCTGGGCAGAGTAGCCAGGGTACTGGGGATTGAACTCAGGTTCTCATACTTGTGAGACATTTTGCCCCTTGAGCTATGTCCTCAGCCCTACTTTTTGCTTAGTGCATAATGTGTGTACATGTGTTCATATGTGTGAGTGTGGTCACATGCATGCTCAAGAACACAGATGAAGGTCAGAGATAACTTTGGATGTCAGTTCTACCCTTCCATCTTGTTTGAGGCGGGATCTGTCTTGTAGTTTACCCCTGCATTCATCAGGCTAGCTAGCCCTCAAGCTGCCATGTGTTCTGGGGTTACAGTCTAGCAGTGTAGGTACAGCAGCTGGTTTTACATGGGTCCTGGGTATTTGAATCCAGGTCCTCATACTTGCATGCCAAGTGTTTTATCCACTGAGCCATCTCTCCAGTTCCTTCAGCATTAATTTTTACTTTTGCTTGAAGCACAGCTGTCTTGGAAGGCTCATTCTAAAAAGAGATCAAGTTGGAATCTAGTTCTTACTAGTGGGAATTTTCCTTCAGCTAAACCAACTGTTGGCTGTGCCTGGATTTCTGCCAATATGGGGCCATCGTTCCAGCACTTGTAACTTAGAAGTGGCTAATAAAACCATGAAGGAAAATCATAAAAGAGAATTACAAACAAAATCATCAAAAAGAGGAAAAATGATTTGACGATGATGAAATTCACCCTTCAGAGACCAGAATAGAAAATTTGCAGACACAAGTTGATGTCAGCAGAGACACTTGAATTTAAAAGTTGTTTTCTTCCTTAAGTTTAAGTCACCAATTCCTACTAATCAGATGCTTTAACATTGCAGGAAAAAACTGAAAAGAAATGTTGAGTGAAAGTAAAACTTGCAACCAACTTAACTGTCCAAATTTACAAGAAGAAACTAGGAAACTAATTTTCATTTTCTGGTTCATTTATTTTCAAGCTGATGGAATGCATTATTTTCACATGGGTTTATTTCATAAATGGTTAGTTTAAATAGTGAAAGCATGGGAGTATTGTGCAATAATTATGTCAGGACCTTCAGACCTATGGATGTTCAGGTTATATAATTTCAACATATAAAGAAAAAGACAAATATAATCAGAAATAATAATTGATCATTAAGTTATGAATATCTTTGGTTAAAAAGTATGAACTATCTGGCTAAATGTTATAGTATCTATTTTAAGCAATTTGTGCATGGCTACAACCATGAGTTCTTTTTTTTCTCTTGTACTTTTTAGTTGTTTATTTTTTGAATGTTTGGGCTGAATCTACTCTGTCTTTGACCTTTGGGTGCTTTGCTTTTTAAGGAAACAACTATGTATACCTTTGTCGGTATTGAGTGTACACATTTACTCACAGGCATGATAAACAAGCCCCAGACTTGCTTTTCTGACAAATAAATCAGTGCCAGTAGATCTTTAAAATGTCAAACTTCTCATTCGGCAGGAGGCATGTCACTACCCATGTGTTTCTTTGACAGGACCCCAGACCTTTCCGATTGGCACGGTTCCCAAGTGTCAGAATGCTGAAATGCACAAGACACCTATTCAGACTTATGCCTTCTCTATAATCATGAGAAGTTTCCTTTTTCTGGTTTCTTGTACGATTTACTGTTCTCCCATGCTGTGGGCCTCCCAGGAAGGTCAAGGAGTTTCCAAAGAGTGTGCTTCCCCACACTGTTGAATACCAAGGTTCTATCAAACCTTTTCCAAAGCTTGCTTGGAAAAGTACAAAGGTGCTTTTGCCACCTCTCAAGTATTAATCACAGGCAAGCCCTAAAAGAGAATTTCAAATAGCTGTTGCCTGTGGAGAGGTGATTTCTCAAGAGAAACATGCTTTGAGAAAGTATTCATTAAAGACACAATGATATAGGGAATGGTTTAAGCATCCAGCAGGTCCCAGTTCAAATCAAACCATTTACTTTGTGAGCAAACAATTATCATACCTCCTGGAACCTTAATCTTGGTTCTCATCTGTAAGTAAAAGTGGAAAGTGACAACATTAAAAATATAGGCTTTAAAATATTTTATTTATTTATTTATTTGCATGAAGAGAGAGAGAGTCAAGAAAGAAAAGAGAGACACAGAGAGAGGGGTGGAGATGGGAATGCCAGGGCCTCTAGCCACTGCAAAAAAAAAAAAAAAAAAAAAAACCCTCCAGGTGCAAGCATCACTGGGTGCTTCTTGCTTTACGTGGGTAATTGGGAATCAAACCCAGGTTGTCAAGCTTTGCAGGCAAGTGCCTTAACCACTGAGCAACCTCTCCAGCCTCAAAAAACAGACTTTTATAAGTAAATAACAAGTTTTGTTTTAAGAAAGGGTCAAGAATACATACATAGGGACTGACTGAGGAGGTAGCTTAAGGAGTGAAGTCCTTGCCTTGCAAGTATGAGAACCTGAGTTTCCTCCACATGTACGGATATGCACACACACACACACACACACACACGCCACATACATCCCCATAAAAGATAAAAAAACATATCCATTTATATGGTAGTAAGAAATGTTTTCTAGGGGCGGGGAGATGGCTCAGTCAGTACAGTGCTTGCTGCATAAGCTGGGGACTGGAGTTCATATCCCATGTCCCCACATAAATGTCTGGTGGGAGTGGTAACCACTTATAAGTCCAGCATGTGGGAGGTGGAGGCAAGGAATTTCTTGTGTAGACTGGCCAGCTAGACTAGCTGAATCAGCTCTGGGCTCATCTGAGAGACCTTGCTTCAGTAAATTAAAGAGGAAAGTGACTGATCAGGGAAGAGACTTGATGGCAACCTTTGGCTTCTGCATGCACACACGTGTTTCCACACACACACACACACACACACACACACACACACAGCAATGCACATGCAAGAATAGAGACATATTTTTACTTACCTATTCATCATAAACAAAATGAACAAGATGATAAATACTGAAGAACCTCAGCAGCGGGTAGAGCAGGGTTGTGTGGTGATGGTCTGCTAGATATGAAGCAAGGATCGATCACAATGAATATCAGTATGCAGCACATAGATGGTTTGCCTAGAAAGTCTGTTCATGGCCAAGTGGATTTCTATAATCCTGCTGTTACTACACATTCCATGCAAACCCAAGGGTTCCCTCCAGTATGACAGATGTCCAAATCTCAATATGCCAGCTTCAGGAAATGAGTGAGTTGAGTTTATTTCCCAGCCTTGGTAACTACGGCAGCTCTAAACATTCCCATGTGCATGCTGCGTGTGAATGACTCATTAAAGTTCACTACGGGACTTATCGCTTTGATTATTAACAGTAGTAACATGACCAAAGTAGCAGACTCTGTGACCAACCCAAATGTACTTTTGGATGGAGGAAAAACAGAACTCTTCTGACATGTACTTGGAAATACTTGGATTTTAAAATGGACAGTATAGTTAGGAAATGATCCCTAACGGCTTATATGCTCTTAGAATTTTTTACAACACAAAATTCAAATGTCTATCACGTGGATTCTGACAGAAAGGTGATTCAAAAAAACAAATCTAGTATCTCAGTGGGCTGAGATTTTTCTCTAGTCTTCCAAAACTGGCAACAGACTGATGGCTCTGCAAGCTGAAACCGATGCTCCTGACCCTGCACTAGTAACACATTCACCGAGTCAGCATCTGACTCAGGGCCAACTTCCTACCTGCTCACCTTGCCTCATGCGGATTCTTACTCCTCTCTTCTGAGGAGATACCTTAGGACTCCCCTTCTCTCATCCCGACCCTTTCTTTTTCCTTTAGTATTTACGGCCCTTGCTCCCTTCCTTCTGTTAAGCAGGTTGGAACTTCATCTCTGGATACATCAGATCAATAGCTTCTTTGCTTTCTCTTCCTTCAAAGAAGCATGAAAGCGCGCCCGCGTGTGTGTGTGTGTGTGTGTGTGTGTACCCTGTTTTCCACTGAGTGGAAACCGCAGCAGTCCTCATTTCCACAGGGCGGAGATTCACTACCAAGTTATATGACACGCCCTAGATGCCCTTCAGAAAGACTAAATAAAACCTTTCAGGGGGAGGAGGAGATTGTTACACACACACACACACACACACACACACACACACACACGCTTACCACTAAACTTAAAACTCAACGTGCAAGTCCTGTCTGCTCTAGACCTGGTTCTTATGATCAAAGCCCTCA
Source organism: Orientallactaga sibirica (assembly GCA_036365145.1). NCBI lineage: Eukaryota > Metazoa > Chordata > Mammalia > Rodentia > Dipodidae > Orientallactaga > Orientallactaga sibirica. The sequence goes on from JAEOAD010002853.1 coordinate 1,694,828, forward strand.
GTCTAGGCAGATCCAGCATCCCTGTTTTCCAGTCCTGTGCACAATCATGTAAGCCCAGGCTTTGTGTCTTCAGCGCTTTCCCTCTCCTCCCCTCCCAGAAGACCCGAAAGTCTAAGCCTTCTATTCAAGTATATGTCTAAGTCTACACTTGCCACACAATCTCTTTAAAATACTTCAACAATTGCTTACCCTCTCTGCTCCCACTTAAAAAAAAAAGGGTCTCAGGCTGGACTTGAACTTTTTATGTAGCTCAGACTGTCCTCAAACTCAGGATTCTCCTGTTTGCGCCTCCTGAGTGCTGGGATTACAGGCACGAGCCCATCACACCCCCTCTTCTGCCTCTATTCTTAATTTCTGTTTGACTTCAGCCTGGTACGGTTGACACCTAGGCCTGTGTTCCATATGTTATGCAAAGACATCTATTGGATAGTTCTTTTCTCCTCCCTCCACCTGTTGGTTCCTCACTCCTTTCCCCACTCAGGAGATGTTGAGAGAGCTCAATAACGAATACCCTTGGGTTGAAACTGAAGCTGGACCTCTGTGAATCCAAACCCTGCTTTCCATAGAGGGGAAACCGCAGCAGTCCTTATTCCGGCAGGGTGGAGATTCCCTACCAAGACAGTGGCATTCCCTAGATGCCATTCAAAAAAAAGAAGTAAAACCTTAGAGGGAATTGTTACATTTGTGACGCTGGAGGGTGTTCAGGGTATAGAGGAGATGCGCAGATTACGGTTTTACCTTGTCTGGAGGTGGGGACGGCTTCGGTTCAACCCGGGCAATTGTGGGAAACCAGTAAACTCTTGCCCTATGTGGAGCACGGCTTCCTAAGGTGCCATAGATGAGACTCAGATGGTCCTTGAGACACAACTGCGGTAGAAATGCAGCAGGCGCTGCCCGCTGCTGTTGGAGGCCAGCTTGCGAGGACCGGCCGCCAGGAGGCGCCCGAGGCGCGCAGCCCCCGCCCGCGGCTGCAGGAGAGGAGGCCGAGCGCGCCGGCTCCCCTCCACCCTCCCCGAGCCGCGGGCGCCACCCCACGCGGGGACTGTCACCGCGGCTGACGCGCCGCGCGCACCGACCCGGAGCAGGGCATCTGGGCACCGCCAGGCCCCGGCACCCCGGGATCCACGGGTCCCGATGCCCGGTGAGCAGCCTCCGGGGCGGAGGACGATGACGACCCGGGCGGGCGGCCGTCCCCCGGGGAAGCGGGCAACCCCGCTCGCGCGCCTCTGGTGCGTCTCGGCCGCGCTGGGGATGCTGTGCTCGCCCGCCTCTCTGGCGTTCAACTTGGACGTGGACAAGACCACGGTGTACAGCGGCCCCGAGGGCAGCTACTTCGGCTACGCGCTGGACTTCCACATCCCCGATGCTCGCACGTAAGTCCCTGTCCCGGGGAGGTGGCGCGCGGGGCGGAGAGCCTCTCCCGGGCGGGCGGCTCCCTGCCCCTGGGCGCCGCTCCCACGGGCTGAGGAGCGGGAGGACCCGCCGGCCGCCTCTGTCCCCGTGCAAGCCGAGGTGTGCCCGGGGACCTCACCGTGGAGACGCGCCGCTTGCTTAGAAATCCCTGTTCCCAGACGCGTGCACCCCACAAAGGAGAGAGTGGCACGGGACAGACTCGAGCCAGTTCAAACACTGACCACATCAAGGTCCGCCTGCAGACCCGGAACAATTAAGGGTCTGGGGACAAGTGCCCCGGGCTGCAGGCAGCTGGCTCTGTTTTCTGCCTTCCTCGGTCCCACATAGTTCCACCTATAAAAGACTTAGGACCTTTTGCGCTCTCTTCCAAACTAGGTCTTCATGTCCCCATAAGTTGCCAAAAACTCGTTCAAGTTTAACAGTCTCCCCACGGTAGAAACATTTCCGCCTTCCACCCCTACTCCAGTGCCGAGGGGCGCACATCACTACAGACCAGGAGTGACTTTTTCCAACCTTTCCGCAGAGCCAGTGTCTTGGTGGGGGCGCCCAAAGCCAACACCAGCCAACCGGATATCGTGGAAGGGGGAGCTGTCTATTACTGTCCCTGGCCCGCGGAGGGGACTGCGCCCTGCAAGCAGATACCATTCGACACCACCAGTAAGTGATGCTTGTTCTGGGTCGAGGTCCATGGTTCAAAAGGACACAAGAGGACCATGGTTCAAATGGACAGAACTGTCCTGGGGTCAGCTTGTGTTGTCCTCGTGGTCTTTGCCAGGCTGATTGCGTGGGTATATCTTCCGTCCCTTACTATCCAGAGCTAACACTTCTGGGCTGCTTTTGGAGCCACCTTACCTCGACTCTGGACAGAATGTGCCTGTTTCTCAAAGTTCAGTTCCCCAGAGGAGAGAGACAGTCTTAGCGATTGTACTTCCCAAATCCCGGAGGTAAGACTTTGCTGCAGGAGACCCAGATATCACTCTGTGTTGCTGTTTTAATTCTTTACAGAAAGAAAGCGTTTTCTTTCAAAATATTAGACATCGGATGCAAACTACTACAGGCAGAGTGAGGATGGGTTACATTCATTTCCGGAATCCCTAGACAGATGTTTCTTATTTAATTAAAGGAAAAATTCATTTTAAACAATTCAGGCTCGTTAAGTTTTCGCTGGTGTTTTAGTGTCCTGAGAAATTGATTTAAATGGAATGCCTTCAAAAGCACTAATAGTGTTTTAGCTTGTACCATCAAAACTTTATTAGTTCAAATGATATATATTATCAGAAAACAATTGTCTTTTAAAAAACGCAAATAAGTCAGATCAAATACAGTCATCATTCATCATTTTATGACATCACTCTTGATTTCTTTGTGTTCTTGACGTCTTAGTGCGCATTTAGTATTTCTGTAGAATGTCTATTTTCACAGAATTGTGAAGAAAGTACCTTTTATGTTGAAAAAGAAAAATAATTTCAGCAAATGAATAGAGTGGAATGAACATGGGAATCATTTCAAAGGAAAAAAACCTGTACAATCATGACCTTCAACTATGACCAAATCAGGAAAATCCTTTATGAAAGCACTGTAAAATTATGTTTTTCACGTCCATCTACATAGGGTCACGATAGCTTATTTGCCATTTCATTAAACAATTCAGTCATTTTATACCAGATTTTATGACTTTTACTTTTAAAATTAAGTTTAGCCACTGGAAAAAGTTAAGCTTTCTGATGTTCTCTTGTGACAGAAATCTTTAATTATTTTATCATAGTCAAGTTTTATCTAGATAATAATCTCTAGTTTAAGAACAAACTTCCTCAAAAAGAAGAATTCATCATGTAAACATGAAATAAATGGCATTTTAATGATTTTGTCCAAATAATTTATATTTCTTAAAGTAATTTAAAGTTAAACCTTGACACATAAAGATACAAATCATGTGTAGTATTTTGTTTTTATACTTAGGGAAACACATTTCTATTTTGAGACATGAGATGTGTTTTCACCAAGTAGTTATTACTAGCTATGGAAATCAATCTAACAACCTACAGAACATTCCATAATGTGTCAATTCAGGAAGAAGGTAGTGGATTCTGCCTTTGATAAACAAAGAATCAATGTCTGCCCTTGATAAGATGCACCTGAACACGATGTTAAGTCCTAATTCCAGGCAATATCATAATTCAGTCTTACTCAAAGCTCATCACTCTTGGGGCTGGAGAGATGACTTAGTGGTTAAGGTGCTTACCTATAAAGCCTAATGACCCACATTGGATTCCCTGGTATCCACAGAAAGCCAGATGCACAAAGTGGCATATGCATCTGGAGTTCGTTTGCAGTGGCTGGAGGCCCTGGCTTGCCCATTCTCACCCATTGAAAATAAATAAATAAAAATTTTTAAAAATCATCAGTCTTACTCACATTTACCACTCCCAGCCAATATTTTCCAGTGTTAAATTACAACAGGCAATATTTTCCGATGTTCATTCTAAAGTGATTGTTTGGGACTTTGAGTTTACTTTCTGTAGAGAATTAGTGCTGAAAGATTCTGTTTTGATTTCCAGAATAGCTCACAGAAATGCACTTAACCCATATGGTGGCTGGATTACATTTCAATGGTCAGTAGAGGACAAGCTAGGACACTAAATAAGTAGGAAAATGCTTTTAAAAAATCAGTGCTACCAGGAGAAAGAAAGAATAGAGTCTCTTTTATGCAGGCTCTGAAGAACACATCAGGATGTCTCCAGGAGCTTGAGTTAACATGTCTGGTTCTACACAATGTCCTCTAGATGTACGGAGGGTTTCTGTTTTAGAATTGATTTCTGTGAAGCTTGTCTCTTGGGCATGCCAGGCAAGTGCTCTCCCACTAAGCTATATCCTCAGCCCCACAATGGACAGAGTTTTACTCTTGTTAGACAGGTGTACCCTACGATATGCTTATTAGCCATAATCAGAGTAAGTTGAGAATTCCTAAGTAGAACAAAGTGAATAAATGGAAGGGAGAAAAAAAATAGATGTTCCTGAAATAACTGCATTTTTTTTTTTCCTTTTTACAAAAGTAAGACAGGAAAAGCTGCAGGGACTGTGTGAGAAATAAGTGGTGCAGACTGGAATGAAGAATTCAGTGACTTAAGAGAGGAGTCTTGCTGGAAGAGAAGATAGGAATCTTTGGGAAAAGAAAGTTCCTTGTGTCACCATGAGGGGGTACTGTGGGCCCAGAAAACTACTTTGCTTTTGAAAATGGCACAAACATGGGTCATGTAAAAGTGGGTACTGTGGGCGCAGAGAGAAAGAAAGTTCTGAACACAGGTCATGTAGAAGGAGCCAGAGGCCCAGAGCTTCTGCGTGAGTGCTGATGCTGGGTGCCTCATCTCTCAGTCACTCTATCAATGTGGCTTGGGACAGTGAAACCGGTGATGGCTTCCATTTCGGAAAGTGAAGAAGGTTCAGCAGAAGTGAATAGAGCGAGTTCCAACCTCAGCATAAGTTGTGTGGGCGGAAGGAAGCACAATGTTGGGACCTAGGTGGAAACAGGTGTTGTTGATGTTGGGGCTGCAGTCACAGCTGGAAGATGCATTACATACGCTGTTGATTGCTGTGTACTGCTGTATACATACATTATTTCTAATCTCTAACAAAAGAACAACTTCATTAAGAACATATTTTATTTATTTATTTAAGAGAGAAAGACAGACAGAGAGAGAGAATGGGTGCGCCAGGGTCTCTGGCTACTGCAAACGAACTTCAGACTCATGTGTTACTTTGCGCATCTGGCTTATGTGGGTACTGAGGAATCGAACCTGGGTCCTTTGGCTTTGCTGGCAACTGCCTTATCTGCTAAACCGTCTCTCCAGCCCACAAGAGCCTATTTTATATATAAAGAAATCAACATCCAAAAGAAAGTGGTCAGGACCATACAGTGGCAGAATTGAATTAAGTCTCTCCACTGCCTGCCTTCCAGAAATGGACAGAGGGTTGGTCTTCTTGGAGTGCCATGGCTGCTTCTGCAGGATCCAGGGAAGCACTGTTCACCTCGCAGCCCCACAGTGGCCCTCTACATCCCATTATAAATGTTCTTGAGAGGAGAGCAGAAAGTTGGAAGCAATTTGTGTAAGAGGGCTGTAGAAACCAGAGTTTTAGAAACAGGTTTTATCTTGGTGGAAATTATGTGGTGTAATTTCCCTAGTTTGCTTAAGCTCCCATTACATAGCACCTCAAGGTCCCCATTTAGCCTTCTGAGTTACTCTTGGCCCTGTGCTGGCAATGTATTGTTTTTTTAACACAAAGGAAGACAATGGTCTGCTTGAGAAAGTAGACACTGTGACTGACACCTACCAAGTGACCTCCTTGTAGTGGTGTGTGAAACATAAATAAGTGTGCTCCCTCTATGTGCTTCCTGGCCACTGTGAGGTGAGCTGTTTACTCTTCCACACACCCCCCCTCATGATGTGCTGTCTCACCATGCCCACAAGCAGTGGAGCCAGTAGCCATGGGTTGAAACCTCTGAAACTCTGAGCACAAATAAATCTTTCTTCTTTTTACATTATGTCTCTCAGGAAGTTGTCACAGCACAAAAAGTCTCACTACCACATGGAGCCTCTCCTCACCCATGGTCTCTTGGAAGTTCGCAGCTCAGAGGTGTCTTTCATGATTCATGATTTTCTATTCCAACCTGTCAGTAAGCGATGGGCCAAGGTAGTCAGGCGTTCAGCTGGAAAGCAGGATGGGAGGATCCCACGGAACTCATGGGGGGAGGGGGATGGAAAGGGAGACAGGGACTTGGAATTCCAGTGTCCAAAGACCACAAGACTGAAAGTCAAATTTAGTTCAACATAAAGAGTGTGGAGTAAAGGAAGCTTGTGCAATGAATGACTTCCTAAGGCAATGTGGAAATTCAGCAGCAAAGCTTGAGAAAGTAACCACTATGACTGTTGGATACCTACAAAGTTATACGCATGTAACGGTGTGTAAAGGACGAGGCATGCACATATCCTATATTGCAATACGCCTCTGCAACAATGTCTATGATGCCTCTTGTCTTCCTACTTGTCTTCTATTAGTATTATACCCGATTCCAAGAAATCCTGGAAAATTTGACCTTTCAATGAAGTTGTCTCTACTTGGTCAGCCCTTGGGGTCATCACCATTTATTGTTTTGCTGCTAAAATTTATCAGCCTAAACAATGAGGTTGCAGGATATGTAATTTAGTCCCTGAATCCATTTATGATTCCAAACCTTATTTAAGATCAACCACCCCTCCTTTTAATGTTATGTTTGCTTAATTATTTTCATTAAAAAAATCAACATTTTATTTTTACCTAGTCATACAGCTTGGATTTCTTTTTGACAACTTCTCATGATAAATATAAAAACAGAGGGAGCTTGGCCTAACCTTGTACTTCAAATGCATGAATATGATTAAACCCTGATCCTTTCAAGTAGGAGAAAAAGGGAATTTTAAGGAAGCATATGGTGGTGGGGGAAGTGCAAAGAGCAGATAATTCTCCTGTTCTGTAGAAAATCAAGTAGTTCCAAAGAGCTCTTCTCTCATCTCCCCTCTGCTTTCCCCTCTTACTGCAACACAACATTCCTCCCATTCACTAAATTGATTTCCTTCACTTTTGCCTCAGCAGCTCTCAAGTGTGCCTTTTCAAGTAACAACAAAACAAAACAAAAAACAAAACATCACATCTGACAAATTGATGCCTCACATTGCTAAGGCATCAGCATTCATTTCTTCTCTTTTCCTATTCCTACACTTTCCAAAACAATGTGATAATGGAGCGAGGATCACTATATTACAACCCTTCCGATGAAGGGAATGAATGAAACAAAACGGAGACTTCATTTTTTTTTTTTTACATAATGAACGAACAAACTATAATCATAGAGACAAACCTACACAAAATAATTGTTTTCAATATTCCAGTGACACATTTGCTAATAAATGGTACCATTCATCTCCATAGTAATAATAACAGAGGCAATCAGCTGGGAACCATTCACAACTACTGACACACATAAAAAGAGAACAGGAAGAGGTAGGATTTGGAAGTCATCTGAGAGACTACTAGAATTTGCCTCGCATTAATTTAGTGTCTTTGTGAAGAGAGGGAAAGAAAGGAAGAAATGAAAATACAAAGTGGAAGATAATTTGGTTAGGACATGTCAAAGCTCCACGATGTCAATGTATTTATCGGACTTCTGCTTTAGCTAGGAGAGCGGAAGCCTTTGTTTGGGGGTCTGTTTTATTTTGTGTTGACTGAGCCCAATCACAAGGAGCAGCTTCAGGCATCTGGCCGTGTGAGTGGGACTGGCTTGTGTTTTGATAGTGTAGGCTGTACTCTTTTCCTCATGTGAGGGTGGGGAACATATTGGTCACAGAAGTCTTGCTTTTTTCAGCTTCCTTTAGAAAGAAATCAATTTTTGTTCAGGAACAAAGAAAAAGAAAACAGGTCGGAGCTACCCAAGTAAATGGCAGAGGAAAGAAGGAAACGTGATAGGATTCAGGGACAGCAGAAATCTGTGCTCCAGTGAGTTCAACTGGAAAGTGAAAATAGGGGAAGGGAACCAGATGAAAGCCTATATACTTTTGAAGAGTTTATAATGGAGCCATGAGTGGTGGGTGTAGGCCTGTAATTTCAGGCACTTGGGAGCATGAGGCAGGAAGATTGCAAGGTCAAGGACTACCCGAGCTGCAGAGTGAGTTCAAAGGCAGCCTAGACAACTTAGTGTGAAGAGTTATTCCTCAGTGGTAAAGTGTTTGCTTAGTACAGGGGAGGCCTTAGGTTCAATCCCTCGTATGGCAGTGAAAGCAATAATGAAAATAACAGAGCTAGGAATATAGCTCACTGGCAGAATGCTTTCCTGGCATGCATGAGGCCTTGAGTTTGATCGTTCACAAACTAACTAACTAACTAACTAACTAACTAACTAACTAAATAAATAAATAAATAAATAAATAAAACAATGCCATAGGTAAAGGAAGTTTTATTTAAACACACACACACACGCACACACATAGACAAATAGAGACATGCATAGATAGGCTGAGGACACTGCTCAGTGGGTAAAGTGCCTGCTTGCAAGCATGAAGACCTAAGGTCATTCCTTCAGACCCCTAGTATCTACATAAAATCCTAGGATGGCAGTGTGTGCCTATAATCCCAGAACGAGGTAATCAGAGACAGGAGACTCTCCGGATTTGGGAAGGACTTACCTAGCTTAATTAGTGAGCTCTGCTTGAGTGAGAGACTCTGCCTCAAAAATTAAAATGGAAGCCGGGCATGGTGGCACACATCTTTAATCACAGCACCCTCGGGAGGCAGAAGTAGGAGGATCACCGTGAGTTCAAGGTGAGCCTGGGACTGCCTTGTGAATTCCAGGTCAGCCTGGGCTAGAGCGAGACCCTATCCCCAAAAAAAATTAAGGTGGAGAACAACTGAAGAAGAGACCCAATGTTGACCTCTGTCCTCCACATGCATGCACCCACACACATGCACATACACAGACATATGTGTCCCCCACAAACACACACACATACATATGTACATACATACACATCACACACATAAAGAAATACGTACACATGAAAACAAATGTGCATTTATGTATATATGCACAGACATGCAACAGGTCAAGTCCATGAATATCCATGCAGAAGCCTTCCTCTGCCAAGTGCTAATCCTGAGTGATCAAGGGTCACTTAGCTGTCCCTCTAATCTTCCTGTGAGTAATTCATGATGTCTACTATGCCTGAGGATGCTGGCCTCACAGAAGCACCCAGCAGACATGCCTAAGGAAATTTCAATTGGCTCAGACTTCCATGCAACAGAACACAACTGAGTCCTGATAGGAGAAGGGAGGAGGCAAGAGATCCCACAGCGCTTAGCAACGGAGGGCGGAAGCAATTAGAAAAAGGAAGTCCTTGAAACTCCAACTGGAAATGGGAAACAGATCTGCTGTACAGCTTGTTGAGTAGTATGAACATGAGGCGCCTGTTGCTTAATCTGCAAAATTCTTTCAAGAAGCTGGAATTCTGTGTGAGGAAACAGGCATCCAGGTTCTTGGCAAGAAGACTCCATGCAACAGCTGCAGCATTCCAGGAGAAACGTTGAAAATGGTCTTGAAATAATTCTGAAAGAATAAAAACGCACTGTGACAATTTAACCTGACCCGTCGAGATGTGTATTTGCAAAACTGTGTATAAACGAGGGTCCTGACACCCTGAGTCATGCTGGGGAAAAGTATGGCCAACACTACTGAGAGCTCCATTCCGGAGAGCCCCAACAGATACCATGCAGATACACGAACAGAGACCTTTGAGGAAGACAGACAGAAAGCTAATTATAATTTTAAAGAATTAGTTAATTTATTTATTTGAGAGAGAGAGGGAGAGAGAGAGAGAGAGAGAGAGAGAGAGAGAGAATGGGCACACCAGGGCCTCCAGCCACTGCAAACGAGCTCCAGACGCATGCACCACCTTGTGCATCTGGCTTACGCGGGTCCTAGGTAATCTAACCGAGGTCCTTTGGCTTTGCAGGCAAATGCCTTAACTGCTAAGCCATCTCTCCAGCCCCCTAATTACCAGTTTTATTAAAAGCCAAAAAATGATGGCATCCAATAGAAGAGGGACTGTTGGAAAGAAGAATGGGTTGAGTGGAGGGTTGGGCTTAGGAAGAGTAAACAAAGGAAGGTGGTGGGAAGGTTATGGTCAGGGTACATTGTCTGTAGGTATGGAGGCTGTCAATAAAAAGTTAACAGATGAAAATGAATGCAAACGAGGCAATAAAGGTCTCATTCATCTCTTAACCAGCAAACATACTTAGTACATTGAAAAATAATATTTAATTTTTCCAAATTCAATTTCAATACATGCTTAGCAAATACATATGTATGATATAAAGTGAGGTGCACAAGGGATTCTGAAATAGATTGAAAATAATGCCAATTCCAAGCTATGTTACAAGGAGACTTAAGATATGCAAGCAAATTGTGATTCACGGATAATGGTCTATGTTCAAAACATTCTGTCTGTCTCACCAGTTATTGGCTGTTATGAAACGTAGGCAGGCAGAGCTCTCAGATGAATGTCACTGGGTATTCTGGAAGGAATGAGTTTATCCTTACTGCTGCAGAAAGGCCTGAGCTGGCATCTCCAGTGTTAAATGTAGTACTCCAAAGGTCTACCAAATTGAGAACCATTTCTAGACCCATAAGTATTGATGAAAGTGATACTTTACCCTTTTATTGTTTATCAAAAATAAGGCATAGATTAAAAATCGTTTTTATCAAAATGATTGCCAGGCATTGCAAGGAAGAGGAGGAGGAACTGAATCAAAGGCAACACAAGGGGGGCTGGAGAGATGGCTTAGTGGTTAAGGTGCCTGCCTCCTAAGCATAAGAACGCCGGTTCCAATCTCCAGGTCCCACCTTTAGCCTGATGCAAAGTGACGCAAGGGCGCAATGCTGCACTTGCCCACAAGGGGGTGCACACATTTGGATTTTGTTCGCAGTGGCTGAGAGGCTGCTGGCGCACCAATCTCTATCTGTCTTCCTCTCCCTCTCTCTCTGTGTCTGTCTCCAAAATAAAAATAAATACAAAGGCAGCACAAGGGGCTTAGGGGAGTGTTAGAACTTCTATGTCCTGATAGTTGTGGTGGATATATGACTATATGCTCATGTCAGAGTCCATAATGCTACATCTAAGAGCAAATTTGACTGTATATAAGTAATAAAAACAAGACTGAAAATGAAGAGAAATGTCTATATAGAGATTACAAGAAAATTATATATTTGATACGATCAAATTTGGTTTTCCTTTTTATATTTAATTTATTTTTTAAAATTATTTTTGTTTATTTTTATTTATTTATTTGAAAGCAATAGACAGAGAAAGAGGTAGAGAGAGAGAGAGAGAGTAAGAGAAAGAGAGAGAATGGGCATATTAGGGCCTCCAGCCACTGCAAATGAACTCCAGATGCATGCACCACCTTGTGCATCTGGCTTGTCGAGCCTTGAACCGGGGTCCTTAGGCTTCACAGGCAAGCACTTAACCGCTAAGCTATCTCTCCAGCCTGGTTTTCCTTTTTTTAAAAAACAATATGTATTCTACGTATTCTCTGAGCTCTATTCTCATTAGGTTTTATTAGAGAGTGCTCCTGGAATGTCAGCTTCATGTATGAAGTTGGCTAGGCCATGGTGAGTCAATGAAAAGGTGCCACAAGCATTGCTGTGAAGACATTTGTTGATGCAACACTGCTTTGGTGAGGGAGCTTATCCAGGGGCAGGCAGTCGAGGTAGGCGGGATTCAATCCGCAGAAAGGCCTTAAGCATAGAATGGAAGGTTCTCGAGGAAGACGAGATCACACTGTGGACTCCAGCATCTGGCTGAACTTACTAGTTTCAGCCTGTCCTTCCCCAGTGTGCATGTATGTGCACATGTGTGACAGAACACACATGTGGAGGTCAGTGGGCAACTTCACATGTCAGTTCTCACCTTGCACCCTGTTTGAGGTATGGTCCCTCTTTGTTCCCTGCTGTGTTCTTCAGGCAAGCTGGCCCACATGCTTCTAAGAGATTTTTTCTGTCTGTCTACCATTTTGTCTTTGGTGTGCTGGGATTACATATGCCTGCTTCAGCACCCAGGTTCTGGGTGAACTAGGGTACTCAAGACTTTTGTAGCAAGTGCTTTATCCAGTGAGCTCCCCAGACCCTTCAAATTTGGGCATTCAGCTCTTAGACTATGGGAAGTTCCGATTTAATCATACCTGGAAGTTTAAGGACATACATTATGACCCTAAATGAGAGTGAATAATCATGATCATCAAGTATAACCTTTGTTATCAGTGGGTAATATGTTCAGAATATGTTAAGAGAGCTATGCACAAAACATGTTGAATAAGAATGCATCTAGGGCTGGAGGGATGGCTTAGTGGTTAAGGCACTTGCCTGCAAAGTCAAAGGACCCATGTTCAATTCTCCTGGACCCACGTAAGCCAGATGCACAAGGTGGCGCATGCATCTGGAGTTCATTCGCAGCAGCCAGAGGCCCTGGTGCTCCCATTCTATCTCTCTCCTCTCTCTGTCCTGTAAAAACAACAACAAAAAAGTAACCATTGAAGTGTCCTCTAGTGTGATTCCCCATGCTCATGTCATTCAGCCATGGATGGCACCCCTCATTGGTAGTCACCAAGCTACGGAGATTTCACGTCAAACACATGATTTTTTAAAAAAATTAATTTACTGCTTTTGGTTTTGTTGAGGTAAGGTCTCACTCTAGCCCAGGCTGACCTGGATGGAATTCACTATGTAGTCTCAGGGTGGCCTTGAACTCACAGTCATCCTCATACCTCTGCCTGTTGAGTGCTGGGATTAAAGGCAAACACACGATTTTAGTTAACAAAACCAGTACAACTGCACCACACGACATTTACTTCGTAATGTTAGGTCATTTTTTCTTTAGCTATAATATTTGACATATGGTCACAGATTTGAATGTGATGTTAAAGCTTCTTTGTCAATCTGCCTTGATTTCCAGGATACCTCAAGACTAGCAAGAGAACCACGCCATTGCTTCAGCAGTAGGCTTATTCAAGAACTCCACATGACCATGTTATGCACACGATGTCACCCCAGGCCTACTGATGAAAACAGCTCCCAATATCCAAGTTAATGCTCCATTTAAGCTGCCTTCATTTTCACTTCCCATAAGTCACCTAGACGTTTTCAGCCTCAGGCAGCCTCTTGCCATATAGTATACCCCCTTATCTCCTCCTCAAAGTACACAACGCAGCAAAGCTTCTCTCTCGACACATGTACGTGACCTGCTCATGCTGGAATGTGCTTCGTGGCCTCTTCCATAACCACCCAGAGCATTTTATCTTTCAGTAATGATTTTCTGGTATTTTCTGCTTCTCTTTCTTACACTTGCCACTAGGATGTGTGTTTCAATAATTCTAAAGTTTTATGTATCCTTTTATGGAAGAGAGTACAACACTAAAAAATATTTCAAACAGCTTAGATATGGATATATCTATCTAGTTATATCCAGTTAGTTATAAATGTCATAAATTCCATGATTAAATGTGATACAATCATAAAATTGAGTCTACAGTGAATCAGCATGAATATGAGAAGATTGTTTTATTTTAGTATTAAGTGAAAAAAAAAACATAAAATTCAAAGCTTTTAGAGTACAAGAAGGGTAAGAAAAGTTGTCTTTGGGACATGTGATTAAAACGGGACTTCTTTTCCTAATATCTTTATCTTAGTTTCAAACTCATTAACATGTATTTTCATATGACCAGGAAAAAATAATGATAAAAATAAACATACACAAAGTTCTAAATGAAATTATTGAATCCACTGAAGCACTATAGAGATTAATGATAAAAGGTCCAAATTAAACCCTTCACACCATGGTGCTGGCTTTATGCGGCTTCTGGGGAATCTGAACTCATGTACTCAGGCATGCGTGGCAAGCATTATGCATTCATCTTGGGCCCCACACTTGTGGTACAGAGCAAGACAAACGGCAAAGAAAGGAACGCATTTCTGCTAACACAATTGAACATAAGCCTTTCATACTAGCAATCACCCCTTCACCTGTTTCCCTCAGTCCCCATTCTCTGTCACCTGGGAGATGACTCTATGTCCTTTCTGCTCGCAACTCAAGCTCCTAGGTGACATGTTGTGAATTAAAATTTCTTTCGTCCTTACAATTCCAGCTCACATACTTACTTATTAAAAGGCAATACAAAGGGAACAGTAGAGCTTAAAATAAAACTTAGTGACATTATACAAGCATGTCTTCTAGATTCTGGTATACAGCTGCAAACAGAGCTCAAGTCCCTGCCCTCATGTACAGGCAATAGCAGTGACAATCTGAGGGCAAGAGGGGAGGTGTGCACATGTATGAACAGGGTTATTTAGACTGGGTGGATCATTGCTTTTCTGCTGCTACTATAACAGTTAGCACACACTCAGGGGCCTTAAACAACATGAATTGATTATTATATTGACATCATAGTAGGTCTTCCCTGGACTAAAATCAAGGTCTTCACTGTCTGTGTTCCTTGTGGAAATGCTAAGGGAAAGCTGTTTCCTGACTTTTTCAGCATGGACAGACTACCAAAATGTGTGACCAGTGGGCTGGAGAGGTGGTTTAGTGGTTAAGGCACTTGCCTGCAAAGCCAAAGGACCCAGGTTTGATTCCCCAGGACCTACATAAGCCAAATGCACAAGGTGGCACATGTGTCTGGAGTTCATATGCAGTGGCTGGAGTCCCTAGAACACTATCTGTCTCTAATAAATGAATAAAAATAAAAATTTAAAAGTGTGTGACTGATAGGCCTTTTTAATTTTTTTTTGAGGCAAGCCCAACAGACTGGTCTTTTTTTTTTTTTTTTTTTTATGAGAGAGAGCAAGAACATGTGCATGCACATACGAGAGAGAGAGAGAATTGGCACATCAGGGCCTCTAGGCACTGTAATCAAACTCCAGACATTTGTGCCACCTCATGTACATGTGTAACTTTGCTCATGCATCACCTGTGCATCTGGCTTACATTGGATCTGGGATGTCGAACATGGGTCCTTGGGCTTTGCAGGCAAACACTTTAACCACTAAGCCATCTCTCCAGACCCCTTTGTAATTTTTTTTTTTTTTTTTTTTTTTGGTTTTTCGAGGTAGGGTCTCACTCTGCCTCAGGCTGACCTGGATTTCACTATGTAGTCTCAGGGTGGCCTCGAACTCTTGACGATCCTCCTACCTCTGCCTCCCAAGTGCTGGGATTAAAGGCTTGCACCACCACACCTGGCCCCTTTTTAATTTTTTAAAGCTAGCAGTGACATATTTTTCCACTGTCCTCCTTCTGGCCTTCCTCTTCTGTCTCCCCCTTCCACTTTAAAGAACCTTTTTACTACAATGAGCCCACCTTGATAAACAGGAGAATCTTAATCCCCCCATTTAAAAATTTTATTTATTTATTTGAGACAGAAAGAGGCAGAACATTATATATATGGACAGAGAGAGAGAGGAGAGAGAATGGGCACTCCAGGGCCTCCTGTCACTGCAAACAAACTCCAGACACATGCACCACCTTATGCATCTGACTTTACCATGGGTACTGGGGAATCAAACCTGGGTCATTAGGTTTTTAGGCGATCATCTTAACTGAGCAATCTCTTAACCTGAGCAATCTCTCCAACCCCTTTCTTATAGACTTCATTTTTAGATTTTGTAGGCCCATGGAGACTATTTTTTGCCTACCACAAGTTTCCAGCAGGATTTTATGAGCAGGTGATTGTTGAACAAAGGCCTAAATTGAGGTTACAAGAAGAACTGTTCTAGAGTGTAGGAAAGTTAGGGTTAAAATCTGGAAATGATTAGTTGAGAAATGGAGAAAGGCCACTGGTCTAGGGAAATGGGATCCAAGAGAGATAGAAAACCAAACCAGTCTAAGCAAGATTACTTAGGGCTGGATCACAGTCCCTAATGCCATACTCCCAGACCCCAGAATCCTGAATGCTACAATCCTAAAAGTTTCAGATTCTAAAATTCCTACATTATAGCTACATGAGGTGGTGCATACCTGTGATCGCAATTCTTAGGAGGCTGAGGCAAGAGGATCATGAGTTCAAGACTAGTCTTGGCTACATAGCTAGCTTAAGTCCCAACTGGTTGCATAGTGAAACCATGTCTCCAAAAAACGGCGTGGGGAGGAGGGCTGGAGAGATGGCTAAGCAGTTAGGGCATGTGCCTGTGAAGCCTAAGGACCCAGGTTCAATTCTGCTTGCCCCACGTAAGTCAGATGCACAAGATGGTGCATGAGTCTGGAATTTGTATGCAGTGGCTAGAGGCCCTGGTGCACCCATTCTCTCTCTCTCTTCACTCTCTCTGTCTCTAATAAATAAATTAATTAAAATATATCTTAAAACACACACACACACAAACAAATGAAAAAGCAAGAAAGAGGAAAAGAATAGAAAAAAACAACAAAAAATATAACTGGAAAATATAATTTAAGAAAATTATATTAAAGGACTTTGTCTACATTTTAAGGTGAATTTATTTGAATAATAATAACATACATACTTTGCAAGCATAACTACTCAGGTGTACTAATGACAGTTACACAAATATGAAATTTATAAACAGATGAACTATAGTTACTTAAAAATAGGTCTAAAAGGGCTGGAGAGATGGCTTAGTGGTGAAGGCGCCTGCCTGCACAGCCTAAGAATGCCTGTTCAATTCTCCAGGTCCCACATTTAGCCAGACACAAAAAATGACTCAAGCGCAGGCTGGAGAAATGGCTTAGCACTTAAGGCGTTTGCCTGCAAAGCCAAAGGATTCCAGTTCAATTCTCCAGGACCCACGTAAGCCAGATGCGCAGGGCACACATGCATCTGGAGTTTGTTTTCAGTGGCTGGAGGCCCTGGAATTCCCATTCTCTCTCTGTCTGCCTCTCTTCTATCTCTCTCTCTCTGCTTGCAAATAAAATGAATAAAAATTTTAAAAAATGACTCAAATGCGCAATGTCGCACATGCGCCACAAGGGGCACTTGTGTCTGGAGTTCATTCATAGCAGCTGAGAGGTCACTGGCATGACCACTATCTCTCTCTCTCTGTCTCTCTCTCTATTTCTCTGTCTCTGTCTGTGTCTCTCTCAAATTAAAAAAAATAGGTCTAAAAGAGAAATGTATACATGTATCTCACAAAGATTGGTAATCAAGTGCTTCTAGCCTCGTAACTGCAGTAATGTCAAGTACTGTAAAAAGCATTCTAAACATTCAAACAAGTTCCATTCACAACTGCGTGGGCCACCACTAAACGTATGAGCACCTCAGAGGTGAGGTCTGTAGGGACTTTTATCTTCACAAGTACAAATGTATCAAAAGGGCATGTCTTCACCTACTGAGGAAATGTCAATGTTTTTATGCTTATGTACAATGCATACAGATTAAGCCAACCTTTTGATGATGTGCTTTCAGGAAGTCGAGTTAGCAAAATAATAATAATGATAATAATAATAATAATAATACTAAGATTTAAAGTGAGACAAAACTCTCTAAAGCTTTTCTAAAAGCCCCAGGCCATTTGTACATACTACTCTTCTCTGGAAACACCCTCAAAATAATGCCTTAATGAACTTCTAGGCATCCTTTCTTTCCACGATGATGCAGCTGTCTTGTCTACAACCCAGAAGACGCTGATATTTTCCCCACAATCCTTTCCCCGCAACTTGCCCTTCTTTTCATTTTATAGAGCCTGTTTTGTCCCCTAATGGGAATTGTGGTTTGGGGGATTGTCAGCTTTCAGAATTTCAATGTTTGGTATTGTAATCTTTCAAGATTATTATTTCAGAGATTGTAGGTTTTAGGTAAGATAGACAGTAAGGATTTTCATCTTTCAGAGTTTCAGCATTTTAGAATTATGAAATTTGGGATTGTATCTTTCAGAATTCTGATCAGCATCATGTCAGATAGTACTTTAACAGCTGGAGATGGGATTTTGGTCTTTATTTTAAAGATGATGAGCAAACAGTGGTGAGCTTTGAGCAAGTAATGTTATCTGAATTGTGTTTTGAAAGGATCGATTTACCTTCTGGATAAAGAATAAATTACAACCAAGCTAGAACAGAATAAGGAGAATGAAGCCAGGCTTCTTACTACTGTCCGATCAAAGAAATAGGGTTTTATGGTTAAAAACAGTAAGGGCTGAAGCTGGATGTCAGAGTGCAGTTAATAGGGATATTAATTACTTCATTGTTGCTATGCTTAAAAATATCTGACAAGAAATAGCTTAATGAAGGAAGGGTTTATTTTGGTTTATAGTTCCAGGAGGTACAAGCCATCATGGTGAGACAAACTTGGTGGCACGAGAGGAAAGCCAGCTGGTCACATTGCTCTGCAGTTAGGAATTGGAAGGCAAACAGGATGTGAGGCCAAGTGGTGCAACTTCCAGGCTGGCCTCTAGTGACTCACTTCTTCCAGCAAGGCTGTAGCTGCTAAAGGTTCCACAATTTTCCAAAACAGTACCATAAGCTGAAACCAAGTGTTCCAACACATGAGCAAAGGTGGACATTCCACATTCAGACTACACTAAGATATCATCCTGGATCACACAAAGAGTGTGATAGAGACAGAAAATCTTGATCTGGGTTTCTGGAAAAATGGGTCTCATATCAGGAACAGTGGGGATACATTATCCCAGATTTTGTGCAAGATATCCAAGGTTTTAAATTTGTAGTATGTAGTGGATATTTAAGAGAATGAATTAGGGAGTGTGGAGGCATCAAAAGAATAGCAGTAAGGTGAAGAAAATAGAAAAGAGATGAGCTCCAGGTTAAAATACCCAAGCATATGATGAAATGTTGAGGAATAAAAGAGATTGTGTTAGAAACACTAAGTGGCCCAATAGAGAGGTAAGTTATAAACTCAGTGACAAACATCCTGTGAAGGAGGTAGAATAGAAAAAGGACTGAAATTTGAACATTTGATTTGACAACTGAAAGTTGAAAAACAGTAGTTGCAGGGCAGTGTCAGGAGAGATGGGGGAAGGTAACAGGATACGGCATGTATAGCCATCTTATTATCGCTATCAAAGGGACCAAGGAGATGTGCTAATCAAGAAGTTACCATATAATGGTTGTAATTTGATGGAAAATACCAGAAGAAAGGAGAAATAAATAGTGATGACTTAAAGAAAGAGCGTGTATGCATAGATCAAACTGGATGAGATCATTAAAGGAAGGATCCCTACTTATGGTAGGAAAGGTAGAGTAGAATTGGCAGTTGGATAAGAGAATGGCCTTTTTGCATTTTTCACATTTTTCTCAGTGAAATAAGAAGTCAGACTATGATGTGAGAATGAGGATTAAGAGAAGGGTGGGAGGAAAAGGAAGCGTGAATAGTAATGACACAATGGAAGAATGCATTAGATAGTGAAGTCATGAAGGACCGCAGAATTCAAGACCATGCTTTCTGAATTTGTTTGTTGAGTGCCTACATCGTTATCTCTGCGCACCTCACGGTGTGGCTGGAGTAGGAGTCAGGAATCTCTGCCAGGCAACAATGCCCTGGTGGAGGCTGATCATCCAAATGTATGAATTGAAGGCATAGAAACTTTGAATTCTGCAGGACCAAGTAACATTAGGAATAGTGCTTTAAAAAAAAAAAATCAGACTTTGATCTGTTCTGTTAGATGAATGGCTGGGGCCATTTTTCCTCCATATTTAACATGCAACAGGAGGTAATGTAAATATGCGCTCAAGTGCTACTGGGA
The DNA here is from genome assembly GCA_036365145.1 of Orientallactaga sibirica. Lineage (NCBI taxonomy): Eukaryota > Metazoa > Chordata > Mammalia > Rodentia > Dipodidae > Orientallactaga > Orientallactaga sibirica. The sequence continues at coordinate 1,714,524 of JAEOAD010002853.1, forward strand.
AGCGACTTGATGCAGCCTTCATCCTGAAACCCAATCGTACCCTGTCTTTGAAAACATTCCTTTGAGGTCATATTGGAGACATTTATGTCAGTTCCTTGGCTTCCTGAGATTCCCGTACTGAGAGGTTTTCATTACTTCTGGAAACAAATAAATGATTGGGCACTAAATAGAAGCATGCTGTGCCCTTGACAATCCAAAGGTGACACATAAGCCATATTGGGAGTTCTCATTTTCTAAGGTGGACCTACAACCAAAATATGTGATCCCAGGAAATTCTTACAAGAGTAAGCAAATACAGAAACAAGAATATGAACAAATAAATGGTCTACATGAAAATTACTGTGGTTGTGAATGAAAAGATTAGTTGTGGAAAGATAAGAGTTCCATATGCCTGGTTTTGCAGTAGAGAAAAGCACTAGCTCTGGCATAGAGAATGGATCTGTAGGTGGCAAGCTTGGAGCAAGAGCAGTCAACTGGGAAGAGATGGCAGCCTCTGAGGCTGGAGAGCACAGTGGGCACCACAAGGGAAGTGGCAGAAGGGATGGACAGAAGTAACTGGAAAAATTAACCCAAGTGTGACTGGATAGAATTGACCAAACTGATGGTTACTAAAGATGTGTTCCAGGATCTGGCTTGGTTAATGAGAAGACAATATATCACATAAAACAGATATACTCTCTGACCTTGCAATATTTTGAGTCCTATGGAAGACCAATTCCTGGCAGCTCTACTCTAAGTAACCTAAAAGCAAAAATGAAGGCCAGCTATAGAGGTGGCTTAGTGGTTAAGGTGCTTGCCTGCAAAGCCTAATGACTCATGTTTGACTCTCCAGATCCCACATAAGCCAGACACACAACGGTGAGGCAAACACAAGGTCACACATGCCCACTAGGTGGCATGAGTGTTTGGAGTTTGATTGCAGTGGCTGAGGTCCTAGTGCACCAATTCTCTCTCTCCCTAAAATAAAATTTTAAAAATTAAAATTAAAAATAAATAAGGCTTTAGGAGTGCAGAAAAAGGGCTCCATACTTGACTGAAGGGGTATTTTTTTGTGGGTCAGGGAAAGCTTAAATCAGAAGAGATAATGCAGAAGATCAGTTCTGAACAGTGATACGTGTGTGTGTGTGTGTCCATATATATGTCTATATCTTTGATTGGCAGGTAACAAAGAAAACTGTTTCAACTGTTTGCATGTAATGCAATGAGTTGTAGAAAATGAAATCAAACTTGTTGGTCTCTGTCAATATAACCCAACTGTAGTCAGCTCTGCCTTTCTGACTCTTGTGTCCAAGTGGAAGTTGTTTTCAATCTGATCTGCTAAAGATGATTTCCGATTTCCCTTTGGAGAGATACTTGTATGAGTTCTTCATTTCTAATTTCTGGCACCTGTAGGTGCACAATATAAATTAACAAGGTTCCTACCCCTGAAATTGCTTACAATATCCCAGCAAAACTCCATATGTATTTCCAGAGCAAACTTTACATAAAAACTCAACTTACATATGAAAAACATTTGAATAATAATGTATGATGTTAAAGACTCATTCATTTTTTATGACTAAACAAAACCTAAAACATGCTGGCTACTATTGCTGGTTATTCAAAACAAAAAGTTGGAAATGTGATCTCTATTGTAGGAATGATGCTGTGGACATTGAAATGATTATAGCAGAAAATTTATATTCTCATCCAAAGCAGGCAAACTATATAATTGGACAATTGTAATTTAATCTGTACTGTTGCTAACCGGACCCATACATATGAGCAACATTATTGAAACTCTAAAAGTATATATTTGTCTTGGGCTTTTTTTGTATTTGGTTATGTATAAAGAAAAACATTTCAATAGTGATAGTGATGTTAAGAAATGATTTTTAAAAATTTACAATTTCCAAAAAGAATAGTTTATTTCTCTATTTTTAAACCCTAAATAGCTAAATGAGATTACTAAACTTTATAGCAAGTATGTTCAGGGAGTTCGATTCTAATGCCCCTTCACTTGCTGTGTTATATAATTCTTTATATAAGTTTAGTACCTTGAATTATGTGAAAATTAAAATAATAGCCTAAAATTTTCAATTTTTAAAAAGAAATTAAAGAGAGGATATTGAGACAGGATACTAATATATAGCTTAAGTTGTTCTCAAACTTATCACCCTCCTGCCTCTGCCTCCCAAATATGAGAATTACAGCTGTATGCTATCATGCCCAGCTTGGGTCCTTCATTTGTGTGTGTGTGTGTGTGTGTGTGTGTGTGTGTGTGTATGTATACATGTATGTGTATGGCTTGCATGGGTGTGGTTTGTACGCTTTTGGTGTATGTATATGCAGGTATTCATTGGAAACAAAAAGGAAAGTAATTTCTCAAGAGTAATATTTGGAAAATGTCTGTACAAGGGTGAAGCTCAGTGTGGGATAGGAGAGAGCTACCCGAGTGGAAAGGAAGCTTCATAGCTGGAGATCAGCTGAGAGTCTGCATCTTCAGGTGTGGAGAATGAGGTATGTGGTCACAATCCATTAGGTAAAACATGAAAATTATTTACGTGGTGTGTACATTTGCCCAGTCATGCACAGATCTATTTGTATATAGTGTGCATGTATATTAGTTATTATTCTCAGTTACAAAGGGTGTCATCTCATGAGAATTTAGCACGACACTTGAACATCATAGGGAAATGAAATAGTGTGATTAGCTGGGTGTGGCAGTGCACACCTTCAATCCCAGCACTCAGAGGGAAGAGGTAGGAGGCTCATCATGAGTTAGAGGCCACCCTGAGTCTACATAGTTATCTCCAGGTCAGCCTGGGCTAGAGCAAGACCTTACCTCAAAAATAAAAATAAAAATAAGCTGGACATGGTGGCACATGCCTTTAATACCAGCACTCGGGAGGCAGACATAGGAGGTTCACAGTGAGTTCAAGGCCACCCTGAGACTACTGAGTGAATTCCAGGTCAGCCTGAGTCAGAGTGAGACTGTACCTGGAAAACCCAAAAAGATAAATAAATAAATAAAAAATAAAAACAATATGTAATGTTTCCTTAAGTACTTGAAAATTCACATGACAATCAAGATCATGAGGTTTCTTAAAAGTCCTGGGCATGCGTGTATGCATGTGTGTGTATGTGTGTGTACATGCACCTACCTGTAGAGAGCAGAATACAACTTCGAGTGTTGTTCATCAGGAGCTTTCCACCTATTCATGAGACAGTGTCTTGTACTGTCCTGCATGTCTCACATTAGGCTAGATGGACTGCCCAGTAAGCCCCGTGGACCCACCTGTTCTACTACACCTCTTCAGCACTGGCATTACAAGCACATGTCATCACCCTTAGCCTTTTAAAAAATTTATTATTTTTTAATGGATAATTTTTTATTGACAACTTCTATACTTACAGACAATAAGCCATGATAATTCCCTCCCCTCACCCACTTTCCCCTTCACAACTCCACAATCCATCATATGCCCTCCCTCTCTCCATTAGTCTCTCTTTTATTTTGATGTCATCATCTTTTCCTCCTATTATGAAGGTCTTGTGAAGGTATTGCTAGGCACTGCAAGGTCGTGAATATTGAGGCCAATTTCTGTCTGGACATTTGCATTGTAAGGACCCCTACCCTTCCTTTGGCTCCTACATTCTTTCTGCCCCCTCTTCTGCAATGAACCCTGAGCCTTGGAAGGTATGATAGAGGTATTTCAGTGCTGGACACTCCTCTGTCACTTCTTCTCAGCTTTATGATGCCAAGACCCTTGGTTTCCCACCAAAAACACATGGTAAGACCCTACTGCTGAAGACTCCACATGCTTGGGCTGCAAGGTCACTGAGAAATCAAGCTGGGGCTGAGCTGAAAACCTCCTCCCTGTAAACCAGCCTACTGAAAGCTGGAAAAAGCTGCGGTGCATGCAGCCCTAAGAGAGACAGAAGTCATCAGCGGTGAAAACAGTGGACACTGGAAGCCTCAAGTTTGGCCAGACAGGCCAAATGACCCAATGGGTGCAATAGTGGCATATCTGTTCTGGGAGAAACTAACTGCTCTCTAATTGGACTGGAGGCCTGCTCTATGGGAGAGAATACATGCCTGGTAATAAAAACCTAATCAAAAACCTAAGGGAGGGAGGTCATGAGCTTTAGGGGTGTAAAGCCTGCTCTTGTCTGGCTATATGCATATGTTATGCTCACCAAACTGCCCTGTAAGCACTACACTTAATGTTCATATTCATATATTAATGCTACTCTCACTTTTGGTTAGAGAAGCTTCTCTTTTCAGATGATGGTGACCACTGGGATGACTCTTAGCCTTTTTTTGTGTGGATTCTGGGAATCAGACCTATGTCCCTTTGCTTGTAAGGCAAGCATTTTATTGATCGAACTATTGCCTCAGTCCCAAAATCATTTAATACTTGTTTTATAGTATCAAGAGTAGTTATTTTGGAGGTTTAGTTTTCTGTAACATAAAAACCAGCTCATGAGGCTGGAGAGATGGCTTCGCAGTTAAGGTGCTTGCCTGTGAAGGCTAAGGACCTAGGTACCCACGTAAGCCAGAAGCCCAAGGTGGCATATGCGTCTGAACTAGTTCATTTGTAATGAACTAGAGGCTAGAGGCTCTGATGTGCCCATTTTATCTCTCTTTTCTCTCTCCTTCTCTCTCCCATGTTCATGTTCTTTTCTTGGGGTTGTTTCTTTTAGACAGGGAATTGACTGGCCGTTATTATTTAATACTGAATTTTACCTATGAGTATTCTTTATTCTCACATACAAAGTTTCAATTTAAATGAAGCTTTTACAGCATATGTCTGACTGTGGTAAAGATTATAAGCAAACGTTTAAAGATTTCCCCTGTTCCTGATTAAAACTGTCTGGCCAGTTCCTACTACAGCTTTTAAAAAGTCCCTAAAGGGACAGACTTGGAAGTGATGACTGAAAGCTATAGCCAAACTTACTGGTTTTACAGGATGAGGTTGAGAGCTTTACAAATAGTTCTCCAAGATTATCCCATCTGCCAAAATTCTGGTCGCTCCTGTGTCAGTCTCAGCTCATCCTGCCCTTCTCCATGCCTCATGTTGGCCGACAGGGCTTTTTCGTTGTAGCTTCAGATCTTTTCGGATCATGGACATAATAGTGCTCAATGTAAATACTCAACACAGAAATTATTAAGAAGAAATATAAATGAAAACCCCTGCCTTCAAAATATCCATTGTTTTGTGTCTGTATATTGACATCAACGTCACAATTTCTCAGTGTGTCACTGTTTCTGTTCCTGTCTCTCATATACACACAGACACAGCATTTAAATTTAAAACAAAAGTGAAGTCATACTAATAAGGTATCCAGGACAAAGCTTCTGAATACATGGAAACTTGGGAATTCATTCAGTAAACACTTACGGGGAGCTTATTATATGCCAGAACTGTTCTAGGAGTGAGAAGTACAGATGAGAAGCAGTACATTTCTGTTCATGGGATTTATCTATATTATCAAGGGCAGAGTCAATACGTAACATCATGACAGCCCATGGTGAGCAATACGAGACAACTTTATACAAAGCACAGTGGGAGAGTGAATGGCAAAGAGTAGACTGTCTTGTAGCCTATGACGTGCAACCTGAGTCATCATGAGGAGTCAGCTGTGGGGAGCACCAAGGGAAGAACATTCCAGGCCACAGGGAGTCAAAAAGGCTGGGTGTGCTCAAAAGACTGACCACCAGTGTGTCTATAGCGTAAGGAAGATGGCAAGGTCACAGAGGTTGAAGTAGCAACGACCACATATGTTGTCCCTGTAGGCCATGTAGGAATTTCACTGCAAATGTTAGAATTATACACATTGAATGAAGAGACTGAGTGTTCAGTAAATGGTTGGTTTTGTTTGAATGTGAAATCTCCCCCCACCCCACTTGTGTGTTTGAACACTTGGTCCGTAGTTGATGATACTGTTTTGGGAGGTTGTAGAAATTTTTGGAGGTAGAACCTGGCTGGAAGTAGTGGGTGGCTGTGGGTGATTCTTTGAAAGTATAGCTCAGCCCTTGTTCTGGTCCAGGTTTCTACTTAGTAGTTTGTCACCAGGATGTGACCAGCCACCTCACTCTCCCTCTGGCATGAACCGAGCCCCTTCTACTGCCGTGTCTTCCTCACCATGATATACTGAGATCACTTGAAACCGTGAGCCAGAAACAACCTTTCTTCTCTTAACTTGCTTCTGTTTGGTTATTTGGTTACAGTAATGAGAAAAGTAACTAATACGATGCTGTTATAACAAATTGTTTTTCACGCTGAAACAAGCAAGATGTCTCCACCACAAGAAGAAATTTCACATGGCTAACAGTCCCATAAAGTTAAAAGACTATAAAAACATAGAAGATATTTTTAGTATATGTGAAAGGAGAAATTAATATACAAAATATATAACTAATTCTTGTTAACCAATCAAACTAATAAATAATAAAATGAATATAAATGAGAAATTCAAAGGTGGTCAAAAACTGACCGTGGTCCATAAGCATGCTCAAATGGAATAGGGGAAATATAAAGGAAAACCATGTTAGGTTTCACAATCACCTTTATGGGGAAAGCTCATATGTCTAGATGAACAAGAACAGATGCCCCTCTCTCATATACTGTGGGTGTGCCTGGAAATTACCTTACTTTTCAAATTAATTAGATTATCTGACCAAAACGGATATTTTCTATGACCAAGCAATTTTTTTTTTTGGAGAGAGACACAGAGAGAGACAGAGAGAGAGGGAGAGGAAGACAGATAGAGATGGGTGCTCCAGCAGCCTCTCAGCTGCTGCGAACGAAATCCAGATACTTGCGCCCCCTTGTGGCCAAGTGCAGCATTGCGCCCTTGCGTCACTTTGCATCTGGCTAAAAGTGGGACCTGGAGATTGGAACCGCTGGAGATTGGAACCAGCGTTCTTAGGCTTAGGAGGCAGGTGCCTTAACCGCTAAGCCGTCTTTCCAGCCCCCCCCCCCTTTTTACCGATCTCCTGCCAGAGAGAATCATTCACACAATTCAGATGGAGATGGATGTAAGGGTGCTCAGAGCTCATGTTTAGAGTAATGGCAAAATGAAAAAAAAAAAGGTATGGTTTTATATGAAAGTGAAATGGATACATAAAGCTTACATGTTTATACAATGGAGTATGTACTATGCAGGAGAAAAAAGAATGAACTAGATCTGTATTCTGTCAACACACTCAATTACTTCTCTTTCCACCTAATCCATCCACCCATCTATGTTTCTGTATACCTATGTATTTTTGTAACTAGCTAGCCAGTTAGCTAGCTAGTTAGCTATATATGGGCATCTCTCACAGAGATAAAATTGAATGTAAAACAAAACACAGTCTGGTACATACAGATGATGTAATGCCTGTTATCAGTTAAAAGGCACACACAAAAGAATAATCTATCACATAGAATATTTGAGTTGCCAGTCTCCCTTTCATGACTTCTCAGTAGGTTAGAAATTTCAAGTGACCATAGTTCTTTCTCTGTGTGCTTACTCAAAAGTAGCAGAAAGTTGTCACCAATTTTAAATAGCCAGAGATCAAATTAAAGGGCCTTCCAACTTTTTGATGTATGGTGAGAAAATTTCTCAGGAAGACAATATTTTGTGCGAACCTAAATTAAGAGTTTTCTTGGACTTCACAACCCCAGTTCATTCTTTTCAGCAGGCTTTGGACTTTGTACTCATGACAAGTTGCACAGGCACTTGCTTGAAAACCCTGCTGACCCCAGGTTCAATTCCCAGGCCACCCATGTAAGCTGGATGCAAAAAGTGGCACAAGCATCTGGTGTTGCTTCACAGTGGCAAGAGGCCCTGGTGGGTCTACAGCACACACACACACACACACACACACACACATGCTGACTAAAAGAACTGTCCTACTCACCTTTCTTGTGCATTATCAGTGACTTCTCTCACTGGAAAACCAAAAAAAAAAAAAACCAAGAGGTATCAGGTCCTTAGAGAAGAAACTAAAACCCCAAAATATTAACTGTCAGTCAACGTCAATCTGTTAGTGGGGTAAGATCCTTTGGCTCTGAGTTCCAAGATTGTCCAATCTGTCTAGACATAAATAGCAATGTTAATAAACTCCACTTAAGGATTTAAGCCATCAAATACTCCAATTCTTTGTTTGTTGTGTGCATTTGGCATGAGGGTTTCTACAACTTGTCTTTTTCAAATAATTCCAAATATCAAAGCATAAGATTTTTTGAGAAGGGAATTCAAGATTTTCTAAGCCAGATGTGGTGGTGCGCGCCTTTAATCCCAGCACTTGGGAGGCAGAGGTAGGAGGATCGCCATGAGTTCAAGACCACCCTGAAACTACATAGTGAATTGTAGGTCAGCCTGGGCTTGAGCAAGACCATACCTCGCAAAAACAAACAAACAGAAAAACAAAAAAGATTTTCTACTAAAACATAAATTTAAATTCAGATTGAATATATTAATTTATTCTTTTCAAAAGCCTGTAATAAGTAAGTAAACTCAGATGAAGGATTAATTATATGCTTATTTTGGCTTCACCTACTGGGAGTTAAGAGTTTATTTTGTAATGTATTTATTAGAGAGGAAAGAAAGAAGTATAAAATACCTATGAAAGGAAACATGCAAATAAAATGGCATAGTACAAAAGTCTTTAGTAATTCTTTAGCTATTACTCATGGAGCTTCTGGTGGGGTAAGGCAGATGAAACCATGTGGGAAGTAAGCTGACTGGGAACCAGAGCTAGAAAAGATTCCTGCTTTTGATTAAGACCTGAAGTGTGTTATAACTGGGTGGAGTTTCTCCCCAGCTGGCCCCTCTCAAGCTGACATGTGCAAAGGCTGTGCGGGAGTGTTATCTGCACTGGTGTGTGGACACATGTGACTTAGTTAAGACCAAGCCCTCCGACTCCTTTTCGCTGCTTTCCCATGATGTATGCTGAGAAACCTTGTGGTTTTTGAAGGGGGGAGAATCTATATGTTTCCTTCTTGGAAATGATTCAGAACTCTTTTAAGTGGTTATAATGATTTGCTTTTTTGTGTGGAACAGAGGAATAAATGAAGAGTGAGTCTACATTACATGTAAGGTGCACATTATTCTGAAATGAAAGGAACTGTTTCTTTCTAAGTTGTGAAATATTATGTGAATAGTTTCATTTTGTGTCTAGTGGGAATCATCTTGCAGCTTACACTGGAAGAGAAATCTCCTGGTGTCTGAACATTGGTTTACAAGTATGGTTTAAATTGGCAAGTAGGGCTGGAGAGATGGCTTAGCGGTTAAGGCGCCTGCCTGCTAAGCCTAAGAACCCCGGTTCCAATCTCCAGGTCCCACGTTTAGCCAGATGCAAAAGTAACACAAGGACGCAATGCCACACTTGCCCACAAGGGGGCGCACGCATCTGGATTTCATTCACAGCAGCTGAAAGGCTGCTGGCGTGCCCATCTCTATCTGTCTTTCTCTCCCTCTGACTCCCTCTGTCTCTCTCTGTCTCTCTCAAAAAAAATTTAAAAAAAACCTAAAAATAAATAAATTGGCAAGTAAAGATTCTATACATTTATCCTATATAGCTATACAATGCTTTGAGCATCTCTAGAGCAGTTAAAGCAAGCTAATTAATGTGCTATTATCTAGCATCACTACCTTTTTTTCTGTTCACAACACATTCAAAAATCTCAGCATTGCCCAGTACCAATGCATCAGTGATGATCACTGTCCCCCTGCTGGGCAGTTAATCCCCAGGATGTATTCCCTATCACAGAAGTTTGTTACCCATCAGCCTGGGGCAGCCATCAATCTACTCCATGTTCTTCTATGGATTCAGCTTTTAATGTTCCATTTATGGATAACCTGGTGCATTGTGTGTCCTTTCGTGTGTGACGTATCTATGTAGCATAATGATACTTCAGATTTTCCCAAGTCATTGCAAATGATAGGATTTCCTTCTGTTTTTAGGCTAAATTATGTCTCATTGTGCGCATGCGCATGCGTGGGCGCCCACACACACAAACACACACACAATTTTCTTTATCCTGGCCCTTTCACATTCAAGATAAGGATTTTTATTTTTTTTTTTTTTTTTTTTTTTGGTTTTTGGCAGTAGGGACTAGCTCTAGTCCAGACTACCTGGAACATACTCTGTAGCCTCAGGCTGGCCTTAAACTCATGGTGATCCTCCTACCTCTGTTTCCTGAGTGCTGGGACTAAAGGAGCCCTCTGATTTTTGTAAACTTTGTACACTGCAATTTTACCATAACTTTTATTTTTAATACTTTGTAGTTGAGCCTTCAATTTCCATATATAAGACTAAGACTATACCATCAACAAAACATAAAGTGGCCGTGGTGGGATCTTTGTCTTATTCCTGATCTTAGATGAAAAGATTTCAACTTTTCATCATTAAGTAGGATGTTAACTATGGGCTTGTGATATATGACCTCTCTTATGTTGAGGTATGCTCTTTCTATATCTAATTTATTAAGAGTTTAAAGAAATATTTTATTAATTTATTTTCAGGGGAGTATGGGCACATCAGGGCATCTAACCACTGCAAATGAATTCCAGTTGCATGTGCCACTCTGTATCTGGGTTATGTGGGTACTGGAGAATTGAACACATGTTGTTAGGCTTTGCAAGCCAGTACCTTAAACACTGAACCAGCCAGTATAAAAACTTAAACACTGCCTTTAACCACTTGGGAGGCAGAGGTAGGAGGATCACCGTGAGTTCGAGGCCATCCTGAGACTACATAGTTAATTCCAGGTCAGCCTGGTCCAGAGTGAGACCCTACCTCAAAAAACCAAAAAAACAAAACAAAACTCTGAAGCCTAAGAACTCATGTTCAAATCTCCAGGTCCCACATAAACCAGATACACAGTGATGCAAGTGTGCAATGTCACACATGAGCACAAGGGGGTGCACACATCTGGAGTTCATTTGCAGAGGCTAAAGGCCCTGGTGTGCCCATTCTTTCTCTCTCTCTCAAAATAAATACAAAAAAAAGAATATGCTGCTGAATATTGTGAAATGCTTTATCAACACACTTTGAGATGATTACATGGGTTTTCTCTCTTGTAGTGTGTTTGCTTACCTTTGGTATCTCAGTATCTTTGACTCTTGGAAGTATTTGTTCCTCATCAGCTTTCTTCTTTTTTGACACAGAATCTCACTCTAGTCCAGGCAAAATGGAATACACTCTGTAGTCCAGGTTGGCCTCCAGCTCACGGCAATCCCCCTACCTCAGCCTCCCAAATGCTTGGATTTAAGTCATGGGCTACCATGCCTGTTTTCCTCATCATATTTTTGGAAAAGTTTAAGAAAGATTGGCATTAGTTCTTCTAGTGTTCTAATGAATAAATTTGTCATTATGAGTTTTGATTGATGACCATGCTGCAAATTGTAATTCATTTCCTTCTTGTCAGATAACAGGAAGATAAGAGTTAATGGAACCAAAGAACCTATTGAGTTTAAGTCCAATCAATGGTTTGGAGCAACAGTGAAAGCTCATAAAGGGACAGTCGTGGTGAGTATGACCTGCTGTGGAACTCGTTGCTTTGTGGTGCAACAGATGTTTTAATTCCTGTATTTAGAAAAAATGTTCTATATAGGGACACGTTAGACTTTCAAAGATAAACTTATTAGCATTTTAAAGAATTTAGTGCTTGAAGTAAGAAACTCTGCTTAAAATTAAAGAATTTATTATTTATTTTTTGGGGGGTTAGGAGGGAGAAAGTGGGCACACCAGGGCCTCTAGCCACTACAAATGAACTCCAAACACATCCACCACCATGTGCATCTGGCTTATGTGGTTTCTGGGGGATCAAACCTGAGTCCTCAGGCTTTGCAGGCAAGTACCTTATCAGGTAAGCCATCTCTCCAGCCTAAGAACTATTTTTCTGCTCAAGGCTATAGAAATAAATCTTGTTTTGTAGAAGATCAGTCAGATATTTCAAAATATTTTAAAATGATGAAAAAGATAGATAAATAAAAGCTACATCTAGGGCATCTGGAGTTCATTTGCAGTGGCTAGAGGCCCTGGCCTGCCTGTTTTTCTCTCTCTCTCTCTGCCTCTTTTTTTCAAATAAGAAAATAAATTATTTTTAAAAAGCTTTATCTAGCCAGGCGTGATGGCACACCCCTTTAATCCAAGCACTTGAGAAGCAGAGGTAGGAGGATCATCATGAGTTTGAGTCCACCCTGAGACTACATAGTGAATTCCAGGCCAGGCTGGGCTAGAGTGAGACCCTACCTAAAACAAACAAACAAACAAACAAACAAACAAACAAACAAACAAACAAACAAAACAAAGGTATATTTTAAAAGGAGAGATATTTAATTCTTAAGATTGTTTTAAAAGGATGTTTAAAGGGCTGGAAAGGTGCCTTAGCTGTTAGGGCACTTACCTGTGAAGCCTAAGGACCAAGGTTCAATCCCCCAGTACCCACATAAGCCAGATGCACAAGATGGTGCATGTATCTGGACTTTGTTTGCAGTGGCTAGAGGCCCTGGCACAGCCATCATTTTTTTTCTCTCTCTCTCCCTCTTTTTTTCTCTCTCTATTTCTGCCCCTTTCTCTCACTGTCTCTCTTAAATAAATAAATAATTAAATAAATATTTTTAAAAATAAATAAACTTGCTTCAAACTTGACTAAAGAAATAGTCTAAAGAAACTAAGCATCTTTAAATGGGTTTTCTATTGTTACATCATTCATTATATATATAAACAAAAGGAAGGATCTCTTTAATATTCATTTTAAAATTTAAATACAATTTAAAAATTATTATTTTTTAATTTTTATTTATTTATTTGCAAGCAGAGAAAGATAGAAGAGAGGTAGACAGAGAGAGAATGGGTGCACCAGGGCCTCTAGCCACTGCAAACGAATTCCAGATGCATGTGCCCTTTGTACATCTGGCTTACGTGGGTCCTGGAGAATCGAACCGGGATCCTTTGGCTTTACAGGCAAACGCCTTAACCCCTAAGCCATCTCTCCAGCCCTTAAATACAATTTTAAAAAACTGCTTCTAATCTCTGAATATACCAATAGCTTTTAAAGTAAGAAGAAAATCTTCACTGTTTGATAGACATCAAGATTTTCACTTGGTTCTCTTATTGTTGTAAGGAATTATGCATGTCGAAATTATTGAGAAGCAAATGACTATTAAATAGATCTGGAAGATTTCTTTTAACTTTGTAGAACTTTGTATCCTATTGCCTGTAACTTCTTTCCAACAGTAAGGAAATAACTGAGTTTTAGGGTTGGTTTAAGTCAATTTAAATTATGATTTAATAAGAATAAGTATTTAAAGGAGTTGCCTGGTTCATTTAGTCTGAGGTTAACCCCGAGGAGGTTTTGGTATGAATTGATAGCTCTGTCTAGCTATGAATTTATCTTTTACCATGCATTCACTGCAGAATTATTTTGCATTAACAGATTTTCCTTCCAGAATTAGCAAGATCTGTTTTAGTCTCAGAGCTCATAAGTGAAGTCTGTCCAGAGTCCCCTGTATTTCAGCACTCACACCCTTCATTGATGTCATTAACTAAGTGACTTGTAAGTTCATGGAGGTGACTTGAAGAGTTTGGGGACATTGGCCAAGACTCTACAGTATATAGCATGGCAAAAATCAGGAAAGAAGTTGTAGAAAGGTGAATTGTCTAAGAATACAGGCTTCCTTTATTGAAAGTAGTACATTGAACTAGATCACCAAGGAAACACTGAGAAGCATAAAATGACTTTAAAGTCATTCTGTCTTCACGCCCCATCAAATTAGAAGTTAGGCTGGATAGGTCCATATTCTGAGTCTTCAGGCCTAGCGCCTCAGAGATGAGGACGTAAATGTCCACTTACACGTGGAGAACTCGGTCAGCAAAACAGGAGACCACTCAGGAACTATGATTTCTGCACACTTGTCACTTCTCTTAGTCTTTGCAAAATGTTATTTCATATCTGTCTTTGAATTTATTTATTTATTTATTTATTTATTTATTTATTTATTTATTTATTTAGAGAGAATATGGGCCCACCAGCGCCTCTTGCCATTATAAACTCCAGATGCATGTGTCACTTTTTGTGTATAGATTTACATGGGTATAAGGGAGTTGAACCCTGGGATTGCAGGCATTGCAAGCAAGTACCTTTAACCACCGAGTCATTTTCTATGTCTTAAATACCATTCTCTGGTAGGATCTAAGCTGCTCTAGAAGAAACCAGAGTATGTTGTAAATGAGTCATGTTTTTCTTATAGTTGCTTAATTTTTGCTAAAAGTTCCTGATATATCGCACAAGCTAATTTAAAGGCATTTCTCTTGTAAACCTAATATATTCCTTGATGTGACATTGCAAGGAATAATTCAATCACATATCTTATTTTCTCCAGAGGGCTATTTCTAAAATTAGAAAACTTGGACAAGGGCTGGAGAGATGGCTTAGTGGTTAAGGTGCATGCCTGCAAAGCATCAAAGGCCCCGGGTTTGATCCTCCAGGTCCCAGTAAGCCAGATGCACATGGTGGTGCACACATCTGGAGTTTGTTTGCAGTGACTAGAGATCCTAATGGGTCCATGCTCTCTCTCTCTGTCTCTCTCTCTGTTTGTCTCTCCCTTTCTGTCTCTAATAAATAAATAAAAATAAATCTTTAAAAAAAACTGTGGGCTGGAGAGATAGCTTAGCAGTTAAGCACTTGCTTGTGAAGCCTAAGGATCCTGGTTCAAGGCTCGATTCCCCAGTACCAACGTAAGCCAGATGTACAAGGTGGAGCATGCATCTGGGAGTTTATTTGCAATGGCTGGAGGCCCTGGTGTGCCCATTTCTCTCTCTCTCTTTCTGACTCTTTCTCTGTGTATCTCTCTCAAATAAATAAATAAAAAGTAAACAAAAAAATTTTTAAAAGCAGAAAGCTTAGAAAAGTCATCAAGTAAGTACCTGATATGACAAATCTAATATCATAAAAGCTAAGCTATAACAACTAATGCATGATATTGCATTATAATTATGCAACTAATGCATGATTGATATTGTTTAATAAATTTATTTTTCAACTTTTATCTAGTGGTCATCAATTTAATTTCATGCAACACACATTTATTTATTAAGCATATTTTCCATGCAATACTCTATGTTTAGTAAGGTTGTCAGTTATATACATTCTGAAAGAGGCTATGACGTGTGAGCAAATTTTTGCAAGAGTATACAATTGTATTTAAATTTACCATTCTTTATCTTAGCTAAAAATAGTCATGGAATATTTCATTTAGATTATTTTGCTTTGTTAGAATTTAGGATATATTTGTGGAATGATTAGTGTAACTCATCTCCCCCAGAAAAGTTATCTTTTGTCATAAGAATTTAGCAAAATATATTTCTTTATAACAAGCAGAGTCAGAATATGGGTTTATTCCTCATCTGCCATGAATCCTGTGGAAATGTATGTAGGTCATTAACATGTGTTCTTCGAATGACTTACTGAACTTATTATGAAAGTGCTAACACATGCATGAGATGCTATTTGACCTTTAGTTTTGTCATGAATAAAAACCATGAAATATAGCCAGGCGTGGTGGCACACGCCTTTAATCCTAGCACTCGGGAGGCAGAGGCAGGAGGATCACCATGAGTTTGAGGCCACCCTGAGACTACATAGTGAATTCCAGGTCAGCTTGGGCTAGAGTGGGACCCTACCTCAAAAAAACAAACAAACAAAAAAACAAAAAAACATGAAATACGTACCAAAGCAGAAATCCAGAAGCTGCTGAGAACTCAACAGTAAAATAGACTTAAAGCACACCCACTAAGGCAGAGGGAATTTTGTGGAAGATGGGGCAGAAAGAATGTAAGAGCCACAGGATGGGAGGGAATATCCAGAGACATTGCCCTCCCTCCCCTGCCCTGGTGACTGACTGTTGCTCTTACAACTAACTCATAACCCACAACTCCATGCTGAACACCAACAATCCCACTAAGGAGGGCCCTCAGTGGAGTGGGCGTAGGGAGGAGGGAAGTGTTGGCACCGACATATGATGTGTCCATACAAAATTTCTAGTTAATAATAATAATAATAATAATAATAATAATAATAATAATAAATAATGATGGTGGGCTGGAGAGATGGCTTAGTGGTTAAGGCGCTAGCCTGCAAAGTCAAAGGACTCAGGTTCAACTTCCCAGGACCCATGTAAGCCAGATGCACAAGGGGATGCATGCATCTGGAGTTTGTTTGCAGTGGCTGGAGGCCACTCTCTCTCTACCTGCCTATTTCTGTATCTCTCTCTCTCTCAAATAAATAAATAAAAATAAATAAAATAAACACACAAAAAATAATGACGGCATCAAAATAGAAGAGGGAGTAGTTGGAAAGAAGGTATATATGTGGAGGTTATCAATAAAAAATTAAAGAAAAAATTATCAATAACAGGGTTTGAGAGATTGCTCAGTGGTTAGAGGCACTTGCTTGCAAAGTCTACTATTAAAGATCCAATTCCCAGAACCCACATAAAGCCTCACTCACAATGTGGCACATGTGTCTGGAGTTTGTGTATAATGGCAAGAGACCTTGGTGCACCCATTCTCTCTCTTCTCTCTCTCTTTCTGTATGTGTTTCATTTTCAAATAAATAAGAATATTTAAATAAAAGCAATCATAAATAAGTTAATTTTATATAAAGAGAAAAAACCTGAAACTCAGATAAAGTCAAATATACTATAAACACTAGATTATTTTAAAATTTCATGAGCTAGAACTTCAATGACAAAGGCAATCCACAAAACAGAGATTTATAAACTTGTCTGATTTCTTTGTTTAAAAGTCACTTTTTTCTCTATTTTTTTAATTGACAACTTCTTTAATTGTAGACAATATCCCATGGTACTTCCCTCCTCCCCCACTTTCCCCTTTCAAACTTCACTCTCCATCATATCCCCTCAATCAGTCTCTCTTTCTAGTTTGATGTCATGATCTTTGCCTCCTATTATGATGGTCTTGTGTAGGTAGTGTCAGGCACCATGAGGTCATGGATATCCAGGCCATTTTGTGTCTGGAGGAGCATGTTGTAAGGAGTCCTACTCTTCCTTTGGCTCTTACATTCTTTCTGCCACCTCTTCCGCAATGGACCCTGAGCCTTGGAAGGTGGGTTTGAGATGTTTCAGTGCTGAGTACTCCTCTGTCCCTTCTCCTCAGTACCACGGTGCCTTCTGAGTCATCCCAAGATTGCCACCATCTGAAAAAAGAAGCTTCTCTAAACAAAAGTGAGAATAGAATTACTATATGGATGTGGGCATTAAGAGAAGTGCTTACTGGGCAGTTTGGTGAGCATAGTATATGCATTTAGTGAGACTCAAGCAGACATTACACCCTTAGGGCTCATGACTACCCCTGTGGTAGGTTTTTAGTATCAGGGATGTGTTCCCTCCCATGGAGCAGACCTCCAGTCCAATTAGAGAGTGGTTGGTTTCCCCCATAACAGACTATTTCACCCTTTGGCTCATTTGGCCTGGCTGGCCAAATTTAAAGCTTGCAGTGCTCACTGTTGAGTTTTTAAAAAGTTACTAGACAAAGAAAGGAGCTAGTTTTCATTGAAGACATTACATTATGTTTGAATATTCATTCTTTTTTTTTTTTTTTTTGTTTGAATATTACTTGACCTTTTATGTCTCAGGGTTCAAGTGCTGGGGTTCTTTTATGGGTTCAAAAAAAACAAAACAAAAGAAAAAAATGAATTCTTTGCTTTTAGGAAGTAATTTTCATTTGTCAGGTTACTTTTTGTTTAATTTAAAATTCTGCTAGAGTAGTGTAATAATGTTAAAAATCAGCTTTGGAAGTTTAATTGACTCTGATTCCCAAGGTATTCATTAGGCCACTTAATTCACCTAACAATTTAACGTAGTTTGCCATAACTTTAGTTACACTAGTCAATAATTCAGATCTGACTGCAGAATCAGAAGGCTATGCTGTCAGTCATTAACTGTCTCTTGTGTTTCATAGGCCTGTGCTCCCTTATATCACTGGAGAACTCTTAAACCTACACCAGAGAAGGACCCGGTTGGCACATGCTACGTTGCAATTCAAAATTTCAGTGCATACGCTGAGTACTCTCCTTGTCGTAACAGTAAGTTATTTTTATTCCTCAAAGCTGAAATTCAGCTCAAGACTTTCTCAGGAGCCTAGGTAAGTTCAAAAGACCACAGATGAATTACAGTGTTGTGGAAAGAGACAAGGATAGAGGGTACTGACAGCATAGCACACTCTTGCTGTGACAGGACCGCGAAGATTCACAGATTCACTGCTCCTCTTCTGTACTTGCAAAATTCAGTCTTTAGATATTCTTCGGTAGGATTAATCGGTTCCTTATTTTTGGCCTTAAGCTGTCAGTCGTTGTTGACATCTCACACTGTGTTCTAAAGATGCCAAGGGCTCACTTTGTCTCATTTACAGCAGCAACAGTGTTGGTTAGCATGACTGGACCTGGGGCACATTGATTTGATCATTCTGTGTGGTATTTGTTGTTTTGCTGGTAGCTGTGGCCTTGGGTTAGTCTATATGTTACACTTTCTGCCTGAAGTGTTGGATCCCCTTGTTTTCAAATGGCCTTGTCATAGTTCTAAGAATCTCCCAACAAAGCATCCTTTAAGACAACTGTGGACCATCTTTGGAAAAAAAGCTGTTTAATCATTTCATGACTATGAAATCCCAAGGGACTTTGGGATGACTTGATTGATTGATTGATTATCTGCTCATAATTCTTTTGTAAGCTCCTACATTGTTCTAAGTTCTAGGCATAACACTGGGCTTTGTGGATTATCAATCAACAGATTTTCATTCTTATACTTAGTAATTCATAAGAACATATTGAAGGGTGAAAGTTGTCATTAACAAAAGACATTCTATCACTGATTTCAGGGTGATAATGTTTTTAAAAAACTTAATCTGAAGTTATTGTGAGCTCTAAAACTACAAGTAAAATCCCTCTGAGCAAATATCATAAATATGACGGTGAAGATAAAGACTGGATCCAGTGGGGAGGCTGGGAAAAGCTCAGTAGGTAAACTGTTTGCTGTGCAAACACGAGGACCTGTGTTTGATCCCTAGAAACCGTGGAAAGAAGGAAGGAAGTAGAAGAGGAAGGAAGAAAAGGAGGGAGGGAAGGAAAGAGGGAGGGAAAAGATAAAAAAAGACAGCTGGGCAGCTTGTAATCCTGGGGCTTGCTAATCAGCCAATCTATCTTAAATGGAGACGTCTTAGCAAATAAGAGAACCTGTCTCACAAAAGGTATACAGTGTTCCTGAGGGACAGCACCCAAAGGTCTTCCAGTCACCACATGTACACACACACATGCACACACACACACACACACACACACACACACAGAGAATGAGAATGAATTGATCAAAACTATTATTCCATTAACAAAGAGGCTGCTGAGCTTTACAGCTCCAAAGAACCAAAGAGAAACTTATAAAACACAATGGTTTCAGTGAAGATTTTGGCAAGGAGCAGAATATGATATTCTAAATGGAAAATAGGGTCTGTATATTAAACTACTTTACATAAGGGTTCTTTGTTGATGAAGAAACTCAATTATTCAAGCACGCAATGTGCTTGGCTTTGGGGTGTGTTAAGAGGCCAGTTTTATTATGCTAAAGAAATTCAGTACTGAAGTTGTTTCATTAATGTTTACACCTGTGCATATATGTTTCACGGTTTGCTAAAAATCTTTCCTCACACTGGCAAACTATTATAATTAAAAAATGAACTGCCCTTAACATGCCATTGGTCTTGATGACATGTGGTCTTCCAGCCAACATCAAGGATGCTCATTTGCAAAACTTGACACTGGGGGCTGGAGAGATGGCTTAGAGGTTAAGTGCTTGCCTGTGAAGCCTAAGGACCCTGGTTCAAGGCTCGATTCCACAGTACCCACGTAAGCCAGATGCGCAAGGTGGCGCATGCATCTGGAGTCGTTTGCAGTGGCTGGAGGCCCTGGCTCACTCATTCTCTCTCTCTTTCTCTGCCTCTTTCTCTCTGTCTGTCTGTCACTCTCAAATAATAAAAATAAACAACAATAACAACAACAAAAAGAACTTGACACTGTTTCTAGTTTGTCCCATTGTCTGACTTTCCATGTGACAGGAAAGCCCAGGTTAAAATACAGCCCACCGAATCTAGATCTGTGGAGCATACATTTCAGTATAGGCTTGAACTATTTGCTTCTCTCTTTCTTTCTTTCTTTCTTTTTGGTTTTTCATTTTTCGGTTTTTCAAGGTAGGGTCTCACTCTAGCCCAGGCTGACCTGGAATTCCCTGTGTATTCTCAGGGTGGCCTGGAACTCAGGGTGATCCTCCTACCTTTGCCTCCCGAATTCTAGGGTTAAAGGGGTGCGCCACCACGCCTGGCGGCTTGAACTATTTTCTAAAAAGATACAGTATGCCTGTATCTTATGGTCCCTGGACACATTATCATGCTAGTTTCCTTACTCTTTATTTTTCCTGAATAGAAATATGCAAAGCAGATGTACAATGGAGCCCAGTTTGAGTTGCAGAATAGCTAAATAGGTTGCCAAGAATTGACTTAGCTCTCATGCACACCCACAGTTTTTAAATCCTCCCGGGCCCTTTAGTCTTACTTGTCCATCTTCCTCTTCAAACCATCCAAAGAGCAGACTTCCTGTCATGGCTAAGAAGTTCACAGTCCATTAACACAAAGCCAGCTTGTTCATGAGCTTATGGTCAATATCCCAGAACAGCAACATCAGCAGTATCCTTTTCAAAAGAGAAGTTAAGGAAGCACCTTATGTTACTTCGATTGAATAAACCCATGTGTGCTCTGAGCAGTATGGGAGGTGACCTGTTCATTCATATTCATGGCGTGCCTTCAGCTCTTATAGCCAATCATAATTCAGGTGAAAAAGTCCACACACCCCTTTTAATTTTATTTTAGTTATCAGCAAATAGTAGTGAAAGAACAGCCCATGTCCCTGCATTTCTGAGTTTAGTCTGGAGCATAATTAAAAAGTTTATGATACTCTGAAATGCCAGGAAGAAATATTTCTTCGGGTCTCATAAATTCTATTTCTGTAAAAGAAAAGTAAAGGCCTTGAAGGAGAAAGAACCTCACACTCTTCTATAATTGCCTCTCAAACACTTGAAATTGATATTTTCTTGATGTTTTTTAGTTAGTACTTTTCCCCTCATTTAAAAAAAAATTCCTGTTTTAAAAAAAAAAAAAAAAAAAAAAAAAGAAAAAGAAAAAGATCAGGTTCCTTCCCTCTTAAATAATTTACAATCTTAAAACTAAAGAGTTGATTTTAGGGCTGGAGAGTTGGCTTAGCAGTTAAGGCCCTTGCCTGCAATGCCTAAAGACTCATGTTTGGCTCTTCAGATCCCACGTAAGCCAGACACACAAAGTGATGCAAGCGCACAAGGGGGTGCACATGTCTGAAGTTTTATTGCAGTGGCTGGAGGCCCTCGTGGACAATTCTCTCTCTCTCTCTCACATAAAAAAGAAAAAGGCCAGTCTGTTGGGCTTGCCTCAACATAAAAAAAAGACTTGGTCTTAAGATTGGATTTTTGAAGTTTGTGTATTTAGAAAATTACTTTTAAGAATGGATTTTTGAAGTTTGTATATTTAGAAAATTACTTTTAAAATATATCCAACGTAACATATGGGTTTATATAGTAATCCATCATGCATTCACATGTTTTTCTGGTTGTGTATAATTTTTTGGTTTTTTTTTTTTTTTGGTTTTTCAAGGTAGGGTCTTGCTCTAGCCCAGGCTGACTTGGAATTCACTATGTAATCTCAGGGTGGCCTTGAACTCTCGGCGATCCTCCTACCTCTGCCTCCCGAGTGCTGAGATTAAAGGCGTGCACCACCACGCCCGGCTTGTATATAATTTTTATATTCATAAACTTCTAGAAAACTGGAACCCAGACATTTGAGGTTATATTGATGAGCTTATAGGGGACCTAATAAAATTCATTACCATCAACTTTACACTTTAATTTTAAACGACGGAATACATTTTGTTAAAATATAATGTGTGAGGTGGGAAGGTATTTTCAAATATAAGGAGAGATGTGGTGGCTTATTCCTGTAATCCAGCAATTGGGAGGTGAAGGCATAAGAATCCGGAGTTCGGGGCTGGAGAGATGGCTTAGCGGTTAAACGCTTGCCTATGAAGCCTAAAGACCCCGGTTCGAGGCTTGATTCTCCAGGACCCACGTAAGCCAGATGCACAAGGGGGTGCATGCATCTGGAGTTCGTTTGCAGTGGCTGGTGGCCCTGGCGCACCCATTCTCTCTCTCTCTCTCTCTCTACCTGCCTATTTCTGTATCTCTCTCTCTCAAATAAATAAATAAATAATAAAATATTAAAAAAAAAAAAAAAAAAAAGAATCCGGAGTTCAAGGACAATGTGGGCTGCATAAGACCCTGTCTCAAAAGAAAACTTTGAGGAGGTGGGCAGATCGACAGACTGATAATGACAGTGCTAAAAGTAGCCGTGGCCTGGCGAGAGAAAAGGAAACAGCAGACATTCTCTAGAGCTGCAGGGCTGGATCCGTTTGGCCCAGCCCATGCACTGTTCCTTGGGTGACGGTGGTGATGGAACTTCCTTTCTCGCCCTCTCATTTCAGTTTACTTCCAATCCACTGTATCTAACTATGCTGCAATTGGGATCCTCCCTACACTTTGACGATAATTACTTCAGCAGTTTTGGAACCTGCACTGGGGAGATGGCTCAATGGGTAAAATGCTTGCCCCGTAAGCCTAAGAACCTGAGTTCAGATCCCCAGTACTCATATAAAATGTCAGTGCATGCCTGCAGTCACAGTGCAGGAGAGGCAGACAGGAAGATCCCCAAGGCTTGCTGTCTAGCTTGTTTAGCCAGTCAGAGAACACTGGGTTCAGTAAGAAACCTGTCTCAAAAAAATGAGATAAAGGGGCTGGAGAGATGGCTTAGCGGTTAAGGCACCTGCCTGCTAAGCCTAAGAACCCGGTTCCAATCTCCAGCTTGAACGTTTAGCCAGATGCAGTGACGCAAGGGCGCAATGCCACACTTGACCACAAGGGGGCGCATGCATCTGGATTTCGTTCACAGCAGCTGAGAGACTGCTAGTGCGCCCATCTCTATCTCTCTCCCTCTCCCTCTCCCTCTGTCGGTCTCTCTCTGTGTATCTCTCCAAAAAAAAAAAAAAAAAATTTTAAAATTAGATAAAGAAGCAATTGAGGAAGGCACATGCACATGCACACGAGCACATGCACCCTCACACACACCTGTCCTTCACCTTTCTGCATGGCAGGCATGTCAGAAGTGGGCGAAAAGGAGACACTGCCACATGGAATATTTGGAACACAGTTGCAAGATGAAGACTTTCTTTCTGCCATGAATATAAATGTAAATCCCTTATTATGATAATAAACTCTTACTCTGATATGTTCCCCATACGCACAATAATTAGTGCTCAGTGCACTCATAAACCTAAACAATAGCCTCAAAAGATATTATTTCTGTTGATCTCTCAGCGGTATCACAGTGATGTATAGGATCAGAAATACATGGAAATGTACTTGATAAATACTTGAATATATTTTAGAAATAAATATAAAGCACAAATTGACTAATTCAAAATTGTATGGGGGAAACAACAGAATATCCTGAATTGCTTATTAAAATATCCCTCAGAAAGGATGACCTTGGCTTATTTTCCATCATTCCAGGCAATGTCGATCCTGAAGGCCAGGGTTACTGCCAAGCAGGATTTAGTCTGGATTTTTATAAGGTAAATTATTTTGGCTTTTTCGCTTTTGATATTTGATATGGGTTTTTGTTGTTTTTACTCTCGGTCTTTCGTCCCACACCCCTAAACAATAACAACAACCAACAATCTTTGGGTCCATACAGAGGCATATCTGGAAATGTATTTCTAGTTCTCTATTATGTTTATTCCTTATTTCTACTTAAACCTATGTACATGATAACATATTATGTAGCATAGGATTACATACAAGGAGAAGCAATCGCTCCTCTTATCCCTTGTAGCAATCATTTTAAAATGAAAATGTCAAAAACTCAGAAAAAATGAGTGCCTCAAAAAGATCACAGGAATCTATAAATTGTTTTATCTCCTATCTGTACTTGCTTGCTTTGATTTAAAATTCATATTAAAATTCACATATCCATTGATAATATTGAAAACAGATGTTTAATATAAACAAAGAAAATGACTCTATGCAGAAAAATTCAGGAACATGTGCTTTATTCTACTGTGTATTTGTCATATTTCCTATCATTATTTGTCGTATATTTGTCACATCTCATATCATTGCTTGTTTGTTTTCCCCTGAAAAGTGTAAACAGGGTACAGAAAGTGAGCTGTGATTAGAAAATGCTTATATTTGCTAGTCTGGAGTTTTTGCTTTCTCTCCCGAGAAGGAGGTGGAGCTGCAGACATATTGTTTAAAAGTGGCCATACCCTGGGGAGATAGTGTTTAAAGTGCTGGCTGCAAAAGTATGAGTTTTGATCTCCAACATCCACACAAAAGCCAAGCATGTCAGGAGCACACAACTGGAAACCTGCTTCTGGGGAGGTGAGACAGTTTGCCGGCTACCTAGTCTAGCTGAATCAGACAGCTCTAGGTTCCGCAGGCTACTCTGCCTCAATATAAAGTGGAGAAACTGAGGAAGACACGTGACTTGTGGCCTTCATGCATACATGTGCCCACATGCATACCTACACACATACCACCATACATACACACACACATACACAAAGGCATTATTATGACCTTGAAAAAAGTTTAAATGAAATTTTCATGACTGGGGTTTTCAAAAGACTATGCCTGCTAAATTATACAGCAGATATTTTGCCTACCAGAGGCAGTGCCAAAAACATGAATTTATATATTCTCAAGGGAGAGAGTCCAACTTGCCTGAGTCAAATTAAAATTGTTTAACATGATAACACACTAATACTTGAAAGCAAAGCAAGAAAGCAAATGGCCTGCACCCTCAGATATAATGGCCTCTTTAAAACATTGTGTTTTTATGAGGAGCAAATTGTTAGAGCAACACTGATTAGCAATGATTTATTGCCCTTTAAAAATTCTTAGTGCTTCTTTTCCAATTGTTCCTGTTGCTGCTTATGTTTTGCAGAATGGAGACCTCATAGTAGGAGGCCCTGGGAGTTTTTACTGGCAAGGTATGTTCTGGAGGAGAAGCAAAGGTTGCATTAAGTTTTGACTTTTTATAACATCCCATCCTTATTCACAGTTTCCTGAAGAAAGCATCATTTCACCTTGTCCTGTGCTGTATGTTATACCATTGAAATGTCCTCCAGACCACAATTCATTTCTCTACCAAGAATTTATTGAGATTATGCCCGGCTCTGTGCCACAGGCTAGAGATCCAATGATGAGGCCAACAGACCTGATTTTACCTTCACAGTAGTTAATATCTGGGAAAAGATCTAGACATCCGTCAAACAGTCAAATGAGAGCTTGTGTGGAGGCGCACACCTATACGTCCAGCACTCTGGAGACCGAAGCTGAAGGATTGCCACAGCCTAGCTGAGTCTACGTAGTGAGTTCTAGACCAACCAAAGCTACATGGGAAACTCTTTCTCAAAAATAAAATGAAATTTAAAAAGTCACATGAGCACCCAAGAAACCCCAATTGTAATATATACAATACGGGACAGGTAGGTCATGATTGGGCCATGAGAATGCAGGCGGTTTCCCCAAGGTGGCTTTGTACTCTGACCACTGGATGACAGGAAACTGGAATCCAGTTGTACGATAAGGAAAGTACATGAACCCAGGCAACAGCTTGTACCCCAAGGGAATGCCTTCTAATTCTCATGAAGGTGCTGTCCAGGTGAGCAGCAGCCCATAGGTCAACTAGCTTGAAAGCAAGTAATCCCCAACTGAGACCTGGACTCCTTAGGTGAGGGTGGGAGAGGGACTCTGCAAATGTTTGGTAAACGATGCAGTGGAGGTTAAGAACGGGAGATCAGGAGGGCACTCGAGTAAAGATAGCAAGGAGAAAGCACTGCCAGAGGAGCGTGGAGAGGCCAACACAACGCAGGGCTTACAGAGCAGCACCTACAGCGTCATCTTTGTCCTACCAACAATGAGAAGCCAGGGAGGGTTGAGACAGTTCAACATATGAGTTTAGATATAGTAGGAAGGTAGTGTTTATCCTGAAAGTAATGAGAAACCACTGGAGAATTTGAAGTATGGGATGCCATGATCAACCGTATGCTTTGAAAAGACCACTCTGGCTGCAATATAGAAGGCCCATTTGAAGTTGGCCAGAGTACCATATCAGTAAATGAGTCCCGAAGTTATAAAGTAGCTGGAAGTTTCTAAGGTCAACTAGCTCTAAGTTGCAGATCGAGATGTTTCCTTCTTAAGAGGGCTGATGGTATCAATTGAAATTAAGAAGAAACGTGAGGGGCTGGAGAGATGGCTTAGTGGTTAAGGCTCATGTCGGCAAAGCCAAAGGACCCAGGCTTGATTCTCTAGGACCCACATAAGCTAGATGCACAAGGGGCGCATGCATCTGGAGTTTGTTTACAGTGACTGGAGGCCCTGACATGCCCATTCTCTCTCTCTCTCTCTCTGCCTCTTTCTCTGTCTCAAATAAATAAATAAATAAAATATATTTTAAAAAAAAGAAGAAACGTGAGAGATCATTTGGAAGCAAGATAACAGCATAAATGATGGAAGATAAGTGGTGAGTAGGAAGGGACGAGGTCAAGAATATGTCAGTGACCTTTGCAACTGAATGAGTACCACTCAGTGAGACGAGAGAGAACATGGAAGAGAAAACATTCGGAGTAGGTTGCAGAGAGAAGGAAAGTTTTACCTTGTTTGGAAATACTGGGATTTTTACGAGTTTTCACATAGATGTTCATATATATATATATATATATATATATTCTTAATTTCCAGTAAGAAACCTAAGGTGAAAGAGGAGCTTGCATAATAGTGGTGATAAAGGACACCATGGGATGAAGGAGATATCCCCCAAAAGAACACAGACCATTGAACGAATCTTGACTATAGACTTCAGGTTAAAAATACAGTAGAATATGAATGAGTCATTGAAGGAGGATTTACTTTCCAGTGGAAGAGACCTGATTATATTTCAAAGCCAAATGGGAAAGTATCAGGAAGACAGATTAATAGTAACATTTTGGATAAAAATACCAATAAGCTTATTTCATATATACAACATTTTGGTCTCCTAAAATTATTTTACAAACGAAGAAGTATGTATTGCACAAGAGAAGGATATCAAATGAAAATTAATTTATGTTTCTAAAAGATTTTCTTCTAATCTTGGTTCATTTCTCATAATTAAGTCCTTTATTTGAGCTGGAAAATTAGCTCCAGTGACTTTCTGACAATTAATCATGTAAAGAGTATAGAACTTGTAATTTAAAATTTTATAGATGCTTAAGATGACAATCTTTATAGACCAGCTAGAGGAAGCAAGTGAGCTCAGGCTGTATGTGGGAGGAAGGGGAGGGAATGCTGAGTTATAATCCAGAGAATATTGGCAAATTCTCCCGACAATCTTCATAAAGTCATGTGTAAACACCATTGTCTTCACCTCAGCGGTCACTTCAGTCTCTGGCACTTGGAATATTTATGACGTGGCTTGGCAGCCTTTTCCTTTTTGTGGGCTTCAAACCAAACAACTATGGGAGTTATGTGGGAATTCCCAAAGAATAATTTTACTTTAAAATGGATGTTCCATTAAATGCCTTAAAACCATTTGTCCAGCTTCTCCCAAAAAATATGAGATGCCATTTTTGCTTTAGATGTCTACAATAAACATTGGAAGGCACAGAATTCTCCCCAGGGTGGAAAATTGCTGGTTATCTTTTAAATATCTGTGTTCCCCAATATAATCATATTGCAAGACACCTGAGAGTGACTTCAAAAGATATGAGCCAAAGTTCTTAACAATGTTGGTGGCCATTAATTCCCCCTCTGTTGGGGTGCCCCCTAGGGCCAGCCCAGGAGGGATGGCAGGGTCTCTGCCGAGTTGGGGTGAGAGGCGCGGAGTCACAACACAGACTCCGGGAGTTGGGTGGAAGCAGCAGAGGGCGAGCTGCTGCAAACTCGTTTATTGAGGAAGTACAAGGAGTTTTAAGGGGCTTGGCTGGCCAATCATTGTATGGAATGGTCCCCATTTTGTGACCAATGACAGCCTGTCTCCAGACAGATCATCTCGTAGCAGGTTTCTCGCGAGCTGTTGTCACGCCAGGCCACTTCCTGGTTTCTCTGCCATGCGGTCTGGCTAGGGTCAGGCCTGCATTGTGCCATACACCCCTCCCCCCTTTTTTTTTTGCTAAAATTTGGGATCTCACTCAACCTAGTTGCTTCCTAGTACCGTAGTTTTATGCTTTCTCTATATAGTTCACCACAAAAAGTAAGTGGTTTAAACATTGCATAGTTCTTTCCTTCATCCTAACTGAGATTTTGTTTTCTTTTCAAGGTAGGGTCTCACTAGGTCAGGCTAACCTGGAATTAACCATGTAGTCTCAGGGTGGCCATGAACTCATAGCGATCCTCCTACCTCTGCCTCCCCAGTGCTGGGATTAAAGGCAGGCGCCACCACTCCCACCTCCTGAGATTTTTTTTATAATCTATTGAATATAATGATTTCAATTTGCTTCCACAGCTATGCTTTGCACACACAAAACAACAACTCTTCTTACAATATCAAAGGGGACATTGGTTGCATAACAAAACCACATGATCCCAGAGAATACAATCAAGTCCTTTGAGCATCAGTTTCCCCATTTATGAGAAAGTTTTATGTGACAACCTGATCTCAAAATTTCCTTCTAACTAGCACATTCTAGAATAAACTTTTAAACGCCTAAATTTCACTTAGAAGTGTTTAGTTTTTGATAATTTTATTATTTGACAGCAGAGGGAGGATATGTTAAAAGCAGCAGGAAGTCAGATAAAGAATTACCATTTATCTCTGGTCTTCTTTCTGCTAGAATGGAAAGTTCTAACCAATAGAGCTAACCCCTGTCTTTCAGTTCCAGTAGCAAGTAGGGAAAAACATCTTCAAAAATGCAAGGAGTTGGGCTGGAGAGATGGCTTAGTGGTTAAGGCACATGCCTGTGAAGCCTAAGAATCCCAGTTCGATTCTCCAGGTCCCACGTTAGCCAGATGCACAATGGGGCGCATGCATCTGCAGTTCGTTTGCAGTGGCTAGAGGTCCTGGCACACCCATTCTCATACTTTCTTTCTCTCTCTCTCTTTCGCTCTGTCTCTAATAAATAAATAAAAATAAAAAAAATAAAGTTTTAAAAATGCAAGGACTTCTGTGACAGTGTGCCAGGGATGTGTATGGCTCCTGGTCTGGGTATGCTGAGTGAGAGCCTGCCTCTTGCATTCATTCTGTTCATGTGTTCATTTGCTCAAACGCAGGTCAAGTGATCACAGCCAGTGTTGCGGATATCATTGCAAATTACTCATTCAAGGATATTCTGAGGAAACTGGCTGGAGAAAAGCAGACCGATGTGGCTCCGGCTTCGTATGATGATAGCTACCTTGGTGAGCTCGATTGCTCCTGAGTTGTTTGATGTGTTTTGGTATTTTATGAAAGTTTTCCTTTTAAAAAACTTTATTTGCATGGGTGGGTGGAGAGCACACCAGAGCCTCTTGCTGCTGCAAACAAAGACCAGGCACTTGTACAACATTTTGCAACCAATTTACATGGGTGGCCTGGGAATGGAACTCACACTGGCAGGCTTTGCTAACAAGTGACTTTAACCACTGAGCAATCTTCTCAGCCCTGAAAATTTTCTGTTTTGGTTTTTCGAGGTAGGGTCTCACTCTGGTCCAGGCTGACCTGGAATTAACTATGTAGTCTCAGGGTGGCCTCGAACTCTCGGCTATCCTCCTACCTCTGCCTCCCGAGTGCTGGGATTAAAGGCATGTGCCACCACACCCGGCTCTTTCTTTTTTTAATATCTGCATATATGTGTGTTTTCTTGTCTCTCACATTACAATTATTTTTCAGCAACGATATACAACATATGTTATTTGAGCAGTTATTTATGTGTGCATGTGTGTATATTGGCACACGCATGCTATAGTGTGCATGTGAAGATCAGAGGACAACCGTGGGTGTTGGTCCTAACCTTCTACCCTGTTTGGGACGAGGTCTTTCTAGCTTTGCTGCTATGAATACCAAAGTAGCTGGCTCACAAGCCTTCCATTGTCATAGGATCACGGGAATTACAGACACATAGACTATTTGCTTTATGCAACTGCTGGGGGCCTGATCCTGGTGGCCAGGCTTGTGGGTAATTTTAACTATCATCCTCCCAGGCTTTGAGCCTCCACTTATTTGTTTACTTTTAAATTGTTTTATTTTTAAAGAGAGAGAGGGGGAGAGAGAAAGAGAGAGAATTGGCACACCAGGGCCTCAGCCATTGCAATCAAACTCCAGAAGCTTGTACCACCTAGTGGGCATGTGCAACCTTGTGCTTGCCTCACTTTCGTGTGTCTGGCTTATGTGGGATCTGGAGAGTTGAACATGGGTCCGTAGGCTTCACAGGCAAGCACCTTAACCACTAAGCCATCTCTCCAGCCCTGATCATCCATTTTTTGTGCATCTGTTTTGTGGGGTCTATAGCACTTATATTTTGCACTTACATTTTGTATTAACAGACCTAATACTAATGTCAAAGGAGCATCATAACAGCCCTGTCCAATTTCTAGAACAGCAACAAGACTTTCCAGATGCTAGAAAATTCTCCAGTTTATGATATACAAACCAGACAATGTCATTTAACCACTACTGCTTCCCACCTTTGGGATCGTAATGATAATTATGATTGCCTGATACATTTGGAAAATGTTTTAAATCACAGTCACATTTTTTGATGTAGTTGGCACTTTGCTTTGGCTCAAGGTAATTTGTGGAAAGCTATCATTAACAGAGTGTGTGACTAATTCTTCTTAATAATCAGAAAGACAAAACTTAATGCAAAAGATATTTTTTTTTACAGAATTGTGTCTGATAGTGAGGAATCCAGAAGGTCTTAATATGCCAAGGCCACCATTTCCACTTAAAGGTGAATTATGAAATACTCATGCACCAAAAGTTGACCTCACAATCCTATTTTTTTTGCCATATTTTTACCATAGATCAGTAGTGGCCTATCTTCTTTATATGTATGATTTAGTATGAAAGTGTTCATATTAGTGTGATTATTTTTCTCGTTGTTAAATAATTAACTTTTATGTTTTATGTTTGTAGACATTTCTGAATAATGGTGGCATATTGATGGTTTCATTTTTCCAGATATAACTCAATTGTCGTTAAGTGTGATTAGTTTGTTACTTTTCTCCAAAACAGGATATTCAGTGACTGCTGGAGAATTCACTGGAGATTCTCAGCAAGGTGAGTGAGTGATCTCATTGCACTTAAGTCACTTTTTAAAAGCATGGAGCCCTGGGAGTGGGACACATGCCTTAAATCCCTGCACTTGGGAGGCAGGAGGAGGAGGATCACTGTGAGTTTCAGGAGACTACATAGTGAATTCCACATCAGCTCAGCTAGAGTGAGACCCTACCTCAAAACCCAAAAACAAAACCAAGAAAATTCATGGAGTAATGCTAAATGACAGAAATGACATAAAAAGTAAATGATTTTCTTTACAATATAAAATGTATATGAGTGGAATCCCAGTATGTATAGGATAAAATTAAATGAAAATATACATATCGACACATTTTGTTTGAAAGAATTTCATAAGAATCAATTTCCATCCTCATAAAATCTAATTAAGCAATTAAAATTTAGAACAATTATCCTATGCTCTGACAATATGCAGATGGCTAAATGACTTAGACGACAGTTATGCTTCTCATGACATCAAATTTAAAAAATCAGAATCCAGGGCTGGAGAGATGGCTTAGTGGTTAAGGTGTTTGTGCCTGCAAAGCCAAAGGACCCAGGTTCAGTTCCCCAGGACCCATGTAAGCCTGATGCACCAGGTGGCACCTGCTTCTTGAATTCATTTGCAGAGGCTAGAGGCCCTGGCATGCCTCTCTCTCTCTCTCTCTATTGTGTGGTCAATGCCAAAAGTATTGGAAGGATATTGTAAAAAAATAAATAAATTTCTGAAAACTAAACAATATAATACCAACTGCAGAATTTTCTCTGACTAGGGAATCTATGGGCATAGCTTGACTTTTCTGAACCTTCTCTCATTCCTCAAGAACTTGCCCTGGTCTCCTTGGTGTAGATCAACTATTCCCATCGTGCCTCAGGCTAAGCCCGAGCACTGCACCAGATCCCATTCCCTTTCATTCTCAGAAATGGGATGGCATCTCAGGGCACATTTTTCTCATTTCTCCTGTATCTTTCCATTAACATACAATCATACAATTATTTCACACCCTCTGGAAAAATTAAAAGAACTCATAATTCACTTCCTCCTTCTTCCGTCAATATTCCTTTGCTTTGAAGGGACTGCTGCTTTTGCCCACCCGTACTTTCTAGCTGACAGTTCCCTTCCTCAGCAGCCTTCTCTTAAGCTCCCTCTGTGTGCTACTCACGGACATGTACCCAAAAGACTTGATATTCTACCTCAGTGATACTTGCATATCCATGTTCATTGCTGTTCTGTTCACAATAGCTGGGAAATTGAATCAACCTAAATATCCACCAAACTGTGATGACTGGATAATAAAAATGTGGCATATGCATATAAAGAAGTTTTACTCAGCCGTAAAGAAAAGTGAAGTTATGAAATTTGCAGGAAAATGCATAGAATTGGAAAACATTATACTAAGTGAGATAACCCAAGCCCAGAAGATGAAAGTCACATATTGTCTCTCACATGCAGATCCTAACTTTTTTTTTTATTAGTTATCTATATAATGTGTATACAGCCATGATGCTAACTTTTCATGCTTCTATGTATGTAAATATGGGGATATAAGACTGAGTATAGTTATGGGTACAGATAAGAGGCCATAAGAGGGGAGCAAGAGATGATAAAAGGGGAAAGACAAAAGGAAACATGAAATAATGAAAGCAAACAGAGAGGCTAGGTTGAGGGGAGGACAGGGAACTGAAGAAAGAAAGGCAGGAGGGAAACAAAGCATGTGTTTCAAAATACTATAGTGAAACCTCATTCTTTGTATGACAATAAAAAAGAAAAGGCTCTTGTCTTGTAAAAATAAGAGTCTCCACCTTGCTCACCTTCCTCTGATAGTCATCATCAGACAGTGCACTGGGAAGCAGGGAGCCCACCCTGCTTATTTTTCCACCTCACTTCCCCAGCCCGGGCAACTTCCATTTTCCTCACCCCACTGGAGTTTTCCGGGGCTAGATTCATGGTTTGAGTTATCCCTGCTAACTCCATCCAGCCTGTTTCTTTAGCGTAGACTGAAACTCTACTTTAGGGCTGGAGAGATGGCTTAATGGTTAAGCGCTTGCCTGTGAAGCCTAAGGACCCCGGTTTGAGGCTCCATTCCCCAGTACCCATGGAAGCCAGATGCACATGGTGGCGCATGCATCTGGAGTTCGTTTGCAGTGGCTGGAGGCCCTGGGGCACCCATTCTCTCTCTCCCTCTCCCTTTCTCTGTCTCTAATAAGTAAATAAATAAAAA
Source organism: Orientallactaga sibirica (assembly GCA_036365145.1). Lineage (NCBI taxonomy): Eukaryota > Metazoa > Chordata > Mammalia > Rodentia > Dipodidae > Orientallactaga > Orientallactaga sibirica. The sequence continues at coordinate 1,748,160 of JAEOAD010002853.1, forward strand.
TAAAAACTTTCAAAAACAAAAAAAAACAACTCTCCTTTAGTAGCTGTCCCAAAACTGTGTACGTGAAGGTAAATGGATGTCTCATCTTCCCACACACTGCCTGGTTTTGTCACACACATACCCCCCACACACCAGTTGTCACTGAATGGCATTTCCATCCTACCAGCTGCTAAGACAAGAAATCTTGGAAGTCATGGGTTATCTTCTCTTATAAGCAAGTTCTGCTTACTAGATCCTAAAATATAACCAGAATTAGACCAGTTCTCACCTTATTTACAGCTTCTACTCCCATCAAAACCTCCATCACCTCACACCTCTGTCAGTGTTTCGTTTTCTAACAGGTCTTCTGCTATCAGCTCACCCTCCACCCATCTACCTGCAATCCAGCAGCCAAAATGCTACTCTAGAAACATGAGTCTGATCATATCATTTCCTTTTCCTAATAACATTCAAACTTATTAAGCTTGAAACCAGACTCTTTATAATGACCTACAAGACTCATCCAATGGCCCCCTGATTAATCTGACCTCATCTTCTGATCCTTTTTCACCCATTCCCTCTGCTCAAGTTACCTGCCTAGTCTTGAACAATTCTAAACACACATTGACCGCAGGGGACTTTGCCTTGGTATGTGCTGTAGGTAGAAATTCTCCCACATAGCGGCAATACTGATTTCTGCCTTTCTTCAATCTTTGCTCCGATGTTACCCTCTCACTAAGACTGTACTTACCCTTTCCCATCTTGTGTTCAGCACTCTCTGCACTTTATTTATGAGCTTTTCTGCACTGCACTGATGTTATTTTATTAAGTTATTTAATCTACTCTGTCATTTTTAAAATTTTTTTTAATTTGAGAGAGAGATAGAGGAGGAGGAGTCAGATACAGAGAGAGAGACAGAGAGAGAGAGAGAGAGAGAGAGAGAGAGAATGTGTGCACCAGGGCCTTCAGCCACTGCAAATGAACTCCCGATGCATGTGCCACTGTGTGCATCTGGCTTATGTGGGTCCTGGGGAATCAAACCTTGGTCCTGTGGCTTTGCAGGCAAGTGCCTTAACCGCTAAGCCATCTCTCCAAGGCCTATACCTTTTTTTTTTTTTTTCTAGGTAAGGGGACTCACTATAGTCCAGGCTGACCTGGAATTCACTTTGTAGTCTCAGGGTGGTCTTGAACTCACGGTGATCCACCTACCTCTGCCTCCCGAATGCTGGGATTAAAGACATGCGCTACCATGCCCAGCTCCTCCCCTGTCATTTTTAAATGACTACCTCTTCCAACTGGGGTATAAGCCTCATAAGAGCAATGTGTCACTGCTAAATAGTATAGTTGCCTGGGACTATCTGCTGACTGAATGAGTGAATTTGTCACTGAAATGTTCAAAAGAAAATCTTAAGGAAATCTTCTCTGGTTATTAGCATTAATGCCCTTGGACCCAACCCTGCTAAAGTGCAGTGTAGTGCATGCGCTCAATTTGTGCTGTGCCTTAGAGGACAATATTGGAGGCAGGTAATTGGGATAGAATAGGACTCTTCTGTGTCACTTTTTCATTAAATTATGTTAAACTTTAAACCCCAATGAATCAAAAGACAGTTGTGATTTACTGAAATGAGAGCTAGGAAGATTTAAAAAATTTTTAAGTTAGATACTCTAACTCCCATATTACAAATGTTGGGTTAAAATTAGGCTCAATGAGTCAACCCAGTCATAGGCAGACCTGAGATTATATCAACTGTTTTATGAACCTAAGGTCAAGTCACTGGGAATGTATGTCCTGTTTGTAACGGGGTTTGGGGGCTTTAGTTTTCTAAAGCCTTTCAAGTCCTTGCCCTCCAAACTCTGAGTTTCTGTCTGTTTTTACCAGAAAAAAAAAAATGCGATAAAGCAAGACTGAGAAGGATAACTATTAAATTCTTACATTTATTCAGAAAAAAAGGAAAAGAAAGTACAGAGAGCTTCAGCCATGTGGAAGGCAGGAAGGTGTAGGGAACACACATGAGAATAGGGGTAGGGGTCCTACTCTCTCATCTCAGCCTCCAGAGAGTTCCAGGAGGCCACCCGCCTATAATTTATGATATTTGGCTTTTCCTTAGATAATCAAAATTGTTTCAGCATGTTCATGTGGTATTTTCATGGCGGTACACATGTGCATGCACACATATGCCACCTACCCAGAGATAAGGGTGGAAATTCATGACAGGTGCTAAGTCAAAAGGAGAGGCTGTGCCCACCTGGTAAGGATCTATATATAATCTTATTGTGGTGGGCTTTACCCTCAGGCTAAGGTGAGCCTCAGAGAGCTGGTTGGTGTGGACTCAGGGGGCTGTCTCAGGAAGAGGCCAGCCATGATACCAAGTTTGGGGGCTGAGCTTAACCAACCATAATACCAGGATCAGATTTAAATTCTAGGAAAGAGGAACTTCCTCCCAGGGAGTGCCTCAGGTTGTTTATGGAAAAACAGCCCCAAGGAACTCTTTTAGTCAAAAGATAAGGAGAAGAGAGATCCTTCTCTGACCTCTAGTAAAGTGGAAATTGCAAGGGCAGATTTAAGGCCATTTCAGCTTTTTCCTTTTGAGGCCCAGCCTCCCTAAAGTACGTAACATAGCTATGGGACTCCCTCCCATTTTCCCTCAAAGTTCTCTCTTCTACTGTTGCTTCTTCCTTCCCAGGATTCACATAGCTGCCACGTTCCCCTAAGGCTGCTACGAACAGTTCACGGAGGCCACCATCCTATAAGTTATGGTATTTGGCTTTTCCTTAGATAATCAAAATTGCTTTAGCTTGTTCACATGGTACTTTCATGGTGGTACAAAAGCTATCATCACAGTAGAGGTTGGCAAAGTCGGAGAGGTTTCACGTTCATCACAGGCAGATCTGCAAGGCAGAAGAATGCTCTAGAGGTAGACTGACTGATAAGCAAACTGAAAAGATTCAATGTGTGACTTTGTTGTTCTCTTTTCTATTGTCTATAAAGAAGTCTTAGCAGTTAAGGCACTTGCCTGGAAAGCCAAAGGACCCAGGTTTGATTCCCCAGGACCCACATAAGCCAGATACACAAGGTGGTACATTCATCTGGAGTTAGTTTGCAGTAGCTGTTGCACCCATTCCCTCTATTTCTCTGTTTTTCTCTGTCTTCCTCTTTCTCTCTCTCTCTCTCTTTCAAATAAATAAATAAATAAAAATAATTTTTCTTTTGGCTTTCCAAGGTAGGGTCTCACTTTAGCTCAGGCTGACCTGGAATTCACTATGTAGTCTCAGGGTAGCCTCGAACTCACGGCGATCCTCCTACCTCTGCCTCCTGAGTGCTGGGATTAAAGGTGTATGCCACCACGCCCTGCTCAAAATACTTTTTAGAAAGAAATCTAAGATAGGGACCAAAGAGATGACTCATGTGGTAAAGTGCTTGCTATGCAAGGACCTAAGTTTGGATCCCCAGCACCTACGTACAAGTCAGGTGTGGTCACACCTATAATACCAAGATTGGGGAGGCAAACAGGAGAATTTCAGTGAAAGACTATCTCAAAAAAAAAAAAAAGGTAGGGCTAGAGAGATGGCTTAGCAGTTAAAGCACTCGCCTGCGAAGTCTAAGGACCCATGTTCTATCTCCAGATCCAACATAAGCTAGACTCACAAAGATGAGGCAAGCGCAAGGTCACACATGCCCACTAGGTGGCAAAAGCATCAGGAGTTTGACTACAGGGGCCAAGGCCCTGGTATTCCAATTCTCTCTCTGTGTGTCTCTTTCTTTCTGTCTCTCTCTCTCTCTAAAAATAAAAAACAATTTTAAAAGCACTATCTTTATCATTTACTCGCTACGTAGCTTTAATAATACATGTGATTCCCATTTTCAATGGCTCTTCCTGTCCACAGAACTGGTCGCTGGAGTTCCAAGAGGAGCACAGAACTTTGGATATGTGAGTAGCGAGATGCATTCTAGGACATTTTCTTATGTAGACACTGAAATCTTCTCTCCCATGCACTGTTGAGCCTTTTAACATGCCCTTTATTAATGAATTCCTCTTATTTAGTAGGCTGCTTAATTCTCAAACTGGAAGGAAAACAAGCACAGCTGGATGAGTTGTGTGATTTGTGTTGTCCCGTGGGAAATGAAAACGGGGAACACTTTTCTATTTTGCAAAGAGTCGTAGTTATCAAAACTTTAAAACTCAGGGCTGAGGAGATGGTTCAGAGGTTAAAGTTGCTTTCTATGCAAGCCTGGTGACCAGAGAACAGATCCCCAGAACCTAGACATAGAAGCACGCCGTCTGTCATCCTAATGCATCTACAGCAATGAGAGGCAGAAACAGGAGAATCTCAAAGTAGACAGTTAGTCTGTCTAGGCTCCAGTGAACAAGAGAGACCTTACCACAAACAAGGTGGACAGTGAGGACTGGCACGCTCATGCCATGCCATGACATACCCATATGTATATACGCACACATACACACCTAGACCCATGCACACACACACACAAGGCTACCAAGAATTGAATGTAAGGACTAGCTAAAATGACCCAAAGACTCTGTTTCCCAATAAGATCACTTTCTGAAACTCCAGGTTTCAGAAGGAGATGATTTAAACCTGTTACAACTTAGGTTGGGAAGAAAAATAGAGTTGGACATACGTGGAATCTGGAATGATAGCACACGTGGGTGAGAGAGGATCCTCTGTGGGGCTAGCCTGTGCTTGTAGGTAAATCCTGTCTTTTGAAAATCTAGAAGACATATAATATTTATATATTTGAGTTTGATGGAATAGAACTAAAAGGAATATCTTGCCATACTGAGAAAATCTTTTCGCAAAGAACAACAGTTATCACCTCTCAGAATGGCATAAGCACAAAAATATGTTTAGAGCAAAATTTTAATGAAATGACTAGTTAATCATTAACACCATCAAGTTAATTGATTTCCCATGTTCTTGAGTTAAATTATTACTTCTTTACTTCAGATTAGTAAACATACATTTTGTTTTAAAAGTATCATATAGTTTTCATAAACAAAAGTTTAATTGCCTTTTTGAAAGATCATTCTTGCTGGCTTATATTTCTGTTTTATAGATAGCCAACTACTATGATTCATCACAAAATTTAAATGATTTAAGCTTCCATTATTTAAAAATAGCATCTTTTATCCTATATGAAAAGATACACTTTATCTTATTTATTTGATTTCAGGTCTCCATCATTAACTCTACAGATATGACTTTCATTCAGAATTTCACTGGTGAACAGGTAAAGATGTTTTTGTTTTGGCATTGCTGTTTTAAAAAACATTTTATTTATTTATTTATGAGAGAGAGAGAGAGAGGGAGAGAATGGGCACTCCAGAGCCTCTAGCCAGTACAGTTGAATTCCAGACACAGGCACCACCATGTGCGTCTGGCTTATGTGGGTTCTCAGACTTGAACCTGGGTTCTTAGGCGTTATAGGCAAGTAACTTGACTGCTAAGCCATCTTACCAGCCTGTGGTGCTGCTGCTTTGAGACAGGGAATTGCTCTATCCCAAGCTGGACTAATGCCCATTGGGTAGCCCAGGTTGGCAATCTTCTTGTCTCAGACTCCCAAATGCTGAGATTTACAAGAGCCCCTTTATTCAGATAAAGACATTTTACAATGAAGTATTTAATGTTCCAAGTGTTCTAGATACAACATTGCAACAAGAGAATTCCAGCTCTCCTGCAGTTGTGTGGTTAGAATGGGGTAGTAATTCACAATAAATGTTCACGGCAACTTCAGATAGTGATTGGGGACATAAAGAAAATAAACCAGGGCTGGAGAGATGGCTTAGTGGTTAAGGCGCCTGCCTCCTAACCCTAAGAACGCCGGTTCCAATCTCCAGGTCCCACGTTTAGCCAGATGCAAAGTGACGCAAGGGCGCAATGCCACACTTGCCCACAAGGGGGCGCACGTATCTGGATTTTGTTCACAGCAGCTGAGAGACTGCTGGCGCACCCATTCTCTATCTGTCTCCCTCTCTGTCTGTCTGTCTCTCTCTGTGTCTCTCTCCAAAAAAATAAAAATAAATAAATTTTTAAAAAGAAAAGAAACCAGAATCATTTAATTTGGTAAGGGTGGAAAGGACAACTAACATAAAGCCAATGAGAGCAAAAATGAAGGCCTTCACACAGGAAGAGTGTGGTATTATGCAAATCTGGTCAGTGACTGTCAATGGGAGAGTTTATGCAAGTCTCAGACAGCAACTTTATCCTGTAGCTTTTCTTTCCTAAACCCTAGCCTGCATTTGTTGCTGTTTCAGAGTCTTGCCAAGAATTTCTGGTGCTAGATATGTATATGATTCACTCCCAGTCAAAACACGTGCACATTCACATGCACACATGCATGTACACACACTCTCATGCACTATTAGTTGCACTATTAGTTGGCGCATCTGCCCTTCACATTATTCAAGACTTCTTGGCAGCTGGCATTAGCGATGCTCTTAGAGATTCAATGGTTCCCTAGAGGGCCCACTCCAGTGTGTGTGCACATGTGCGTGGTGTATGTACCTGTGTCTGAAGATGTGCATGCCCATGTGTGCCCATGCAGAGAAGAACATTGGGTCTATCACTCTTCCATTCTCCTCGAGACAGAGTGTCTCACTAAACCTGGCATTGCTGTTTTCTGTCACACTGGCTGACCAGTGAGCCTCAGTGACTCTAGGAATGGGAACTAGCATCTAAAGTAGAACAAGATTGTGCTCAGATCCCAGCAGCCGCTGTTGTTTTGATTTTGAATCTGTCCTAAGCTGAGGCCCTGTTGTGAAATGGGTCAGGTCAACAACATGAAAACAAGATGCTTCCATCCTCCTGACCAAACATGGCTTGAAGCCCAGGTTTCCCTGGGTATTGTGACCTGGTGAAATTTGCCATATTTTCTGAGCACTGAAGGTGACCCTGCTATCTATGAGAATTATGTCAAGACAATTATTTATCAAGGTTTATTTTTTATTTATTTATTTATTTATTTATTTATTTATTTATTTATTTATTTATTTATTTATTTTGGGTTTTTGAGGTAGGGTTTCACTCTGGTCCAGGCTAACCTGGAATTAACTATGTAGTCTCAGGGTGACCTCGAACTCATATCAATCCTCTGACCTCTGCCTCCCGAGTGCTGGGATTAAAGGCATGCACCACCACGCCCAGCTTTATCAAGGTTTTTAAATGAACAGAAAATTATTTTCACACCTTGCTGCCACATTTTAAGGATGCATTTGACCTGATACTGTGTAGTTTTCAACGGTTACAAAAGATATGGAGAGATGAGAAGTTGTAGTTAACTTCTTGTTTCTGAGACAAGCATCTGACCCAAAGCAGCAGATTAGAGGAAGGTTTTGTTCATTTTGGTTTACAGTGTCAAAGGGAAGCTTCCTGATGGTAGGGGAAAGATGGGAGAGCAGAGGCTGGGCGTCACCTCCTTGCCCACATCAAGTAGACAACAGCACGAAGACAGTAAACTAATCTCCAGCAGGGGAAGCTGACTATAACACTCCAAAGCCCACCCCTGCAACACTCTTCTTCCAGCAAGGCTCAAACTCCCAAACTGTATCAGCTGGGGACAAAACATCCAGAACACAAGAGTGTATGGGGGACACTTGCTCCAAACCACCGCAAATAACAGTGAGAGTGAATGGGTTTGTAAGTGGTGAATACTTCCTGAGGGAAGCAGCATTTATATTGCTCTGCACATTAGTTGCTCAGACATTGCTGGGAGGAGATAGAACAAAACAGGCCAAAGTTTTCCTTCCATGGAACATACTTCCTAGAGGATTGAGTGTTGGTTCAATTAGTAGATCATGGGAGGATAAATCAACAAAAATATCAGATGTCGACAGACAAAGAACACAAAACTAGCAAGTTGAAATGATGAGCTCAAAAAATTAAAAATCTAAAAACATACATTAAAAATGAAAAGCTTCAAGCCTGGTGTGGTGGCGCACAACTTTAATTCCAGCACTCGGGAGGCAGTGGTAAGGAGGATTGCCATGAGTTCGAGGCCACCCTGAGAATACAGAGTGAATTCCAGGTCAGCCTGGGCTAGAGTGAGACCCTACCTCAAAAAACAGAAGAAAAAAAAAAAAGGAAAGAAATGCTTCAGAAAAATGTGGAACACTGCTTACATTCATGGAAAAGATTTGGGAGTCTTATTGAATATGTGCTCAAGATAAGTTGATAATTTGTAGATTTCTCCAAAAGTAGAATTGTTTTTATGCTTTAATAAAATAGATCCTAGGGTGGTTAAGGTGGTTGCCTGCAAAGCCAAAGGATCCAGGTTCAATTCCCCAGGACCCAGGTAAGCTAGATGCACAAGGTGGCGCATGCATGCATCTGGAGTTCTTTTGCAGCAGCTGGAAGTCCTGGCATGCCCATTCTCTCTCTCTCTTTCTCTCTCCCTCTTTCTGTGTATATCTTTCTTAAATAAATAAATAAATAATAATATTAAATCCTAAAGTGGAGAGGATAAATCCTACTTAACTCTTCTGTCATTATACTTATGAATACCATCCATTCTTTGGTTCCACTATGTGGTATCTCTAAGGAAAAAGTGCTAGTCAGTGAATCATCAAAAAATACCTTTATAGGAGACCTGCTACACCAATGTGGGTTTTCAGATGGCAGAGGAAGATGGGGTTTAAGTACTAGAAGTAATGGAAGGACCACGAGAAGCACAGAACATTCTAATAGCTGTGCTGTGTCCGTTAATTGAATGGAGTGATTGTCAAGTATATCCAGAGGATGTACAAGCAGATGTCAGGGTAATTATGGGGGACATTATTCATGGGACAGAGGTTACACTAAATGACTCAAATGCTTGGAACGTGTCCAGTGGTCTGTGAAGTTAAATGTAAAAATATACCACAATGAGATTCATCTTTCATGAATAATTAAGAAACAAGTATGAAAATGGTGTTTTGAGCACAAATATGTATTGTTTGGTTTTCTTTTGCAGATGGCATCCTATTTCGGATATACCGTGGTAGTATCAGATGTTAACAATGATGGGTAAGTTATTACGAACTTCCTCACTTACTGTATGTTATGTTCATCTATAAAGATGTGATATATTTCCTTCACAAAATACATCCTTCCATACTTCCTGAGCAAGACAGGGGCTCTCTTGTTTTAATGTCTTGGTTCAGGACAAGAGGATACATCCAATAAAGAATTCTGTCATCTTGTGTTATGCCCTTACTAAGATCTTCCACATCTGCCACTTCTAAAAGAGGATTGTTTTATTTGGCTTACCATAATACTGTGCAGTGAATAGTCAGTGGTCATTTGAAACCTATAGTCATGAGGCATTTGTCTATCTCTCTCTCTCTCTCTCTCTCTCTTTGGTCCAAACATATGACAATGCATTTGTGCATAAATAGATTTTTTTTCTTCCTGACATTGTTTTAACCAACACATCACAAAAATGCATGGAGAACATGAAATAATTTTATTTTTCAGAATATGGAAACAATTATAGGTGAATTTGGATCAAACAGCATTGCTGAATTTTGGGTTTGCTTAATTCATTGCTTCAAAAATAAATTACTATTACATACCCCTTTCATTCATTCAAAGCAATTGAGAGATAAACAAACCATTAAGCAAGATTTCTTAGGCTGGGGAGATGGCTCAGCAACTACCTGCACTTACTTGCAAATCTTGATGGACTGGTTCAGTTCTGTAGTACTCATATAAAGCTAGACACACAAAGTGGCATATGTGTGTAGAGTTGGTTTGCAGTGGCAAGAGGCCCTGCCAGGTCCAAACTCTCTCTCCCTCTCTCTCTTCTTCCCTCTCTTCCTCCCTCCTTTCTTACTAATAAATAAATGTTTTTTAGAGAAACATTTTAAAATTTATTTTTATTTTATTTACTTGAGAGAGAGCAGAGGGAGAGAGAGAGAGCATGGGCAAGCCAGGGCCTTCAGCCACTGTAAACAAACTCCAGACACATGTGCCACCTTGTACATCTAGCTTAAATGGGTCCTGGGGGACTCAAACCTGGGTCCTTTGGCTTTGCAGGCAAATTCCTTAACCACTAATCCTAATCGCTCTATCTAGCCCATATATATATATATTTTGGTTTTTCAAGGTAGGGTTTCACTCTAGCTTAGGCTGACCTTGAATTCACTATGTAGTCTCAGGGTGGCCTCAAGCTCATGGCGATCCTCCTCCCGAGTGCACCACCACGCCCGGCTTCCATAAACATTTTTAAAAAAGAAAATTTTAGCCAAGCATGGTTACGAACGCATGCATGTAATACCAGAACTTGGGAAATTAAATCAGGAGAGAGAGAGAAGAAAGAGAATGGATAATAAGCTGGTATGTGGTTGTACACATACATGTATAGTCATAGCACTCGATGACTGAGGTAGTAGGATCACCATGAGCTCAAGGTCAGCACGGGCTAGAGTGAGACCTTCCCTCAAATGAAAATGGAGAGAGAATGAGTGGAAATGTGGTGACAGTTCTTCAGCCAATGCTGCCGGAGCTCCCGCCCCATAAGGACATGGTTCTCACAGCCCAAAAGGCTGTATGAAGGTTAAAAAGGCAGATCAAGCCTGTCTTCAGTCTCACAGTTTATATAGAATTATTCGACATTCCAGGATCTAGGCCAAGCACTTTAGGGTTTCCCTAGACATTTTCTGGGACATTTGTGTAGCTAGAAGTGTAAGTTATATACACTATAGTGTGGCATATAATCGGAGATCAGTTGAGTAACTTCTGTACTGTCGGGAAAATGCCTTTTCTATTATCCTTTCCTGGAGCATAGACCTTTTTGAGCATCTGCTATGCAGTGGTTGTGAATTCCTCACTATTGTAGAGATGGGGGGGGTATGAGCTTCAGTCCAAAAACTGAGCAAGTCAACAGTGTGCAAGATGATGATCCGTTCTGTGCAAGAGGACGCAAAACAGCTAAAAGCAGTCAGGGTGTCTTTAGGGGTGGGGTCGCAAATAAATTGATTCAATCAGAGAATGAGATTTTATCCACTACTAAAATGATTTGAGGCCTGGAGAGATGGCTTAGCAGTTAAGGCACATGCCTGAGAAGCCTAAGGACCCTGGTTCGATTCTCCAGGTCCCACGTTAGTTAGCCAGATGCACATGGTGGTACATGCATCTGGAATTCATTTGCAGTGGCTAGAGGCCCTGGTGCACCCATTCTCACTCTCTCTCTCTGGCTTTCTTCCTCTCCTTCTCTCTGTGTCTAATAAATAAATTAATTAATTAAAATTAAAAAAATTTAAATATATTATAAAAATAAATAAAATAAAATAAAATAAAATGATTTGAATCGTCAAGTCAGAAAAAGACATGGAGGAATCCTCAATACATATTACTAAGTGAAAGAAGCCAGTTTAAACTAGTTTTGTGCTGTATAATTCTAGTTTATGACACTGTGGAAAAGGGAAATCCATGCAAACAGTAAGAACAACTGTGTTTGCCTGAGGTCCTGGGAGAGGGAGGAAGGAATGAATAGGTGAGCAGAATGCTAGGGTAGTGAAACTATTGGAAGATGCTGTCATTGGGCATTTGTTAAATCCCACAGAGTGCACAGCACCAGAAGTAAGTTCCATGAAACCTGTGGGCTCTGGTTGACAGTGACATACGAATGAAAGCTTATAGATTAAAACAAATGTTCCCTTCCGGTAGGAGGCATGCTGATGGAGGAGGCTGTGTCAGAGGGGTCATATGAGATCCCTGTATTTCTTGGTCAAATTTGCTTGAATCTAAAATTACTCTTTAAAATCACTTCTGTTGATTATACTTCTTAAAGGAAAACAGAAAGTGGAGAGAATATTGGGAGAGGCAATTTAACATTGGGTGTAGGGGACGGGCCTCAGTGATATGATATTAGACAGGACCTTAGCAGAGGAATCAAGAAGCCATTAGCATATGTGGGGGAGGAGGGTTCCCTGCCAAAGGAGCAAATTTAAAAACTTCTACAGGTGGCAACTCCTGGAATATTCTAGAAAGAGCAAAGGGGTATGAAGAGGCAATGAAGGGAAGTGGAACAATGAAGATGTGGACCCCAGTGCACTTATTATAAATGGCCATACACAGTGCCATACAGACGCTGAGGATGCTGGGAGGAACCTGCCTCCAAGAGGAAGCAACACCCTGTGAAATGTGGGAGACTCCAAGGGAGGGGGTGGCCTGTTCAGGCTGTCTGCCTGGTCTGTTGCCCACAACAGGGAAGCAGGACGGTATCCTGGGCCAGGGAAACAGGCAGAGATCCACTGTGGATATATTGTGATGATGTACTTAAGGGCCAATTTTATCCTGGAAGCAGGTATCTTCAAATGAAATTGTCTTAATTTCCAGTTGTATGAGTTAAGAAGAGAAAGTCACCATTAGGACTAATAGGCAGTATGATTCCCAACCAAGCTGGATGGACTGTAATTGCCATAATGGGCAAATAGCTCTGTCAGTATAAGAGCTTGCCTTGAAAATGTAAGTACCTCAGTTCAATCCCCAGAACCCACGTAAAATGTCAGACACGTTACATTACCTTGTAAGTCCAGCGCTAGGGACGCTGAGTCAGGCAGACCCCTGGGGCTCACTAGCCAGCCACTTGGTGAGTTCCAGGACGGTAAGAGATCCAGTCTCAAATGGAGTAGATGGTGCCTAAAGAGGACACTCAAGTTTGTCCTCTGGCCTCTGTGCGCACACACACACACACACACACACACACACACACACACTGCGTCTTGGTAATATGTAACAATGATATCTGATGAATCTGAAGCCCAGACTTAGCATGGTATCCAGATTTAGTAAGCTCACTCAATAGTGACAACAGCTCCAGACCTGTGAGATGAATGTAGACATATTTCTCTCACAGTCACCTGAATGCAAGGTCTTCATTCCTGGGTGCGCGGCAGCACTCCACAAGAACCAGATTCCCTCCATGGTCTTTCCACAGGCTGCTCCCACTTAGAATCTTGTAGCTTTGCCCAGAGTTCACAGTTTGCCCTGGAGGCCACTCTCCCCTTCCTGGGAGCATCCTCGATTTAGACTATAGCAGCATTTTGTGGCAATATTTATAGTACATACTTTTGCTGTGTCAAGGAAAAAAACACTTGTGAGAAAATCACTTCATTGGTTTCTTGCTGATCAAAACAACATGGTGATAAAAAGCACATGGGATTTTCAATGATAAATATGGGCTTTCTTGATAGTCCTAAAAATTGCTGTATGTACAATTTTTTATTTTTAATTGGGTATATTTCTTTGAATTGTTGAGATTGAATTAAAGCACAGTTTCATGAACTTAATATTACCATGCTTAAAAGTAAAGGTCAAAGATTCTCAGTGTGGTAATAACTTGATATTTTAAATTACATAGATTCTATGATACTCAGGTTTCTACTATGAATGAATATGCTCTGGAAACATTTGAAGAAGAATTAAAAATATAGCTATATAACTCACGTAGATGCTAAGATCATCATAATCACAATAGTTTATCTGTGGTGTTCAGAAAATCAGTTGGTGAGGGGATTGCTCTGTTGTGGAAGAAAAGACTAGGTCCTCCAATACACATGCACGCACATTTTGGGATTATATCAGTCTTATGAATCAAAAGATAATTAAGTACCACTGGGTTCAGTACTAACTAAGGGAAAAAAATTAAAATATATTTTATTTATTTGAGAAGCAAAGAAAGAGAGGGGGAGAAAGAGAGAGAATGGGCATGCCAGGGCCTCTAGCCGCTGCAAACGAACTCCAGATGCATGTGCCCCCTTGTGCATCTGGCTTATGTGGGTCATGGAGAATTGAACTGGGATCCTTTGGCCTTACAGGCACATGCCTTAACTGCCTTAACCGCTAAGCCATCTCTCCAGCCCTAATGAAGATTTTTAAATGACATGTATTTTCTCTGCTTTCTAACAAGATCAAGATCGTCAACAATGCTCCAAAAATCTAAAAATCAGCACACACACAAAAAAGAGGCATTAAGTAAAGTGACCAAATGAGTAAATTTGTGTTAATTTTCCCATAAGTGTTTATGTATTCATTTATTTATTTTTCATTTATTTATTTGCAAGCAGAGACAACTACAGCCTTCATTTATTTTTATTTATTTATTTTCTTTTTGGAGAAAGACAGAGACAGAGAGGGAGAGGAAGATAGAGATGGGTGCGCCAGCAGCCTCTAGGCTGCTGTGAATGTACTCCAGATGCGTGTGCCCTCTTGTGGGCAAGTGCGGCATTGTGCCCTTGTGTCACTTTGCATCTGGCTAAACGTGGGACCTGGAGATTGGAACCACTAGAGATTGGAACCAGCGTTCTTAGGCTTAGGAGGCAGGCGCCTTAACCGCTAAGCCATTTCTCCAACCCTTCATTTGTTGACTAGGCTGGCTTTTTTACAGTGTATATATGTTTTTGATGCTTTTGTTGAAAATTAGATGACAGGAGGTGTATGGGTTTATTTCTGGATCTTCTATTCTAACCTACTGGTCTATTTTGAGCCAGTACCGTGCTGTCTGTCACTGTGGCTCTTCAGTATAACTTGAGGTCAGGGGTTGTGATATTGCCCTCTGTGTTCTTTCTGCTTAGACTCGCTTTGGCTGTGAGTGGTCTTTTGCTGGATTGGTTTCTCATTCTGAGAAGAATGTCACTGGGACTTTCATGGGAATCACATTTAATTTTTATATTATTTTTGGTAATCTAACCATTTTCACAATATCAACTCTGCTGATCCAAGAGCACGCAAGGCCTCTCCATCATCCCATATCTTCATTTCTTTTTTACAGTGTCATGAAGGTTTTTTTAATAGACGTTTTCCATATCCTTGCTGAAATTTAATCGTAGGTACCTTGTTTTTTTTGAGAGTTGTTGTGAATGAGACATTATTTAATTTTTTTGTCTGCAAGCTCATTATTGGTAACATGAAAACTGAAAACATTTCCCTAAAATCTGGAACAAGACAAGGGAGCCCATTATCTCCACTTTTATTCAATATAGTGTTCATTAGTAGCTAGAGCAGTAAGACAAGAGAAAGATATAAAAGGGTTACATATAAAAAAGAAATGAAATTATCCCTATTAGCAGATGGCATGATTCTATACTTAAGGGCTCCTGTAGACTCTTACTAGATAACTTTTAGATTTAATAAATACCTTCAGCTAAGTTGCATCAAATTAGTTATCTTTTTCAAAATATGTGTTTGTGTGTGGTATGCATACATGTACATGTGGGTGCACAGGTGTGTGGGATCTGAACTCAGGTCCTCATGCTTGCAAGGCAAGCACGTTACTCATTGAGCTTTCTCCTCCAGCCCTCATTTCTCATCTGTACCATCAGCATCTTAAGGAAACAGTGCAGAATGTGGAGATGCTCAGTGGGGAAAGCACTTACCATTTAAGCATGAGTGCCTGAGACCACCCAAGCTTGATCCTCCAGCACTCATAGAAGAAATGGTGGACATGACCCCAGTCTGAGGGGGAGGAGACCAGAGAATCACTGGGACTCACTGAGCAGCAGCCCCAGGTTGAGGGAGAGACTTCATCTCAAGCAAATAAAATATGAATTTGAGCAATAGACGAGGCTGCTCAATATTCTCCTCTAGTCTTCACATACATGTACACTGGGCACATGCTGCTGCAATATACATTCATAATACATACATACATACATATGCCATAGTCATCATATCACATACCAAACATACTACACACACACATACAACTGAAACAAAAACTTCATAAAGCAATATTTCTACTTTATTATGTATAATGCATTTACTCCATTTTCTATTATTGTGTTCTATTTTGCTTAAAAAATTGTTGGAGGGCTGGAGAGATGGCTTAGTGGTTACGGAGCCTTCCTGCTAAGCCTAAGAATGCCCCTTCAATTCTCCAGGTCCCACGTTTAGCCAGATGTAAAGTGACCCAAGGGTGCAATGCCACACTTGCCCACAAGGGGGTACACGTGTATGGAGTTCGTTCACAGAGGCTGAGAGGCCGCTGGTGTGCCCATTCTCTGTCTCTCTCTCTCTCCCTCTCTCTCTGTCTCTCTCCAAAAAGAAAAAAAAATGTTAGTGGTGACCATTAGATTGATGTTATACTCATCTAATGGGTTGCCAATCAAACTTTGGAAACACCAGCCTAAACAATTCTGTACACTCTGATTAAGTGGTACTGCTCTTATAAAATAATATTTAGACTAAGTAAAAAAATATTCTCTGAAGCATGTTTTACCAATTGAATCTGAGACAGTTATTGTCTGTCATTTCTATGAGACCATTAAAATAAATCAAGAACAAATGCTTCTTTCTCTTTGGGGGCATTTATAGCATTTTAGGAGACTTATATTTAAGCATCTAGGGAAATATATTTTTTAAAATTTTTATTGGCTTACAAAGAACTAGTTTTCATTATGATCATTTCAAACAAACGTTGTTTTTTGTTTCCCTTCCCCCTCTCCCTCCTTCTCCATTGTATCCTTCCCAGAATAGATCTCTAAGCAAAGGAATAGTGCCATGACGTTACTCAGAGTTCAAGGGTTCCATGGATGTGCTAGTGTTTCACAATGACACAGTAGACAATTTCCCACTTCTAGAACTGAGCCAGTTGTTTCAGTCCTGTGTTTTGTTCACCCTCAGGGACCTTCTCTATACAATGAGAAATTGGCTCTTAAGTGTTTGCAGTGGAGGACTCGTGACTTTGGATGTCTTCCTTTGAAGCTACAAGGTAGCCACACACACAACCAAGTGTTTAACAAATGTGTCTTCATGCTAACAGTAATAATTGCAGAAAGAGAGGCAAGCAGGACTCCCCTATGCAAGACCACGGACAGGCTGAGCACAAACCCTGCTTTCCTCTCAGTCTGGGGTATTTTTATTTGTTTGTTTGTTATGCATCTGGAACACTTTAACAAAAACATTTTAAGCTGGATGCAAATCTGTCATCCCAGCACTTAGGAGGCTAAAGCAGAGGAAATATGAGTTTAAGGCCAGCTTGGGCTACATGGTTAGATCCTTCCAGAAGGACGGAAGAAAGGAAGGAAGGAAGGAAGGAAGGAAGGAAGGAAGGAAGGAAGGAAGGAAGGAAGGGAGGGAGGAAGGGAGGGAGGGAGGGAGGGAGGGAGGGAGAAGAGGGAGAGGAAGGAAAGGAAGTTTTAACCTCGGTTTACCAGTCCAACTTGTGTTTTGGAATCTGAAACCAAAATATCAGCCATTCCTCTGGCTTGTCCCTCAACCTCCCACTCCCCTGTCACAGTTTGGTCAATTGGAAATAGCTCACAGTATTGTTCAGTATGTTGTGTCCACTATTGGAGGCAGATAAGTAAGAGCCTGTTCTGGGAGCAGTTCTAGGCTCTAGACTGTTCCAGAGTTATTTTCTACTTGTTTCTGGCTTCTACAAGGTGAGAAAGAAAAAAAAAATCTTATTTTTTCTCTTTTAATAGAAACACTCTCTGTTTACATTGGTAGCATATACAAATAGTGTGTATTTTTTGCACCAGCCAGCTCAGAGCCTCCCTAATACTTACCATGTGTTAAATGAATGCTACTGTGAAATGGAGAGAGAAAAAGAAAAGAGAGAGAGAGAGAGAGAGAGAGAGAGAGATCTTTAGTGATGTATCTAGTGTACTAGCCTATTCTAACATTTTAGAAAATAAAACTAAAATTTTACATTAAAATTTTAATTTTACATTTACTTAGTTACTAAAGTGCTTGGTTTAAATTAATACCAAATTTTATATTTTTTCTCATTTCATGTGGACTAAACCTACTTCTCCAATTATCTTACTTTTTTACTATTATTAATGAACTTATATTTTTAGTAGGTTTTGGGCTTACATGAGAATTGAACATTGTCCGTTATCATGCTCTCCTTCGCCTCCTCTCCTTTAGCTTCCTGCGTCACTAATGCCTTGCACTGCTGTGGTGCACGTGTTACAATCAATGCTGCCACACTGATTCATTGTCCACAAGGAAGCGTGGGCTATGCAGAGTGCACTCTTTGTGCTGTGTGGGACCACGGGTCCCCCTGCATCCACCCTTGCAGCGTCGTTTAGAGTTCTTTCACTATTCCAAGAGTCCCAGACATGGACTTGCCCCTTTCCCCTGCCCCCTCTCTGCCCGTTGTTGCTCTCCTTTGTTTCCACAGTTTCGCCTTTCCCTAAACGCCGTGTAACTGAGATCACACAGCATGTGGCCTTTTCAGTTTGGCTGATTTCACCTAGCAACATGTATTTCGGTTTCTTCCCTGTGTTTCATATCTCATTGCTGAAGAATATTCCATTTTATCATGTATCCCTATTCCCTACCTCATTTTGTCCATTGATGTGTTGGGGGTATCTTAGATGCTTCCAAGGTTTCGTGTGTGTGTGTGTGTGTGTGTGTGTGTGTGTGTGTGTGTGTGTGATGGGCGTGCATGTGGGGGCAAGAGGTCGATGCAGAATATCTTCCTCAATAGCTCTTCATATATATATATATATATATTTCTGATTTTACATAGTATTGGCTCCATTGTCCTCCTCCCTGTCCTCCCTCTTCCAAAGGGACCCTCATCAATGGGGAATGTGTGTCATGCATTGTGGGGGTAGTCAAGAACTTCTGGGAAGTCTCTGTGCATAATGTCCCAACTTGTGGCTCTAACATTCTTTCCGCCCCTTCTTCAGCGAATTTCCCTGAGCCACATTGGGGTCATTTTAGTTCTGCTTCAGTGAAGAGGTTTTGGAAGCCCAGATACGGTCTCTCTCATTGAATCCAGAGTGCACTGATCCAGCTCAGTTGGCTAGACAGCAGCCCTCCAGGAAGTCTCTTGTCTCCACTTCACTAGCTCTGGGATACAAGTGTACAGTATAGCATCCAACATCCTGTGCAAGTTCTGCGGGGTCCAAACTCAGGTCCCCAGGCTTGCATGGCCGGTGCTTCTCTGATTAAACAGTCTTTCCAGGCCCTGCTTGCAGATTCTAGCAACTATGCTGAAAATATTTGTGTGCAAGTATGTGCACATAAATTTAAAGCTCATTTAAACAACCACCAGGGGACCTGGAGATAGGGCTTAGTGGTTAAGTGCTTGCCTGTGAAGCCTAAGGACCCCAGCTCAAGGCTCAATTCCCCAGGAGTTCCTTTGCAGTGGCTGGAGGCCCTGGTATGCCCATTCTGTCTCCATCTGCCTCTTTCACTCTCTCTCTCTCTGTCGCTCTCAAATAAATAAATAAATAATAAACAAAAAGGGCTGGAGAGATGGCTTAGTGGTTAAGGTGCCTGCCTGCTAAACCCAAGAACCCAGTTCCAATCTGCAGGTCCCACTTTTAGCCAGATGCAAAGTGATGCAAGGGCGCAATGCTGCACTTGACCACAAGGGGACGCAAGCATCAGGATTTCGTTTGCAGCAGCTGAGAGATTGCTGGCGCGCCCATTTCTCTCTGTATTCCTCTCCCTCTCTCTCTGTCTCTCTCTGTGTCTCTCTCCAAAAAATAAATAAATAAATAAATAAATAAATAAATAAATAAAATTTGAAAAAACCACCAGGGAGCACAAATATGAGGTCATGTGTTAAGCCTGTGTTCAGCCCTGAAAGATACTGCCAGGTTGCTTCCAAAGTGCCTGTATCATTTTTATTCCCACCGACCAACAGTGAGTGAGTATTCTCGGTGCTCTGTGTCCTTGCTAACTTTTGTTGCAATTAGTATTTGGACTTTAACCATTGTAAGAGGTTTGCAGTCATATCTCATCATTGTCTAAATCTGCAAGTCCTGATGACATACAACACTGAGTATCTTTTCCTGTTCATTGGCTTCCTATGTTTTCTTAGATGAGGGATCCATTCAGATCTTTTGCCCAATTTCATTGTTTTATTGTTATAATAAACAATGTAATTATAAAATTAATGTATAGTAATATCTAATACTATATATAACAAAACCATAATATATGTTATGATTTGAATTGTGGTATTCTAAGCATTTTTTATATGTTTTACTTTTTCAATTCAACGTGCTGGAATGCTCCCTATATGGAGCATAAATGGAATATTTGGCATTCCTGCCTCTACTCAGGGGTACCTGCCTTGGCTCACAACACTACCATTTGCACAGCTCACTGCTAGGTCACCTGTCAGGATCCCGACTAGAGTCAAGGTTGCCTCCTCTAGGAAGCTTGCCTTAATATTCCTTCCAAGTTCCCAGCCTCTCCTATGTCTGTGATATTAGTATTAATTTATATCCTGTATATTATTTTCCCAATTTGCTTTGTAGTTATAAAAGTAGTAATTTGACCTCATTTCTAAGTTAGTTAGGGGCCAAACTATGATGACTAACAGTCATCATTGTATTCTTTAAGTCACTATCACAATATCTTCAACCTAGCAGGTCCACAGGAGGTATTTTGACTCAGACTGAAAAATGGACAGCAGATTACCGTCATAGGCAA
This sequence comes from Orientallactaga sibirica, assembly GCA_036365145.1. Lineage (NCBI taxonomy): Eukaryota > Metazoa > Chordata > Mammalia > Rodentia > Dipodidae > Orientallactaga > Orientallactaga sibirica. The sequence goes on from JAEOAD010002853.1 coordinate 1,768,536, forward strand.
AGTCAAGTTCAGAGAGATGGCGGACACGGAGAAGTCAATGTGCCTTTCATACCACCCAGATCCTCAATAAAGAGCTGGACATGGCATTCACATCTAAAACCCCAGGATTTGGAAGGCTGAAGTTGGAAACTTATGAGTGTAAAGCCAGCCTGGACTATCTAGGAGACCCTCTAAAAAAGGAGAAAAAGAGAGAGAGGAAGAGAGAGAGAGAAGAAAGAGAAAGGAGTGAGGGAGCAAAGAAGGGAGATCAGAAAGGAAAAGAGTGTTTTTGGCTCTTAGTAATTCTTCTTACCTTTTTGATATCAATTATATTTGAGATAGGTTATCTATTAATATTACTAATATATCAATCAATAAAATATTAGTATACTTTCTATATTAAATTTTACTAGTTGTCATACAATAAATATACTTAGTAAATTATATGAATAATAATATTTGTTACTTAGGTCACCAGGAAAACTTCAGCATTACTTCATCTATAGCGACATAAAAGTCCAGGGAAAATTTGTTTTGTTGATTTAAGTGTTATTGTATCTGTCAAGATATGTCTGTTTTCAGACAGATTTCAGCAGAGGACTTTAGAAGTCCAGTTATGCATATTGATTAGTTTGACTTTTGTTTTTCAAAAAAAAAATCAAATAGTTTAGAAGTCTCATGACAAAACAAAATGTTTTCTGTTCTGTTCCTTCTTGTGATGACGGGCTTTGTGAAGAAAGTATCTTCAGCCAATTCTGGTCTTTATCCTCCTCATGGTCACATCTCCACCTCTGGAATTGTTTACTCCAGAAAAATTATCCATTAGTTTCTTGCAACGATCTCCATTGACAAGGAATGACTGCATGTGTCATCAGGGAGGAAACTCGTGATTTCTGGCTTTCTAGCTGGTATCATTTGGTTCTCTGACTTCTTTTATTAACTAAAGGAAGGGAAGGACAAAATATTGAAATCTTATTAGTGCAAGAAGGTCATGTCAGCCCTATAAATTACAAACAAACTCTGACTTTCTTTAAAAAAAAAAACTATTTAGGTCTTCTTAATATGTTTTTCTCATGCAACTACAGGTTCTGGAAATGCACTAAAAAGCTGAAAAGGGTGAAATATCTGTGGTTTCTTGGCCATTTTTAACATAGTTGGAAAGTTCAATGTGATAATTTAACAATGCTTACTTTCTTACAGCCTTCTGCTTTGCAGACATAACAAAGCAGTGAAGCAAATGTGATTATTGTAAAACGACCCTCAGAGAAGGAAAAGTACAAATGGAAATGTACTAACTTGGTTGATTACAAACACATCTAGAAGAACCTTCTGTCTGCCAGCTTACTGACTGCACTCTCTGTCCCCTGCAGGATGGATGACATACTGATTGGGGCACCTCTCTTCATGGAGCGTGAATTTGAGAGTAACCCTAGGGAAGTAGGGCAAGTCTACCTGTACCTGCAAGTGGGCACGCTCCTCTTCCAAGACCCCCAGGTCCTCGCCGGCTCTGAGACCTTCGGGAGATTTGGCAGTGCTGTGGCGCACTTAGGGGACCTGAATCAAGATGGATACAACGGTAACTTAAACCAATGCATGGAGGTCACTTACATCACAGTTTCATGTAACTGCTGCATGAAGGAACAATGAGAATTTTAAAGTATTTCAAATGATGGGAGTGTATAGTTAGTATTGTTGTTTTTATTCAACTCAGGAATCTCAATTTTAATTTTATACATCTTGATTACTGCAGATGTCACATGAAACCTTTTTTATATTTGATTTAGGGTGACCTAGCAAAGCTTTCAATGGTGACTTGCAGAGAACTGTGGAATCTGCCATATGAATAGAGTGAAGTTAAATAAACGCATGTTGGTGTTTTAGCAAACGTATTGCTGCTTTCTAACTAAACTGTATGGATTGTATAATGGCTATGTTGAATTGTTCCTAATAAGTTCAGTTTAAAGGCCATTTTTAATATTTGCAATAAAATAATGTTAAATTCTTAGTTAATTAAGGTAAGAATCCATGGATATTTTCTCAGAAAAAAAAAGTGTATTTTCATACAAAAGTTTACATTCATTTTCAGGACATTTAAACAAAGAACCAAAGTATAAGATGTTTCTTGATCAAAGATGAGGCTGTAATAGGAATTTGCTATAACCAAGTAGCTTTGATAGTATTCATATAAGTTCAGTATCTTGTTGGTACTTTTGGCAAGTATTTTTGTACTTGTGATTCTTTGAAAAAAAATCTTCAACAGGTATTGGGGAGATATCCCAGTGAATAAGAGCCCTTTCTTTTGTTTTTATTTTTATTGGGAGGGGGAAGAGACAGAGAAAATGGGCTCACCAGGGCCTTTTCAGGCACTGTGAACAAACTCCAGACACGTGCACCCCCTGGTAAGCATGTGCAACATTGTGTGCTTGTGTCACTTTTGTGTCTGGCTAAACGTAGGACCTGGAGATTTGAACAAGCATTCTGAGGCTTTGTAGGCAGGCGCCTTAACCACTAGGCCAGCTCTCTAGCCCTGTAGGAGCCCTTTCTATGCAAACATGAGAACCTAAGTTTGATCCCAAGTGCCTACATAAAACGTTGGGTGTGGCCACAGATATCAATAACCCCAGTGATGAAGGAGGCAGAGACATGTGAGTCAGCCCGCCTAATCAAAAAGTGTGACTTTTAGGTTCGGTGAGAGACCACGTCAGGTGGAAGAGCAATAGAGGAGGACAGCCAATGTCAGTGCCCTTCTCTGGCCTCAGAACACACATGCATGCACAGTACACTCACACACCCCAAATTCTCAGCAATTAGACATTTTTAGAGAACATGAAGAACATAGGCTATAGTCATAGACCAGAAGCAGAGTACTGGCCTAACATGCCCAAGATCCTGGGTTCAATCCCCAGCACTGCCAAAACAAAAGCAAAGAAAAGTGCTGTGGTAGTTTGAATGGAATGCCCCCAATATATTCAGTGGTTTATTAGTTTGTAGTTTGCATCTGCAGCCACCTGGCTGGCGGCAGAGTCACTGGGCAGATCTTAGGGTCCAGCCGTAAAGTGTGGTGGTGGGTTTAGGATTTCAATCTAAAGATATGCAAAGTGTGCCTAACTGGAGTTCCTTAGTTGTGCTGTGCTGCGTGGCTTTTGGCTTTTGGCTTGTGGCTTTCTCTCTCTCTTGCTGGTCCTGTGAAGAGCAGGCCAGCTTCTCCTGCCATTATGGAACTTCTCCTGGATCTATAAGTTTCAATAAATAATATCCCTTCCTCCAGAACTGTGCCTGGTCTGGAAGTTCATCTCAGCAAACCTGAAGCTGTCTGCTACAGGTGCATTAAATAATTGTTATTCTAGCTGGGTGTGGTGGCACACGCCTTTAATCCTAGCACTCAGGAGGCAGAGGTAGGAGGACTGCAGAGAGTTCGAGGCCACCCTGAGAATATAGAGTGAATTCCAGGTCAGCCGGAGCTAGAGTGAAACCCTACCTTGAAACCTCCCAATAAATAAATAAATTACATATATATGTGTGTGTGTGTGTGTGTATATATATATATATATATATATATATATATATATATATATTCCAGAAAAATAAAAAGGACACATTTCTGTTTAAGTGACTTGTTGCTCTCTAGTTCTACCGTTCAATGAGAGAACACTAAATTATCTGAGTTGTCATTCTTAGCATATCTTTTTCTACTTGTCTTCTTTAAAACCATAGAAGATGTTTTTGAGAGAAAGTTTTAGCCATAGCAAAAGACTCTTGGACTCTGGGCCTTGTTGTCTTGAAGTATAAAGTAGGCAAAATAATGCCCAGCTATCCTTGAGCTTAAATTTTGGGGCAGCTGGAAAGCCTCTGACATAGAGGCCGTGCCCAGTGTTCCTGCACACCAAGCACATGACATTATATTTTTTCCAGTGCTCTGAGTTTTTAGATAATTTATCTTGACTAGCTCAGTAAAAGTGAATTTATAGTAATGCTTGTTTTTGATACCTCTCAATGAAAAGAGAGTCCCAATGGATTCAGTGTTGTCCACACGTATCTAGAAATAAAGAAAAGAAGGATATTTCACCAGCAAGTGTTGCTGAGTGTTGTTGGGAAATTCTTTTTAAAAGACAACTGTGTCTGAGACTGCCTACCTCAAAAAAAAAAAGATAACTTTTTATTGTTCAGAACAATCTTGATGACCCATATGATAGAAGAATTGGGCAGTATGGCTTTCTCTCAGTTTCACTGTACCCTTAATTATAAAATAGTATTTTTACTTAACTCATAGGACCAGGCAACTGTTAGATGATAAAGTCTTTGAGAATGAAGGCTTTATATTGTTTTGAGAAAGAAGAAATTTCTAAATATCCTCAAAGGTGCTCACCTGGTCCATCCAGCGCCTGATCTGAGATATGACCTAGCTGTCCCCTCACTTTCTTCCCTGCTCTGGTGGGACCTCCTCTGGCCACTCTTCAATTGCAGCACTCTCCTTCCACCACTGAGCTTTTACCATGTCTGCCTCTTCATGAAGACTCTTCTCACAAATTATCACACGCTTGGTTCCTGCTTCCCCTTAGAATCCAGTTTTAGTGCCAGCCATGGTTGACACCTTGTCTGACAAGTCTAAGACTTTCATTCCAACACTCTCCACTGTCTTGGTTGTTTTCTAACAATTTCTACTAAGCACATTTACATTTTTTTTTTTTTTTTTTTTTTTTTTTTGCAAGGTAGGGTCTCACTCTAGCACAGGCTGACCTGGAATTCACTCTGTTCTCAGGGTGGCCTCAAACTCATGGCGATCCTCCTACCTCTGCCTCCTGAGTACTGGCATTAAAGGCGTGCCCCACCACGCCCGGCTTGCATTTATATCTTTTAATCTAGTTGCTTAATTGCAGCTCTGTTCAAATTGTCTATACTCTGCCCCAGAATACGAAGTTTTCTGAACACAGGGGCTTTGAGTGTCTGACTCACTGGGTACATAGCACACACTCAGATGAACATTGTGTGGATAGAAAGCAACAGATACCAGTGTTACTGCAGTACTCAGAATCCTATGGAAAACGTTACAAGCCATTTTGATGTGATAATAATGCTTTGTGATTTTACTTAACTCTTCTGACACATTCTTCATTTTCAAACCTGTCTCCATGTCTCTGCAGACATTGCCATTGGTGTGCCCTTTGCAGGTGAAGATCGGAGTGGCAAAGTACTCATTTACAATGGGAACCAGGACGGTTTAAACACCAAGCCTTCTCAAGTTCTGCAAGGCTTGTGGGCCTCACAGGCCATACCTTCTGGATTTGGCTTTTCTTTAAGAGGAGAGGCAGACATAGACAAAAACGATTACCCAGGTAAGGTTTGATTTCATTCTCGTGTGACCATTTGCTTCCTGGCAAACGTCCATTATCTGGAAATGAGTCATATGTAAGTATTTCTCTGATAAAAGGTGAAGGTCAACTCTGACATGGCACAGGGTTTTGGTATGATTCCAGAATGCCTTTCACAAGCATTTAAGACAAAACAAACAGCCCCTTTATAGTTAAGATACAATGTTAGAGAGGCAAACTGGCTTTAAAAGCTGTCTTGGACATAAAGCTTGTCAATTTTGCAACCCAAGTGTTCATTTAAAACCCTAGAGTAACATGGTCTCCACTGGCAGAGTCAGCTTGCTTCAAACACCTGTCTAGAGCAATTTACTTTAACCTGTTATTCCCTTTTAAGCTCACAGTTATTATTAATCATTGCATGAACTTCATTATTTTCAGTCATAAGACCAATGTTTTCAGAACATAAGTATTTTCCAACCATATTTTTGGACTTTCCATAGATACATGGAGCATTTTAAAGTGGGGAAAGAAAGTAATAGTTCCTTGTAGGAATTGTAATCTATTTTTGATTATCTAATCCATAATGAGAGTGCACAGAAATGGACAACATGCCACTATATAATGTTTTTTGTATGCTATATGGAAATATGGACTTTTCCTAAACAATTGGCAGAGTAATCTGAGCATTTAGCAGAGAATGTCAGACTTCTTGGTTTTATGGTTCACTTTTATATTGGCTAATTAAGGTGGCCTTGATAAATTCTTAGAAATCTTCAATTAATTAATTGACAGCTTTGATTATTTATGAAGGTATTGTCTCCTTCTTCCAACCCTTCCCCTAATTGGAAATTTTCCATTTGTAGAGCTTTCTATGGTTTAAAGCAGCGGTCCAATAAGCTGACTGCCTAAACAAACATCATTAATTTCAATCATTTGGCTTTCTCCTCTCCACTGGGATTAGGCAAAAATGGTAACCCAACATACTCTTATAAACTTGCCAGAAACCTTTCACAACATGCAGATGTTTTAATGAGCTCAAAGAGGATTGGGTATTATATTGTATGCTAATACTTTCTACCTCTGACAATGTCAGTAGTACTTAGTTAAATATATTTTCTCAAGCCATACTTTGTTAATCAGTGATGACAGTCAGTAGTTTATGGGAAGAGTGGCATCCTGTACAACATATTGAAATTTCACTAATTCAGAAAAAGTCAAGATCACTTACGCTATCCCTCTCCCACATATATCAAGATGATTAATGAAATCCAACTCCTGGAATGCAAATGTAGGGAAACGCTTAATGTAGAAACTCATTGTCATTCCTTTTGCCTGTCATAAGCTTCCTTTCACTCTCTTCAGTACCAGGAAACTTGACAGACAGAATTCTGGCTGTGTCTTCCACAGGGCAAAGAAGTAGCGGATGTACTAATCAGATACCCAGTGCACCATTTCCTCTGAAGACTAAGTAAGGGCCAAATGAGGGCAGCACAAAGCATTACAGAAAGGCAGACTCCTCTGAAGGAGCTGGTCAGGGAAGGGAAGGTAAAGTGCAGCACCAGGAACCGATACGTGTTCATTCTGTCTGCTTAGAAGTTCTGACGCTCATATCACACCCTGCAATGAGTTTTAAAGGGAATGTGGGGGCTTGAATGTATAATGTCCCCATAGCCTCAAGTGTTTGAGATCAAGCCTCACACTCAGACCTCAGCTGGTGGAGTATTAGGAAGGTGGAGCCTTGCTGGAGGAGATGTGGAACTAGCTAGCTCACCCACACTTTCTCCCAGCTGATGTGGACAGGAGGTGACAGCCTGCCATCTTACTTATGTCATGTTTTCCCTGCCATGATGAAAATTTCCCTTAAAAGTATTAAGTTGAAATAAGCGCTCTCTCCCCATAATCTGTTTCAGGTTATGTATTTTCTCTCAGCAACAAAAAGGTAACTGCAGCAGGGATAAGCTTGTGGGACCATGATTCTGAAATGTAGCAGGTCCCTGTTGACAAAGGCTGAAGGTGTGACGCTTGTTGGATACTTTGGCTTGCCATCTCTGGGATATGGCTGAAGGGTACGGGCTTGCACCCCTACTCTACTTTGAGCAGCGTTGTTCCAGTCATTATGGCTTTTCTCCCATGTCTACAGCAGGCAGCATACTTTTCTTACGTGGCAGAAACCTATTGGCCAATTTCTCCCACACATTTTACTTATTCCTCACAAAGGGACCAAGCTAACCAACTACTCATTTCTCCAGGTCATCCCCCAGGGTTACTGCCAGTGTCATGTTTGTGTTAGCGTAGCTATAATATTACCTGATGAGTAAAGAAGGCTCATGAAAAATATTTAATTTTCAGGCACTATTTTACATTTCTTAAAAGTCATGTGGGCTGGAGAGATGGTTTAGCAGTTAAGGCACCTGCCTCCTAAGCCTAAGAATGCTGGTTCCAGTCTCCAGCGGTTCCAATCTCCAGGTCCCAAGTTTAGCTAGATGCAAAGTGATGAAAGGGCATAATGCCACACTCGACCACAAGGGGGCGCACGCATCTGGATTTCATTTGCAGTGGCTGAGAGGCTGCTGGCGCGCCCATCTCTGTCTGTCTTCCTCTCCCTCTCTCTCTGTCTCTCCCTGTGTTTCTCTCCAAAACAAAAAAGATGTCATCTATAGATTTATAATGATGTTTTGCTAATTGTCATTTAAAATAGATTATGACATTCAACCCTCCTTAATGTGGTTTAGTCCATTAAAAGGGGATATTTATATTAAGGTTAAAAGAGTATCTCAAGAGGGCACAAAGGCAGAAACTCAGCAGGCTCTGTAAAGGACTGACTGGCACCTGTTTTCCTCTTCTATGCTCCCCTTTTCTCTCCTCTTTTCTCTTCTTTCCTCTTGTCACTTTTGTTCTCTCATCTCCTCTCTTCTTTTCCTTTCCCCTCTTATCTCCTCGTCTCTTCTCCCCCCTCTCTCTCCAGACCAGATTTCTCTGCACACATGATGAGCTGTTTCTGCCCCACAGCTCCAGAGTTCACATGTTCTGCTTGTCCCCAGTTAAAGAAGAGATCTGCAATTCCTCCCAGTCCCAAGCCCTCTGAGAGAAACTTGGATAGACTGTGAGACAAAAGGGGACATTTTCCAAAGAGAGCAAGAATTGTCTTGTGGGTTATGCAGATATCCATTATGACAACCCTGTAAAGTAAATAAAACAAAAATGACCCTAGGGAACAACAACAACAAAGTGATGAAAACAAAATAAAGGAAAATACTGCTTAAGTTTTAAACAGAAACATTAAAGTGATTTTTAAATTGCTTGGCCTTATTTTTATGTTTGTTTCCTTAGTTTCAAGGTTCAGAAGAAAACTAAGTAAGTTGCTTTATTCTGTCAGGGTACATGTCAGGCTCTGCTATGTTCTAGATGTTCTGTCGGTGGCTGCCTTTACAAAGCTTACATTCTAGGGGACAGGTGAAGTAGCGCCTGCTATGGGGACCTGTAGGGCAGTTTTCTCTCACTGTCTGAGGAGGACTCCAGACCGGCAGACAGCTATGAGGTGGAGGCAGGACAGGAACAGCAAGAATGAAAGCCCAGTGGTGGTGAGCACATGTGATTGCTAAGGACAGCAAAGAGATATTCTGAGTCAATGGCCTATCACACAGTAGGAGAGTGGAGGGAGATGCTGGAGGGAGATTGAGAAATGATTTTGGTGTATTTTTTAAGACAAGGGTAAAGAGAAGGCATTTGTATGTTTCTTTCTGACTTTGGTGTTGAGAATGGACTGTCCAAGAGCCCTCCAGTACAGTTCAGTTAAAGGTGGACATGCTGTGGGTCTCAACAGGGGCAGTGTAGACATGAAGTGAAGAGCATCCGGGGTGATGGGTGACTGTTGTATATGGAAGGATGAAGGAAAGAGGGGACTTTTGAATGGCTTCAAGTTTTCTGACTTTGGCCACTAGCTGCATGGTGGCACCATTCATTGAAACTAAAGATAACTAAGACTTGCAGAACTATAGGGGACATGATGTTTGTCTGCATTTTGGGTCTGAGATAACTTTGTCTCTCCAAGAGCAATGCAGAGTATTGTGGGTGTGGTGCTTGAAGAAATGGGAGCTATGTAGAGCATGTGTCTCAGGCGAGGCTATGAACTCAAAGGGATGGACACTGAGGTGATGACTGTACTGGGTACTAGTGATTGGTTTGGACTCAGTAAGATTTCCACATCTATGAGTTGCCATCTGGAGTCCTACTTAAGACTGTAGGAATTCTCTTAACTTGCTCAGCATCCACTTCTCGATTCCATCAAATAATATGTTCAAGACCTAAAAGGCACCCTTCACATTGGACTGAGAGATAACCCTACTTGTATTTTGGCTATTTTCTTGACTTTCTCCAGAAAGTACATATAATACAAAACTTTTAAATATTCATCTTTTGAAATAGGATAGAGTGATATACTTGCAAATATTCTAATCTATTGTTGAATAATAGGCTTGTGAATTTTTTAAAAAGTTTATGAGGAAAACAGTGTTATCCTTTAGAAATTTTATTATGATCTGGTCTTAATTAAATGCATTACCAGAAAAAAAGTGCGCATGCTCCATGTACAAGCACCTCCAAGTCCCCTGATTACTTCCAGAGCTTCAGTGACTTCCACAACCAGAGCTACAGCAAGTGATAGACATGTTGTGCCAAGTCAAGGAGCAAATGAGGGCAAGATTCATCTACCAGGGATTCCTTCAACTCAGGAGGGGCAGGAACACATTGTAAAATCCACACACAGGTATACGTGCTGTGGATGCTCCTGTGCCAGGTCTTCCATTCTAACAAGTTATAAACAAAATCCTCAAACTTTACCACTTCATCTGCCTTGTTTCCTGCAAATTCCCTGAGAAAGCAGCTGTGAACAGCTAAACAGATCTGCAATTCTCATTTTACTGCCAGAGAGTTAGCTGCTATATTAAAAAGCATTGGCTTCCATTGTCCTCACTGCCTGCTGCATAGCCTTGCTGGGTAGCCTGTTAGGAAACCTACCTAAAACAATAGCAAAGCCCACCTATGGTCCCATTCATAAATCGCAAGAAGCACTCCATGTGGTTCCTTTGTACAGCGAGAAAGGATAGGACTTGTGATGGTTAATGTTTATTACTGTGCATTATAACATTCCATCGCCCGAACTGGCTAGAAATAAATTCAACAGTATCTGCAGGAAAAGCATAGACATGTAAAAAAATGGTTTTATTTATATTAACTCATTGTCACTTCATATGTTCTGCACATTCCATATGTTCTGTATTTGATCAGGAGCACTCAGTCATCCTGTCTTGGGAGGGAGTAATGCCAGCAAAGAGCAAGTATGGATCACTTGTACTGTTAACATTTTCATAATTATAACTTGTGATCATTTAGAATCCCAAGCATGCTGGCCCTGCCTAGAAGGCAACTCCAGGGCATATTCATTAGAATGTTATTCTTGAATTCCCCTCATACACAGATACAAATGCTTACACACATGTGGATTTTTACATGTATACTGTCTATATATAGCAGGGAAGTGTATAGAGTAAGATTGGATGATAATCAACTAAATTCTTTTGTGCAAACATTAAACCAGTATTCTCATATAAAGCTGGCAGGGTAGTTATGAACAGAGCAAGATGAATTACTGTTCAACTTAAGATCCTACCCAACACTGATTATATTGTCATTCTGGGATATTTTACTTCTCTAAGTTTCTATTTTCTACCTGGTATTGGAGAATTGAGTGTTTTTACTTCCATGTGGGGAAAGAATTTTTACAAAGTATTGCAAGAAATTTAGAATAGGAAGCTATATCAATATGACTGCTGTGAATAGAATCAATTTTTTTTTATTTCACAGTTGTGTTGAGTGATATAAGATTTTTTAAAACTGCATTTTTGGTGGGCTGGAGAGATGATGTAGTGGTTAAGGCACTTGCCTGCAAAGCCAAAGGACAGAGGTTTGATTCACCAGATGCACAAGGTGGTACATACGTCTGGAGTTCGTTTGCAGAGGCTGAAGTCTCTGGTGCACCCCCTCTTTCTATCTGTCTCTCTCTGAAATAAATAAATAAACATTAAAAGCTGGAGAGAGACATTCCTGACTTAAAACTGGACTTTCTTACTTTCTAGTTGTGTAAGATTACCAAATGTCTTATCCTGAATTTCAGTTTCCTTGTCTGTAAAATTAGATGAGAATATATTGGTGTTAAAATCAAATGGAGAACCATTTAATATGGATTGAGATCCTATGAAGGAAAATGAGGCTACCAAAACTTTTATATTTATTTATTTATTTATTTATTTATTTATTTATTTATTTAAGACAGAGAGAGAAAGAGAGAGTAAGAATGGGCACGCTAGGGCCCCTAGCCATTGCAAATGAATTCCCGATGCATGTGCCACCACGTGCATCTCGCTTACGTGGGACCTGGAGAATCGAACCTGGGTCCTTAGGCTTAGCAGGCATGCACTCTTAAACACTAAGCCATTTCTCCAGCCCCTAGATTTCATTTTAAATTTTTATTTATTTATTTCAAAACTTTTAAAACTGTGCATTTTGGAAGTATTCTTTTTACTATGCATATGAGTAGACTTTTTTTTTTTTTTGGCTTGAAGAAAAAAGCTTCCATGGAGCCAAAATTAACTTTTTAACTACGTTTTCTTCCTTCACCCCAAATGGGACCCTGGGAGTCAGGATATAGCTACTGTGAGCTTGCAGGGTAGTGAGCGACTCATGAAGTCCTTGTTTCTGGGCTCTCAGGAGAAGTTTCCCCCTGAATCTTGGAGTTGCTTCTCCTCTGTGATGTGATATACCACTAAACCCACCCACCACCACCCCTAGGTGGAGGTGAAGTTTTAACGATTTCACTCATTTAGCATTGCTGTGATTTTGTGGGAGGGGGAGTAGAAAATGCACTTTTCTCTCAGTCCCTTGGCATTTAAATGTTTTTTTTTCATGTAAATAAGACTTGAATCAGGTAAGGACAATGAAAATGGAGATAAAGGAACTCTGTGAGTGCAAGAGACTAAACTCAGTAGGTAGGAGCTGTGATAGAAGACAGGAATGGAGTAACAGAGATGAGGATAAAAGATGAAGTGGGTTTTTATGTAGGGTCGTGGAAAAGGACTATATAATGAACAGACATCATGAAATTTAGCTAAGAAATATAGAGACACAATTAGAGAAATAATGTGCTAAAATTTTTTTCTGACATCTGAGGTATCCAAATAGTGTTTCTTTAGACTACTTGTGGTAAGTATTGTCACTGGCATACATACACAAATAGGAGTCACAAAAATTTCACCCAAGCACCACAATTTGTTTTTGTGTTCAGAGCGTGGATGTGTTTACTTTCAGTTTTTAGTGCACGTTGAAAACCTAGGGTCGACCAGAGGGATCTTGTATACATTAACTGAGTGAAAGCATGTCAGAGGAGAAACAGCTGTAATGGGAATCCTCAAATCCAATGATCTAGTCTAATCCTGTTAAATGTGATTGCATAGAGGCCACATCTGCCAAAAGCACGGCCCAGGCATCAGAGGATTGAGGAAGGCAGTGCAGCTTCTGTTGAGGAGCACAAACCTTACAGGCAATGAAAACTAGAGGGAAATACAGGCCAAATGCCAAAAATATCATTGTCTTTTTCAGGGTCCTAATATATGATGATTATATCATGAAGCCATTTCAGACAATTACACTCAATGAAATAAAATGATCCATCTGTTTTCATGAGAGAGAGAGAGAGAGAGAAATATAAACAAATAACTGAGCAATGAACATCTACACACAAGAAGAAATAAAGGAGAGGCTCAAACCAAAGGGAACGACACATTTTCATTAAACGATGAACTTCGTAAAATTGTTGACTTGAAGTTTAGTTGAACTAAGTTCAAATCTTGTAGTAAAAGTTTCTTTTTACTTCTCAAAGTGTTATCCAAGTTTGTATGCAAAGGAAAACATGATATTCTTACTGAGCAAGATTTTAATATTTTCCTTACAAGCACATTAGAAATTAGAATATTGCACCTCTTATAAAAATAGCTTATGCAAGGGGGGTGATGGCTCAGCAGTAAAAGGCACTGCTTGCAAATCCTGCATGCTCAATTTCAGTTCCTCAGTACCCACATAAAAACAGATGCACAATGTGGTACATGCATCTGGGGTTCATTTGCAATGGCAAGAGGCCCTGGCCCACCCCTTCTCTCTCTCTCCCTCTGCTTGCAAATAATTAAATTAAAAACAATCTTATGCATTTAAATAGAAATAAACTAATTCAACTGGTTCTTGGGCTTGAATCAAGTAAAGTCATAAAGTGAAGCAAGAAGGAATGCAGAGGTTAAAGGAGCTGAGTTTACAACCAGTGTCCCTATATGTAGCTGTGGTAGTTTGAATAGATGGCCCCCAATATATTCAGTGTTTTATTAGTTTATAGTTTGCACTGAAGCCACCTTGCTGGAGGCAATGTCAGTGGGCGGATCTTAAGGTGTGGTGGTGGGTTTGAGATTCCATTGTAAAGATATGCAAAGTGTGCCCAGTAGAAGTTCCTGAAGTGTGCTGTGCTGTGTGGCTGGTGGCTTTTCTCTCTCTGCTTGGTCCTGTGAAGGCAGGCCAGCTTCTTCTGCCGTTATGGAACTTCCCCTGGATCTGTAAGCTTCAATAAATAATATCCCTTCCTCCAGAACTGTGCCTGGTCTGGAAGTTCATCTCGGTGAACCTGAAGCTGTCTGCTATAGTAGCCTTTGTAACTCAGCATCTCTGTGCCTTGCTTTCACCACCTGGAAAAAAAGTAGATGCATCAATTGCTACTCTAAAGATCTTTCTGACTTTCAAGCTCTCTGATTCTACAAGCCCAGATCTATACATACTGCCTCCACAGATGGCTTTGTAATGTTGAGTAATTACTAAGAACTTCTCTTAAAGAAGAAAAAAATTATATATGAATTATGCAAACTCTTTTGTATGTTTTAGAAAAAGAATTTATATTCAAAGAAACATTGTAAAAAAAATTAGAGTCCCATAATTCTTTCATACAGCTTCCACTAGTAGCAGCATTTTTCATAGCTGTAGTACCATATTCATTAATAGACACACCTATTAGAAATTCTATAGAATTCCACCATTTGTATTTTTATATTCTTTTATCCTGGTCCAGGACCCAGTCCAGCATCCCACATGAGCATCATCATGTTTCCTTGTTGTAATCTATGACAGTCCTTTGCTTCTTTCTAGACATTTTTGAAGAATATTGGCCATTTCTTTTTTTTCTTTATTAATTATATACAAACTCAGTGTGGAAACAGCACATGTTGGTACTATCCTTAGCCTCCTTCCTGTCCTTCCCCCTCCAAAAGGGACCCTCCTCATTGGAGAGGCCAGTTATTCCCCTGGGGAATGTGGGTTGTGCATTATGGGGGTAGTGATCAGTTAGGGTAAGAGGCAATGTCTTTGGGCATAATGTCCCAACTGTGGTTCTAACAATCTTTCCACCCCCTCTTCTGCAAATTTCCCTGAGCCATGTTGGGTTTGTTTCCGGTCTACTTCAGTGATGAGATCTTGGGTGCCTCTGTGTCTCTGGATCTCTGGTTTGGTAGGAATTGAGTGTTCTTTGTGTCTATCTCCTTCACCTTTGTGCTGATACCAGGTTCACAGAGAAGCAACTCTCTTACTCATTTCCCCAATAACTCTATGGTTTAAACTGGGGCCCTGGTGAGGTGAGATGGGCTGATTCTCTCCTCAGGTCCTGTGTCCATCTGAAAAAGAGAAGCAAATTCTCCAGCGGAGAATGAACTCAGCACTGGATAACTGGGATAACCATTATTAGTTTAGAGAGAATTTAATAGGTGTAGGCCCTCTTGTAGCCCAGGATTGGTGAGAGCTTGATATTGGAGAATGAACTTGTTTTTGGGGTGTGATTCTGACTTTTTTCCCAGTTCCAGCTACAGGTTCTGTTCCACTGAGCAGATCCGTTAGCCAATTCAAGATCAGTTGGTTACCCACCCAGGTATGGGTTCCATTCCACTGAGCAGGTCCGTTAACCAAATCTAGAGCAGTTGGTAACCCACCATGGCTGTGTGCCACTATTGCACTTGGGTGAGCATCACATCAGGTTGTTTGCTGCTGAGTAGCTTAGACCACGAGTTGCTTGGACAGATGTTGGCCATTTCCCCCAGTAGCTCATTTAGCTCCTTCTGGCACTAGACAAGCTAACTGTCTGGGGACTGACTCTCTTCCAGATTCCATCCAGGTCTCTCCATGTTCTGTACCAACAGCATATGGTGTCTTCAGCAGTAGGACATTACCATTAACCTTTGGTGGGTCATCAAGTGCTCTGACAGAAGTCTGTCTTCTTATGGGAAACCTTGTAGGTCTCTCTGATCACTAGCTCATTGTAGGTGTTAACCACATCCTGGTACTGGGAGTTACAGGCTAGTGCCAAGGGAAAAGAAGGAAGAAAAAGATAGGTAACATACCAGAGAAAGAGAGAAGACAGAGAGAGAAACAGGAGAAGATTAAGGTTAGTCTTCATCTTACCCTCTCCAGGGCCCTGTGATTCAGGTGTTCCCTTTAAGGACCTGATGAAGGACTGACCTTTTAGTCTGTCTTTCAGGATATAGGATTTTATGGTACCAGTTCCATTTGGGTCCAGTTTTGTGTGTCACCCTGCTTTACCCTTCCCTCCTGCCTTACCCTCCCTATTGTCCTGCCCCCAAGATACCTATTAAGTATGTCAGCATCTCAGGCACATCCAGGTTAGGAGCCACAGATGAGTGAGACCATGCGATGATTGTCTTTCTGTGATTGGGTGAATTTGCTAAAAAGGATCTGTTCCAAATTCGACCATTTTTCTTCAGCTTTCAGTATTGGCCATTTCTAAGAATACCATTGAATTTAGCTTCGTCAGATATTTACTTATAATTAAAGCGAGGTGATATATTTGTTTGGCAAGAATACCACCCAGTGGTCCTGTGCTTCTCAGTGTCTCCTGTGATGGGGTGTGATGTCTGCTGTCACCTACATTCATGGGTATATTTGCAAATATTTAACAACCACCTTTTAGGGGAAAAGAAGAATGGGTATATTTGCAAATATTTTAACAACCACCTTTTAAAGGAAAAGAAGAATGGCCATATATGAATCATGTTTCTCTTCCCATGGTGTAAATTTTCTTGCCATGATTGATTTGCAGCTACAGTGACTCTCAGATGACAAGAATCACTCATCTAGGGCTGGAGAGATGGCTCAGCGATTAAGGCACTTGCCTGCAAAGCCTAATGAGCCAAGTTCAACTCCCCAGGACCCATGTAAAGCCAGATGCACAAAGTGACACATCCATCTGGAGTTTGTTTGCTATAACTAGAGGCCCTGGCATGCCCATTGTCTCTCTCTCTCCCTCTTTCCACTCCCCTTCCCTCTCTCTTGGCATACAAATAAATAAATACAATTTTAAAAAGAAAGTGAATATTTGAAAAAAAGAATTATCTGCTATAGGTTCAATCAAGAGAAACCTGATGTATGTGCCTATCCCCACCCCTGCCTAACCATCCACCAACACGCTGTCATTCGATTTTTGTGATATCTTGTCAAGAGGGAATTTCTATCCCTGCGCAGAAACTCTATATTGAGAATCACTTCCTCTGTAATGTCTCCTGGACCCTGGCAGATGTCTCGCGATAGCTTACTTCAGAAAAGACCAAAACGAAGATGAGCTGTAATCATTTTCAGCTGCTAACCTTGTCCAATCGTAGAGGAAAATATTCAAGTTTTGGGCTGGAGAGATGGCTTAGTGGTTAAGGCGCCTGCCTCCTAAGCTTAAGAACGCTGGTTCCAATCTCCAGCGGTTCCAATCTCCAGGTCCCATGTTTAGCCAGATGAAAAGTAACTCAAGGGCGCAATGCCGCACTTGACCACAAGGGGGCAAACGCATCCGGATTTTGTTCGCAGCAGCTGAGAGACTGCTGGCGCGCCCATCTCTGTCTCCCTCTCACTCTCTCTCTGTGTTTCTCTCCAAAAATAAATAAAAAATAATAAAAAAATTTAAAAAAAGAAAAAGAAAATATTCAAGTTTAGTGTCTGACATGCATCAACAACAGATATTTCTATGTTGTCTTTTTAAAATGTTTTTTTCAAATTTATTTATTTATTTATTTGACAGAGAGAGAATGGGTGTGCCAGGGCCTCTAGTGGCTGTAAACAAACTTCACATGCATGCATCACCTTGTGCATCTGGCTTATGTAGGTCCTGGGTCCAGAGTTTGATGTTTGCCCTGTTTAAATTTTGTATTGGTTGAATATTTCTTTGCTATGTCCAATGCCATCTTTTGCAGTGTGTGTTTTTATTCTGTGCCATTATGGTTTTTGGAGAGTATTTATTTATTTTTTTTTTTATTTTTTTATCTTATGGCTCAGCTAAAAGACCTTGGACTGTGGGGATTGATAAAAACTATGGGGACTCTTAATGTTGTACTGACTGTATTGTATTTTATAACATGCATGAATATCAGTTTTGGGCACCAGAGAAGGAATGGTGGTTTGATTCAGGTATCCCATAAACTTAGGTATTCTTAATGCTAGTCTCCCCAGCTGATGGCAATTGGAAATTAAAACCTCCTGGAAGCTGTGTATTGTTGGGGGCTGGCTTATGGGTGTTATGGCCAGTGTCCCCATGTCAGTGTTTGGCACAGTCTCCTGTTGCTATTGTCCATCTGATGTTGGCCAGGGGTGATGTCCACCCTCTGCTCATGCCATCGTTTTCCCCTGCCGTCATGGAGCTTCCCCTGGAACTTTTAAGCCAAAATAAACCCTTTTTAATCCCCAAAGCTGCTCTTGGTCGGGTGATTTCTGCCAGCAATGCGAACCTGACTGCAACCTGCAACATGAGTATGACAGTATATGTACTTCATCTTCCTTTTTTTTTTTTTTTTTTTTTTTTTTTTTTGGTTTTGCAAGGTAGGGTCTCACTCTGGCCCAGGCTGACTTGGAATTCACTATGTAGTCTCAGGGTGGCCTCGAACTCATGGCGATCCTCCTACCTCTGCCTCCCGAGTGCTGAGATTAAAGGCGGGCGCCACCACACCTGGCTTTCATCTTGCTTTTAAAGATACAATCAACAAAAACTCGCTGACTTGCCAGGATTTCTTTTAACTTTTAGAGTAAAGAATGGCATGTAGGGGAATTGGAATAAGCTTCCACCCCACTTAGGACCTCATGTTATTTTCCCCTCCCACTGACTAGTCTTTCTGTAAGTTATTTTCATTTATTAATATGTAAATTAAAGGCAATAATTTAATGTCATTCATTTAATGCATCCCTTCTGTTTCAGTCTCTTCATGCCCTGGCCATTTTCCCAGCTCTTCACTTCCTATTTAGAAACTCAGGTTAAATGTCACTTCCTCAGGAAGCTCTCCCTGACTGTTATACTTCCCCTAAAAACACACATCTCAGATGGAAATCACACAACTATGTGATTATCTAACGAATGCCTTTCACTCCGCTAGATGGGACAGTGTGTTAGTTAAAAGCTAGGGCTAAATATGGCTTTATTAGTTTGGAATCCTGATCCTCCACAAACCAGTGGCTGATTCAAACGATAGCTAGTTAAAAAAAAAAAAAAGGATGAATAAGTTTAATGAATGATATGAATAAGAGAATCATTAAACAGCCCAACTGCCTCACAGCCACACACCTTTGTATATGAATGATTGTTTTAATCTCTCTTTATCTAATCACTGCCTTCCAGTTCTACTTAAACTCAGTAATCTATTATATCCCTGTGTGGAGTGAGAATAAAGATATAAGCAGAAATGATAAAACTAAACTTTGCTGTTCTTCTCCTGGAAGCCTCACTTAATGTGCTAGATTCATCCTTATAGCAGAAGGTTCGGTAACCAGGTGTTTTAGTCAGTCTGAATGTCTATGACAAAACACATGACAGAAACAACTTACAGGAGGATAGAATTACTTTACTTGGCTTCAGTTCTCCATGGTGAGGACATAGGGGAAAGCAGCTCACATGGTAGACAGCGAAGAGCAGGGAAGTTTCTGGAAGGGGTGAGGGAAAGATGGAACTCCTAAGGAAACTGCCAGTGACCTATTTCTTCCCACCAGACTCCACCACACACATTTTGACCACCTTCCAACAGTCTTTCAAATTTCGAATCCATCAACGGATCGAACAGAGGCTAATCATCTCTGGAAATGCCCCCACAGATTCACTCACAGGTGCTTATTGCTAATCTGCTGGCCATTTCTCAGTCAAGTCAAGTTGAAAATCAAGATTAGCCAAGGGCTGGAGAGATGGCTTAGCAGTTAAGCACTTGCCTGTGAAACCTAAGGACCCTGATTTGAGGCTGGATTCCCCAGAACATATGTAAACCAGATGCATAAAGGTGGCGCATATTTGCAGTGGCTGGAGGCCCTGGTGTGTGCATTCTCTCTTTCTCTCTCTCTCTCTCTTTCTCTCTCTCTCCCTGCCACTCTCAAGTAAATAATAAACAGAAATAAAAATAATAAACAAAAAGATTAGCCAACACATCAGGTAGTAGGAGGAACCACACCAGCTCATCTACCAATATAAAATGTGATTAGATTGATCCCTACATTCAGGATTATTCTGGAGGCAAATTTCAAACTCCTTAAACCCTTGTGTGTGTTTATTTATTTCCATTTCTTAGCTCTACCCAGCAAATAGAGGGGGAGGAATAGAATCTAGCTCCAAGGCCGAGTCTGAGTTTTTGCCTCAGATCCAGTCCTGAGCTCCAGAAGATTTACCTGTGTCTAAACCAGAACCAGGAAAAGGTCCACTTCAGTCCTCGTACGTGTAGACATTGCTTATGGGATATCATTCTTTCTGTGCCGTAATCATCCTACATACCTTACTGGCACTTTCCTCTGATGATATTAGCGTTCACCACCTAAAGTCATCAACCCAGGAGAGATTCATAAGAGAGTGAAGGAGGAACTGTGAAGTAGGCAGAATGTATCTGGGGATATTTAGCTCCTCTCTCCTCTGCTTCCTTCCCTTTTCTATCCCTGAAAGCTCCCTCACACCCATTTCAGAAATTCGCATGATTTGGCTCTCTCAAACAAGCGCTCAGTGAGGATCTGATAACACTATTGGCCTCAGATAGCGGTGGTTGTGGGGAACTAAGTCTCACCTCCAGAAACTTTGGCACAGTGGGTCCTGGACTGGTGTGGTTTAGTGTTTCTTTGCTTTGTTTTGGTAGTGCTACGGATGGATCCCAGGGTCATACACATGCTAAGCAAGCACTGTACCACTGAGTCCCACCCTTAGCCCCTCACTTGTATTTTTAACAAGGTGACATAGATGCTGACCTCTAAGGCCTGGAGCCTGGTAACACCTATTCCACTGCCCGCTGCTGGTCCCTGGGAAGTTCAAACAGGACTTGGATCCTAGTGGATATTAGTGAAGAATTGTGGAATAAGATGCCCAGACGAGGAAACGGATGATATATTTCCTTCCCTGCCTTCTTTACTTTCCTTGCAAATCTGTAAATTTCTATCTTAGGTATGCATTTGCTCAGACTCTGCAACAAAACCACAGATTGGCTACATCAGACAACAGACACTGATTTCGTCCTCATTCTGTGCTGTTAGCTGGACTGGCCTCTCCCACATGTCTCCCCTTGGTTTGTACTGACCATGTACCCATGTCTCCTCATGATCTCCCCCTGTGTGTGTTCAGATCCTCACTTCTTCTGACACTACACCTGTGGGAATAGAGCCCACTTGTATAATCTCATTTTAAATTAACTACCCACCCAAAGATTCTCTCTCCCCAAATATAGACATGATGTAAGGTGCTGAGAGATAGGACTTTGGCATATCACCATGAAGGTGTACACTTCAGCCCTTGACATTTAGCAAGCACATGAAGCCCCATAATGTTCTAATCATAGGAGTTTTTCCTCAGGCTCTACAGGGGGGAAGTGTCAGCTGATCTGCTGACTCCTCTTGAAAGGGCAAATTCATTCCCTAAAGGATGATAACTTACACTCTTCCTAAAGAAACAAACTTTTGTCTAGGACTTTTAGCAACTACCTTGACAGCACACATACTGTGCATCCGTGTGGCCCACGATGAGGACGACTGAAGTGTATGTGACACAGTGACACAGAAAGCAGCACGCAGAGTGTCCAGCAGTGCTGGACAAGGGAAAGCGCTTGCAACTCCAGGATGCTAATATGATGTAGAAAACTCCATTCATAAAGCAGAATCCTTGTTTGCTATTTTGTTCTTATTTTTTAAAGGAAAATAAACCCTTAGTAAATTACAATGTTGCAACTTAATAAATGTTCAAGCTCATTAATGTTTTTCTTCAGAGTTCATTTGGAAACATTTCAGACAGACTGCTAGGATTATTACTTTCTGGGATAAAATCATGCATTTTTTTCAAACATTTCTTCCTTAACTCATAACCTTACCCTCAGTAATATTTTGCATGTTGCAATAAAAAAAAAGAAACAGGAAAGGCAGCCTTTGTCTATTTTTAGATTAACATATTTGCCAAACTTAAGGAGACTTCTCGGAATGCCAGCTTCCCACAGACATGAGCTGTTTCTTTAGTACCAAGCACACCAATTTTTTTTAATTTTTTTAATTTTTTTGAGAGAGAGAGAGACAGACAGAGAGAAAGGGAGATAGAGAATGGTCACGCCTGCAGTCTCTCAACTGCTGTGAACGAAATCCAGATGTGTGCGCCCCCTTGTGGTCAAGTGTGGCATTGCGCCCTTGCGTCACTTTGCATGGGACCTGGAGATTGGAACCAAGTTCTTAGGCTTAGCAGGCAGGTGCCTTAACCACTAAGCCATCTCTCCAGCCCACCATTTTTTTTAACCAGCTTATGAATGGACATTGTCAGATTTGAATGATGCCTTCTTTTTAAAAACTTTTTATTGACAAATCTCAAGCATGTATATTTTGATTACCGCACACCCCCCGCAGCAGAAACACACTTCCTCCAGCAAGGCTCCACCTCCCAAGTTGCCATCAGCAGGAGACCAAGCATATGTTGGGTACACTCATGTTTTGTGCATATATGTTTAGAATAGTAATGTCCCCTTTGATTGTTCCCTTAATCATTATAAAGTGACCTTCTTCATGTCTTCTGACTATTGTTGGTTTGAAGTCTATCCTGTCAGATATTAGAACAGTGACACCTGCTTGTTCCCTAGGCCCATTTGCTTGAAATATCATTCCCATTCTTTCACCCTAAGGTAGTGTCTGTCTTTTATGGAGAGGTGAATTTCTTGGAGGCAACAAACAGAGGGATCTTATCTTTTAATCTGTTGTGCTGTCTATCTTTTGTTTGGAACATTGAGACCATTATATTTAGAGTTATTAGTGAAAGCTACCAAATTTCTTATCTTTGGATATTCTTTATGGCATTTCTCATTGTCCAAAAGTAATTTTGGGTGTGTGTGTATGTGTTTGTGTGTGTACGGCTGTGTGTGTCTATACTCACCTTCCATCTCGTTTAAGGCAGGGTCTCTTGTTCACTAGTGTATTCAACAGGCTGGCTGGCCTATGAACTTTGGGGCAATTCTCCTGTCTGTGCCCCCTATCTCACTATAGGTGTACTGGCATTACAGATGCTCATGCAACTGCATCCAGCCTTACATGGGTTTTGGGATCCAAACTCAGATACTCACACTTGTGCAGCAAACACTTTATCCACTAAGCCATCTCCCCAGCCCTGTCCAGAAGGATCCTAAAGTAGTAATGTTTTCAAATTTCAAAACAAAAAAAAGATGTCTGGATGGTAAACATGTTCAGTGGATCAAAGCATTAAACCACACACACATGAGGAACTGAGTTTGGATCCCAAGAACCCATATAAAATGCTGGATGTAGAGGCACTCACCTATAATTCGGGTGCTAGGGAAGCAGAGACAGGTAGATGGGCTTGCTGGCTAGCTGGTCTTACCAAACTGGTGAGCGTTAGGCTCAGTGAGAAATCCTACCTCAAAAAATAATGTGGAGGGCTAGAGAGATGGCTTAGTGGTTAAGGCACTTGCCTAAAGATTCATGTTTGACTCTCCAGGTCCCAGATAAGCCAGACGCACAAGATGATGCAAGCACGCAAGGTCGCACATGCATATAAAGTGGCACATGTGTCTGGAGTTTGATTACAGTGGCTGGAGGCCCTGGTACACCAATCTCTCTCTCTCTCTCTCTCTCTCTGTGTGTGTGTCTCTCTCACTCTTGTGCATAAAAAAAGGCTAGTCTGTTGGGCTTGCCTCAAATATAAATAATGGGGAGAATAATTGAGGAGGAGACCCATGCACATACACATGAATAAGAACCTGTACACACATACATGTCCACATGTATAAAACCATGCATATGCATGTGCATACACACTGCACATATACATACACCAAAATAAAAGTCTGAACGTCTCATGGTTGTTGGTAGCAGCTGACAGTCAATGGGTCAAAGAAAAGAGAAGGTACTAGGAAGAAGAGTACAGATAAGAAAGCCAGGGGAGGGCTGGAGAGATGGCTTAGTGGTTAAGGCTCCTGCCTGCTAAGCTTAAGAACCCGGTTCCAATCTCCAGGTCCCACGTTTAGCCAGATGCAAAGTGACACAAGGGTGCAATGCCACACTTGACCACAAGGGGGTGCACGCATCTGGATTTCATTCACAGCAGCTGAGAAGCTGCTGGCGCGCCCATCTCTATCTGTCTTGCTCTCCCTCTCTCTCTTTCTATCTCTCTCTGTGTCTCTCTCCAAAATATAAAAAA
This sequence comes from Orientallactaga sibirica, assembly GCA_036365145.1. Taxonomy (NCBI): domain Eukaryota; kingdom Metazoa; phylum Chordata; class Mammalia; order Rodentia; family Dipodidae; genus Orientallactaga; species Orientallactaga sibirica. The sequence continues at coordinate 1,792,590 of JAEOAD010002853.1, forward strand.
ATAAAAATAAATTTTAAAAAAGAAAGCTAGGTGAGCTGATAGAATGTAGGTGCGGGAGGCTGGAGAGATGGCTTAGTGGTTAAGGCGTTTGCCTGCAAAGCCAAAGGACCCTGGTTTGATTTTCCAGGACCCACATAAGCCAGATGCACAAGGGGGTACATGCATCTGGAGTTCATTTGCAGAGGCTGGATGCCCTGGCACCCCCATTTTTTTCTCTCTCTCTCTCTGCCTCTTTCTCTCAAATAAATAAATAAAATATAGTTAAAAAAAAAGAATGTGGGTGTGTGGGTAACTAAGACCTCGCCTGTGGAATGACTCTATATGTCTTAACAACATCACCTTTCTTCCTCTTCTTCCCCACTCTGTATGCTCCCTCTCTTAGGAAATTTCCATCCTGCTAGCTACACACTCCATCCTGATCCAAACCACTAATACACACTCAAAACAAAGCCAATGTTTTGAAACAGAACTTCTTCCAACTCTTAAGATTTTCTCCCTTGTAAGTGAAATTAGACTCGGCAGCCTGGGAACTGCTTTAAAAGGCTGGACTCTTTCCATCTTCCTTACTTAAAAATAACAATTTTGGAGAATAAACACAAAACATAGGTGTAATACATCGTCTATGACCTCACATCTTTAAGGTTATTTTTTTCTTACCCATTGATCCTGCGCTTATGCTAATGTCCCCTTGGTTTCCTTAAATGTACTCAGTTATACTTTCAAAAGGAAACATTCTCTGCTTCTCAGGCGATGTGAGGCAATCACAAAGGCCTGAAGAACTTGGAGAACATTTTCTGATTTAGTGGAAAGAACCAATTATAGTTGCCAGTTATTCCATGAAAAAAAAAAAAAAGGTAATGTGTACTATAAAGAAGGGAAAAGTTTTCATTTGTTTGTTTTGAGATCAGCTTTTGAGACATATCTAAAACAAAAGAAAGTTAATGTGAGATCGTCGTGTAAAAGGAAAAAAGTTCATGTAGTCATAGGTCTAACTAAATATCCACAAAAATTACTCTGTCTCCCATTATTTTTATAAGTAGTGTTAGGCAAGAGTCTTTTTCAGTATTGTTTCTGGGGCTGGGAAGATGGCTTAGTTGGTAAAATGCTTGTCATGAAAGCAGCAGGGCCTGTGTTTCAACTCTCAGAACCTTGCAGTGCTGGGTGGACGGGGCTGCCCTCCTATCATGCCAGCACTCGGGAGGTGAAGATAAAGTATACTTAAGGCAAGCTGTTTAGCTAGAATAACATAATTAATTATTTCTTTTTTTTCTCTTCTTTCTGACTTTCTTTCCCTTTTTTTTTTTTCTTTCTTTCTTTCTTTCTTTCTTTCTTTCTTTCTTTCTTTCTTTCTTTCTTTTTAGTTTTTCAAGGTAGGGTCTCATTCTAGCCCAGGCTGACCTGGAACTCACTATGTACTCTCAGGATGTCCTTGAACTCATGCTGATCCTCCTACCTCTGCCTCCCGAGTGCTGGAATTCGAGGCATGCACCACCACGCCCGGCCCCATAATTGACAATTTCTAGGTTGAACTGAGGGACCCCCACCTCAATAGATAAGGTGGAGAACAATCAAGGAAGATATCTGACATCTACCTTGGGTATCCACTTGCATGTGAACACATGGGTCCACACCGATGCCAACACTCATATGCAGTGCATGAACACTACCAATATATACATGCAAAGAAAGTATTGTTTCTGTTCCCTATATCTCCTAGTAGTGGCATTACAGGAGGGTCACCCCATCCACTAGATAGATAGATAGATAGATAGATAGATAGATAGATAGATAGATAATAGATAGATAGATAGATAGATAGATAGATAGATAGATAGATAGATAGATAGATAGATAGATAGATAGATAGATAGATAGATAGACAGACATTTAGAAAGGGTCAGAGATAGACAAAGAGAAAATATACAATGTTTATCAAAACCAAGCCTCTATTTTAGAAAAACAAATTGATTAGAAATAAAACCAACAAATCAATTCTTCTCCTGCAGAAATATTTGATCAATTTAAGGTCCTGAGTGTAGAAACTTCTGCCCCTTTCCAATAGGCACCATACCAAGGTGGGCTTTCAAAAGACAAACATATTTTCGTGATAGATAACTGTTTTCTTGGCCTCTGAATAACTGTGGCCACATTCTTAAGAAGAAAATTGTGGCCTGTTTTGCCAGTTATTTTATTTTTCCAAAGTAGGAAAGTTCCCACCCTCGGGCACAGGAAATACACTTCCTAAAAAGAAAGGCCTCTTCTGCATTACGGTTAGAAGTTGCCTCTTGGGTACCAGTGATTTGATGATGCTGGAGATGCCCATTGTCTTCTGACATCATGGGTCTGCATTTCTCCCCATATCTTCAAGTGCACATGCCAGAACCCAGCAGAACGTAACTCTGGTTCACACTAACCTGTTTGAAAAAACGATTGCCTTTCCCCATCCTATTCATCTTCAGACATGACCACGTCATTTCATGTTCACCTATTCAGCAGTCATTTACAAAGCTCAGCTCTGCCTTTGGTACTGTGCCTGATAGACTAAGAAGCAAAGATTCTTTTGTTTTCATTTATTTCAACTCTTACAATTGCATGGAGTCTTTGGCTTGTTCTGGAGAGATGTCTCAGTGGTTAAGTGCATTTCTGAGGGGCCCAAGATGGCCAGAATTCAAATATTTAGAACCCATATTAAACGCTGGGCATGACCATACACGCTTATAACTCCAGTCCTGAAGGGAGCGGAGCCTGGAGAGTCCCTGGGGCAAGCTCTGGAATCAGTAGAGATGGCATAGCAGGGAAAACAGACAGATGAGTGAATGGATATGGACAGCTGATGTCCTCTGCCCACCTCAGGCGAGTGTACCAGGCACTTCAGGTAAGCATACAGGCACTACATCAACACATACATAGTAAACACCACACATACCACACACCCATGAATCCTGTCCTTGAAAGACTTTTTAAAAATTCATCCCTTAATAAACTAAGTCTAATCTCTGGGTTTAAATAATTTCACCTCAATCAGAACCAAGGACAAAGCACATATTTCCTCTTGAATCAGTGTGTAAAGTAGCTGTCCGTCTGGTGTTGTATACACAGAGTACCTGGGTTACACTCATCCCCATATCAGAGCTGGTTATTGCATAGAAATAAGGGTTCATGTTTCTGTGGCAGGGCGACAGTGCATCAATATGTCAGAAGAGACAATGGGAACCAAGAACACACATGAAAATAGAACAGTTGAAATTCTGATCTGTCACCAATGCAGTTTTAAAAATTGGTAAACTTAAGGATTTGGGCATCTTGACTTCAAAGATTTAAGAAAGAGTTTCATTTCATGAGCCATGGGATAGTGGACCATGCTATATCCCTGTCTTAGTGGGTTCTTTATTTCCCGAAACATGGAGTTCTCTAGATGGTTTTTATTTAACTTAGTAAGATTATCATACATACCTTTTCAAATGCAGCACTTTGAAGCCAAATGATGAGTCTCTTGTTACAATCTGATACATAAAGCATCTTCCTGAGGTTTTTAAATTTTATGTTTTTTTATTGTATTTGAGAGAGAGAGAGAGGCAGATAGAGAAAGAGAGAATGAGCTACCAGGACCTTCAGCCACAGCAAAAGAATTCCAGAAGCATGCGCCACCTTATGCATCTGGCTTACATGACTTCCTGAGGTTTTAATCCTGAAGGTGCTTGAGTCTATTTTCCAAAGAAAAAGTTTAGTGTCAATTATTTCCTTAGGTTGCATTGTCCCAAAACAGAAGTTAAGCTAAAGATTAGAAAACAAATTGTTTATTGTTTGAAGAAATTGTGCTTAGAAATATTGGTACGGGGATGTGGAAGAAAGACGTAGAAAGGAAGGATGAGGATTATCATAAAGCTGGTGTAAATTAGATTAAGAAAATGATTTATTTTACCTGTTAGCCAATCATGGGGGCTAATTGTTACCCCTCAACAGTCCATTCAACAGTCCATTCCATTCCTATAACCCAGTCCATTCCTATAACCCAGCTCTATCTCTACCTGATTGTGTGAACGTGAGTAAATTTATAATCTAGTCATCTTTTGTTTTGCTGGGTAGCATATGCATGCCCCAGCACACGTGTGAAGGTCAGAGGGCATCTGTGGGTGTCAGTCCTCGCTTTCCACTGTGTTCGAGACAATCTCTTGTTGTTCAGTTGTTTGCCAGGCTCACTGACCTGTGAGCCCCCAGGAGATTCCCGTCTCACCTCTTTCCTCACCACAGGCAAGTAAGGATTACAGACATGTATTACCATGTCCAGCTTGACATGGGTTCTGCTGCAGATGCACTCATGCTTATGTAGTCAGTACTTTAGCTACTGAGTACTAATCTCCTCAGTTGCTTAACTAGTCATCTTAAGCCTCAGTTTACCCCTCTGTAAGATCATACTGACAATGGACGGTGGAATGTCCTCTTAGGAGTCAACGTAAAACACTTAGGAGAATTTTTGGCATGAAGTCAGAGTTCCATATATGCCATTTATCATTGCCATGGTTATTTCAGATCATGAACCACATCTTGATGATTTTATGTATTGTGGGGTGTGCACCAAGAACACACTCATCTCCACACCATTTGTAAAGAGCAGAGATTTGTGAAGTTGATACTCAGGGGCAATGGTGATCAGGGGCAATGACCCTCGCCACCTAGGGTTATTAGTGGTAATGGAGAAATAAGACAGCATATGCAGTGGCCGGCTGTGCAATAGATGCTAATCTTATGCTTTTGTTTTTCTTTCCTTTCCTTGGTACATGGTGGGTTCTTAAGTATGTCCTGAAAGCTTGAAATCCGCTAATTTTCATGTCCTATGGAGTCATTTATACTAAAGAGCCAAAGTCCTTACCAAAATATCTTAAGAAAGATGTGAATTGTTCTTATTTAATGGCTTTCACTGTGTAATTGGCACTTTAAGATATTCTAAGTGCTGCTCAGGATTTGGAACTTAGTGTAGATAAAGTTGGATAAATTGTAGGAGAAATGCTTGGAACCAGAAGTGTTTATGATTCTGCTCGTTCCCCCTCTGTCAGTCTTGCAATATTTGCTTATATGTGGTGAGGTCTCTTTTTCTAAAAATATTTTTATTTATTTGTCTGAGAGAGAAAAAGAGAGAGAGTGTGGGCTGCCAGGACTCTTGTACCAGCAAATGAATTCCAGATGCACACACTACTTTGTGCATCTGGTTTTATGTGGGTACCAGGGAGTTGAGGCCAGCAGACCTTAGAAACAAGAACCTTTCACCATTGAACCATCTTCCCAGCCATGTAGTGAGATTTCTTAAGGATGGGACCAAACGTAAGCAAAAAATTCATTTGAATTTTATATATACTTTATATATATTGCCTGAAGGTAATTATATGCAATATTTTTAATAATTTGTGCTTGAAAACAAAGTTTCACAGTACAGAAGTTTCCACTTATGGTGTCATGTCACTGCTCAAAGAGATCATATTTGTTTGGGGGCATTTAGGTATTTTTAGATTAAGGATACTCAACAAGAAGACTATTTATAAACTTTGTATATGTATTTTGGTTTTGTCTTTTTTTAGATTTACTTGTGGGTGCATTTGGGAAAGGAAAAGTAGCCGTTTACAGGTATGTGCTTGGTGATATGCAAGTTTTCTTCTGTCTTAAATGTATTTCCTTTTTCTTCTTAGTTTTGCTTTAAAGACTTGTTCCAGCTATTTATTGTGGAGAATGTTTAAATGTTCTTTTAAAAGCCTGGGTATATTTTTTTTCTCTTTCTTAACCTTTCTCTTAGTCCTCTGTATTTTTATTCTCATTCTTTATGACCAAACTTCCACCAATGCTAATATAACCTTAAATAAGAGAAAGCACTCACGTAATCCTAAAATGATTTGCATGTTCAATGTGACGGTAATTGAAAGGGCTGTGCTTTGGAACTCGTCAAAATCTGCACTTGTAGAGAAAGGGCCGTCCTGGACGGTGACTGCTTGTCTTGGCTTTACATCCGCGCAGACTAGAAGTTCAGGAATGCAACCCCAGGAATTGGCAGCCTCCAAAAGCAGACACTATCCAGCAGTTCCAGTGTGGCAGATGTGGGTTCAAAGCCTCGCTCTCCCACACACTCACTACTTTGTAATTTAGTAAAAATTCCTACCGCTTTCCGAGTCTCAGACTTTTCATCTCTAAAATGGGCTAATATTTACTTTATAAGATAATGTATATTAAAGTACTTAAAGAGACTCTGATTGTAAATTATACTGAGCAATAACTGGTTGGTATAGTATTCAAAACTTTTAAACTTTCTTTTTTTTTATTTGTAAGGAGAGAGAGAATGGTTATGCCAGGGCCTCTTGCCATTGCAAATGAATTCCACATGCATGTACTACTTTGTGCATCTGGCTTTATCTGAACACTGAGAAATTGAACCTGGGCCTTTAACTGCTGAGCCATCTCAACAACCCTAGACTTTCTTTCTTAAAACAATGTTTCCTGGGCTGGAGAGATGGCTTAGCAGTTAAGGCACCTGCCTGCTAAGCCTAAGAACCCGGTTCCAATCTCCAGGTCCCACGTTTAGCCAGATGCAAAGTGACGCAAGGAGACAATGCCGCACTTGACCACAAGGGGGCACACACATCTGCATTTTGTTCTCAGCAGCTGAGAGACTGCTGGCGCGCCTATCTCTATCTGTCTTCCTCTCCCTCTCTCTCTGTCTCTCTCCAAAAAAAAAAGAATGTTTCCTAATAAACACATCAGCATATCAAGAGAAAAGGCATGCATGCATGCATACATACATAAATAGGTGCTAGGCATATGAGGCTAAAGCAGCCAGCTCCCAGAGATATCCTGAGGTTAGATTTCTACAAGTAGGTGAGGTTTTATTCCTTCTCAATCAGACAATTGAGACTTTTGAAGTGTCTGAAGTATAGGGTTTGGGTTTGCGGTACAATGACGTGATGTCACTCAGACCTGCCATAGACAAACAGACCCCCTTGGCTCTGCAGCCATAATCTGAACCCTCCATGATCTCTGTGCCCATGCGCTGTTTCCAACCAATGACTGGGCACAAGGAGAAAAGTATATGCTCAGTGTTAAAGAAATGTAACTCCAGTCATGGGCAACTCTGCCCGTGAACAGTCCAAGGCCCATGTGAGAACTTTCTTCTCTGGTCCTCTCTCCTGCCCTCCATCCGAAAAGAGATCAGCACTCCGGGTCCTCTGCTCACTTCCCATGTTTGTTACAGGTACTTAACATAATAAATCTCTTCTATGTCTAACTCCCCCTCTTTTTTTTTTGAGAGACAGAGAGAGTGGGGGGGAGATAAAGAGAGAGAGAATTGGCACAACAAAGACTCCAGCCACTGAAAATGAACTCCAGGCGCATGTGCCACCTTTTGCACATGTGTGACCTTGTATTCATGCGTCACTTTGTGCATCTGGTTTACATGGGACCTGGGAAGTCCAACCTGGGTCCTTAGGCTTTGCAGGCAAGTACCTTACCTGCTAGGCCATCTCTCCAACCCTAAGCCCATTTCATCATCTACTTTCCCAAGATTGATGTCAACACAATGTTGAAAGTAAAGTATAATACACTACAGAGAAATAGTATCAAGAAAGCTAGCAAAAATCCCAGCGGACCCCATGAAATTAAAGTAAATGCTCTAAACAGCATCCTTCCTCAAGACGCAATCCTCCTTTCTGTCTATCAAAGGACATATATCCAACGCATGTGATCATTCTGAAACCTGGAGGTTTTGGCTCCCAGCTATTCTATCTTGTAATTTAAGATTTGAAAAATTAAATCCACTCCTTTCCCCCATGCTTTATTCTCTTATATTATTATCATCTGAATGGCATTTCTAGAAAATTCTCTTCCAAAATGGCCATTGGAATCACCTGCAGAGTCTTACCCTTACTCTAGAGACTCCAGTTTGGTTGGCTCATGGAGCAGCCTGGCCATGGTATGTGTTTGAAAGCACCAGGCGTGGTTATATTGTGTAGACAACACTGAAAACCACTACTCTGAGTAAAGTACAGAATTATTATATAAACCCACTCCCATCTGTTTAGCTACATCTGTGAAGCTCAGCTAGAAAATCACCAATTAAAGTTAAAACATGATCAATGAACTAACCAGCTTTGAAAATTCAAGTACTTCCTATGAGTGGCTCTGAGGTATTTTTTTTTCTTCAAATGAGGATATAGATCTTCCAGCAAATTATAGAGCAGTTTCTCCTGCAGTGTTATAACAATACTATGAGTCCACTCCATGAAGAAAGCAGGTTTGTGAGGGTAATGTGCTTGACAGGCCTTTGGCATGTTCTTTAGATTCTTTGGATTCAGGAATGCTTACAGATTGATGGGGTGTGGTGCCCACCTGCCCGTGCAGTAAGCAGAACTTTTGCCACAAGGCTGGGTGTATTGGCAATGACCCCTGGAAGTGGAGTTCCATCTCGTGTGAAGTGTGTTTCTCCCTGTGACTTCGAAGGTCCATTCAAGCCCTGTGTTTTCTCCATGCAGAGCAAGGCCCGTTGTGACTGTGGATGCCCAGCTTCTGCTGCACCCAATGATTATTAATCTTGAAAATAAAACCTGCCAGATTTCAGAACCTTTGGCACCTGTGGCCTGGTGAGTTAACCCAGTGAGTGATTCATAAACTCTCATGGATAGTCAGATAATCATTGTATATTGTTTTTAAAAAATGTAGGCCATCGATATCCATGACCTTGCAGTGCCTAGCAATACCTTCGCAAGACCCTCAAAATAGAAGAAAAAGAAGATGACATCAAATTAAAAGAAAGACTAACAGAGAGAGGGAGGGGATATGATGGAGATTGGTGTTCTAAAGTGGAATGGGGGAGGGGAGGGAAATATTTTTTTGTATGTAAGTATAGAAGGTGTCAATAAAAAAATTAATAATTAAAATTTTAAAAAATGTAGGCCAGGCATGGTGGTGCAAGCCTTTAATCCCAGCACTCAGGAGGTAGGAGGATGGCCATGAGTTCAAGACTACATAGTGAATTCTAGGTCAGCCTGAACTAGAGTGAGACCCTACCTCGAAAAAAAAAAAAAAAGTAAATTTGGGTGCAATAAACCGGGAGTAGGACCTGTACCTTATATCTAGAAGAATCTTTGAGGAGAAGCAATTGTTGCTGGACTATAGGCCAGGTTTAAAGGAACACAGACGTGATGGCCTTTGGCTATGAATTTATCATACAAAAGGTAACCTCCAATCTGCAGGCTGTGAGCAAGATGGCAAACATGAAAACATCTAGGAAAGTTCCTGATGAGGCAAAACTCGGAGGGCTCTCTTCATTTCTTGGCACACTAAAATCAGTGTTAACACAACTGAAAATATAACCCAAACCCCTGACTTGAATTTGCTTATGTGATAATCACTGCTTTCAGACACATCACATCCCTCTTTTATAGATAACTTAGCTTAGATTGTTCATTTTCATAATGAAAATAGATAGCAGTTTTGTAACTTAGCATGTGCAACCAGATAAAAGGTAAACATTGTAAATTAGGGTTTTTTTTTTTCTCTGTCCTATCCTGAACTTTGCGACCACGGCTTGTCATCAGGAGGACAAGTAGCTGTAATCTAATTCAGGCTTAGTTCAGTTCCTGAGAATCAGAAAGCAGAAAAAGAAAATACAGTCTTGACCCAAAGAAGTTATTCCTGGCCCATCTTAGTGTGTTGTTGACGTTCTTTTGACAGGAGCTCATAAGGGAGTCCAGGCTGTTGAGGACAGAGGGTGGGACGTTCCAGGACCCTAAAGAATTCTTTGAAAACCATCCTGTTTCAGGGAGCTTGGGGAGGGGGGGAGGCGTGTCCTCTCCTTTAACTGCTTTTGAAAGTAGTTGGGAAATGCCCTGAGAACATTTTAAAATGGGTTCAAACCATAAAATAGCATAATGAAAACCTGATCTGAGAAAATATGTGCAAAAGCCAGTGTTTTCCCTTTGCCTGACATGATTAAATGAGCGCGAAATGAACTGTGAGTACTACTTCAGCACAAGCATTAAACTTTAATATTCCACGAGCAGTCCTCTGTTCACACCTTCAAAACTACACGGATTTCCAGAATGGTACACTTGGGTACAGAATGTTTGTTTTGAAATAGATGCTTTTTTCCAAAGGATTTCCACTTTTATGGATCTTTTTAAAACGACTGTAGAACCTTCTTACTTCTGAAGAAAAAAAAATCACCTATTTAATTAGACAATGTCTTTCTTTTCACCAGCCAATTTCTTGTTCAATCAAATCATATTGTTCTGCATATACATTATACTGCATTCCTTTACTGGCATGTCTTTAGTTCTATTGCATACTTCTCCAAAAGGGATTTTATTTTTAACATGAAAAATTTTGAATGGAACCTCCGAGTATTAAAAGATAGAAAGTTGGGTGCTAGAGAGATGGCTTAGTGGTTAAGGCGCCTGCCTCCTAAGCCTAAGAACGCCGGTTCCAATCTCCGCCCGTTCCAATCTCCAGGTCCCACGTTTAGCCAGATGCAAAGTGATGCAGGGGCGCAATGCCACACTTGACCACAAGGGGGCGCACGCATCTGGATTTCGTTCACAGCAGCTGAGAGGCTGCTGGTGCACCCATCTCTGTCTTCCTTTCCCTCTCTCTCTGTCTCTTTCCAAAAAAAAAAAAAAGAGAAAGTTGGGGATCAAGGGTATAGCTCAGTGGTAGAGCGCTTACTTCCCTTGTCGGAGACCCTGGGTTCCATCTCTAGCACCCCGAACAGACAACAGAACAAGGGAAGTTAGCAGCAGACGCAGTCCAGAGTGTCCCTGCTCATCTTTACTGTCATTCTAAGAATTTAGATTAGCTTATCCAAGGATTGGAAGGCTTCTGCAAATTCCTCTGCTGCGATGTGAGCCTGATCGGCTTGGCTCTTACTTTGTACTCCAGTTCTGAAACCTATTTTGCAAACTTCATTTACAAATCATCCTTCATGTCCATCAATGTGGATTTCTGCGTCATTCAGTCAGCTGTATATCTTCAGAGAATATCAGCTGTGGGCCTTTTTATTTTAGAAAAAGGAAATAAAAATCGGCACAATAAATATGAATAGAATTGATAACAAACCAACTAGAAAACTAGTGATATTTTATTTTATTTTTTTAATGTTTATTTTATTTTATTTTTATTTATTTGAGAGAGAGATAGGCAGAGACATAAATAGGGAGGGAAGGAGGAAAGGAGAGAGGGAGGAAGGGAGGGAGGAAGAAAGAAAAGAATGGGTACACCAGGACCTCCAACTGCTGCAAATGAATTCTAGATGCATGTGCCACTTTGTGCATCTGGCTTATGTGGGTCTTGGGGAACTGAACCTGGGTCCTTTGGCTTTGAAGGCAAGCACCTTGACCACTAAGCCATATCTCCAGCCTGGTGTTTTACATTTTACAAGTGTAAAATAAACTTCCCACTTTTCCAAACTAAACACATTTTTTTTTGATATAAGTGACTTTATGAAAAATCTGATATGTGTCATCATTGAAATAGAATTGACTTGGTGATGAAAAATGAGTTGCTTGGAACTTTTCATATTTGCAAAAGATTTTTTAATTTTCAGTTATTTATTTGTGTGTGTGTGTCTGCCTCTCTCTCTCACTTGAATAAATAAATATAATTTTTTTAAATTTTAATTTTGAAAAAATAAATAAATAAATAAAAATTTTTTAAAAAATTAAAAAAATTAATTTTGAAAAAAATTTTGAAAAAAAATTTAATTTTGATTCAATTATATTTCATAGTTCTTATTGACTACTTAAGTGTTCGTCATAAGCATGTATTTACCTATAAGTACACCTAATGGTATGGAATATAAAATATATGATGTATATGTGTACATATTTGTATATAATTTTTTAGTGGGGTTTACTTATTTGAAGCAGAAAGAGTATGGGTGCACAAAGGCTCATGCTCATGAACTCTAGACACAGCATGCCCCACTTTTAGCATCTAGCTTTACAAGGGGACTGGGGAATTGAACTTGGGCCAGCAGGCTTTGCAAGTAAGTGCTTTAAACTACGGACCCATCTCTCCAGCCCTGTTGTGAATATTTTGTTGCATTTAGAATGACTAAGTTGCAAGACTATACATTCAGGGATCATGTCTACAGTATGTTACTAGAATGACTACATTGATTCACTCCTGCACAGTTTTGAGATTTTCTTTGTAGATTAGGATGGAGTTCTGGAAATACTGTGCTTCAAACAGTCTTTTCTGCCAAAGCCATCTTTACCCTGGCTGATTTAGTTTGGAATGCTACAGTGAATACTGCAGTAATCTATTGCAGCCATGAGTTTATATGAAAAAGTTAAAGTCAAGCAGTTGTTAATGATATTGAAATAACTGAAAGGTAGACATATTGATGTACACTGACATATAATTCACAAACTAAGAGTAACCTTTCAGATGAAAACATCCTTTATCAAGCACCTTCTCACAAAGAGGAAATATTCACTTTTATAACTTAATCGTTTTTTCAAAAGTTGTATCACCATTGAATGGTTTGTGTGTTATTATTATTGTATGGAAATTTATTTTGAATTTTACATATTGATAATTTCCTCATAAGTGCAATTTCTCTTATAAAACCTGTGTCTATGCTGAGTATGAATGAGAACAAAGGTTGGCCCATGGGTATTTTAATACATAGCAGCCATATACTTCTGAAAATGTTGGTCACAGAAAAAAATTCCAACTTTGGAAATGAGACTTTCTACAAAATTTAAAGATGTGATTGCCTATCCATCTTCCCTGAATAATTCTAATTGAAGTAGAAGTGGGTCAGAATTTGTGATTTCTCTACGGAAGTGGTATAAACACTTGTAATAGCATGGACTTCTCAGGAAACTTTCAGCTTAATAGTGTGTGGCAAATTATTTACCCTGAAGGGAGACATTGACTGAGGTCACAGAGATAAATGAATCCCAGATGTGACACATTTCCATTATTTCTGACACAGGAAGCTGACACACAATCAGTCCATAATTAGGGATTATTTACTCCTGTAGAACTCCTTGGAAATATCCCAAACATGCTGTAGTATTTTATTAGTAAAATGTTTAAGACTGGCACTACATTTAGTAAGAGTTCTCTTGTACCCTTTCTTAGATATACTAACAGTCCCATCTTTAAGGCCCTTAGAGTTATTCAGAAGGAAGATGAAAATCTCCATCAGAATCAGATGGAGAAAACGTGTCTCTCGCATTCTCTCTGTGGCCACAGACCAGGGCCAAGTGCAGGTCATCCCACTAACCATGACAGGCATTGCCACGGACGGTGATTAGGGCACGTTGAAGGCAAAGTTATGAAGTATCCTTCACACACACGTTATCCTCTCATTATTGCTTTCCACCCCATATCCCTGCCCATGCCTAGCTTGCAGCATCTGATCTAACTCTTTATTTTCTTTCTTTCTCTCCTCCTTCTTCTGTTTGTCTACCTCCATGCTACCTTACTCCTAGCAAGGTGCCACATTCCAGTCCCGGCAGAGTGAACGACTGAGGTTAGCCCAGGAGGCTCCTCCATGCCTTTTAGGATTAAATCCACATTCCTTTCCTTGACTTCAAAGCTTTGTTCCCCAACCATCACCAAACCAGCTGAGCCTCCTATGAGATCTCCCTCTCTCTTCTTGGTGTTTCAGCCACACTGAAAACCTTCAGATCCTTATTCCTGCTAATCTCCATGCTTTCCCATTCCTTCTCTGTGCTCCACTGAACTGCCTAATTCTTTACTCTCATTGCATATGGAAGATTCTTTATTCATTACATAAAGGCACTTGATCAATTGATTAAATTTCTATTAATATTTTCAAGTATTGCCATCCTATGCAGTTACTTGTCTTAAGTGTTAATATTGTGTCTGACTGGTGGGAGTGTGTGTGTGTGTCTGTATACATGTATTTATGTGTATTTAGAAGTACTGAAGGAAAATGATATGTTCATTTTTACCTGGGAAGAGGGAAAGGAAGAGTTCTTACTCCAGATTCAAACTTCACTGAGCAATAAATGATTATTTTTCCACAGCTTTTCTCTAAGAGTATGTGCATCTGTAACTGGCCAGAGCATTTCCAATACAATCGGTGAGCATATTTTCATCTACGCTCTTAATACTTCTCTCAGAACTCTGAACTGCAAGTTTTCTCTGCACAGACCATAGAAAACTAAAGAGTCCCTTAATAACAGCCACATTTCTGTTGTGCTTTTAGAACTTTTTAATGATGGAAGACTTTAATATTTAGTATTATTTACAAAAACATATAATCGTGGGAAAATTACAACTTCCACTTCAAAATTTTATCTTTGGCAATATTTTATAACTTTTTTTTTCAGTTAATATGTTATGTTTGATCCCAACTAGGAAAACAAGATGCTTTCTGAATAAGTAACTTGAAATAAGATGTCACATACAGTAGTATGTTTTGGAATATTTTTCTTCTCCTGATTCTATTTATTTTATTTTTGTCTTTTAGCCCTGATGGTCGAGGTGCAGTTAGATTTCTTGAAGCAAAAAGGAGCCATCAAGCGAACACTCTTCCTCCGTAACCATCAGCCCCATCTTGTCTTCCATCTCATGATAACACAGCACAAATCTCCTCACTGCCAGGATTTTATTGTTTATCTTCGAGTAAGAGTTCTAGAAATCACTTTTGTGGCCTCTCACATTCAAATCCGGAGTCTAACCATTTTTATCCATTTAACCATCAAATTTGTCCACAGAGGCCCCCCATCTGTCTATTCCCATCTTCTGAGGAGGAAATGCTGTTTCAAGGTTGAATGCTTTCTTCCTGACCCTGACGTCAACTAACCCAGTGATCTGTTGCTATTCATTTCTAAGGCTTCCTTTTGTTTGGGACATACTCTTGATAATAGCACTTAACTCAGGTGGTTTTCATTTCTGAATGCCTCTCCTCCCGTGCATAAAAGTTCAACACAATTTATTTGAATTTTTATCCTGTGTGGATATGTCCTGTTAGATTTTATCAGCATACATTTCTGAGCCAACCCAGAAAATCTTTTAAACATTCAAAGCTTTCATTAAAAGTAATTTGCAATTATGTTTTTTAAAGGTAGTATGCTTTTACAACTTTAAGACCTACCGTGGCATTTACTTAGCCCAAATCTTTAGAGCACAATGACCCATCTTCATGCTGCCAGTCAGATCGTGGTCAGTACTCCCATTTCTTCTCTTCCTATAAAGAACTTTGTTTGCAACAGGAACCCTAGTGAGGACCAGAGGTTCATACTGCACTTGAGAATGAGAAGTTAGACCCATGACCCCGTGTCTTGTTATAGCCTTGACTTGCAGGAACTGAAGGGTGACATGCGCTTGCTAAGGCTGGCTGCTTGCACACTCCTCACCCTTGGAGGGTTTCCATTTCTTTATCCGAGGAAACTTCAGATGCACTAAAGATGCCTTGAAGTTCATGTGAATCAAAAACAAAGTAGAAAGAGAATTAAGATGTTTTCTTCCTCTGAGCCTAAGGACCTTATGGATTCTAGCAACCTTATCCAAAAAAAATCATGATAGTTCCCATGGCATCTATGGTGTATAAGTATAATATTTTCCTCTGTGACCTGACCAGTTTTGTATGAGTTGTCGTAGGTGTATAGTACCTAAGGATTTCCTCTAGAGGAATATTCCAGTAAAGCTGTAACGGTACATGATTTCATCAATGGATTTACACTAATTACACTGGCCACTATGTACTTCATAAATCAGCATGCAGCTCAACCTGTTACAATGTTAATTGCTTCTTCATTCACTTACATTGACTGAAGTCCAGTGTTGTCTGACTTGCACAGACTAACATCTTGGCAGCTATTGCACAGAACCTCTCTTGAGCTTATGATTATTTTTCCCAGGATGAAACTGAATTCCGAGATAAATTATCTCCAATCAACATTAGTTTGAATTACAGTTTAGATGATTCCACCTTTCAAGAAGGCCTGGAAGTGAAACCAATACTGAACTACTACAGAGACAATGTAGTCACTGAACAGGTATATCCTGAAGGCACCGTCTCTCCCAAGCTTGCGGGGGGCGGGGGGTTTGGGGGGAGGAATTATCCCTGTGACCTCAAGACCTGTTTGCGTGTTCATTCTCACACACAGACATGGGGCATCAGGGAGGTTTTTCTGCCATGTTTTCTGAAGCAATGCATCACCATGTTTTCAGAGCTTTTCTCCCGATGCAAGCAACATTTAATTTATTCAGAATGTGGCAGTAATGGAAACAATACAGCCAATAATCCTCAAAACACTAGCAGCTAGCATCCTTCATAGACAACTCGGAACAACTAATGATGGGGCTAACTAGCCTGTACAGGAGGTTGCCTCAAAGCGTAGGAAATGGAGGTGGTAGAATCCTCTGCAGTGAAATAAGAGCTTTGGTTCAGTTTGAAGAATCATTTAGAATTTCCAGGAGGAAGGGTGTGATTCAGGTTTGCCAAGATGATTTCTGACGCCTGACTTGTTCAACACAGGCTCGCATCCTGGTGGACTGTGGCGAAGACAATCTGTGTATTCCTGACTTGAAGTTGTCAGCTAGACCGTAAGTCTAAATAAATAAACGTCTCTATCACACCTAATAGAACACAGGTGTTTGTTTAAAGTGTCTCTCAAGAAAGTATATATGGCCAACAACTAGGGGGGAAGTGAAGCATGAAGTTGTTGAGGTCAGCTTCACTTTGGGTTAGCCTATAGTCTGGCCAGTTCTTTGTCACTGATATCAAATGACACACCCTGAGATCCTGCCTGTACCGTTTCATCTTTCAGCAAAAGTGGGGGAAAGTGTCTTTGCTAAAAGTAAACTCATGTTATGGTGTGGCTCAGGTTATATTGCCTTAGTCAAGTGAGTAGAGGATTTAGACAGGCCAGTTCCATCCATACCTTAACCAAACTTGTTTTTGCAGCATACCGTGACTCAGAGGCATCCTTAAAACTGTCAAAACAAAATTAATTTCAGTTTACTTGGAGAAACACTTAAACAGACACGCTGGGGAGTAAGGCAGAAGTGACACAAAGTCAGATGAAAATCAAAGAGCTTCACGGCCTCCAGTAATGGGGAGGCCTGGCCTTAGAGCTGGCCATTGCTCTGTGTTATGTTATGGAAAGAAATAGGAGTCAAACACAAAACACCCTCTGGTAGAAATAGGAGATCTGTGCTCCTCTCTCTCAGAAACTCCCTCACTGCCAGTGTTTGGAATTTGCTTGCTAATCTCTCAAGAGGAGTTTCCCCAAAGTTCATAATTTAGCAAGTGTCAAAAGCAATAGCTTTGAGTAGAGGTC
Source organism: Orientallactaga sibirica (assembly GCA_036365145.1). Lineage (NCBI taxonomy): Eukaryota > Metazoa > Chordata > Mammalia > Rodentia > Dipodidae > Orientallactaga > Orientallactaga sibirica. Next base: position 1,809,890 of record JAEOAD010002853.1, read on the forward strand.
AAAAGTGGAAGAGGCATTTCCAAATATTGGTTTCATTTGGAGTTCAAAGTGAGTTAAGTTTCCTTAAAATGCCACAAAACCTTCTATTAGCCATTTGAGATCTGGTTTCGTCTGCTTATTTTTTTTTCTCTCTTAACATCCACATCGCAGTGTCTCCTTCTCACTGTCTAAAACCATCTCCTCCTCCGCCTCCCCAGCTCATTTCCTTCTTTCCACATCATGTGCTGAAGCTGCCTCCTAAGTCAAACGTTAAGTTTGTTGGGAATTTATTAGCCAATTGCTCAGCATGTGGGTAGCTTCCTGTTGATCATGGTGGGAGGATCACCACCACTGGAACCTTCAAATGATAGATATCAGTTTTATTTTATTTTATTTTTGTTTATTTATTTATTATTCTTATTTATTATTCTTCTTATTATTTTTATTTATTTATTTATTTTATTTTTTTTGGTTTTCTGAGGTAGGGTCTCACTCTAGCTCAGGCTGGCCTGGAATTCACTATGTAGTCTCAGGGTGGCCTTGAACTCATGGCGATCCTCCTACCTCTGCCTCCCGAATACTGGGATTAAAGTCATGTGCCACCATGCCCGGCTAGATATCAGTTTTATTTTTGAGAGCCAATTATTAAACAGTATCGGCACACCCCTGGCTGTGTTTTATCCAGAAATCATTCTCTGATTCTGCCCACCAGCCCTGTGTGATGATCTTATCTTTTAGTTCTAGTCTTGCATTTGCTGTTTTTCCTTCTTTGTTTGTTTTTCTGTGTTTGTCTATCTGTTTGCTTGTGACACAGTCTACTGTGTCGCCTGGGATGCACTAAAACTCACTATGTAGATCAACCTGGCCTCAAACTTGATATTCTCCTGCCCCAGTCTCCTAGGTGCTAGGATTCCTGGCCTGTACGAGCAGGCCACGTTCTGCCTTCGAAACTTACCTAAAATATCCACAATGCCAGAGAAGCCGATACTTAACCATTCTTCTTAAACTGCATTTCTAGAGATAAGCATCAGATAGTCATTGGCGATGAAAACCACCTTATGCTCATAATCAATGCAAGAAACGAAGGGGAAGGAGCCTACGAAGCTGAGCTCTTCATCGTGATTCCAGAAGAGGCGGATTATGTTGGCATTGAGCGTAACACCAAGGTAACTCCTAGAAATTACTGGAAGTGGAAAGCTAGGTATGTTTTTGAATTCAAGTAAATGTTAAGGAAGGCCAGTGGGGCTGTCTTTCCTCCCAAATGGAAGAAAGCAAAACAAAACAGTACTGTACTTTGTTCACACATAATGCCCTCTTTTTCCCTCTGGCTTTTCATGCCTTATTCTGAGTTCCTTTAGGTTCCAAGAGTGTCATAGGAGGCCTGCGTTCTATTATTGCTTAGGGAAGAAGAGAAACCGGCCCCTGCTGAGAACTGATAACCGTCTGGACAGGAACTGGAAAGGAAACAAGTTTATGATTCTTTCTTCTTGGTCACCCTTGTTGGGATTGTGACCAGAAACTGCCTCTTTCTTCCTCATGTGCCAGTTCTCAGTGTCATTACTTATTAAAATGACACCAGTGCTGTGTATGATTGTCATGTTCGTTGTCAGAGCATGAAGCTTTTCTGTGTGTGTTTATCCAGTGTTGATTGTTTGGTCTCGAAAACCATTAGAAACAGGCTGGAGAGGGCTGGGGAGATGGCTTAGCGGTGAAGGCACCTGCCTCCTAAGCCGAAGCACCCAGGTTCCAACCTCCAGTGGTTCCAATCAAAGTGACGCAAGGGCGCAATGCCGCACTGGACCACAAGGGGGCGCACACATCTGGATTTCATTCGCAGCATCTGAGACACTGCTGGCGCGCCCATCTCTATCTGTCTTCTTCTCCCTCTCTCTCTCTCTGTGTCTCTCTCCGAAAGAAAGAAAGAAAGAAAGAAAGAAAGAAAGAAAGAAAGAAAGAAAGAAAGAAAGAAAGAAGAAAGAAAAGAAAGAGGGAGGGAGGGAGGGAGGGAGGGAGGGAAGGAAGGAAGGAAGGAAGGAAGGAAGGAAGGAAGGAAGGAAGGAAGGAAGGAAGGAAGGAAGGAAAGAGAGAGAGAGAAAGAAGGAAGGAAAGAAAGAAAGAGAGAAAGAAAGAAAGAGGCTGGAGATAGTAAGGCACATCTGTAATTTCAGTAGTCAGGAGACTAAGGCAGAAGGATCATGAGTTCCAGGTCTACCTGATCTAAATACCAAGACCCTGACTGAAAATGCCAAAGCAAACAAGCAAACAAACACACCCAAGTGTTATGAATGCATTATACATTAACAGAGTACCTCCCCTGCAGAAAGATGTAAGAGTAACCACTTAAGGACAGAGGCCAACCTTCACGTTTCTTTCATAGGAACTCCATCAATCCTACTGGCGTATTTTTTATTTAATTAGAATTTATTAAATGTCTACTATGTTCCCAAGACTATATTATCTGAAACTTTCATAGTAGAGTGATTGAATAACTTAATGAAACCACATCCCTCCAATGTCATGCTGATATTTTTATTGTTTGTTTGTTTATTGGAGAGAGAGAGAGAGAATGGGCATGCCAGTGTCTCATACCACTGCAAGTGAACTCCAGACACATGTGCCACTTTGTGCATCTTGCTTTACATGGGTACTAGGGAATCAAGCCAAGGCTGTCAGGCTTTGCAAGCAAGTACCTTTAATCACTGACCTCTCTCTCCAGCCCCCATGCTAACATTTTAAAGCCCTTCAAAATGTGAGGGAAAGAGACTAAATGGATGTATGCACCTATAATCCCAGCCCTCAGGAGGCTGGGATGGAAGACTAGAAGGTCAAGGCCAGCCTGGGCTGCATAGGGAGACCCTGTATCAGCAGCAAGACTTAGGGGACATAGAATCCTGTGTTCACATTTCTAGTTTCACAGATTCTTGTTTTAGTTGATTTATCTTCTCAGTTAATAAAAAAAAAGTCCAGGTATCTTGACAAATATTTAAAATTATTTTGCATTTCTATTGAAGAAACTGATAGAAAAATATCTGCAAAACTCCTCAAGTTGTGTACACTGGATACTTACAGCTTCTTGTATGCCAACCGTACCTCAGTGAAGTGGCATAAATACTGCAGATTGTTTGACTCTACGGGCATGTCTTCCTTTAATCCGAGTCACTTCTTCAATTATAAAACTTGCCAAACTGGGCTGGAGAGATGGCTTGGCAGTTAAGGCACTTGCCTATAAAGCCTAAGAATGCATGTTCAAATCTCCAGGTCCCACATAGCCAGATGCACTGTGACACAAGCATGTAACATCACACATGTGCACAGGGGGCACATGCATCTTGAGTTCATTCACAGTGACTGAAAGGCCTGCCATGCCCATTTTCTCTCTTTCTCTCTCTCTTTCTCTCTCTGTCTTTCCCTCAGAAATAAAATAATAATAAAGGCAATAATAAAGGCAAAAAAAAAAAAAACAGTTGCCAAACTCTATTGTAATTAGGTTTCCATTGTTTGTAACAATTGTTTATAAAATTATTTTAGAATTGTTATAATTAGAAATTCATTGAGGACAAGGAGGCTCTTTTATCAGAGCCTGATAAATAGCAGGTCCAATGGAAATATTTCTATTAATTCACTAAGTAAATGAATAATGCTCTAAGAGCTACAAATGGATTTAAATAAAAATGTCCCTGAAACCACTGAGAAAAATACTGTAGAAATATCTAGAAAAAAAAAAGCAGTTGTTTTTATTCATCATAGAGAGGAAATTAAGGTTAAAAAAAGAAAGAGGGTGGAGGGGATGTGGGAGGAAGAAAATTCCTTGATTGCTGTCAAAGAACTATTTCCAGAAAGCTTGTAAAATGTATGTGTAACCTTTAACCCCTATGCAAGATAAAAATATTAACTATAGATACTAAATCCTTGAATTATATTCCAGTGACACCGAAGCACATTTGAAAGCTTTGTTTTTCTGTTTTCATGATTCATAAACCCAACATGAGGTATATCACTACATAATTAGGATAGGCTGTGAGTTCTAAAGAAATTGAATACGGGTTAAACCCACTTGTAAGTAAAGTGATCACCAGCTTGTTTTGTTTTATTTTGTTTTTCAAGATATGTTCTCGCTCTAGCTCAAGCTGACCTGCAATTCACTCTGTATTCTCAGGGTAGTCTCGAACTCTCGGCTATCCTCCTACCTCTGTCTCCCAAGTGCTTGATCACCAGCTTTTGAAAAATATACTTTTTAGTTCGTCCAGGATACCTAACTCTCATGCCACTTGGGGTATTTGGAGACAGTTTGTGTTAAATGGTACCTCCAGGTATCAGTCTTTCACTCTGTCTTCCTAACGCTTAAATTCTCAGAGTGAGTGATTTGCCCCTACAGTTCTTTATACGGATATCTGGAGTTTAGTTTAGTTTTGCTTTTTCAGTGTGGGAGGGGTGGCTTTGTTCCTAAAGTAAAAAGGAATGGAGAATCACTTCTAAAACCTGTCTTTGAAAATCTCACATTATTTCCTTATATAAAATTCCAGTAGTGCTGACAGATGGATCAGCCCTGGTGTACTGACCTCTCAGAAGCTCCCAGAAGGATGCTCCTTTGTGAAAGCCACCAATTGTATTGTGTGCTAATCACTGTGGATGAAGATGACAGGAAACATTCACAGAATCTCATGAGTTAGAGTGAAATAAAGTAGTGCAAGTGGCTGGAGAGATGGCTCAGTGGTTAAAGGCACTTGCTTGCAATGCCTTCTGGTCTGGGTTCAATTCCCCAGCCACACAAGTTAAGTTCAATTCCTCAGGCACACAAGTTGCAGCTCATATACACAAATAAATAATTTTTAAAAATACAAGACCATCAGTAGTTTCTGTTTTGCTTTGTTTTAATTAGCTTACGAGATGACAGTTTTCCTCTTAGTGTTTTCAGACACACTTTGATTTAGATGATTCTCTCCCCACCCATCTCCCTACCTCACGTTTCCCCACTGCATCCTTCTGTCCCCAATGTTCCACCTCCCACTTTCTCTCTCGTTGTTCTGCTATCCTCACTTCCTTCCCATAGAGCCTTCTTTGCTTTGCTTGGGCCCCTTTCTAACTTCCTGGCTTTAGCTGTATGTCCCCACCTAGATACACATATTTAACAATTAGAAGCAAGGATCTGCATGTGAGAGAGCATGTGTTATTTGTCTTTCTGAGCCTGAATTACTGCCCTTAATATAATAGTTGACAGTTCCTCCTATTTTCCTACAAATCTTCACTTTTCTTTATAGCTGAATAATATTTTACACACACAATTTCATAATCCATCTACACTGATTCCACTTCCATACTATTGTGAAAAGAGCAGCAATAGACATGGGTGTGCAAGTATCTTTGTGGTAGGTTATATGTGTGTGTATGAAAGTGTGTGTGCGTGTGTCCTTTGTATATATGGGCAGGAGCCGTGTACCTGGGTCATATGGTAGTTCTATTTTGACTTTTTTGAGAAGCCTCCAAACTAATTTCTGCCAGGTAGAGTTCTAGGCAAGTGCAGGTGTATGAGGACCTAGGCAGCGTTGGGAGGAACAGCCAGCAGCACAGAAAAGGCTCTTCCTCTTCCTCTTCTGGATACCTTACCTAGTGGATAGTCCCAAGAGCCTCTATTAAGTTGACTGTACAAACTCTAATCAGGAAAGGACACAGGAAGGAGGAAAATGACCTGAAAGAATGATTGAAACTAAACCTTAAATATTAATCAGGAGGCACCAGGAAAAGGACAGGCAGTGGGGAAGGGGAGCAGTGAGAAGTATAATGACACATATATATATATATATATATATATATATATATATATATATATATATATATATATATATATTTCATACTGAAACCATTTACTTTGTACACTGACTTTAAAATCAAGTTAAGGGCTGGAGAGATGGCTTAGTAGTTAAGGCGCTCGCCTGTGAAGCCTAAGGACTCATGTTCAGCTCTTGAGGTCCCACATAAGCCAGACACTGTGTGACACAAGCACACAAGGCCTCATATGTGCACAACGGTGCGCATGTGTCTGGAGTTCAGTTGCAGTAGCTGGATGCCCTGGCATGCCAAATGTCTTTCTCTCTCTTTCTCACTCTCTTGCACAAAAAAAAAAAAAAAAAAAAGACCAGTCTATTGAGCTTACTTCAAAAAATTAATTTAAAAAATATATCTGAAATATTTGAAGATTGGACAGATTTTTTTCATTAGTTATGTATATAATACATATACAGCCATGGTGGTACCATCGTTAGCCTTCTCCCTGTACTCCCCCCTGGGTAATGTGGGTCTTGCCTTATGGGGGCAGCCATCAGTTATGTGGGTGAGGCATTGACTCTGTGCATAATGACCCAACTCATGAACAATCTTCCCACCCCCTTTTTCATGAATTTTCCTGAGCCATGTTGGGTTCATTTTAGGTCTATGTCAGTGACAAGGTTTTGTGAGTCTCTGAGTCTCTGGATATCTGATTTGGTAGGGGTTGAGTGTTCTTTGTGTCTATCTCCTTCACCCCTGTGCTGGTATCAGATTCACAGATAAAGCAGCACTCTTGCTCATTCCCTTATGACTCAATGGTTTCAGCTGATGTCCTGTTGAGGTGCAATGGGCTGATTCTCTCCTCAGGTTCTGCGTCCATCTGAAAGAGAGAAGCAAATTCTCCAGCAGAGATACATGGATAACCATTATTATTTTAGACAGAATTTAATAGGTGTAGTCCTCTTGTATCCCACTATTGGTGGGACCTTGATGTTGGATAGTGGGTTCATTTTTGGATATGGTTTTGACTTGTTTCCCAGTTCCAGGTATGGGTTCCAATCCACTGAGCAGGTCCGTTAACCAAATCTAGAGCAGTTGGTAACCCACCATGGCTGTTGCACTTGTGTGAGCATCATGTCAGGTTGTTGTAGCTTAGACCATGAGTTGCTTAGACAGATGTTGGTCGTTTTCCCCCAGTCACTTATGTAACATCTTCTGGCAGTAGACAAGCTGTCTGGGGACTGACTGTCTTCCAGATTCCAGCCAGGTCTCTCCATGTTCCATCCCAACAGCATATGGTGTCTTCAGCAGTAGGGTCTTACCAATAACCTTTGGTGGGCCATCAAGTATTCTGACAGAAATCTGTCTTCTTTTGGGAAACCTTGTAGGTCTCACTGATCAACAGCTCATTGTGGATGTTAACCACATGCTGGTACTGGGAGTTACAGGTCAGTGCCACAGGAAGAGAAGGAAGAAAAATATAGGTAGTATGAAAGAGAAAAAGAGAAGAGAGAGAAGAGGGAGTGATAGAGAGAGAAACAGGAGAATATTGAGGTTAGTTTTCATCATACCCTCTTCAGGCCCCTATGATTCAGGTGTTCTCTCTGTGCACCTGATGCAGATTTGACCTTTTAGTATGTCTTTCAGGATATAGGATGTTATGGTACCATTTCCATTTGGGTCCAGTTCCCCCAACTCTTGCCCTGCTCTCCCACCCTACCATCCCTATTGTCCAGTCCTCTAGATGTTTATTAGGTGTGTCAGCATCTCAGGAAAATACAAATTAGGAGCACAGATGAGTGAGACCATGAGCTTATCTTTCTGTGATTGTGCGAGTTCTCTAAGAAAGATCTGTTCCAAGTTTGACCATTTTTCTTCAACCTGCTTTGTGTCATTTTTCCTTACTGCAGTGTAGAATTCCATTGTGTAGATCTGCCACATCTTTGTTATCCATTTATCTAATGATGGACATCTGGGGTTGATTCTAGCTCTTAGCTATTATGAATTGAGCAGCTATAAACATGGTTGAGCAAATATCTCTGAACTGAGTCTTGGATCTTTTAGGGTAAATGCCCAGTAAGGGGATAACTGGGTCTGTTGGTAACTCTATAGTCATCCTTTTTAGGAGTCTCCATATTGCCTTCCATAGTCGTTGTACCAGCTTACATTCCCAGCAACAGTGAATGAAGGACAGATTTTATCGTGTCATCTCAAAATGAGAAAGTGGCGAGTAGAAATTTCTGTTCAAAGCAATTTTCTTGCAAAAAAAAAAAAAAGTCTTGTTATAAATGCACACATGGCTGTCATGTCAGTTTTGGAATATTAATTTAAGGAATATGTCAGTTTATTCATGCTTACTCATTTTTCTCTTTATTTTCTGAGTTTTACAATAAGGTTAATGAAAATATTAGCCAAAATGCTTACATAAATACAATTTGAGTATTGCATTCCTCAATGAATCAGGTGTTACCACATTTCCTTCTAAAATTCAACTTGTGGTTTTTTCCTCTCAGCTTTCTGTCCTGAGTCACTGGTTAACTCCTGGGAGCATCCCCCACACAAGGTGGTTGAAGTCAAGGCGAGCACCCCCACACACTCCGTGCCAGATTGCTTGGGACAGGATGTAACTTATTCTGCCCCCTGAATTTCATGCTGGTGTTTTCCCCCCTGTAGGGGCTGCGACCACTGAGCTGTGAGTACAAGATGGAAAACGTGACCAGGATGGTTGTGTGTGACCTGGGGAACCCTATGGTGGCTGGAACAAATGTAAGAGAAACCACTGGTACTTACTGATTTCCGCCCAATTGAGTTTTACAGAAAACTAGGGGGAAACACCCCAATTAGCACTCAGCAACTCAGCAAACAGCAACTCAGCAAATTAGGCAGGAAATTGCCTGATTGGTGGGATTTACTATTATACCTTCTGCAGAGTGATTATTGAAGGTCAAAACCAAAACACTGTGTATCTGAATCTGCTGCATCTTGGAGTCACAGTTCTTGTTTCTTTTAATTCAAAAAAGAAACACATTAAGTAAAAATAAATAAATAAATAATGATAATCTGTTTAAAACAAATTTTATTAAAGAAAAATATTTTATTTCAAATATACATTCCTTATAAATATTCAGAGTATTTTAATGTCATAAATATTGTCATACCCATGTAGTTTTTGAATCGACTTTACAAAGTCAGTATTTGAAAAACAGTACAGGGGATGTAAGGAGTGAGTGGATTTAGAGTTTAACCTTCTATAAAATTAAATTTAAAATTAGGGCTTGAGAAATGGCTTAGTGGTTAAAGAACTTATCTGCAAAGCCAAAGGACCCAACTTTAATTCCCTAGTACGCACGTAAAGCCAGATGTACAAGGTGGCACATACATCTGGAGTTCATTTGCAATTGCTAGAGGCCCTGGCATGCCCATTCTTCTCTCTATCTGCCATTCTCTCTCAAATAAATAAATAAATAAATTGAAATTTAGAAAAAGAAAAAATACAGAAAACTGTAGAATGGAAAAAAATTGTATAATAATTTGGTAAAAGCATAGGATTTGTTTTTATCTTCCATTACTTCTTTAGCTTTTTTTCTTTCTGTTACCAGATTGAATATTTTATCTTCTGGATAACTTGGAAACAATAAATTTAATTTATGTAACCACATGTAATAACTTCTTCCAACAAACATAGCAGTAGAAATTATGAAGTCATAAGTCACAAAAATCTGAAATGCTACTTAATTCAGTTATAATGAATAAATCCTACATATCCCTCTATTTTAAATAAAATATTCACATTTATTGATGAAATGTCCTCTTTGGAAAAAAATAACTGTTCAAAGGTTTGTATTAGAACAACCTACTTCCTGAAAGATCCCAAACAGTACTGGCCCTTGACCATGCTTTAAAGGGGAGCTCTGGAGTCACTGTGTGTCCTAGATTTCCCTGAAGGGTTCAGGTAGATGCATTTTAAAGGTGCTAATAAGTCTTCTAGTGAACAAATCTTGTAGCTCAGCATTTCACATACTTGGGCATTTGGAACTTTTTCTCAGATAATACCAACCAGTATAAGTTGGGAAGTGCATGTTTTTCTGCTCTCTTATACTATAATATTGCACTGATCTTGAGTATTTTTTAAAATATGCCAAACTGTAATCCAGTAAACTTACTTCTTGTGTCAAAAAATATTTTAGCCGGGCATGGTGGCACATACCTTTAATCCCAGCACTTGGGAGGCAGAGATAGGAGGAGCGCTGTGAGTTCAAGGCCACCCTGAGACTACATAGTGAATTCCAGATTAATAAAAGACAAATTCCAGTTACAGATTACATTTGGTTACCATGGATTGACCCTGTGTTTTAAAACCAACACAAGAAAATAAGGTACTTTTTAATTTTTTAATGTTAACTAGTTGCATTTCTCCCATCTTCTGGACAAGAAGACTCTGGCCTGACAAAGTTAAATCTATTGCCTGAGATCACACCAAGTCAGAGGTAGGATTCAGACCAGGCCTGAGACAAAGCTCATATTCGATCTAATCTGCAACTTTGTGGAAAAGCACTCAGATAAAAACTAACGAATCGCAGATGAGATGTTAAAGAGAAGCCAGGAAAGATAGAGAATGTGGTGTTTGAACTGAGACACTACAACATGTTTTTTATAATCCTTTTATTTGGAAGATAAAATCCCTCTTGCTAGTTTTCAAGAAAAATAAAAATCCAACCACCCAATTTGATATAAAGAGAATTAACTAAGGGCAAGGAGAAATAAAGTGACATGGTGGCAACAATGGTAACTTCTACAGGTTTAGTAACTCACCCTTTTCCATGAAAAGTATTAAATCTAGACCACGGACTGACTAAAACTATCAGTGAAAGAATAAAATAGGAACAAGAACTGCCCGGCAGTGTCATTTCAGACAGAAGGGTAAAAATTGCAGTGTGGTCTTAACCATGGAAGTGTTTATGTAAAGGAATGTCAATCCATTTTACCAGCAAATAATCTTTAGAAGACAGGAAAGTAAATTGTTTATATTCATTTATCTCTGAGGTCCATTGTAGAGGAAACCTAATAGCTTTCTTATCTTACCCTTCAATGCCCTTAAGCACATCAAATTTTATTGCATTCTGTTTTGTTATAAAAACTCTTTGATTTATTTACTCCTTCATTTTGTACTTTGAAAAGACTCTCACTCAGAGTAGTAAAATTCCAAATGGAAATATAGATCTACTATTTAAAGAGCATTATATAACACCAGAAATATTTATCTTGGTCCTAATATTTTTAAAACGTAGTTTTCAAATGCCTCTTAACGTTAAAAAGACAAGTCAGTAATCAAAAATCTGACTTTTCCTTTTTTAAAAAATTTTTATTTATTTATTTGAGAGAGAGAGAATGGGCATGCCACTGCAAACAAACTCCAGCCACATCCGCCACCTTGTGCATCTGACTTTCATGGATCCTGGGGAATTGAACCTGGGCCCTTTGGTTTTGGCAGGCAAGTGCCGTAACCACTAATCCATCTCTCCAGCCCTGACTTCTCATTTTTCTTTTTATTTTTGAGGTAGGGTCTCACTCTAGCTCAGGCTGACCTGGAATTCACTATGTAGTCTCAGGGTGGCCTTGAATTCATGGCAATCCTCCTACCTCTGCCTCCCAAGTGCTGGGATTAAAGGCATGCGCCACCACGCCCGGCCTGACTTCTCATTTTTAAATAGTGAGAAAATGGGGAGGGGAAGTGAGCCAAAGACGTTTTCAAATCCATGACCAGAAATCTAGTCTGTATATGACTCTTCCAGTAGGAAGTTGCCATGGCTATGTGTCATCCCGTATGAATTCTTCTATGAAGAAGACCAACCTTCAATAGCTTTGATCACAGTACAATAAGAGTTCTGTGGCTGCGCACATCAAATGAGGACATACTCTTATTCTTTCATCGAGTGTTTTAACTTTTTATTCACAATTTCCAGACATGCACATAGTGGGTTTTGATCATATTCCCCTCCCATTACCTTCCCCCCCCCTTTCCTTCATCCCCCTTCCACTGAATCCATTCTTTCTAATTATTCCCATTTCTAGTTTGATGACATTTTTTGCCCTCCTTCCTCATCCAAAATGTTAATGGCTCCATTATCATGTAAGTCTTATGTAGATAATTATTCCCAGCCACTGTGAGATTAGAAATTCAATGGGAAAAATCTGGGCGTGGTGGCACATGCCTTTAGTCCGAGCATTTGGGAGGCAGAGGTGGGAGGATCACAGTGAGTTCCAAGGCCAGCCCGAGATTACATAGTGACTTCCAGGTCAGCCTGGGCTAGTGCTCCACCCCATCCTCTGGCTTGTACTTTCTTTCTGCCCCTTCTTCCCTAATAGTCCCTGAGCTTCGAAGGAAGTTATAGAAATGTCTCCTTCCGCTACTCGGAACTTTGAAGAGTTTTGTGTTTTCCTAATAGTTACCACTATCTAAAAAAAAGCTTTTGTGACTTCTCTTTAAACAATTGTGTTGCACCACCATATGCCTGGTGTTGTCTGATAATATAACTACGAACATATGCTACTCTCATTCAGTATGAAATTTAACATTAGCAATATTGTAAAGCAGGAGACAAAATGAAGAAAGGAAAAGTCTACCTGATTTAGGCTGTGGCATCAGCCATTCCTTTTAGCTGGGCAAATCTTATCCTGAGTTACAAAGCCTGCCTGGGAGCCTTCAAGTAGAAAAAGCACGGGGAAAATAAACTAAAAATTGTCCAAAGAAGTGCAAAGAGCATATGGAGATGTCTAACAGAAAAATGGCACATTTGAAAGGAAGGCTTTCTCAGTTTGGGGGCGTAAAGGTTGCACATGTTTTATAATCCACAAAACACTGAAGCATCATTGCTTTCATATATATATTTCTGTTGTTTGCAAGTTGTACATAAGGAAGGTCACAGGTTCAGTACCAGCTTTACCATTTACCAGAAACAAGTCACATGACTCAGAAAGCAGCTGCTTGTAAGATAGTTGAATCATGATGAGATAAGTGCAGATGCTAGGATGGCTCATCCAGAAAGGGCTAGGGAAATGAGGATGAGAAGGACGTATGACAAAATGACGTTAGTTTAGGTCCTATGATTGCTGATCCACATTAACATGGGGTTTTACTGTTAGCTTGCATCTCACACTATGATAGGTGTGTATTAACTCTAGTATCTGCCTGGCCAGGAGTCACATTCTGGCTCTGTAGTTTATTAGCTCTGCACTTGGAGCAGACACTTGCTCTCTAACCCTCAGATTGCTATTGGGTTGTAAAAATGTCACCAGTAGCAGTCCCTGCCTCATGGTGGTGGCTGTGGGTACATGAGACAGAGAATAGTGTAACACTTAGAAGACAGGTATCATTGCACATACATATTAACTACTATTTTTCCTCATTATTTATATTATCCATAAACTTCTTGTTATCCATTTTTAAATGTTTTCAAATTATAAAAATATTAAGAGAGATTTGTAGTTTAGAAAATCTAATCCATACAACAATAACCATAACCCAACTACAACATATTGTCTTGGAATATTTCCTTGCAATACATTCCTACTGCTATACAGGAATTTTTTTATGTGCATAGGCATTCAAAATTATAGCTGAAACACACTGCACATAGAAATGTTGTAACCTTTAGCCGGGCGTGGTGGCGCACGCCTTTAATCCCAGCACTCGGGAGGCAGAGGTAGGAGGATCACCGAGAGTTCGAGGCCACCCTGAGACTACATAGTGAATTCCAGGTCAGCCTGGACCAGAGTGAGACCCTACCTTGCAAAACCAAAAAAGAAAAGAAATGTTGTAACCTTTATTCTTCATTGATCATGACTGCATTAAAAGCATCATCCATATTATTACAACTGACATCACAGCTATAATTTCAACAACTACACAAGAATCCACCAAACACTGAAGCATCATTGCTTTCTAAATCAATTTCCTCTCATATATTTCTGTTGTTTGCAAGTTGTACATAAGGAAGGTCACAGGAGAAAAGGGGGTATGAAGCTAGATAAAGAGAGAGAACCCAAATATGCAGCAACCTGAGTCTTCAGGGCCCTGCAGTCTCATTGTACGCCTTCCTCTTGGCTCACAGAGGACCAGTGCAGAATGAGATAAAGGATGCTAGGGTGATTCAGAGTAGGTGGGGAGGGATTGCTGCACAATTTGCATGCTGTGTATAAAGTTCCTTCTATGAAATAACTTTGTATCCCATGTGTATTTTGTTGCTGTTGCTTTCAGTATTCTCTGGGTCTCCGATTTGCAGTTCCACGTCTTGAGAAAACAAACACGAGTATAAACTTTGATCTCCAAATAAGAAGGTTAGAGTTTTTAAAAATCTTTTCTATGTGTGTGTGTGTGTATGGCTGTGGGTGTTGTGCCATGACGGTCAGAGAACAACTTGGGTGTCAGTCTTCATTTTCCACCTTGTTTGAGAAAGTTTTCTTATTGCTCACTGCTGTGTACGCCAGGTTGGCGGGCACATGAGTTTTTGGGGATTCTCCTCTCTCTGCCTCACATCTTACCACAGTAGGGCTGGGATTACAGAAGCTCACTAATACATCCATCTTTTTCTGTTTGTTTGTTTTTATTTATTTATTTATTTGAGAGTGACAGACAGAGAAAGAGGCAGATAGATAACGGGCACGCCAGGGCCTCCAGCCACTGCAAACGAAGTCCAGATGCATGCGCCCCTCCTGCCTCTGGCTTACGTGGGTCCTGGGGAATCGAGCCTTGAACCGGGGTCCTTAGGCTTCACAGACAAGCGTTTAACCGCTAAGCCATCTCTCCAGCCCCTAATACATCCATCTTTATGTGGGTCTTAAGGACCCAAACACAGGTGGTCACCCTTGCACAGCCAGTGCTTTGACCACTGAGCCATCACCCAAGTCCCAGGTTAGACCATTGCATGCTTACTTTATTGATGACAATCTTTGGTGAGAGATTCATGGTGAAATATACAGCAGCATGTCAAGCATATGCTCATGAAAAGTCCTTCTGAAAATAGAATCTAAATCTAATTTCACAGCTGTTATCCTTATTTTCCTGTTACTTAAGTTTCTATTTCAATATTGGGGATTTTAAAAAAAATGCATTATGCAGATCAAGATATGACAGTCAGATTTTGTCATGGACACCCTCACAAGTTGTTTCACCTCCAGTTTTGTTCATTCCAGGCACATGGCTGTTATATTATCCCGTGATAATGAACCCATTCTCACCATACTCCATGCTCTCAGCAGGAGTCAGCTAATCTCGGGAATTAGCTTATTAAAATCTTGAAGTCTGCTGAATATCTACGAATGACTGAGTGTCTGGTAGTTTCTGGGAAGCTCCGTGGCAGGATGCAAATGGCATGATACTATATTTGGGGGCAAGGCCTTCTCTAGCAACAACAAACTAAGCCTTGCAAATAGCTGCCCCTCTTTTAAGGGATGGCCTTCTGCAAAGATTTGACTGTGACCTCATTCTTGTATTGTCTGTTCTGTTTGTTCCTTTGTGGCCAAAAATATTTCATGAGCAGGAAAACCTACAGAGAAGTGAGGAATGCAGGTCAGGGGGTTCCAGCTATGAATGTCAGCCATTGGAATGGAATCACTGTGATGGCTCTAGACGCAATAGAAAATGAAATTGAATGGAATATGATAAATATAATCTAGTATACATGATAATCCTATACATGAAACGCTCCTCCTGAGAAATACATATGTGTATAGCTAGATTGCCTATGAAACAGACTGTTTGCAATCTGCAGTTTCAAAAGCTTTAAAACACTCACATAAACAGCACATGTATATATTCCACACTTATTTGTATCTTGCCCAGCGTGTTTAATCTTGTTCTGACCATAGAAATGACTACAAAGCGGATGCCTAAAATTTCATCTGCAAATGTTAATGCAATTTGGCTGATCTTTAAATGTACCTTAGCATCATATAAGAATAAGTGTTATTAGAGTGTGATAACTTTTTACAATAATTACTCCAAGTGCCAGATTACTTTTTTTTTTTTTTTTTTTTGGAGAGAGACACAGAGAGACAGAGACAGAGGGAGAGGAAGACAGATAGAGATGGGCACGCCAGCAGTCTCTCAGCTGCTGCAAACTAAATTCAGATGTGTGCGCCCCCTTGTGGTCAAGTGTGGCATTGTGCCCTTGCGTCACTTTGCATCTGGCTAAACGTGGGACCTGGAGATTGGACCCGGTGTTCTTAGGCTTAGGAGGCAGGCACACCTTAACTGCTAAGCCATCTCTCCAGCCCCAGATTACTTTTAACAGCTATAACAACAGAAAGTTTAGAATATTCTTTTTTTTTTTTTTTTTTTTTTTTTTTTTGGTTTTTCGAGGTAGGGTCTCACTCTAGCTCAGGCTGACCTGGAATTCACTATGTAGTCTCAGGGTGGCCTCGAACTCACGGCAATCCTCCTACCTCTGCCTCCCAAATACTGGGATTAAAGGTGTGCGCCACCACGCCCGGCTAGAATATTCTTAAATGTACAAATCCCATAAGAATTTTATAGTTTTAAACATCTGCCTCAAATCTTTGTGCCAGCTTTCAAAGGAAAGAAGGTATTCTAATTTGTGTCATTTTCACACCTTAATTAGATCTTTCTTGAATTTAGCTTAAGTATTTTCTGGTGAATCTTAGGGACATTTAAAAAATTGTATCCACATTAGAAATAAGGAGAGTATGGATTGTATTATTCAATAAAGCTCGCTTCATTTTATCAAAAAAGTTGAAACAAATTCTTCTTATCTACAAAAATATACACTTCCATAAAAAATCCTAAGTCTCAGATTTTTCCACTTTGAAAATCTCATGTATGTATTACCAAGTTCACAGGGAAAAAAATGTGTATCATCACTTCCGACAGTAGCCTGACGCTTACATCTCTCACCATTATTGTTTGTGTTATTGGTCTTTCAGCATAAGCATGAAGCTTAGACTTCTTCCATTAAAATGCATGCTTCATATTTTAAAAGACAGTCCGATACAAAGACACCAAGAATATCAGTATCTATCCAATACAAATAGTTGTTTACTAGGGGGAAAGGACACCCCCCCCAGACCTATAGGTCATGCCTTGCACAATGAATTCAGTAATCTAGTGCTGAATTTGGTGGAAATAGAAATGGCCACGTGGTTAACATTCTGCTTCCTCTAAAAATAAGTCATTTCTGCTCATGGAGATTTTAACATTGTTTTGAAAAATATTAAAATGACTGAACACACTAGGACATGCATAAAATATCACCACCATCCCCAGACATGATTATGGAAATAAAATAATTTAAAAGCATTTGGAAACTCAAATGCTGTTTGGAAGGTGAGTATTTATGTGTATACTTTGTGCTGGCTAGCTCCAAAGAAGTAAATAACAATTCAGTTAGGAAACAATTCAGTTAGGTACCTTTGCATTCAGTTTAAATGTTTGCTAACCAAAAGTAAATTCAATCAATTACTTTCAAGTCTGCACTTACATACATTGATAGCCATTGCCCACATCAAATACCCCTTTCTATACATAGAAGCCGAAAGAGAAATGAGTTTTATAAACCAATAGCTTAAATATTTTAGATATTTTATGTTATAAAATATTTTCATCACATGTTCCTTTCAAGCCTTTGTTCTATATGATGGAGCCATTTTCCCCTGCAGAGCAGCTCTCAGACTGAGTGCTTTCACACACACACACACAGGTCTTTCTGATCATTCTCGAAGGTGCTTTCTCAGTCTCAGTGAGGGAAACCCTATATTGTCTTTGCTGACATTCCAAAGGCCACGGAAGGGAATGTTAAAAATAGGAAACAGCACAAAAAGCAAATGGAATTGCAGTAATAAAGTAAAAGCCATGTTTATCCTTCCCGTATGGCTTGGGGTGTAGCCATTTCGAGATTCATTTCTCCTTGTGTGGAGCTGGGAGGACCAGCATAAACAACCCAGAATTCCTGACAGTGAAAGATTACTTGTTTGAATGTACCGGTGGGATTAGCAAGGGGGCTTTCCTCCCAGGAAAGATGTCGAGGAAGCGGTTCACTTCCTCATGGGAGATTCTGTGGATACTCCCCGTATGCAATAGTGAGTGTCCCACCATAGACATGCGGTGAAGGACTCTGATTAACCCAGCAGTGTCTGCACTCTGAATCAGCATTGCTCTGGCTAAGCTTCACACCATACTCATGTTAGACTCATGGTCAAAGATGACTTGCATGTTTGAAATCTACTGAACATTTCCAGGGTGTTACATATAGTGAGATTTATGCTACCTAAATCACTTGCAAATAAAGTACTTTAGAGTGTGCAATAGCTTGAATGGAACTTTATTCATAATTTTAATTTCTAATACTGTACAGCAGTAGTGAACTGGAAATTGAACCAAATTTGGTTCACTTAGGCAGCAACCATGTTTAAATTTCTGAAATAAAGAATAATTCATTTGGGGAAGCTAGAAACATGTCTCAGTCATTTAATATACCAGCTGTAGAAGCCCAATAACCTGAGTTTGTATCATCACCAGCACCCTTGTCAAAGCTAGGTGTGGCCACACATGCCTGTAATCCCAGTGTTGGGGAAGTAGAGGCAGAAGAATCCCAGGAGCTTCTGGCTAGCTAGTCTTACTGAATCAATGGGCTCCTGCTCCAGTGATCAAGAAAGACACAGAACATCAACATGCACAAGCACACACACACGTACAACTTGTATACATGTACTCATGCTTACATGCATGAATACTACTCTTTTGTAATATTTATATACACTAAGACTTTTTTTAAAAAAATTACTGATGGGCTGTAGAGATGGCTTAGCGGTTAAGGCACCTGCCTCCTAAGCCTAAGAACTCTGGTTCCAATCTCCAGGTCCCATGTTTAGCCAGATGCAAAAGTGACGCAAGGGCGCAATGCCACACTTGACCACAAGGGAGCGCACTCATCTTGATTTCGTTCACAGCTGCTGAGAGACTGCTGGTGCGCCCATCTCTATCTGTCTTTCTCTCTCTCTCTCTCTCTCTCTCTCTCTCTCTCTGTGTGTCTCTCTCAAAAAAAAAAAATTACTGAGAAAATATACCAAGTATACTGATGCATGTATCAAGATTTCATGATTCAATACATTATTTTCTATGTTATTCAAGAAGCATTAAGAAACAAAAAAAAAATACTTATGTTAAATTTGAAAGAGTCTTCAACAAGTAGAATTACTTAATGATTACTTAGTTGTTATTTTTCTTAAGAAAAATGAAGATGTAATAATAGCAAATAAAAACAGAAAAGGCCTTGAAATTGGGGTTCAGACTTTGCTGAACGAGGCCTTGTAGTCTCCATTGCAAGTTTAGTGGGAACAGTCCACTACAGGAAATGAACAGTGACATTTGCCTGTCTACATGTTTTACGTGTTGTTAAGTTGCCTTATCAGCATATACAATCAACCAAGAGTTTCCAAAAGATGTGTGGGAACAATTCTATCTCCCTCTGCTTTGAAAGCAGAAGTTTACCACATCCCTTCCAGTATCCACAGTTGGAGAGCTTCAGTGAGACGTTCCCTCTTTACCATCACCACAGTGGGAGAGCACATCCATTGAACCCGAGCGAGATTGAGTGAGGACCTTTCTCTCTTAGGGCATGAATGCAAACATGGCCTGTAAGTGGTGGGATAGTGATCTCTGAATTTGTTAAAAATCTGCCCTGGGTGATTTTGATGAAAGAAAGCACAGAGGGACCCTAAAGGGAGGTGACCCCTGTGCCCAAGATGCAAGCACTTGAGCCTCTTGGGAGGTATATCTTATTTTACATATAATACTGACTACCTAATGTGCATTTTTGAAAAGTTAAGCTTCATATGTAATTGTATTTGCTTAAGGGAAAAATAGCAAGTTTAAAAATTTCTGCCACATTCAAAGAAAGATTGTCATGCACACACCTTCAATCTTAAGACTAGATACATTTTACAAACATCCCTTACATCTCTGAATTGCCTGCTTAGGAAATGCCCAGCCTTCTTGGGTCTTACCACTTCTGAACATTAGCTAGGCTTCTAATCCGCTGCTTTTCCCTCACCCTAGATAGCTCATGACTATGCAATGATTGTATACTTATTTTAATACTAAGCCATAAGGAAGATAAAATTGCTGCCAAAACAGTGTATGGTGTGATGTGTTCCAGAGCCAAACACAAATGCTTTTTCTATTGTGTGCTGCTCAGGATTATCCATGCCAGTTCTCCTCCTTATTAGCATGGAAAATCAAAGGTTGCCTGGGCTGCCATTTCCTATTTGATGGGCAATGAACCTGATGAACAGAGACATGAAGGAATTTATCTAAGGTAGAAGCCAGAAAATGAACTCAGTTCACTGCACTTAAGGGAGAAACCAGGGAGATGGCTCAGTTGGTAAAGTGCTTGTTTCATAAGCATGAAGATCTTAACTTAAATCCACAGTACCCAAGTAAAATGCCAGGCATGTGCCTGTAATCCCAGCACTGGAGAGGTGGAAGCAGGAGAAACCCCAGCAGTTGCTGGTCAGCTTATCTAGCCACATCTGTGAGCTCCAGGTTCAATGAAAGCCTGTCAAAAAACAAGGTGAAAGCCAGGCATGGTGGTGCACACCTTTAATCCCAGCACTTGGGAGGCAGAGGTAGGAGGATCATCGTGAATTTGAGGCTACCCTGAGACTAATTCCAGGTCAGCTTGGGCTAGAGGGAGACCCTACCTTGAAAAACCAAACAAACAAACAAACAAACAAACAAACAAACAAAAACCCGACATCAATCTCTATCTGCTCCCCACACATACTCACACATGCATATGTACCTATACCCACACATAAACACACCCACACACGCACACACATACACAATGAAAGAAGTGTCAGTTTCTGTACATTTTTGTTGCATTTTCAAACAAGTGCTTCTCCATGGAAAGTTGTTTCTGTAGATCAAAAAGTCTCTTAGTATTTTCCTGTACAGGTGGTTATGAGTTCTAGAATAAATATATCTTTGTTTTACAAATGATAAGGTTAGAAATGGGAGTTGCTCTCCTAATATGCAGAACGGTTTCCATGATCACGAGCAGTATATGTGAATCATGTGTCATTGTGTTTTAGTTCCAACAAGGACAATCCAGACAGCAATTTTGTGAGTTTGCAAATCAACATCACGGCCGTAGCTCAAGTAGAAATAAGAGGGTAAGTAATAATTTTTCAAGATTAATTTAGTTTTATGTCATTAAAAACTCGTGATGAAATCCTAGTACAAGCTATATTCAATAGCCATAATGAATAAAAGACCACAATTGTCATCAATTTTCATTCTTTTCTGCTCACTAGTCTTCTATAGGAAAATATAGTAGCCTTGTATAATTAAATCTACGGGTATCAAAACAAGATGTCATTTAGTTACTCAAAGTGAAAATCAGGCTAGAGAAAACTGGAAAGTCAGTGGGAAGCGAGGCAGAAAAACCATGTGATTGTCCAAAAAGTTCTCACTTTTACAATAATTATTTTAACACAATCACGATTTAACGTCACCCTACTTCGACGTGGATTTAATAAATATCTGAAGTAGATGCAAGGGTCATTGGTTCTGCGTTCTGTTTCACCTTCCTTCTGTCCTGTTCTTTGAGAAGGGTGTCAAGCTTAAGCTAGAGGCAGGAGGATAGACTGAGAATGACCTCTGGCTGGAAAATCCATATCCCAGCAGAAAAGGAAATGAGAAATGGAATACCTGAGTTCTTATTTTTCACCAATGCAGACTTTGTTGCTTTTGTTATTGTAATTTTGCTTCTTCAGACTAAGGACTTAGACAAAAATGTCAACTGGTATTTTGGACCAAATTATCCCTGGGGTCAAGAATCCTGGTTCTCTTCCTTTTCCACAGGTCCTCAGTAGCTCTGTCTCCATGTTGACGACTGTGGGATTTTGCAGGTGGAGCCTTGGTCACCATAGCCCTACCATGGTGCTTTTCCTGGAGCCCTTTCTGCTCTCTGGGGAACACTGAGGCTCCCTCTAATGCATTAGAAGCCAATAATGCCTAATATCTACAGGTGCCCTTTATGTGGTACCTCCGTTACTACGTGCTCACATTCTCAAAGCACAAGTTAGAGGGTAATGGCATAAGAAGCTGAAAGACAAAAAGAAGAAGAAGAAGAAGAAGAAGAAGAAGAAGAAGAAGAAGAAGAAGAAGAAGAAGAAAAAAAAAAAAGAAGAAGAAGAAGAAGGAGAAAAAGCTGAAAGACACAGGTAGAAAATTCAGAGCCAGCCGGGCGTGGTGGTGTACATGTTTAATCCCAGCACTCGGGAGGCAGTGGTAGGAGGATCACCATGAGTTTGAGGCCAGCCTGAGAGTACACAGTGAATTCCAGGTCAGCCTGGATAGAGTGAGACTCTATCTCGAAAAACAAAACAACAACAACAACAAAAAAAAAGTAAAAGAAAATACAGAGCCAAAACATGAATGTAGGTAGCCTATCTCCAGAGTTCACACGTGGAAACGATCATGCTATCGCGCCTAGGCGATAGAGTCTTGGCAAAGTTATCTACATGCGATCCTATTAACCTATCTTTCTGTGATTTTTTTCATTCACATTAATGTTTTGGGATTTGCCCATTTTAAGCACATGTGCTTTATAGTTCATTTACTTTGATGACATAAAACTATTACATTGTAAAAATGGGCAATAATTCAGACTAGGGAGATCACTCAGTCAGCAAAGTGCCTGCCTTGTGAGCATAAGGACCTTAACGTGATCCCCAGAGCCTATGTAAACATGAAGGGAATGTTGGCATTCCCTTGTAATTCCAGCACTGGGAAGGTAAAAACAGGCAGATGGATTTCTGGGGCTTGCTGACCAGCCAAGCCAGCCTAACTAGCTGAACTAATAGGAGATTGTATCTCAGAGGAAGAAAAAAATGCCTAAAGAAAGATACCCAAGGCTGTCCTCAGGCTTACACACACATACACATGCATGCACACACACACACACACACTAATTCACGTCTTCTATTTAATGACAATGTAAGACTTTTTTTTTTTTTTTATTTTGTTATAGAAGGAAAGGGTTTATTTTGGCCTACAATTTTGAGGGGAAGTTTCCATCATGTTTGTCTGCTGGTGTCACATCAGCAAGGAGGAAGTAGAAAAACTCATAAGCACCAAATAGGGCTGGACGATCACACTCGTGAAGCCCACGCTTAGCAACAACATACCACCTCCTGCAAGGCTTCACTTCCTAAAGGTTCCACATACTTCCCAAGCAGCACCATGAATTAAGGATTGAAGATTCAAACGCATGAGTCTATGGGGGATATTTTACACTTAAACCACCCCAGAGGGGCCAATGCAAGATTCAAAATGACCAGTTTCTTTAATGTGGTGACTGTCTTTCAGAAAATACACTTTACCATCACCATTTCTAAAACAATTCATTTTTACAACCTTTTTTATATGCATCTTGTGCTACACACATGGAAGAATGTTAGCAAGGTCCATATTAAGAAGTGAGATTTCAAGATCACAGAGAGATCTCTTAACTTGACTAGATAATACCAAACTCTTTTTCAAAATGGAAATTTCAAATTCTACAAGAAGTCAGTAAAAGTTTCAACCAATTATCAGAATGGTCCAGTTTTTAATTCCATGCCTATCTATTGGATATGAAATAGTATGTATCTGAATATTTCCCTTATCATTCTGAATTCCTAAATGACATTTATATGCCTTTGTATGTATTTGTGATTCCTTGTTCTTTTTATTATTATTATTTGAGAGAGAAAGAGAGACAGAGAGGAAGAGGCAGAAAGAGAGAGAATGGGCACACCAGCTGCCTCTCAGCTGCTGTGAATGAACTCCAGACACATGTGCCCCCTTGTGGACAAGTGTGGCATTGCACTTTTGCATCTGGTTAAACATGGACCTGGAGATTTGAATGGGTGTACTTAGGCTTGGCAGGTGGGCGCCTTAACCACTAAGCCATCTCTCCAGCCCTCTTTGTTCTTCTTAATCAGGAAAAATCTTGTTTACTTTTGTACATATGCCTACCAAAATGATGGACATTTGCTTATAGGAATTAACTGGTTTTCAAGCATGTAGATAATAATCTATCAGATACACTGAAGATATCCTTTCACAGTCTATGGGATTTTGTGTGTGTGGTGTGTAGTGTGTGTGGTGTATGCACGTGTCTAAGCTGTGCCCTATGTTTTTGCCTGCAAAGAGGTATGCTCTGACACATTGGCCATCAGAAAGCTGGGTGTCCTGTTCCTTCACTTTTCCACCCATTCTTATCTGAGCTGGAATCTCTTACTAATTCCAGAGCTTGCAGGATTTGTTTTTTGGTTTTATGAGCTCTAGTGATTCTTAGGAGTATGCTCTTCTGTGGGACTGGGGTTACTGACACACAAGGCCACACCCAGCTGTTATGTGTGTCTTGGGGCTTAAACTCAGTCTCTCAGGCCTTCATCTTGCCCAAGAAGTACTTTAACCATTGAGCCATCTCTCCAGCCCATACGAGTTGTGTTTGAGTCAAGTTTGAGACTCGGTCTTCCAAGTAGCTGAAATTGCAGACATATGAATAGCTGGCATTACAGGCTTATTTAACTTATTTTAATTTTACTAATTATAGCAATCAGCCTCACATTGCTAGGATGAACTTCCAGACCAAACACGGTTTGTGGGAGGAAGAAGGGATTCATTTAAAGTTTACAGATCCAGGGAAAGTTCCATACTGGCAAAAGCAGCTGCCCCCCGCCCCCCTTCACAGGTCCAGGCAGAGAGAGAGAGAAGCTGCCACCAGCACCATCAGCAAACAAGCACACTTCAGGAACCCAACAAGAATCAAGCACTTTGCATATCTTAGACTAGAATTCAGATCTGCCCCCAGTGACACCTTCTCCAGCTAGGTAGCTGGAAGTCCAAGAAGCTTTAATAAAACTCCTGAATCTGTTAGAGGACATGTAATTAAAACTACCGCACTAACCAAAAGAATGGTTTTGTAATTACAAAATAATTTGAAATTGGGAAATGTTTTTCATAGTCAACAATATACAATTCAATCCAAAGTAGTTAAAGAGCTAAATATAACTTTATTCTTATATATTTATTTTATAAGATTAATGTTCACAACTGTATTTCTGCCATTACTTATGGTAAAAAAGAAATTTCTATTCATTTTTGCCAGTAATCCAAACAGTTAATTAAAAGTTATTTTCTCATGTGGACAAAATTGTTTTAATTGTTATATTAATGTCCAGCAATTGACCACAGTTTATTTTCTGATAGTACTAAAATTCTTTTTGCTCACTTGACATAGCAAAACTCTTTCCTCTGCTCATGCTTTAAAAATATTGGTTCCAATGTTTAATTCTTCAAGGAACAAACAGTGGCTATGTTGAAAATCTTCCACATTCAGCATTCAAGAAAATCTAATTTTCTTTTGCCCAGTGTTGAATATTCAATATATTTTAACATGCACTCTTTTATGCAGTTTTTTTTGTAGGCTGTTGTATTTATAGCTTAAAAACAAACAAGAGATTTTTTTTTTTTTTGCATGAGGAAAAATACTGAGAAGTATCCCATTTGTTTCATGGCTACATAACAACATTACTTTGAAGCTGATTTGCATGCCATTTGTCAGCACCAAGGATCAATTCCACATAGAACAGTTAGAAGTAAATTGAGGCACCAGTGGTAGTTCATAAAGAAGAAAAGAAAATGCAGCTTTGTACATTAATCGCTTGAGCAAATTTTTGCTGTGAGAGCTAACAATCATGTATATCTGAATCCTATACAGGACACTGTCCATTGCGGCTAGACTCAACATTGTTCCAAATAGTAAATGATAGCCTTTGCTATCATTAAGATCAATAACATTTGGGGCTGGGAAGATGGCTCAGCAGTTAAACGTGCTTGCTTACAAAGTCTGATGGTCTGGGTTCCATTCCTTGGTACCCACATAAAGCTAGATACACAAAACAATACATGTATCTGGAGTTCATTTGCACTGGCAAGAGGCCTTGGTGCACCTATTCTCTCACATTCTCATTCTCTCTTCTCTCTCTCTCCTTGCAAATAATAAATAAAACACCAACAAAGATTTATAACATTTAAAGACAAATTCTCTTAGTATTAAAAGCAAGGTTCACATACCATACAACTAAATCCACAGTTTTGAACTTCCTGACACATACATACTTCAGTGTAGCAAAACCTTTTTTTCTTTATTCTGGCCCGGGGGGGGGGGGCTTTATTTTAGAAAACTAAAATAAATAAAATTAAAATAACTACACAAAACATTTACATAAATGTTTATAGCAATTTCTTTGTATTACTCCCAAAATTCAAACAACACATATGGCATTGAGTGGATTCAGAGTAAACCAAGCTTGGTACATTCATACTGTAGAATATTGCTCACCAATCAAAAGGATGAAGTCTTCACAGACAGAAAATTCTGGCTTTCCAGAGAGGTATTCAGTAAAAAAAAAAAAGTATTACATACTATATGGTGAGAGATTAGCAGTTGCTAATTAATAAGGAAAAGGTGGTAGCAGGAAGAAGTGAGATGAAAGCGTATCTGTGTGGTGATAGGAATGTGCTGTGTCTTGACTACACCAATGCCAATGATCTGGGAGTCATACTACATACAGCTGTGCATCTTGGTTTTGAAATATTTACCATTGAGAGAAAAAGGTTAGCAAGTACATGGATCTTTCTGTATTATTTCTTATAACTATAGGTAGATCCGTAATTATCTCAAAATAAAGTTTATTTTTCAAATATGAATTCCTTGCTCCCCAGATCCCTTTCTAAAATCCAAAGCTCCCGTTAACAGCACCCCAGACTTTTTATTACCTTGGCATCTCAGTGAATCCAGGTCTGTCCTGTATCTCAGAAGGGAGGCCTATCTTGTCTGTAGGGAGATTTTCAAGTACTGCATGGGCTTTTAACCCCATGGACATTTACTGATTATACTCTTTCTTGCCTGTTTGATTCTTTTTTTCTTAAAAAATTTACTTTGAAAACAATAAACAATGTCACTAGTTGAGTAGGGATCCCTCTCTGCATTGGTTTTCATCAGATTTGAATTGCTTTTCAGTGGGTAAATAACTGAGTTTTGTGATCCATACTTTTTGAATGACTTTGCTATGTCCTCTGAGAGATTATGTTTCTTCATAGATTTCTTTTTTTAAAAAGGTTTTATATTTTATTCATGTATTTGAGAGAGAGGGAGAATAAGGGTGCACCACAGCCTCCAACCACTGCAAACGAACTCCAGACATTTGCACCACCTTGTGCATCTGGCTATATGTGGATACTGGGGAATCAAATCTGGGTCCTTTGGCTTTTCAGGCAAGCACATTAACCACTAAGCATTTTCTCCAGCCCTTTTCATAGATTTCTACTTGACTTCATTATAGAGTTACACTAAGAAGTATCAGTTGTGTTTCGGAAACAGCATGGGAGTTCATCCCCCTTCTGCTGTCTCGAGACATTGTGCATTGGAAACAGTGTGGATAGCACTTGGGGTAGAACTTGGTCTTCACCTGTTACTGACCAGTCATTTCTCTGCACCTACTTTTCCTTTTCCATATGGAAGTGAGAAGTTCTGATCATATCGTCTCCATAATACCCATCAAATTCTAAGTGTTTATGACTATGATACTAGAGAATTTATCACCGGCCCTACAGGATTGAGGAATATGAAAACAAGAATTTTCAAAGAAAACGTATCCACCTTCTAGTCTATATGCATTCTTTATGTTTTAACTTCTCCATTGGACAATGGATGTTGAACATGAAATTGACTCTCTTGCCAAGCTGAGAACAAAAGTGAAGCTCTGGGTGGGGACATCATCAAGACCATGTGGGGATGACAGCCAAGCTGTCTGAGCTTCTGTCTGATAAAAGCCACCTGCCACATCTTGTGCTCATCCCTCCATGTCCCCTAGGACTGAGCAGAGCATAGTTTAATTACAGCAATAAGAAGAGCGAGCATAGCATAATGACAAGCCGTGGTTGTCATCCCAGAAAATCTGTGCTGCGCTCTCTTTATTGAATACGTCAAGATGGAGCATGAGTGGAAAGGGTTTACAATTTAGCAACATTTTATGGCATGTCCATTCTTAAAATGCACTCTCTTAAGAAAATAGTGCAATTTGCTGGGCGTGGTGGCACAACTCAAGAGGTAGAGGTAAGAGGATCACCATGAGTTCGAGACCACCCTGAGACTACAGAGTGAATTCCAGCTCAACCTGAGCTAGATTGAGACCCTACATCAAAAAAAAAAAAAAAAAAAAAAAAAAGAGGAAAAACAAGAAAGAAAAGAAAAGAAAATAGTGCGATCAAATTAACTTTGAGATATTTTCCAATCACTTGAATGCAACTCAAAAAGCTTATGATAATTTTTCAGAGGAGTCAATGGAGACATACAAACATAGATTACTTGCTCTAGGCTCAGCACTATTGCACAGGTGGGTATATCTTGCCAGGCTGGTTGATTTTGTAACTTGCAGGATCCCCTGCTTGTTCACGCTGTTTGTGACTCTTATCCCCCAGCAGCTCACCCAGCAATTTCCAGCACTAGGAGAGCTGGCCAGCAGGGAGCTGGCTTCCATCTCTGTTCCAGCATGATCTCTAATGTCCTGCCACTGCAGCCTGTGGTATTTTCAGCAATAGATCAATAGACCATTTAGATCTGATGGAAGCAAAGTGCTTTGGCAGTGGTCTGTGTTGTTTTGGGGGCACCGTGAGTCTCCCTGACCCACAGTTCACTGGGGGGGGGGGGATAACCTAATTCTGGTGCTGGGATTTACCAGTTATAGCCTATGGTTTTAGGGCAAAGTTTTCTCCATCCCTGCAGGGTGCTTCTGCCCAAACTAACCCCTCCTACCTCCCATTTAGAAAATAATACCTTTTAATTAACTAACGAAGAGGAAGGTGTCTATGGTGCTGATTCGTTAGTATGTGTACCTTCCCCACCTCTCCCTCCTTTACTCCAGACCCCTAGACCCTCCCACCCTCTCCCACTCTCTGTACTCTATCCCTCCACTTGCATGGATGCCCTCCTCTCATGCCTCCCCGCTTCTCCTCTGTGCAAGCTTGTTCTAGCTTCCTTACAGTACTCCTGCTGTTTATCAGAACTTATAGACAAATTAAAGTAGTCCATGCTAGGAGCTGCATAGAGAGAGAACATGTGGCATTTGTCTTTCTGAGCCTGTGTAACCTCATGGAGTATGATATTTTTCCAGGCCCATCAATTTTCCTGCAAATTTCATGATTTGATTTTATTTTTCCTTTCCACTGAGTAGAATTCCGCATTCTCACTAGCAATTCATCTGTTGATTGACATCTGGGCTGATTCCATGTCCTTGCTCTTGTGAATAAAGCAGCAACAACCATGGTTAAGCAAGTATCTCTGTAGTAGAGTCTTCAGAAGTGGTAGAGCTGAGTCAAATGGCAGATCAACTGTTAGATTAAAAATGTAGGAAAATTAAAAAATTTTTTCTATTTTTATTTTTTATTTGAGAGAGAGAGGAATAATGAAAGAAACAGAGAGAGAGAGAGAGAGAGAGAGAGAGAGAGAGAGAGAATGAGAATGGACATGCCAGGACCTCCAGCCACTGCAGATGAACCTCAGATGCCTGCGCCAACCTTGTGCACCTGACTTATATGGGTCCTAGGGAATTGAACCTGGGTCCTTTGGCTTTGCAGGCAAGTGCCTTACTTGCTAAGCCTCTCCAGCCCTAAAAATGCAGAAAAATATTAAAGACACCTTTTACCTATGAAATTGTAGGAAGCATTGTATTTTAGAATAATAATTTTGGGGGAATTTTTAATTAGTTATGTATATAGTATATATTCAGCCATGATGGTACCATTGTTAGCCTTCTCCCTGTCCTCTCCCATGGGTAATGTGGGTCTTGCCTTATGTGGGACAGGCAATGACTGTGCATAATGACCCAACTCATGACTCTAACAATCTTTCTGCCCCCTCTTTCATGAATTTCTCTGAGCCATGTTGGGTTCATTTTAGGTCTATTTCAGTGGTGAGGTTTTGTGAGTCTCTGTGTCTCTGGATATCTGATTTGGTAGGGGTTGAGTGTTCTTTGTGTCTATCTCCTTCACCTTTGTGCTGGTACCAGGTTCACTGAGAAAGCAGCACTCTTGCTCATTTCCCCTATGACTCTATGGCTTCAGCTGGTGCCCTGGTGAGGTGTGATGGGCTGATTCTCTCCTCAGGTTCTGTGTCCATCTGAAAAAGAGAAGCAGATTCTCCAGCAGAGAGTGAGGTCAGTGCAAGATACATGGATAACCATCATTATTTTAGAGAGAATTTAATAGGTGTAGGCCTTCTTGTATCCCATATTGGTGGGACCTTGATATTGGAGAGCGGGCTCATTTTTGGATATGGTTCTGACTTGTTTCCCAGTTCCAGGTATGGGTTCCATTTCACTGAGCAGATCCCTTAGCCCAATCTAGAGCAGTTGGTAACCCACCATGGCTGTGTGCCACTACTGCACTTGTGTGAGTATCACGTCAGGTTGTTTGCTGCTGAGTAGCTTAGACCAAGAGTTGCTTAGACAGATGTTGGTCATTTTCCCCCAGTCACTCATGTAGCACCTTCTGGCACTAGACAAGCTAACTGTCTGGGGACTGACTCTCTTCCAGATTCCAGCCAGGTCTCTCCATGTTCCATCCAAACAGTATATGGTGTCTTCAGCTATAGAGTCTTACGATTAACCTTTGGTGGGTCACCAAGTACTCTGACAGAAATCTGTCTTCTTTTGGGAAACCTTGTATGTCTCATTGATCAACAGCTCATTGTGTATGGTAACCACATGCTGGTACTGGGAGTTACAGGTCAGTGCCACAGGAAGAGAAGGAAGAAAAAAATGTAGGTATTATGAAAAAGGAAGAGAGAAGAGAGAGAAGAGGGAGTGATAGAGAAACAGGAGAAGATTGAGGTTAGTCTTCATCATACCCTGTTCAGGCCCCTGTGATTCAGGTGTTCTCTCTAAGCATCTGATGCAGATTTGACCTTTTAGTATGTCTTTCAGGATGTTATGGTACCATATCCATTTGGGTCCAGTTTTTTGTCCCCCCACCACCATCCTTGCCCTGCCCTCCTGCCCCACCATCCCTATTGCCCAGTCCTCAAAATGTTTATTAGGTGTGTCAGCATCTCAGGCAAATACAAATTAGGAGCCATAGGTGAGTGAGACCATGTGACACTTATTTTTCTGTGATTGGGTGAGTTCTGTGAGAATGATCTCTTCCAAGTTTGACCATTTTTCTTCACCTTGCTTTGTGTCATTTTTCCTTGCTGCTGTCTAGAATTCTATTGTGTAGATATAACACATCTTCATTATCCATTCATCTAATGATGGACATCTGGGTTGATTCCAGTTCTTAGCTATTATGAATTGCAGCTAGCTATAAACATGGTTGAGCAAATATCTCTGAACTGAGACTTGGAGCTTTTAGGGTAAATGCCCAGTAAGGGGATACCTGGATCTGTTAGTACCTCTATAGTCATCCTTTTTAGGAGTCTCCATATTGCTTTCCATAGTGGTTGTACCAGCTTACATCCCCACCAACAGTGAAGGAGGGTTCCATAGTTCTCCACACCCTCGCCAGCATTTGTCATTGGGATAAGGTGGATGTTACTAATATACCAACTTGATTTGTAATCAGTTTTTCATACATGTAACAAACTATATTTCATTCAACTAGTGGTATCTAGGTGGACATCAGAGAAAATATAAATCAATGTATTCTATTTAAATAGCAACACCATTTGACTGTATCTCACTCCTACTTTTCATTTATGTCTAAGACAATGCTAGATCTCAGTGGTGCTTTATTTTGTTTTGGTCCTAAGCTTAACCTTGTATGAGGTCTAACTAACTGCGTTAGCAGAAAGCCAAAGACATCCAGGAAGAAAGAGTGCATACACAATGATCACTTTTCTGTGCTGAAGTATTTAACCAGAATCTGTTTTTCTTCCCAATTGAACATATGACACAAGAGCCTAGACAGAGAGAGAGTGAGAGTGAGAGAGAAAGAGCGTTCTTTTTCTTACTATGGCTTCAGGCAAGGACTGAATAACCTCTTTACACACAATAAGTACATATATTTCCTAAGGATAGTGGATGGATATACGGATAAATTCAGTCATTCAACTGAAGACGACTCTCGACTCTGACCCTAGTATCCAAGGGTGGATGCCTGGACCACAGAGCAGTAAATAAGAACTTGTAGTAGTGCTTTGGGTCCCTCACTAACCTTTTAAGCATTTAGCTAAACATCACTTTCAATGTATTTCAGCAACCACTAACTCCTCACAATTCATTGAGAACCACATGTTTGGTTTGCTATCAGGTTCTGTACCTTTGTAAAACACCCTTACACAGATCATCCATGATAACTAGAGCAATATCCCATATTCCAGAGTATCCCACCCTCCCCAGATCGTCCTACCCATTCAGAACTGGGAACGAGAAGAGGAGCCCCTCAAAGAGGAGGAAGTTGGACCATTGGTGGAACACATTTACGAGGTAAACGTGACTTTTTGAAAGTTCCCAATCCAAGCTTTGAGCTTTACATACTGCCTAAATTTCTACTATTATGCTGCCTTATCTCAGTGGGGGAGTGAAGGGTGTCCTGCTATGTCCTCATAGCCATGGCCACTTGGTCTGCATTGGTGAGAGCCACTGCATGGTAAGACACATTTTTTCATTGTTTCCTCATATATTGTCTTATTGTTCTCTTTTGAATATTTGGGCACCCTATGCATAAAGACAACTATCTCCTTCAATTTCTTTCATTCTTCCTACATTTTCAGATATCTTTAAAACCTACCCATATCTAAGCCAAAGGTCACCAACTGTAAGCTGCCAAGAGAATATTTTATACATTATTCACTATTGTGCTGAAAAATACACATGGACTTTGGGATGTGCACATGATAGATAAAAGTAATTCTATTTCTTATTTATATAATATATGTAATATATTATATAATTATTTCTTATTTATATAATATAAATCATTCTAAGATTTGAAATTCTCCATTAACTAGGAAGCTATGGTCAGATGCAAACAGCACTCCATGAAAGAAGTCAATTTTCTTTTCCTACATGTTAAATTGTGAGCAGGGAAACTGTTTATTAACACATTACATAAAATATTTGGGTATTTTATAGTCAAAAACAGTGTATAACCAAAGATTAATTCAATGGTTATTCAGGATTTGCTATATATAATGGTTTCTGCAGGGCACAGCTATTTATCTTCAGGTGACCCAGAATGGAATTTTGATAAAGTGAAGTTCCAAGGCTTTTTCTCATAGAGATTCCTTCTCTATAAATGCCTTTTGTTCCTTTCATGTTTAACTAATGCCATTGAACTAACGATTCTGTACATGACTTTCATCACAAACTACAGGGGCTGTGAATAATGTTCTCTCAGGGCAACAACAAAGCCATTCCTAAAATATGTGAGGAAAAAGCCTTCACTCTGGAGTGGCATTATTAGCATGGAAACCTCTGTCACCTGCCCAGATTCAGATCTCGGACCAGAGCTTAAGCTCTCCTGATAACAAAAGGACAGTCACTGCCCAATGCTGCTCACATCAAGAACCTCAATGGAAAAAATAACAAGCTGGAAAATGATTCACTAAATTTGTATGCACTGACCGGTTAGTTTACTCCTAAGAATGGAAAATTTTAAATTTTGAAAAAAAAAAAGATTGAAGTTAGTCTTCATCATACCCTCTCCAGGCCCCTGTGATTGAGGCTTCTCCAAGCACTTGATGCAGGTTCAACCTTTTAGTATGTCTTTCCGGAAAAACACAAAAAGGACACAGTCATTTTTATTGATGCTCTCCTAGTCTTCGCATAAACAAGCAATAGAAGTTTAAGGCAATCACCAGTAGTGCTGAAGTAGTCGCCAGAGATTTTTCACATATTTCTGTCATGGCTCACAATCGACTATATCAAAGGATGCCACCTTCCTTTGAGAATGTGAATTAACTAGGTAATATAATAAGCAAAAAACAAACCACATTGATTTATAACGTGCTGATAATCGTTAGAAGTCGGTGAGGAGGATAAGACCACCCCTGCTAACTCTAAGGTGAATGCTTGAGCCTATCATAATTTAAAACATGCTTAATGTTTGCGGCAAGCCTTCTTTGCCCTTTGAGTATGAGTTCATGTCCATCTCCTGATGAGATGTGACCTTTCTTTCCATGGTATGTGCTGATTAAAACAGAAAGATCTCAGCTTTGAAACAAACACATACGTGAAGTGAACTGTAGTAAATACAGATCAACTTTGGCATTTGATGGATGGCCATTTCCCCACAGGGTACAAGAGCACAGAGCATATGGTTGCAATTGACAAGTCAGTAGTCAGGCAAGAGGAGGCAAATCTCAACAGAAAGAACCACTGAGTTTTGAAAACACATAATTGAAATTGCATTTCTGGTGCTATCAGTAAAGTAGCATAAACTCAAGATAAACACCACCATGATCAGACATGGTGGACACAGGTTGGTTCCTATTCTGAAAACAACAGAATATGCTGCAAACCCCACATTCTTGTAGTACTCACATGATACCACAAGAAGAAAATTCCACCCCTGACCTCATCAGACAGATCATAGTCAAAACATAGGTACATTAAAAATAATTATAAAGCTGGGGCTGAAGAGATGGCTTAGCAGCTAAGGCGCCTGCCTACTAAGCCTAAGAACACTGGTTTCAATGTCCAGCGGTTCCAATCTCCAGGTCACACGTTTAGCCAGATGCAAAATGACGCAATGCCGCACTTGCCCACAAGGGGGCGCACGCATCTGGATTTCATTCACAGCAGCTGAGAGACTGCTGGCGTGCCCATCTCTGTCTTTCTCTCCCTCTGTCTATCTCTCTCTGTCTCTCTCTCCAAAAATAAATAAAAAATAATTTAAAAAATTTTTTTAATATTTATAAAGCTGAGAGAGGTGGCACACACCTTTAATCCCAGCACTCGGCAGGCAGAGGTAGGAGGATTGCCATGAGTTCGAGGCTACCCTGAGTTCTTCCAGATCAGCCTGGGCTAGAGTAAGACCCTACCTCGAAAAACCAAAAAAAAAAAAAAAAAAATTTTACAAAATTACCTTCAGGCTACGTGTATAAAGTCTGTATGAGATATCAGTGAATTTTGAGTTTAGACTATGGTCCCATCTCCAAGATTTTGCATGATGTATATGCCATGTAACAAAGGCCAAGAAGCACTTGTAGCCCCAGTCATTTCTGATGAGGTATGCTCAGTGTGCATGTTCCTCAGCCAGGAGACCCAGGCTGACAGCTTCAGAGCGAGGCTTCCCTACTCACCTGCACATCCATCGTGCTCACAGGGCTCCTCTGCCCCATATGGACTCTTTATTTTCTTATTTCCCACTGCCATAGTTCCACCCAATAATCCATGCTTTCAAAACGAGGTGAGTGTTTAAGGAGTTGCCCTGGGCCGTTCTCTAACGTGTCACTTGCTTGCAGCTGCACAATATTGGGCCCAGTACCATCAGCGACACCGTTCTGGAAGTGGGCTGGCCATTCTCTGCACGGGATGAGTTTCTCCTCTATATTTTTCATATTCAAGCTCTGGGACCTCTACAATGTCAAACAAATCCTGATATCAACCCACAAGACATAAAGGTAGGAGAGCGGTCTGCCTAGCAGCTTTCTTTCTTTTTATTTATTTATTCATTCATTCATTCATTCATTCACTTATTTATTTTTGTAAGCAGAATCTTTAATGGTGCCTTGTTGAAACACAAAAGATGAGGTAATTATGTTGTTCCAATGATAATCGATCTTTCAATTTTAAATTGACTAACTTAATATGAAGTCTAACTCCCAGAAAACTTAAATTTCTCAGTTTTATTGTCATAGTGATCTGTCACTTAACTCTCCCTCTTTCAATATGCCCCTGTTATATATTGTTTGATTAGCAGCACAGCCAAACCAAAAGCATAAACATATATTTCATATGTTAGAGAATTAGCATATAATGCTATTTTTAAAGTTTTTTTGGTGTCTTGCCCAAAGACATGGGGATTTTTGCCAAAATGAACTCTGCCAGCTGTTGTCAATAACAAGTGGTAAAATGTGAGAATTTGCCAAAGGCCATCCCAGTGCCCTGAGAGCCCCCAGACTGGAATGTCTTTGGCAGAACTGTCATGACAGCTGACAGAGAAGCTCAAAGTGGTACCGCTTAGACTTTTAAATACACCTGAGATCCGCCAGGACGTCATTGGGAGGCTGAGGGTCTCAATCAATGCTGGAGAAGAGTAACAGGAGCCTGCATGGTAAAGAACGTATGGGGGAACAAGCCTCTTCTTCGTGGGGTAACTGTGGGGGCCTGGGTTCCATTAGAATATAGGGTCAAGATAGGGGTCTTGAGGTCTATTATTATGTGAGGTCTGGGTGGAACCTGCCGGGCCTGAACAGCACCTGGAGTTCTATTAGAAGGTAGGAACTGGGCCAGGACTGGGGGTTCATTAGAATGTAGGGTCTGGTTTGTGTTTTTTTTTTTTCTTAGAATGCAGATTCTGCTCTCAATTCCTGTCCAGCTGGTGTGCTGGCCACAAGTTCATTACCAAGTAGCTCAAGTGTCCCAAAGGCTGATCCCATCCAGATTAAGATCCAAATTTGGCTTAGGTTCCTTGTGGGAAGGAAAGAAATGAATTAACATAAGCCCTTGAAAATGTCACATTTGCATGAGAACAAAAACAAATCTTTTTCAATCAGATGTTGTCCTCAGAAGACAACTTCATTTAAGGACATTCTCCTAGTGGCCATAAGGACACAGTGTCTCTGGTGTAAGGACAGACTTCCTGAAGTCTGACTAGGCCATCCAGGGCCCCAGCTGCAGACACTGGGTCACTGCCCACTGTGAAAGGGTTTCTTTTTCAAGCCCCACAACTCTGGATGCTGAAGAAGCCCACATGGTAAAGACCATTTTGGGTGACAAGCCTTCTTTATGGGGAAATAAAAAAGCAAGGCCACCTGTGTGACATACAATTACTTTTCCTGTTTCCTCTTTCTGTGCCCTTCATGGAGATAATTTTGTCTTTAAGGGTAATAGCTTATTATAAAATGACGTCTCTAAGTGTTAATGTATAATACTGAAGTAATTCAACTCTCCATTCCCTGCTTTGTATTTAATGTGCACTGTAACTCACTCATAGATTCTGGAAGCACATGATCAAGTAGAAGCCGCTAACTCTGGTTGAGTGCAATGTTTAGCTTATATTTGACACTGTTTACGTATGTTCGTATATATGATATAACTTGTTTAATGTGCACCATGTTGGTTGTGTGTTCTTTTTTTTTTTTTTGTGGCCACTTAACAATCATTTACAGTGATTGGGACGTGATATTAACAGACAGCCCGCCATAAATGCTGACAAGTCCATCAGACTGAGCAGTAGTCTGTTCCTCTGTTACCCACATCTTCTTTTAAGTACTGATAGACTTGCATTCAAAATCTGCCCAAAGCTCGGCATTTCTTAAAATCCAATTTAATTATGTCCTTTTTATAAACCTTCAACCTCATGTGTTCTGAATGCTTGGTCCCCAGCTGGTGGCGGTTCGGGAGGCGGAGCCTTGCTGGAGGAGGTGTGCTGTTGGGGGCAGGCCTGGTGGTGTTATAGCCAGCTCCCCCTTTCCAGGGGTTGGCTTACTCTCCTGCTGCTATTTGCCACGTGCTTTAGTGTTTTGTAATGAGAGCAATGAGAAGAGAACTACAGCATTTGTTAAAGACAAGAATGAAAATTCAATATTTAGTCTTACTAAACCATGGTACAATTCCTTACTATTTGTGCTGTGGATTGGATATGGTAAGTCTCCTCCAAAACTCATATTGAGATTTTGTCCCCAGTGTAAGAAAAGTGTTGAAGTTTAGTGGGGCCTTTAAGAGGTGTTTGCGTCACGGGGTTCAGCCCTTATGAATGGGTTAATGCCAATCTTGCAAGAGAGCAAGCTCTTGGAGGAGTCAGGGTTTGTGGGCATAGTTGCTGAACAAATGAGTTGGCCTCCTAGTCTCTCTTCCCATGTGATCCCTTTCATTATTCTGCCATGAAGCACCAGGGGCCAGGAACATGCCTGCTCCATGTTTTTGGACTCCCCAGCCTGTAGAATCATGAACTAAAAGTAAATGCTCCTTTACAAATGACCCAGGCTCATAGATTCTGCTCTAGCAACAGGAGACCACTTCTCTGAAGTTTCTCAGTAAGGAAAGTGCTCAGTAGTAAGTGCTCATGAAGCATCTGTCTGTGTGCAGTCCACCCTTCTAATTATGTTCCGTATCCCACTGGGCCAGCCCTCAAAATATCCCAGGCCAACCACAGGCTTGCTACAGAGGACTCTACCCCAAATTTCTTTTTCTTTTTAAATCATTTTTATTCATTTATTTGAGAGTGACAGACAGAGAGAAAGAAGCAGATAAGTAGAGAATGGGTGCACCAGGGCCCCCAGCCACTGCAAATGAACTCCAGACGCATGCACCATCTTGTGCATCTGGCTTACATGGGTACTGGGGAATTGAGCCTTGAACCGGGGTCCTTAGGCTTCACAGGCAAGTGCTTAACTGCTAAGCCATCTCTCCAGTCCCCCAAATTTCTAAAATTGAGGGA
Organism: Orientallactaga sibirica; assembly: GCA_036365145.1. Taxonomy (NCBI): domain Eukaryota; kingdom Metazoa; phylum Chordata; class Mammalia; order Rodentia; family Dipodidae; genus Orientallactaga; species Orientallactaga sibirica. Next base: position 1,848,309 of record JAEOAD010002853.1, read on the forward strand.
CTTGCACTCCACTACATTTTCCTCTGCCGCCACGCATGTGATTTACATTCAACCAAATCCCCGTGTTGTGCTCAGATCCACCTTTTAGCTAACTCCTTCTCCCTATGCATTCTTGGTTTTCTTCACTTAACATTGAAAGGAGCTCTCCTTCCCCAGATTTGTTTGGTTTTAGTTTAGTTTGGAAGGTTTGGTTTGGTTTTGTTTCCAAGACAAGGTCTCACTATGTAGCCAGGGTTAACCTCTAACTCCATCCTCCTGCCTCAGCCTCCACAAGGATAAGGTTATAGGCTTATTGGCTGCCTCACAATTACTTAAGGAAGCTTACGTTTATGGAAAAGAAATGACCCAGATTTCCTTAGAAGCATTTTCTAGTGGCTACCTACTACAAGAAGCAAGAGCACCCAATTTATATACAGCTCTTGAAAGGTTCCAGGGATCCCTCCAAGTTCTATAGACCTTCTACACACTTTCTCACTGCCTTCTACCTAACCCTGTTATAACAACATTCGAGATAAAGTACAAAGCACAGTACTTTTTCTTACTATTTAAAATCATGCATATGGTCACTGTCCTGGATATTTATTATGATTGTTATTATTGTTATTTTAAATACACAGTTTTATGGCATCAAAACCATAATGAGGCTTAAGTAGATTTTTTTTTTTTTTTTTGGAGCGGAGGACTGGCTTGAAAACTGAGCTACCATTTAAAACATCATTTCTAAAAAGAAATACATTCTGAATGCCAAACATCTCCCAAACCCTCTGAAATCCGACCCATCTACAAACTGAAGATGTGTTCCAAATTCAACATGAGACTCAAAGTCTTCTCGCATAAGCCTCGACATCCCTACGTGTGACCCGAACAGGGTTCAGTTTTCATAACAGTAGCTGATACTATTTGGCGGTTCCACTAAGTTACTGCAATGTCTCCCAAGGTTGAGGAAGGGACATGGGCTGCCTGTGAACGCCTCTAGCTCTACCTTGCTAACCTGTAGCTGCTTTTGGAAACAGCGGGCAATGTTCTGACCCACATTCACTTCACCTGTTGCTCAGAAGTAGAGCAGCCGCCAACGTGGGATGGGACAAGGGTCACCTTACATACCACTAGAAGACAGCGCACTTTTTGTTTTTAATGTAGATGCCCATGTCATATTGGGCTGTGTGAAGAATATCTCCACTTGGTTTGCCAGCACCATCAAATATCAGCGTCCAAGAGGAAGCAGAAATGCATGGCAGTGGATTAGGAAGGGAGAGCTCCCCAGCATGTTGGTTTGAATGTGAAACATCCCTTGGATGCTTGCTTGTGCCTTTAAGCATTTGGTTCCCAGCGGGTGTTACTCTTTGGGAAGGCGGCGAAACCTTTAGAAGGTGAACCTCGAGAGAGAAGGTGTGGCCCTGTGGGAGGTCCTGCAGCTTTTCTAGCCTGGCCCCACTGCTTCTCTTCTCTAACTGTGGATGCTTCTGCTGCCATGCCTGCTCCCTGAATCTGTGGGCTTAAATAAACTCTTCTTGCCAAAAGCTGTGTCTTCTCAGGTATTCGGTCACAGAAATGACTGAAGTAATTAATGCACACAACCTCTCATTTTCCCACTTAAGGAAACCAGGGCTCAGCCAAGGTCATCACCGGGATATGGATGACCTTTGGGCTCAGTCCCTCCTACGCACATGTTGGTCTCTCAGTGAGAAGGTTGGTGCCTTTGGGATTCTGTTGTGCTGTGATGGTTTCTACCCCTCATGGTTGGTAACCTGCCACCTGTAATCTCAGGAGCATAAGCAGATGCTCATGAAGATTCTGTCTCTAGACTTTATGGTCTGAGTCCAAGGAAGAACATTTTAACATAGCAGTTTCTTCCCATCCTACCATCTAAAATATTTTGAAACATTCAACTGTCTACAACATTCAGACCAATCCATTAAATCTAATTTGTTCCAGATCTTTCTTGGAATAAAATTTTAAGAGTTAAGTGTTTCCCAGCGATACTAAAGAAGCTAACATAATTATTTCAAACTATCAATTTTGTTATTGTGGTGAACTTTATTCTAGGCTTAGGTATCTTTTAAACAAGTTATGATCTTTAGATAAGATGAGGTTAAACAAGTAAACCCAACTATGAAACCAAAAGTTTCACAAAGAGGAAAGAATTTTATTTTATTTTTTTCAATTGGAAATATTTTGTAATAAGCATCCCAGTGTGAAATGCTCAAGACAAGTGCTAAGCAATGCGAGATGATGCGACGGATAGAAAAACAAAGAAGGAATGTGAGATGATGTTTTGGAGAGAAAAACAGATGTTCAGATGTAACCTGCATTAGGGTTACAGAAGGCATCCTGGAGATGACTGCTAGAAAGAAGAACCCTACAGGAAAAATGGCCTGGTAGAGACGAGACCAGGAAGAGCCAAGCAGGAGAGAAGGCCCACATCCAAGCCCTATTGTTGGTGGCATGGAAACAGGTCGCCATTGAGTCTCCAGCCTCTTCAGCAAGACCAATCCCACAGGAAGAGGCCTAATTACATCCAGGCAGCACAAACATGAACGGCAGAAAGCCAGAACCAGTTCATTTGTTACGGGTTATAGTCCTGCAAATTGTTTTCTAGAATCAAGTAGGTCCCGCAGATAGATAGTGGACTGGCAAATGTGCAGTTGGTCTTACCTTAAGAATACTTGCTCTTCGGGCTGGAGAGATGGCTTAGCGGCTAAGGCGCCTGCCTGCTAAGCCTAAGAACGCTGGTTCCAATGTCCAGCGGTTCCAATCTCCAGGTCCCACGTTGAGCCAGATGCAAAGTGAGGCAAGGGCGCAATGCCACACTTGCCCACAAGGGGGCGCACACATCTGGATTTCGTTCACAGCAGCTGAGACTGCTGGCGGGTCCATTTCTGTCTCCCTCTCCCTCTCTGTCTATCTCTCTCTGTCTCTCTCCAAAAATAAAATTAAAAAATAAAAAATTTTAAAATTTAAAAAAAAAAAAAGAATACTTGCTCTTCTGTGAACTGCCTGCCACTCAGAATGCTGGGAATTCTTACTTCCTAAGCAGCAATCACTCCTCCTTCTCTTCCTTCTCCTCTTCTCCCCCCTGCAAAATTAAGACAGAAGAAATAAGACCCTTTAATATATCTCTCCCACTACCTACTGATTTCTTTTAGAAACCTTTGGAATTATCTTTGAAGCGTTGGATACTTACAACCACAATTTACCTCAACAGTAAAACGTGATTTGTTGTCTGTGACTCAACCCTATCATGCTCAGGCTACTGCTGTCAGCTCTCCTTCTTGGAAAAAAAAAAATACTAGCTGTGCATGATTGCAGAACAGACCCAAGTCTAATTTTCTTTTCCTTTTCCTCCAACTGTGATGCATACTGTCCTTTCCATCCTGTTACACGGGCATAGTCTTCTGTGAATGCTCCCTCTAAAAGAACATCATTCATTCTTTATTCTCTTGGGGGAAATGTGTGTGTGTGCACACACATGTATCACAGTGTGCATGTGGAGGTCAGAGGACAACCTTCAATGTCAGTCTTTCCCTTTTACCTTTTACAAATTTTATTTGATTGACAGCTTCCATATAGACAATAAACCATGGTACTTCCCCCCCACACACACACACTTTGCCTTTGCAACTCCATGCTCCATCATATCCCCTCCCCCTCTCAATCAGTCTCTCTTTTATTGTGATGTCATCACCTTTTCCTCCTATTATGATGGTCTTGTGTGGATAGTGTCAGGCACTGTGAGGTCATGGATATCCGAGCCATTTTGTGTCTGGAAGAGTGTATTGTAAGCAGTCCTACCCTTCCTTCGTCTCTTACATTCTTTTTACCACCTCTTCCACAATGGACTCTAAGCCTTGAAAGATGTGATAGAGATATTTCAGTGCTGAGCACTCCTCTGTCACTTCATCTCCACACTGCAGTGCCTTCGGAGTCATCCCAAGGTCACTATCATCTGAAAAGAGAAGCTTCTCTAACCACGAGTAAGAGTAGCATTAATACATGGGCATGAACATTAGGAGAAGTGCTTACTGGGCAGTTTGGTGAGCATAGTATATACATGTAGCCATACACCAGCAGACATTACTCCCCTAGGGCTTATGACTACCCCATCATAGTTTTTCAGTATCAAGCAAGTATTCCCTTCCATGGAGCAAGCCTCTAGTCCAATTAGAAAGCTGTTGGTTTCTCTCATAACAGACATGCCACTGTTGCACCCATTGGCTCATTTAGCCTGGCTGCTAAATTTAAGGCTTGCAGTGTCCACTGTCGTTTATCTCCACTGGTGATTTCTCTCTCTGCAATGGAGCTGAATGCAGTGTAGCTTTTTCAAGATTTCTGTCAGTGGCGTACAAAGAGGAGGTTTTAAGCTCAGCTTCAGCAGGATTTTTTTAGTGACCATGCAGCACAATTATGTGGAGTCTTCAGCAATAGGGCCTTACCATCTATTCCTGGTGGGAAGCCAAGAGCCTTGGCAATGGCCTGTAATGTTTGGGGCATCAGGGACCTCCCTGGCCAACAACTCAATGGTATCCCATCCCTGGCACTGAAAATTTCTACTATTAATCTATGGATTTTGGGTGTGACATTGTCTAAAAAAGTAGGTTTCCATATGACTTACTTATATCCTCTTAGATTTTTATTGGCCCTCCCTCCACCTTTCCTTTACTCAATCTCATCCCCTGACCTCACTTAGACCTTTCCACCACAGAATCTGTTCTTCTACTTACATATATACAATACCATCCTATTAAGTTCCCCCTCCCTCCCTTTCTATTCCTTTTATATCCCTTTTCTAGCTTATTGGCCTTTGCTACTGAGTTTTATTCCAACTCACATAGAAGTCCAATCATTTGTAGCTATTATACATATGAGAGAGAACATGTGATGTTTGGGTTTCTGTGACTGAGTAATCCTTTCCAGATCCATCCATTTTCCTATTTCATAACTTCATTTTTCTTTACCATTTTTTTAGAACTCCATTGTGTACATGTGCCACATCTTCATTACCCACTCATCAGTTGAGGGACATCTAAGCTGGTTCCATTTCCTAGCTATTGTGAATAAAGCGGCAATAAATATGGTCGAGCAAGTATCTCTAAGATAGTGAGACAAGTCCTTAGGATATATGCCTAGAAGTGGCATAGCTGGGTCATATGGTAGATCTATATTTAGCTATCTCAGGAACCTCCACGCGGATTTCCACAATGGCTGGACCAGATTGCATTTCCACAAGCAGTATAGAAGGGTTCCTCTTTTAATGCATCCTCGCCAGCATTTGTTTTCATGATGGTAGCCATTCTGACAGGAGTGAGATGGAATCTCAGCATAGTTTTAATCTGCATTTCCCTGAGGACTAGGGATATAGAATATGTTTTAGATGTTTATATGCCATCTGTATTTCTTCTTTTGAGAACTCTCTATTTAGTTCCATAGCCCATTTTAAGTGGCTTGTTTGATTTCTTATTACTTAGTTTTTTGAGTTCTTTTCATATCCTGGATGTATAGTTGGCAAAGATTTTCTCCCATTCTGTAGGTTGCCTCTTTGCTCTATTCACAGTGTCATTTGCTGTACAAAAGCTTTTGTAAATTCATAAGGTCCCAGTGGTTGATTGGTGGTTTTATTTCCTGAACAACTGGGGTTATATTCAGAAAGTCTTTGCCTACACCAATATGTTGAAGGGTATCACCTAATTTTCTTCTAGCAGTTTTAGAGTTTTGGGTCTGATATTAAGGTCTTTGATCCATTTGGACTTAATTCTTGTGCATGGAGAGATATAAGGATGTATTTTCATCCTTCTACAGATGTATCCAGTTTTCCAGCACCACTTGTTGAAGAGGCTGTCTTTTCTCCAATGAGTATTTTTGGTATTTTTGTCAAAGATCAAGTGGCTGTAGCTACCTGGACTTACATGTGGGTCCTCTATTCTGTTCCATTGATCTATGTGTCTGTTCTTGTGCCAGTACCATGCTGTTTTTGTTACTATGGCCCTGTAACATAGGTTAAAATCAGGTATGATAATACCACCAGCCTTATTTTTATTGCTCAATATTGTTTTAGATATTTGAGGTTTTTTGTGCTTCCAAATGAATTTTAGGATTTTTTTTTCTGTTTCTGTAAAGAAGGCCATTGGAATTTTGATGGGGGTTGCATTAAACATGTAGATTGTTTTTGATAAGATTGACATTTTTACAATATTGGTTCTTCTAACCCAAGAACATGGAATGTCTTTCCATTTCCTTATGTCTGCAATTTCTGCCTTAAGTGTTTTAAAGTTTTCATTGTACAGATCCTTCACTTCCTTGGTTAGATTTATTCCAAGGTACGTTAATTTTTTTGATTCAATTGTGAATGGGAGTGATTCTCTGATTTCATCCTCAGCATGTTTGCTGTTAGCATATAGGAAGGCCACTGATTTTTGTGTGATTATTTTGTATCCTGCTACATTTCTATAAGTGTTTATCAGTTCTAACAGTTTGCTGGTAGAGTCTTTAGGGTCCTTTATGTATAGAATAATATCATCTGCAAATAATGATAATTTGATCTCTTCCTTTCCAATTTGTATCCTTTTTATGTGTGTCTCTTGCCTTATTGCTATAGCCAAGACTTCCAGTACCATATTAAATACAAGTGGGGACAGTGGACACTTTTGTAGTGTTCCTGAATTTAGTTGAAAAGCTTCTAGTTTTTCTCCATTTAGTATTATGTTGGCTGTAGGTTTGTCACAAATACCCTTTATTAGGTTGAGATATGTTCTTCCTATTCCCTGTCTCTGTAGGACTTTTATCATGGAGGGATGTTGGATATTGTCAAATGCTTTTTCTGCATCTAATGAGATGATCATGTGATTTTTGTCCTTCAGTCCATGTATATAATGTATTACATTTATTGATTTGTGATGTTGAACCATCCCTACATCTCTGGGATAAAGCTTACTTGGTCAGTATGAATGAACTTTCTGATATATTCTTGTTTTCTGTTTGCCAATATTTTGTTGAGAATTTTTGCATCTGTGTTCATGAGGGAGATTGGTCTGTAATTTTCTTTTTTTTGTTCTATCTTTGTCTGGTTTGGTATCAGGATGATGCTGGCTTTGTAAAAGGAGTTTGGTCAGATTCCTTCCTTTTCTATTTTATGGAAAAGTCTGAGAATCATTGGTGTTTGTACTTCCATGAAGGTCTGGTAAAACTCACCTGTGAATCCATCTGGGCCCAGACTTTTTTTGTTGGGATGTTGTTTATAACTGCTTGGATCTCCATGCTTTTTATAGGTCTATTTAAGTGGTTAATCTCAGAAAATTTCACCCAAATGCTGCAGAATACATATTCTTTTCAGCAGCACATGGAACATTCTCTAAAATAGACCATATGTCAGGGCAAAAAGCAAATCTTAACAAATACAGGAAAATTGAAATAATTTCTTGCAGTGTCTGAACCCAATGGGATTAAACTACAAATCAGTAGCAAGAAAAGCCACAGAGCATACGCAAAATCATGGAAACTAAACAAAACTCTACTAAATGATGAATGGGTCAATGAAGAAATCAAAAAGGAAATAAAAAAATTCATGGAATCAAATGATAATGCGAACACAATATACCAAACCTTTGGGACACAATAAAGGCAGTCCTAAGAGGGAAATTTATAGCTCTAAGTGCTTATATCAAGAAATTAGAGGCTGTAGATATGCTTAGCAGTTAAGGCATTTGCCTGCAAAGCTAAAGGACTCAAGTTCGACTCCCCAGGTCCCATGTAAGTACAAGGTGGCACACACATCTGAAATTCATTTGCAGTGGCTGGAGGCCTTGGCATGCCCATTCTCTCTCTCTTTCTTTCTCTCTCCCTCTCCCTCTCTCACTTTTTCTCTCTCCCTGCATATTTTAGCATCTCTCTCTCAAATAAATAAATAAATAGAAATAAAAGTGTTTTAAAAAAAGGAAATTAGGGGCTGGAGAGATGGCTTAGCAGTTAAGGTGCCTGCCTGCTAAGCCTAAGAATGCTGGTTCCCATCTCCAGTGGTTCCAATCTCCAGGTCCCACGTTTAGCCAGATACAGTGACTCAAGGGCACAATGCTGCACTTGACCACAAGGGGGTGCACACATCTGGATTTCATTCACAGTGGCTGAGAGGCTGCTGGCCTGCCCACTCTATCTGTCTTCCTCTCCCTCTCTCTCTCTGTCTCTCTCTGTGTCGCTCTCCAAAAAGAAAGAAAGAAAGAAAGAAAGAAAGAAAGAAAGAAAGAAAGAAAGAAAGAAAGAAGGAAAGAAAGAAAGGAGGGAGGGAGGGAGGGAGGGAGAAAAGAAAAGAAAAGAAAAGAAAAGAAAAGAAAAGAAAAGAAAAGAAAAGAAATTAGAAAGGTCACAAGTAAACAACTTAATGCTTCACCTTAAAGCCTTGGGGGAAAAAAAGCAATGCCAACAAAAAAATCAATATATGGGAAGAAATAATAAAGATCAGGGCAGAATTTAATGAAACAGAAACCAAAAAAATAATAATAATAATAATAATCCAAAGAATCAATGAAACAAAGAGTTGGTTCTTTGAAAGCTTAAAGAAGATTGATAAACCCTTAACAAATCTGACCAGAAGAAAGAGAGAAGAGACACAAATTAATAAAATTAGAAATGAAAAAGACACCATTACAACAGATACCAGAGAAATTCAAAATATCATAGGGACATACTATAAGAACATATACTCCACTAAGTTTGAAAATTTGAATGAAATGGATGATTTCTTTGATTTATACAACTACCAAAGTAATTGAGATGAGATTAGCCTTCCACCTTTGTTAAGACACGGTCTCTCATTGTTCACTGCTCCATTCAGCTGGCTAGCTGGGTCATGTCTCCCCCTCCCATCTTGCCACAAGCTCACTGAACTTACAGGTGCTCACACTACCACGTCCAGCTTTACGTGAGTTCTGGTATCCCGACTTGGGCTCCTACACTTGCTTTATGTACTGAGCCATTTCCCCAGCCCTCATCATTTACTGTTCATAGGGCCTGTGTTTCCAGTTCTTAACAAAGAGAACTTGTCTGGTTTAAAAGGAAATGTCTTCCATAGGCTCATGTGTTTGAACAATTGGTCCCCAGCTGGTGGCACTGCTTGGGGAGATTGGGGAACCTTTGGAGGTGGAGCCTTGGTGGAGAAAATAGGTCACTTGAGGGCTGGAAAACACTCAGGTTTTGATAGCCTGGGCCCACTTCCTTCCTATCCTCTGTTTCCTGACTGTACTGTGATGTGAAGAGCTTGTTTCCTGCTCCTGCTACCATGCCTTCACTATCATGAAACTTCCTGTCAAATCTGTAAATGGAATTAAACTTTGTCCTCCTTTAGCTGTTTCTGGTATTTGTTCATAGGAATGAAAAAGTAACCGTTACATAGACTTTATTAATTTTTTTGCCTATTTTTTTACCTTTTTTTTTGGAGAGAGACAGAGAGAGGGGGAGAGGAAGACAGATAGAGATGGGCACGCCAGCAGCCTCTCAGCTGTTGCAAACAAAATCCAGATGTGTCCGCCCCCTTGTGGTCAAGCACAGCATTGCGCCCTTGAGTCACTTTGCATCTGGCTAAACGTGGGACCTGGAGATTGGAAATGCTGGAGATTGGAACCAGCGTTCTTAGGCTTAGGAGGCAGGCACCTTAACTGCTAAGCCATCTCTCCAGCCTTTTTTTTTACCTTTTTTAATTTGTTGAGTTGGTTGTCCTGTACATGTGTGTACATATTGAGACAAGTTCTCACAATATCATTATACACCCTAAGCTGGCCTCAAACTCACAACCCTCCTGCCTCAGCCTCCAAAACGGTGGCATTATAGGCATGTACCACCACACCTGGACATGTATGTATAGTCTGAAAGAGCTGATTATCAACTGTGATAGTGACATGAAATTATTCATTCCAAGGTTATCTATGCAAAATTTCTGTGCAATTAAAGTTATTTCCTGTGGACTCAGCTTCATGAGGGTAGAGGACTAAGCCAGACAGCCCACATATATCTTACAATGTAAAAATACAATGTCTAAAGACTAAAAATGATTTATCATCAGTGGTGTGAGTCAATTCTTCTACTTAGACTTTACATTAAAATTTCAGGAAGGAAAATATGAGGTTTTCCTTCTCCTGACGAATTCTTAACATTTGTGCCTTGATTACATGGTAGACTGGCCCTCTGGGCTTGCCTCTACTTATATTTAATTTTAGACAGAGAAGCCCATGAGAATAGTTTGCTGTGTTGTATAGTCTAGGAATACCTGAAATTCAGAGAATCATTACAAGCAAGGGGAAAAAAAAAAAAAGCATGCATTGCCTTTGCCTGGCTGTCAATGCTTTCAGTCTCAGCCCCTTTCTTCAATGCTGTCCTTCCAACTACATGGCACATTCTGGTATGCATTGTAGCTTTCATCCATAAATCTAAACCTACACCAGAGGGAAGCATTTAGTGAAGAGTTATGAAAATAGAAAACTCTTGTAGGGGTCAAATTCAGAGTAACAGCTGGAGAAAAAAATTCATTTACTAGTAATCATTTCCTCATTGTAGAAAGAAGCCATTTCTCCTTGCTTCTAGGAAGTCACTTTAGTTTACCTCTAGCATCTTATAGCATTTAACAAATTTATACTCAGTGGTGTGTCTGCCTAACACAGTTGTTCAGAGACCAGCCTCTTTTACCTCAACTGATCCCAGATTAAGAAAAACATGGTTGTGGGTTCATGACCAGTTATGAAGGAGGCTCTAGTATTCACAAAGAAAATGGACGTCAGTTGTTATTTACATTTCTTTTTTTAATTTTTATTTTTATTGACAACTTCTATACTTACAGACAATAAACCATATTTCCTTCCCCTTCACCACTTTCCCCTTCACAACTCCACGCTCCATCATACCCCCTTCCTCTCTGCATTAGTCTCTCTTTTATTTTGATGTCATCATCTTTTTCTCCTATTATGAGGGTCTTGTGAAGGTGTTGCTAGGCACTGCAAGGTCATGGATACTGAGGCCAATTTCTGTCTGGACAGTTGCATTGTAAGGAGTCTTACCCTTCCTTTGACTCTTAATTCTTTCCACCACCTCTTCTGCAATGACCCTGAGCCTTGGAGGGTGTGATAAAGATGTTTCAGTGCTGGACACTCCTCCGTCCCTTCTTCTCAGCACTGTGTTGATTTCTGTGTCATCCCAGTGATCATCTCCATCTGAAAAGAGAAGCTTCTCTAACCAGAAGTGAGAGTAGCATTAATATATGAATATGAACATTAAGTGTGGTGCTTTCAGTGAAGTTTGGTTAGAATAATAGATATATTTAGCCAGACAAGAGTAGACTTTATACCCCTTAAGCTCATGACTTCCCCTGCTTTTGATTAGGTTTTTCCGTACCAGGTATGTATTCCCTCCTGTAGAGAGGGCCTTCAGTCCAATTAGAGAGCAGCTGGTTTCCCCCAGAGCAGACATGCCACTATTGCACCCATTCAGTCACTTCGCCTGTCTGGCCAAACTTGAATTTTCCAGTGTCCCCTGTTTTCACTGCTGATGATGTCTGTCTCCCATATGGCTGCATGCAGTGCAGCTTTTTCCAGCTTACAGTTGGCTGGTCTATAGGGAGAAGGTTTTCTGCTCAGCACCAGCTTGCTTTCTCAGTGACCTTGCCACTCAGGCAAGTGAGGTCTTCAGCAATAGGGTCTTACCATCTGTTTCTCAAGGGAAACCAAGGGCCTTGGCAATAGCCTATAATGGTTTGGAGGCAACAGGGACCTCCCTAGCCAGCAACTCACTGGAAGGTATCCCATCCCTGGCACTGAAAATTTTCTAAGTAACTATCTATGACTTCTGGATGTGCCATTATTCAGAAAATAGGTTTTCATATGTTTTGTTCAGAATATCTTAAATTTTGATTGACTCTCCACCCCCTACCACCCTTCTTTTACACAATCTCTTCCCCTGGCCTCACTTAGGCCTTTCCCCTCCTTGCAATCTTTTCTTATACTTACATATATATGTAATACCATCCCCTTAAGTCTTTCCCTTTCCTCCCTCCCTTATAGCCTTTTTCTAGCCTACTGGTCTCTGCTATCAATTTTTTGTTCCAGCTCACACACAAGTCTATACATTTGTAGTTGGGATCCACATATGGGAGAGAACATGCCCCATTTGGCTTTCTGGGTTACCTCACTAAGTATAATCCTTTCCAGATCCATCCATTTCCTTGCAAATTTCATAATTTCATTTTTCTTTACCACTGAATAGAACTCCATTGTGTAAATATACCACATCTTTATTATCCATTCATCTGTTGAGGGACATGAAGGCTGGTTTCCTAGCTATTGTGAATAGAGCAGCAATAAACATGATTGTGCAAGTATCTCTAAGGTAGTGAGAAGAGTCCTCTGGATATATGCCTAGGAGTGCTATAGCTGGATCATATGGTAAATCTATATTTAGTTGTCTCAAGAATCTTTACACTGATTTCCACAATGGCTGTACCAGATTACATTCCCACCAACAGTGTAGAAGGGTTCTCCATTTTCTGCATCCTCATCAACATTTATTGTCATTTATTTTCTTGATGGCAGCCATTGTGATAGGAATGAGATGGAATCTCAAGGTAGTTTTAAATTGCATTTCCCTGATGGCTAAGGATATAGAATACTTTTTTAGATGTTTATATACCATTTGTATTTCTTCCAATGAGAACTCTCTATTTAGTTCCATAGCAAATTTTTTAATTGGGTTTTTGTTTCTTATTGTTTTTTGTTTTAGTTCTTTTTATATTCTGGATATTAATCCTCTGTCAGATGTGTAGCTGGCAAAGATTTTCTCCCATTCTGTAGGTTGTCTCTTTGCTCTATTCACAGTGTTCTTTGCCGTACAAAAGCTTTGTAATTTCATGAGATCCCAGTGGTTGATTAGTGATTTTATTTCCTGAGCAATTGGGGTCATATTCAGAAAGTCATTGCCTATGCCAATATGTTGAAGAGTTTCCCCTACCTTTTCCTCTAGCAATTTCAGAGTTTCAAGTCTGATAGTAAGGTCCATGATCCTTGGATTTGGATTTGATTCTTGTGCATGTAGAAAGACAAGGATCTATTTTCTTCCTTCTATACATAGATATCCAGTTTTCCCAGCACCTCTTGTTGAAAAGGCTGTCTTTTCTCCAATGAATATTTTAGGCATTTTTTTGTCAAAAATCAGATGGCTGTAGCTGCCTGGACTAACATCTGGGTCCTCTATTCTGTTTCATTGATCTAGATGTCTGTCTTTGTGCCAGTACCATGCTGTTTTTGTTATTATGGCTTTGTGATATAGCTTAAAATCAGGTATGGTGATACCACCAGCCTGATTTTTGTTGCTCAAAATTGTTTTGGCTATTCAAGTTTGTTTTGTGTGTGTGTGTGTGTGTGTGTGTGTGTGTGCGCGCGCGCTTCCATTTGAACTTTAGGATTATTTTTTCTTTTGTGTTTTTTTTTCAGTGTAATACCTAAAAGGCCAAGAAGTGATAGGATTGTTTTTTCTATCTCTGTGACGAATACCATTAGAATCTTAATGGTGATTGCATTAAATGTGTAGATTGCTTTTGGTAAGATTAACATTTTCACAATATTGATTCTTCCAATCCCAGAACATGGGATGTCTTTCTATTTCTTTGTGTCTTCTGCAATTTCTTGCTTGAGTGTTTTAAAGTTTTCATTGTAGAGATCCTTTACTTCCTTGGTTAAGTTTATTCCAAGGTACTTTATTTATTTATTTTTTTGAGGCAATTGAGAATGGGAGAGATTCCGTGATTTCATCCTCCACATGTTTGTTGTTAGTATAAAGAAAAGCTACTGATTGCTGAGTGTTTATTTTGTATCCTGCTACATTGCTAAAAGTGTTTATTAGCTCTAACAGTTTGCTGGTAGAGTCTTTAAAGTCCTTTATGTATAGAATCATATCATATGCAAATAATGATAATTTGATCGCTTCCTTTCCAATTTGTATCCCTTTTATGAGTGTCTCTTGCCTTATTGCTATGGCTAAGACTTCCAGTACTATATTAAATAAAAGTGGGGACAGTGGACACCCTTGTCTTGTTCCTGAATTTAGTGGAAAAGCTTCAAGTTTTTCCCTATTTGGTATTATATTGGCTGTAGGTTTGTCATAAATAGCTTTTATTATGTTGAGATATGTTCCTTCTATTCCCAGTTTCTGTAATACTTTTACCATGAAGGGATGTTTGATTTTGTCAAATGCTTTTTCTGCATCTATTAAGATGATCATGTGATTTTTTTGAGAGAGAGAGAGAGAGAGAGAAAGAGAGGAAGAGGCAGAGAGAAAGAGAGAGAGAGAGAGAGAGAAAATGAGCATACCAGCAGGCTCTTAGCCACTGTGAAGGAACTCCAGATGTGTGCACCGCCTTGTAGGCAAGTGCAGCATTGTGCCCTTGCTTCACTTTGCATCTGGCTAAACGTGGGACCTGGAGAATTGAATAGGTATTCTTAAGCTTAGCAGGCAGGTGCTTGAACTGCTAAGCCATCTCTCCAGCCCGATCATGTGATTTTTGTCCTTCAGAGCATTTATATGATGTATTACATTTATCAATTTGCATGTGTTGAACCATCCCTGCATCTCTGGGATAAAGCATACTTGGTTGGGGCGAATGATCTTTCTGATATATTCTTGTATTTTATTTTGTTCAGAATTTTTGCATCTATGTTCATGAGGGAAATTGGTCTGTAATTTTTGTTTTTTGTTCTGTCTTTGGTTTTGGCATCAGGGTGATGCTGACTTCATAGAAGGAGTTCAGTAGAATTCCTTCCTTTTCTACTTTATGGAAAAGTTTGAGAAAAAGTGGTGTTAATTCTTTCATGAATGTCTGGCAAAATTAGTTGGGAGACTGGTTATAACTGCTTGGATCTCTGTACTTGTTATAGGTCTATTTAAATGGTTTATCTCGATTTAACTTTGGTAGGTCATATTGATCAAGGAAATCATCCATTTCTTTCAGATTTTCAAACTTAGAGGTATATATGTTCTTAAAGTATGTCCTTATGATTTTCTGAATTTCTTTGGTAACTGTTGTAATGGTGCCTTTTTCATCTCTAATTTTATTAATTTTTGTCTCTTCTCTCTTTCTTCTGGTCAGATTTGCTAAGGGTTTATCAGTCTTGTTTATCCTTTCAAAGAACCAACTCTTTGTTTCATTGATTCTTTGGATTGTTTTTTAGTTTCTATCTCATTAATTTCTGCCCTAATCTTTATTCTTCCCATCTACTGATTTTTGGTTTGCCTTCTTCTTCTTTTTCCAAGGCCTTAATTGTTTACTTGTGAACTTGCCAGTTTCTTAATATAGGCACTTAGAGCTATAAATTTCCCTCTTAGGACTGCCTTCATTGTGTCCCAAATCATTTGATTTTATAAATTTACTGATTTCCTTTTTTATTTCTTTAATGACCTTTTTTAATTTCTTCATCATTCAATAGTGTACTGTTTAGTCTCTGTGAATTTGTGTATGCGCTGCAGTTTTTCTTGTTGCTGATTTGCAGTTTAATCCCATTGTGGTCAGCTAAAGTACAAGGGATTATTTCAATTTTCCCATATTTGTTAAGGTTTGCTTTGTGTCCTAATATATTGTCGATTTTAGAGAATGTTCCATGTGCTGCTGAGAAAAATGGATATTCTGTAGCATTTAGATAGATATGTTCTGTATATATCTGTTAGGTCCATTTGTTCCATGACATCATTTAATCCAGATTTATTTCTGTTTATTTTTTGCCAGGATGATCTGTAAATTGATGAGAGTGGTATATTGAAGTCACCACTAGAATTGTGTTTGGTGTTATCAGTGATCTTAAGTCTAATAGTGTTTGTTGATGAAATTGGGAGCCCCCGTGTTAGGTGCATATATGTTGAGAATTTTTATGTCCTCCTGTTGGAGTGTTCCTTTAATCAGCGTAAAGTGATCTTCTTTATCTTTCCTCACTAATGTTGGTTTGAAGTCTATCCTGTCAGATATTAGGGTAGCAGCCCCTGCTTGTTTCCTAGGCCTATTTGTTTGAAATACTGTTTTCCATCTTTTCACCCTAAGTCAGTGTCTATCTTTTATTGAGAGATGAGTTTCCTGTAGGCAACAAATGGCAGGATCCTGCCTTTTAATCTGCAGATTGCACGCATCAGGGGCCGCAAGCACCTCAGTGGGATTCTGTCCATTTTCCTTCTTTCTGGTGTATCTTGGTCTCTCCTGCTTCTCCACAGTGTCTAAGAAGAACCTAGACTCCTTTCCTTTTCCGAAGAAGAGTATATTTTGCTGTTGTTTTGCTTAAATCCCTCCCTAGGCTGGTTCGGATGGCTCCTATGGCACTATCTTACCCAGAAGTCTACATTTCTTGAATAACTTTTTCTTTCTGTTTTGTTATGTTTTGTTCCTTGAATAATTTCTGGAATGCCATTTGAGAAAACTGGGTTGAAAGCTGTTGGGAGACCTTTTCACTGTGGTGCTTAAGAGTGGCATTTCTCTACTTGTAAACCAGGGTTACAAGATGAGAGAAACATGTTCATTCTCCAGCGCAGAGTAGGTCCTGGGTTTTACTCAGACCACTTCCATGTCTGAATGGCGCTGGACACCCTCCACACAGGATAAGTTCTTGATTTGCCATAAGCTGCTTCTCATGAAACCACCCTGTGAGCTATTGTTTTACTAATACTGCTAGTCATCATGGGTTGTAATTTAGGAATAAAGAATCATGCCCCATGTCTGCGAAGCCTAAGGACCACGGTTCGAGTCTCCAGGTCCCACATAAGCCAGATGCACATGGTGGTGCATGTGTCTGGAGTTTGTTTGCAGTGGCTAGAAGCCCTGGCCCACCAATTTTAACTCTCTATCTCTCTCGCCTTCTCTCTGTCTCTAATAAATAAATAAATAAATAAATAAAAATAAATCTTAAAAAAAAAAAAAGTCATGTCCCAGTTCTTGCTACTGCTTCCTCCCTTTGGTTCACTACCATGCTAATCTCTGTAATTTAAATTTTAACAATATATAAAATAAAAATTAAGCTAGGCAAGGGGGTATGCACCTATAATCCCAACACTCTAGATACTGAGGCTATCCTAAGCTATATGGCGAGGCTCTGCCTTAAAAGAAACAAAAATAATAATAATAAAACACAAAAGAGAACAAAACAGAAGGGGAAAAAAGAAAGAAAGAAATTGCACATAAATCTGAATGCAAAAACAAAGTGTGTGATAGAAAATACATGAGAAATTAGGGGTTTACACAATTCTTGTTTGTCTCAACCCAAATTTTTGCATGTGTGTGTGTCACATGTATATTTATATGTGTGTGCACGTGTGTGTGGAGACCACAGGTCAACGTTGGTTGCCTTCCCCACTTTTTTGAAGCAGAATTTCTCAACAAGCATAGAGCTCAGCAGTTGGAATAGACTAACTAGCCAGAGAGCCCTCAAGACTCCTGTCTCCCCTCCCCAGGGCTGGGATGACAGGTGCACGTCACCCAGGTCCTCATGCTTGTGCAGCTGAGTACTTGACTGACTGAGCCATCTCCTCAGACCCTAAACTCAAATTTGCATCTTAAGCTGTCAATGGTTTACTACCAGAACCTGCCATCACTGAGCACATGGCTTGTCCTGCTCAAGGAGCCAGGTTCTATCACTGTCCTGGACTATTCTGGCATCCCAGGTACTGACCCTCCTGCGACCTCACGTCCCTTCCACCCACGCCCTTCATCATCCCAGGGCTTCGGCCCCTCATCTTCAACATTTGCTCTGACCTACGCAGACTTTCTCTAGGTGGCCTGCCTCTGACGTCCTCCTCATTTTCTGTAGGTTCATTTTCTCTGACATACTCAATAATTTCTCTAGATATCCAGCCTCTTACACACTCAATACTCTCTATAGGTACCCTGCAACTGACACTTCCATTAATTTCTCTAGGTGCCCTGCCTCTGACACACTCAACTCAGCAAGTATATTTCTATCTACTCTCCTATTTTATCATGTCCTCCTTCCTCTCTCCACTGAGCTTTTCCTTACCTATGGGATCATCTGAGGCAGTTTGCCTACCCTACTCTAGAGACGGCCTTTGGTCCTACTTTCTTTCTAGCTGTTTCTAGAATCTAAGAGGAGTTACCTGACACATCCTTTTATAAAAGCCACCTTGACCTCCTTGCTGCAAAATCCTTCTAATTCCTTCTCCTGAAAATCTCAGCCTTGCACAGTTCACACTTTGGCTTCTTCACTCCTTAGTTAATGCTCCAATATTGGCTGATGGCTAGAAGTGTTCAAGCGGCCACTGTTGTCATAGGAAAAATTTGTTCTTCTTACTGTTCTCATTGGATTCTCCAAACCTTCAGTATTCTGATATGCCCTATCCATTGGCATTCATATTGCTACCGATAGTGACTTTAAAACAAGAGAATTTTCAAATGATCATTTTCCCTATCACATGTCAGCGCACCTCCACACATCTTCTAATCCTCTTATCCTTAATTCCTCCCATGTGCTAATCAGAGTTATAACAGTTCTTTCTGCAGCTGCAAGCTTAACTTTGGTACATCAGAGGCCACTCCTTCCCGCCCCCGCCCTGTTTCATGTATCCTCAACCTCTTCCTCTCTCCTTGTCCCTTTCTTGGCACTGATAAGCACATGGTAAGCATCATGCTGATTAGCACACTTCAATCATATTCAACATTAAACATAGGTTCAAAGCATCCACCTGGTGCACTTGACACTGAACAGTTGGATGCAAATTGAGACCAAGGCCAGCATATATGTGTCATGGATTCTACCTTTCTCTCTGTTCCATAGATTCCTCAAAGTCTTTATAATATACTGGGCATTTCAGTTTCGTCTTTTGTGGTGCATCCCACATCCTCAATATAGGAATTTCTTGTATTGTTCCAGAGAGGAGCACAGGAGCGCTGCTCCTGTCACATATAGACAAGCCAGTGAAAGAGGGCCTTATTGTCATGGTAGAAGTGAAGGACAGAACTTTCAATACCCACTTGGTCTAAACTAAAGAATGTGGAGGACATCATGTGTGTTGTATTGGAATTTTCAAAAAATTTTTAGCCATCAGTTGTGTATAGCAAGGAGCCTGAGATCAACTCTCGAGAGCACTGGGGTAGGAAACTGGGGGTAGAAAGCAAGTTCTGTGACAGTATGTGCGCATTGGGCATGCTTTGCCAAAGTCATTTTCCTTATGTCTCTTATCCTCCAGCAGGAACACGTCTTGTGAGCACAGGAGGGGGTGGGGTGATAATAATGCAGACATCAGGTAGTTGACATGGTCGGGCTGTTTTTCCTCTTTCCTGCCACCTCAGAATCCATCTCCCCATGGAGAATGATCACCCGTTTATCCAGCTCATGGGAAAATGAGAGATCAACTCATGCCTGGAAAAGCCAGCTCCATGGGTTCCTCCCCTTTTGCTTAAAATCTTAACCTTACAGGATGAATTTCCCAAGAGTGTATTCCCCCATGCTTTGTGAAAGCCGAGGCCTGGAGAACAGACAGGTTTGCTCCTTCTCAGTGTAGGTTACTGTGCTGTCAGATATACCACTGACAGTCCCAACACACATAAAATCTCATGGGAATCCAATTCAGTGTCCAGAGTTCAAGGCTAATGAAGTAACAACAGTGAATACAATTGTGCATGCTCTCTCCCGCTTTCTGTTTGCAGCCTGCTGCCTCCCTAGAGGATACCCCGGAGCTAAGTGCCTTTTTGCGAAACTCGACCATTCCTCACCTTGTCAGGAAGCGGGATGTGCCTGGGGTCCAGCTACACAGACAGAGTCCTGCAAAAATACTGGTGAGTTGTTTCACAGGCAGAGAACTGAGGGAGGGGAAGGATTGGATTAGACAGAATTCCTGGATACAGATGGTTTTAACTTCAAGCCTTGTTTTTATTCTCCTTCAATGCTTGATGATGCCTGACAGTTTTTGGAAGCACATATTGTGAAAAACGAAAGTGCCTTTTCTGTAAGGATTAAGGAGCATTTGGTAATATAATCTTTATACTCTTCTAAATCTGTCATGGAGGCCACTGCAGAAAAACAGGGATGAAACATAAAATAGTACTGTTAATTCAGCTCAAGAATTGAAAAGTACAAGAAAGGAAGATGAATCTGAGCAAGGATAATAATACACATGTATGAAACTGTCATAATAAAACCCATGATTTTGTAGATTAATTTAAAACATAAATTTAAAAGCACAGAAGTTCAGGTGTTAGTCCCTCCTGAAGCAGTGAGCTGCAGAGTTCTCAGAACCCTATCTGTCCAGCAGGTCCCTGCAGTGTAGCATTCACCCTAACTGAGTTCTCTGAACCCTGTCTGTCCAGTAAGTTACCGGCAGTACAGAGCCCATCCCTGAATAAGTGCTCAGAACCCTATCTGTCTACTGGGGCCTGGCAGTATAGTACCCATCCCTGAATCTCATGGTGCTTTGCTTGTTTAGAGAGGCATGGATGGTGAGTTCAAGAAACAGAGTCCACGTACAATAGAGATACCTTCACACCCATGGTTACCGAGGCTCCATTCACATTGGCCCAGTTATGAAATCGGCTTAGGTTCCTGTCAAAAGCTGAATGGATAAAGTTACTATGACATATACACAATGAACCATTACCCCACCTTGAAGAACGAAGTCACATAATCTGTGGGGAAATAGAGGGCATCATATTGGGCAAAATAAGCCAGATGTGGAAAGAGATGGCTCACATGGCATATAGGATTGCTTTTAAAAAAGAAGGGATGATCTGGGGCTGGAGAGATGGCTTAGTGGTTAAGGCACCTGCCTGCTAAGCCTAAGAACCCGGTTCCAATCTCCAGGTCCCACGTTTAGCCAGATGCAAAGTGACACAAGGGTGCAATGCCGCACTTGACCACAAGGGGGTGCACATCTGGATTTCATTCACAGCAGCTGAGAGACTGCCAGCGCACCCATCTCTGTCTTCCTCTCCCTCTCTCTCTCTGTCTCCCTCTGTGTCTCTCTCCAAAAATAAATAAAATAATGAAAAAAAAAATTTTAAACGGGATGATCTGAAGGTTGTAGAGGGACTACTATGAGAAAGTGATGGGCTTGGGTTAGAGTGAAAGAGAAAAGTATAATAGAGAGTAGCTGGGAGTGTGGATAGGATCCAAGCATTAAACATGCATGTATAACAATATTACAGTAAAACCCATCAAAATAAACAATTAATATGCATGGATTTAAAAATACAGATAAGGCTGAAGAGATGGCTTGGCAGTTAAGGCACCTGCCTGCTAAGCCTAAGAACACCCATTTGATTCTCCAGGTCCCACGTTTAGCCAGATGCAAGTGACACAGGCACACAATGCTGCACTTGCCCACAAGGGGACGCATGCGTCTGGAGTTCATTCACAGTGGCTGAGAGGCCACTGGTGTGCCCATTCTGTCTCTCTCTCTCTCCCTCTATCTCTCGTGTGTGTGTGTCTCAAATAAAAAAATACAGACAGCAAAAGGATGAAGAAAGGAGAGAAGAGCATAGCATTTGTTTAACAGTTGTGTTGTACTATAGTCCCATGCATTAGTCAGTGCAAAATAAAATTTGCTTATAAAAAAAGAAAATATGTTCAAGTTTCTGGGGCCCAAACACCCTAAGATTCTTTGCATTGGGGTTAGTGAAATGTCCAGCTTGAAATTCTTTAGGTCTTTGCAAACATGTCCTTAGCATTCATGGGTTGGTACTTTTATTCAGTTTCCCCACTTACCCCAGTACTGGTTCAGGAGCTTCACTTTCTCTCAGGAATGTTCCTCCTCTTCCCTGATCACATGGCAAGGACACACAGTAAGCTGCAGCAACAATGAATTCATCAGTGTTCCACAGAGGAGATCCAGAGTGGGAAGCCACAAGCACTTTCTCCAGCTCTGCAGAAGCAGTCAGAGATCTCTTGAAATCCTGACATCTTCTTCAAAAGCAAACATGCCCAGGGACCCAGCTAGGACAGGTTGAGAATGCTGTGGCCCAGTCCTGGGATAGGCAGGTGTTGGCCCCACAGCTGCATTGCAGATACTCAGCCTGACAGCACATTATCTTGTGGTGATCAAATCAAAGCCACACCCCCAAGCCAAATGTAACAGCTACATAGGACCAAGAAATAATAAGAAAAGGAAGAAGGCTATGGTAGACCTCTGAGTCTAGGATTCTCTATAGCTACTTTTTTTGAGAGAGAGAGAGAGAGAGAGAGAGAGAGAGAGAGAGATAAGAGAGACAGATGGAGAACAGGTGAGCCAGTGGCCTCTCAGCTGCTGTGAATGAACTCCAGACACATGCGCCCCCTTGTGGGCAAGTGTGGCATTGCACCCTTGCATCACTTTTGCATCTGTCTAAACATGGGACCTGGAGAATCAAACGGGCATTCTTAGGCTTTGCAGGCAGGTGCCTTAACCATAAGCCATCTCTCCAGCCCTAGAGCTACTTTTACAGGGTCAGCAGTCACCATCCTAGCCAGGCGAGGAGCCATGGAGCCCCTAAGCCCATCCAAACCTCTGCTGTCATGCTCTCCAGGCTGTGTTGACCCAGCAATGTGCAAGGACTCATTGGCAGATACAGATATATGTGGTTTGCTCATCAGCGATGCTCAGTGTTTGGCTCATTTGTTGAGTGACTATGGGAGTGAACAACACAGTGGATGAATTCATTGGAACCACTAGTGATAGCTTTTAGAGTTGCCTCCAGAGTGCCCTTCATGTGCCCTTCCACATGCCCTTGCACCTCCTCTTTGACTGTCGGTTCTTTGAACCTGAGCCCAATTCTAAGCAGATTTATTGCAAGAAGTTTAAAAGATAGTGTGGGTGATAGCTAAACTCACTAGCCACCCCTCATTGTTCTAGCCAATCATGAAAGACATAATTCAAAGCAGTGGAAGGAACTGTATCCCGGAGTTTAGCAACTGCATGAATAAAAGTACTAGATTTGGTTACTTTTTTCTTTTTGGTGACCAAACACCAGTCACAGATTAAGAAAGATTTATTTTGGTTTACAGTTCCAAAGGATTTATCACATGGTCACTTGGCCCCCTGCTCTTGGGCAGAACATGGAAGCAGGAGTTTGTGACAAAGGAGAGCTATTTAGTTCATGGCTGACCAGAAAATAGAGACAGGAGAATGACTGATAGTCTCGTGCTCCTTTTCCCACTTTTATTCAGTCTAAGACCCCAGCTCATGGCAGGGTGTCACCCACATTCAAGGAAGGTCTTGTTAACGCTCTCTGGCAATGCCTTAACAGACACACCCACATGTGCGTCACCTCCCTACTTCGGAGTTGTAAGTCCAGTCCATTTTAAAATAAAGATTAGCTGTCACAAAGTTCAATTTATAAAATTGAAAAATTTGAAGTTTATAAAGAATTTGCCGAAGATGAAAATGGGTAGTATGAGTAAATGTTAGCAATTGTGTGTTCCCTCAACTAAAGTGGAGAATTCACAAAGTATAGATGGCATTCCATTTTCTTGGGCAAATTAGATAAGTCAGATATTCATGATTGTATGCATGTGTGCTTGGGAACAAAGAAAAGAAAAGATCCTATTAAAAGAGGCCAGGTTCAGGAAAGATATATATATTCAAGAGTTAGGTCTGGAGAGTCAAGCCTAACCATTAGGTTATGTACCTCATGCAAAAGAGGCGCCAGCCAGGAGGAACCATCGGAGTGGCTTTGCAGCCCAAAGGCACCAGACATCAGGACCCAGATGAACAGGTGTCTGCTGGCGCTGATGCTTCTTGATGTCTGAGCTTAAGCCAGTCCACTCTCCACTGCCTCAATCATTGGTCACACAGACAAGAATGTGATTTTGAGGGCTGGAGAGATGACTTAGGGGTTAAGGCACTTGCCTGCAAAGCCAAAGGACCCAGGTTTGATTTCCCAGGACCCACATTAGCCAGATGCACAAGGTGACACATGTTTCTGGAGTTTGTTTGCAGTGGCTGGAGGCCCTGGTGCACCCATTCTCTCTCTCTCTCTCTCTCTCTCTCTCTCTCTCTCTCTCTCTCTCTCTCTCTTCTTTCCCTCTCTCAAATAAATAAATAAATATTTTTTAAAAATAGAATGTGATTTTGAGGAGGGCAGATGGGACAGTAAGTGGGGAACTGAGGAAGTCCTGAATTGACTTCAATTTCTGTTCCTAAATGCTGGAATTGACCGTGAATGAAGCATTTTTAAAAATCAGAGAAAAGTATGCAAAAACCCAATAGGCCTACTTATTTCCACCCAACAAAGTAAGTTATTTCATTTTGAATCATAGTCCTAAAAGTCCAGAACTTGTTACCCATTTCATGAGCAGACCTTCAGAAATAGTAGTCGGGAAGGAGATGTTAGCATGTCAAAAGAGAGGCTGTTAGGGTTAAAATGAACACAAAGCCCAGCTCGGAGTCTCACTGAACCACTCTCTGGAGGAAGATGGCGATGATTGAAGGCAACCATGTGAATTCCACTGCACTGTACTCTTAAAATGGTTAAAGTTGGGGTTTTAAAGCAATAATGTCTGTTTCCCACCCCTCTTGAAACAAGGTCTCATGTAGCCCAGGCTGGCCATCAATTCACTACATAGCCCAGGATGATCTTGAACTTCTGATCCTCGTGCCTCCACTTCCAGCGTGTCAGGATTACAGACGTGCACCACCGTGCCTGGATCTCTTTTTAAATGTAAGACTAGGGTTGGAACCCAGGCTTTTCATGCAGGCTAGGCAAGCAGTCTACCAACAGAACATGTACATCCCCAGCTGCTATGTCTTACACAATCTTAGACATTCATTTTTGTGCTTAACAGTTAAAAGGTACAACACAGAAGCAGAAAGCAAAGTACAAGTGAATTTAAATTTAATAATCAGTTACACTTAAATCAAGCGAGAAGCATCGAAATGCAAGACAAAAGGAGCCAGTAACTGGTGGATTCAAGAGTCTGAATGCTTTTTAGATCCTATAATGCCTTCGAAAATACAAGGTGGGGGCACGCACATGCTGCCCGCATTAACATAAACACCGAAAACTTTGTGAGTTGTAACTACGAAAGTGTCCACACGGAACAATAGAACAAAGAAAGACAACTGCCATGTGTGGAATGCTAATGTGTACTGGCACATGAGAAAAGCCAGTTCTCAACTTCTGCAGAGCTGACCTGAAAAAAATCAAGATTCACATGATTTTGTAAACTTCTACTTCTTTGCATGTCCATTAATACACTAAAGCAGTGGAGATCAATAACTAATATCCTTTTGAAAATAGTATGCATTTTTGTGTTTTAAGGACAAGATGTTCCCTTCTCTCATTTCTCATTAAATATTTTTGATGTAAGATAATTCTCAACTTTGAAATAGCGTAGAAATATTTATTTGTACATGATTGCCAAAGCAGTCCTTGAAATCCATGTCTTATTTTAACTCATATTTTGCTCTTTTTCTCTTATTGGTTGAAAAATTGAAAAGCATACACCTCCTCATGTCCTGGAGTCAAGACAACTCTGGCTGGAGAGAGCGATTATGCAAAGTTTATTCTATAATCAAAAGCTAAATAAGACCTCCTAGGGTTTTTGTTTGGTTAAAAACAACTTACTGAATCACATTTCTGATTAGGAATTTGAAAATACAAAATGCCAACATCCTGCACTAAGATCATAATTTCGAATTTGCATTTAAAAAATTTGTGTCTGTGATACTGAAATTTAATTCTCCTGCCTAAGAGTATCTTTTCTTTCCTCATATCAGACCCATGCTGTTTTGTAGTTGTCACCTGCCTCTCTTTCTTTCCAGACTTTCCTCTCTTCCCATTTGTTACTCAGTTTACAACAAACAACCTTGTCTTTCTTGATTTCACTTCAACATGTGATGTTATTGGCCACTTCCTGAAACCATCACAGCCCACTGCTTCCTGTCCCTTGGCCAGTCCCACCTTAGACTATTTCATAAGCCATTCTCTCTTCTTCCCATCATTAAATGCCCTGTATATGAGAATAGTCCTCAGTGCCTCCTTTGCTCTCCCTCTGAACTTGCTCAGCTCTATGCATAGCACAATTAGAGAAGTCTTATTCTATACATGGCACCGGAAAATGGGTAGTGGGTGTCCGTTTATTCCCATACTGGGTATACTGTCAGTTTTATGTTGCTGTAATCAAAATATCTCACAGAAATAACTTAAGGGCGGAAAGGTTAATTTGGTTCAGTTTCAGGGAGGTTTCAGTTTGTGTGTGGGGGGGGGGACTGAAGAGGCATAGTGCCAGGGTGGTGTTGGGAGTGGGTGGCAGCAATTCCATGTATTGTGGCATTGTGGAAGAACACGAAGCAGATAACATCGCAGGGAGCCAGAAGCAGGTATGACCTTCAAAGTCCACCCATAGTGACCTCTTTTGGCCATCCAGGCCTCACTTCCTAAAGCTTCCATAGCCTCTCAAACCATCACCATCAGCTAGGGGACCGAGTGTTCAAAAGAGGAGCCTAGTAACCCTGGGATCCAATAAGAGCATTCAATCTGTTTAGGTAGAATGCCATCATAGCAATACTCTCCAGTATAATGCATTTCGTGTGTTAAAAAGTGACCCATAGCATTAATGAGAAGTTGGATAATACTCAGAACTGGTTTTAAAAAGCAGCCTAATGAACGAAGCCAGCAGAAGCAGCTGCTCTACAACCAGGAAGTAATTTGGAAAAGGAAAGCTTCTTATGAAACACTGCTATAAACTGAGTCAATAACTTTGAGTCTGAGCTGATATGGACTTGGGAACTTCCTTTGAGACTCTTTCCAGATTTGTCCAATGGCAAATGACAGTATCAGGTGTCATAAATGTCTCTCAGAAACATCTCCCATGGTCTTGTTGCAGAGGTCCTTACAAAGGGCCCCCATGTATTTGATGCTATCTTTTACGACCCTTTAGGTGAGTGTGGGGTGTGTTTGCACATGTATGTGTCTTTGTAGCACCCCATGCTCTCGCCTGCTGTACTCACCTATAGTTGCCTGAGCTGACTGTCCAGTGTCTCACTCTGCCACTCTTCTGCCTGTTCTTATTTGAGCCAGACAGTCTTGTGCTGATCCTGGAGCTTGCTGTGTGTTTCATGAGCTCCTGTGATGCTCGGGTTTCTGGTCCCTTATAAGACTGGAGTTACAGATATGTGTGGCCATGTCCAGCTTATTTATGTGAGCCTTGGGGACAGAACTCAAGTGGTCTCTTAGACCTCCTCAGGCCCTCAGGTTTGCACAAGAAGTGCTTCTACACTGAGCTATCTCTCCAGCCTTTATGATCATTTTATCTATTACCACTTGATTTGATGCGTCATCACTATTTATTGTGCCTCAATTTGGTTGTCTCAATGGATTTGTTCTTTCTGTAAATTATCAGGTAAGGCAATGACTTCTGAGGAGATAAAATGTCGTTTCTCGACCACCATTTAAAGACACTGATGGTATGCCTCTGCTATTGAATTTTGCAGAATTGTACAAATATTGAGTGTTTGCAAATCTCTTGCTCAGTGGGACGACTAGAAGGAGGAGAAAGTGCAGTGCTGAAGGTCAGATCACGGTTATGGGCCCACACGTTCCTCCAGGTAATAAATATCATTGTCATTCCCACACACCACTCACCCAGAACCCTTCTCAAAAGCTCAGAGGAAGCCAGGCCCTCGCCTGGTATACACCTTTAATCCCAGCACTCTGGAGGCAGAAGTAGGAGGATTATTGTGAGTTCAAGGCCAGTTTGAGACTACATAGTGAATTCCAAGTCATCCTGGACTAAAATGAGACCCTACCTACCTTGCAAAACCGAAAAGAAAAGAAAAAAGGTTCAGAGGAAACCTCTTTTGAAGGAATATTTTTTTATTGAGTGAAAGAACAGTGGTGATGTTTTAAAAAAATAATTGGCTGAAGGGGAATCATACTACATGAACAATTCAGTAGCATTCAGTGCAGACACCACCCCTATCTGCTTCTAAAATATGTCCCTTACTTTGGGGTAAAATTTTTCTTCCCATTACACAGTTTCTCGCCTTTTGCTGCATCATTTAATCCCCAGTGTCCACTGTCATGCATCCTGTCCCTGTGAATTAATTATCTGGACAGTTCTTCATCGCTTCAGGGGCCTCATTAGCCTCTCTAACCAACAGCTCATTGGGTGTGTGGGTGTGTATGGGGGTGACCCATCTCTGACACTGAGGTTTATCTGAAACAAGCTATGCTTTTAGGGTAAAGCTTTCTCCACCCCAGCAGGGTACTTCCACCCAAACTATCTCTTTCTATGTCTAGGACCTGTGTAGGGCACCTGCTCTTCCTTCCTCTGGAAGGACAGCTTACAAGCACATCTGGCTTTGGTTCAGGAGTCTCTGGTGCACTCGCTGAGGACCGTGACCCATGCTGAGCAGCCTGCTCTCTTTGTAATGACTTTTTAAATTTTTAATATTTTATTTAATTGAGAGGGGGGATAGAGAGAGAGAATGGGTGCACCAGAGTCTGTAGCCACTACAAAAAAAAAACTCCAGGTGCATGCACCACCTTGTGCATCTGGCTTATGTGGGTCCTAGGGAATCAAACCTGGGTCTTTTGGGTTTGCAGGCAAACGCCTTAACTGCTAGGCCATCTTACCAGCCCTATTTTTAAATTTTTGTACCTTTATACAATTAAATTTTTTAATTTAATATTTCATTTAAATTAATTAATTTTTTAATTTTTTAAAATTAATTTTTTAAAATTCCACAGGCTTTTAAACTTTAAAATATTTTAAATGGAATTCCTGTAGGGGAGATAAGCCAAGATCAGAGGGTCAACTTTTACAGCAAGTAAAAACAATTTAACAATGCTGAGTCACTAAGAAGTTTAGATAGTAACTGAGTCAGTGAAAGGACTTCACTCAGTATAGGAGGGCTCAGAAGCTACAGGCCATGAAAGCATGGCAAGCAGAGACAACCATGTGTCCAGAAAACTAAACAGACCGAGGCAATCTAGGAAGGAAAAGGAAGCTGCTTCTAGAGTGTGCCTCTGGAAGATGGTTCCACAGCAAAGACTCCAGAATGACCAGCCTCTCAGAAGATTGCCAGGCCATGGGATTGCTCACTGTATTCGCATCTGTGCTCTCATCTTGTGCTGCATGGGGAAGGCCATTGACTGGATGCATTGTAAAAGATTGAGATCTCATATGTACTAAGAAAATGAAACTCAATGAAGTGCTGCTGCTGTGTTTAAGACCTTATTGTTGGGCAACATTTTAAAAATTTCTAAATTACAATTGCTACCAAGTCAGTGCACACTTGCTCATATTTTAACGACTAAGCACACGCATCTGCTTCACTGTGACATAGAAAATCAAATGGTGAAATACTTGTGTTTACGTATCAATATAGAGTTTTGTGTCTGGATTTTCATGTTTTCAATTATTTAAGATACTTTGGTATTCCCACTAATCTTATTGATTCTGTTTCTAAAATAAACAAGAGGAGAATTGATTATTTTTTATTATGTTTATTTATTTTTGGAGAGAGACACAGAGAGAGACAGGCAGAGAGGGACAGGGAGACAGATAGAGATGGGCGCGCCAGCAGTCTCTCAGCTGCTGTGAACGAAATCCAGATGTGTGCACCCCCTTGTGGTCAAGTGCGGCATTGTGCCCTTGTGTCACTTTGCATCTGGCTAAACGTGGGACCTGGAGATTGGAACCGGGTTCTTAGGCTTAGCAGGCAGGCGCCTTAACCGCTAATCCATCTCTCCAGCCCAAGAATTGATTATTTTTTTTAAGAAGGTAACTAATCTATAGACCAGGAAAGCCATGTTGTGAGAGCTTATATGGTGCTTGATACATCCTGGCCATCCACTGGATGATGACACAAATACCTTCAGCCTACTTGTGACAACCAAAAATGACTCCGGACATTCCATATATTTACTGGGGGCAAATTTTTTCTCACCCTCAAACCACTGACCTAAGAAAAGGTATAGTGCCCATGTATCGTTTTATTTTTATTTTTGGTTTAGTAATTATTGATTCATTGACTCAACAGATATTTTACAACATGCCTACTATGTGCCAGGCACCACTTCCCAGATACAAGTAAATAAATAAGTCAATGTATAATCTAAGAAAGGAACATGTGCAGAATTTAAACAGAATGGTTAGTTATATCCTGAGATACACAAGTTTCAGGAACATAATAGAGGCAGGGAAGCTTTGCAAACCTAAGAATTCCATTGGTAGAACTTCAGAGAAAACAAGTGAACAAATGCACAAAATTTAGGAACAAAAAGTAGCCTATTGATGCTGGATCTATTCCAGAAGGAGCCTACACAGAGTTTAAGGGGTGCAGTAATGTTTCATTATGGTCTGCAGTAGGTATATGAAAAATTTTGGGGGATTTTCCCTATCATCCTATATTATAAACGATGGTGTGGTCGTTTGAATGCATGGTCCCATAAACTCAAGCTTGAATTTTGAGTCTCCAGCGGGCGGAGCCCTGCTGGGGAAGAGGTGTCCCTGGGGGCGGATCCTGGACTCCAGCTCTACTAGGTGTGTTGAGAGCGCTTGGAGCTCTGGCAGTTGGAGCTCACTGGTGTTGGATTTTTTTTCCCTCTGCTATGCTGGTGTATGATGGAGTGAGCCAGCTTCATCCACCAGGGATGGACCTTGCCCTGGGTGCCTGTGTCTGGTTGGATGCTTGTCCCCGCGACATGAAGCTGACTGCAACAGATGGTTTATACTCACTCAGTATCCGATAGTATCGTGTTCCAAGGGCGATATTAGAAAGACTGAGGTTCAGTGTGGAGGCTACAGTTACAGTCCGGGGTTGGAGAGGAGTGACTCTGGGATAGAGCAGTGGGGCAAGTGAGTTGACGTAAGGCTTATTTTGGAGGGCAAGCCAACACTGCTTGTTGAATTCACTGTGAGAGAGGGAAGAAAATAAAAGAATCAAAAATGACTCCACGGTATTTTACCTAGGCCAACTGGAGATGATGGAAAACACCATCCCATATCTCTCTCCCTGATTCTGGTGGTTGTCTACAGTCCTGGCCTACATTGGCTTTTGTACACATTTTTCCAAGCTGTTTGATACATTACCTCCTTCTACATACCTGTGTCTTTTCTATAATGATATTCTCCACGAATTTAGAGTCCACCCCAACCTCAGCCTTTACTATAATTATGTCTACAGAAACTCTTTTTCCACATAATGAGAATCTCAGCCATGGATTTAGTAAAGGGCGGGGACTATTCAACCCAGTGTGATCAACAGTCTTATATACCAGCAACTCTAATGTCTCTGTTTTACCATGTTATAATAATCTCTTTAGTCCAATTAATATGCTTCTTCAAATACTTTGTAACCTCAGTAGTATGGCAAAAGAATTAGGGTTTAAGACATTTTCACTAGGGCTTTTCTTTGTTGCTGTTCACTTAATATTTTTTCCATCTTCTCTCAGATCTACCATGACTAAACTAGGGCAAAATTTTAGTCAGAATGAAGTCAGTCTAGGTTCTCATGCATGTGGGGTAAACATTGGCAAAACTATGTATGAGAACATATGGGAAAGCATGTTTATGGATTTCATAAACACACTTATTTGTGAAAACTAATGAGCTAGCTGATGCGCAGAAAACTATACAGACACATTAAAACTTGGTTCTAGGAGCCGTGTCCCTGATTTAAATTAGAATCTGTTTTCACTGTCTTGGTGGATTTGGGATCGGGACCACCAAGCTTACTTCCAAGTCTAACTGGCTGTGTTCAAGGCCCTCAGCTCTCATGGGGCTGAATTCCATCGTTTGTGAGATGAAAGGATTGGACGAAAGGCTCCTTTCTTCCTTAAAAACTCACTGACATACAGGCACTCATATGGAACCTCTCCTAATAAGTTATTTATGATGTTTATTCTACTTAGCTGCAGTCAGCAATAACTCTGCGTGCTCTATTCATGACCTCCCTTTGTATTGTGTTGACACTTTGGTTGACTCAGAACAGACTATGTCACAATGACTCTCGAAACCTTAAGGAACAGCTGGCCAACCTATCCATAGAGGTCTGTCTTCAAAGAGCCAGGCTTCTGTTGAATGATGGCCGCATAGCTAAACCCTAGGATAAATGCTTGTGTATGAATTACGAATTCTTACAGCAATCCTAGAAGGCGCGTACTGTTATTATAACTGCATTTTACAGATGAGCAAATGGAGACATAAAGGTTAAGTGGCCTTCCCGAGGTCACATAGCTGGTAGGCGCTTTAGTCCTCTGAGTATTTCTACAGTACAGTGCTGAACTAGAGTCAGCATGTGATAGAGAACACTGGATAGAGAGTTTCGTGATCAATTCTACAGCGTGAGAAACTATAACTCCTTTATTATAAGTTATTATACTGTAACCACCCTCTAGCGATGTTTTAAAAGTAGCATGTATTAGTTTTATTACTTTTCAAGGATTTGTATGTTATGATTTATATGATATTGTATGCTATTTCAGAATCTAATATGGAACGTGTGTGTGTGTAGTTTGTTGTTTTGAAAATATTTCACTATATAGCCAAAGCTGGCCTAGAACTCACACTCCTGTCCCCTGCCTCTTGAGTGCCACATTTATAGACATCAACATACTTGTTGATAAAATATAATTCTTTTCTTGGGGGGGGGTAATTTTTTTCAGACAAGGTGTCAGATAAGCCAGGGTAGCCTGGAATTAATATGTAGCCAAGGATAACCTTGAACTATGGTCCTCCTGCCTACATTTCTCCAGTGTTGGAATAGCAGACATGTACCATCACAGAAGGTGTATACAGTGTTAAGGATCAACCCCGGGGCTTACTGCATAGTAGGCCAGTGCTTTGACTCCTCAGTTACATCCTCAGCCCTGATAATTATGATCTTGAATTATACGGCTTAGCAGGGCAATAATAGTAATACCTGTGGCTATCTAAACTTAAAGTATTTTGAGCTGGAGAAATGGCTTATTGGTTAAGGAGCTTGCTTGCAAAACCTAAGGAACAAGGTTCAATTCTCCAGTACCCACATAAGCCAAATACACAGGGTGGCACTTGCATCTCGTGTTTGTTTGCAGTGGCTGGAAACCATGGCACACCCATTCTCTCTCTCTCTCTTTCTCTCTCTCAAGTAAATAATAAAAAATTTTAATTTGAAGTATTTCAGTATCAATAAAATCAAACATTTACTTATTCAGTCTCACTGATCACATTTCAAGTGCTCAATAACCACGGCTTGTGACTAAACTCAAGGACTGTGCAGGTAATGAGTATTTCCATCCTTAGAGAGAGTTCTGAACAATACATTTAGAACATTCGCGAAGTACATTCCCAGTCAAACTCACAGAATTAGATCAGAAAGTTAATGGTCATATGTATGAATGGAGACATAGATTGCGTCTGACTTTAGCTGCCTGACTTTCATTATGCCCCCTCCTAGAGTAACAAGGAGGCCTTCCTTTACCTCAGGACAGTGTCATCTGCCTCCTCAAAGGCAAAATCTTTTCTCAAAAAGTTACTTTTCTCCCAGCGTAGTGTAATGGGTTTGAATAAACATAACAGCTTCCCACTGTCAGCTAGCTAGCGTATGTACATCAGACGGAGAAGCTCATTAGAAATGAGCATGAACCAGCCCCGTAAACCTTTGGACGCAAAGCCTCTAAGTACATGAGATATTGAACTTCTGCTCTTTTCAATAAAAAGATTAGGATACGTAAGGCAGTGTCTGGAAGCTGGATTTTTGGGGATCCTCTCACAAATACATATCGCAGTTAAGACCAGGCTATGAGCACCTCTCGGAAGTAAATAATGTTTTGTTTGTCATTGAGTTTCCTACCCCAGCACCACCCAGCCCATGGAGCCCCACTCATCCTATTTTTAATGGATGAAGCAGCTAAGCTTGCCTGGGCTGCATGTTCAGCGCAAAACCCATCCGTGCCGCTGACCAACACACAGACCATAACAAAATATGTCTCTTGATCCATGGCTCATGACAATAAACAGCAGACATCCTAGAAATGGAAAAATTTGTGTTTACCAGAAAACAAGGTCAAAAAATAGCTGAGAGATCTTTGTCTAGAGTTTCTTCAGAAGCCACCTTGACTGGTTTGAGATCCAAAGCCAGCAAAACTCATGGATAATGCCAGTATGACGTCTGTGGCCAGACAGCCAGTGAAGAAGGAACTTCAGTGAGGCACTTCTGCTCACGTCTGTTAGAGCGCTTGGTTTTTCTACCAGAATGTCCTTCACCTTGTCGTCCACTCACACACGCCGTCCTGGTTTAACTTTAGTGGTAGCAGTGTGGATGGCCCACTTCAGCTCAGTGCATGGCAGTCAATCCCAGTGGGAGGTCCGTTCTGGGCTTCTGCATTCACTGACATCATGCTGATGGCACAAAGTCAGCCATGGTGGCAATATTTACACCATGGAAACTGTCAAATGCTATATTATCAGAGCTGTTTCCTTCTTCTCAGAGTGGTGTATCAAACGTTCACCCGCTGTAATACGCTGTTGGGCTTCCTGAGGCCAGTCCAGTCACAGGCACCACTATCCCACTATAAGCAGCTGAGGATTGCAAACAGCTTGGACTTCATGCTGCCCCATATAGCTATTAATCTGCAGGAAAATGCCTCGTTCCCCTGCATTTCTACAACATTTGAGCAGGGACTTGCAGCCAACTGTTGTCTCTAGTGCGCACTTCTGCACAAATATTTCCTTACGATAATTGTGCTGGTCAAAGCCAGAGTCAGCAAAACATAGAGAGGAGATGAGTCTTCTAAACTGACAAGTAACAGTAGTAGTTTCCACTTAGGGCCTAAGACCTTCTCAAGCAGCTTTTGACCAGGTTTTCAGCATGAATTTCCTCCTGTAGAATGGGCCTCAAGTCCACTACTTTCCTCCATAACAGTCCTATGACTATTGCATTGAGAGGCACCTTGCCTGGATGGCCTGTTGCATAATTTGCAAGGTCCACTGCAGGCTCAGACTGCCTACCTGGCGCTTTCCAGCACTGTGACGGCTCCCCAGCAGGGTGTAGGCTTCCAGCTTAGTTCCAGCTTGATTTCTCAGTGGCCTGCAACTAATACATGTGATACATTCAGCAATAAGGTCTTACTGTCTTACTGGACAACCAACAACATTTGCAATAGCCGATATTGTTTGGGGGATCTCATGGGCTCCCCTGACCAACAACTCCCTGGGAATTATTGCACTCCTGGCCCTGGAATTCTCTTATAATAAGTTACAGCTTCTGAGCATAGCATTCTTCGCCCTGAAGGGTACTTCTGCCATACACACACACACACACACACACACACACACACACACACACACACACATACTCATGCATTCATTCGAGAGTGAGGGAAGAAGAGACAGGAGTGAGAATTGGTGTGTCAGGGCCTACTAGAAACAAACTCCAAATGCATGCACCACTTTGTGCATCTGACTTGACGTGAGCATTAAGGAATCGAACCCAGGCTATCAGGCTTTGCAAACAAGCACCTTTAACCACCCCAAATTTTATTTTTATTTTGTAATTATATATTTTAATTGGCTAACAGAGAAGTGAGTTTTCATACGGCTTTTTTCATATCAATTTACTTTTGGCTAACCATCCTCAGCACCATCCCCCCCCCCACACTCCTTTCTTTGATTCCCCCTTTCCTGACTCCTCTTAGACCTTTCCACTCCCAGTATTCTCTACTTACGTGTCTATGGTCTCCTCCCTTTAAGCCCTCCAATCCTCCCCCTCATGGGCTTTCTAGCTTCCAGCCTCTACTAGTAACTGTTCCTCCAATTTACATACGAATCGGAAAAGTCAGGGGTAGTCCACTAATGAGAGAATATGTAGCATCTGTCTTTCTGAACCTGGGTACCCTCACTTAGTATTGCCAAATCCACCTCATTTTCTGTGAACTTTATAGCTTCATTTTTCTCACAGCTTAATAAAATTCCATTGTGCAAATATGCCACATCTTCATGATCCATTTACCAGATGCTGGTTTCTTATGAGGGTCCTGATTGCCTAGTTTTCCTTTATCTTAACCTTGGACACAGTGTTTTACTAATATGAAAAACTATCTTTAGAAATAGGAAGATATGAATGGTTACTTGGATATTTATAAGGATGGACAGATGGATGGAAGGAAGGATAGGTCAATGGATAGATGAAAAAATGTAAAGGAAAGAAAAAGAAAAAGAAAAGACACTGGACATGAAAAACAATGAAAATAACTGGATAGGAAAGTACCATAAAAGCTCTCCAGGAAACATACTGAAATAGATATTTTACTTTCAGAGAAAAAATGACCCCTATACTCTGGCATCCCTGGTGTCCTTTGAAGTGAAGAAGATGCCTTATAAAGATCAACCAGCAAAACTCCCCGAAGGAAGCATAGCCGTGAGTATCATTTTTATTTTTCATTTTTATGTTCTTTGCATGTGTGTTTTGGGGACGTCAGGTTCTCCTGCCACTGCCACTGCAATTGGGCACTTATCTGACTCTACATGGCTTGAGAATTGAACCTGAGCCAGCAAGCTTTGCAAGCAAGCTCCTTTTACCACTGAGCCATCTTCCTGGTTCTAGTACCTTTTAAAAATATCTATACATATAAAATGTAATTGAAGATATTTATAAATTTATGTCGTTTGTTTTTTTTAAACTTTTTAAATTTTTACTTTTTAAAATTTATTTTCAAATGATGGGTGGGGGATGTGTGTGTGTGTATGCACACACATGCATGTGAGCCAGGTGTCTTGCCAGTGCAAATGAATGCCCATCTGGTTTTACATGGATGACTGGGGAATAGGCTTTGTAAGCAAGCACATTTCACTGCTGAGCCATTTCTACACCCCTTGTCTTAAATGTTTATATTGGTTGGAGAAAGCTTCCCCTCTTCTCATCACTCTTTTCCTCATTCAGTCTGGAAATGTTCCAATACCATTGGTCCAATTTTTAACACTTTACTGTAAATTTCTATCAACAAAATTATGATGAGCCAGGTAGGCAGGGGAGAAATTCTTCCTAAAGGCAAACTGAGCATTGACCAGCTGCAACACTTTACAGTGCTTTGTCCTTTCATGCAAGAAACCATCTTTCTACATGATGAGCAGAAGGCTGGGTGGAGTGGGAGGGGGCAGACAGTGCACAATGAGCTTTGGTTGAATGAAATGTTATTTTTTAAAAAAATAATATTATTGGGAACATTAATAGATGAACAAACTGAAAATTGGTCATGTTCCTAACAGGTTATCCTCTTTTGCCCTCCTCCACCACCATCCCACTGAGATCCATCCTCAGTGGAAATATTGGTAATCACTGGGGGTCATGGATGCCTTGGAGGGCTTGAGAGAAGTTTCCTTCAGTACTGAGTTCTCAACACCTTTTGTCTTCTGCTTTAATGAGTTTTGAGTCTCCTCAGTGTCTGCCACCATCTCCAAAAAGAAGATTCTCTGGCTAGCTGTGAGAGCACTCATATTTAGTCCACCGCTTCATGTGCAATGTTTCCTGGGCCCTGGTTGGTGTGATAGAGATGGCTCACCCAGTGCTAGGCACACTCAATTTTCTCGTCTTGTCATTTTCATTGCTCGTATGTAGTTGTCCCCATCTGTAAAAAGTAGGTTCTCTAACCAAGAGTGAGAGCAGCATTGGTTAAAAGAGATAAACATATGCATTTGGAAGACTTTCGATGGGCACAAGCTCTCCATTTAGCTAAACAACAGTGGAAGCTTCCACTAGAGTCTATGGCCTTCCAAGCCCTATGCTTTCATTTTCAGTATCAGGCATGAGTTCCCTCACTGAGCCATCATCATATCCAATCACAGAGCAGTTGATTACCCCCATAACTCATGTGCCACTATTGCACTAGTGGGTACATCTTGCCTGGATGGTTGATTTTGAAGTTTGCAGGATCCACTGTGTGTGCACACAAAATCCCTCAGCAGCTTGCATAGTACCTTCCAGCAATCTGACAGCTAGCTGGGAGGGAGATGGCTTCCATCTCAGTTCTTGCATGATTTTTCAATGTCCTGCCTCTGCAGCCTGTTGTGTTTTCAGCAATAGGGTCCTACCAGCTAGTTTTGGTGGGTAACCAAGGAGTTTTGCAATGACCTGACTTTTTGTGGTCTTATTAGTCTCTCTAGCCAACAGCTCACTGTGTATTGGGGCTGGGTGAGGGAGCAACCCATCTCCAACTAGGAGTTACCAGCAGCAACCTATGGTTATAGGGTAAAGCTGAAATGTCATTCTTTCAATTTTTTAAATTTTTTATTTATTTGTTTGAGAGAGGGGGGAGGGAGAGAGAGAGAATGTCAGAGAGAAAGAGAGAGAGAATGAGTATACCAGGGCCACTAGCCACTGCAGCCAAACTCCAGATGTACGTGCCACCTTGTGCATCTGGCTTACATGGGTCCTGTGGAATTGAACCTGGGTCCTTTGTCTTGTGCCTTAACCACTAAGCTATCTTTCCAGATGCCCAACATGTCATTGTTTTTTTTTTTTTTGTTTTTTGTTTTTTTTTTTTTTTTTTGGTTTTTCGAGATAGGGTCTCACTCTAGCTCAGGCTGACCTGGAATTCACTCTGTAGTCTCAGGGTGGCCTCGAACTCACAGCAGTCTTTCCACCTCTGCCTCCTGATTGCTGGGATTAAAGGCGTGCACCACCATGCCCAGCACCAACATGTCATTCTTTTAATCAAGGCTATCAGTGGATAAAATGTTTGCCATGCAAGCATGAGGACCTGGTCCCCAAAACCCACATAAAATACCAGGCATGGCAGCATGTACCTGGAATCCCAGAGGCAGAGACGGGAGGTTCCCTGGGACTTTTTGCCTAGCTAGTCTAGCCAAATAGGTGAGTCCCAGGTTCACTGAGAAAGCCTGTCTCAAAAAAAAACAAAAGGTGGGGCTGGAGAGATAGCTTAGCAGTTAAGGCACCTGACTGCCAAGGCTAAGAATGCCTGTTCGATCTCCAGGTCCCACATTTAACCATATGCAAAAAGTGATGCTAGGGTGCAATTCCACGCTTGCCCACAAGGGGGAGCATGCATCTGGAGTTGGTTCACAGTGGCTGAGAGCCCACTAGCCTGCCCATTCTCTATCTCTGCCTCTTCCTCTTCCTCTCTCTCTCTCTCTCTCTCTCTCTGTCTCTGTGTGTGTCTCTCTCTCTGTCTCTGTCTGTCTCAAATTAAAAAAAAAAGGTGGAAGAGCAATTGAGGAAAGCACTTACATTAGCTTCTGGCCTCTCCCTGCACACACACAAGTGAACGTGCATACACATATACCACATACACATACAACAAATATATGAAAGTCATTAGGCTAGCTGGCATAACTAAAATCCTTCCAATATCAACAATGTGGCAAGGCCATGCAAAAGAGAAAGGCATGGCTGAGTGGTCAGCAGGCATGGCTAACAAACCTCTGTCTTTCTGGTTACTTCTAAAGATGATCAGAAACTTCGGAAAAACAGAGTTCTCAAAATAAATAAATAAATAATGTTTCAACCTTCATCTCTTAGTCAACTCCAGCTTGAACTTTTGGTCCCTAGCTCTTTGTCATTGTGAGAGTGGCTTGCAGACCAGGAGCTTTTACATCACCTGAAAGATGATTAGAAATTACAGAAGAAACAGGCCTCTCTCCAGACCTGCCTTATATCCAAATCATCGTGGCATTCATATGCACATTCAAGTTTGAGAAACACCACTTTATATGGCGTATAGTTAGTTGATCCTTTCCAGCCCAGGCCTTCAAACTTCCTTCTAACCGTTCATCTTTGTAGCCTTGTCTATTTTTAACAATTGAATTGATCCATTCATCATTCATTCATCTCAGCTTTGAGGATGCAGCAGAATAAATACATATAATACAAATACACATACACACACACACACATATACATACATCACGCCATATGTCTGTGGACTGGGTAGGTCTGAGGTAAGGCCTGGGTCCCATGCTTTAAGCCTCACAAGAGAATAGTCCTCAGTGGATCCATGGTTGAGAAACGGGTCACCAAGAAGAAAGGTTTGTTTTAAAGAGAATCACTTGCCTCATTCTGATTTCAAAACCTTTGAAAAGTCACTTTTCTTTCCCGGGGCTATTAATCACAGCCACCAGGTAGAATTAATAAGATGATTAATAATAATGTACCACTGCTCTGATATTTTACCTGGATTAATTAAGGCCCAAGTCAAAATAAATATTAGAAACCTTCCCAAGATACTGGAGCAATGACTCAGCAGGTAAGAGGACCTTCCACACAAGCACAAGGGCCTAAGGGGCCTGAGACCTCCTGAGTTTCTATTCCTCAACACCCATGCAAACTACTGGGCGTGGTCATGCACACCAGTAACACCAGTCCTGTGTGGAGCTCACAACGCACAGATAAGCAGTGTAGGGGTCAGACACCCAACATTTTCCTCTGGCTTCCTCCACACTTTTATGAACATGGCGCACACAGCACACCTCACATACTGCACACATGCAAAAAAAAAAAAAAAGTTTTAAAAAATGGACAAAGTATTTTAAGCATTTTAAAACCAGCATGGCCACATCTTTCTTCATTTAGATCATCTCCCTTTCTCTCACGAGTTGTTTGCTATTGCTTGGATTTATGGTCAACTCAGAAAACAGAGGCTTGAAGCTTTTAATTCAGGGTGTTCATCCAAAGAGGTTCAAAGACTTGTCACTCGAAGGGAGATAAATCCAGGCCTTTTTGTTTTCTCTGAGCACGTGTTTCAAACAGAAACACATGTTCCAGTCGATTCCATCGACAGGATTGCATCTTTCTGGACTAGCAACAGGTGACAGCCTGCTGTTCCTAACTCATCTCAAAAGAACCATGAAATGATCAAATGCAAGCTCTCTCCAACTCCACCACTATTGTTACCATATTGGAAAAGCAAAAGACTTGCTATCTCATGAACATGATTTACCACACTATTTAGGTACAGTTTATTGGGAAAACATTGAGGAATAGAAATGCTTTCAAGTCTCCTACTATCCAACTGACTGGAGAAGATCTTGCCAGAACAAACTTAGCTGTGCAGTATAGGGAAGCAGTGTTTCCATGGCTTGATTTGATAGAACTCTGGTTGAAGGGGGCAGATATATTGTCACACAAGTTCTCAAAGGTCTCACTATGCTTTTATCAAAAAGCGCTCAAAGAGAATTGTTGTAAGACCTCTCACCATGGGTCTGGGCTGCATAGGTGGGGCCCTGGTACTGTGCTTTAAAATCCTTACAAGATGGGCTGGAGGAGATGGCTTAGCGGTTAAGGTACTTGACTGCTAAGTCTAAGGACCCAAGTTTGATTCCCCAGTACCCACGTAAGCCAGATGCACAAGGTGGTGAATGTGTCTAGAGTTGTTGGCAGTGACTAGAGGCCCTGGAGTGCCCATTCTCTCTCTCTCTCTCTCTCTCTCTCTCTCTCTTTCTTTAAATAGCTACAAATTCCTGATAAACAAAACTACACTATAACCAACTGTTGATCAGCTGGCAAGAAACTAAATTTTCCCAAAAGTTTTAAGTTCTCAAGTTACCTTTTGTTTCAAAGAAGTTGAAATATTCAATCACAAGTCCGTGCTCTGAAAGCAAACAGAACTATGTGCATTCCTTCTTGTTCGCCAAGGCAGAAGAATCTTGTAATGAAGAGCTGAGTGTGTCAGCTGATTTCACTATTGTATCATTTGGACGCCATGCTAGTCATATAGACTATGAGTTCCTGAAAGTGGCCAGTGGCTCTGAAGAACAGAACTTGTAGTTTGATTTCATATAAACTAAAAAAAAATCTGAAGCTGGGCAAATACTTCTTTATTAAATTCAGTTTTGTTAGCTTTATAGTTGTACATTTTAGTGTAATAATTGAAAAGTTAGAAGCCATTATATGCCACCAGTGTGAAGAGAACACTGGATTTTGGAGACAAGGAAAAGAATGCAGGAGACATTTAAAATTATTTATGTCAATTACATGTTGAATAATATTAGATTTATTAATAGATAATAGCTGATATTTAAGGCTTAATAGTGTATATTATTAAAGTTAATGTCAAATATTTCTTTTCACTTTTTTTTTTTTTTTTACTATTTTGCTTATTTATTTATTTGAGAGAGAGAAAGAGGCAGAGAGAGAGAGAATGGGCATGCCAGGGCATCAAGCCACTGCAAACGAACTCCAGATACATGAGCCTCCTTATGCATCTGGCTTACGTGGGTCCTGGAGAATTCAACCAGGATCCTTTGGTTTGAAGGCAAATGCCTTAACCACTAAGCCATCTCTCCAGCCCCTTTTGTTTGTTTTTTGAGGCAGGGTCTCACTCTAGCCCACGGTGACCTTGCTCTGTAGCATAGGATGGTCTTGAACACAGTAGGTCCTCCTACTTCACTCAGCCTTCCAAAAGCTGGGATTACAGATGTGAGCCAGCACACTAGCTCTTTTCACTCTTTGATGTGCCTACCAGAAAATACATATATGACTTATATTTTACTGGGCAGCACTAATCAAGAATTCAGTGAATTAAGTCATCATTGTGTCTGCCACAATGGGGGTGTGGATCAAGATGGAAGGAGTAATAAAA
Source organism: Orientallactaga sibirica (assembly GCA_036365145.1). NCBI lineage: Eukaryota > Metazoa > Chordata > Mammalia > Rodentia > Dipodidae > Orientallactaga > Orientallactaga sibirica. Next base: position 1,890,811 of record JAEOAD010002853.1, read on the forward strand.
ACCAGGATCCCCAGAGAAGAGCATTTGCGGAGTACCCAAATCTAGTTAAGAGGCAGAGCATTTAAAAAAATTTAACCAAAAATAGGGCTGGTGAGATGGCTTAGTGGTTAAGGTGCTTGCCTGCAAAGCCAAAGGACCTAAGTTTGATTCCCCGGGACCCACGTAAGGCAGATACACAAGGTGGCATATGCATCTGGACTTTATTTGCAACAGCTGGAGGCTCTGGTGTACCCATTCATATTCTCTCTCTCTTTTTCATATCTTAAATAAATAAATAAAAATAAAATATAAAAAAGAAGACAGAAAAAAGATTGTGGTTATGGACAAATACTAGCTTTCAGACGAATAAAGTGCCCAAGGGCCGCTCCAGAGCCCTCACTGTCAGTGATGGTTTCATTCCCTTCTCATGGTTGGTTATGGAATTGTGATGGACCACGCTTGGGCATGTTTCAGCATTGGAGTCATGATTCTTTGGCCAACATACTTAAAATGAGGAGCATACAGACCAGTTCATAAGGGGTCATTCTTGCTACTCTGATGAAACCCACATGCTAGCCTTTGTGGATAACTTGTAGATGCAAAAGTATTTTAATTTCTCTTTCCTTTGGCAGAAAGCATGGCCAGACATTTCCTCTGTTTTCTATGGATATCAGGAGCTTCCTAGCACAGGTTCTCAGCACATGAGTACAGAGCCTTCTTCTGCCCATATGGGGAGGCAGGGACGGTTCATAAGTACTGAGCATATGGTCCTGCTGGGGTGGGCTCATTTCCCCAAGCTTCTTTGCAACAATGCAGAATGATATGGGCCATGATCTCCAGATGTTATGCCAGTTCTGTCTCTGAAAAAGGGACTTAGGATTGAAGGCAGCTCCCATACATCAGGGAAACCTTCACTTTGCACACTACTGTATCAACTTAAAAACTATCTAAGTGAGTCTCCAAATAGCAATGATATTTACTGGAAAACCAAGTGGCGTTTCAGTGGAAATACATTGGCTCTACTAAACCATAAATGTACTCAGAGAAGGTGGAAAAAATTTAAAGGCAAAAGCAAGGATGAGAACATAAGATATTCAGAAATAATAATCCTTAATCAAAAGAAGGAATAACAAAGGCAACATCATTCTAAGGCTGAGCAGGCAGTTGCTGGGCAGATGACCTGACAGCAGTGTTTTGTGAACGATTACAGTGGCCCTAGTGCAAGGCTGTGATCCTGGCAGAGTCTTTGGTAACTATGGTTACTGTCCTGCCCTCATGCATGAGGACTCTTCCTGCATGCACTCTGGGCTTTGTTTAGTCATCTTTCTTAGGGCTGACACAACTGACTGCATTTCCATTATGACAATTTTTTTATGTTTATTTATTTATTTTTCTTTTTTTAATTTTTATTTTTATTGACAACTTCTTTAATTGTAGACAATGTTATTTCCCTCCCTCCCCCCACTTTCCCCTTTGAAACTTCACTCTCCATCACTCTCCCCTCTCAATCAGTCAGTCTCTCTTTTCAGTTTGATGTCATGATCCTATTATGATGGTCTTATGTTGGTAGTGTCAGGCACTGTGAGGTCATGGATATCCAGGCCATTTTGTGTCTGGAGGAGTCCTACTCTTCCTTTGGCTTTTACATTCTTTCCACCCCATCTTCCACAATGAACCCTGAGCCTTGTAAGGTAGGTTTGAGATGTTTCAGTGCTGAGCACTCCTCTGTCCCTTCTTCTCAGCACCATGGTACCTTCTGAATAATCCCAAGGTTGCCACCATCTGAAAAGAGAAGCTTCTCTAACCAAAAGTGAAAGTAGCATTAATATATGGGTGAGGACATTAAGAGAAGTGCTTACTGGGCAGTTTGGTGAGCATAGTATATACATTTAGTGAGACTCCAGCAGACATTACACCCTTAGGGCTCATGACTACCCCTGTCGTACGTTTTCAGTATCAGGGATGTATTCCCACCCACAGAAACCAGTTGGTTTCCCCCATAACATTTTGGCAATTTTTACAAAAGTTACTTCCCTGAAAAATGCACAAAATATACAGCTAAACAGACCTAGCACTGCCATTAATTAATGGCATAAATTACTTAGTCTTCCTGAGCCTCAATGTTCTCATCTATAAAATTAGAAGACAAAATTAGATGAGTTCTAATCTTCTTGCACATCTAATGGTTCCTGGTTGCTCATACATTCACCTGTCAATGAGATTAACTGAGTTATATGAAGAGATACAGAGAGGAACTTGACACTCGTTGGAGTATTATTTCCCATTGTTGTCATAGCGGTTCGGTCCAATTTAAGGTTCGTCCTTTCTGCCTTCTTGGATTCTGGGTTTCTGTATTTAAAAGCCAGCCACCCAACAAGTATCTGTAATTAAGTTTTCACCTACCCTGCCAGACCTGGGTGTTTGCTTGTTTTAAAGAGACCATGTTCAAGTGCAAACTCCCCTGGGAAAATTTGGCTAGTCTGCGGAGTCCTTCAGAACAATTTTCAGTATTACACTGAAAATCATGGCCTCATTTCACATCATTTTCAAAGTAGAGCTCATTTACTTTATTTTCATTGCAGATAAAGACATCAGTTATATGGGCCACCCCGAATGTCTCCTTCTCAATTCCATTGTGGGTCATAATACTGGCCATACTTCTTGGATTGTTGGTTCTGGCCATATTAACTTTAGCCTTATGGAAGGTAAGTTGATTTCCATTATTTTTCCTTCTGGGTTTCAAAAGCCAGTAGTGGGATTTAGAATATTTTGAGGAATTTTACAAGATGATGCTGAGCTCGGGAAAACTGCTCAGTGGTGAAAGGCACTTGCTTCCAAAGCCTGCCAGCCTGGGTTCAAATCCCAAGCCACCCATATAAGATGGACACCAAAAAAAATGGCACAAAGGTCTGGTGCAAATAAATAAAGTTTACAAAATAAAAAACTGGGCCGGGCACTTGGGAGGCAGAAGTAGGAGAATCGCCATGAGTTCGAGGCCACCCTGAGACTACATACTGAATTCCAGGTCAGCCTGGGCTAGAGTGAGACCCTACCTCGAAAAACCTAAATAAATAAATAATTCAAAAATTAAAATAAAAAACTATGATGCTAAAGGCATACTTTAGAGAATTTTGATAGTTCTGAAGAACAGGGGAAAGGGTGTCTTTTTTGCTTTGGCACTTAATATGTTTATGTAGCTACTATCGAAGACGGGGAGTGTGTTTGATGTTTTCATGTTGAGGGTTTTTTTTTTTTTTTTCAGAGGGAGGTTGTTTTGTTTTGTTTTAAGTGCTGGGGATTGAACCATATTTCCAGCCCTCATCTTGAGATTTCTTATAAATACATTGAATAAATATATTGAGACCCATTATCTTCTTTTCAGCATAGATAGAGGGAGAATGTTATTACAGAGACTTCTTTTTCATGCTTGGTTAACCAAATCTTGTGCTTTTGATTGGCATAGCCCTCTCACCAGTTCTTTGACCTTTTCTTTGAAAGCACTGCACTGAGGGAATTAAAACTGATCAATTCTATTTTTTTTCTTATTTCACCAACTAAGCCAAATAGACCATGCATATGATAAGATGTGTAGACTTGTGCTTTAATCTTGCCAATTAATATGTCTTTATTAGGAAACCTTAACATAGTCTTTTTGAAATGTTCTACTGAAGTTTGTTCTAGAAGTTTATAATAGTAACAGATTTCTGGCCCAGTAACTTGTATACCTGCCAAGTTGTATGGAATTTTCATCCCAAAAGAAGCAATGCTAAAATGACATGACTAGAAAATAATTAGCCCAGTCATCTTAGTTAACCACTATTTGTTGTGGATCCCTACAAACATGGCATATCTTTATTTTGAAACAATAGCCAGCATGCTTAATAGGATTATAAATTTAGAAAACCTTGACTTTAAGTTAAAGAACAGTGTTTCTAATCATTATCAGATGGTTTGTGCCATCGTGAGCCCACACAGTCTATGACACACATTTACAAATGGTTTTACATTATTCTACTATTTATGGTAACTGCATGCAATTATATATGCAAATTGATAGAATATTCCACTAGCCCTGCAAAAGAACTCGTGTTGTGCTTCCCACATGAGCAACAGTAAGAACTGAAGGTCCAGATTTCTAGAAGAATAGACATTCTCCATGGTAAAATACTCATTGGAAATCCAAGAGGAAGATTCTAGAATACTCTTTATCAGAATTGCTGATTAATCTATGAAAAGTCACGAAGATGTCCCTGCTTACTGTTCCTATCCTTGAAATAAGTGTCAAATCTTCCTCTAAATATATCCCACCAAGTACAGAGGTAACAACCTTATTTCCAACTATAATGTACCTGAACATTGCCTATAGTTCCCCATAGGAGATGCCCCTGGTCAGTAGTTAATGCCAAGCAGACATGCAGAAAACCCAGAGAAAAGCAGAGAGGGAATCTGGGACACACTAGTATAATTCCAAGAAACTATCCGAGGTCTGAGTGGTCTGTATTAAAGTGAGGTCAATTCTACCTCCCCACTTTCCATGGCGAGAATACACATGCTTGGTTTACAGAGGCTCTGCCCATCTGCTCACCTGGCCATGAGCAACAAATTTCTCTGTGCAAGTAACCAATGCATTGCATGCCCAGTTTAATTTGGCACATTGAACAGATAGCATTCACGAGCTTGGTTTTCACTAGAAAATGTCTTGATTTTATTTCATTTCCCTTTTTATCCTAGTGTGGATTCTTCGACAGAGCAAGACCTCCCCAGGATGAAATGACTGACAGGGAACAACTGACCAGTGACAAGACCACAGACGCATGACAGGAAAACACAAAGACCAAAAATGCAAACACTGGTCCTGCTCAAAAAAGGAAAAAAAAATACCATAAGGGCTATGTGGTAATGGCTTTCCTGAACTTGCTAATGACCTAGGGAATGGAAGGACCCCTGAAGTTATCACCTCACGGACTCCATGCTCTGTGGAAGCTGTCGTGGAGAGCACAGACCACTGACAGAAAAAGAACTGCCAACGTCGTAGAAGCAGTCAGCAACCATGGAGAATTTCTTTTGTTTCTGGCATTCCATGCATGGCAGACATTGTGGGACGGGTATGGGAACCTGGGTTGCTTCGAAGGTAAACCCAAGTTGAATTGCCAAGATGAAATGTCTGAATGACTATATACATTAGAAGGTTACCTAAGACTGAACGGCCCAACACTGTACCCCAATGGACTCTCTGACACCTCCCTCAGGAAAAGCAATATTTCTGATGGTGTGATGGCTCAGGGAGACAAGCAATATGTTGTTGGTACTACGAAAGTACCTTTAAAACAACAAAGAGAATTTTCTAAGTGAGGATAAAATTGTATTTATTTATTTTCCATTTCTCTAGGTGGAGAATCTCACTGTCTAGAGAATTTGGAAACCAAGATTTGGTTAGATAGTTTTCAGAATCACTCATGTCACTGCTTCATAAAATAGCTACTTTGTGCAGATAACACGTTGAATAGAACTTTTTCTGATTCTTAGACAGTGTGAAGGAAACACAGATTGGTATTAGGTGGCACTTTTGCTTAATACCATGCTGGGATGACTCTTATTTACACCATCCAGGAATTCACATCTTCATAGTTTAGATTTTTAAAATGTTGCATGTATATTTTATATATGTTTAAAAAAAAATTCCCACTGATTTCTTTAAAACATTAATTTCAAGGTACTCACTACCCTGTATGGGTTTAAAGTATTGGCACGATTTGTAGAGTCCCTGTGAAGACACAACTGAATAATAAGGACAAATTTTATTTTTAATAGCGCCAATAGGCAGCACCAATATTTAGCTAGGAATCAGATACTTGTTTTCCCTATTATATCTCATGTATGCTCACAAGAAAAAATGTGGTGAGCATAAATAGGATGGAAATAAAAAAGTTACACAAGGCAAATCTAGAAGATTAATACATAAGGATTTTATTTAAAGACCTTACTCCAACTTTTTAAAAATTGTTTTAACTGTAATTTTATAATATATAATCTTGGTGAATAATCTTTTACTTAAGCTATCATTCTATCATTTTTTACTTATCCATCAAAGATCACTGCTTAAAACTCTTGTAAATAATCCATAATCATAGGTAATATTATCATTTTAAAGGAAAACTTTCCAGCCAAATTCATAGATAGTCTGCACAATTTTGTATCCTTTTTATAATAATTGAAAAGTTGCTGTGGAGAAATGCCGAACAAATTTTTATGTGCAATATTTTTATAGACCTATGTATCTGCAGCATGTTTACACTGGCATTAATTCCTTTTTTAATTAATATCCTGAATACTAAGTATGATACGACAAGCTGACCAAAATCCTTAAGTTTACAAAGCAGTTGGAAAAATCTGTGTCTTAATTTCAACAATCACACTTTATTTGAAAGACGAGCCAAAATCACAGACAGTAAATTTCATGTTGTGCCTCAACCTGGAGAGGAGCCATTTGGCCGCAGCTGTAGCAGTTCATTGGAAAGCAAATGAGACGCACATGGTCGGACATCGCGGCTCATCTTCTCAGTGCTTATGACTTCAAGCTGTCCTGGTAGCTGTTCCTTGTCTGCCAGAAGTTCATGTCTAGCTCCCAGTCTGTGTGGCTGATGGGCGAGGAGCACTGCACTGACTTCAAAGAGCCTAAGGGCCCCACACAAGCCTCTGGGGGCCTCTGGTGTTAGCCTTTTAGGTAGAACCAATCTCATAGGTAGAAGGCCATCTTGGGATTTGAAGGATGGCAAACAGCTCGAAGTACTTCACATTATGTCTTAACTCTTGATGGGCCTGACATGTGACCAATAGACATAAACTCCTCAGGACCTTTGGTCATAAGAAGTCCTAGAGAAAATGCACCCCTGGTGATGAAAGAAGTCAGAATTCTTAGGCAAACCGTGGCCTGCCACACTCCTATCCGTCCATAGGGCACCGGCCGCCAAAGGGCATTGCAATAGGCTGTCATTCACAAGACAGGGTGGCTGTCTGCCCCTTAGAATGCAAAAGCAATAGAGGGAGGAAGAAAGCTGATGTCAGGAAACCCCTCCGGCGATCCATTCATTAGCATCCCGCCCTCTTACAGAGCACTGACAACACACTGAGTGTATAATGCTTACGGCAGAGCTGGTTCCTTTCATAACTCGAAATGTGCCAGACTCCACTTAGAGCTTCTATGTATTTCTCTTCAGTACGTTCCTTTTTCTAGTTCATGCAGCTAGTTTTTAAGACACAAGAAAGTGAGCAAATTTTATAAACTTGCAAATTTTTATACAGGAAGTAAATAATATACTAGTCATCACTGAAGCCCTGATCTTACAACCCCTGTTTTATTTAAGTACATTTGTAGAGCTCTGTGAAGATTTTCATGTACCCATTGACTGTGTCACTAATAAAATTTAAAATTAAGGACGAAAGACATCTTTATGGTTTATTTCACATACAACATAAAGCTTTCCCATAATGGCCAGATATCAGAAGTTTCTGTATTTACATCCTGCTTCGTTTATTACAAAAACATTGAGCACTGGAAGACATTTGAAAGAGACGAAAGTATGATGGTCCTTGGAATAATAAAAATGCTCTACACGTAGGTTGTGGTGATGGTTGCACAGCCCTGATTATAATGAAAACTACTGAATGGTGCATTTTAATGGGTACCTTTATAGCATATGTCTGAATAAAGAAGTTAAATTTTCATGTCATTCCCAGTATTTCTACCCTTCTGCACGTGATCTGTCCACATTGTCTTTGAATTTGTATACATGTACACCTTTGCTCCTTTATGAAGCTTTTCTTGCATCTGCCACCAACTTCAGGTGCCCCACATTCTCCTACCCTGCGTTCTATTCACTGTCCATCTGTGTGTAGGGATATCTTCCAGCCCACCTGACTCTCAATGACAGCAGAAACCATATCTTTTATCTGTGTTATTACTGGACCTAGCGACAGTTCCAGTATATACTAGATGCTAAAATATACCAGGAAGAAATTAATATACACCTTTGTGTGATCATTATGTTGAACATATACCTTTGTAAATCCACTTCCAATAAGCACCACGTCACACATAGACGTGTGTCCCTGCTTCGGTTTATAATAGTCATACAATGTTATTGCAGCTTAACTGACCCTAATCCAAAAGTCTGAAATTCATGTTCCAAAATCTGAAACTTTTTTGTTTTTGTTTTTTGAGGGAGGTCTCCTTCTAGCCTATTCTGACCTGAAATTCACTATGTAGTCTCATGGTGGTCTCAAACTCACAGAGATCCTCCTACCTTGGCCTCCTGAGTGCTGGAGGCCACCACACCCAGCTTTGAAACTATTTAAAAATATTTTTATGTATTTCATGTATTTGAGAGAAAAAGTATGAATGAATCAATGAATAAATATGGATGCACCAGAGCATCTTGCTGCTGCAACAAACTCCAGACACATGTACCATTTCGTGCATCTGGCTTTACATGGATCCTGGGAAGTCAAACCCTGGCCGGCAGCCTTTGCAAGCAAGTGTTTGTAAACCACTGAGCCATTTCCCCAAGCCCGACGAACCAGAAACTTTTTGAATGTTGACATATTCGCGCAGGTAGAAAACTCCATACTTGATCTCACGTGATCGCATCGGATTAAAACACAAACACACTGTATTAGTTACTTGACTCATTGCTGTGACTAAAACCTTCACAAGCAGCAGCCTAAGGGAGCACTTGTTTTGGCTTACAGTGTTTGGGGATACCTCCTTCGTGGGGGCAGGGGTGGGAAAGAGGGCAGCAGGAGCAGCAGGCAGCTAATCACATTGTATCCACAGTCAGAAAGCAGAGTATGAACAAGAAGTGAGGCCCAGCCAGTGACTCACTTGCCTCCTAAGGATGCCACAACCTTTTCAAACAGTGCCACCAGCTGGGGACCAAGTGTTAAAACACATGAACATCTGGGGGACATTTCACATTCAGACCACAGCATACACTAACAATATTTTATAAAAGTATCTTCAGGCTGGGTGTATAAGGTGCATATGGAACACAAATGCATTTTGTGTTTAGACATGATCCGATCCCCAAGATGGCTCACTGCTGAGATTTGAACGTGAAATGTCTCCTCCCAGAAGCTCCTATGTCTGAACACTTGGTCCCCAGCTGGTGACACTATTTCTGAGAGAAACTTCACTGGAACAAGTGGGTCACTGGGAGTGGGCCTCAATGCATGATAGCCAGTTACTGGCCACTCTGCTTCCTGATCCGTCAAGGAGTGAAGGGTCAGTCACACTTCCGCCACCACGCCTTCCTCACCACTACAAATTGTGCTGTCGCAAACCATCACCCATCAGTTTGTATTCCACTAAAATTCCGTCATTTTAATATACACATTTAATTTTCAGTTCTAATATTTACCAGGCATCCAACATAGGTTCATTTTTTGCTTATCCTCCGTAAGATATTTAAATTCTTGCCACTTCTCTGATTGGGGCTGATGAATCCCAATGAGAAGAAACCACATCTGTGTCGTCTCCCTGTAGCTTACAGCAAACAGGATGACGTTTTATTATATGTCACTTATCATATGACGCCTATATGATATGTCACACACTCACTCACACTTCAAAACCTAAATATATCTAAAGAATATATATATAGTGGCTCAGAAATGCTTGTGGATCCATAGAAAACATGCAAAACCAAATCAATCAAGATTCAGTAGTAACATGTTGAAGGTCAAGAGGGAAGCCCCAACCCGGAAAAGGCAGCCCTCGTGGGGCTGGATTTACCTAATGTACACAGACAGACAGGCTCTGGGTATGCTCTGGGCCAGCCCTGCCAGTGAAACCCTGGGCTTATTTGTAGTGAGGAAAGGATCTCTTACTAGGTCTTTCCTGGTAGTAAAATGTTTTAGAGTTAAACATAGGAGATGGGAGCTTTGTCTCTGTATTAGTTACTCTGCTGGTTGCTGTGACCCAAAGCAGCTTAAGGGAGGGAGGATTAATTTTTATTTCCAGCTCCAGTGGATACTTTCCATTATGACAAGAACGCAGTGGCAAGGAGGGAGTGGGAGACTGAGGGTCACACTGCACAGAGTCAAGGAACAAAGGGCAAACTGGAAGTGGGTGGAGCTATAAAAACCTCAAGGCTTGCCCACCCCCTCCAGTGACCCATTGCCTCCAGCAAAGTTCCACCTCTTAAAGGTTACACAGCCTTCCCAAGCAGCACATGAGCCTACAGGGGCCATTTCACATTCAAACCACAATCCTAGCCAATTCTTTGGTATCTTGCCACCTCCAGCCTTAGTATATATGAAGATCTAATGGCGCCAATACTTTCTAAATGCTGAGTTGAAATTTGGGTTCCTGCACTGGGCAGAATGAGGTGAGGATCAGTAATAATAAGGTAGGGCTACCTCGTGCATTGTCTACTCCCTCTGTGAAGTTCACACCATCCCTCAGGTTACCTCCAGAGAAAGTCTTCGAGTGGCTTCAGGAAGAGCCAAAACCTGAAAACCTTTGTCTGAATCCCATTAATGCCAAGAAAATGCCACCCAAGGGTCTAATGTTCTTTTCCCAAATCCATCATAATTGTCTCCCACAGAACTCTGATTCTGTTAAAATGTTGATTTCTTTAGCGTGAGAAGTTGGAAGCATTGAAATTTTAGACTCATTTGCAAGCTGGGTAAAAGCAGAACTCCCCTAGTGATGCTTAAGTCAACCGTGAGTTCAGAATGGCCCGTATGCATAAGGTACAACCCTGCTTGTCATTTGAAACTTTCCTCACCCCACCTCCAAAATACCATCTGCCTGACACACTGCCTTTGGAACTGTTTATGAGCGAGTTCTCTGTTATTTATGATTGTTGGACAAAATCCATATGGAAATGTAGCCTGATACCAGGGTCTCGAGACAATAAAAAGTCTTGGATTTAACTTCTATTGGCGCCATACTATGGCACAGTAGGAATGTTCTTAATATCTGTGCCGCTGCACACTTTGACTGTGCACTGTGCTGTAGACGCAGTGCGCCATCAGCAGACCGTGCTGCTCTCTGACTGTGAAGCCAGCTTTCTTAGAAGCATAGTGACAGGAGACCTCTCAGGTTTGAAAGCTTTTGCTTTCATCTTTGGTTCACTTAACATATTGTAAGGTTCATACAGTTTTAAATTTTTATTTTTCTATAGGAACTTTTCATTTTCAAAACCTCAACCTTGTCCTCTGTTTTAGCCTCCTGAAGCTATGATAAGTTGGGCTGCTTTAGGGAATCAAAGCTTGGTCATCTCAGAGTTCAAAATCCCTGAAAGTCCAAGATCAAGGTGCTGGGAGGGCCACATCCCAGGAGGCCAGGGACGCACCTGTTTCTATAGCACTCCCCAGGTTTCTGGAAGTCTTGGGTGCTCTGTGGCTTGTACATGCATTGCTTCAAGCTCACCTCTTCACGTGGCATGTTCATGTCCTGTCCTCATGTCTTCCTTCTGTGTGCATCAGGTTCCTGTTTCCTCTTTTTGTTAGAACACTAGTTATATTGAATCCTGGTTCACCCTGCTTTTTTCACTTGGACTGAATTACTTCTATAAAGATGTATTTTCCAGGGCTGGAGAGATGGCTTAGTGGTTAAGGTGCTTCTCTGTAAAGCCAAAGGACCCAGGTTTGATTCCCCAGGACCCACATAAGCCAGATGCACAAGTGGTACATGTGTCTGGAGTTCGTTTGCAGCAGCTGGAGGTCCTGGCACATGCCCATATTAGATAATATTCTGATACATTATCTACTATCTAATACATGATATAATATTCTAATATTTTTGGATACTAAAGCTTTAATATATCTTTTGTTAAGGGAGACACAATTCAATTCATAACATCATCCTTCAAAAATATTTGTCATATAAGATACTTTGATACAATTCTGTTTATAACATCATCCCTCGAACTTTCGACAAGACAACTTGAGAGGTAGACTCATGAAAACAAAATACTTTTGCATAAAGGATAAGCTGAATAATTTAAAAAGAATAACTTTATGTTAGTCTTTTGATATCTCTTCATCCAAGTAATAAGCAAATTATGTCAAACACACAATTGATTCCTAAACATTTATTTTCCTTCCACTTGCTAGTTCAATGCACACATTAAATCAAAAACTCGTTTTTCATACGTGATTTACTCATCTGCCCTACCATGTGCTGAAATTTCTTGCTACCACCACCTATGTTCCTATTTTTTTTTTTTTTCCTGTGAGACAATCTGCTTATCCTCATGGACAATGAGGATAAGTATGAATGGTGTGACCGTTACAGTTTAGATTTTGAATGGCTACAGAAGATCATGGATTAATGGTCTCCAGAGCAGGACTGGGAGATGGTAGAGCCTTGAGATGAGGTCAGATGGGAACTCTTCTGGTGGTGTTCCATGTCCTGGAAAACTGTGGGGACCTGGGCTTTTCCTCTTTCACTCGGGCTTCCTGTATCTTGATGGAAGTAGTTTTATTCCACTATATGCTGGTCACCTCTGCCATCCATCATCCCCAACCAGAGGCCCATAGCAATGGGTCACTTATCATAGATTTGAACCTCCAAAGCTGTGAACTAAATCAACCTTTGCTTTCATCCATTTATTATCTAAAGTAAGCTATATTAAAGGAAAGCTGCCTCAAACAGTGATATGAGTGTAGAGAGTCCCACTGGAGGGTTCTGGTCACTGCGTTCGGAGACATCAAAAGGAAGTGCCTGCTGAACCACAGGCTTCACCCCCACACTCACTGTTCAATAGCACTGAGAAGGCATTGTTCAAATGTGCAATAACCCAGAGCTGTGCCAAATAGATATCATAATAAATGACAGAAACAAGATAATAAAACAAAAAAAAATAGCTAACGTTCTCTGGGCACATGTGGCACTGGGCCACATACTTGCAGCAGGGAAAAACTGACCAAACAAAGGCAGGCCCAGCAGTGCCATGGCTAACAGGAAGCAATGATGAATGTCTGTGGGCATCCGACTGATCTCACACTCTGAGGAACAGGCTGAAGTCAGAGCTCACCTCTCATTTCTATTCCATCTGCCTGCTCTTCCCGCAATCTTCCTTTCCAGCCCTGATCAAGCAGATTCCGCCAGTTTGCACACAGCAGGCAGCCCCAGCTCCAGCTGGACACATAAAGCATCTTCTTCTGGCCAGGAATTGCTTCGTCCACACTCAACTGCAGGAGTTTGCCAGGTCCAGGAGCCATGGGCCTCGGCACTGGTGATGTTTCATGTTGCTCACAGGGAAGCAACACAAGGAGGGATGCCTGGGCCTGCGCTGTGAAGAGGAGCGGAAACTCACTGCTCTTTCCCCCAGGGAAGAGAGCGCCCTAGGGAAATACTGACCTCAAATATCCGAAGGACTGTTGTAAAGGAGAGGAAGGAAACTACAAAGGAGACCAAGATAGAATAATAACAGCAATAATTATGACAATAAAAATGGAAATAAAGTCACCCAGTGCCAGACCCTCTGCTAAGTGCTTTATGTACGTTTCTCTCTTAATCCTCCCCATAACCATGAGAGGCAGATCATATCAAAGAAAACAACGTTGACCCTTGTTAAAAGGCAATGTGGTGGTTACATGCACTGGTGCCTGGATGCTTTATTCTACTCCACTGATCTTGGCATCTGTTTCTGTGGTCGTACCATGCTGTTTTTCTTACTATGGCTCTGTGGTATAACATGAAATCAGGAATGGTGACACCTCCAGCAGTGTCATTTTTGCTCAGGATAGTTTGGGCTATCCAGGGTCTGTATGCATTCATATGAAGTTTGAAGATTATTTTTTTTCTATTTCTGTGAATTTTTATCTGGGTTGCGTTGAGTCTGGATATGGTTTTTGGATAGGATGGCCATCTACATGCTATTTGTTATTCATTATTCCAATCCATGAACATGGGAGATCTGTCCCGCTTCCTGTGTCTTCCTTACTGTCTTTCTTCAGTGTTTTAAAATTTCCATTGTATAGGACTTTCACTACCTTGGTTGGGGATATTCTGAGAGTCTAACCTTTTTGTTGTTGTTGTTGTTTTTCATTTTTTGGTTTTTCGAGATAGGGTCTCACTCTAGCCCAGGCTGACCTGGAATTCACTATGTCATCTCAGGGTGGCCTCGAACTCATGGTCATCCTCCTACCTTTGCCTCCTGAATGCTGGGATGAAAGGAGTGCACCACCACGCCCAGCAATTGTGTCCTTTTTATTTATTGCTCTTGTCATTGCTCTAGCTAAGACTTCCAGGACTATATTAAACATCAGTAGAGAGAATAGACACTTTTTCTTGTTCCAGATTTTCGTGGGAATGCTTTGAGTTTTCTCAAATGACATGATATTGTTTGTTATGTGTAGCTTTTGCTATGTTGAGGTACATTCCTCCATCCCTAATCTCACCAGTATTTTTATCATGAAGTGATAAGTCTATGTAATTTCAGCCACCTGACTTTAGACAAAGATGCCAAACATATATACTGGAAAAGAGACAACATGTTCAACAAATAGTGCTTGACAAAACTGGCTATCTACTTATAGAATAATAAAGCAAAACCCTGACTTCACCCTGCATGAAAATCAATTTCAAATAGAATAAGAACTTCAATATAAGACCTAAAATTCTGAAATCAGTGAAGGAAAAGGTGGAGAGAGCATTTTAAAATATAGATGTAGGAAGGACTTTCTGGTTGCCCAGAAAATAAGGCAAACAATCAACAAATGAGACCTTATGAAACGAAAAAGCTTTTTACCTCTAAAGGAACCATTAACCAAGTCAAGAGGCAGCCTACAGAATGGGAGAAAACCTTCTCCAGCTATACATCTGACAGAGGATTAATATCTAAATTTTTTTTCACTTTAGCTCAGGATGACCTGGAATTAACTATGTAGTCTCAGGGTGGCCTCGAACTCACAGCGATCCTCCTACCTCTGCCTCCCGAGTGCTGGGATTAAAGGCGTGCGCCACCACGCCCGGCCTAAAATTTTTTTAAAAGCTCAAAAAACTAAACAAAAAAATCAAACAGCCAGCCGGGCTGTTTAATCCCAGCACTCGGGAGGCAGAGGAAGGAGGATCGCCGAGAGTTTGAGGCCACCCTGAGACTACATAGTGGATTCCAGGTCATCTTGGACTAGAGTGAGACCCTAAAAAATCAAACAGCCCCATAAAAAACAGGATTTGGATTTAAACATGAACAGAAGGTTCTCAAAAGAAGAAATACAAGTGGCTCAACATCTTTAACCATCATTGGAAATGTAAATTAAAACTACTTTGAGATTCAAATCACTCTGGTCAGAAGGGTTATCATCAGATAATCAAAACAGAACAAATGCTGGGAAAAGTGTGGGAAAGAGGAACCCTCACTGATGGTGGGAGTATAAACTCAAACAGGCTTTATGGATATCAGTATGGAGGTTCCTTAAAAATCAAAAATAGACCAGGCCACACACCTTTAATCCCAGCACTTGGGAGGCAGAAGTAGGAGGATCACCATTAGTTCGAGGCTACCCTGAGAATACAGAGTGAATTCCAGGTCAGCCTGAGCTAGAGTGAGACCCTACCTCGAAAAACAAAAAAAAAAAAAAAAATCAAAAATAGATCTACCACCAGGCATGGTGGCTCATGCCTTTAGTTCCAGCACTCGGGAGGCAGAGGTAGTAGGATTGCCGAGAGGTCAAGGCCGCCCCTGAGACCACACAATGAATTAAAGGTCAGCCTGCACTAGAGTGAGACCCTATTTGAAAAACCAAAAACAAGGGCTATAGAGATAGCTTAGCATTTAAGGCACCTGCCTGCAAAGCCTAAGAATGCCTGTTTGAATCTTCAGGTTCCACGTTTAGCCAGATGCAAAAAATGACACAAGTGCACAATGTTTCACATGCACACAAGGGGGCACACACATCTGGAGTTCATTCTCAGCAGCTGAGAAGCCCTGGTGTGCCCATTCTCTCTCTGCCTCTTCCTCTCTGTCTCTCCCTCTCTCAAATTAAAAAAAAGAGAACAAAAGAAGAAAAGAAAAGACCCAGCTATACCACTTTTGGGTATATGCCCTAAACTGTACAATTTGCTAAAAGATATTTGCTCATCCATGTTTATTGCTGTTTCATTCACAATAAGTAGGTCATAGAATAAGCCTATCTATCCATCGACTGATGAATGGATAATGAACATGTGGTACATATACACAGCAGAATTTTATTCATTTGTAAAGAAAAATGAAATAATGAACTTTGCCAGAAATGGATGGAGCTAGAAAATATAACATTAAGAGGAGTAGCCAAGGCTCAGACAGACAAATGCATCATGTTCTCTCTCATATGTGGATCCTAACTTTGAATTTGTAGATTTGTATAAAAGTTTAAGTAAGAGTCAGTAGAGATCAGGAAGCTAGAAAGGAGACACGAGAGAGGTGATGAGGGGAAGACGTAAGGGGAGACAACAGTACATGTGCAAGTTGAGGGGTGGAATACAGTAGTAAAAGGGTATAAGTGTGGTCAAGGGAACGGGATAGAAGAGAGAAGGGAATCATCGAGAACGTTAACCAAAACAAAAGACGTTAGGGAAGCAACATACGAGAAACTTACATCTTTGTTAGCTAACTTAAAAATACAATTATTTTTTAAAAAAGATATAGCAAGACAGAAGTACCCCATCTGGATTTCATTTGCAGCAGCTAAGAGGGCTAGATCTCTATCTGTACTCTTCTGTCTGTCTCTCAAAAATAAAAATAAAAATAAAGATTAAAGACAAACCCCAGTGCCAAGGTTGGTGCAAACCCCAGTGAAGGAAGTTCTTCCCCAGAGTGGGCGGCCCTTCCCACGTAGACTATATATAAAGAAGTCCTTTCACCTGGCTGCAGCCTTGCTACCAATTGTGCATGCATCTATCCTGTCTGTGGCTATCCTTTGTGGACATTGTAAGTGTGTTTCATCAGCCTTCCAACATGGATTGAAGACCAGTGGCTCTCCAGGAATCCTCCAGGCCTTGAGTGCCAGATTGGGACTGCTAAGGATCCAATCTTGTGACTGAGCAGCTTCCCAGATCCTATTCCATAAGCTAAACCAGTAAATCCAATACAAATCTTTACTGTTATTATTATTATTTTAATCTTTACTTATTTATTTGTAAGCAGAAAGAGAGAGAGAGATAGAAAAGAGGTAGATAGAGCATGGGCAAGCCGGGGCCTCCAGCCACTGGTTTACGTAGGTCCTGGAGAATCAAACCGGGATTTTTTGGTTTTGCAGGCAAATGCCTTGACTGCTAAGCCATCTCTCCAGCCCCCTGTTATTATTTTTAATACAAATTATTTCAGTTTCAGTTACGTTCCTCCAGAGAACCCTGATTAATCCAAAGACCACTGCCAGTGCTCTTGATTGCTCACCAGAACTAGAAGATAAGTCCCTACTACTGAAGACACTGCATGTGGCAGTTACAGGACATGGAAAAATCAAACTGGACCTGAACTGGAAGCGTCCTTCCCACTGGCTTGCTGGATTATAAAAGTGTTATATAAGCTTCTGGAGAAGAAAAGTCACCAACGGTCTTACATATGACATTAAATATCCTATGTCTGACATAAGCAACCAGGCAAGATTTGCCCACTGGTGTAATAGTAGCATAACCATTATGGGGGTAACTGACTGCTCTCTGATTGGATTTGAGGACCACTCCATGGGAGGGGACTTGGAACTGGTACTGAAAACCTAAGGTTGGGAAGGTCGTTGATCCTATGAGGGGTGCAACTGCAGTTGTTTGGCTAAATGGATATGTTGTGCCCATCAAATTGCCTTCTAAATACTTACGTTTATTCCTGTCTTTGGACAGAAAAGCTTCTTTTGCAGATGGTGGTGTCTACTGGAAAGACTCAAAACTAGTCAAAGTCCTGAGAAGAAAGTGTCTGTTGAGTGCTCAGCACTGAGTGAAACACCTCTACCATGTCCTCCACAGTTCAGAGAGTATCATGGAAGAGGGGCAAAATGAAGGTCAGCCCGAGGACGCGGAGGAGAGCTTTGGAATGTTATTTTCTGGCCATGAAGTAGATACAGAAAATTCTGGAGTGTCTTTGAGAGTGTCAGAGCCTTTCTTGGCTTTTGGTTGGCCTTTAACCAAAAAGTTAAGATGCTGGACAGTCACACTGAGTCAGCAGCCTCGGGTTCTTGTCTTATGAATTCCAACAAATGAAATCCACATACCTTAGAGTCAAGTTTAGAAAGATCTTATTAAGGGGATTATAGAGCCCATAGCACTTAAGAGGGGGAAAGAGGAAAGACTACAGTGCTCCTTCACAAGAGAAGCAGTGCTCGTGAAAATAGGAAATCCCACCTAGAGACCCAGATTAGAGCCTTTTACGGGACTAGTTAGTTCACCCCCAATGCCAGATTTTCTGGGAAAGAGCAATCTTGCAAGAATTTTCATCCTCCAGGAAGGGTGTAGCCTTCTCGGGGTGATGGTATTGTCTAGGAAAGGGGAACTCCTTCTCCAGGAAAGAAGAGGTAAGCTGACCCCAAAGCCACAAGGATCTGTGGATTTGAGAACTATACATTTTATATCATATTCCTTATACCCAAAAGCCACTTATTAGAAGTCTAAGTGGTATAATAAATTTCATTTTTCAAATAAAAAAATATTGACTTTTCACCTTAGAAAACTGTGACTTTATATAAATATGTCATTTATAGCTTCAAAGATTGTTTCTCTAACGTACGTGTTGCTTGAGAGATGAACCTAATATTTCATTTTCTTTTTTTAATTTTTTTTATTTTTGGAGAAAGACACAGAGAGAGACAGACAGAGAGGGAGAGGGAGACAGATAGAGATGGGCACGCCAGCAGTCTCTCAGCTGCTGTGAACGAAATCCAGATGTGTGCGCCCCCTTGTGGGCAAGTGTGGCATTGCGCCCTTGAGTCACTTTGCATCTGGCTAAACGTGGGACCTGGAGATTGGAACCAGGTTCTTAGGTTTAGCAGACAGGTGCCTTAGCTGCTAAGCCATCTCTCCAGCCCTCATTTTCATCTTTTGAAAGCAGGAATAATGAAAGATTAATCCTGGAAGATAGAATTCCAAATTAAGGGCCTGGCGTGGTGACGCACACCTTTAATTCCAGCACTCAGGAGGCAGAGGCAGGAGGATCGCTGTGAGTTTTTGAGGCCAGCCTGAGACTACATATTGAATTCCAGGTCAACCTGGACTAGAGGGAGACCCTACCTTGAAAACCCAAAAAAATAAATAAATAAATAAAAAGAGTAAACCAAATTAATCCTCAACCCAGAAGGTTCTGACATATTTCAGGTGATGTGATGCTAAAATGTTATACATTTAAACCTTACACAAGATGTAATATGTATAATTAAAAGAATGAATCTTTTCCTTTAATCCCAACTCGGGAGGCAGAGGTAGGAGGATCGCTGCCAGCCACCCTGAGACTACATAGTTAATTCCAGGTCAGCCTGGAAAACCCGCAAAAAAAAAAAAAAAAAAAAAAAAAGAAGATAGGACAGAAAAAGAGAGATACATGGTCCTTTCTGGCTTGGACTTTGGGGCAAGGAAATTCATGGCATTGGACTATGTGGTGATCAGATAGGAAACCACCACTATGGGGTTGGCAGCATTTCAATTGAGGTAGCAGAAAGAAAGAAAAATTCAAAATGTATTATTCTTTCTCTTTATGTGTTTGTACCACACTGTTTTTATGAATTAGAGTTTATCCAAAAATATGTGTGGCATAGACATTGATAGGGAAATCTCAATGGAGCTGCACATGGTGAGTTAAAGATGCCATAAGACATCCTAAGAGGATCTTCCTAGCCTGAATTGCCCAGACAGGAGAATGAAGTGCTCTGGAGAGAGATGGACCCTGCAGAGGGAAGAGGGCGCTTTCCTCAGTAGAATTATGACTTGCAGTCTGAATTCTCAAAGGTAAAATATCCAAGGGACAGAATTGAGACATGGAGAACAGAAATCCTCTAAAAAGTTTTGTTTGTGGGTATTCCTCCATGGACAATGAGGCAGTAATATTGTGTGACATGTATAACATCTGCCTTCCTACTTTGCACAACCAATCTGTGACACCATTTCAGGAGAATTTGATATCCATTTCAGTGGTAACCCGTGGTGTCAGCCTCAGTTCTTCACTGTCCCATATAATTATGCCCTTTGCTAGATGACCTTGTTATTCCATTAATCAAAAGTCCAGATGAGGCTGGAGAGATGGCTCAGCAGTTAAGGCACTTGCCAGCAAAGCTAAAGAACCCAGGTTCTATTCCCCAGGATCGACATAAGCCAGTTGCACAAAGAGACACGTGCGTCTGGAGTTCATTTGCAGTGGCTAGAGGCCCTGGTGCGCCCATTCTCTCTCTCTACCTCTCTGTCTCATTCATAAATAAATAAATAAATAAATAAATAAATAAATAAATAAATAACTATTTTTTTAAGCTCTTATCTTCTTCCTTGAGTCTTGCTCGTGCACTCATCAGGATGGCATGCTTTGGCCAATGGGACATGAGAAATGGGGAGCAACGTGTTGAAAATGTGTATGCATAACAAAGCTTATCTCTGTCACTTCTGATAGACATCCAAAGTAAGGCTACTCGCTCCAGAAGGACAAAAAAATCCAAACAGCAGAACTAGCTCTGCCCAAGACCAGTGTGAAGCAGATGACCTCTGTCAATGCCCAGACTCATAGGAGTTTATAGGCACATGTGTACAGAAGTATATATGTATAAGCGCATATACTTATCATCCGGCCTGTGATGAAAGGACAGGAGGCCAATTTCAGAGGCTGCTTTTAAATTTTATGATGGACAATCCCACTGGAGAGTAAAGGGAGAGCCAAATAAAGTGAAGTGTGGCCTACCCAGAATTTTCCCTCCTTTAGAGCTTTTGTGGAGGGTCAGGCACCCCGTTGAGGTAACCATGAGAAATTCTCAGGAATAGGAAGGGTCCAAAATGACCTGGGAGCAGAAAAGGTACTTTCTCTTCTGCCTCCACTCACTCACCCACTCATTCATATGCAATCAAGATAATCACAAAAAAACCCCTAATGCATACCAGAAGAGAGCTCCCTTATAGAAAGGGGAAAAAAAACCCTTCGTGGGTTACATATATCATGACGTAAGTACACTGAAGTAGATAGTATGTATATATGTGGACTATACATGCATAATATATGTATTGAACATTTACTGTTTTGTGGGTTAGTGTATAGGTTTATGAGAATCTACCACATCCAGTCTTACATGTCTTATATTAACTTTTTTGGTTTTTTTTTTTTTTTTTTTTTGGCTTTTCAAGGTAGGGTCTCGCTCTAGCTCAGGCTGACCTGGAATTCACTATGTAGTCTCAGGCTGGCCTCGAACTCACAGTGATCCTCTTACCTCTGCTTCCTGAGTGCTGGGATTAACAGCTTTTGGTTCTTAAAGCCATCCAAATCTCACCACCTAACTAAACTCATGCATAAATTACTGCTTTAACTACTTGTCTAACTAGGGGGCCTGTTTGCTGACCTCTTTTTCATCCTTAATATTTCTACCTGTAAGTTGTTACAAGAAAGTTGCCTGCTTTGGTTTAGAATTAAGATTTCCCTTTGGAAAAAGTGTCTTAATGTTTGAAAGTCTAGGCCTTTTAACCCCCCTCTGTAAAGAAGTTTTGTTTTGTTTTGTTTTGTTTTGTTTTGTTTTGTTTTGTTTGTTTTTCTCAACTCTCATTCTCCTTCTTCGAATCTCCAAGGGGAGCGAGAGAAACCACTCTGCGCCGAGCATTTATCACTGGACTCGCTATGTAGTGTCTCTCACTTTTGAGTTCGCATGAGAAAAACAGCCTCCTTTGATTGTTCCACTCCAGACAGAAATTATGGGAAGACAGGATGAGTGAAGGCTTACATCTGGAGAGAGTTAAATTCTGTGGCTGGAGGAGAGTAATGTGGCTCTTTCCTCACGCAGCCATTTTGCTCCAGCTTAAAAATGCATACGTTTTCTAATGTACTAAATTTTATAGGGAAAAGAAAAATCCAGTATGCTTTTACAGAGGAAATGTAGCCATTTATGCTGTTAAACTTCCTTTGCCCTGAAAGCATTGACCAGGAAAAGGCTATTAACTAAAATTGGAAGGCCTGGGGAAACTTTAAATCTTGCATTGTAATTAATTATTGGACACTGGCGCGTTTGAAGAGATTTGGTAAAGTACTTCTTTTAAATGGCTTGAAAACCTAAAGTTTTCATCTATCTGTTCCTGCTTTGAAGCCTGCTGGGAAGTCCCCGTGGGATAGAGACTAATTGGCCCCGAGTATTGCCATCAATAGTGTCCCCAGGCCCCGATGCCTCTGCTGGAGTCATCTGAGAACTGTCGTCTTTCTCTTCTCTTGTCCACATACCTGCACCATTTCATTACTGAAAAAGAATAATTCTAGCACATAAGATCATTTCAACATAGAAAAATTTCTACTTGAGTACAAAGAAGTGTTTTAGCTATGTTAAAACATACCCTAGTATGAAAATCGCCGCCCAACGTTGCTCAAAGAACAATTGCCAAAATGTTTTAAGTCCTTTAAGTCTGATGAGAGAGATTCCTTTCGAGAAGTTCTTTTATTTACAAATAAGTTAGGTTCCAAGAAGCAGTTTCTAAGTGAGTTTGTAAGTTCAAAGGAAGCAAGCCTGGGGCATTTCCTCTAAATGAAGAGTGAGCAAGCTCTTTGAATCTTGAAAGCTAGGCATGAACTCTGCACACTTTCTGAGAAATACATTCTTCCAGGGTACCCATGGGCAATTGGTTCAGGATCCCTAAGCATACCAAAATCTACAGACATTCAAGTCCCTCATCTAAAAGGACATACTGTTTGCATATAACCTGTGTGTACGCTCCCTGCACCGTACATCATCTCTCGATGACTTACAATGCCATACCAATAGGAGTACTATGTAAATATTTATTATAATGAATGGCTTAGAAAATGATGACAAAATACCAGCCATCCCACTAAGGAGGGCCCTCAGTGGAATGGGGGCAGGGAGGAAGGAAGAGATATTACCAACACATGATGCATCCAGACAAAGTTTCCACTTAATAAAAAAAATTTTTTGAAAGAAAAAAATTTAAAAAGAAAATAAGATAAGTAATTATTAAATATCGCCTACCACAAATATCATTATTGTAAGTTAGGATGTGTATAGGGAAAGGATGAAAGTATGTGTGTAGATTAAAAAGTAATGTAAAACTTATGCCAGGCGTGGTGGTGCACGCCTTTAATCCCAGTACTTCCGGAGGCAGAGGTAGGAGGATTGCTGAGAGTTTGAGGCCACCTGAGACTACATAGTGAATTCCAGGTCAGTCTGAGCTAGAGTGAAACCCTACCTTGGAAAAAGAAAATGTAATGTAAAACTTACAGATTTTCATGATGGCCTTCTTACTTTTAAAAAAGGTATGATGGGGATAGGAGAGCGAGGATAAAAAGGGTGGTGGGAGGAAATTGTTATCAGGATTCGTTGTGTATGTGTATGGAGGGTATCAATAAAAACTTCTACAGGGCTGGAGAGATGGCTTAGGTGTTAAGGCGCCTGCCTCCCAAGCCTAAGAACACTGGTTCCAATCTCCAGCGGTTCCAATCTCCAGGTCCCACGTTTAGCCAGATGCAGTGATGCAAGGGCGCAATGCCGCACTTGACCACAAGGGGGCGCACGCATCTGGATTTCGTTCACGGCAGCTGAGAAACTGCTGGTGCGCCCATCTCTGTCTTTCTCTCTCTCTCTCTCTCTCTCTCTCTCTCTCTCTTCAAAAAAAATAATTTAAAAAAAAACTTCTACAAAATAAAAAAAAGTGTGTCAATACAGGTGCAATCTTGCTTTCAAATGTTTTCCACCCAAGGTTGCTGGACAGCACAACACACAGACACACAGAGCCAAGTCTATCCCGTCAAGATTCAGCATTCTGCATCTCTCTTTTCCAACTAACCTCTCAAAAAAGCTGTCCCCAATTAACATCGCCATTTTCTATAACCCCCTGGTCCAGGTTCCCAGTAGTCTCAAGGCCAAAGCCATGCTGCTCAGCTGGCCACTCTGTACTTCTGGAAATACAAGTTGACCTTGGAAAAATCTGGGGTCAAGAAGGGCTCATCCTAGTGTAATCACACCTATAATCCCCATAGTAAGGAAACTGAGGCAGGAGGATTGAAACAAATTCAAAACCAACCTGGCTTACATAGTGAAAGACTACATAGCAAGACTCTGTCTCAATAATAATAAATAATAATATCGATCAAAAGAAAAGAACTTTTGCGTATCACTTTGAATAGAAGTCAATAGTAATAGCAGATGGATGTGGAGTTGGTGAATTTCGTGCAACCATGCTTCAAAACTAGATTTTTATTTTTGTTTACATTTCTCTAGATTGAGATTGGTGTGTTTTTGCAAGTTTTGATAAGTTTTGTATTTATCTATTTATTTGCAAGCAGAGAGAGATAGAAGAGAGACAGAGAGAATGGGTGCCCCAGGACCTCCAGTCACTGCAGACAAACTCTAGATGCATGCACCACTTTGTGCATCTGGCTTTATATGGGTAATGGGGAATTCAACCCAGGTCATTAAGCTTTGCAGGCAAGTGCCTTAACCACTGAAACCATCTCTCCAGCCCAGTTTTGATAAGTTTTAATTTTTTATAATAGGTTTGTATTTTATAGCAATAAATGACAAAATAGAATATTATGTGCATATATATTTTACCATTCGTGGCATACTTTTTTTCTTAATTTGTGCAGTATTTCTAGGCTACACAATTGATCCCAAAGATATTTCAAACCTCCATAAAAAGATCCCACACATAAGTGGCCCCTCACAATAGTCAGCTCCGTGTTTTTTCAAGGTGAAGTTTCTCTTGACTCTCTTCACCGCAGTCAGTATCTGCTCACTGTGCTTTGGTTTTCGTGTCCTGCTTTTCCACTGACAATTGAATTTGTCCTTCGTTCCATTCTTCTTTTCTGTTTTTATTCTTCCATTTTCTTTTTTTTTTTTTTTTTTGAGACAGTGCCTGGAACCCACAACCCTCCTACCTCGGCCTCTGAGTGCCAGGATTACAACTGTGTCCCACCACACCCACCTCCACTGTCAGTTTCTAAACGTGGGAGCCTAGAGTGTTGCACAATAGGCAGTGCCATTTGTTACCCCCTTTTCTTTTTTTTTTTAATTTTTAAAATTATTTTTATTATTTATTTTTGGAGAGAGACACAGAGAGAGAGAGAGAGAGAGAGAGAGAGGGAGAGGGAGACAGAGATGGGCGCGCCAGCAGCATCTCAGCTGCTGCGAACGAAATCCAGATGTGTGCGCCCCCTTGTGGGCAAGTGCAGCATTGCACCCTTGCATAACTTTGCATCAGGCTAAACGTGGGACCTGGAGATTGGAACCAGAGTTCTTAGGCTTAGGAGGCAGGCGCCATCTCTTAACCACTAAGCCATCTCTCCAGCTCCCCCCCCCTTTCTTTAGAATCATATAATCTCCCAAATGATTCACCTGGTACACATCTGCATTTCTGCCCTTGTCTCACCATTTGCAGAGGAAGACACTTTTTTTTTTATTACTTATGTATTTATTTCTGTCCCCTAGTATGAGTAAAGAGAGGTTCCCATCATAAATGTGTGCTTTTCCTCACTATTGTTTTCATGATCTCATCACTTCTGCACTGACTGATGGCTGTCCCAGTAACCAAACCAAATAATGATCGCTGTTTGTTTGTAGGTTCAGGCAAAATGCCGCCAGCCTGAAATCCTGGCACTTGAAAAAGTGAGGCTGGAGGATTGCAAGTTTGAGGCCTGCTGGAATAGGCAGCAGGAAACTGTTATAAAATAAGATAAGGCCGGGAATTAGCTCAGTGGTAGAGCACTCATCTGGCATGCTCAAGACTCTAGGTTGAATCTTTAATACCACAGAAAGAAAGAAAGAAAGAAAGAAAGAAAGAAAGAAAGAAAGAAAGAAAGAAAGAAAGAAAGAAAGAAAGAAAGAGAAAGAAAGAAAGAGGAGGAAAAAGAAGAAAGAAAGAGAGAAAGAGAAAGAAAGAGGAAAAAGAGAGAGTGGAGAGATGGCTTAGTGGTTAAGGTGCTTGCCTGCAAAGCCTAAGGACCCAGGTTTGATTGCCCAGAACTCATGTAAACCAGATGCACATGGTGGCGCATGCATCTGGAGTTGGTTTCCAGTGGCTAGAGGTCCTGGTAGGCCCATTAAATTTCTCTCTTTCACTCATAAGTAAGTAAAAATATTTTTTTTTAAAGTTGCTGGGTCTTGGCACAGGTTTGAGTCAATATATTTTTGAATTTCATATAAAGGGCTCGGGAGCTACACATAAATCTCTGGATTCTGGTCTCTTGAAATGGCAAGAAGTTCAGCAGCAGACCCTGCATTCTTTTCTGTAGCAACATGCACTTGTCCTGAGTGGCAGGGCTCCTCCTTCTGACATATGTGGGCTTTCTGCTCAACCACAATCACCAAGGAGCCCTCTTCACCAAACAGATGCTGGCGTGGGAAAGCATGGGAAGTGATAAGCCTGGCCCTTAGTGAATAAAATATTGGCCTTTTTGCTCCAACGATCCCAGTTGGCTTTGGCTTCTACATAGGTGATTAACACACTCAGAAAGGAAGTTACACCAACTTGGAGGTATGTATAGATAGAGCATATTTGGTTACTGAAATAGATTTAGTTAAAGAATGGCACAAGAGCTTAATCATTCTGTCCAACCTTTTAGAACATTGGACACAGAGTCACAGAACTTGACATCGTTTCTCTCAGATGAGGACCATTGTTTGAGCATGAGGCTCTACCCTAAAGCAGGGCATATGTCTTAAGAGTTACTTTTGTTATAAGCACTGGACTTGAGATGCCAGAAATGAGACAGTTTCTTTACATATAATAGAGCGGAATCTGGTCTCATTGTTGAGCCAAAACAGCTAAGCTCTAATACAACCCTTGACAAATCTGTTTTGACACCAATGTTTTTATTTTAATCTCAATAGCACTTGATTTTATGTACCATAGAAATTTTTATTAACATAAAACAATTTTACCTATGACTTAAATTTCATAAAGCTGGGCTGGAGAGATGGCTTAGCGGCTAAGGCGCCTGCCTGCTAAGCCTAAGAACGCTGGTTCCAATCTCCAGCGGTTCCAATCTCCAGGTCCCACGTTTAGCCAGATGCAAAGTGACGCAAGGGCGCAATGCCGCACTTGCCCACAAGGGGGCGCACGCATCTGGATTTCGTTCACAGCAGCTGAGAGACTGCTGGCGCGCCCATCTCTGTCTCCCTCTTCCTCTCTATCTCTCTCTGTCTCTCTCTCCAAAAATAAATAAAATAATTAAAAAAATTTCATAAAGCTTAGCCAAGCTATCCCAACATATTTTACCTAGCAGGAGCATAAAGGTTATAGTGATTGAAATTAACTCACTTAACCCTAAGTGATTAACCTAGTGATGACCGTTCAATAGAATTAGAAAAACACAGAAGCTACCTTCAAAGTCACAATGTCTTTAGGTTTGGGTTCCTCATCTTTGGAAATCAAGACTCAGTTTCTCCAATAGTTAAAACCTTGATGAAAAGCTGGGCATGGTGGCACATGCCTTTAATCCCAGCACTCGGGAGGCAGAGGTAGGAGGATCGCCGTGAGTTCAAGCCCACCCTGAGACTACATAGTTAATTCCAGGTCAGCCTGGGCCAGAGTGAGACCCTACCTTGAAAAAAAAAATAATAACCTTGATGAATAGAGAGCCTTCAAACCAGTTTTTATACCCTTTAAATCACGACAAGTTAACATCAGTGAGAGACAGACAGACAGACAGATGAGAGAGAGCATGCCAGGGTTTCTAACCACTGCAAACAAACTCCATACACATGTGCCACCTTGTGCATCTGGTTTATGTGGGTGCTGGGGAATCGAACCTAGGTCTTTAGGTTCCCCAGGCAAGTACCTTAACTGCTAAGCCATCATTTACTCAATGCTTTTTTTTATCATATCTGTTTATACATTGATATACACTTTAGGTAAGTCTGATATTTGCCTTATGTAAGGAGTTTGTAACCTGATCAAGTACCTTGACTCAGTTTACTTTTTTAGCCTTTTTGTCTAGTGAGAAATCTCATTTGATAGAGGTGACTTTCAGTGTTCAGAAGACAGGAACTATAAAGAAAAACAAAGCTATCTGCTGTTGTCATTCCCTTTTCCTTGTCAGCGATAATTGGCCATTTTGTCTGGACAGAGTCAGGGGGTCACATGGCTTAAACTTGCAGGGGTCTGAGATAAAGGGGCATCATCCCTTTTTCTAGAGTCCAGCTTGCCATGGCTTTAAGTAGCATATAACAGTAAGCAGGAGCAAAAGGAAATGACAGAGCAGAGAGCTAAGCATCCTGGCATTCCTTGTCTTACTCTGAAGTTGTTTGTTTTTAACTAGGAAACTTATTTTACCCACTTGTAATACATGAGGTGATAGGGTCTTGTCTATGTCTAACCTGGTTAGACCTCCAAATATGAATTACATCTGTGCTCATGACTAAGCTGAATTTACATTAAGTCTATGCCCCTATATAAAACTTTTAGAGCATCCTTAAGTGTCAGCAAACAGTTGAAAAATCTTTAATTTTAGGCATGGTATTCATCTATATTTAGCCTGAAAATTAGTTTTCTGTTCCTTATAAAAGGAAATTAATTTTAGGCAAAATTTGGTCTTTTTAGAACTCCTATATCCTTTCTATATAAGCACACCTCCATCCTCATACTTTAACATTCTGATCTAAGGGCCACTCAAAAAGCATTTTTAATGAGCATTCTATGTCCAACATATGTCCTTCAATCATCTCATCTCAACCCATA
The DNA here is from genome assembly GCA_036365145.1 of Orientallactaga sibirica. Lineage (NCBI taxonomy): Eukaryota > Metazoa > Chordata > Mammalia > Rodentia > Dipodidae > Orientallactaga > Orientallactaga sibirica. The sequence continues at coordinate 1,919,633 of JAEOAD010002853.1, forward strand.
ATTAACCATCTTCCTTATAAGTCTATTAAGAGAAGCTCCACCAAATTGATTAATCTTATTACCCACTGACAAAGAAGCAAGCAGTCTGGCTTCAGAGTTAGCCTCCTTATTGTTGAAACTTGTAGAGAAACAGTCTGAGCAGAAAAACTTCCAATTTCCTTAGTATTTATGTCACCAAAAATCTCTACTTGACAACCAGAGTTGTGTTATAATACCAGTATATATACCTATAGGTTTTATATAACCCATTGATTTGAGATATCTCCTATTAATAAACTCCATGAAATACACATTTTTAAGTTATAAGTCTATGAATACAGGCAAAACAAGACAACCATTTTGGGGATAATCTTTATCCATACCTCTAACACATTTGAAAAATGCTTTTATTGAGTAACTAAGGCAAACTTTTATTTTTATCTTGAGTCAGGTTGGCCTAGAACTCAAGCCAGTTGCCTCCGCCTTTTAAGTAACAGGACAGGACAATCTTGTAAAATACCTGGTAAATTATGAACCACCACCTTACCATTTTGTTGTTTTCAATGATCCTCTATGTAAGTTGAAGTTGACCTAGAACATAAACTCAGTAATTATATTTATGAGATCATGTAAAAGCCATAAAAGTATGGCTTTGTTTACATAAAATTTCAGCTCACCGTAGGCTTTAGTTAAATCGGACTTTTAAAGACAAAAACAAACAAACAAAAAACCCTTAATATAAATCAAATGCCAACAAAAACTTTAGGAGAGATCTGTTGGACAATTTGGGTTAATAAACAAAACATCTTATTTGTTTAAAGCCCAAACAAAAGAGAAAATATCAGGCACAGTTCAAATTAAAATTATGTACTTATTTTTACCAAATGATTTTTAAAAAGTCACATGGTTTAAACAATGTGGAGTCAGGCTATCATTGGTGATCCTCCTGTCTCAGCTTCCCAAGTAGCTAGGCTAATAGGCCTAGCTCTTTTTACTGTTTATAATACCTGCATGAATAAATGATTTACAGTTATATAAAGATACGTTTGTCATAGAGCAATTTGACAGCAATCACCAGCAGGTAGTGAGTAGCATCAGGCATGTCTTTCCTCTTGTGTCTCAGTATCTTCTGAGAGACAGCGTGGTTATCTCCTGCGCCCGGCTGACACAGCCGCAGGCCTCAGCTCCATAGCGGGAGGAGGTATGTGGTTGGGACCCAGGCCTGTTAAAAAAACCTTACAAGCCAAGCGCTTAGGCTTGGGCTGGGCTAGGGCATTTTCAGTTTCCCCTTCATTTAGGCAGTCAGAGACCTATAGACTCTGGCTGGCGGTGAGGTCTGGGTTCGTGTTACAGGATGGGCAGAGCCTAGAGCAGGAGTCAGAGCTCCATCCTCCCACCCCCCACAGGCAGCCATGTGTCTTGTGGCACAGTGGCTTGTAATGGAAAAAACAAAACTAGACGTTCAGCTCAGGGGTCTTTGGTTCTGGATCTCCACATGGCCATGAGGTCCCTCCCCCTCAATAAATAATAATAATAATAATAATAATAATAATAATAATAATAATAAATAATGCTTAAATAATTATTAATCTATTTTGATGGAGGCTGTAGTGTTGACCAAATTGGTTTGGAAAAAATATTGATGGTGCCTGAAAATTCTACTGCCTTCTCCTTTTCTTTCTAAATTTTCTGTAGGCGGTCCAGATCCTGAGGAGAAGGGACAGCTTTCACTAAAGCAGGGGAGGAGGCGCTGCCAGGATTATCCACACGGATAATTCCACCTGCAATGATCCTGCCAAGAGTTCCATCTGAGACACGTGCCCATGGCATAGAAACAAGTAGCCATGATTCTCCATAGAAATCTTTAACCCACAACCCCTTCCCTCCCATGGCTCCTTCCCCTGCCAGGGGAGCAGCTCTAGGTATCTGCATTTTTATCACTTCACTTTTAATATCATGATGGTTAAATTAGTAGAAAGTGCAAATATGCTCAAAATAAATTAGAGGGAGAATGGGGACAGTTTCCATAAGTCAACTGATGAGAACTTAAAACAAGGATCACCACAAGGATTCACACTCTGCGTTCTCTTTATAATCAGATAGCATGACATAAGGGCATTTCATTTTTAATTTAATATTTCAGCTATATTATCCTGACCAAGTCTATGCCATGATGTTCCTCTTCGCAGGCAGTAAGGTAAGTAGAAAATGTTCGTCTTTCATCCAGCTGTAACGAGCTTATTTTTAAAGGAGTTTGAGCCTGAGGCAAGTCTTGTGACAGAGGTCAAAGGGTTAGTATACAATCACTAAAACATTCTTTCAACGCTTCTGTAGCTCAAGCCACATGGGATCTTTGCCATCTCTTAAGAATCCTACGTCCCTTGAGAGAATGAACTTGAAAATCAATCCTTTGAATTATGTGCTGATAACAGCACCATCTTATTCCCTCCTTCTCCGGTACTTGCCTCCCCATCAGAAGTAACGCAGACATCCATCCTGGGCTACAACACATGGCTACAACATCTAAATCTCAGCAAAGCACCTCACATGAATGCTGAAACAACTAGCTAACTCTCTCCCATAAAAATCTGAGTGCCAGCAACTATTCACTCTATTCAACATACTTCCATACAGCCTGTAGATGTGGGGCTAGATTGCTGACAAATTCTATCCTACGTGTCAGCCTTGAATGCTTTCTTGCTATCTATAAAACTTTATATTTTCACCCTTTTATTCATTTCATTTCTGTTGCTTTATGAATCAATATCCTAGGAGTCATATACCTACAAAGTATATACAAGAATTCTTGAAGAACACTCTTGAAGAATTTGGCTTCTTGGTATATGTCCACAAAAAAGTGGAAAAATGAGTGTAATGGTTAAGTTCTGTTGTCAACTTGATCTGTTTGGAATCCACAGGCATTCCTCTTGGAGGGGCCTCTGAGGTTGCTTCCAGGAAGGATTGACTGAAGGAGGAAGTTCTTCCCCCAGGGTGAGCCCTTCCCCAGAGAGGGTGGCGCTCCTGGTGCGGGTGCTTTATATAAAGAAGCCCTGAGAAGAAGGGGCCCCTCCCTCCCACCTGGCTGCCAGCGCTGCTTGTTGGTGAGGGCCTGCACTCGTGTGTACATCTATCCTTTTCAGCTATCCTTCCTTGGCCTTGGAACCAAGTTTCCTCGGTCTATCAGCATGGACGGAAGAGCAGCGTCTCTGCAGGAAGCCTCCAGGCCTTCCATGTCGGACCGGGACTGCAGAGGTATCCAGTCCCATGGACTGAGCAGCTACCCGTTCCTTGACTCTCAAGCTTGCAGACTGCTGTTGTTGGAAGCTGATCCAATAAATTCCCTTTTTAATACAATTCATTCTACCAAGTCTCAAGAGAACTCTGACTAATATAATAAAGGATCAAACATACCTTCGTGACAAATTTGAGGTCAGCATTAATCACAACAACCAAAAGATAGACACAATCCAAGTGTTCATCAACAGAAAAATGGATTTTCATAACAGGTAGTCTGTGGAGACAATGGTGTATTATTAGTCAGTCTTGTAAAAAGGTAGGAAATTCTGGTCCATTCTACAACACAGATGAACACTGAAGACATTGCACTAAGTGAAAGACTCCAGATGAATAAGAACGAATATAATAAGGACTCACTCATAAGATATCGAGTCTCAAGATCATCGAGATAGAAAGTGGAATAATGGCTTCCAGGGATGACTAGAGGAAGGGAGGTTACCTCTGAGCTGCCTCTCACACACCTGAGCTACAGACACAAATACTCTCTTTTTACGTCTCTCTGTGTGTGGTATGTGGTTGTATTGGGTAGGCGTGTGTGTGTGTGTGTGTGTGTGTGTGTGTGTGTGTGTGTGTGTGCATGCATGTGGAGGCCAGAAGTTGCTATCGGATGTCTTCCCTAATTGCTCACATCTCCCGTGGAACCTCAAGCTCACCGCTTTGTCCAGACTCGCTGGCCAGCAAACCCCAAGGAGCCTTTGGTCTCTGCCTCCCCAGCATAGGATTACAGGTGCACTTTACCCAATTACACTTAGACTCTACGAATCCACCTTGGACACAGCGTCACCCCCTGTCTCCAGAGCCCACTCTACGTGGCCCCCTTTCTCTACTCACTAGCCCATGGTTGTGCCTGTAGTGACGCAATCACCTGTGTTGTTCTAGGCTCCTCTCTCTAGCCTCACCACCGGAAACATTTGTTCATGTGTGCTTTACTCATGCTCTACTCTGCCCCAAGCCTGTTGTCTTTATCTGTGTTCATCACTACAAGATGCTAACTGCTGTCACTTATGTCCATCTCCTTCCATTCTTTTTCTACCCTTTTGCCAACATGATCGTTCTAAAGTGTAGATCAGATCTGATCACACTTCATCCGCCCTCCACCCCAACTCCTCTGCCCCTTTTCTGAGGCTGTGTCTCATTCTCAAGATAATCGTACATCAGGTTTTTCATTGTACTGTTATTATCCTTTGTCCTCCACGTATCCCCTTTCCACAAGTACCCTGTCTGGATTGCTTATCACGACTTTGCCAATGCTGTTCTCTTACTGGGAATACCTTCCAATACTCCTTTAGTTAGCCTCCTTCTCTGTCCAGAGTCAGGGTGGATATCCCTACCTCTCATCTTTGTTGCTGAGGCTGGAGAGATGGTTCAGTGGTAAGTGCCCTTCCTGAACAAGCATGAAGATCTAAGGGAGACTGAGACCACTGAGTTTAATTCTCCAGCATCCACATCAATGGCTGGCCATGGTCATGCATGCTTGTAGCCCCAGTCCTATGGGGAGCAGATTCCAGAGAACTGCTGGGGTTCCTGAAAAGGACCAGAATCAGAAAGAGACTCTGTCTCAGGGAAGAAAGTGGATGAGCAATGGGGGAGGGGCACCCAGATGAGCAATGGAGGAGGGCGCCTGATATTCTCTTTTGGCTCTCACACATATGCACACTGGATGTTCCATCTGCACACACACATGCATACAACACACACATACACACCCACACACACAAAATACACATACTCCATCACCACACATCACACCACAAATTCTACACACATGCAAATGCAAAAAAAAAAAAAAAAAGGGCTGGAGAGATGGCTTAGCTGTGAAGGTGCCTACCTCCTAAGCCTAAGAACGCTGGTTCCAATCTCCAGGTCCCACGTTTAGCCAGATGCAAAGTGACACAAGGGCGCAATGCCGCACTTGACCACAAGCGGGCGCACGCATCTGGATTTCGTTTGCAGCAGCTGAGACACTGCTGGCGCGCCCATCTCTATCTGTCTCCCTCTCCCTCTCTCTCTGTCTCCCTCTCTGTCTCTCTCCAAAAAAAAAAATTATTGTCTGCTCCTCCAAACCCCACCCAGCCCTAGCTGCTGGAAGTTACTGGCTCCTTCTATGCATTCACATAGCATCACAGATGTTCATCCCAGGTTCATTGCTCTGCTTTCCCCAGTATCAGCCCATATGGCAAGGGCTCTGTGTTTGCCTGTGTGGTCCCAGGGTATGTTACTGTGCCTTGGCATGTCAAAGTACTCGACAAACATCTTCTGTTCACCACCAAGGGAGTGAGTATCCTTTCTTCCTGGATTTATAATAAAGGCAAGCTGCCAGACAAAAGTTCAAAGCAAAACAAATAGAAAAGCATCAAATAGGATTGGGGAGATGGCTCAGTGGTTAAAAGTGCTTACGATGTAAGCTTTGACAACTGGATGTCAGATCCCCAGAACCTACGGAAAGCCAGACTCAAGTAGGATGCATGTGTGTGATCTCAACATGCCTGCAGCAATGGGAGGTGAAGTCTGGAGAAGCTTGTGGCCCGGCTAGTCTGGTGTTCACAGCAGCAACCAAGAGACTTTTTCTCACACTGAGGACTGACACACCAAGATTAGCCTCCAACCACCATGCTCTCGCTATAACATGTGCACACGCATGCGCACATGAACACACACGTACACACACCAGATACACATACATTGATCTTTTCCTTGGACAGGCAGGCTCATTCTGACTCGGAACGATTGGGCTATTTGGTAGACTCATGGTCAAGCAAGGTATGTTCCCATATGAGAAGAGTTAAGCTGAAAGGTTCATTCTTTTCCCTTCCCTGAGGACTGATTGACTTCAAGAATGTAGACACAAAAAAATAACAAAACACAATTGGAAGCCAATGAAGGACTCATTGCTCCTTGCCCTGGCCATGCTTCTCCATGGGAGTAAATCTGTTTACATCTCTACGGGGGAAATCTGGGATTCATTTTGTAAACTCAGAGCAGAAATCAGCTGCCTGAAGCCATGCTGACACTGTCACAGAATTTTAGGGAAATTCCACATATTGCACAGTTTCTGATGATGCCCTCTTCCTCCCCCACCCCTTCACCAACACTCGCACACTCAAAAACGTTTCTTTTCTCATGATGAAGAAGCTATAGCTTACTCGCAATCTGAGAAGTCACCTATGAAGACTGTGTGTAGGGTCAATTTGTTTCTAATTCCCAGAAGACCGTAGCCATGCAAGCTCTATTTATAGATTCAATGTGGTCACCACAAAAATGCACAATAACAAAAGTTGGCCACTCCCCAAGGGAATAACCTGCTCAGAGGAAATCCACTGAGCACTAGGAAAGTGCAGACCTCGGAGGCTTTAACTGATGTCTTGCCTCAGTGGAATTTGACCTATGTAACCACACAGCCCCCTCTCCTCACTTAACAGTTCTGCAGCAGGGCTTCTTTGCAGACTTAATCCAAACCTTGTTTGCTGCTTGTCCTGATCTGGTGCTGGCAGATGGCATTCTGTGTGGCTGGAGTGAGTTAAGATAACTAGACAGTTTCAGTGGTTAGAAATGTGAACATATGAATGGAGGCACGGTGAACTCAAGTGCTCTCTCTTCAAGAAAGGCAAGAAATAGGATCCATATAAGGGCCTGGAGTAAAGTCCGTCCCGGCTTGGCCCTAAAAGTATTAAAAGAATTTCACAGTATGAATAAACAACAACTCATTCTTTCTGTAGATGAACATTTCACAAAGTGTTCCCGTCACGGGCACTCGTGTTTGCAATCCATCATTCCCCACATTCTTATTTGAAGAAACTAAAACAGCCTAGGTATTGGGATTTTATGAACGTGAAAATTTTTCCATTGCAAGAGACATGTTGGTGCCAAATAGAAATCAAATGACAACAAAGATCAAAGTCTTATCATTCTTTTTTCTGGCTGTCCTTCACCTCTATCCTTGCCCTCAATTGCCATGAGTCTTCAGACCACATATGCTAATCTGAGTCCAAGTGTGCCCAGATGTTCTCAAAACTTTGGGCTGGCATCAAGACCCAGGACTTCTGGAGTATGCTCAGATCTTGAATGTTTCTGAAAGAACACCTTATTATAAGGGACACTTGGGTCTGCTCAAGTTACCAGGACCCCCAGAATCAGAAGTATCTCATGAGATCTCAGATCATTGTGAATTCTGTCCTCCCCGCCCTGCTTGTGACAATTGCAGAGCTATAGAAAAATTACAGAAAATAGGGTTATGGGCTGATAGACAGTTGTCAAAATGTACTATCATGCCACATTAACTAAAACAGTGCCAAAGTCATAGGAATAAAAAGATAGACTGGTGGAAAGAAATGAAGAATCTAGATGCAAACATATACACATATGAATACAAAAATTTATTGAATAATGTGAATATTTTTAATTGGTGTTTCATGGAGAAATGCTGGTTATCTGATACTATTGAAACAATGGACTACCCATTTAAGGAGAAAATGGAAATTGAGCCTTATTTTATATCTTAAATCCAAATAAATTCTGAATATATTGAGTTTCAAATTATAAAAAGCATGATAATATTGTTATAAAAATATTAAAACAAAATTGCATATTGAGAGATGCGTGTGTGTGTGTGTGTGTGTGTGTGTGTGTGTGTGTGGTGTGTATGCAGGGCTGTTTGTTTTGTTTTTGAAAGTGTCTCACTTTGTAGCCTCAGACCTTTGTAGCCCAGACTTGCTCAGACCCATTAACTTCTATCTCCACTTCCTCCACGTAGGAATGGTACATGTCACCATGTCAGCTGAGATATTTGGTTAAGTATAAACATATTCATATTTTGTGAGGAAAAATAATGGGTAGGTTTGACATCATAAAAATTTAATCTTCCCTATGGCAAAAATGAAAAGGGGGCCGGGCGTGGTGGCACACGCCTTTAATCCCAGAATTCAGGAGGCAAAGATAAGAGGATCACTATGAGTTCAAGGCCACCCTGAGAATACATAGTGAATTCCAGGTCAGCCTGGGCTAGAGTGAGACCCTATCTTGAAAAAAAACGAAAAATGAAAATAAAAATGACAAGGGACTTATGACACACTATGAGTTTAAAGGTAATTGATAAGTTTAAGTGACATTTGCAAGAGGTCTTTTTTTTAATTTTTATTTGTTTATTTGAGAGAGAGAGATACAGAAATAGGCAAGTAGAGAGAGAGAGAGAGAGAGAATGGGCGCACCAGGCCTTCCAACCACTGCAAACAAACTCCAGATGCATGTGCCCCCTTGTACATCTGGCTTACGTGGGTCCTGGAGAACAGAGTCTTGAACCAGGGTCCTTAGGCTTCACAGGCAAGCGTTTAACCGCTAAGCCATCTCTCCAGCCCTGCACGAGGTCTTTTGAAAGGCAAATGTAAAAGGACATACTGCACATCAGTAAGGGAACAGAAACCCCACACTAGAAAACTGGACAAAAAATAAAGAGGCAATTCACAAAAGGTAGGAATAGAAACACAATAAACACTATTAGAAGCAAAGAAACTCACATTAAACAATAAGGATATATCATATTGCACCTATCTGATTGGCAGACTAAAAAGTGATACCATCCAAGATTAGTTAGAGGGAGGAAAATAAGGCGCTTTTGTCCAGTGCTGTGGGAATGACCATTGATGCTTTTCCAGTGGGAAACATGGCAGTGCATATCTGAATTCAAAACGCACAGGTCATTTGGGCAGCAATTCCATTTCTGGGAGTTTATTCTAGGGAAAGAACCAGGTATGGAATGATGAAAACACGCAGCATTGTGAGCTCTGCACAGGACAGGATGGGAGCACAGGGGACCAGAGGCCACAGAGCAGGGGATTCTGGCAGACCTCCAAGAGGAAGGAATGCTGGAGACATGACTGAGGATTCAGACTGAAGGAGGGAAAAGAGAGGACTCGAGATGAGAAATAAGGTCAGGGGAACATTGTGCAGTTGCAAACAAGTGCAGCAGGCTAGCGATCTCCTAAGAGGAGGGAAAGGCAAAATTTGGAGCAGAAGCAATGACAAGATGTTAAGGCTGGCTACCACGAATGTCCACTTCATGAGAAGGTCCACACAGCTGCTCAGTCTTGTAAAGAGAGAGCTAGAAATAAAGCTCAGGTCCAGCTGTCGATGGATCCCAGACCATGGCAAAGAATTTGGCTTCTAGCCTGATGGCCATGGGCCCCCATGGAAGGCTTCTGCATGCTTGGTTTTGCCCATTTGGGAAGCTTTTCTTGGCACAGTGTGGAAAACACAACATGGCTGCCCAGCAGAAAAGAAGGAAAACAGTCAGAAGTTGATTGCAGAAGGATTGAGCAGGAAAGATAAAAATTAAGTACACAGGATTAAGAGACCTGTAGGAAAAAAGTGTGGTCAAGAAAGAGGATTTCAAATGACTCCTGATTTCTTCTAAAAAGTTGTTTTCTATTTATTTGAGGGAGAGAAAGAAGGAGGGAGGGAGGGAGGGAGGGAGGGAGGGAGAGAGGGAAAGAGGGAGGAGGGAGGGAGATAAAGAGAGAGATTGGGTGCACCAGGGCCTCCAGCCACTGCAAGCGAACTCCACATGTATGTGCCACCTTGTCCATCTGGCTTACGTGGGTCCTGGGGAATCAAACCTGGGTCCTTTGACTTGGCAGGCAAGTGATTGAATGGCTAAGCCATCCCTCCAGCCCGACTCCTGATTTCTGATTGATATTGTTAGGTCAGTGCATGGCAATAACCAAAGAAAAATTGCACAGTGTCTAGGAAATATATTTTATATACCCACCTTTGCTCTTATCTTTCTCTTTTAAATTTTTTATTTACATGAGAGAGTCAGAGTAAGAGAGAGAGAGAGAGAAAGAATGGGTGTGCCAGAGCCTCCAGCCACTGCAAACAAATTCCAAATGAGTGCACCACCTTGTGCATCTGGCGTACGTAGGTCCTGGGGAATCAAACCTGGGTCCTTTGGCCTTGCAGGCAAACACCTTAACCACTAAGCCATTCCTCCAGCCCTGCTCTTATCTTTCCCTTCCCCTGAAACATCACGACCAACTAGCTGTCTTCAAGGTGAAACCATTCCCCAGTGCCCAGCGCAAACGCCATGGCTCATGAGGTCTTCACTGAGCAGTCTCAGCCATTTCTTATCTCATAGTTGCCTTTACCCATGATCATTTATCAACTATGGCGGTATTTTGTTTCCCTCTGTCGACTTCCTGATAGCAAAGACCACATGGCTACATCCTACCCCGTCCACATTCCCTTCATACCCAGCAGAATTTCTTGTGCATGGTGACATCTAATTAGTTGAAATAAAGAACATGACATCTATCCTTTTCCTGCTCTTAAATTTTGCCTTTTTTAGCTCTTAAGCACAGAAATATCATAACTGTTTCTTATTTTAGAAGAAATGAGAAGAATTGAAAGGAAGTTTTGGAATGTCTGCAGGAGATTTGTTTAATCCTTAACAGGAAACTGTTTTAAGGAAAAGATAGTGATGTAACAGTAGGGTCCTGTTACCACTTCCTTTTTATACTACACAGAACACTGTGCAAGTACTTTCCAGAGGAATGTTTTCCACTTGTATATAAATAGCCATGGTTGGCTTGGTGAAAGTGTGTTTCTAAGATGAACTGATAAAGCAAGCGAGATAAAGGGGTCAAGTGGTCAAGATGAATTGCATGGCACTTTTATAGACGTAGTTTGCTCATAGTGTAGTAAAGCTCAGAAAGAGCTCAGACCCTGTGGATCTACCTCATGTTGAGAATGTCCTGTGTAACTTTGATCTCAAATAAAAATGAAAAAAAAAAAACATCCATTTGTAGGGGCAGTCAAAGAAATAAAATTTTCATCACTCTGCTGTAGGTCAAAAACAAATATATACTTATTAAGGCATAAGGCTGGTCCTAAGTAAAAATGAGTCCACCCAGCAGGCACCACCATGTAGGTTTCAGCCATGGCAAAGGCACAATGAAACCTCTTTCTGAAGTTCTCCCGACTTTCAACCATACCATATTCCAAACCAGAAGTTCCAAACCAGTGTGTCACCAGGATAGCCACCCCTCCAAAACTTTTTGTTACCAAAATAGGCGCTCCATCATCGAAACTATTTAGGAAATGTTTAATGCTATAATCTCTTAGTGCCTGGGCACAATGGTGACTTCAAGAAGAACTATCATAAGTAAACTTTCACTATCTGTATTTTTTAACTTTTTTTATATATTTGCAAGCAAAGAGAGAGAGAATGGGCGTGCCGAAGCCTCTAGCCACTGCAAATGAACTCCAGATGCATGTGCCCCTCACGCATCTGGCTTATGTGGGTCCTGGAGAATCGAACCGGGATCCTTTGGCTTTGCAGGCAAACGCCTTAACCACTAAGCTCTTTCTCCAGCCTGTAAACTTTCACTATCTTTAAATGCATGTTTTCACTTATTTGGTCATGTAACCTTTTTTTCTTTTTAAAAAATTTTTTTTACTTTTAACTTATTTGTTGATTTTGTTATACAAAGGTTGTAGTCTTGGACCCTTCCCCACCCCCGCCCCAATTCTGCTGAGGGTCTTCTTAGGTGGGGTTAATGTGTATTCATTGTGAGGATCAAGAGGTCTCAGTCACACTCTCTGCAGGGGTGCGGGAGACACAGTGACTCTGGCTATTCCCACCCACTCTGAGGCTCTTACGTTCTTTCTGCCCCCTCTTCCACAAAGTTCCCTGAGCTTTGGTGGGCAAGGCAGGGATCTGATTTAGTGCTGCCTTCTCTGTAGCCTCTGGATCTGTTTGGATGAGGTTTGAGTGAACCTGGTGTCTGTCACCATCTCCATGGAACTGGTTTCCAGGCTGGCCTGGAGGGAAGTATTCATGTCGCCACTTCCTCTGTAATGACTTCTGGGCCCCCGCAGATGAGGTGGAGGGGCCCCACCTCATGACAGTCAGCTCTCCATTTTTGAACTATTCATGTATCCTGGTTCTCCCCAGTATTCTCCACCATCTGTAAGATGGAACCAATTTTCCAACCAAAGGTGAGAGCGGTTTGAATTAAAGGGGATAAGCCAGGCTGGAGAGATGGCTTAGAGGTTAAGGCGCCTGCCTGCTAAGCCTAAGAACTCCGTTCCAATCTCCAGGTCCCACATTTAGCCAGATGCAAAGTGACACAAGGGCGCAATGCCACACTTGCCCACAAGGGGGCGCACGCATCTGGATTTCGTTCACAGCAGCTGAGAGAATGCTGGTGCGCCCATCTCTATCTGTCTTCCTCTCCCTCTCTCTCTCTGTCTGTCTCTCTCTGTGTCTCTCTCTAAAAAATAAAACAAATAAAGGGGATAAGCCTAGTTACTAGGGAGACTTATTGATGTGTATGTCCACTCTTCTTAAAGAGCAGGGGAGGTGCTTTCTGGAGCCTATTGGTTTCCTGTCCTAGGGACTCTGGCTTAGTTCCCTGAGCTAGATATGAGTTCTCCCCCCTGAGCAGGTCTCAGGACATGGAACCTTTGAAGAGGAGTAAAAGTAAGACCCAGTAACAGCAAATCAAAACCGGGTCAGGCTTTTCCCTTCTTCCTTCCTCTCAACATCACCTGTCACCCCTGCACTTCCTCTTCAAAATTCAACAGCTTAGGCACACACTTCCTCAAAGCCCAGAGGAACCATAAGAAATCAATCAGTTCACTGAAAGTTGCTAGTGAGTGATAATTCTATATTACCTCTTACTGAGAGCATGCTCAGCTTTAACTGAGGCTTTTTGAACATGACTTCATTCAAAACAACAGTGCAAAAGCCAAGAACCTCTGCTCTCCATGCCTATGGTCTACACGAGGTAAACGGAGGGAAATTGCCTTTCCTCTCTCTCTCTCTCTCCCATGTATGCATCACAGCAACTAAGTATCCTGCTCAGCAACTTTATGAACATGGTACTAGTGCCCCCACAAACTGACTCACTTCTCATTCATTAAAAATCAAAACTAGAGGGCTGGAGAGATGGCTTAGTGGTTAAGGCGCCTGCCTCCTAAGACTAAGAACGCTGGTTCCAATCTCCAGGTCCCACGTTTAGCCAGATGCAAAGTGACGCAAGGGCACAATGCCACACTTGACCACAAGGGGGTGGGCGCATCTAGATTTCGTTCTCAGCAGCTGAGACACTGCTGGCGTGCCCATCTCTGTCTTCCTCTCCCTCTCTCTCTGCCTCTCTCTGTGCCTCTCTCCAAAATAAATAAATAAATAAATAAATAAATAAATAAATAAATAAATAAATAAATAAATAAAAACTAGCCAGGCGTGGTGGCGCACACCTTTAATCCCAGCATTCGGGTGGCAAAGGTAGGAGGATTACCGTGAGTTTGAGGCCACCTGAGACTACATAGTGAATTCCAGGTCAGCCTGGGCTAGAGTGAGACCCTACCTTGAAAAACCAAAAAATGAAAAAAAAAAAAAAAAAAAAAAGAAAAAGAAAAAGAATCAAAACTAATGTTGCTTCTTCCTCCCTGAGCCCTAGGTTACACTAAAACTTGAGCTATCCACCTTCATAAAGAGCAGTGCTTCTCTTTTCTTCTCCATCTCAACTACATGATGTTAAACTTTGTGGAGTCAAAAATGCTGTCTGGGGTTAAGTATTTGCTTTTCAAGCCTTAGGACCTGAATTCAACCTCCAGTACCCTTGCTAAATATTCGGTGCTGCAACAAGCTCCTATAATATCAGTACTGGGAGATGAGACAGGAAGATCTCTGACACTCACTGGCCAGCCAGTCCAGTCCAACTGACAAGCAACAAGCCAAAAACATGAATTGTATGGACTCTAGCTTCCACAAATCCACATGCATCCACATGTGTCCACACACATGCACACCATACAAACACAAAAAAATTGATAATGCTGTCTCCTTGTGTATGCAAAGAACCCAAGATTGAGCACAAAGTAGGAAATCAGTAGCCTAAAGAATAGAGAGGTTGTGTATGTGCATGTATTTAATCTGTGAAGGTAATGAGCCCATTTTCAAGGATACGAGGAATGTATGACAATAGTTGATGGAAGTCCAATGGTCTCACTCAGCCATACATTAAGTGAGAATTATTATATAAGGCCTCATACAAGAAACTGCAAAGAAATAAAAGATAGATAAGATTAAATTCCTATATTCAAGGGATCTAAAATGACAAAGTGGGGCTGGAGATATGGCTTAGTGGTTAAGGTGCTTGCCTGTAAAGGCAAAGGACCCAGATTCAACTCCCCAGAACCCACATAAGCCAGATACACAAGGGGATGCATGCATCTGGAGTTTGTTTGCAGTGGCTGGAAGCCCTGCCACGCCCATTCTCTCTCTCTCTCTCTACCTGCCTATTTCTCTCTCTCTCTCTCTCTCTCTCTCTCTTTCTCTCAAGTAAATAAAAATAAAATATTTTTTAAAAAGAAAAACAAAATGACAAAGTGATAGCAATCACTATTCCATTTGCCTAAAACATGGTTGGCCAGTTTGGACGCTGGGTGAGCTGGCCAAGTCCCTCTCAATCTTCCAATTAAGAGCCCTAGTGTTTATTCAGTTAAAACTTTCACCCCGTGGTTCCCAATGCCCATGGCTTACCAGAGGCTAATTTCCTGTTACAAGGAGAGTTGCCCCCAGGACACTGAACGGGTGTGCTCCTGCGCCTCCACCCTATCAGGCACTAAGGCAATAAGCCCAAGTGCAAGGCGCAGGCATGAGGGGGTGGGGGCTGAAAAAGTCGGGGGATGGAGAAGCACAGCCGCTGCTGGTGTGTGTGATATCAGCCAAATGGAGAACATCTGGGTCCTGTCAGCGTTTCCCAGAGATCTTCTCTGTCTAACTGCAGTGCAAGCAAATTAAGATTGATAAATTGTCTGGCTCTTTCTGGCTTTAAAGATGCCAGATGCTCTGCTAAATTCATGGTTGCTCTATCACCCCTCAATCTGACACCAAAACAGAGCCTTGAAAACATCCCAGACCCCTACTCCCCCAAACATCTGAGCACACCAAGGCAGCATGGCTTCTTTCAGCCTGGATTCCAGTGCGCAAACTTATCCATTCAGTTATTGCCTGTGTGTGTGTGTGTGTGTGTGTGCGCGCGCGCACGCACGCAAGCATATGTACTCACATGCATGTACAGACTAGAACTCTTTTTTGCCATGGGACGTGTGTACACACACATACACTTAACCAACAGCTTGCTTTACATCTGGAAATATAAATTGTTCAACTTACCCATTGTTTCTTAGGCACCCAACTGTCCACTACAGAATAATTCCAAGAAAACTGAGCTCATTTGTGCCATTTGGAAACTATGGTTTTATACAAATACAACACATTAGTGATAATACCTAAGATCGTTCTGTTCTTACTCTCTGGCACTCAGTTCAATAAGCCCATGCTGTACATGGTAGACAGTCTGCTTTATTTATAGCAGTAGAAAACAATCAAATATAGCTTGAGGAAAAGAATTTGAGGAACTTTGCTAACTCTATTCTGTTTCTATGAGTTTTTAGAGATCAAACACGAGTGGAGAGTGGCCTTATGGTGCTCATTCTGACACCCAGATGATGTAGCAGTAAGAAAAACTCTCTTATAGTGGTGCTTGGTTCAGAATGGAACTCATTAAAGGGATATATTAAATGAAAGATGAGCATTCTAGGAAACCTCCCCAAGACTGATAAAGAAATGCCCTACAATGAAGTGTGATAGCTCATGCCTGTAATTCTAGCACTTGGTAGGGAGAGGCAAGATGATCATGAGTTTGATACTACGAAGACCCTGAGTTTGGACTACATGATAAGACCTTGTTTCAAAAGCTAACAATACAACCAAGTTCTGGGGATGAGGTTCAATGATAGAGCATTTTCCTTGCATGTGTAAGATCCCAGTTCAATCCCCAGCACTGAAAAAAAAAATTGATGGAAAAGAAGTAGAAGAAGAGGAAGCAGAAGAGGAGGAGGAAGAAGAAGGTAAGTTCAGACCATATCATGCACTTCTTTCCATGTGGTTAAAGCACTAAACAAAAAGTTGTTGATGCCTAAATTCCTTGCCAAGTGACATTAATGATATGAACAACGACCATGTGCAAAGCGTGCAGACCCAAAGCCAGGGGACTCCAGCACAGGAGCCCCGGTGCTCTTCTGAGCTGAGCATCATTTGGTTTTCAAGCACTTTCGCCTCCAGAGAGTGTATCAGCGCAGTGGCTCTCACCCATTTCTTCACTTGTTCATTCATCCACATGGCTAGTGTGGGAGACTGCCTATACCGCATGCAGGAACGCAGTGGAAAAAATGCAGCAGTGACTCTTGAAAGGTAGAGTGTAGGCCAAAAGCATCCGAAATTGGGGTGAGGCCCTAAGGGTTTGTCTTTAACAAGCCCTGCAGGAGATTTCAATGCCCACTGAAATTGGAGACTCTTGCCAAACACGGTAATGTGATCTTTATTCGCAGCTACTTGGAAAGCTGAGGCAGGGAGGTCATTTGAGCTCACAACGTGCTGCCAAATGAATGGTAACCTCTATCTCCACTCAATATAACATCAAAACAGGCATTCAAAACCAGCCTGGGCTACATAACAGGACCTCATCTCAAAAATATAAAATGAGGGCTGGAGAGATGGCTTAGCGGTTAAGATGCTTGCCTGCAAAGCCAAAGGCCCATGTTGAATTCCCAAGACCTATGCATGCACAAGGTGGAGCATTCATCTGGAGTTTGTTTGCAGGGGCTGGAGGCCCTGCCATGCCCATTCTCTCTTCTCTCTCTGCCTCTTTCTCTCTCAAATAAATAAATAAAAATAAAAGATTTAAAAATATGAAATGAAATTGCGGAACCAATAACATAAGCTAACCCTGCTCTCAGAGTGAGCATTCTCACGGAAGAGATGAGAATAATAAATATGTAAGAAATGTGCAGCGTGTCAGTTTTCAAAAAACTAAATCAGGAAAAGAGAGAGAGAGAGAGAGAAGATGCTACCGTAGTTAAGGCAGTTAAAGAGGAACAGCCTTCCTAAGGAGAGGATGGTAGGGCAGAGTAATGAACAAAGTGAGGGAGGGGTCATGTGTCATCTGGCTTAGAACCACAGTCCTGTATTCTGTTTCCCTTCAGAGTTTCTGACAAATATCAGACCACACTGGAGACAAGTTTGTCGACCAGCCATTCCAGAATGCCAGTGGGAATTTGAACCCTGAAAAAATAAGTGAGAATCTACTACCTCCTCCAAACTGCCACTTAAGCTTAGGCATCAGAAGCCAAAAGAGCCGAGAGCTTCACGCATTTCAGTTATCATCTGAAAGAGACGTAAGAAAGAGCCTCATGCCAGCAAAGACTGTGAAGGTACAGAGAAGCCTGCAGAAAAAAGACGCAAAAGGCCCTCCTAACGGAAAGATTATACTTGGACACGCGTGACCTGAGTGTGATTTGGTGGGAGGCAAGCCTGTACAAGATAAGCCTTCGGGGTCATGCTTGTTCTCGAGATGAGACACGTCTGCCTTGTCAGTGTTCAGTGGTTTACACAAATTCTCAAACATGCGGAATAGAATAGTGATCACACACAGACCAGGCATGTGGAACCAAAACTGTTAACACGATGCCATATTTGTTTTATCTAGAGAATGGGGACATAGATATCGATGATAAATAAAGGAAGTCACTTGAAAGTAAGTTACAATCATCACAACCCTTTACCCCTAAATCTATAAGCATGGATCTTGTACAAATAAATGTTTTTCTACATAATCATAATACATCACTACCAAAAAACTATCAATATTTTTCTGATATCTAGTTTGCATTCAATGTTTCCCAGTTGCTTCAGAAACACTTTCAATGATTTACCTGCAAAACACTTGCCTTGTCTGGGTGGACATTTGTGTTCCATTAGGTTTTAAGTCTAGATATTTATTTATATCAAAATATAACATGACTTTTTGTTACTGTTGTTGTATTTCGAGATAGGGTCTCACTCTAGCCCAGGCAGACCTGGAATTCACTATGTAGTCTCAGGGTGGCCTCGAACTCACAGCGATCCTCCTATCTCTGCCTCCCAAGTGCTGGGATTAAAGGAGTGCACCACCACGCCTGGCATAACATGACTTCTTTTTACAATCCTACTAATTATTACTAATCTCTAGTTCATGAGCTGGGCATGGTACACATAGAAATGTGAGAAAGGGAAGTAGAGAGAATAGGGAAAAAAATAGTGACTGCAAATAGTGAGTCATTTATTCAGCAAACAGACTTGCCACAGAAAGTAGAGCTATGCCAGACACAGGGGTCAGAGGCAAGGAGCAACTACCACCAGTTAGTGAGGACCCCGTCCTTGGCTTTGCATGTACCTGTCACCTACTTTTTTTTTTTTTCCTTCTTACAACCATCCTTGAAAATTCTTTGTGTTTACTTAAAAGTGTGTATCGTTAAGGTTGACCCACTCGTTGTTTACAAGAACCATTTGACTCAAGGAGGTGATCTCCATACCAGTAGTAAAATTGTCTTGGCCATTTATAACACCCTCTCCAAAGAAGAGGGAGAGAAAGAATGCAAAAGCTGGAAGATGGGGAGAAATGTTGTGGAACTCTGTCCTCTGGACATGATGAGGCCATTCCATTCATGCACTCACGACAGCTGTACTTACTTGTACAAGACCTACATAAGACAGGCTGTAGTAGTTTGAATAGATGTCCCCCAATGTATTCAGTGTTTTATTAGTTGATAGTTTGGATCTGCAGCCACCTGGCTGGCTGCAGTGTCACTGGGCGGATCTTAAGGTGTGGTGGTGGGTTTAGTATTTCAATCTAAAGATATGCAAAGTGTGCCTAGCTGGAGTTCCTGAGATGTGCTGTGCTGTGCTGTGTGGCTGGTGGCTTTTTCACTCTCTTGCCTGGTCCTGTGAAGACAGGTCAGCTTCTTCTGTCATTATGGAACTTCCCCTGGATCTGTAAGCTTCAATAAATATCCCTTCCTCCATAACCGTGCCTGGTCTGGAAGTTCATCTCAGCGAACCTGAAGCTGTCTGTTACACATAGGACAGGGCCAATCAATATTCCATCATGGATGGTGGGAGAGAGGACTCATCCCTCTCTCAAAAGCCAATGGCAGTTAATGATTTCTGGGGCAAAAAATAACCATTCTTTTTAGTGGAGTGGCTACTGGTGTAGAGTGAGGGTGGAAAGAGGAAGGGCTTCAGTGGGAGTGGAAAGCTGATAAGAGAAGGAAATAAGAATATATATGTTCAAAATAGAGTGTATACCTGTATGGAATTATTGGAAAAGTTAAAAATGAAAAAAATTTAAAAGTCACACACAAAGAAGGTTGTCCTGTCAAACACATGGGTGCTGGATGACCCTAATCAGTGGGCAAATAAAGAAGAGATGATAAGACAACCATTGAAGTTAATCTTGGATAGAAGCAGTATACATAAAGAAGAGCCAGCAAAGTCACGTGTCGTAGCAAATGAGTACTCACTTCTTTGTGAGTAGAGTAAAGGAGGAGGGACATCTCTCCAGCATGCCTTTATTTTGAAGTGTGTCTAAAAACTGGTATGTGAAGGGCTAGGAAGCTGATTCAGTGGTTAAAGGCACGTGTTTGCAAAGCCTGACAGCCTAGGCTTGATTGCCCAATACCCACATAAAGCCAGATGCAAAAAGTGCATATATCTAGAGATCATTTGTAAGAGGTCCTAGCATACTCATAATTGTCTCTCTCTCTCCTCCCAAATAAATTAAAAACATTTAAAAATAAAATAGGGCTGGAGAGATGGCTTAGCAGTTAAGGGGCCTGCCTCCTAAGCCTAAAACCACTGGTTCCAATCTCCAGTGGTTCCAATCTCCAGGTCCCACGTTTAGCCAGATGCAAAGTGACGCAAGGGCGCAATGCCACACTTGATCACAAGGGGACGCACACATCTGGATTTCATTCACAGCAGCTGAGAGACTGCTGGCGCGCCCATCTCTAGCTGTCTTCCTCCCCCTCTCTCTGTCTGTCTCTCTCTGTGTCTCTCTCCAAAAATAAATTTAAAAATAATTTTAAAAATTTAAAAATAAAATAAAAACTGAATGTGAGACCTACAGCCCCACTACCAGAGGCAAGATCACTGCAACACCTTAATCATTGGCTAGAACAGCAATGGAAGAGAACGGGAGTCTGCTCACTCAATACACACTTGCTGAACATCTGTAGACACAGCAACCTGAAGAGCAATCCCGAGGAGATGGACAAAGCAGATGTTGGCTCTGCCCCTTGAGAGGTCACAAAGCAGGAGGAAGGAAAGACAAGAATAGACACTTTCCAGAGATCATGGCTATTTGGGTGACACAGCAAAGGTTTAGAGAATCATTTTAATCTATAATAGTGCTGGAGAGAGACATCATGAGAACATTTCAAGATACAGGTTAAGGCAACACCTTCTACTCAGGACTCCAGAAAATAATAGAAGAATTAACAAATGGGACTGTGTCACATTAAAAGGTTTCTATATAGCAAACAAAATAATTGCCAGAGTGGGGGTTACAGAATATAAGAAAGTCTTAGGCTGGTATTCATTTGACAGGGTATTAATATCTAGAATATATAAAGAACTGAAAAATTAAATACCAAAAGGGCAAATAATTCAATCAATAAATGAGGACATGCCCTGAACATATAGTTCTCAAAAGAAGATTATAAATAGTTAATAAATACATGAAAATAATGTGCAACATCTTTAGCCATTAAAGAAATACAAATCAAAATGACACTGAGATTCTATTTTATCCTGGTCAGAATGGTTATTGTGAAGAAAACAACACCAGATGCTGGTGAGACTGGGGAAGGGTCTTAAACACTGCTGGTGAGGAAGTAAACGGATCCAGCCACTATGAAAATCAGGATGGAAGTTCTACAAACAATTAAAACTCAAACTGCCTTGTGATCCAGCTATGCCATGCCTGAGCATATACCCAAAGGAATCTAAGTCACCCTACAAAGGAGATTCCCGCACAAACAAACAAACTCCAGACGCATGCATCATCTTCTTTGTACATCTGGCTTTACATGGGTACAGGGGAACTGAACCCAGGCCATCAGGCTTTGCAAGCAAGTGCTTTTTTATCCACTGAGCCATCTCCACAGTGGACTTTTACTCAGCATTGAAAGCAAATCAATTTTTGCCATTTGTACAATGGAAGTCATCACGTTGAGCAAAATAAGGCAGACTCAGCAACACAGATATCACATATTTTCTTTCAGGTGTGGAATCTAGAATTTTTAGAGACATAAAGTAGAAGGGGAATTATTTGGGAAGAGAAAGCAGATATGAAGACAAGCGAGGGTAAATGTGATCAAAGTATATTATATGTGTGTTTGAGAGTGTCATAGTGCAATTCATTGTTATGTACAATTTCTATGTGATAAAAATACTTTAAGATATTAAAAAGAATCGCTTTCATAACTTGTCATCCACCACCTTCTCTACCAGGCCACACTGGTGTTGGTGGGATCTTAAAAAAAAATTATTTTACTTTCAAGAGACAGACAGAGAGATAAGCAGAGAGAGAAAGACAGAGAAGCAGAGAGAGAGAGAGAGAGAGAGAGAGAGAAGCATAGAGAGAGAAGGAGCACACCACATACAGCATATAGTGCTTAAGCTTGAACTGAATGAAATGCACACTTGAGGTATGCCTTCTCATATTTTATACTAGAGACTTAATTTGGCTTTAACTTACTTGACCTCAATACAAAGAGATCAAAGGGATAATGATAGTTTAAATAAGCAGGAATACTTTTGTCTTCTCAGATCTATTCTTTCCTTTCAGATGTGACTTTATCCTAACTTTAGTCTTAAACAAAAAAAGACCATAAGGATGAAATATTTAACCCAACCTGGCAGGAAAAAAGTCAATACCATTGGACTTGCTATGGCTGTTACTTATTCATTGATGTTCTTCGTACTTAAGATAAGAAAAAGCGCCACTTTGTAGATTTCCCATGGCTTGATGAGAAACCAGTTATGTGTAGATCATTTCCATAAGTCATCTGTCACATGGACATCTAACCTAATTGGCATTTAACATAAGTGCTTTTCTCAATAGCGAATACAATTTAAAGACGCAATTCCCAGTGTCGCTGAAAGGTTTAGGCATGGTCTCTAACTGTCCTTCACAGAGAGTAAGCTTAATGGTTAACTCTGAGTTTCCTAAGATACAAAATGGCTTTTCAGTCTTTTTTTTTTTTAGTTAAAAATATGCCAGACAAATGGTAAATAATTTTCAAGATTTCAAAATTCCTTATAGTTTTTAATCTAATTTTTTCATGCCTCATTTTATTTTTGTTTTATTTTTGATAACATGTATATACTGTATTTTGACCATATTCACCCCCATTACCCTCTATAACCACACAACAGCCAACTTCTCTCATGTAAACAGCCCCCCTCATATAGACAGCTTCTCTGAATTTCAGCAATTCAAGATATTCTCAAAAGCCCATTATTTGCTTCTTTTTATTTTTTAATGGTTTAAATTTTTTATTTCTTAGTTTGTATATATAGAGAGAAAATGAATGAATGAGTATACCAGGGTCTCTTACAAACAAACTCCAAATGCATGTGCCATTTTGTGCATCTGGCTTTAACTGGGTACTGGGGAATCAAACCCTGGCAAAGTAACTTTAAATGCTAAGTCATCTCTCCCTCCCCATTTGCTTCTATTTAAAGTCTATTTGTAATTATTCAATTTACCTCTAAGGAGAGGTTATGACAGCCTTCGGTGGAGGTGGAATATCTACCAACAATGACTAATTTTATACCTAATACTTCCCAGGCTCAGTAAAAGACCCCAAGCTGAGCTCTTGCCATCCTACCCTCTAGGATCAGCACAGCTGCCTCCCATGGTGCCACTTGATTAATTCTCTCCAGGAAACAATGAGATAAACAAGACGATTCTGTTGCTTCCCTGCCCTGGGACCGACCAGCTGTGCTCTGCTGGGAATGATCCCTTGGCTTTGGCAGTCCTGGGCCTCCTCCTTGCCAGTCTCTTAGTTCCGGTCATCACAAGTGACATTTTCTATTTACCTTTGTAAAAAGCATGAAAGGACAGAGTGGGTTGATGAGAACCCAGACTTTCAATGGCGAGATGGGCTCCACTAAGCAACTGGTTCTCTTTGCACACGTCACTCCTGGCCTGACACCAGATGTCACTAGTTTTCCTCTCTCCCTCCGCCTACAAGGTTCCACAGATCGGTTGCCTCTCGGTGTCACAAAGAATGAAAGGGGACTTAGAAAATGACACTGTTTGGAAGGGATAGGAGATTCTCATTTTCCATGCCTAATATGGCCAGCATCCCTCAATACATACATACCTATGAGGCATTTTACCCAAATTCCAGTCTCTTTTTCCTTTGAAATGGCCCTGGAGCTGGCTCCTCTCATGCCTAAGCTAAGGAAAAGAGTCCTTATCAGAGGAAGAATGGCCAACTCATCCCCTTCCCGCCATCTCATTTGTCTCCTACACCAGGTGACTGATTCAGCCATATATTTATCCATAAGGAAGTGACGGGTCTGCACTCCCATGAGGACAAGGCTTCAGACGGGCCAGAGTTGTCCGAGCCAGTGAAAAGGGAAGGTACAGGGAAGAAAATTCCCTCTGCCCAAGACACTATGTCTTTCCATGTGCTGTATGACAAAGCACCCCGTAGACATTCTCTTATCACTGACTTCTCTCCACCCCTCATGTTTGCTCCATGATTGTCATCCAAGTTTTTCTACACTGATTTCTTTGCTTATTTATTTATTTATATAGAGTTCATGATGAAGCATCTGCCTTTGAGTTGACTATCTTTAAACTTCATTTCCTATGGGTAATCAACCTGATCTCTATTCTCCAGTTAAAAATTGATAGGTAGGGGCTGGAAAGATGGCTTAGTGGTTAAGGTGTTTGTCTGTGAAGCCTAAGGACCCAGTTCGATTCTCCAGGTCCCACGTAAGCCAGATGCACAAGGGGGCGCATGAGTCTGGAGTTCGTTTGCAGTGGTTAGAGGCCCTGGCATGCCCATTCTCTCTCTCTCTCTCTCTCTCTCTTTCCCTCTCTCTGTCCCAAATAAATAAATAAATATAAATAAAATCTTTAAAAAAATAAAATAAAATAATTGATGGGTAGGATTATTGATGGCCCACTTTCACATAGTTACCTACCTATGGTCCTTGTCTATGTCCAAAAGAGCAAGGTCTTAACAGTCACTAGAAGCTATCTTATTAGAACTCAGGATGCAGCAAATTCTCTGTGACAAATTTATAGCATGGGAAGAAATTATTGAAATTTCTAGCACAGAAGATAAAAACAAATTCTTTAAACACTCATGAGAATACATCACACAAACTTTCAACAAAGGAAGTGTAACATACCAAAGAGTCCAGCTGTGTGCTCTTAAATCCATCATCAAATCTGCATCAAGATCACTGCTCATGGGCTGATCTGAGCCAATGGCAGAGCACAGTATGGCATATGTGGGAGGCGTGGAACTTCTCTGAGATGCCCATCTTTGCCCAGGGTCTCCCTTGCTGAACCCTCCTTGAATGCATGGTAGTCTCAAGCACTCTGTTTACCCTTGATGCCCAGGGTCCTCACTTGGTCAGATTTCCGTAGTGTAACAGCTCTCAGCATGTCCTGGCTCTCAGGCCATCATCTCATACGTAGGTGCCACCTTACCCCAATATTCACACTGTAATCTCACCTTGGCATCTACTTCTCCAAGGACCTAAACCACCCCAGACTGTTGGTTAGTTCTGCAAAGCACAGGTATGGCTACAAAGATAGAGAAAGAGGTTCCTTGTGACACAGCTCCTGAGAGGGGGCCTAGACCCCTAGAAGATACTTTATTATTCATATCTGTTTCTTCCTCAAAGTATGTTAATTATAACCCAAACAGCATGGTATTTGGATACTTTTAAACATCCCTCCTGCAAACCAAATGAGATAAGCTCTGGTTTCTGCCTCCTCATCAGCCATGTGTGTCTCGTCACCACTTCTGAGCAAATAACGAACTTCATTCTTCATTTCTGTCAGCCGCACATAAGACACTTCCTCTGGGATTTAAAGAAGAATTAATCCATTTCATCCCAGTGTTACTTTCCTTCCCAATGGCTGGGCAATCTGTGCTTCCTAAAGTTCTCATGTGTGTGTGTGCGTGCACGCGTGCAAGTGCTGTGCATGCCTGCTTGCATGAATGCTCATATGTGTGTGGGTGCATGTGGGTGCTTGGGTACAGATGTGTATGTATGTGAGAACATGTGGAGGGCAGAGGTCAACACGAGTGGCGCCCTCATTCACTCTTCACCTTATTCTCTGAGGCCACAGAGTCAGCTAGACTAGCGAGCCTCGCTGATCTTCCTGTCTCTGTCCTTCCAGCCCTGCAGTTGATAAGGATACTGAGAATCCAAACTCAGGTCTTCATTCTGGTGCACCAAGGACTTTACCCACCGAGCTGTCGTCCAGCCCCGGAAGTTCTCCATTTCTAATGTGCTGGCTTCACCCAACTCCCATGGAGATTTCTTGGGCATTGTCCAGCCATTCAGCATTTGCTGACTTCCCAGCTGGCCTGCCTCTTCCTTGTTAAGGGGGTTTGGAATCCCCAAGCCTTCCTGCTGGGTTGTGGAGGATCTAACTCTTTTGCAAGCTAACTGAACGCAAGCTCACAAATGCAAAGTCAGCATGTCCAGATCAACATTTCAGAGAAGATACCCTTGTGCTTTGGTAATTAGGAAGAAAAATAAACAACTCTTCATGGTAGAAGAGTCCTTTCTTTGATGGACTCTGAATAATTCAGAGACTCCTTGGATGACCTTTCCAACTCTGGATGTGGGGCTGGAGTCCTGGGGAGGGTCACGGGCCCAGATGTGGCCAGAGCAACCTTCTGTCCCGTGTGGTACAGGCACGGTGGATTCAGGGCTCACACAAGGACTGTCTCATCTTCTTGGTGACATAAAATTTGGCTTTGAGTCATAGATTCTTGGGGTGGTTTGGGGACTGAGCCTAAACTCTCCCAGAGTGATGCTCACGGTGACCAGGAAGTAGAGTCCTCTGCATGGGTCTCACGTGATCGGCCATAGACGTGGCCCGTCTTCCCCCTTGGCTGACATTGCAAAGCTCACGCTCCAAACTCACTGGATACCAGAACCGCTGAAGCTGTGGCCCACAGGATAGACTGGAGGCTCCATCCATGCAGAGCAGCCCAGACATGTCCCACAAAGTGTTGGCCCAGTTGGGAAGGAATGAGAGTAGATTTCACCCCTCCAAACACACACATCTAACTCCTGAGCTTCCGGGCAGCTCTGACCAGGACCTATCAGGGCACTGAGTTAGCGCAGCATCCGCTGCCCTTACCCTCTTGTTAACCAAAATGACTGAAATTGAAGGCTTTCCTAGGCAAACAAATAGCAGCTTTTTTTTCCCCCTACTGCTTGTTCCTGTTTCTGTTTCACTGTCCCCAGGGAATGTAGAAAAAGCAAATATTATCTATAGTGATTTCCTCTTATTAGAGACCACATGCAGGAGGCTTTATGTCCCCAAAGAATTTGTGGCCTTTCCCAAGAAGGCTTTCTCTAATATCCTCTCTCCAGTTATTTATTATGACATTTCCAAAATAAACAACCATACAACCAGACCCAGTCTTGGATGGAGAAGCCTAGAGCAGAAGGCTATTGGGTTTTGGCAGCAGGCAGGACGCCTGCGTGGGGAACAGGAGGGGTGATCCCCTTCGCCTGTTGAACTCTTGAGTTTCTCCAGTCACCCTTGAATGCTTCAACAATACACATTCCCCAGTTGCCTGCCTCACTAAGAGGCAGCCACTTTGCAACCGAGAAAGCCCCATCCTAAATGTTAATATCCACATTGCTCATATACCATTCAGGCCAGATCGGGGGGTTTACTGAATATGTCGAAACTAAACTTCAACATGTGTTCATCAAGCTTAATCCTGGTTTACAAATAGCCTGGCTGAGAAGTAACGAACTCTATCCTTGTTGGTATGGGTGCAAATCCTTCCATCCAAAAGTCTTCTTTCTAAATCTAAACTCTATTGTAAATTTCCTAAAAGGGAAGAAATCAAGGGGTGACTGTAGGGGAAAAAATAGCCCTAGAGCTAGGGACTAAAATAATAATAAAACAGGTAAAGCTGTGAGGACTGCAAAAATTCCTAACCGGTAAAACAGAAACAAGATGAGCCTGACCAAGGTGGAGAGTTTTGGACACGTCACGTAGTCTGTGTTATGTGTATTGTGTGTTCACAAAGCAACCACCTTGATCCTTTTATCTAATTCATACCTATCTAGTTATACAGCTAGTGACACCTCCAGCCACGAATGGCTGATTTGCAGGTGAGCCCTGCAAGTTCATCTCTGGGAAACCACAGAAACTAAATTCTGTTTAGGCTCACAATAAAACCGGAAGGTCTGGAAATATGTGGGTCAGTGTTAAATTATTGTGTCATTTCAGGATATTTTTTTAATTTTCACTGAAGTAAAAAAATGAATGAGAAGATACTAGAATGTGCTCTGAGGAAATACTGTTTCAGAATGGCATGGATCCTCCTGGGCCCACAGGGTTCGCTGCAGCAGGAGGAAAGCCTGGTGCCACTGTTTTCACACTGCTTGTCTCCCTTGCCATGGTCCCACTCCTGTTGGACTCAGGCACTATCATCCCTCAAGGACTCTCTGTTGACCTAACACCTCTTATTCCCCTTCAAGCTGAAGACACATGGATAAGTCCAAAAACAGAATGTCCATGATGTTGAGGCTGCACCTTGGGCCAGAAATGATCATCTCCTGAGACCTGCCTTTTCCCCTCACGCAATGCCATGGGCCACTTTGCAGAACCTGCGCTGACACCACACCTTGGCCAGGACTTTCTATTGTCACACCTCGTGCCCTTCACACCAGTCCTTTGTCTATGGAAACCAGAAGCTCGTATCAGTATCCTGAAAATGAACCTGGAGGGTTACTGGACCCCTTTGTTCCTCCTTGCTCTGCTATCACCAATGTCATCTTTTTAGTGAGTTTATTAAGTCTTGTCTTTGAAGCTGCTGGAAGCCTGGCTTTGCCCTAAAACTCTAATGACAATACCTCAAGTTTTTTGTCTTGAGAAATTGGGTTAGTGATAAATTAACAGTGAGCTCCTCTGAACAAAGTATTAGAGTTAGCCATAGGGCATTTTTGTTAAGGAACAAAGTATGTTTATTAGAGAATGTATAAAAACAAATTTTGAGAAAAACCAACAGAGAAACAAAGTGGAATTCAAAGTCAAGTTTGAACCCAGGAAAGGTTCTGCATCCTGTGAGAAATTACCCACAATGCAGGCTTCTACAAGTATTCTGCAACGTAGGAAATGAACCCAAGGAGAGGGAGAGGGATTTGTCAGTGATCAATGCTGCATAATAGAGAAATTAAAGGTCAGTATTTCCAGATTAATGCAATTGCTCCTCTTAGCAACTACAGGTTGATTGATTTTCACTTCCAGTCCCACAGAGCTAGAAATTCGCAAGTTCAGTGCCCTGCAGACAACAGAGATCTGGTCTGTCTCTGCTGCGTCTATCCAGGCTGTGATTATCTTCAGTGTTGGGCGCAGGATCCTCTCTTGACTCACGGGTGATAAACCATGTGATACCCAAATGTGCTCGTTATGTTTCTGAGTGAGCGATTTGCCTGCATTGATGTGGTGTGCTTGAATCTGTACATGCAGGCAATGATCTGTGACATTTTTATTAAAAATTATTCTATGCATTTTGACTGAAATAGCTATGGGGAAGGCTGGAGTGAACACAGTACCATGCATACCTGGAAGTTCTTATTCTCAGCTGAAAGGAGAGAGGATAAAGGGACCATTTCAGTACATTTTTAACATTTAACAATAGTCTACTGGTCAAAAGAGTGACTATATTATGGTTTCCAGATGAATAGCATAAGCTAATTTATCCTACCCCTAAATGCCAAAATCGATAGTCACCTAAAGGTGTTAAAATATTTTCCAGTAAATGTGATATATTTGTGAAACTGACTCGAATAACCTTCAGTGCTGAAAAATTCAGATTTAATCAAACATGAATTTAATAAGAATTATTAGGGAAGGCTGGGTGCTTCCTGCACATACATGAGGGCCCGAGGGAGCTGAGATTGTCAGTTCAAATCTGCAGGTCCCATGTAAACAACTGGGCATGGCCATGAGCTAAAGTCTTAAACCCCAGTCCTGCAAGGGAGCACAGACCCCAGAAGTTTTTGAGTCACCCAAATCAGTAAAAGTAGACTCTGGCTCAAAATAAGACCAGGCAGAAAAGCAATGAAGTAGACATCATCCTTTGTTCCACCCCAGCCACCACAGGTAAGCAACCCCACCTCAGGCAAGCAGGCAAGCATATGGGCCACCACAAGGGCCCATATACATGCATGAACTACACAGACACACCACATTACACATACATGCATGCACACACACACACACACACACACACACACACACACGTGCGCATGTCAGAAAGAGAGAGAGGTGGGGGGAAGAAAGGAAGGGAGGGAGGGAGGAGGGGAGGGAGGGAGGGAGGGAGGAAGGAAGGAAGGAAGGAAGGAAGGAAGGAAGGAAGGAAGGAAGGAAGGAAGGAAGGAAGGAAGGAAGGAAAGGAAGAAGGAAGGAAGGAAGGAAGGAAGGAAGGAAGGAAGGAAGGAAGGAGGAGGGAGGAAGGAAGGAAGGAAGGAAGGAAGGAAGGAGGAAGGGAAGGAAGGAAGGGGAAGGAAGGAAGAAGGAAGGAAGGAAAGGGAAGGAAGGAAGGGAAGAAGGAAGGAAGGAAGGAAGGAAGGAAGGAAGGAAGGAAGGAAGGAAGGAAGGAAGGAAGGAAGGAAGGAAGGAAGGGAAGAAGGAAAGAAGGAAGGAAGGAAAGAGGGAAGGAAGGGAAGAAGGAAGGAAGAAAGGAAGGGAGGGAGGAGGGAGGAAGGAAGGAAGGAAGGAAGGAAGGAAGGAAGGAAGGAAGGAAGGAAGGAAGGGGGAAGGGGAGGGGAGGTAAGAAAAGGGAAAGGGATGGGAGGGGACGGGAGGGGAGGGAAGCAATTATTAAGAACCCAGAGGCTAGGGAGCTAGCTCAGTCATTAAAGTTATTGCTAAGCAAACATGGAAACCTGAGTTGGGATCCCCAGCACCCATATAACAGTTGAGCAGGGTGGTGCACGTCAGTAACTCCCATACTGGAGGAATAGAGGCAAGATTGTCCTTGGGACTTAGCAGCTAGGCAGTCTCTCTGAATAAGTGCTCTGGAGGGAGGTTCAATGAGAGACCTTGCCTCAAAGACTAAATTATAGAGTGACTAAGGAAGATGCTATCCACCTTTGGTCTCTGCACATACATGGATACTTGTGCATGTACTTACCCCCTCACACACATGTCCACACACATATGAACATGCGTACACACACACATATGTGTTGTTGGGACCACTTTAAATGTGCCAAAGAAGTGCACACAAGAATTATGGTCCTTAAAAGCATTTTAAAGCTTTTTTTAAAGTTTATTTTATTTATTTGAGAGAGAGAAAGAGGCAGAGAGAGAGAAAGAGAGAGAGAGAATGAGTGCATCAGGGCCTTTGGCCAATGTAAACAAACTCCAGACACATACATCACCTTGTGCATCTGGCTTACATGGGTCCTGGAGAATGAACCTGGGTCCTTTGGCTTTGCAGGCAAATGCCTGAACCACTAAGCCATCTCTCCAGCCCCTTAAAAGCACTTTGTTTAACTGAAAGAACAAACTTTGAAAGGCTGGTGGTGGCTTAGCAGATAAGAGTGCTTTCTGAGGGCTGGAGAGATGGCTTAGCAGTTGAGGCACTTGCCTACAAAGCCTAAGGACCCAGGTTTGATACCCCAGTACCCATGTAAAGCCAGGTGCACAAAGTGGTGGATGTATCTGGAGTTCGTTTGCAGCAGCTAGAAGGTATGGGGCACCCATTCTCTATATATCTGCTTATTTCTGTTTCTTTTGCTCTCAAATAAAATATTTTTTTTAAAAAAGAGTGTTTGCTGCACAAGCATAAGGGCCTGTTTGAGAGAGTCTAATTTGCCCTGAGTTCAATTCTCCAGCACCTATATAAACATTTGGCCATGGTCTCCTCTCTCTCTCTCTCTCTCTCTCTCTCTCTCTCACACACACACACACACACACCTGTAACTCCAGTCCTGTGAGGAGCAAAGATCAGAGACTCTTTGGGGTTCACTAGTCAGCCAGCTGGACTGAAGACAGCAGGTCAGAGCTCAGTGCGAGCCTCTGTCTTAGGGAACAAGTGGAAGAGCCGTAGATGAAGACACCTGACATTCTCCCCTGGCCTGCGCATGCACAGGATGTGTGCATCTGTACATACGTGTACGCACCACATCTCACACGCATCATACCACATGCAAAATTATTAAACAATAAATAAAAAAAGAACAATAATAGTAGTCAGGGCAAATGTACATGAGTCACTGGTACAGCCAGGAAGCCCCTGGGGGAATAAAATAATGAATGTCATTCCTGGAAGACTCAGTACAGAA
The DNA here is from genome assembly GCA_036365145.1 of Orientallactaga sibirica. NCBI lineage: Eukaryota > Metazoa > Chordata > Mammalia > Rodentia > Dipodidae > Orientallactaga > Orientallactaga sibirica. The sequence goes on from JAEOAD010002853.1 coordinate 1,951,377, forward strand.
GACTGAGGAGGATCTGAGTAAGCAGGAAGCAATGTCTTTTGCCCATTAAAATAAATAAATAAATAAATTAGATAGCAAAAAGCCTTGGAGTGATAGGTTTTGACATTATCAAGGACCCTGGTTGCATCAAACCATGGGGTCTGTGAGAAAGAGGAAGGCCCTATGACTCTTGGATGGGTAATATGCAGTCAGATGAGGGACAACTTTGATAGCAGGCAGGGATGTGTACATTTCATAAAGTAACTAGGAAGCAGGAAGTCGGGCCAATCAACTAGAGAGACTAATGCTGAAATCCAGGCCCAGGGAGCAAGAGTGGAGCTGACCAAGCGAAGGCTATAGCAGCATGGAGATGGGGCGAGAACAGAAACATTCCTAAGACAAGATGAGAGAGACACTTCAAAGCCACAGCCCATAGGACTTGGTGACTAACTATCTAACCCAAATCTCCACGGAGACAGCCTGCCACCAGGAGCCCGTCGGCATCATCTAAGCAAAATGCCATGTGGGATTCATTTTCCCAAAATACTCTTTGCAGGGGACAGATGGAAGGAAGAATCTGTACCCTGTTTGAATACGTGGTCAGAAGACCACAGTATAGTTTTCAAAGAAGAAAATAACTGTGGGTTGAACCTGAAGACCACATATTGTAAAGATGAAATGAGGTAAAATTTGGTTTGCTTTCTAACTCTGAAGCCCGTCAGCTCCCACACGGAGGTCTACCTCACTGTTAGCGACATCACTCACTCCTGGAACAAATGGGTGACTAGAGTCCCTTTCTTCCAGAGGCGCCAGTTTCATAGGTAAGAAGTGTGCGTGGCTAGTAACGTCATATCCTTGCCCTCCGCCAATCCAGCCCACACATCCAAATGTCCAGCTCAAGAATTCACAGTGGGAGCTGGGCGTGGTGGCGCATGCCTTTAATCCCAGCACTCGGGAGGCAGAGGTAGGAGGATCACCGAGAGTTCGAGGCCACCCTAAGACTACATAGTTAATTCCAGGTCAGCCTGGACCAGAGTGAGACCCTACCTTGCAAAAAAAAAAAAAAAAAAAAAAAAAAAAAAGAATTCACAGTGGGCAGGAGAGATGGCTTCGTAGTTAAGACACTTGCCTATGAAGCCCAAGGACCCATGTTTGACTCTCCAGATCCCACATTAGCCAGACGCACAAAGGTGAGGCAAGTGCAAGGTTGCAGATGCCCAGTAGGTGGCGAAAGCATCTGGAGTTCGATTGCAGTGGCTGAGGCCCTGGCTTGCCAATTCTGTCTCTCTCTCTCCCCTTGTCTCTCTCTCTCTCTCTCTCTCCCTTGCTTGCTCTCTCTAAAAAGAAAAGAAAAGAATTCACAATGACAGCCCCTTTAGAGTCTCTGTCCATGTCATTTCGAAGCTTTTCTAGAGAGCAGGCTCTCGCACAAGTCTTCCTGTCCAGCCCTATAGTGCATGAAGTTACTGTCTTCTGGTCTGTCTTTACTCAACAGCAAGCAAGAAGGGCAGTTGGTTAGGACACCTCACTGATTTAATATTGCCTGTTGTCTCTATTCTAATGGTTTACTATAAACAAAAAGCAGAAAATGTTATTTTAACTGCAGTTCAATGACCAGGAGACAAACACAAGGAATCGTCCTGGACAACAGCAGCAGTGACATCTGCCCTTACACTCAGGCCTCGCTGGAGACAAGGCTGGTTTTGCGTGAATCCAGAGGCCTTCTGAACTGTGCTTCCTCATTCTAACAAAGTTCACCAGAAGTCACTGAACAGGGACTAGGGGTAGCTCAAATGGCACTTGCCTAGCATGAACAAACCCTGGGTTTAATTCCCAGCACCACATAAACTGAGCATCGTGGCGCATTCCTGTAACCCTAGCACTAAGAAAGTTGAGGCATGAATATCAGACGTTCAAGGTTATCTTTAGCTACTGGGCTGCATGAGACCCTGTCTTAAACAAACAAACAAGGCTTCCCTTCCTTATAGTGCTATTTTTTTTGTTTTCTTTCTTTCTTTCTTTCTTTCTTTCTTTCTTTCTTTTTTTTTTTTTTTTTTTTTTTTTGGTTTTTGAGGTAGGGTCTCACTCTGGCCCAGGCTGACCTGGAAATTGACTATGTAGTCTCAGGGTGGCCTCGAACTCTCGGCAATCCTCCTACTTCTGCCGAGTGCTGGGATTAAAGGCGTGTGCCACCACACCCGGCTTTTTTTTTTTTTTTTTTTTTGAAGTAGTATGTGGAGGTGTTTGCATGAGTGGGCACATTGTGTACAAGTAGGTGTGTGTGTGTGTGTGTGTGTGTGTGTGTGTGTGTGTGTGTGTGTGTGTGGAAGCCAGAGGTTGAACACGAGTGTCTTTCTTAATTGTTCTGGGGATCCTTACCTCTACTTCCCAAGTGTGCTAGGATTACAGGCAGGCAGGAATATGAACTCTGGTCCCCATGCTTCACAGCAAGTGTTTTATCCGCTAAGCCATCTTCCCAGCCCCTATTCTCTATTTTTAATTCTTTTAAAAAATATTTTATTTATTTAGTTAGTTATTTACTTGAGAGAGACAGAGAGAGAGGAAGAGGAAGATAGAAAGAATGGGCACACCTGGGCTTCCAGCTACTGCAAACTCCAGATGTATGCGCCACCTTGTGCATCTGGTTTACATGGGTACTGGGGAATCGAACCTGGGTCCTTAGGTTTCACAGGCAAGCTCTTTAACCACTAAGCCATCTCTCCAGCCCTCTGTTTTTAATTCTTAACACACATCCATGTGAGTAAAACCGTACCAAAATTGAAGACTAAAAAGAAAACTTTTATACATCAAAACAAACTTGTAGTTTAAATAGATGGCCCCCAATATATATAGGATTTTATTAAAGTTTGTAATGCAGATATGCAGCCACCCGGATGGAGGAGGTGTCACTGGGCAGATCCTAGGGTCCAGCCCTAAGGTGTGGGGGTGGATCTAAAGCTATGCAGAGTGCTTGAGCTCTGCCTGGAAGTGTGCTTGTTTGTGCTGGTGATGGTGTTGGTTTCTCTCTCTGCTTGGGCCTATGAAAGTGGGTCAGCTTCTTCTGCCACTATGGATCTGTAAGCTTCAGATAAATCCCTTCCTCCATAACTGAGCCTGGTTTGGAGTTTCATCCCAGTGACGTGTGGCTGTGTATCACACAAACCATTGCTACATTGCATCCGTGTAGGAACAGTTAGAGAGATCATCTCTGTGAGTGTGGATTTCACAGTAATGCATCGATGCAATCACCATTCAGACATTTGAAGACCAATGCTGAAAGCGATTATAAAGTCAACTGTCTCTTTCTTACTTCCATTTGTTCATCCTGCCTGAAATGTCCCAACCCTTGCTCCGTAGCACACACAGGAAACATCTGATTGTCCAGAAGTCACACTTGGTTTCTTTAGAAAACTCTTTCTTGCTCCCAGACTAACCCTTTCCACCAAGAACACACCGGTCATCTATCTTGTGGTTCAGTCTAGATGTTTTGTCCACCCTGGGTCTTCAGTTTCATCCTTGCCTCTCTCACTCACACAACAGGGAAGGTCCTGCCCTTCATCTAAAGGTTGGTTCTTTTTATTTTATTTATTTATTTATTTATTTATTTATTTATTTATTTATTTATTTATTTGAGACAGACACAGAGAGAGACAGACAGAGAGAGAGGGAGAAGGAGAGAGATAGAGATGGGCACGCCAGCAGCCTCTCAGCTGCTGTGAACGAAATCCAGATGAGTGCACCGCCTTGTGGTCAAGTGCGGCATTGCGCCCTTGCGTCACTGCATCTGGCTAAACGTGGGACCTGGAGATTGGAACCACTGGAGATTGGAACCAAGGTTCTTAGGCTTAGGAGGCAGGCACCTTAACCACTAAGCCATCTCTCCAGCCCTAAAGGTTGCTTCTTTTTACTGTGTTCTTTCAACTTCCATTTGCTCCCTGTGAATGCTCTTCCTATTAGTGTATCCACTTTAACTTGTCTTTATAGCAAACCTACATTACTACCTAGAGTGGTGAGATGTAAATTTGCTTACATGAAAGAAAGTGGGGAGGAAAAGGCAGCAAGGGGAACAGATAGCCTATAAGAAACCATTTCTGAAGCAATAGTATACCTAAAGATGCTCAAAAGGATCACTGGTCTCCTCATCTTATTTCAGCCATTAGTGCAGTGCAAGTTCTGTCTCACATTGTCTCATATTTGAGATGAAGGTTCTCACTGTTGATAAAGACATTTGTCTTCCCCAGGAAGGTTTTCAATTTTAAGGCTGGACTGTCTAAGCAAATATTTTTATAGCAAGAAAAATAAAAATGATTTTAGGCATGCATAGAGAAGAGATGTAGAGGACAAAGCTGAACTTCGTTTGCAACTCTGTCTTTCAGCAGATGTTTATGAGATTCACTGGGACTCATTCTGCCGATACAACGACACACATGACAAAATCCTCACCCTTTGAAGCTCGAGGGAAAACATAATTAAAATAGTTAAGGGACAGGAGACAGATCAGTGGAAAACATGGCTTGCTGAGCATGATGACCTGAACTTGAGTCTCCAGAACCCACATAAAGCCGGAAGTGCCCCTATAGACTTATGCAGTGCCCATTATAGTGAGATGAGAGGTGGAAGAAAGAGAATCCTCAGAAGCTCAGAGGCCAGCTGTCCTGGCATATACAGTGACAAATACCCAGAGATCCTCCCTCAGACCATGGAAGAATAGTTCTCTTTGTTCTCTGACCTGCACACATGCACCTACATTCACACACACACACACACACACACACACACACACACCATATGCCCACATCATACACATACCCAGAGATTTTAAAATAAATAAATCATAGTATCACATTGAATTATTTCTACGAGGACAATAAAGCAAGATGAAGAGACAAAGTTAGGGATCTATTTTGGATAAACTATTCAGGGTAGGCTTTCAGAGAAAGTGACAGCTAGGCATAAATCTTAATAAGAAGAAGAAGAAAGAAATAATCAAGTGAGATGTAGAGAAAGAGTATTTATTTCTAGGAGATTAAAAATATAAGATTGTATTACTCAGGGCTCTTCAGAGAAATATGTCTAGCAGATATAAAGAGATACAGCCACAGCCATTTACTTGATTGGATTTTGCTATTTGAAGTTCTGGTTTTCTATAGGCAAATGCAGTCTGAAGATACTGGTATTTGTAAATTTTGTTACATTGTATTAATTGTCCCACTTTATTATTAGTTATTATTGTTAATCTCTTAAAGTTCATAATTTGTAAATTAAACTTTATAATAAGTGTGTATATATAGGAAGAAACATAACTATAAGATTCCATATGATCTTCAGTTTCAGACTTTTCCTCAGGGACTTTAGAACATGTCCATCCAAGGATAAGAGGAGACCACTATACATAAAAAGAGCTTTGTTACTGGAATTGACTAATCAGAATAGGTAAGCTGAGAAATCCTGTATCTCACTTGCAAGATGGAGAACCGGCATAGTAGTATCATTTCGTCCAAGTCTAAAAACGGGAGAACCAGGGGCACTGTTGGTATAAAACCTGTCTAAAAGCTACGTGGTACAGAAGAGTTCTTGTGTGAGTCTAAGTCCTGGGGTCTAATGGCCCAAGACCAGGAGTTCTAATGACCAAAGTCAAGAGAGAATGTCTGAGATAGACAGAGAGAGAGAGAAAAAAACCCTTTGTCTATTTTTTGTTTTGTTTTGAAACTAACTGAATTAGTTGGATCTCCTTTTTTTATATAGATTTGTTTTTTTCTGTTTAGTCTATTTAGTCAAATGCTTGTCTTTTCCATCCTTCCAGATAGATCCACAACAATGTTTAATCAGCTATCTGGTCATCTCTTAACCCAGTCAAGTTGACACAGGAAATTAAGCATTACAAAGGCCATAGAGGAGACATTGATATGGTAGCTATAGGAGACATAAATATATTGAAGGTCAAAAGAATAGAATAAAGATACCCCATGCAAAACATTGATAACAGATATGTTAATAAACATATTCAGTACAACAATGAAAGAGAGCTTCATGGTGATAAAAGGGTCCACTTATCAGGAAAATATAACAATTATTTATGTGAACCTGACAACAGATCTCAAAATTACATGAACCATAAGCTGACCTAACAATGATAGCTAGAGATTGCAATACCCCAGTCTCAATATTTGCTGGGGCCATTAAATAATAGCAACAAAAATCAACAAAGATTTAGAAGTGAACAATACTATCCACCAAATGATACAGGAACACTCCAGCTAGCGGTTGCAGGATCAGAGTCTTAACAAGTCCACATGAACCTGTCCCCAAGGTGGACAAGGTCTGCTGAGCCACAAAACAAACCTCAGCAACTGTAAACATACTACAATCATGGAGTATGTTCTCTCACCACAACAGAGAGATATCCAGAGGAAGAATACATTTGGAAAATCCTCAAATACTTGGAAATTAAGCAACATACTTCTAAGAAAAACCACAGGTCAAAGAGAAAACATAAGGAAAAATTAAAATGTTTTGAACTGTATGAAAATAAAAGCACATCAGAATGTACAGGATGCAACTAAAGAGGCTATAAGGAGGAGGGAATGTCCTTGGTGTCTATATCATAAAAAAAGAAATGTCTCAAGATTTCACTATACAGAACTAGAAAATAAAGAAAACAAGCAGAAGGAAGGAATAATAATGAATAGAGAAGAGATGACTAAAATCATAAATAGAAAAACAGTAGAGAAAGATCACAAAACCAAGAGCTGGTCCTTTAAACAGATAGACCACATGACAAAAATTCAGTCACGTTAATTAATAAGAGGGGAGACACCATAATCAAAAAGGAAAGAATAGTTACACTGGCATTCAGACAAAGATGAGAGGATTAAAAGAAAATATATACTACCTTTATCCCCAAAATTAGACAATTTCAATGAAAAATCTTAAAACTCCTAGGAAGACACAACTCATTCAAGAAGACATGGTCATGTGAACAGAGAAAGTCTTAACATTTGCAAATTAGGATGTATCGTCTCAGGAAGAAAGTTCAGGGTCATTTACTTTGATAATAAATACTGCCAAGTATTCCAGAAACAAATAATGCCAACATTTCATTAACTCATTCAGAAAACAAAGGAGTGAAAACTACCAATGATGAATGAGATTTGTGGTACCAAAAAGATATCACCAAAAAGGAAAGTCAAAGTAAATGTCAATAGACATTTAGAACCACTTCATATTAGCAAGGGGAATGCAAGGTTGGCTTAACACCCACAAACTTAATGTATAGAGGACAAAATTCACATAATCATTTCAATAGATAAATACAGAAAAAATTGGAATAACTATAATTAAAAAGAAAACACCAAGCTGTAGAGATGGCTTAGCACTTAAGGCATTGGCCTACAAAGCCTAACAACCAGAGTTCAATTCCCCAGTACCCACATAAAGTAGCCAGATGCACAATGTGGTGTATGTATCTGGAGTTTGTTTGCACCTGATAGAGGCCCTAGTGTACCCATTTCTCTCTCTCTCTCCTTTAATCCCAGCACTCAAGAGGTAGGAGTATCACTGTGAGTTTGAGGTCAGTCTGAGACTACATAAAGAATTCCAGGCCAGCCTGGGGTAGAGGGAGACCCTATCTCAAAAAAAAGAATAAAAGAAAAGAAGAAAGAAACACCAAGCACTGGCAAGTGTGGTAGTTTGAATAGATGTCCTCCAAGAAATTTAAGAGTTTATTAAAGGCTTAAAACTAATCTCTCCAGCCCTGGATCCTGGGGTTTAGCCCTAAGGTGTTATTGAAACCGATCTGAATTCCAAATAAGGTTTGCAGAATACTTGAGCTCTGCCTGGGGTTCCTGGAGTGTGCTTGTCTGTGATGGGTGATGGTTGCTTTTCTCTCTGCATGGACCTGTGAAAGGGGGCCAGCTTCTTCTGCCATTATGAAACATCCCCTAGATCTGTAAGCTTCCCTTCCCATATTTTGTGCCTGGTTTGGAAGTGCATCCCAGCAACATGAAGCTGACTGCCACAGCAAGTATGTGGAAAACTGGAACTGATATACTGCTAATGAGAATATAATAAGGTGCAGCCACTTTGGGAATTTGTTTGGCAGTTTCCTAAAAATTATGCCATCAGCTTTCTATAGGACCACTCTTGGGAATGTATTCAGGAAGAATGAAAACATATGTCCACACAAAGGTTCCTGTATGAACATTCACAGCCACATTATACCTAATAGATAAACACTGGAACAGTTCCATGTGCCCATCATCCAGTGAACAGATAAAAAATATTTGGTGGGCTGGAGAGATGGCTTAGTGGTTAAGGTGCCTGCTTCCTAAGCCTAGAGAATGCTGGTTCCAATCTCCAGTGGTTCCAATCTCCAGGTCCCACGTTTAGCCAGATGCAAAGTGACACAAGGGTGAAATGCCACACTTGACCACAAGGGGGCACACTCATCTGTATTTAGTTCGCAGCAGTGGAGAGGCTGCTGGCACGCCCATCTCTATCTGTCTTCCTCTCCCTCTCTCTCTCTCTGTCTCTCTCTGTGTCTCTCTCCAAAAAAAAATAGATATATTTGGTATATCTATACAATGGGGTATTATTCAGCAAGAAAAAGGAATGACAAATGTTACAATGTGGGTGAATTGGTAAACCTGATGCTAAGTGGGTTCCATGGGGTCATGGTTAGCATTCTGGACTCTGAAAAACTCATGCCAAATGAAAGAAAGCAAGTATGATATTGAGCATGCCTCCTTTTATAAGAAATATCCAGAAAAGGTAAGTTTGCAATGATAAAAAGAAAACCATTGCTTGCCTAGAAATTGGGGCATAAGAGTAGATATTGATAGCAAATGGTATCATAACAATTTTTGAGATAACGTAGATGCTCTAAAACTGAAATTTGGTGATAGTATGCAAAAGAGATAAATTTATTAAAACAAAACCTTAAGCTGGGGTTATCTCAGTGGATAAGGTGCTTGCCTTGCAAGCATAAGGACCTCAGTTCTATCCCCAGTACCCAAAGTTTGTTTCCTCTAGTCTCTACACATGCATGCACATACATGCATATGCATACACACACATGTGCCCTGCCCACACACATGTGAATATACATGCATGCACACATACCACATATACACACGAAAAAATACCATAAAAATTTGTAAAAATAAGGCCAGAAGAAGAAGAATGGGAAGGTATTTGGTTTAAGTGTATGGAGAGTCATGATAGAATTTAACAAAGGTCATTATATTTAATTTCCTATTATGATTTTTCTCTTCTTTTTGAAATCTTTCACGATGCCATGTGAAGAATAGACTATCTACCATGGAACAAGAGTAAAAGCAAGGAGACCGCTCTGAAGACCTTACTCGTTAGACAAGAAAGAAAGAAGGAAAGATAGCTCATATAAAGCAATTGCATTTCACCTCTAAAGAAACCAGAGGACAAATACCATCAACTTTTCCTATCTCTGAAAATACTCATATAGTGAAAAAGAAAGAAAAAATCACATCGATGCCTCCCAACAAGAAGGCTGGAAGAGCAGATAACTTATTCTGAATCTCCAGGTTCAGCGGTTTCTAAGAAATGAACTTGGAATAAACATGAAAACAGAATGATTTTTAATCATGCAGCAGCCCGACTGGTATTCAACATGTTATTTACATTTTAAGAACTTTTTTTTTCCTCCCAGCATTTCATGTTTGTTTGTCCTAAAGAAATGTTCATCAAAACTTCGGGGGTCTGTGTGTAGTTAGCAGTCGCATATTTGAGCAGTGCACGCATGTCTGTTGCTTGTACAGATGTCCACGGCCGTCGATGGAGTCAATAAAGCTGGGGAAACAGAACAGAGGCACTGCTGATGAGAGACGCCAAGTTTATGTGCCTGCACTGCCTTGAGAAGTCTTGGTATTTCTGCATGTATTTGAGACTGCTTGTTTTAATTATGTTCATCCAGTTCCAAGTGATGCATGATATCAAGCATGACCAAGAATGGAAATATTGCTTTGTGGAATTTTTTAAATCTTGATTGCTGCAAGGGAAAGACCTTTAAGAAAACACAGTATCTTTCCAAACACAGAAAAGATTCCTATAACTAAGACCATTCCCGAAATGGCAGAGTATTAATGCTGAGGCTTATTTGACCCACTCCTGTTAGTGATGATGATACAAAAGGACAGAACCCAAAGAGATGCCTGAACACAGCACAGGAAACAGGGTCAGTAAAGCTACAAGTGAGACCCCAGAAGGATTTTTTTTTATATATCTTGGTTTGTGAGCGGAAAGAGCTGTTCATTCAAACTGCCACTGATTCAGGAGACAGGAAAACAAAGAGGAGAGCAACAGCCTACTGACCTCGCAAGAACAGCTGGCTGGGGCTCGGTCTCCCTGCCTGGTCTGCAGGAAGCCAACCGTCCAGACTCCAAATGTCCAGCTCTCATCAGAAGAGATGGTGGGGCATGCCTGGGGCGTGACAGTCATGAGAACGCTATTAACCACATTCAAAGTTCAGGGCGCCGCTTCCTCCCCAAGCACTGGGAGGACACCAGACAGAAGCTCCGAGGCCCTGGGGTCAGTGCTTCTGCCTGTGGGGTTGGAGGCACAGTACTTATTCTCTCTCCCAAGAGAGTGGACGACCATGGGTGGTCAACTGTGGCTCAGAGCCCTGGCTCAGCAGAAAATCCTCATTTCTTCTGGGTCACTAAGTCACTGTTGTCTTGAATTCATGAACCAAACAGGAACTTGAAACAGTCTCGGAGCCTATCAGTGTGACGTCGCCGTAAGGTTGTCTGGACATGATGTTAGCTTGACATTACAGTCTCCATGATTGCCCTCTGCTGACCAGCCACGTGATCCTCCCAGGACAATCACCATTCTCACGCTGTCCTGCCTTGGGATGCTGAGAGGCTGAGTTGGGTCACAGGTGGTGCTAACCTTGGGCTACTTCTGAGACTGAAAGCCGGGCTGGAGAGCACTTTGTTCTCATTCAGTGACACTCACTTTTAATGACGTAGTAACAGATTAGGGGAACATAGAAAAGCATGTGAGTTAAATTGTATCTGACTCCTGAAAGCATATGTCATATCTTATGCCTTAGGCTATAGCTCAAAATCACAGCTCTTAAAGATTTTCTTTTTTTGAAAACCTCAAAGGTGACTTAATTCTCTTATGTATGTAGTGCTGAGAGCCCTTCTAACCCTTCCTTGGAAAGTGTCTAGTGAGCTGTATTCAAATGTCTCCCGGGTCAGAGACAGAAGTTGGTGGAAGAGAAAGAAAGTAACAGTTGGGTCATGATAGAATACATGGTGCATTTTTAACAAAGTTGTGAGATTCAATGAAGGAAAGAGCAAATGGGGGGAAAGGTCAGGAACTTGTTACGATAGGGACTTCTTTGTCAGTAGACAAGTAGCTCAGAGGAGCTGGATCCTCATGGAGAACAGCATTGATGGTTGGGTACCAAATAGGTTGGGCTGAAAAGATGCCATCCATGCCAGCTATTCCTGGCATGAGAGCTACTGTTCCAATAATATATCTGGCATTTAACTTAGGAAATTATGGGAAACAGTACATTTAAATTTTTTTAATTTATATTAAAAGAGAGAGAGAGACAGTGGGTATGGGCACATCAGGGCCTCCTGCCCCTGCAAATGAATTCCACATGCATGTGCGACTTTGTGCATCTGGCTTTATATGGGTGTTGGGGAATTGAACTCAGGCTGTCAGGGTTTGCAAACAAGTGCCTTTAACTGCTGAGCCATCTCTCCATACCAGGGCATGTTTCTGAGCCAAAGAGCAGTATGATCACAGCTGTGATTTATGTTTTCCATGTTTGTTTTTGATGCTGGGGGTGGACGCAAGGCCTTGCTCATAGTAAGCACATGCTCCATCATTGAGGTCAACCCCTAGTCCCAGAGCCGTGCTTTATAAGACTTTGGCAACCTCTAGGGGGCGACGATAAGGAGGACACATTGTAGATTAACTGGAAGAATTCATAGAGGAAACAGAGGAGGCCTGAAGCTATGGAAGGGCAGCCTCTCGGTCCACTACATGACAGAGACACATAGCATGTTAGTGTTGCAGAGTGCTGGAAGCCCTGGGAGACACGGCAAAACATTATGTCTGCTCACATCAGTCCTGTAAGAGGCAAGTGTGACCCCCAAATCTCCACTGCATTCTTTTTACTATTAACAAGTCACTAAGGTCTGTGCAGATGGAAGGACAGGGGTGAAGAGCCCCTCCATCCCACCAGTACCAAGGAATTTTCAGATGTTTAGAAACTACCACTACTATCTTTTTCTTTTTTTTTTTTTTTTTTTTTTCTTCATTTTTCCTTCTTTCTTTTTTTCTTCTTTTTTCCCTTTTTTTATTTTTTTTTTTCTTTTTCTTTTTTTCTCTTTTTTTTTTCTTTTCGAGGTAGGGTCTCACTCTAGCCCAGGCTGACCTGGAATTCACTCTGTGTTCTCAGGGTGGCCTCCAACTCATGGTGATCCTCCTACCTCTGCCCCCCAAGTGCTGAGATTAAAGGCATGCACCACCACGCCCAGCTCTCTAACTATCTATTTCTTTCTCTCTTCTTTTTTTTTTTCTCCAGGGCAGAGGATCCCCTTAATGTCTGGAAGCCAGATAAACTAAGTCACTCCACACATGATCCTTAAGCTCCTGTCATACGGTATTACACAGGGCCCTGGCTTCAAATGGGAGCTTTCCATCTTGATAGAAGCCTTCCCACAATTAGCAGGCAGTTTTGGTGGCAGGATTTTGACCAGGCCATTATAAGTATCCTTTAGACATCAGTTACAAACCTTACTTGGAAAAGCTTATTTTTCAAAACAGAAACAATGAATTCACGCAACTCCAGTTGTATCTCTTAAGAATTTCAAGTTTAAAGGTTATGTTAAATATCATTTGGGAAACAAATAATAAGAAAATCACATAAATGACATTGACAAACTATTGTTTGATTAAAGAAATTACAGTGACAAGGGCTTCCTTCACAAAACACATCATCATGAGTTTCTTAACTTAACAAATACAAACTGAAATGGCCCAAGACTCCAGATATAATGCATCATCTGCATTCACAGGACTCATTTTTCAGTTGATTTTAGACTCTCATAAAATGAAGGAATGTTAAATGCTAACATAGAGAGTGATTTTTAAAAGATATGTGCTAAGAAATGATAAAATCATTCTTTTTCTTAGCTACATGAATACAAGGAAATGTTTTCCTTCATGAGGTCAATCTTAAACATTAGAATACTATTTAGCAGGAATAAAAACTGTAAAGAAAGAAAAGATTTGCAGTTAATCTCCAACTTGAGTTCTTTTCTTGGTATTTGAGAGAGACAGAGAGAATGGGTGCGCCAGAGGCCTCTCTCAGCTGCTGTGAATGAACTCCACATTGCCCCCTTGTGGGCAAGTGTGGCATTGCACCAAGTCACTTTGCATCTGGCTAAACGTGGGACCTGGAGAATTGTACAGGCATTCTTGGGCTTCACAAGCGAGTGCTTTAACCACTAAGCCATCTCTCCAGCCCCAGCTTGAGTTCTTTTAATGCTCACTCTGTGTGATTCTTGAGTGGCTCAAGGTGAGGCTGGGATTATAATCCAAGGATCATTCAAAGGATTGGCTTGATTTGAAATATCAATTAAGCTTGCTGTTAATGGAAATCTTCTCCCTAAGTCTTCATGCTTCCTTGTGAAGGATCCTCCATCAGAAGGACACTCCTCTTCTCCCATTCTTTGTTCATTTGTTTTCCAAATAGAAGGGCATACACTTGTGGGTGAGATTGGTCTCTCCTTTCTCAACTGGCAAGACTATCTACTAAGCACTAGGAATTCTATCTCTTTTCTTCTTTCCTCTGTCCCTCTCTTATTTCTCTTCTGAGGAAAGTTACTGGCTAGAGAGATACACAAAGCTAGCTAACCATAGAGCCCATAACCTAGAGGGGAAATGAACAGACACATGTACAAGTAAGGAATATACCAACAGGTCATTAGAGATGATGTAAGATATTAGAATAATAGACAAGATGCTATTTGATTGTCATGAACTGGTGCTGTAACAATTGCATATGTACTTGCAAAACAAAGAAATCTATTGCTATATTACACAGTAGAGAAAATTTAACTCAGAAAAAAAGAAGAGCTGTAGAGATTGCTCAGTGGTTAAGGTGCTTGCCCTCAATGCCTATGGGCCAGGGTTCAGTTCCCCAGCACCCATATAAAGCCAGATGCAAAAAGTAGTACATATATCTGAAGTTCATTTGTAGTGGCTGGATGCCCTGGAACACCCATCCCCAACCCCACCCCCATCTCTCACTCTCTCTCTCTCTCTCTCTCTTTCCTTGCAAGTAAATAAATAAAATATTAAAATAAAATTCTTGGTGAAAATATGGGGGTTTTTTTCATATAGCAGCAAAAACCAAGATCCATAAGTACAACAAGAAAAGATAACTGACTGCCTAGTTTGAGACAAGCCAGCTCTATCATATGTGCCAGGGGACAGGAGACATTATAGAGGAAGTGTTGGTTTTAACTTGTGTGTTGCTCTCACTGCTAGCCTGACAACCAGCTCCATCAAGATGATGATAGACACTGAGGACACTCAAAACTCATCAGAACAGAAATCCAGAGATTGCAGAGAGCTCAACACTAAAATAGTTTTTTAACACACCCACCAAGGCTCAAGGACCATTGAGGAAGAGGGAGCAGAAAAATTGTAAGAGCCACAGGTAGGAAGGAGTATCCTGAGGTATTCCCCCCCCCCCGCCCACACACACACAGAATGACTGGGGCATTCATGACCCCATGATGAATACCAATAATTCCGCTAAGGATGGCTCTCAGTGGAATGGGGATGAAGGAGAGAGATATAATAGTATAACCCGATGGGAATATGACCAACTTGAGATTTGTTGATACAGTAAAGTTACTAATTAATCATTATTTTTAAAATCTTGGTGGGCTGGAGGGATAACTCAGTTGGTACAATATTTGCATTTCTTCTGTGAGGACCTGAATTGGATTCTCAGAATTCATGTAAAAATCCTGAGTATAGTGGCACATGCTTGTAATCTCCATGCTGGGGAAACAAACAGATCCCTGGGGCTCACTGACCTGTCAGTCTAGCCTAACTGGCAAGCTCCAAGTCCATGAGAGAACCTACCTTTAAAAGAAACAAGGTGAATGGCAACTTAGAGGAGTAACTATTAAGGTTGTGCTCTAGCCTCCACATGCATGTCCACATGCATGTGCACCCAAACACACATGTGCACATACAATTTTTTTTAATCTTAAACTGTGTGACTCCTAGGAGAAAAAATATATATTTGCATACTTGAAACCCTGGAAAAGCCAATGTCATTTTTCCCTTATTGTGGTGAAAGAGCCAAAGCTTCAGATGTACCAATTCAACCATATCAAGAGGTATAATTCAGTGGCAGTTAGTTCCTGCACATGTTGTGAAATTCTATTATCTAGTTGTAGAACCTTTCCACCAGGCAATGGTTTCTCAGATATGACACATGAAACATGAGCAGCCAAAGTGAAAATCAGCAAATTGGACTTCATCAAAATATAAAACTTTTGTGCAGCAAAGGATACTATTAAAAGATGTTAAAACACCAAAAGAATGGGAGAAAATATCTACAAATCAGTATCTGTTAAAGGCATAGTATTTAGAATATGCAAAGAACCACTAAGACTCAATAAAAAGATAACACAGTGGGGCGTGGTGGCGCACGCCTTTAATCCCAGCACTTGAGAGGCAGAGGTATGAAGATCACTATGAGTTCAAGGCCAGTCTGAGACCTCATAGTGGATTCCAGGTCAGCCTGGGCTAGAGTAAAACCCTATCTTGAAAAACAAAAGACAACATGGTTTCTATGGCGGCTTCAAACTCACTGCAATCCTCCTACCTCTGCTTCCCAAGTGCTGGGATTAAAGCCATGCACCACCACGCCCAACATACAACACAGTTTCTAAATGGGCAAAGGATTCAAGTAGATATTTCTCCAAGGAAGACATAGATGAGAAATGAGCCATCATTATCCATCAGAGAAATGCAAACTTTTACCACTATGAGATACCCCTTCACACACTAAAAATGACAGGCAATAACAAGTGGCAAAAATGTGGAGAAACTGATTCCTTCATTTATTGTTGCGGGGCTTAACTATAGAAAACAGATTGACAGTGCCTTGTAAATGTAAATATAAATTTACCATTTGGTCAATTTCGCTCCTAAATAAATACCTGAGAGAACTGAAAAATGTATGTTCATACAAAACCGTGCTCACTTCTGCATTATTTTTAACAGACAAAAACTGAAAACAAGTCAAATGTCAATTAATTCATGATTGGATAGATAATGAAAATATATAGCTCTCTGATGGAATTTTATTTACTCATGAAAAATGAAGTACAGATTTTTACTACATTACGGATGATTCACCTGGAAAACAATAAGATAAGCAAAATACATCATACAAAAATGCATATTGTGGGCTGGAGAGATGGCTTAGC
Organism: Orientallactaga sibirica; assembly: GCA_036365145.1. Lineage (NCBI taxonomy): Eukaryota > Metazoa > Chordata > Mammalia > Rodentia > Dipodidae > Orientallactaga > Orientallactaga sibirica. The sequence goes on from JAEOAD010002853.1 coordinate 1,967,873, forward strand.
GGCTAAGGTGCCTGCCTGCTAAGCCTAAGAATGCTGGTTCCAATGTCCAGCGGTTCCAATCTCCAGGTCCCACATTTAGCCAGATGCAAAGTGAGGCAAGGGCGCAATGCTGAACTTGCCCACAAGGGGGCGCACACATCTGGATTTCGTTCACAGCAGCTGAGAGACTGCTGGCGCGCCCATTCTCTATCTGTCGCCCTCTCCCTCTCTCTCTGTGTCTCTCTCCAAAAATAAATTTAAAAAATTTAAAAATATTTTTTAAAATGCACATTGTTTGATTACAACTGTAAAAAATGTCCAGAATAGAGAAATCAGTTGATCTAGAAAATGATTCAAAGTGTCCAGGGATAGGGGAGGAAGAACAAGGATTAACAGGTGTGGGACTTCTTTTGGAGGCAGTGAAAGGATTAGGAAACAGGTAGTCATGGTTGTTGCACAACTTAGTGACTAACTTCAATGCCAATGAATTGGATGCCTTCCAAAAGGTGAGCTTATGTAGGTGGATTGTACCTCAATTTGAAAATTAAATAACTGTAATATTATGAAAGAATAAGAGTAGGGAAAGAGAGTCTAACCAAAAAATGGCAAGGTCCAGGTTCAGCAAGCATGTCTCAGAGAAATAAGGCAGAAAAGCAATAGAGGAGGACCCACCAGTGTTTACCTCTGGCCTCTCACATGTATGAACACACACACACCTGAACCTGCACACACACACACACACACACACACACACACACACACACACACAGAAGTAAGGGAAATCCAGTCATTTTATATCATTAAACTGCTCACACAAATTCTGTAAATATCTTGACAATTTTGGCATTTGTTTATAAATTTCCAAATAGGTATAATTGTGTGAATTTTTACTTTTCAATCAGAGAACTAACAATAAAGTAAATATAAAAAGAACAATTTTCAAATTGTATTTTGCACATGTTTATGAGTGTGTATACATGTGTACGTACATGCATATTAAACATAACATGTACACATATATGTACATAAATATGTGGCATTTTCAAAGATACATATGTATCAGGAATATATATATACTTAAGAATAGGCTGGAGAGATGGCTTAGAGGTTAAGGCACTGCCTGCAAAGCCTAAGAATGCCTGTTGGATTCTCCAGGTCCCATGTTTAGCCAGGCCAGTGATGCAAGGGCTCAATGCTGTACTTGCCCACAAGGGGGCTCACGTATCTGGAGTTCATTCACAGCTGCTGAGAGGCTGCTGGTGCACCCATTCTCTGACTCTCTCTCTCTCTCTCTCTGTCTCTCTCTCTCTGCCTTTCTCTCTCTTTGACTCTCTCCAAAAATAAAAATAAAAAATAAAATAAAATTTTAAAATTATATATATATATATATCCTTAACATTTTTTAATATTTTTACTTATTTATGAGAGAGAGAGAGAGAGAGAGAGAGAGAATGGGCATGTGAGGGTCTCTAACCACTGCAAACGAACTCCAGATGCATGTATGACCATGTACATCTGGCTTACATGAGTTCTGGGGAATAAAACCTGGATCCTTAAGTTTCGCAGGCAAGTGCCTTGACCAAAAGCCTTCTCTCCAGCCCAACATTTTTAATATATAAAGAATAATATAAGGATAATAGAAGAACAGTTTGGCTAAATATTTCATTTTCTGCTCATATATGCACATACATAAGATAAGTTTTCAAAGGACACCAAGAAATATGTATGGACATACATATATGTATATAAATATATCCTTGATTTTTTTTGCTATCTAAAGGCCAGTATGATAACAGAATGTCAGACTAGCCAGATGTTTCCTTTTCTGCTGTGTCTTTAGGGGACAAGAGGCAAAGATGATATTTCCCAGCTGGACAACACTTCACTGGGGTGACAGTGCTGATAACAGCATTAAAATATGACAGTGCTCTTAGAGTGAGCAGGGTGGGCAGGGGAGGGGTACCACATTGTCCATCACTGTGGGAGAAGGCACGCGGTGGCTGATCTTTCTGAAAGGCTTCCTTGACCTACTAGAGATTACCAGGGATTGGAAAGCCACTGATATTAGCCCCCAGGGGTCCTGGTTCTTAAGGGGTCAGGAAACAGGAGCTAGAGGTTCATGAAAGAGCAGCAGCAGATGTGGAAGAAATGGTCACGTGTATGTGTGGGTAACTGATGAAAAAACAATGGAAAATCACACTTTGACTTTAAATAATGCAAAATAAACCAGTAGAAACAAATGCTTGCTCACCTACTAGACTATAACAGCTACTCTGTTCCACTTAATGCAATATACAAACTGAATAAGAATTTGAAAGTACTACAAGATTATTATGAAAACTAATACACACACACATATATATATAAAGATCTAAACTTTGTAAATCTAAATGTGTGTTTTAGGGTACTTTTCTCTGGAAATCTGGATTTCTGGTCATATGTATTCTTTTCTTCACATTGTCTGACTGTTTTTAATGTTCTACTGAACATTAAAGGGCATACTATTTCAATAAGAACATGTAATAAACATTACTAAAAAGAAAATCGTATTGTAGATTCTCACTACTTAATTTGATCCTCCCTTATAAAACAATCTTTCTGTATATGAATCATAGCGAACTCTCTAATACTTTTACACAGTTCAGTATCATATCCAAAATGGCTACTTAAAGCAGAGAAGTTATCTACTATGAAGGTAATAATTGTTGGATTGATAACATCCTTTCTTTACAATTACCAAAGATGGGAAGAGTGGCTCACAAATGAAGCACTCCACCCACATATTATATTTTTTACACACATATATATTTGTATATATGTACTTACATATATATTTTCTATATATCATTCTAAATGCGCTACCATAAGAATTTTAAATAATAGGTGATGTTATCGGTGTTCCAATCAATTGGTGTTGCCACCAATATTCTTCTGAAATCTGCAGAAGAATTTCACTTGGAGCAATTGTCCACTTAAAAGTCTCTTCAAGGGGCTGGGGAGATGGTTTAGTGCTTAAACTCTTTCCTGTGAAGCCTAAGGACCCCAGTTTGAGGCTCAATTCTCCAGGACCCAAGTAAGCCAGATGTACAAGGGGGTGCATGCATCTGGAATTCATTTCCAGTGGCCGGAGGCCCTGGAGCACCCATTCTCTCTCTCTCTACCAGCCTACTTCTGTATCTCTCTCTCTCTCTCTCTCTCTCAAATAAATAAATAAATAAATAAATAAAGTCTCTTCAATTCCAACTTAAACCTCCATCATTCTGGCCTCTACACTTCACAGTTTCTTCATTCAAGACAAACATTGACAAGTGGTCATCTTATTATGTTAGATTTGAGGTAAGTCAAACTGTCATAAGCAGTGAAGGATCCATCTGAGCAAATTAGACCACAGTCGCGGGCAGCGTATACTTTCCAGAGCTCAGAAGGCCTCTCAATTTTAAATCAGAGATCAATGCTAGGAATATATCCAGCCTACACGGTATTCTCCCATGATAGCAAGCCAATTTCCAAATAGTGAGTTCCTCAGCTAGAAGCTGATGTCTATATTTGGATTACTTTGTTACAGGGAAAACAAACTTCAGATCCTGACCTGATGCATCCTCTAATGAACAGATGGTTCACTGAGAGCCGTAGCTGGGACCTTCGGTACACATGCAGATGACTTCAGTTCCACTCTATGAGGGAAGGTTACAGGGCCACGCTGCACTGCAGGAGATGGGCAGATACGTTCCTGTTGGTTGATATAAGGTTATGTTCTCAAAACGTGGCATGAAGCAGCTGTTTGGGACAAAGCCCGGACTAGTTGGTCCCTATTGTATACTGTGTTGGTGTTGGCACTACAAGGGGACCACACGAGAGTCCAGTTACTGTGACAGTCAGGGAATTAGGGACCAGGAAACGGCACCAGTGAGGAAAGGAAGTCATTTGGTCAGCTGTCACAAATCTCTTAGGTTATGGATCCTTCCCGGTAGAATTTCTGATCCTGGTGTATGGTAATACCTTGGGATTTTTAAACCATGCAATTGTGTCTTTTCTTGTGTGTGTGTGTGTGTGTGTGTGTGTGTGTGTGTGTGTAGTTACACATTCACATGTGTGCCTATGCATAAAGAGGCCAGAGGTCAATATCAGGTATGTTTATCAATCACTCTTCACCTTAGTTATTGAGACAGAGTCTCTCACTGACTCAAGAGCTCGCCAACTGGGCCAGTCTAGCTAGTCAGCAGACCCCAGACACCCTCCTCTCTCCACCTCCCCAGCACTGGGATTGTAGACATGAGCCACTGCACCCAGCTTTTTCATGGGTGCTGGGATCTGAACGCTGTATGCCTGTTCATACAGCAAGCACCCTAACTGACTGGGCCATCTCCCCAACCTCTCAAGTAGGTCTTTCTGTCTTGTCCTTTTCAGGCTTCTCCCCCTCTGTTCCATGATATCCTTGCTCATCTGCTGAAGATTGTCCAGCCCCTGCAGCTTCCTCTGCAATAAATGTGACCTGCCCTCACTCAGTCCTGCTTCTTCCTTCCAGGATGTGGCTGGCTGCCATGAAGTCAAGGGTTGCAATCAAAGGGAGATAACTCCCACGCAAGGGAAAACATCCATTGTCAGCTGTAGTCTCTTGCGCTTCTAGACAATGTGACTCGGAAGAATGGGACAGTGAAGATTTAGGGTTGCTTCTCACTTCAATGATGGCTGAAGGAGGCTGGCCACCAAGAGAAGGAAGAAAATCATGTTCATTGATATTTATGACCAGAGTCCAGTGTCGTCTACTGAAAACTACTAGAGATGTCTCTGTTCCTCGTTGATAAATAAAACTTCAGAAATTTGAGTCTAGAGGATTGCTTCATCACACCTCTATACCAAAACAAGTACACAAAAGTCACTCTGAAGTGACCTTTCCCAGCACCGCCGAGATCCCCAGGGTCTTGATTATTTATCTCCAGGATTCGCACAGTCCATTCAAAGGACCTCACCCTAAGGTCTTCTAAGACACAGTCACCTTATTTTATGAGCTGGGAGACCGAGCCCATTATAGGCAAATGATCATCAGAGAAGTCTTCTGTATTACACATCAAGGAAAAACCTATTTCCCTCCCTCTAGGCATCTGCAGTTTAGCAGAGAGAAATTGGGGGAGTTGGAGGATGGGAACAGGAAGAGGGAAAGAGAGAAAAGTGAGAGAGGTAGAGACTGAATTAATACACACCAAAAAAAAAATCAATAAAGATGAACCATGTCCACTCAACACTAATCCACAGTTGAGACACAAATGAAATATATGTTGTTAAAATCAAGAATGTATTTAAAGTTAACAAATAAAAACTACTCAAGTTTCCAGCCCAATTTAAAAGACCAAACTTTCCAACCAATGCCTCCATTTCTTATTTATTTGCTTTAGTCTATTTCCAATTATGTTCCCAAAGAAAGGATTGGGTAAATAAAATCATTATCCTAAGTGAAAAATCATAAATAAGCAAACAAAGACAAATACTTGCCTCCTCCTCAATAAATTCAGACTTTTATCCCAAGATGGGCAGACCACAGCACAAAAGTAATAGTAATAATGAAAATGAAAGTCAGAAAACTGAGAGATCTCCACCAAGGGTGTCTAGTCCCACAATGGAAGCCTCCAATGAAATCATAGAGAAATCAACAGAAATTGAATCCTTGAATGAAAACAAACAAGCTATGTGACACTGACAAAGTGAATTGCTAAACTGGAAGCAAAACATCAAAAAACCAACAATTGCATAAATGAAATTAAGCAGAATCGTCTCTTAGAGCACACAACTTTTGTCACTAGATATAACTTAATAGAAGAAAAGAAGAATGCCAGGTGTGGTGGTACACGCTTTTAGTCCCAGCACTGGAAAAGCAGAGGTAGGAGGATCACCATGAGTTCAAGGCCACCCTGATACTACATAGTGAATTCCAGGTCAGTCTGAGCTAGAGTGAGACCCTACCTCAAAAAAAAAAAAAAAAAAAAAAGAAGAAGAAGGAGGAGGAGGAGGAAACAAGAGAGCCCTCAAAAGAGAGATAAATGAATTAGAGAATCTCCATAACCAGCTGGTTAAGTTTAATGAAGACTTGATCAAATGCAAGAATGTATTCCAAGAAGCATCAAGGAAATCAGACCTCAAACTGAAATGGTACCTCAAAACAGAGATGGACATGATGGAAAAATAACACAACAGTTAACAAAAATCAAACAGAGCTTTTAAAAACCTCTCTACACAGACCATGACGAGACCTGGTTGGAATTCAGAAGAGATCCAGTCCCCAGACAATTAGCCCATCAAGTGTTGGAAGGCACTACATGAGCTACTGGGGGAAAGTGGCCGACATCTGTCTGAGCAACTCAAAGTCTAAGCGACTCAGAAGCAAACAACCTGTGATGCTCACACAAGTGCAGTAGTGGCACACAGCCATGGTGGGTAACCAACTGCTCTTGGATTGGCTAACAGATCTGTTCAGTGGACAGGACACCATATCTGGAACTGGGAAACAAGTCGGAATCATATCCAGATAATGATTCTGCTTTCCAATGTCAAGCTCCCACTAACCTTGGGCTATAAGAGGGTCTACACCCTTTAAATTCTCTCTAAATTAATAATGGTTATCCCATTTAATTGGTGCTGACTTCATTCTCTGTTGGAGAATCTGCTTCTCTTTTTCAGATGGGACCTGAACCTGAGAAGATAAATGACCCAGTGCACTCCACCCCAGCCCCAGCTGAAATGACAAAGGAATTGGGTAAATGAGCAAGAGTGCTGCTTTCTCAGTGAATTTGATATCAGCACACGGGTGAAGGAGACAGACACTGAGGACACTCAACACCTACCAAACCAGAGATCCAGAGGCTCCTGAGTGTCCATCACTGAAGTAGACTTAAAATGCTCCCAGCATGGCTCAGGGAATTTTGCAGAAGAGGGGGCAGAAAGATTGTTAGAGCCACAAGTTGGGACATTTTGCACAGAGACATTGCCTCTCACCCCCCTAATGCATGACCCATAATCCCCATGAGATTGACCTGCATTCCCAATGAGGAAGACTCTTCAGAAAAGGGGCAAAGAGGAGGGAAAGGATGGTACCAACATGTGTTGTTTACATACTAAATATGTCCATTTCTAATTTTAAAAATGTGTTTAAAAAACACCTCCCTAGAAACTCTCACTAACAGAGTTACTCTATACGCAAAGGAAAAATATGCAAAGAAAGAAATCAGTGAGGCTGTACCATTTTTCAATAGCCACAAAAAAATCAAATACCTTGGAATACACTAACCAAAGTTGTGAAAGACCTATATATTGAAAACATAAAAACAGTCAAGAAAGAAAATGAGGAGGATATGAGAAGATGGAAAGACTAGAATTAATATTGTGAAAGTTGTAATTCTACCAAAGGCAATATACAAATTTAATGCAATACTAATAAAAATCCCAGTATTATTCTTCACCGAGATAGAAAAAAGGATCTCACAGTTCACATGGAATGGCAGCAGGCCTCGCATATCTAAACATATTCTCAGCAAAAGAAATACCTCTGGAGGTATCACCATGCCTGATCTATGCTAAACTACAAAGCCATAGAAACAAACACAGCATGGTACAGTCATAAAAACAGAAATATAGACCAATAGAATTGAAGACCCAGCCCTTAGGTTAAGTAATTACAACTACTTGGTCTTTGACAAAGTTGCCAGTAATGTAGACTGGAGAAAAGACAGCATCTTCAACAAATGGTTCTGGACAAATTGGATAATCACATGTAGAAAAATAAAACTAGACCCACTCATCTCTCCATATGCAAAAATCAACTCCAAATGATTAAATACCTTAGTGCAAGACCTGAAACTCTTCAACTACTGAAAGAAAAAATAAGGAACTCAAATATAAGAGTCCAAATGAGGAAATTACAATCAACCAATGGGATCTGATGAAGACACAAAGCTTTTGCAAACTCTTCAATAGAGGACCTACAGAATGGAAAGAAAAAAAAATACCACTGATAGAGGAACTAGAATCTACAAAATAAAATCTAAACAATAAAAATCCAATGATCCACTCAAAAAATGGGCCAGAGAATTGAACAGGGAGTTCTCAGAGGAAGAAATACAAATGGCTCATACACACTTAAGAAAATGCTCAACATCCCTAACTACCAGAGAAATGCAAACTAAAACAACTGTGAGATTCCACCGTACTCCAGTAAGGATGGCAATCATTAAAAAATCAAATGACAACAAATGTTGGCGAGGATGTGCAGAAAGAGGAAGCCTCATTCACTGATGCTGGGAATGCAAACTTGCACAACCACTATGGAAATCAATATGGAGACTCCTGAAAATAATGAATATAGAACTACCAACAGACCCAGTTATTCCCTTCCTGGGCATTTACCCTAAATGCCCCATACTTCACTGCAGAGATATTTGCTCAACCATGTTTACAGCTGCTCAATTCATTGTAGATCATACTGAAAATAAAGAATTGAATCAACCCAGGTGTCCATCATTAGAAGGGTTTGTGGGAAGGGAGGGGAATGGATAGTGAAAGTGTGGTACATTTAATCCTCGATGGGGTGTCTAAAAGAAGGGCCCTAGAGAGGATGGGATGCAGTAAGAAAAAGACGATACAATGAAACCCAGGAAAATGGATGGACTTAGGCTCTGAACAGATCTTTATACTGAGGTAAACACAAGACACAGTCACCAATCACCAAATGACAAATGCTAGTGCTTGTTCTAGGGATGGCCACCTGGGAGCAACAGTTCTTGGAATCAGCTGGCACATAGTTGCTGGCTGATTGGCTACCTGCTCATGGAAAGGAACTGAAAGAATAGGGATATGCTCTCCAATCTTAGGAGAATGAGTTGCCTCTCTGCCATAACATCCAGCTAAAGCCCATGTGAAACTGGCGTGTTTGTTTATATTGGTTGGAAATTGGCTAAGTTTTAAGGACACCACAAGTCACTGGTTCAAATGATGCTTTGACATAATGTTCAGATCTTTGTACAAAAACAGCTGGACTCATTGTTTGTTTGCATTATATCATTTACTAAGGAACCATCTCTTTTTATAGAACAGTTTCATTACTGCATGTCCACATTGCTTTGCATTTTTCAGTGCGTGCGCACACGTGTGTGTGTGCACGCACCTGTGTATTTGTATATGTGAGGGCACATGCATATACTCAAGTGAGTATGCATGTAGACGCCAGAGGACAATCTCAGGTGTTGGTTCCTCAGGTATGACACCAATCTCTCTTTTTTTTTAATTATGATTTTTTTATTGACAACTTCTATACTTAAATACAAAAAAAACCACCTGATATTTCCCTCCCCCCCCATTCCACTTTAGAACTCCAATCTCCATCATAACCCCTCCGTCTCTCCATTAGTCTCTCTTTTAATTTGATGTCATCATCTTTTTCTTCTATTTTGAGGGTCTTGCAGAGGTATTGCTAGGCACTGCAAGGTCATGGATATCGAGGCCAATTTCTGTCTGGGCAGTTGCATTGTAAGGAGTTATACCCTTCCTTTGGCTCTTCCATTCTATCCTCCCCCTCTTCCACAGACACCAATCTCTTTTTGAGACAGGGTCTCTCATTGGCCCGGAACTCACCAGCTAGGCTAGATTTACTGGCTAGTGAGCTCTAGGGATCTGCCTGTCCCTGCCTCCCCAGCACTAGGACTACATTTTCTTACCTTTGAAGCATCTCAGAGGCACAGTACAATGGTTCTGTTAAAGTAGTTATCAGCCACCACATCCTGACTTTTTATACACGTTCTGGGGATTGAACTCAATCATCACACTTGTGAGGCAAGCACGTTGCCAACTAAGCTGCCTCCCTTGCCCTCCCCATACACTTTTAAATTCTCCCTCTACGAGGACATTAGCCAGAGCCTGATTTCCTCTGTATTCTATGAATCAGATGTTCCTCAAGACTGTCACAGGCAGATCACCCCAGGCTGGGACAACGCTGTGCAGCAGCCCACCTTCTTGTTTCATATCTGTCACTGGGTTCTCAGGGAAGATGTTTTCATCATGGAGTCATTCCAATAAACCAACACTATAGCTAGGCCTGGTAGCATCAGGCAGCAGAGGGTTATTGCAAGTTCCAGACCAACGAGGACTACATAAGGAGACCTTGTCTCAAAATAAAATCCAAAACAAAGATGCAAACACTTCAATCTTTATTAGCAATATGAAAAGCTAACCTATTTGGCTAGCAGAAGCAAAATGTTATAGCATTTTAACATGGTGTTTTAGTGCTTTTTGATTGTTGTTCATTAAAACACCTTTATCTTTTAAAATCTTGGCACCATGACCCCAAACAGTGCCGCATGCAACCACAGGAGCCCAGAAAAGCCTTCTTGCAAGGCCCACACTCCTGTTCACCCCTTCTTCCAGTCAACAGGTCATTGCTATGCCCTGTCGTGTTTCCTATTTAATTGAATGCCCCATCCGCACTTCATCTCCAGAGCTTGGAAATCATTGGCACTGGATTTGGAATGAAGGGAGAATTGTTTGTGCAGGCTGAGTGCCCATCCCATTGCTACTCTGGTGTCTGGGAGGGGCCGTTACATTATATGTATAAAAGGAATGCCATAAAAAGTTAACCCTTTGTACAATTAAATAATATGATCAATAAAAATTTAAAAATCTATTTCTTTTAAAATTGACAGGGCCAAATAGAATATTATTAAAAAATAAAAATGTGTGCAGCAGACTTTCGCTCGTGTCAAGCCAGGAGCCAGCATTGGTCCCACCAACCTGAAATAGTGAGTGAGGCTGAGACATAGTGATCTGTTGTTTCGGGAGGAAAAAGCTGAATTGGTTTCAGTAATCATTCTCCGGGCCACCGCTTTTAAAGGGGACTCAACTCCAAACAGCAGAGGCACAAATATAATAGTTTTGTTAGATGTGGAGGTATGGGAGTGGGAGACTAGCCAAGGTGCAGAGCCTTGTGGGGTGGGCTGCCTAATATATAAGAATGACTGTCGTTCCTCATAGTTCTTTAGCTAAGGTCAGTTTCAAATACAGAATCACATTGCCAGGGAGGATTAACCCCAGGCTGACCTCCATTTTTCCACACCTTTTGCCAAAACTTTGATCACCAGAGGAATCCCCAGTTCTCGTGGCTTCAGCAGAGGTCCTGGCATTGGCATCCGACCCCTGGTGGCAGCACTAATGATAGCATGTCTAACATTTACGCCCCTGTAGAGCAGGAAAGAGGATGAAGGAAACAGAGTTGCACAAACTCAGACACTCACACTCAAATAGGGCACAGAGAAATGCAGACAAGGGTCACCTACCTCGAATTGAAAGTGCATTTGAACCAATTACATGGTCTTCAGGGGACATGGGCCAAAAGCGCCTTTCCTGTTTCTCAAAAGCTTCCACGCGCTAGATTTTTTTTTTTTTTTTTGGTTTTTCTAGGTAGGGTCTCACTCTGGCCCAGGCTGACCTGGAATTAACTATGTCTCAGAGTGGCCTTGAACTCACTGCGATCCTCCTACCTCTGCCTCCGGAGTGCTGGGATTAAAGGCGTGCGCCACCACGCCCGGCCAATGCGCTAGATTTTTAACTGGCATGTGGGAGTGTGTATACCTGCAACTAACACACTTGGTCAGGGCCTCTGTGCAGCTATGCAGGGACAAACTTGGTTGGTCAGCAATTATGGAAAGAGAAACCTTTTTGCCCCTGGCTACATCTTCTTGCCCTCCCATGTCTTTTTGTCCCTCTTTCCCATTTCCTGTGGGTCTTCCAGCTCAGAGAGCTCCCTGCTGAATGAATGTCACTCTTGCACAAGTAAAGGATGGAGAAGGAAAGGGAGGCTTGGCTGTGGTAAGCCCTCAGGAAGCAGAGTGTACCAGAACATGAGCCCTTACATACTCCCGAGAGTTAACAGTCCTGTGCAGGCTCCTTTTGGCTGTTACTTGTTGTTGTTGTTGTTGTTGTTGTTGTTGTTTTGGTTTTTCGAGGTAGGGTCTCACTCTGGCCCAGAGTGACCTGGAATCCTGGAACTCACTATATAGTCTCAGGGTGGCCTCGAACTCACGGCAATCCTCCTACCTCTGCCTCCCGAGTGCTGGGATTAAAGGCGTGCGCCACCATGCCCGGCTTTGGCTGTTACGTTTTAAAGTCCTGTTCCCACGGCCAACGCTGCTGCAAATCCTGCAGCTCCTGACAGATGCCGTTGCCAGGCCCTGTGTGTTCTGTTCCAGCCATGGTGCCGAGTGCTGCATGTGCAGTATCCCTTCTAATTCTCACAAATCCCTGTAAAGTTTTTCCGTTCTTAGTCCTGTTAGTCGTGCGAGGATCTTGCTATTTGAAGATCGCAACTCATTTGCATAAGGTCAGACCGCTGACAAAGGACAGAGCTGGGTCATGACAAATTAAATGAGTCTGAAAATCCTGAGGCTGCCCAGTACCTTGGGGAAAAAGAAGCTAGTGAGGTCAGTACTCTACAGAGAAGATGTGTGGCATTGTTTGGTCATGGCTGGTTTTCAGGATGGCCCATTTCCCTTGCTCAGAACTCTCTCTTGCCTCCTGATTGTCCTTCCGTGATTTGGAGCCCTTTCTTCTAGCTTATGAAGACCATCAAAACCAGGTCCCTGCCTGTGTCTCCACCCCACCACTTCATGCTCCCTGCCCTGTCTTCTCTGCTCTGGCTAAAGCTGAACAAACTCTTCAGACGTCTGCTCACTGGATGCGTTTGCAGAGCTATTTGCTCCGCAGTTTTGTATGTGTTCTGTGTAACTTTCAGCCTTTATGTCAGTCTGGAAACTTCTAGAAGAGAAGCACATGTTAGAGCTGAGGAGATTGCCCAGTGGGTAAAGTGCTTGCCACACAAGCATGAGGACCTGAGTTCAAATTCACAGTATAAGAGCCAGGTGCGGTACTATGCACTGATAATCCAAGCGCTGGTGAGGCAGAGACAAGGCGAATCCCCAGGGCTTGCTGGCTACCATGTCCAGCCAGATGGTGAGCTCCAGGTTCAGTCAGAGACCCTAGCTCAAAAACTAAGGTGGATTCACAGTGAATTCTAGGCCAGCCTGGGCCAGAGTGAGACCCTACCTCGAAAAAACAAAAAAAAACTAAGGTGGAAAATTTAGCAGTTAAGAGCGCTTGCTGTGCAAGAATGAGGGTCCAGGATGACCTGGGATGGCCAGAGTTCAATCCTCAGTGCCAGTGAATCACGGACAGGCTTATGCAACTGCAGGCCTGCCCTGTGTGCTACACACCCAGCTAGCCAGGGAAGGGGCACCCATCAGTGCAATGGTGGCATGAAAGACTTCATCCTGTGGGCAAGGGGGGACTTAGAATGTGATTATGCAGCTGGGTATGTGGCACACACCTGAAATCTCAGCATTTGGAAGGCAGAAATGGGAGGACCATGTGTTTTGAAGCTAGCCAGGGCTACAAAGGAAGGTCTATGTAGGGGAACCCCATCTCAAAAAGCAAACAAACAAAACACCTTATCCAGATGAGCAGCATGCACAGATCAGGATTTTTGAATAATCACCATAGTCTCTATTTATTTTATGGGTTTTTTTTTTTTACATGTTGTCGAATACAGTTCTCTGTGTGAGACGTCACGGATGCTTAAACTGGATAGATTTCCCAAGGAAGATTAAGTTTGTATTTTGCTTTAAAAAAAAAACTTCAGTTTGGGCTGGACAGATGGTTTAGGGGTTAAGGCGCCTGCCTCCTAAGCCTAAGAACGCTGGTTCCAATCTCCAGCGGTTCCAATCTCCAGGTCCCACGTTTAGCCAGATGCAGTGACTCAAGGGCGCAATGCCGCCCTTGACCACAAGGGGCCACACACATCTAGATTTCGTTTGCAGCAGCTGAGAGGCTGCTGGCACACCATCTCTATCTGTCTTCCTCTCCTTCTCTCTCTCTGTCTCTCTCAAAAAAAAAAAAAAAAAAAAAAACCTTCAGTTTTATATATAAAGAGGCCAGAAAGTTGCATCCATCCTATAGAACCTCTCCAAGAGTCAGAAAAGGGCACCAGAAGGTGACACAGCATGTGCCCAAAGGATCTGTATTGTGCTAAGGATACTGTTGAAACAACCCACCCTTTGTGTTCAGGTTCAGGAAAGAGAGCTGCAGGACCTGGGCCAGCCTTCGAGACACCTGGCTTCGAGAGGACAGAAGAATGGTCTGTCACGGAATGTGCTCAGGCTTCCTTCAAGAGCAGGAATCGAGATGTGGAGAGAAGATGGACAGAAATGTTAATGACAGCCAACACACATAGACTGTCTTATGTGCCAGGCACTGGCCCCATGTCCTGCCATGTATATCAACTCAATTAATGAACAAGGACCTTGTGACAGTGGCCTTCTTTAATAGCATCTTCCAGACAAAGAAGCCAATGCCCAGAGAGGGTAAGGAACTTGCCCAGATCACCAAGCCATAAATGTGAAGATTCAACCCCTGTATTCCCAGAGCTACGGACACAGGTTCCACTCCCAGCCCAGCTGGAGGCTGAATAGTGACTCCATGGATGTCAGAAGGTTAGACACACTTTGTCTCTACACTCCCATCGCAGAGCCCTCCTCCCCAACCATGCTGTTACTCTAACACTGCCCACACCCCCACCCCTACCCCCCCACCCCCCGCCAACTCAATCACAGCAAAGATGCTACTTTCTGATCTCCCTTGGACATGGGAAGTGAAGCTATCGTCTTACACTCTGTGAAGAAAAGGCACATTAGTATGTCCTGATCTGGAGGGAGGGTAAAAACCTCCCTGTTTAATGTGATAAATTGTTCACATGGCTCACTCACGGCTCCATTCCAGGATCGCTGTTAAGTGTCTGCTCGCATAAAAGCCCTGAGGGTTTATCTAAAATACACACACGTGGGGCTGAGGAGATGGCTTAGTGGGCAAGAGCATTTGCTACACACGCGTGAGAACCCGAGTTGGATCCATATTACACACACAAGCAGCTAGGCATGGCCGCACATGCCTTTAACGCCAGCACTGAGTGGGTCAAAGGAGTATCACTGGGGCTTGTTGGTCAGTCAGTGTCACCAAATAAATGGCACAAGCTCAAGGTTCAGGAAGAGACCTTGTTTCAAGCTCTTTGTTCCCCACACCAGAAGTACACGGGAGGACCCCACTGCTGAAGACCCCACAAGCATCGTTTGCAGGACAATGGAAAACTGAGCAGGAAAGATACTGGAAGCCTTCTCTCTTCTGGCTAGTGATCATAGTACTGGAAAGTGCTATGCAGCCTGGTGGGAGAAAAATCACCAACAGGCTTACCCAACTGTGGATCCACCCTGTGTGCTACATAACCAGCTGGCAAGGCAAGAGGTACTGATGGGTGCAACAGTGACATGACTATTGTACGAGTGTCCAAGTGTGCTCTGGTTGGATCTGAGACGCATTCCCATGGAGGCGATTCAAACGTGGTACTGAAAACCTGGTCCAAAACTGATGTGAGGGAAGGTCATGGACCCTAGTGGGGGCAGGGCCCGACTGTTGGTTGACTAAAAGGATATGTTGTGCCTACCCAATTGTCCTCTCATATTTATATTATGTTTGTGCCCATGAATTAGTGCTACTCTCACCTTTGGTCAGAAAAGCTTCCTTTTGCAGGTGATGATAATTAGCGGGAAGACTCCAGCCTCGTCAAAGTGCAGAAAGTAAGTGATGGTTGAATGCTCTTGATAAATGGGATATTTTTATCACACCTTCCAAGACTCAGGGAATATTGACTGTTGAAGAAGGCGTGGAAAGAAGAGGGCTGGAGAGATAGCTTAGCAGTTAAGGCTCTTGTCTGTGACACCTAAGGACCCAGGTGTGCTTCCCCAGGACCCACATAAGCCAGATACACAAGGTGGCACATGTGTCTGGTGTTCATTTGCAATGGCTGGAGGCCCTGGCATCCAATTCTTTATTTCTCTCTCTCTCTCTCTCTCTCTCTCTCTCTCTCTCCCCTCCCTCCCTCCCTCCCTCTTCCTCTCTATCTGTCTATCTCTCAAGTAAATAAATAAATAAAATTTTTTAAAGGGCCAAGTGTCACATCTGTCACTTTAAGACCTCACAGTGGCTGTCATTACATCCACAATACCTCCACAATACCGAGCTCATCAACATTTTGACATGGGTGGTGGAGGCTGGAAAAAAAGCATCAAAATAGACAAGGGTCGCATAAGAAGAAGTTTGGTGGAAGGGAGAAGAGGGGGGGAAAGGAGGGTAATGGGAAGAAATTATCATCAAATTCCATATATTATGCTCAAGTATGAAAACTATCAATTAAGAAAAACAAAATTGGGAGCTGGAGAAATGACTTAGCAGTTAAGGCACTTGCTTGTGAAGCCTAAAGACCCAGGTTCAACTCCCCCGGACCCACACAAGCCAGATGTACATGGTGGCGCATGCATCTGGAGTTTGTTTGCAGTGGCTAGAGGACCTATTCTCTACCTGCTTCTTCCTCCCTATTTCTCTCCCTCCATCTTTCTCTCTCTCAAATAAATAAAATAAAATGTTTTTTAAAAGAAAAGTAAAAATGGGGCTGGAGAGATGGCTCAGCAGTTAAGGCTCTTGCCTGCAAAGCCTAATGACCCAGGTCCGATTCTCCAGGTCCCACAATGCACAAGGTGACGCATGCATCTGGAATTTGTTTGCAGTGCCTAGAGGCCCTGACAAGTCCATTCTCTCTCTCTCCCTCTCTCCGTCTCTAATAAATAAAAACAATGTTGGGCTGGAGAGATGGCTTAGCGGCTAAGGCGCCTGCCTGTTATGCCTAAGAACGCTGGTTACAATCTCCAGTGGTTACAATCTCCAGGTCCCATGTTTAGCCAGATGCAAAGTGACGCAAGGGCGCAATGCCGCACTTGACCACAAGGGCGCGCACGCATCTGGATTTTGTTCACAGCAGCTGAGAGACTGCTGGCGCGCCCATCTCTGTCTCCCTCTCCCTCTCTGTCTATCTCTCCAAAAATAAATAGAAAATAATATTTTTAAAAACTTTTAAAAAAACAATGTTAAAAAAGAAAATAATATACACATCACACATGCATACACATTACCTCATTCCCTGCCTATTTTTCTTATTTCTCACTAGCTGAAATTACACAGTTTACTTACTTGGGTATTATTTACCTTTATTGCTGTGATACATGATATGCAAAATATTATTTTACTTTGTTTGAGACACAGTCTCACCATGTCCCCAGTGCTGGCCTGGAACTCACAGTCCTCCTGCCTCTGAGATTTTTCTGAATGCCTTGGTAAAATCTGATGTGAATCCCATGATAGCAGGCCTTTGATATTTACTGCTGGGGTGTTAGTTCCTAAAATTCAAAAATTCTTTTCATAATGTGACCTTTTCTCCCTGACCATTTAAGAATGGGATTGTGGCTCTCAACCTCTCCCTCTAGCTGATGTTCCTTTCTTCCTATATTTCTTTAACATGTATATATTATTTTTTTTAATTTTTTTAAATTATTTTATTTATTTTTGAAGAGAGACACAGAGAGAGACAGACAGAGAGGGAGAGGGAGACAGATAGAGATGAGCGTGCCAGCAGTCTCTCAGCTGCTGTGAACGAAATCCAGATGTGTGCGCCCCCTTGTGGGCAAGTGCAGCATTGCGCCCTTGCGTCACTTTGCATCTGGCTAAACGTGAGACCTGGAGATTGGAACTGGGTTCTTAGGCTTAGCAGGCAGGCGCCTTAACCGCTAAGCCAGCTCTCCAGCCCAATGTGTATATATTATTTTTATGATCACATACAATGATGCATTAATGAAAGAATGTTCTTCATAATCCATTAAGGAATCTAAAGACAAATGAAATGATTGACCCTCCTGGCCTTACCCCCACCCCAACACACACACTTTAGGGCTGCCTTTTAGCTGCGAAAGCTGGCCTGCCCCAATTCCTTTACTCCTATCCCCACTTCTACACTTTCTACAGTGCAAAAAAAAAGAACAACAACCCATGCCAAGAGTTCCTCCTGATCTCTACTTCTGAGTCTTTCCTGGCTGACTCAGACTTACGTCTCCACCTAAGGGGAGGACAGCTGCGTCTATCTATTTTGGCATGAACCCATTCTCAGTGATGTCCTGTGTGTCACATGGAACCGACCAAACGCTTCACCCACCTTCCCCCCTCCCACAGCAGTGAGCTTTGTCATTGCACCGCTCAGCGGGGGTCGGTGAACCTTTCATTTGTAGTTCTGTCCAGCTGGTTGCCTGGAGTTGTTCTAAAGATAAACAGGGAGGTTTGGAGAGGACACAGTGGTGTGTCATCCCCAAGGGGAAGGCGTTCTGCCATCAGTGAGAAGTAAAACAAACCTGTGTGGGAGAAGGAAGGGGGGGGCACTCCCTCGCTTTGCCCTGCAGCTGACTCTAGGCAGCTCTGTCAGCTGTCTCCTGGTTCCTTCATGTGAACAATCACAGAAGGCAGAACACCGTGAGAGAGGTTGGCCAGCTGGACTTTGGCCATCAAAGGAAAAAAGTTGAAAAAAAAAGTCCTAAAAAAGGGGAAAGTATGCTTTTCAAATTGTCTTTGTTTTTCACATTTTGGGAGTTTTCTGCAACAGTGGAAACACAGCCAGGCATTATCTTCATATAAACAGTGCAACAAAAGAAATGTTCCTCAGAATGTAGGGATACCAAGAGAAGAAAGCAACTTCAAGAGCACTGACCATGAGCCACTGTGGTGTCCCAGACCTGCAATCCCAGCACTTGGGAGGCAGAGGCAGAAGGATTCGGAGTTTGAGGCCAACCTGGGCAACTGACAGAGTTCCAGGTTGCCTGGAGCTGCATAGCAAGAAGCTGTCCTTTAAAAACAAACCAGGGGCTAGAGAGATGGCTCACGAGGGAAGAGAGCTTGGCGCATATGTATGAGAGCCTGACTGATCCTGAGTTCAGTTCTCAGCACCCATGTAAACAGCTGGGCATGGTCACATATGCCTTTAACCCTAGTCCTGCGAGGAGTGAAAACTGGAAAATTGCTAGGGCTTCCTGGTCAGCTGGAAATGTCAGCTCCAGGCTTAGTGAGAGACTGTAATGAAAGAGACTGTAATGAGTCCAACAGATGCATGGTGAGCAAGCATTGGCCACACCATGCACACAAGAGTTTTTTTTGTTTTTTTTCCATAGGGTCTCACTTTAGCTCAGTCTGACCTGGAATTCACTATGTCTCAGGGTGGCCTTGAACTCACAGTAATCCTCCTACCTCTGCCCAGTGCTGGGATTGCGCCACACCATGCACACAAGAGATTTTTAATTTGACATGTGAGTATGATTCCTAAAACATAGTAAGTGGGGCTGGAGAGATGGCTCAGCAGTTACGCACTTGCCTGTGAAGTCAAAGGACCCCAGTTCGAGGCATGATCCCCCCAGGACCCATGTAAGCCAGATGCACAAGGGGGCATGTGCATCTGGAGTTTGTTTGCTGTGGCTGGAAGCCCTGGTGCACCCATTATCTCTCTATCTATCTGCCTCTTTCTCTTTTCTCTTTCTCCCTTGCTCTCTCTCTCTGTCGTTCTCAAATAAATAAATAAATAAATAAAAAAATAGTAAGTGGGGCCAGGTGTGGTGGCACACGCCTTTAATATCAGAACTAGGAGGATCACCATAAATTTGAGGCCACCCTGAGACTACATAGTTAATTCCAGGTCAGCCTGGGATGGAGTGAAACCATACCTCGGAAAAAAAAATAGTAGGTGGGCTGAACATTGAGGTTTCATGATAGAGGTCCTGTTTATCATGCATGAGGTCATAGGTCACCAACACTACAAAGATTAAATATTCAGCACCAAATCTACAACATATACTTTTACTTGATTTGTGTGAATTGCTGAATGTTTTATATAAATAAAATTTTCATTAAGATAGTCATTTCTTGGAATGTTTTCAGCAAGAAATAAATGATTTACTCACTTCAACACATTTTTTTTTTTTTTGGTTTTTTCATTTTTCAGCTTTTCAAGGTAAGGTCTCACTCTAGCCCAGGCTGACCTGGAATTCACTATATAATCTCAGGGTGGCCTGGAACTCATGGCGATCCTCCTACCTTTGCCTCCCGAATGCTGGGATTAAAGGCATTTGCCTCCCGAATGCTGGGATTAAAGGCATGCGCCTCCACGCCCAGCAACACATTTTATTCTTACCCTACATCTTGAAAAACCTTTTGTTCTATTACCTATACCTCAAAATGGGATCTGAAATCATTCGAGATAGTTAGTCATGGTGCCTTACATGTTTTTCTTTGTCTGTAAAGTTCTCCCTTTATCCATCACAAACTCTCCATTACCAACAAGTATGCTTATTAAGCAGCATGCTAAACACTTTCATCTTGGACCACAAATGACCAGGTCAATGTGCAGTGGAAGTCTCAAATTGTCATTTTTAAAATCCCCTTAGACGTTACAGTCTCTTAGTTTGCATCTCAAAATATTTTCTTTCGATCCGTTCTGTCATGTGCAATTGGAGCCCTGGATTCTCCCCAGAGCTTCAATATGTTTCTAGTCTGAATTCCTTTTCCCATTTCAACAGCTTCTTAACATAATGCAATGGAACCCACATTAAGAAATGTTTAAGTTGTCAACACCATTTAAAAATTTATGTATTCAAAATGGAGTAAATATGAAATAGCCATGCTCGTTCAAATCCAAAACATAAAAGTCTCTTCATAACCCATCTTTGAAATATCAGCCTCCCACGAAAGTTTGTGTCTTGAGGTATTTTACAGTCAAGACTTACTTAGATCTACGGCAATAACTTTTACCTTTTCTTCTAAGCTCCAAGAGGTATCGGCATGATTCACAGGTCCTGACAAAACAGTCATCATCTTGCTCATCTTTGTCACCTGAATATCAGTGGCCAGCAAGGTGTGAAAACTGGTAAGTTTGTGAGCTCAGGCACACAACTCTCAGGGTCTCAATCTATCTTTGATTTTGTAACCAAGTGGTACAAATAGAAGACATCGGATTCACCTGCCACACTCGTCCTAGCCTGTGCACTAAACAAGCGCACCCTGACGAAGTCCACTAATGCGCTTTCTTTACTCAGACTGGAGAAGGTGATGCATGTGGATCTGCGTGCCTATATGAGTGATGTATGACTGCATAAGCCACATTGTAGATGTGATCTCTTTAAAACTCAGATCAGCAATGTTTTGAAAATATGATGGTGGACTGGAGAGATTAAGACACTTGCCTGCAGAGCCTAAAGATCCAGGTTCAATTCCCCAATACCCATGTAAGTTAGATGCACAAGGGGGCACAAGCATCTAGAGTTCATTTGTAGTGGCTAGAGGCCCTGGTGTGCCCATTCTCTCTTTTTCTATCTGCCTCTTTCTTTCTCTCTCTCTCTCTCTCTGTGTCAAATAAATAATAAAATAAAATAAAGAAAAATTGTAAAATAAATAATAAAATAAAATAAATTGTCAAGAATTGTGGAGAGGATGGCCAAAATTGTAAAATAATAATGGCTATGAGATCAATGTTCAGGTCAGCCTGAAGACAGAATACCTGTCTCAAGAATTGTGGGGAGGATTTAAATGAGAAAAAAATGAAATAGATAAATTAAAACAAGATATTTTGCTTGCCAATTAAGAGCACTCATAATTAACCCTTTTGTATGTACTATTTGGATTTTTTTGACTCTTTGCATGTGTTACCAGGTATAAAAGAGCCAAAATGTTCTCAATCAACTGTGTATCATGTCATGCCCAAAGGTTCACAGAGGACCTGCTTCAAAGATGATCAATGAGGGCTGAAGAGATGGCTCAGTGGTTAAGGCGCCTGCCTCCTAAGCCCAAGAACGCTGGTTCCAATCTCCAGCCGTACCAATCTCCAGGTCCCACATTTAGCCAGATGCCAAGTGATGCAGTTTCATGATAGAGGTCCTGTTTAGCATGCATGAGGTCATGGGTCACCAACACTACAAGATTAAATATTCAGCACCAAATCCTCTGACATATACTTTTACTTGATTTGTGTGAATTGCTGAATGTTTTATATAAATAAAATTTTCATTAAGATAGTTGTTTCTTGGAATGTTTTCAGCAAGAAATAAATGAATTACTCACTTCAACACATTTTTTTTTTTGGTTTTTCATTTTCAGCTTTTCAAGGTAAGGTCTCACTCTAGCCCAGGCTGACCTGGAATTCACTATATAATCTCAGGGTGGCCTGGAACTCATGGCGATCCTCCTACCTTTGCCTCCCGAATGCTGGGATTAAAGGCATTTGCCTCCGAATGCTGGGATTAAAGGCATCTTATCCACGCCCAACAACATTTATTCTTATCTACATCTTGAAAAACCTTTTGTTCTATTACCTGTACCTCAAAATGGGATCTGAAATCATTCGAGATAGTTAGTCATGGTGCCTTACATGTTTTTCTTTGTCTGTAAAGTTCTCCTTTATCCATCACAAACTCTCCATTACCAACAAGTATGCTTATTAAGCAGCATGCTAAACGCTTTCATCTTGGACCACAAATGTCCAGGTCAATGTGCAGTGGAAGTCTCAAATTGTCATTTTAAAATCCCTTAGGCATTACAGTCTCTTAGTTTGCATCTCAAAATATTTTCTTTCGATCCGTTCTGTCGTATTACAGTGGAGCCCTGGATTCTCCCAGAGCTTCAATATGTTTCTAGTCTGAATTCCTTTTCCCATTTCAACAGCTTCTTAACATAATGCAATGGAACCCACATTAAGAAATGTTTAAGTTGTCAACACCATTTAAAAATTTATGTATTCAAAATGGAGTAAATATGAAATAGCCATGCTCGTTCAAATCCAAAACATAAAAGTCTCTTCATAACCCATCTTTGAAATATCAGCCTCCACGAAAGTTTGTGTCTTGAGGTATTTTACAGTCAAGACTTACTTAGATCTACGGCAATAACTTTTACCTTTTCTTCTAAGCTCCAAGAGGTATCGGCATGATTCACAGGTCCTGACAAAACAGTCATCATCTTGCTCATCTTTGTCACCTGAATATCAGTGGCCAGCAAGGTGTGAAAACTGGTAAGTTTGTGAGCTCAGGCACACAACTCTCAGGGTCTCAATCTATCTTTGATTTTGTAACCAAGTGGTACAAATAGAAGACATCGGATTCACCTGCCACACTTTCGTCCTAGCCTGTGCGCTAAGCAAAAGCGCACCCTGTGAAGTCCACTAATGCGCTTTCTTTACTCAGACTGGAGAAGGTGATGCATGTGGATCTGCGTGCCTATATGAGTGATGTATGACTGCATAAGCCACATTGTAGATGTGATCTCTTTAAAACTCAGATCAGCAATGTTTTGAAAATATGATGGTGGACTGGAGAGATTAAGACACTTGCCTGCAGAGCCTAAAGATCCAGGTTCAATTCCCCAATACCCATGTAAGTTAGATGCACAAGGGGGCACAAGCATCTAGAGTTCATTTGTAGTGGCTAGAGGCCCTGGTGTGCCCATTCTCTCTTTTTCTATCTGCCTCTTTCTTTCTCTCTCTCTCTCTCTCTCTCTCTCTCTCTCTCTCTCTCTCTGTGTCAAATAAATAATAAAATAAAATAAAGAAAAATTGTAAAATAATAATGGCTATAGATCAATGTTCTTGAAGACAGAATTTGTCTCCAAGGTGTGGAGAGATGGCGAGCGTGGTGGCCATGCGCCTTTAATCCCAGCACTCGGGAGGCAGAGGTGGAGGATCGCCGGGTTCGAGGCCACCCTGAGACTACATAGTGAATTCCAGGTCAGCCTGGACCAGAGTGAGACCCTACCTCGCAAAACCAAAAAAAAAAAAAAAAAAAAAGAATTGTGGGAGGATTTAAATGAGAAAAAATGAAATAGATAAATTAAAACAAGATATTTTGCTTGCCAATTAGAGCACTCATAATTAACCCTTTTGTATGTACTATTTGGATTTTTGACTCTTTGCATGTGTTACCAGGTATAAAAGAGCCAAAATGTTCTCAATCAACTGTGTATCATGTCATGCCCAAAGGTTCACAGAGGACCTGCTTCAAAGATGATCAATGAGGGCTGAAGAGATGGCTCAGTGGTTAAGGCGCCTGCCTCCTAAGCCCAAGAACGCTGGTTCCAATCTCCAGGTCTCCAGGTCCCACGTTTAGCCAGATGCAGTGACATGGGCGCGTAATGCCACACTTGCCCACAAGGGGCGCACACATCTGGATTTCGCTCACAGCAGCAGAGAGGCTGCTGGCACGCCCATCTCTATCTGTCTCCCCACCCCCGCAACTTCTCTCCGGTAAATTTTAATTAAAAAAAGATGGTCAATGAGAAGCAGCTGATGGGGAAACAGACATCTCTGATTCTCCACAGCATCCCAGTGGTCACCCTTCTAGTCTTTCACCTGCCTCTCCTTGATCTAGGATGTCAACTAGATCTCTCTGTGTCAAATAAATAATAAAATAAAATAAAGAAAAATTGTAAAATAATAATGGCTATAGATCAATGTTCTTGAAGACAGAATTGTCTCAAGAATTGTGGGGAGGATTTAAATGAGAAAAAATGAAATAGATAAATTAATACAAGATATTTTGAGGCCAATTAAGAGCACTCATAATTAACCCTTTTGATGTACTATTTGGATTTTTTTGACTCTTTGCATGTGTTACCCCAGGTATAAAAAGAGCCAAAATGTTCTCAATCAACTGTGTATCATGTCATGAGAAAAAATGAAATAGAGGAAATTAAAAGATGATCAATGCTTGCCAGAGATGGCTCAGTGGTTAAGGCGCCTGCCTCCTGCCCAATTTGGCTGGTTCCAATCTTTGCATGTGTTACCAATCTCCAGGTCAAACATTTCAAGCCAGATGCCATGTGATGCAAAGGGCGCAATGCCACAGATGACCAATGAGGGCTGAAGAGATGGCTCACAGCAGCTGAGAGGCTGCTGGCAAGCCCAAGATCTCTGGTTCTGTCTCCCCCACCCCCCAGGTCCCACATTTAGCCAAATTTTTTTTTTTGCAAGGGAGCAAGGGTCTCACTCTGCCCAGGCTGACCTGGAATTAACTATTTAGTCTCAGGGTGGTCTTGAAGGCTGCGATCACGCCCTATCTCTGCCTCGAGTCTCCCCACCCGTGCGCCTCACTCCAAAAAAATTTTTTTAATTAAAAAAAAAGATGGTCAATGAGAAGCAGCTGATGGGGAAACAGACATCTCTGATTCTCCACAGCATCCCAGTGGTCACCCTTCTAGTCTTTCACCTGCCTCTCCTTGATCTAGGATGTCAACTAGATCCAGCCATAGTGTTCAATTTTTAAAATATGCCTTTTATGTTTGTTCATTTTAGCAGATCTATTGTCAATTCCCCATTCCAAATTTTGAAGGGGAATTAGAAATTAAATTTCAACAATATTATCTAATTTTTTTCCATAACAAATTGTTCACCAAGACTGAGTTTTCAAAGCCAGGAGTGGTGTTAGAAAAGTTTCCTGTCATTTCTTTTTCTCTTTTGGAGCAATTACCTTTCAATTTATTTGTTCTGCCTTCTCCTAATTCAGCCAAGTATCCGGTAAACATGAAAGAACATCTTGTTTAATTTTTCTTCATTAAAGAGAACAGTAAAAGAGATTTTTTAAGTTTCTTGGACTCTAATGCTGAATGCATTGGGTGGAATGAAAAGTTAAAAAAAAAAAAAAAAAATAGTAAAAGTAAGTGGAGAAAGAGTGTTGACCTGGCAGATCCAAAGCACAAGAAGAGTCAGTTGGGGCTTAAAAATTATTATTTACATGTGGTAAATGTTTCAATCAGCAGACTTCTCCAAAACTATCATCAAACATATATAACAAAAGAACATGAGGGCTGGAGAGATGGTGTAGTGGTTAAAGCATTTGCCTGCAAAGCCTAAGAACACATGTTTGAATCTCCAGGTCCCACATAGCCAGATGCACAGTGATGCAGGCATACAATGTCATACATGCTCACAAAGGGGTACACACATCTATAGTTCATTCACAGCAGCTGAAAGGCCCTGGCACACCCATTCTCTCTCCTCTTTCTCTCCCCCCTTCTTTCTTTCTCTCTCACCCCCCCCTTTCTTTCTCTCTCTCTCTCAAAAATAAAATAATTTTTTTAAAAAGAGAATAAGTGAAAAATCACATAGAACATGTACATGAATAGCAAGGATGTTTGACTATTATTTGAAACATGAGCTTTGACCTGGTAGAACAGCCTAAGTTCTTGTTCAGAAAAGGTCCTGAAAGGATACACCAGACTTTGTGTTTTGTGCAAAAATAGTTGCACATAAATTGTACCAAGACCTGGGCTGAAGAGATGGCTTAGCAGATAAGGTGCATGCTTGTGAAGCTTAAAGACACTGATTTGTATCTCCAGGTCCCAGGTAAGCCAGATGTGCATGGTGGCACGTGCATCTAGAGTTCATTTGCAGTGGCTGGAGGCCCTGGTGTGCCCATTCTCACTCTCCCTCTCTCCCTCTCCCTCTCTCTCTCTCTCTCTCTCCCTGTCTGAAATTAATTAATTAATTAATTAATTAATTTAATAAAAATTATACCAAGACCTGATTCTAGGTTCTAGGACATATAGTCATGGAATTATGTTAACATGGAACAAAATCCAGACTAAGAAATGCCATGGGAAAAGCAATCCAATTGTTTTTCAACAAATAATCACCAAGGGAAAAGGAAAGAAAAGAATTGAAAAGGATTAGAGATCAAAAGATGCTTAAGAGACCCAAGAGCAATTGCAGTTTGTGGATTTTCTTTTGGCTTGAGTGTCGGACCAGTCATAAAAATTTTAGTGTACAGTTGTGGATGCTTGAACCCTGACTGATTATATAATGCAGAATTGTGCTTTTAAGTATGAACATGGTATTGCTATGTTTAAAAGAGAGTTCAGAGCTGGAGAGATGGCTTAGCTGTTAAGGCACTTGCCTGCGAAGCCCAAGGACCCACGCTTGACTCTCCAAATCCCCTGTTAACCAGTCGCACAAAGGTGAGGCAACTGCAAGGTCCCACATGCTCACTAGGTGGCACAAGCGTCTGAAGTTCGCACTTTATCTCTCTCTCTCTCTGTCTCTCTACAATAAGTGTTTTTAAAAAGAGAGCCCCTATTTTTAGAGTAACATCCTGGTATGATAGTATTTGCATCAATAATCAGAAGGGAGTGAGTAAGGGGATAAGTACATATGGTTTAGGATTCTAGCAGTTAATTTCTTATTTCTGGGACAAAACACCTGACCAGAAGCGGCTTATGGAAGGAAAGCATTTATTTCCAGCTTACAGTTTCAAGGAGAAGTTTCATAATGGCTGGGGACAGCATGGCAGGCATCTGGGTGTCATATCTTGTCATATCAGCTGAGAGGAAGCAGAACTAGAAAGCTAGCTAGCTCACACTGACAAGCTGAGTTGGTCAATAAAAGCCCAAGACCCACCCCCAGTGACACATCTCCTCCAGCAAGGCCTCCAAAAGGCTCTGCCAGCCAGGATTTATGTATGAGGTGATGGAGGACATTTTACATGCAAACCACCATAAAGATTGACCATGAATTAATAATCTTTAAAATTTAATTTAGGAACTTGTGAATTTTAGCAGCATCAAAATGGAGCACTTGTGTCAATTCCTCATGAGAGAACAGGGTGAGGAGAAGGGAGGGAGGGAAAGAGGGATGAAGGAAGGGAAAGTGGGAGAAAGGGAGGGAGGGAGGGAGGATTCATCTCAGACACATTTGTCTAGCGAGAACCATCACAAAGAATTACCAGAATCACAGCCTTGCTCCAAAGCCAATGTAGCCTTACATACACACACGCGCGCGCACACACACACACACACACACTTCTGTATGGGTGTCTGCCCAATGATTGCCTTTAATTTTGGACTGAGGCCACACTTATAATTGATTCT
The DNA here is from genome assembly GCA_036365145.1 of Orientallactaga sibirica. Lineage (NCBI taxonomy): Eukaryota > Metazoa > Chordata > Mammalia > Rodentia > Dipodidae > Orientallactaga > Orientallactaga sibirica. Next base: position 1,995,698 of record JAEOAD010002853.1, read on the forward strand.
TGTAGCAAAGGGTCATGATTATAACATGTGTTGTCTAATCTTTGTCATTTTCTCCATGTGTAACCTTTCCTTTGCCTCTGCTGAGCCCCTAGAGTCTGCAAGTACTTTACACCAATACACTAGCTCCGTGGCAGGGCTACTTCTGAAAAACATGAATCTCTGAAGACAGCTTTTACTTAGTTTGACAGAACATAGCAGGTCGTTACCCTATTATTCTGTGCTCCCCAGTTGTTTATATCTCTGAATTTTCAGTAAAAAGGAAAAGCTTGGGGCAAGGAGATAGCTCAGAGTTTAATCGCACTTGGCTTGCAAGCCTGACAGCCTGAGTTCAATTCCCCAGCACCCACATAAATCTGGACACACAGTACAGCATGTGCTTGTCATCCCAATGCGCCTATGACAACGAGAACACACAGCTAGGAGCATCTGGGAACTCACAGGCCAGCTACACTGGAGCATGAACAGCAATATAAGAAAGACCCCATCTCAAAAAGGTGGAGGAAGAAGACAAATGCCCTGAACTTGTCCTCTGACCTCCACACACATCCATACCATACCCATAAACACATCACACACGGATTTGTAAAAAGCTTTTAGAAGGAAAGAGATGAGATCTGATGCTCTCATACATAGCAGGTAGAACTAGAAATTTTTGCACTACTTTAAGATCTAGTTGACATTTCAAAATAAAGTGTGATATGTTCATTTTTACCAAACTATCATTCCACTTCTAGGCTTTGAGAAAATAGATGTTCCGACAGGCAGAATTGCCCACTCGAAGGCTTTTTAGACTTTGAGTATATTGCTTTCTAAGGTTTAAAATAATTCAAACTACAGTAAATGAGGAAATGGGAAGTTAAACTGGCTACCGTGACAGCATTGTTTATGTTTTCTTGTTATATGATATTTAAGATATACAAAATATCTAGTGGTGTACAGATATTTCACACATAAATAGGATTGATTATTATATGCATTAGTAGAAAATGGGAAGTGGTATAAATATGTGTCAAGAAAACATGGCTTAAACAAAGCATATAACATTCAGTCTCTTGTGCAGCCATTCCTCCACATACACAGATTTAACCAGCTTAAATCAGATAATTATATTATCTAATCGGTGGGTTAAAAATATACCTGGAAAAAACTCATCTACACTAAACACATGCACACATTTTTGTCATTATTCTATGAGCAATACAAAACAACAACCACTCACTTTGAATTTCCATTTTATTAGGTACCCTAACTAACACAAAGACGTGTTAAAGTATGAATAGGATAGTTCAAATACTACATACATCATTTTAAAATAAGGAACTTGAGCCACCTTGGACTTCAGTACTTAAGAAATATGGTGTAAGCAGAATTAACACAGAGGGTGCCAATGTATCTTATCATCTTTTTTTTTTAATTTTTTTAAATTATTTTATTTATTTTTGGAGAGAGACAGAGAGAGAGACAGACAGACAGAGAGGCAGAGGAAGACAGACAGAGATGGGCACGCCAGCAGCCTCTCACCTGCTGTGAATGAAATCCAGATGCGTGCGCCCCCTTGTGGTCAAGTGTGGCATTGCACCCTTGTGTCACTTTGCATCTGGCTAAACGTGGGACCTGGAGATTGGAACTGCTGGAGATTGGAACCAGCGTTCTTAGGCTTAGCAGGCAGGCGCCTTAACTGCTAAGCCATCTCTCCAGCCCCTCATCTTTCTTTTTTAAGCTAAGTGGTAAGTGCATGTTATTTCCTATTTAATTTTGTGTCCCTGAAAAATTTAATAATGAAACAGAAGCAGAAATGAATGATGCATGCAGCCAGCTCCAGCGATAGGGCTGGGAGGCAGGAAAGCTGCTGCAGCCCACCAGCTCGCCAGACATTAACGCACCACTTCGTGTTTTCTCATCTTTATGTCATCAGGTTCAATTTTAAAGGGAGTTTTCACAAAGTTCAATTTTCCAAGGATTTTATTTTATTGTTTTATGTGTTTAAATAAGTGGAGAATTTGTAACAAGATTTATCTGCCCACCTAAATAATGAGATCTGAAGATTATACTAGCAGAATCCCTTCTGTCAGAGAAGAAATGTTGGAGATAAAGGCTCCATGAACACCACCTTGATTTCAAAGTACCTATAGTTTCAGGTACAGAGTTTTAGGGTATGAAAGAATGAGGTCTGGGATTCTAGTTGCAAAATACGTAGAAGTAGGCTAAAGAGCTTAATTTTCTTCTCCACCTTATTAAAAGTAAGAAACAATTCTGAAAATTAACCAAAAAGATGGTATAGCAGCGCCATCTAGTGAACACCAGACGAGTCTACACAGAGACTCAGAAAACCTAAAATGTTTTCTGTTTTGTTTTGTTTTTTGTTTTTTTACTGGAGGAAGGGATTTCTTTTAAGCTTACAGATCCAGGGTAAGTTCCATCAGTGATGGAAGAAGCTGATTTTTTGAACAATAAAGGAATTTATTTATTAAAATTATACCAATAGCACATTTTTGCATGGGATATGTTATGGCCATAAACCCCAGTCTGTTTATTCCTAAAGACCAAGAGTACATAACAGAACAAATAATAGAACTAAGTCTAAAAATTCTCAGGTTTTGCCCTAGTTTTTCTTTTTTTCCATTTAATATTTTTGAAGCTTTATTTTTTAAATGTTTATTATTATTATTAGCAAGAAGGTTTAAAAAGAAAGTTAACAGTCATTTGTTTTTTTGGTTTTTTGGTTTTTTTGTTTTGTTTTTTTTGTTTTTTTGTTTTTTGAGGTAGGGTCTCACTCTGGCCCAGGCCGACCTGGAATTAACTACATAGTCTCAGGGTGGCCTCGAATTCATGTCAATCCCCCTACCTCTGCCTCCCGAGTGCTGGGATTAAAGGCGTGCGCCACCACGCCCAGCTGTTAACAGTCATTTGATGAGAAAAAATGAACTTTCTTTCAAGACTGCCCTAGTCTTATTTACTGAGCTTTTTTTTAACTGAGAACTTTATTGCATGAACAAATTATATATTGGTCATATCCCCATTGTGTTTCCTCCATTCTGTACCCTTACACTGGGGGTTCAGTATTCACAGTGGAGTCATACATGCACCCGTTTCTGCAGTGGGGTAGGGGACAATACCTCAGGGCACACTTTCCCACCTATGGCATCTTTCTAAATGTTCCCTCAGCCTGGGAGGGCATGTTATAAGTCTCCTTCAGTGTTGAGCTCTCAGCAGCATCTGATTTTCTGCTTTGAGCAGTTTAGTTAATTAGTTAGTTAGTTGATTAGTTAGTTAGTTAGTTTGTTTGTTTTTGTTGTTGTTTTTTCAAGTTAAGGTCTCACTCTAGCCCAGACTGACTTAGAATTCACTAGGTAGTCTCCGGGTGGCCTCGAACTCACAGCGATCATCCCACCTCTGCTCTGAGTGCTGTGATTATAAGGCGTGCAGCACCACATCCAGCCTTTGATGAGTTTTGAGTCTCCTCATTGTCTACCACCATCTCCCTCAAGAAGGTTCTCAGGCTAACAGTGAAAACAGCACTCATATTAATCTGTCACTTCCTCTGCAGTGTGTCCCTGGTCCTGGCAGATGCGATACACATGACTTGTCTGGTTCTAGGCAGTTGGCTTTGTTTGCTTGTCATTCTCATGGGTCCTGGGTCTTCCTGGTATTTGCTGCCATCTGTAAAAAGCAGATTTTCTAGCCAAGAGTGAGTGCAGCATCAAAGGTGATAAGCACATACTTTTAGAAAGTTTTGGGACAGGTATCACCTCTCCCTTTAGCCAAAGAACAGCAGAAGCTTCCCTCTTGGGTCTATGACCTTCCAAGCCATAGGCTTCTGACTAGATTCTCAGTACCAGGCATGAATTGCATCCCACTAAGCAGACCTCATAGCCAATCAGAGAGTATTTGGTTACCTCCATAGCCTGTGAACCACTACTGCACAGGTGTTTACATCTTGCCTGGCTGGTTGATTCTGTAGCTTGCAGGGTACTTGCTATTGGTGATCTTTTTTTAAATTTTTTTATTATGTCATTTATTTTTGGAGAGAGACACAGAGAGAGAGACAGACAGAGAGGGAGAGGGAGACAGATAGAGATGGGCGCACCAGCAGTCTCTCAGCTGCTGTGAAAGAAATCCAGATGTGTGCTCCCCCTTGTGGGCAAGTACGGCATTGCGCCCTTGCGTCACTTTGCATCTGGCTAAACGTGGGACCTGGAGATTGGAACTGGGTTCTTAGGCTTAGTAGGCAGGCGCCTTAACTGCTAAGCCATCTCTCCAGCCCTGTTGGTGATCTTTTAACCCCCAGCTGCTCACATAGCACTTTGAGAGCTAGCCAGCAAGGAGCTGGCTTCCATACGACAGGAAGAAAAAGGCAGGATTCTAGCTCTCAGAGAACGAAGTGGAATCTGGCCTGGTTCTGCCTCCCATTGTAAAACTACATTGTGAATAGCAGGATAACAGACCTGTTGTGGAGAGAGAAGGCGGCTTGCTGGTGAGTGCTCAGAAAATGGAGTCTCAGCTCAGCTTTAGAGCACTGAGCTCTCTGGTCACATTCAGCATGGTCTTGCCTAAGAGTGTGATCGTGACACAAAGGATAGCTCAGGCTTCTCCCTACTTTCAAAGGAAGATGTTAGCAGGGTCTCAGACTTGGGGAGCACAACGCTTGTACACATGGTGTGAAAGTCTAGGTGATTCTGATGCACAGCCACAGGTGAGATCATAGTCTCCTTATCCATTCTATTTTTTTATTGAATGTGTGCTGGATTCCAGTTTGGAGTTACTATATGATAATAATCTGCTATAAATGTTTTTGCATACATCCAAAGCTGCTTGTATGTACCCACTTTGGCTGGGTCTTTTCCAAGTAGCTCAGTTTTGTTTTGTTTTGTTTTTCCAGGTAGGGTCTCACTCTGGCCCAGGCCAACCTGGAATTCACTATGTAGTCTCAGGGTGGCCTCGAACTCATGGTGATCCTCCTACCTCTGCCTCCCGAGTGCTGGGATTAAAGGCATGCGCCACCACGCCCAGCTTGACTACATATTTTAACTAATGTATTAGAACACTTTGAAGAGTAAAAGGTGATAGTAAAAATAATTAGTATTCATGTATTATTTATTTACTATGGAATTATCTTAACAAGCTGATAGACTATAAAAATAGTTTGATTCCAAACTCATTTTCAAATTAAAATCACTTCTAAAACATTAAAATAGCATCTAATTGTATAAAGTATAACAAAAATACAACTTTTTATTAGAAATAGTAACTTCATAATATATATTCATGTACATAAATTCATTTTAGGTATATCTAACATTTTTTTCTGAATAATTTATATTTTAATATGGCCTTAATTTATTTTTGTAAAATTGCCAGCAAAATTTCTTCTGTGTTCCATCTTATGCTTATAAATTTGGTTATTGACATCTTCAAGGTCTCTTCTCACCAGAATGCATTTTAATTAAGAAAATGTTCTCCACAGATTTGATGTACTTGAAAACTCAGAATAAAGTTTGCTAAATGATAATCTCGTGTTTAGCTTTTATGAAAATGCATAAATACTTAAATACATTTATAAGCAAAGCTTGTAATTTGTTTCCTTTGAAAGTTTTGCTACATATAATTGGGGCAAAATTGTAGGCCACCTCAATTTATTTCTGATTATATATATACATATTCACCAATTAAAAATGAGTATTCTTGGGCTGGAGAGATGGCTTAGCAGTTAAGGCATTTGCCTGTGAAGCCTAAGGACCCCAATTCAATTCTCCAGGTCCCACATAAGCCAGATGCACATGGTGGCACATGCGTCTGGAGTTTGTTTGCAGTGGCTAGAGGTCCTGGCATGCCCATTCTCTCCCTCCCTCTATCTATCTATCTATCTATCTCTATCTCTCAAATAAATAAATAAATAAATAAATAAAAATAAAATATTTTAAAAAATAGTACTCTTGAATGGAGAAATGGCTTAGTGTTTAAGGTACTTGCCTGCAAAACCTAAGGACACAGGTTCAATTCTCCAGGACCCATGTAAGACATATGTACAAGTTGGTGCTTCTGGAGGTCATTAGCAGTGGCAGGAGGTCCTGGCGTGCCCATTCTCCCCCCTCCTCCTTGACCCCCCCATCTCTCAAATAAATTTTTAAAAAGTTTAAAAAAAAGGAGTACTCTTATCAAACATATCAGTATGGTTCAAAGTACAATTTCAGAGTCTGAAATTTTAATCTTGTAACGCATTTGAATTATCATCACTCACCATGCTAGTCACATAGCTCCTTCTCCTTCGTATTTATAGGGATGAAGTTCAAAGTCTTTATGACGAGAGGCATCAAGGTCAATAATAGTACTTTGCCAAGTTTTAAAAGCTGCTCAATTTTTGAACATTTTGACTAAGATTTCTAAATGATTCTGAAGAAAATTCAACCCAAATTGGGAGAATTATCTTCTGAAATTTCTTTTAAAAATATTTTATTTTTATTTATTTATTAATTTGAGAGAGAGAGAGAGAGAGAGATACAGAAATAGGCAGGTAGAGAGAGAGAGAGAATGGGCACGCCAGGGCCTCTAGCCACTGCGAAAGAACCCCAGATGCATGTGCCCCCTTATGCATCTGGCTTACGTGGGTCCTGAAGAATCGAGCCTCGAACCGGGATCCTTAGGCTTCAGAGGCAAGCGTTTAACCACTAAGCCATCTCTCCAGCCCTGAAATTTCTTAATACCATTTTAGGACAAGTCTTTTCTTTAAAATTGTTTATTTAAATGTTTAAACCTTTCTAAAACATGATTAACGTGTGTGTGTGTGTCTGTGTGTGTGTGTGTGTGTAAAATTTTGGCAAATAGAGGTTCATTTAGAATTGGTATAACTGTAGATTTTAGAGTAATTATGAATATAGCATAAAACTTGCCATTTTAACCCTAGAGTCCAATAGGGTTAAGAGTATTCACAATGTTGTATAAACAGTATTTATTTCCAGAAGCTTTTAACCAATCCAAATAGAAATTGTGCCTATTACATGATCACTCTCCAGTTCTTCCTCAGCCCAGTGCATGGCGTTTTCACTTAGCATAATGTCATAAAGAGTCATTCACAGTGGTCCTCGTATGTATCAGAATGTCATTCCTTGTTAAAGCTAAGTAATATTCTACTGTGTGTATATACCAAACACTGTTTATTCATTTGGCTGTTGTCGGATTTGTGAACACTGGAAATGGAATGCCAGATCCTAATGAGGAGAAACAGTAGAAGGATAGCTTTTCATAGGCAGTCAGCCTGGGACAAAGACCCAAGGATGGAACCCAGCCTGCCCTGACAGGACTGAGGCCCACGTCAGATCCAGGCTCATCCAGGACGGCTGCCAACATTGGACCCTGACAGGAACTTCCTGCTTCTTCCTCAGCTCAGCACACCTGGGTGGGCAGGCCCCTCCTGAGTCCAACCAACCAATCTGCTCTCTACTTACACACCTATGTGGGATAACAAGGCTCAGGCTAATTGGATGTCTGACCTGACTGAAGGAGCCTAACCACATCTGCGAGCTCTCTCTTCTTCCTGTGGTGTTTTCTCCAGCCGGGGTGGGAAGAAAGGCGCTTCCTTCTGCCTGGGCATTTTCTGCTTGCCTATGTGTTTCTTGCTTTGAGGTGCTGTCTTGCTTTGTTAATTGTGTGGTCCGCTCTGGTCTCTGATCACTGTTTCTTGATCATCTCTGGTCTTTTACCTGAAGGGTGTTTTGGTTCTTCTGCTGTGCCTTCCTCGTGTGGCTGTGGGTGTGGCTGCCTCCTCCAGAGCCCTCTCACCCCCAGCGTTTTCTTGGGGATAGTCTGTCCATGTCCCCTCTCCCTTTCCATCAGGACAAAGAGAAGAATTCTCCACTGGCTTGACTCTCAACTAGCCTCCTCCCTGGATCTTAATTGCCCTACATTAAACCTCATCATTCATAATTTACCCTTCTTAAAGTCTGTTTTATCAATTCGTTGCTAAAATCAGGTAAAGATCCAACAGTTGGGGTTCACAGGCCCTTGAAACACAAAATTCTGCATTGCTGTTATAATTCTATGTTTAAAGTTGCTGCACCATTCTACATTTCCATCTGGAATGTAAAGACCAGTTTCTCCAGGCCCTTGCCAACTCTTTTTTTTTTTCTAATAACAGCCAGCCTTGTTTGTGTTAAGTGGTGTCTCACAGCGGCTTTCATTTGCATTCCTCTAACGGGCATTGCTAAACCCGGGCTGGCACTGTGAGGAAGCTGGCCTGGGCTGTTGGACATGGCCGGGGAACTTGGGCTGTGGGGGTTGCAGCTGGCCCAATCTTTGGGAACCCACTCTGGTGACAGAGATGGTCCTCCCTGCCCTTGGGCAAGGTTGTAGTGTGCCCTATGTTAGCCCAGAGTGGGCAGAACTGGCGGGCCCACCCTCTTGTCCCAAAAGCACCTGACCATTCCATAGTCAGGCTTTGCCCCCCCACCAGTTCCTGACCTTGTGGCCAGCTGCCCAAGAGAGCCTTATAAACAGTCTCCCTGCAGCTGAAGCCATCCAATATGTGGCTGAAGACACAGTAGCTTTTCCTGCCACTTCTGTTATCTCCCTTGTAGCTTCTCCCTGCGATTTCTGCCTTCCAACCAATTACATAGCAACCCATAAGCCTATGCATCCAATCACCTTATAGTCTGTGTGTGCCTTCTCAATCTTTCTCAAGTGTTCAAAACCCACTCCCCTTTTGAATAAACAAGAGCATGCTATCCATCAGATGGCCTCCCGGGTGGTTCACGCCCGCCACACTCACCCACTCCAGGACCCTGCTTCCCCCCAACTCCTCCTGCACCCAGGACGTCAGTGGCCAATGACCCCTGGGGACAGTGAGGACCCGCAAAATGTTGAGCATTTTTTCATGTGTTTGATGGCAATTTGCATATCTTTCTTTTAGAGAAATTTCAGTACAAGTCCTTTGTCCATTTATTGTTTTGTTGTTGAATTGTAGTTTTTTTATATTAATCTTTATGTGGCTTGCAAATATTTTCTGCTACCCAAAGATTGTCTTTTCACTCTCTTGCATGTGTTTTGACTCTGATGCCATGTTCCACCAGTTAACTATCTACATTATCACTACTAAAACACAGTTGTTAACTTTGGGCTCCTTCCTGGAGATTCAACCAAGCTTGTATAGAAATATGTTTGAGCTGGGCGTGGTGGCACACGCCTCTAATCCCAGCACTCAGGAGGCAGAGGTAGGAGGATCACCATGAGTTCGAGGCCACCCTGAGAATACAGAGTGAATTCCAGGTCAGCCTGAGCTAGAGTGAAACCCTACCTCAAAAAAAACCAAAAAAAAAAAAAAGAAAAGAAAAGAAAAGAAAAGAAAAATCCAAACATGCACAGGCTGTTATTCATGTCTTCATTCTCCAAACACTGCAATAAACAACTACTTCCAAGAATTCCAGCTGTATTGGGTAGTCCAATGACCTTTTAAGTAGACAGGAAGGTCTGCAGGGGTTATATGTAGATACTGGGCCATTTTCACAAGGCACTTGAGCATCTGCAGATTTTAGTATCCAAAAAGGATCTTGGAAGCATAATCTACATCTGCCCTATAATAAAATGCGTTCTTTTTAAAAAATAATCTTATGAATTTATAAGCTTGGCCAGGGCCCACAGCCAGTGCAAGTAAACTCCAGATGCATGCACCACTTTGTGCATGTGGCTTTACGTGGGTACTGGGGAATTGAACTCTGGTTGTTAGGCTTTGCAGGCAGGCGCCTTAATGGCTGATCTATCTCTCCAGCCCAGATGCACAAGGTGGCGCTTATATCTGGAGTTCATTTGTAGTGGCTGGAGGCCCTGATGTGGCCCCCCTCTCTCTCTAAAATAATAAGTAAATAAAAAATAATACATTTACTGTCATCTTCCTTGAAAAAAACAGTACTTCCTTTTTACTAAATATGCACTTTCAGTCATTAGGGCTCATTGTTCCCAAAATGATTTATTGTGGAGTAAAGAATTATGACCAAATCATGTCACACAGAGATGAGTGGTTCTGGATTTATGTCATTTGGTACAGAGAAAAATCACAGTAGCAGAGCATTTAGAGTGCACTTCACTCACTCTTTAACAGAACACCTCAGCCTCTCATTTCTGTCATATTTCAAGTGCATTTAGTCCCCAGTTCTTTGGCTTTCCAATTGACCATGTTAGCTAGTCTCGGGCTTCCCTGGGTACTGCACAGAGGACATGACACAATGAGCTGCTATTACACCCAGTGGCCAGGAGGGCAGCAATGTCCAGAATTTCGTTCACTACAATTCCAGATGGCATGAAGAAAGCTATCCTGACTTTCATGTAGTAAATTTAAACAAATGAATGAATAGCATCTTCATGTTACATTTCAAGGGGAAATTTTAGGAGAAATCTGGAAAACTCCAGGAATGTTATCTCTGGTTATCATGAAGAGTTCACTTTGGGTAAAGTGCCAAACCCATTTAAACTGCATGTGTCCTCATACTTCTAGGCATGATCATGAAAGAAGTGAGAGGAATAGAGCTGAGACCCACAAAACATTTCATGTCTGCTTTTAGTTCAATATAAATGGCAAATTTTATTTTAAAATAGAAATGGTCCAAGACAAATGCTAAAATGAGCTGCATTCCTAGGAAGAATGTATAGACCAACAAGACCAGATTACCAAAGAAAATGCCCACACTGAACTTCATAAGATGCCAACAGCTTCCCAAAGGAATGCTGGGATATTCATGCCCACCAACAGCACACAAGCTATATGGTTCTCCACTTGATTGCCTATATTTCAAGCTTGACCATCCTGGTATCTATAGAATGAGATCTCATTGTGGTTTGAGTTTTATTTTACCCAATTAATGGGAGGAACATGTGTTGGTATTTTTACTGACCACTTAACTGTACTATTTATATGAGGGAGTAGTGTATGTGTGTTCATGTGTAGTACACATATGATTCCATGTGTGTTCCATAAGTATGCACAAATGCATGTGGTAGAGGACAGCCTCAAGTGCCATTCCTAAGGAGCACCATGCAAGCACTTTTTTTAATATTTTACTTTTACTTATTCATTTGACAGAGAGGGAAGGAGGAAGAGAGAGAGAGAGAGAGAGAGAAAAAATGGGCTCTCTATGGCCTCCAGCAACTGCAAATGAACTCCAGAAGCATGCGCCCCTTGTGCATCTGGTTTACATGGGTCCTGGGGAATGGAACCTGGTTGTTTTTGACTTTGCAGGCAAGTGCTTTAACTGCTAAGCCATCTCTCCCAGCCCCCATACAAGCACTTTTGAGACTGAGTCTCTCATTGGCCTGAAATCACTAATTAGATTAGGCTGCCTGGCCAGTGAGCCCCAGGGATTCTCCAGTCTAGGACTCTGCCTTGCCAGCACCAGGATTATAGTCTTGCCCCATCACGCCTGGCAGTTGTGTGAATATTGGGGATAGAATTCAGGTCCTCATGCTGCAAGGTAAACACCTCCATTGACTCTAGACACTTTTTTGAATTAGCTGCTTGTGGTTTATATTGATTGTCAACCTGACAGGTAGGAAGACACACCCTAACTGTGGGCAGCACCATTCCATGGGCTAAGGTGCTAAACTGTATAAAAAAGAGAATGCTCGAGCTGGGCGTGGTGGTGCACGCCTTTAATCCCAGCACTTGGGAGGCAGAGGTAGGAGGATCACTGTGAGTTCAAGGCCACCCTGAGACTAGAGTGAATTCCAGGTCAGCCTGAGCTAGAGTGAGACCCTACCTTGAAAAACAAAACAAAAAGAGAGAGAGAGAGGATGCTGGCTGAGCACCAGCATTCACCCTTCTCTGCTTCCTCACTGTGGGCTTAATGCAAGCAGCTGCCTGGAGCTCCTGCCACCATTCCTTCCCTTCCATGGTGGACTGGAACCTGGAACTGTGAGCTGAAATAAACTCTCTGCCCTTAGATGGTTTTTGTCAGGTATTCTGTCTCAGCAATGAGGAAGTAACTGCTACACTAGTCAAGCCTACTTTTTCCATTAGTGAATGAGTGTGTATATTTAATGATTTATGGAGGCTTTTATATATTTGATAAATAAGCCACTTACTATTTCCATGCATTATAAACATTATGTACTATCCCTGGATTGCCCTTTTGTCCTCCAAATTTTTGCTTTTAGTGCACAGAAGTTCTTCATTTTAATGAAGTCCAGGTACTACTTAGAAGTTCTGATTCCTGCTGGACATGGTGGCACACACCTTTAATCCCACCACTCAGGAGGCAGCAGTCAGCCTGGGACTACAGAGTGAGTTCTGGGTCAGTCGGGGCTAAAGTGAGACCCTACCTCAAAAAGGAAAAAGAAAAGAAGTTTTTATTCCAAGATCACAAGTATATTATCCTATTTTATTATTGTTTTAAGGTTTGCCTTTCACATTTACCTAGAATTGGTGTTTGCATACAATATAAGTTAGGGTCACAGTGAAAAGAATCCTTATTTTTCCCCTTTTGTACTATCCACTGACCCCACATCATTTTTTCCCCAAAAGTTATCCTTACCCTTATCCACTGAATTTCAGTGAATATTATATCATGTCAGGTAACTATATACTTGGATCTGGTTCTAGATTCTGTGCCATTCCTTAAACCCGTTTGATTACCTCTTTACCAATGTCACACTCTGTCTTTGTACTATAAGCTATAATGAGCTACTTTCTGGTGGTATGAGGGGAGCTATCAAGTGCTTTGGTTATTCTGCATTCTTTGCATTTTCATATACATTTTAGAAACACTTTGCCAAATTCATCCAAAATAAAGAAAAATCTTGTTCACATTTTTATTGGGATGTCATTGCATTTCTGAACAAATCTGGGGTGAATTCACAACAATATGAACCTTGAGACCATGACCATGGCACATATGTTCTATTTCTTTTCATCATCTTTCTCTCAGTGGAACTTTGTAATTTTCAATGCAGAATCTTGTCCATATTTTAAATTTATTCTGTATGTTTTAAGTTTATCTTGATACATTGCAAAATCTATTTCTTGCTTTGTTTTCTAATCATTTATTACATATAAAAATGGCGTGACGCTACACACCTTTAATCCCAGCATTTAGGAGGCTGAGGTAGGAGGATCACTGTGAGTTTGAGGCCAGCCTAAGCCTAGTGGTGAATTCCAGGTCAGCCTGGGCTACAGTGAGACCCTACCAAGAAAAACCAAAATATATGTATATAATTGTGTTGGTTTGAATGCAAAATATCTCCCGTATACTCATGCATTTGAACACTTAATCCCCAGTTGGTGGCACTGTGGCATAAAGCTGTGAAACCTTTAGGAAATGAACATAGCAGGCAGAAAGAAGTTTTGTCATTGGAAAAGGACCTTAAGGTTTTGCTGCTAGATCTCTCTATCTATCTATCTATCTCTCCCTCTACTTCTGCCCTGTTGATATGACCATTCAATGCTAGTTTCTTGCTCCAGCCGTGCTGTCCCCACCATCATGGGTTCTAGCCTCTGGAACTGTAAGCCCAAATAAACTCTTTCCTTCCTTAAGTGAATTCTGATTAGGTATTTGTCCCAGCAATAAGAAAGTAACTCTTACTTTCTTATTTGTAAAATTGGTGCCAAGAGGTGTAGCCATTGCTTTGAGAATTCTAGCCATGTGGTTCTAGGCTTTTGAAACTGGTTTACAGGAAGAACATAGAAGGATTTGGAACTTTGAACAAGAGAAACCTTGCAAGGCTGTAAGCAGAGTGGAAGGGGCCATTCCAGTAGGCGTTTGAAGACCAGAAAGCTGAGAGAAATGGAGAAAAAGGAGGCATGGCACATGAGGTTGCAGAGGGGAACAAGGACTCTATTGTGAACTGGGCTATAAGCAGTCATGTTATGTCACAGGACATGTTTCCCTTGGGGAGACACAGATACATCTTTATTGACCCTAGATGGGGCTCAGATGCCAGATCAAGGTATGAGTGCACCAAAACCAGTTTTGGTGAACCAATGAGTTTATTATAGCTACTTATAGAGTATGGTGAGGAGTTGCTTAAAAGAGCATGGATGGCTCAAAGGCGGCTACATAGATGACAACACACAGAAGTTGCATCTCTGGAGCACACTACACATTCTCAGGCAGCTCAACAGGAGGGAGAGTCTCTCTGCAAGAAGTTGATTACTCTTTTTTGGGGGAGAGAGACACAGAGAGAGACAGAGAGAGGGGGAGAGGAAGACAGATAGAGATGGGCGCACCAGCAGTGTCTCAGCTGCTGTGAACAAAATCCAGCTGTGTGCGCCCCCTTGTGGTCAAGTGCAGCATTGCGCCCATGCATCACTTTGCATCTGGCTAAATGTGGGACCTGCCATTGGAACCGCTGGAGATTGGAACCAGCATTCTTAGGCTTAGGAAGCAGGTGCCTTAGCCGCTAAGCCATCTCTCCAGCCCAAAGTTGATTACTCTTTATATAACCTTAGAGAAGGATCTTGCAACCTTTGCCCAGACTTGATGACCTCCTGAGACTCTTTCTAGGAAGGAATGTTTCAGTTCAAAAAAATTGCTACATAGCACTGGTCAGAGCTGCCACCACAATCGTTGTTTACCAATCCTACAGCCTTGAGAAGTGGCGTGTGATGTTTGACTTTCAGTTCTCCAAGACTTGACTTCCTGAGTCTCCTGAGCTTCATCTCCTCCCCTCAGGACATGTTTCAATTGGAAGTCATCTACTATACAACATGTTATGTTCTGGCAAAGAAACTGCATTCTGCTCACGTCTGAGAACCTGAGCAGAATTCAGGTTTAAAAAAAAAATCGATGAATGTGTTTGGTGGAGGAAATTTCAAAACCAAGTAACATTGTCTTTGTGGTGTGGTTTCCTTAAGCTGATTCAAGCCTGCAATAACAGCGAGCAAAATACACATCAGGAAAATATGAAAAATATGAAAAGTTTAGCACAAAAGGAAATGTGAACAAATTTAAAGTCCCAGGAGGTTACAATCACTTTGGTTGCAATTGTTAAGAAGATTATCACCGTTAAAGGGAAACCTACTGCTCTCTCTGCACAGGCTCAGGGAAAGATGCCCTGAAGGCTACACCTAGTCCACTGAAGGATCAAGCTGGTAATTCTTTGGAATTCTTTGGAAAGTAAAAAGCCTGATCGAAGAAGGCTAACATACATCTCTGATTCTCAAGGTCAGCATACGGAGGCTGCTACAACCATGCTCCATGGGTGGCAAGCTTCTTCCTCATCTGACAGCAGAGCCTGGCATGACTGCCCACGCTGCACTGGGTTGGGAAGGATGAAAGATACAAGATTGAGGCAATGTAAAGTAGGGTGAAAGTTCCTACCAAGAGGCCCTTTGAGACCACAGCATGAAGCTGTGAAGGTGAACCCTAAGCTGCGATGGAGAACTCAGGATATTAAAGATAGCAGAACCACAGAATATCTGCCAAGAAAATGTGCAGACGTGGAGCAGATCCAGCCCATGAGAAAGGCGATCCAGCTGAGGGGGAGCAGACGTACTCAAATCTTTTGGAGCCCAGATGTTTTCATCACAAATCCCAGATGCCAGACATGGAGCTGCAGGAGTTTGTGTTTGCCCCGCTAGGATTTCTGTTTTGCTTTGAACTTTCTTGCTGTGGCCCCATTCTGCTCTTCTGGAATGGGAAAGTTAATACAGTGCCATTATATGTCTGAAATAGATAACTTGTGTTTTGATTTCACAGGGCTCACAGTTAAGAGATTGCCTGAAGATGTTCTCAGACATGAGATTTGGACTTTGGTCTTTTGAACAGTATTGGAAATTGTAAAGATTACATGATTCTTAAAGTTGGACTGGATGCATTTTGCATGAGACACGGATCTACAGGGAGTTGGGACAGAATGGGGTGGTTTGGATGTAAAATGTTCCCATAGACTCATGTGATTGCATGCTGGATTCTCATTTGCTGGTGCTGTTCAAGAAAGTTCTGGAACCTTTAGGAGATGGAGCCTTGCCTGAGGAAGTGTGTCACTGGGGATGGGCCTTAAGCGCAATTCATCTCTCTCTCCAAATGTCCACATTTCATGGCACCTATTTATTGTCACTTCTCTTTCTCTCCCTCCATGAAAATAAAAGATGAAAAGCTTTTCTACAGTTTCCTTTTTCTAAGATGTTGCACACTCGCTGAACATCAATCACTTTCTAATGTATCTAAATTAATCGTGTCTACACGTGTCTCAAGGCTCTGTTCCCATCTACCATCCATACAATAAAAACCCTCCAGTGAATGCAAGCGTTCCCTAAGACCTTTCTCCTTAAGAGGCAAAGGAGGAGAAAGCATTTTCAATATGTATAGGTTAATAGCTTTAATGACCCCTGACTCAGTCAAGAGAACACTTTGGATATGAAAATTTGGAGGAATGGCCATGCAAATCATCAAAAGAACAATTTTTAAATGTTGGCCTGGGTCTATGTGTGTCTGTGTGTAAGTATATATTGTGTGTTCATAAGTGTATGAGTGTGCGAGTGCAGCGTGCATTACCATTGTGTGCACGTGGAGGTCAGAGAACAAATTCAAGTGTCAGTCTTCACCTTCCACCTTGTTTGAGGAAGCTTCCAGGCAATTCTTCTCTCTCAACCTCCCTTTCTGCCTTAGGTACACTGGGATTGCAGCCACTAGCACAGCAGTGCCAGTTTTTGCATGCTGCTGGGGTCCAAACTTCCATCCTCACACTCGCATGGCAAGTATTTTATACTGAGCCATCTCCCCAGCCCCTTGGCTTATATATTTTTTTCTTTCCTTCTTTCTTTATTTGACAGAGAGAAAGAGGAAGAGAGAGGGAGAGAGAACGGGCATGCCAGGGCCTCCAGCCACTGCAAATGAACTCCAGATGCGTGCACCACCTTGTACATCTGGCATGGGTCCTGGGAATTGAACCTCTGGCTTTGCAGGCAAACACCTTAACTGATAAACCATTCCTCCAGCCCGAGCTTATACACACACACACACACACACACACACACACACACATATATATATATATATATATATATATATATATATATATATATGCACACACACACAGGTTTTTCCAGGTAGGGTTTCGCTCTAGCTCAGGCTGACCTGGAATTCACTATGTAGTCTCAGGGTGGACTTGAACTCACAGCAATCCTCCTACCTCTGCCTCCCGAGTGCTGGGATTAAAGGCATGCGCCACTACACCTGGACAGAGCTTATATTTTTAAATATTTGCAAATGAACATTTGTTGAAGTAAAGCAAAGTACTTGTTTTGATTTCATGTAAAAAAAAAAAAAAAAAAAAAAGCTTAAAGTAAGCCAGGCATGGTGGCACACACCTTTAATCCCAGCACTCGGAGGGCAGAGGTAGGAGGATTGCCATGAGTTCAAGGCCACCCTGAGACTACACAGCGAATTCCAGGTCAGCCTGGGTTACAGGAAGACTCTGCTTCAAATAAAACAAAAATCCAAAAAAGAAAAAAAAAAGCTTAAAATATTGAACAATAATAAAAACCTAAGTTATATTTCATTTGGTGAATAAATTATTCAATGAGATAGCGTGAGTAAGTTATTGATTTATAAGGAAACCCATGCTTTAATTTAGAAAATAACAGGAACTTCCTGTTCTGTAAACATAGTTTTGAGGAGCATGCTGAATTCGCATGTATCAGTAGAAATGTTTAATGTTTTAAAAAAATTTTTTTTTCAAAAATGAGGTCCACAATCCTCGGGCAAGCCCTTGTATTCTTTCTAGATGCCAAAAAGGAAGAGGAACGCCAGCCACTTCCCTGCCAGCTGGAATGAGAAATTACTCTACTATCAACAAGTGATGCTGCTTGTAACGGACTTCCCCAAAATAATAAACATGTCTTCCAGAGCTCTGAAAACAAAAGCATCCACTCAAGGGACATCAGCAAGAACTTGAGCAACTACTGAAAGCATCAGCCACTTCCAGAAGACAGAATGAACAGTATTTTCTATTTCAGGGAAATGCACCATGCCTCAGTGATTGTTCACCATGATCCAAGGCCAAAGCAACTGCTAGATAGTCTATTTTCTTTAATTTTTATTTATTTATTTGTAAGTGTGTATATATGAGAGAGAGTAGAGAGGTGGTGGGCACTAGGGCCTCTTGCCACTGCAAGCAAACTCCAGATGCATCTGGCTTTACGTGGGTAATGGGGATTGAACCCAGGCTGGCAGGCTTTGCAAGCAAGCATCTTTAATCCTAGATATTCTATTTTATAGGCAACCAAACACGGGAAATGCCAGTTAGAAATTTAGCCAAGAGACAAGTAAATACCTAGTCAGAGGTTAAGTTAAAGCATTCTAAGCCATCATGGGAATAATTTGGGTTAAAAAAATAGCACCTGGAAAAGATTAAATAAAACTCAGAAAATATAATGATCCTGAGAGTGGCTCCTAAGTTTGTTACACTTTCTGTAAACAAGAACTCTGCCAATAACCAGTGCACCAGGGATTTGGGTGGCTGTCCAGTCAGATCTACATGCACACTGCCAGTCCTCAGGTTCTTAAGAACAAAGACATCTCAGCTGGGCAGGGTGGCACATGTCTTTAATTCTAGCACATAGAAGGCTGAGTCAGGAAGATGGCAAAGTTGGGGTAGCACATAGTGAGCCCCTGTCTCAAAAAAATTCAAAAGGAAGAAAAAAGGAAGGAAGGAAGAGAGGAAGGAAGGGAGGGAGGAAGGAAGGGAAGAAGGGCAGAAAGGAGAAAAGAAGAAAATCAAAAAAGAATAAGAACATTTGTCCATCTGCAAGGACTTAATGAGGAGGCCTACAAAATTATGAATGTAATTAAATTACATTAAACCTCATGGTATGTACCAAGGCTAAGAGAGCATGTAAGAAGAGTCTTCCTGTATCTTTCCTCAAACTTTTTATTGACAACTTCCATACATATAGACAATATACCACAATCATAATCTCCTCCCTTGACCCTCTCGTTTCCCCTTCCTGGATTCCCCTTCCACTGAACGAATCCCCTTTTCTTTCCAACTAACCTATCTTCTATTTTAATGTCATAATTTGTATCTGGGGTGAGTTTTTTTGGTTTTGTTATTTGCAAGGAAGAGGAAAGAGAATAGATATTCCAAGGCCTCTAGCTGCTGCAAACACACTCCATCTGCCTTTACATGGGTACTGAGAACCGAACTCAGGTATTGGGTTTTGCAGGCAAATTCCTTAACTGCTGAACCATCTCCCCAGCCCTGTATCTTTGTTTTAATTGGATGCATGTGTGGTGTGAATGAGTGTGTGTATGCATGTCAGTAATATGTGATGCATGTGTGTGTGTTCATGTACATGTGCAACATATGTGTACATGCATGTGGAAGGTAGAGGTTGACTTCAGATATCTTCCTCAGTGACTGTCCACCTTATTTTTTGAGACCTAGAGCTCAATTTGGCTAGACCAGTTGACCAGCAAGCGCTAGATCCCTCCTGTCTCTGTTCCGCATGAATGGGATCACAGGCATAAACACCACACCCCACATTTATGTGGCTATTCAACATCCGAACTCAAGCACTTTACCCACTGAGTTATCTCCCTGGTCCCTTCCTGTGCTTTTTTTTTGGGGGGGTCTCACTCTGGCCCAGGCTGACCTGGAATTCACTGTGTAGCCTCAGGGTAGCCTCGAACTCACAGTGATCCTCCTACCTCTGCCTCCCAAGTGCTGGGATTAAAGGCGTGCGCCACCACACCCGGCTTCCTTCCTGTGCTCTTTTTGTGACCAAATTGTGAAACTTCTTTTAGATCCCATTATTCCTTTCTTCTACCTGACACCACCTTTCTTGAAGAAAAGGCGCCTGTGTTAAACGTCTTCCTGCTCATAAGCTAGCAGAGTTAAGGTCCAGCAGCCACTCTTTGAGTGAATGAATGATTCTTTAACCTCTCATTTAGTGGGAATGACAACTCTTCATTTCTGCAAAGAGAATTTCTGTTAAAGAGAATGGCAAATTAGGAGCGTTGAAAATAGAGCCTAATGTAAGAAATAGAAAGATTAGAAATGTGATCAACAATAAGCACACAAGTAATTGGAGTATACATTTCTTTTTATATATATAATTTACTGATTTTTATATTTTATTTATTTGAGAGAAAGAGTCAGAGAGAGGGGGGGCCTCCAGCCACTGCAAAAAAACTGCAGATGCATGCACCCCCTTTGCATCTGGCTTACGTGGGTCCTGGAGAATTGAACTGGGATCCTTTGGTTTTGCAAGCAAACGCCTTAACCACTAAGCCATCTTTCCAGCCCTAATTTACTGATTTTTTTTTTAATGAAAAGGTTGCACATATAGACCCCTTCTCCCCCACCTCAGTTAGGCTGAGGGTCTTGGGTGGGTTATTGGTGTTCATTGTGGGGACCATGAGGCCGCAGTCAGGGATGGGGAAACATGGCATCTCAGGATATTCTGACTCACTCAAAGGTTCATGAGGTCTTTTCTCCCCTTCATCCACGATGTTCCCCGAGCCTTGGTGGGCAAGATAGAGATCTGATTTAATGTTGCTTTCTCTGTATATTCTGCATCTCTGTTTCTATGAAGCTTGAGTGACCACAGTGTGTGTCTCCATTTCCCTGGAACTGGTTTTCAGGCTAGCCCTGAGAGCAGTATCCATGTCATCGCTTCCCCTATGATGAGTTCTGGGCCCGGGCAGATGAGCTGGAGGTGACTCATGTCCTGGTACACAGTCAGCTCTCTCTTTGATGTATTGATGTACCCGGCTCTCCCCAGTATTCTCCTCCATCTGTAAAATAGATTCTCCAACCAAAAGTGAGAACACTTTCACTAAAAGGGGATAAGCCCAGTCATTAGAAAGATATATTGACGTGTGTATTCATTCTTCTTAGAGAGCAGTGAAGATTCTCTCTGGAGCCTACTGGTTTCCTGGTCTAGAGAATCTGGTTTGGTTCCCAGAGCCAGATATGAGTTCACCCCCACTGAGCAGCTTCATGTCCAATCTGTGAGCGGTTGGTTACCTACACTGCTGTGTGCCACTATTGCACAAGTATATAAATACGTGTACTTTTTGCTTGGCCAGTTGATTTTGTAACCAGCAGGATCTCTTGCTCGATCAGTCACTTGGAAACAGTTATTGCCCAGCCACCCTCAGAGCACTTCCCAGCGCTATGAGCTCTGGCTGGGAGGGAACTGGATTCCCTCTCAGTTCCACATGATCACTTGATGTACTGTGGCTGCAGGCTGTGGTGTCTTCAGCAATCAGGACTTACCTTGAAGCTCTTGAAGGTAACCAAGTGTTCTGGCAAAAGCCTGTATCGTTTCGGGGACTCATGTCTTCCTATCCAACAACTCACCATGGGGGTAACTTAATTCCAGCCTTGAGAATTACCAGCCAGCACCCATCGTTTGAGATTAATGCTTTCTCCCCCTTTTGTGGAGTTGTTCTGTTTGGGTTCCCCTCCCCCTTATTGAGGCTAATGACTTGTAGAGTGGTACCCTGAGGAAGGTTTTGATGGGATTGACTCATGTTGCCATTGGTTTTGTGTATCCCTCCCCCAGCTCTCTCATCTTCTACCCCCTAGGCCTTTTCATACCTCCTTTCTTTCTTTCTTCCTTCCTTTCTTTCTTTCTTTTTTCTTTCTTTCTTTCTTTCTCTCTTTCTCTTTCTTTCTTTCTTCTTTCTCTTTCTGCTTATCATTGACTTGTTGTCCAGCAGTCCTTCCTCCCTTTCCCCACTATTTTCCCTTTTTCCTATCTTCATTCTAATACCATGTCCATATTGTAGGTATTTATTATGGTTTATAATTAACTGATGCTGGACCAGGTTAGGAACTGCATAGGAGTGAGGTCATGCAGTGTTTGTCTTTCTGAGCCTGTGTGACCTCGCTCAGCATGATTTTTTCCAAGTTCCCCCCATTTTTTTGCAATTTCCTTACTGCTAGGTAGAATTCCATTGTGTATATGTACCACACCTTCATTATCCATTCATTTGTTGATGGGCATCTGGACTGCTTCCAGTTTCTGGCATTGTGAATAGAGCAGCAATAAAAATGGCTGAGCAAGTATCTCTGTAGTATGTAGATATATTAGAATCTTTAGGGTATATGCTCAAAAGAAGTATAGCTGAGTCTAATGGCAGTTCTATTTTCAGTCACTTGCGTCTCCATACTGATTTCCATAGACCCTGTACAAGTTTGCACTCTCACCAGCAGAGGATTAAGGGTCCTCTTTCCCCATGTCTCCTCTAAAATGTGCTGTCATTTGATTTTTTGATGGTTGTCATTTTGACCAGAGTGAGATAGAATCTCATAATAATTTTAACTTGCATTTTCCTGATGAGTAGAAATATTGAACATCTTTTTAGGTGTTTAATGTCCCTTTTTTTGGGTTTTTTTTTTTTTGTTTGTTTTGTTGTTGTTTGTTTGGTTGGTTGGTTGGGTTTGTTTGTTTGTTTGTATGGTTGGTTTTTTGAGGTAGGGTCTCACTCTAGCTCACACTAACCTGGAATTCACTATGTATTCTCAGGCTGGCCTCAAACTCTCAGCGATCCTCCTACCTCTGCCTCCCAAGTGCTGGGATTAAAGGTGTGTGCCACCATGCCTGGCTGAATATCCATTTTTGTTTCTTCTTTTGAGAACACTCTGTTCAATTCCATGCCCCAGTTTTTTTTCTGAGTAGTCCAGGTTGACCTGTTTGAGAACTCTTTATTATCTACCTCTGCCTTTTTTATATAAGCCCGGCTTTTATATAGTTTTTTATTTTATTTATTTTACTTTATTTGAGAGAGAAGGGGCATATATATATATATATATATATATATATATATATATATATATATATATATATAGAGAGAGAGAGAGAGAGAGAGAGAGAGAGAGAGAGACAGACAGACAATGGGCATGCCAGGGCCTTCAGCCACTGTAAACAAACTCCAGGCACTTGCACCACCTTGTGCATCTGGCTTTACATGGGTCATTGAACCTAGGTCCTTTGGCTTCACAGGCAAACACCTTAACCACTAAGCCATCTCTCCAGCCCTATTACTTGGGTTTTTAAGTTCTTTGGATATTAGACATTGGGAGGTGGGGGAGACTTTAGGGTGTCCGGCCTAATCAGACAAAAGGTCACTGGGAGGAACTCTTCAAATGGATGTCTTGCCTCTGGCCCCTTTCTCTCTTTCTTTTCCTCATGCTTCCTGGCCGTCATGAGCTGAGTATCTCTGCGTCTTCCATGCACTCCCCACCATGATGTTCTGTCTCCCCACAAGGCCAAGTGACTGCAAACTACACCTCTGAACCATGTACCACAAACAGTCTTTCTTCCTTTAACTTGTCTTGGGCATTTTCTCACAGCTGTGGAAAGGTGACTTATGCAAAATGGCAAGGATAAGCACTGACAAAAGTTCATAGGAGCAGTGATGACAACCTTGCTTCTAGCTAGCTGCAACCCTATCCCTGTGCCTCTCATTTTCTTAAACCATTTTTTAAATTTATTTTTATTTATTTATTTATTAGAGACAGAGAGAGGGGTAGAGAAAGAGAGAATGAGTGAGAATAGGTGTGCCAGGGCCTCTAGCCACTGCAAATGAATTCCAGACACATGTGCCACCATGTGTATCTAGCTTACATGGGACCTGGAGAATCAAACCTGGGTCCTTAGGCTTCGCAGGCAAGTGCCATAACCACTATGCCATCTTTCCAGCCCCGTGCCTCTCATTTTCATTGACTCCTGAATTCCTATCAACTTGGGAAAATAATATTAATTTTTTTTATTTGAGAGAGAGAGAGAGAGAGAAAGAGAATGGGCGCACCAGTGGCCTCTCAGCCGCTGTGAATGAACTCCAGACACGAGCGCCCCCTTGTGTGCAAGTTCAGCATTGAGCCCTTGAGTCACCTTGCATCTAGCTAAACGTGGGACCTGGAGAATCGAGCAGGCATTCTTAGGCTTCACAGGTGGGCGCCTTAACCACTAAGCCATCTCACCAGCCCATATTAAATGCTTTTTATTGTTGTTAAGTTTGTGCATGTGCAGATATCCTCACAGCACCCAAAGGGAGCAATACCTTCAACCCTGTTTTAGAGACAAAGAAGTCAACTCAGGAATTAAGTAACTTGAGCCCACCATGTCTGGTGCCAAAGTTGATGGACTTTTTATTTTTCCTTTTGTTGTGCTGGGAATTGAATCCAGGGCCTTGTGCATGCCAGGCAACTCTACTACTGAGCTGCCCCTTCAGCCTTTGGGTTTTTCTCTTGTTTGCATGTGTGTGGCAGGCATGAGGTGGGGGGGACACTCATGGTATGTGTTCATGCACACGTGTGTGTGGAGGCCAGAGGTCCACATCAGATGTCCTCATTTGTTCTCCACCTTACTTTTTTTGAGAGAGAGAGAGAGAGAGAAAGGAAGAGAATGGGCGCACCAGGGACCTCTCAGCCGCTGTGAACAAACTCCAGACACGTGCTTCCCCTTGTGCGCATGTGTGACATTGCACGCTTGCGTCACTTTTGTGTCTGGCTAAATGTGGGACCTGGAGTTTCCAACAAGCATTCTTGGGCTTCACAGGCAGGCGCCTTCACCGCTAAGCCATCTCTCCAGCCCTCCACCTTATTTTTTGAAGATCTTCTCACTGAATTTAGAGCTCAGTAAGTCAGCTAGACTAGCTACCTAGTGAACCCTAGGGACCCAGCCCTTGGATCCCAGGCCTGTGCCACCGTACCTGGCATTTTATATAAGTACTGGCGATCTGAACTCAGTCGTCATGCATGCACAGCAAGCACTTTACCCACTGAGCCATCTCATCAACCCCAGTCCTTGGGAGATTTTTTTTTTAGATAATTTAGTTATATAACTCAAGTTGGCCTTGAACTCATTATATAGCCCAGGCTGGCTTTGGACTGGCTGGCCTCTGCCTCCCAAGTGCTGGTATTCCAAGCATTCTTGACCACACACATGCCAAAGTGTAAACTCTCAATCACCATCCTGAATTGCCCTGCAGCCAGGATTACTTGTGGACATCTCAAGTTCAGTGTCACCCATCTCAGAGAAATAACAACAATGTCCAAAGAGTTAAGACACTGGTCATTCATTGGGTGCTAACCTGTCACCTCCTGCTACTCAATGTAAGGAAAGAAGATACCTACAATTGTTCTTCCTCATCAAATAACTGTGGTGAAAATTAAACAGTATATGTATTCCCAGCAACCTAATGTCAGGGTCTTATCACCACAGTGCCGGCAACATGACAGAAGTACAGACAATAGCTCCAAACTTTAAGATGCTTCCAGTCTAGCTAGGGGGACCAGAGCGAAATGACATCATGTGAAAAATTGCTAAACAATTTGACAGTCTCCAAATCCTGTGCCCTCACACTAAGAACTCATGGCTTATGCCCAACAAATAGAACAAGGCCAGGCAGGTAATCAAGCCTCCATACATATTAAATGAGTAACAACAATTACTAAATTCACATTTGAGTTAATGTAACTTGGAGGTAAAGTGCTATAAAAGGCTATTTTTAGAGTTTAAAAACAAAGACTATTTCTGTCACGCATGAGGTCATGTCTTGTATCTAGTCAGAGAGCCTGCATGTATAAATACTAGAAGATGAAAAATAATCTTATCTAATTTGCTGAATAGATGGCTGAAACCCTTTTCCCTCCCCATAGCTCATGACAGATTCAGAAAGGTAAGATTGGGAAGGGACCCATATAGGCTTTGAT
The DNA here is from genome assembly GCA_036365145.1 of Orientallactaga sibirica. Classification (NCBI taxonomy): domain Eukaryota; kingdom Metazoa; phylum Chordata; class Mammalia; order Rodentia; family Dipodidae; genus Orientallactaga; species Orientallactaga sibirica. The sequence continues at coordinate 2,021,345 of JAEOAD010002853.1, forward strand.
TAACCTTCATTGGTCATAGAAGAAAACTGTGACCCTCCCCCCCACAAGATGACGCAAGTTGCCAAAGGCCTTTCAGCATCACAACCAGAGCTTGGATCTGTATTTTGACATCCATGTTGGTATGTTTTCCATGACACTCCTTAATGACTTGGTGCCACCCTGCTTCCTGCCAAGTACACAAAAAATCTTTTCACATACAGAAAGACATGTAAAACAAGCAATGCAATTACTTATGAATGTGTGAACTTACAAGACAGTGTGGCGAACGTGAGTCTTTCTCAGGTGGATGAGTGACAAAGCCAGGAGCGCAAGCAGACAGGTACTCTCAGCCCTCTCTAGCTTCAGAGATGACTAGTGTCCTAGAAGGAACAAGGGCAAGGAGACTCAACAGAGAGTAAGAGGGAGTGGGCTCTCTGCCGTCCTACCCAAAGCAAGACCCTTGCTGTGTTTGTGTTCTGGAAAACCATGAGCCAGGAATTTTTTCTCTCCAAAGACACCAGCAGCAGTAGATACAATTGCTCTCAGGAGGTCTGAACCCTCAGCCTATTTCATCAGGCAGGAGCCTCTGCAAGCTGAGTTTTTTTTTTTTTTTTGTTTGTTTGTTTGTTTGTTTGTTTTATCTCAAAAGCAGTTTACTTCACCAGAACGGAAGCCACCTCTGAATATTAACCCTGGACAGAACTAAATGGCATCCATCCCTGCCAAAGGACCCGAAATGGGTCTGCTGGGCCTGTGTGAGTCAGTAATAGCAATAAGTACTTGGCTGCAGCCCACTTTCCACAATGGGATTCACCTTCCTGAGATGCAACGAGAGAATGAGAAGAAACGAGTCCAATGCCTGCTCCACAGACATGCTCCTGGGGTGGGGGGGATTTCCTGGGTCAAGGAGCCAACAGTGCTTATGGGAAGTTCCAAAAGGAGAATTTCAGGAGTGAAATTTTAGCTGTTTACCCAATAAATGTTTTCATGTCCCTCATGATTTTGTTTTCAAAAGCATCATCTTGGGTTGTCACTGAGTATGACATTCATGCTAACTGCAGAAAATTTAGAAAATTCAACTCTCTTACCCAAGAAAGCCTAGTTGCCAGTTTCTCTTTCCTCAGCAAGAGCGAAGGAAAGACATCTCAAAATTTAAAATAGAAGACAACACAACCACCCAGCGCTGGAGGGTGCATGAGGCGGGTGCGGAAAGGTAAGGAGAGCGGAGGAGATAAAGTACTGCTCACACTTCAGCCAAGCCACAGCTGAAACCACAGAGGAATTCGGGAGATGAGCAAGAGTGCTGCTTCCATGCTGAACCTGATAATCAGGGCCAGGGTGAAGGAGACAGACCCTGAGGATACTCAACACCTATTAAAGCAGAGATCCAGAGGCTCCTAAGAGCTCATCACTGAAGTAGACTTAAAACTCACCCATGATGGCTCAGGGAGTTTTGCTAAAGAGAGGGCGGAAAGATTGTAAGAGCCCCAGGTTGAGACGTCATACCCAGAGGCATCCCCTCCCCCACAAAATAACTGACTACTGCCCCCACAATGCATAAACCACAACCCCATGGGGAATACCTGCAACTCTACCCCAACAGAATGGTAGCAGGGATGAGGGAATAGAGGGTACCAACACATGATATATCCATATAAAACATCTTGTTAATAATAATAATAATAAACATAAAAAGACCACACAGCATTCATTTTGGCAAAGAAATAATGTCACTTATCAATTTTCAATGCATTTCTGAATTACAGGGAAATGTTGTAATTTTATGAAGATGCTGGGGTCTCATGGGAGGGATATCCTGCCCTAATGGCTTCACTGATAAACAGAAGAAAAAATAAGCCATGAATACCCTAAGAACAAGTACCTTGGCCACAAATAATGTCTCCAACCCGGTGACAGTATGCCTTGCATAATGCAACATTCACATCCTGGCAGACCCAAAACGAAAATGAAAATCAGCCAGGTGTGGTGGCGCACACCTTTAATCCCAGCACCCAGGAGGCAGAGGTAAAGGATCACTGTGAGTTCGAGGCCAGCCTAAGAACACACAGTGAATTCCACGTCAGCCTGGGCTACAGTGAGACCCTACCTTGAAAAACAAAACAAAACAAAAACAAAAATAAAAATCAAATAAACCAAAGCAGCCGGGCGTGGTGGCACATGCCTTTAATCCCAGCACTCAGGAGGCACAGGTAGGAGGATCGTCGTGAGTTCAAGGCCACCCTGAGACTACATAGTGAATTCCAGGTCAGTCTGGGCCAGAGTGAGACCCTACCTTGAAAACACACACACACACACACACACACACACACACACACACACACACAGCAATAGCCAACCAGGACGCCAGGTAGAAAACTTCCAAGAATATGGTGGGGCGGGGGTTGCTTTTTGTTTTGTTTTCATGTCTGTGTATGTGTGTGTATGCATGTTTGTATGTGTGTGGACATGTGTGTGGAGGCCAATGATCAGCACATCAGGACATCAGGAGTCTTCCTCTTTCATTTCCCCATCTTTTTTTTATGGGGCAATGTCTCTAATGAATCTGGAACGAGCTAGCTACCCTCAGAGAACCTCCTGTCTCTGCCCTCCCAGCCCTGGGATTACATACATGTGCCACCTGGCATTTTACATGCATGCTGAGGATCCGGACTCTGGTCCTCGGACTTGTGCAGCAAGCAATTTACCCACTAATCCATCTCCCCAGCCCTGAGTATGAGTTTTTTTTTTTTTTTTTGGTTTGTCGAGGTAGCATCTCACTCTAGCCCAGGCTGACCTGGAATTCACTATTCACTGTGTAGTCTCAGGGTGGCCTTGAACTCACAGCAATCCTCCTCTGCCTCCCGAGTGCTGGGATTAAAGGCATGTACCACTACACCTAGCTTCCCAAGTATGTTTTAAAAGTCATTTTCTAGTCAATGACTTCTATCTTGATGCTTTTTGCCAACTCTGGAGCACTGCCAAGACCCCTTTATAATTTTACTTATTTATATTTAGGGCCTCTCTAAAATGTCTTTGAATATTCTTGTTTCTTCTTTTATTTTCATTCTTTTATCATGATGCAATACATATCTTCATCTCCATTTCAATGCATTAAGGTAGCAGCTTATTGGTCAGCCATAAAAAAAAAAAAAAAAAAAAAAAGATGTTCCTTCCTTCTAAATGGCCTTGGCCCCTCTCAGATCCCACCAGCTTACTGTAACTTGCTGTCTTTCCAGAGCAGTAGTAAATGTACCATGGTGGTACAGTTTCAGCCCCTTCTATTTATAAGTTCCCACTTTCTGGCTGTCAGAACCTAAGTACAGGTTACCTTAGGGACAAGTTTCTAAATTGTAAGGAAGAATTTATCTCATCCTTGCTCCCCCGCCCCACCTTAGCTCAATGACTTTTAGCATTAGTAAATTTGGCACAAGGAGTTTTCTAGAGCTCACAACACATAAGCTAGCCGGTGGAGTCCCTTGTGAAACTGTGTGTGTGCCAGGTCCTCAGCCTTACAGCTTCTCCCCTCCTTTGCAGGGACAGATGGTGTGCTCAGTGGGGGAGTCACTGAACAGATGTGAGTGGCTATCTTCAGGTTATGGGGGAGAGATCTGAGGCCAGTCCCTCCGGGAAGCACAATATATATGACCTGTTTCCACATCCCAGCATTTAGCCGAGGTCAGGCTTGTTCTTACTACAGCCATGCTTCAAATGTCCTATGGCATGTGGGATGCTACGGCTGTGTGGAAAGTGGTCATTTCCAACCTGTTCTATGTCAGTCTCACTTATATCCCTTTCTAAGATGCTGTGTCTAGGAGAAGGACATGGGATCTTTGCAAACTCACTGCTATAATTTGAATCTGAGATGTCCCCTGGATTAGATTTCTATGTGGGATGGTGTTACTTGAGGACGGTGGAAGCTGGGTGTGGGACCTGGTTGGCAGAAGGAGTTCACTGGGATGGATCTTTGAAGGTTACACTCGCTGCTGGTTCTGGCCTCTCTGCGTCCTGTTGCACACCCTGTGAACATCCAGCAGCACACACTCTGGCCTCCATGCCTTCTACACCACGATGAACTGAAACGACTTTGAGGCTGTGATCCAAAAGAAACCTTCCCTCCCTAAAGTTGTCCCTGCCGGGTATTCTGTCACAGCAACAAGAAAAGCAGCTATTACAATCACAGCAATCCTCTATCTTCTTCTACATTGAGTCATGTTTGGTTATTTCAAGTCCCAGCACTGTTGAAATCATTGATGCAGAACACATTTCTTCACACACTGTCCTAACTGTATACTTCAATAGGAGGAAGGGGCGTCTTTTGAACCCGTCATCTGCATTGCCGTGCTCTCCCCCCTGCCCATTCTCTCTTCTCCAAATAACATCAATCCCGGCAGTCTTTTTTTTTTTTTTTTTCAATCTTCAAAACTTTTTGCAGTGTATTATTTGCTCACCAGAAGCTACTTGGGAACACCCACCGACAGACCGGGCATAATGTTACACAACTGATCTGCACACACGCGTTTTCTCTGCTCTGCCTCTCCCAGGTGCGGGTGAAACCCCCATGGAGGATTAAATTTGTGGCTTTGCTTTTCTTGCCTGCCAAGCACTCAGGCCAGGCAACCCGGCCTCCCATTCTTCTTGAGTTCCTGGTTCTGTGTTGATCAACCTTTCCTTCCTCTCTAATAGAAGCCTTGGAGACAGGAAAAATCACAGCTTCCTGCTTCGCTTGTTTATTATGTTTGATTAGCTCCTCTGTGGAGAGTTCTATATTTATTGGCCAGGAAAACATTCATATTTCAAAACTTAGTTTCCATCTATGGATGAATTCTAAACTATTTGTCATGTTATATCTGTTTTCTGTGATCTATACCATTAGGGTAAGTCTCCTTCCTTTTATTCAGAAGGAAACTCACCAAAAGGTAGTGGGTAGTGAGTGCATCCTTGTTCTGCTGTTCTGGAGTTGTTTTTTTAACCAATTTTGGTGTATTTGTTGTTGTTGTTTTGTTGTTGTTGTTTGGTTTGTCAAGGTAGGGTCTCACTCTAGCTCAGGCTGACCTGGAATTCACTCTGTAGTCTCAGGGTGGCCTTGAACTCACATTGACCCTCCTACCTCTGCCTCCCAAGTACTGGGATTAAAGGTGTGCGCCACCACGCCCAGCTTTTTAACCATATTTGTTTTGGATTGAATCTCACTTCAACTGCCTGGATCATGTGGTACCTCAGAACTGTGGCAAGAGATACAGGTTTACGTGCTGACTGCCCACCCCAGGAGCCAACCCCAAGCCACCTAAGCTGGCAGAAGGTGGGGGGTGCAGAAATTCTTTAGGAAAATACATGTTCTCTCATCAAATGAATGAGGGGTTGGCTGCAGCCCAAGAAAATGATAGATGTGCATGATACAGAAATCACAGTGCAGTGCCTCTATGGCACACCTTGAGCAGTTTGCTCTGACATATTCACACTTGTTCCAGAACTGCTTAGGCAGATTTTTAAGTACACTTCTCCCAGTGAGGGTTCCCACCCTCCCCTGGATGATTGGTTAGACTTTCTGTTTGTAAGTCCTGCATGGCTTCTCCCTCAAAGTACTGGTCTTGTCCTAATAGTAAGTGGGATTGCTGCCTCTCTGGAGCTTTAAAATATTTTATAATTATGCAAGCTGGACCACAACTCATTCATATACTCCTCTCTCTCTCTCTCTCTCTCTCTCTCTCCTCTCCCTCTCCCTTCTCTCTCTCTCTCTCTCCCTCTCTTTCTCTCTCTTTCTCTCTCTCTCGTATGTATGTGAGTGTTGGGAGGCAGTCTGATAGTAATGATTTGGAAAGTCACATTCGATTCACTGTAGGAATCACATTTCAAATTGTTATCCACAAATACCTGCCCTAGACACTAGACTCAGAGTCTTTATCAAGACTTCACAACATACTTCAAGGACAGAAAATATATTAAATGCTTTCTTTTTCCCCTATATCCCAGTTTTAACTTGTAAAACATTTTGGCCAATGAGATCTAGAAAAGAATTAATTCCAGATTATGTCTCATTCCTTGTGGCCTGTTAAAAGGAAATCATTTTTATATTTTGACAACTTGGCTATTTTGAAAAAAAAATTTTGATTTTACAAATAAATTAGAATTAAAGATTTTAGACTATGGCAAAAATGCTTTTATTCCTTTTCAGTGTCCCCTAAGCCCTGAGCCCTAGCCTGCACTTTGTTATTCTTGCAAACCTGTTGTCTCTAGCTGGAGCTCTTCCTACCCTTGACAAGGTATGATCTCTTCACAGGAGAATAGCACAGATTGTATAATTTATGGACAACAGATCAAGGCGTCACAGGAGATTTAGAATAATAGGTTTCCTGTTTGATGCCTCCCCACTGGGTCTCCTAGAGGTCACCTGTCAAATGCAAAATGAGAATATGGAATTTTCCATGTGCCTGTATCTCGCCTTCCCTCCCTTTTCAGAGAACCCTGCCCTACGACCAACTCTCTCTAGGTTCTTTGCTTCCTGATCACCCCTTACTGTCATCCTCAGGGAATATGCCCAAGACCACTACGTTTAGATCTCTCACTGACATCCCCACTTCCGAGAAGGGCAAGTTCTTGGAAGAAGGGGTTGGGCCCATGGGATAGCGAAGTCAATGCCTAAGTTTTACAGAGTGGAGATTCAAAAATACTTATCTGGATAGAAAATATATCTAGACCAAAATGTTGCCCTTCCACAGCTCCTTTCTTGAAATACGGTTGGAAGAATAGTTTCCAAATAGGATCATATGTGCATCCACCTCTCTTTCACATGATTTTTCATCGGAATTGTCTCTCACCAATCCAATCTATTCATACTAGCCAATAGGTATTGGAAGTCTCTGTTGGCAGTGCGTGGTTGAACCATCAAGAAAGCCCCAAAGATACAAAAATGATCTCTTTATGAGCTTAACAGTTGGGTAACAAATGACATTTGGAAAATATACCATGCTCCAATTTTCAGATCTATAATTTGGAGTTTATTTTAAATGACTGAAAGATACCTTCTTTCCAGGAGAATATTCTAGAGAGTTGTTGGGTGCATAAACCTTTATCCTAATGTCAGAATCCAAGAATAGTGTACTTGCAGAGGTCAAAAGTTTGCACAAACATTCTCAGATGCAGTACCAGATGTAACTGCTTTGTGCATTAGAGACAGGCCACTGGGATTACAAGCACTGTATATCCCAGTTCTGTTTGCAGTCTGTCTTTCTTCTCTGCAAGTGGCCTAACCTACACACACAAAGCAGTCATTACAAGCAAAATACCTAGACAAAGTAGCTAATTGGTCCAATGGAGCTTACCTGCCAGAGAACACAGAGCTGCAGAAATCACAGTAGAGGTGACATTTAAAGCACTGGAAGGCATGGCCAGGAGAAAGGCTCAGCCAGGGACCCAGTGTGGGAAGCCCACAGTTCAGCCCAGTCTGAGGAAGCAGCACTGCCTACCTGAGGAGGGATTTCTGAAGAGCAGCAGTGAGATGGACATTCAACAAGGTGGGATGGGCTCCAACTGGACAGGACTTGGTTTAACCTGTCAAAACGTTGGATTCATGGTGAGAACTCAATAAATATTTGCCAACCCTGGGCTGGAGAGATGGCTTAGCGGTTAAGGCGCCTGCCTCCTAAGCCTAAGAACGCTGGTTCCAATCTCCAGCGGTTCCAATCTCTCTCCAGGTCCCACGTTTAGCCAGATGCAAAGTGACGCAAGGGTGTAATGCCTCACTTGACCACAAGGGGGCGCATGCATCTGGATTTCGTTCACAGCAGCTGAGAGACTGCTGGCGCGCCCATCTCTATCTGTCTTCCTCTCCCTCTCTCTCTCTCTCTCTCTCTCTAAAAAAAATAACAATAAATATTTGCCAACCCATTTGTGAATCCAAGGTAGCAGGATTATATAGACACACACACACACACAGTGTATTTGGAGTAACTACAAGGAAATAGTTTCTCAAGGTAAGCAATGATTTTCCAGTTTGAATGATTTGTTTCATTCTGCGGTGCTGGAGAGTGAACCTAGGACCTCAGGTACACAAGACAAGAATTTTATCACTGAGCTACATCCCAAGTGACAGCTACAGAGAATCTCCTTAGTGCCAAACATTTGTTCTTGGTGATAGGAAGAGGGCAGCGGGCCAGACAAAAGTCCCTGCTCTCAGGGAGTTTGTTTAGATAGAATGTAGCCAGACAAAAATTATAATGGCTCAGCATTTTTTCTCCTGAACTCCTTTGCCATACACTAATTAAAAATAAAAAATATATATATTTTAAAAAATAAAAAAAGGTAAAGGGGCTGGAAAGATGGTTTGGTGGGTGAAAGTATTCGCTGTTCAAGCATGAGGCCCTAAGCTCACATCCCCAGCACCCATGTCGAAGCTCACTGGGGTGGCACGCCTGTAATTCCGGTGCTTGGGAGGTTGTTGGCTAGCCAATCTAGCTGCAGGAGTGGGCTCTAGGTTCCATGCCAAATAATGTCTCCAAACCAACCAACAAACAAGGTGGAGAATGACTGGGGAAGATACTTGAAGTTGATCTCTGGTCTCCATGCATGTGCACACAGGTTATATTTACCCCCACATGCATACACACATGTATGCACACCACATACCATACACATTCAAGAAAAAAACTGTGGGCTGCAGAGAAGGCTTAGCAGTTAAGGCACTTGACTGCAAAGCCTAAGGACCCATGTTGGATTCTCCAGATCCCACGTAAGCCAGATGCACAGAGGTGAGGCAAGCACAAGGTCGTACATGCCCACTAGGTGGCAAAAGCATCTCTCTAAAAAAATTAAAGGGCTGGAGAGATGGCTTAGTGGTTAAGGCACCTGCCTGCTAAGCCTAAGAACCCGGTTCCATCTCCAGGTCCCACGTTTAGCCAGATGCAAAGTGACGCAAGGGCGCAATGTCACACTTGACCATAAGGGGGCGCACACATCTGGATTTCGTTCACAGCAGCTGAGAGACTGCTGGCGCGCCCATCTCTATCTGTCTCCCTCTCCCTCGCTGTCTGTCTTTCTCTGTGTCTCTCTCCAAAATGAATAAAAAATAATTTTAAAAAGAAAAAAATACTGTGGAGGGACTGCTATGCTTAAGTGAATGCTAACTTGATGCTGTATGTAGGGCTCAGCACCCATATACCAACCCTGTGGCTTTGCAACAAGATCTCTCTTCCAGGACATCCTTTGTTCCTTCCTATAACTTCCCTTCCTTCAGGTAGCTTCCCATCCAGGAACACATTCAGTGGATGAATGCTCCATGGTAGCTTTGTATGAGAAGGTGAGAGTGTACACTAGATACAAAACTGAATTTCTGCTCATGTGACTGAAGATCCCTCCCTTACTAATACTCCCTTTTATCTGACTCGTGGCGACTGAGAAGTTGGTATACTTCCCAGGCTATTGATTAATAGGCTTCTCTGTGGCAACAGTATTCAGGGCTGGTAGCTCAAGGAGAATCAAGTTGCTCAGCAGTTCCTTTTTAGGTCAATGTTTCCTTACAATGAGCCTGTTCCATTAGAACAGAAGGTTCCTGCTCTGCTCTTTGATGAGCCTCCGGCTTGCTCAGACAAGGGGCTCTCAAGGGAAGCGGGACACTGAGTACTCACATTCTAGCTGGAAAACAGCAAGTGCTCCCTTTTTCTTCCCTTAGTTTCTTTTCTACTTCCAGGTTATACACACACACACGATTTGATGTATCTATTTAAAACCTAGGAACAAAAAACCTTTTATTTAATTTTGAGGTTATCTCCTATGAGAACCTTTTGTTTAAGAAACAGGAAGGATATATTAATGCAGAGATGGGGGTAAAGGGGCAATCTGTGGGGGACTAATACAATAGGTTTGCATACATTTTCTTAGCATACAATGGCCATCAGAGGTCATTTTCTGGGAACAGTGCAAGGGTTGGATGGATTATACTGGCCAGTAGCCTCCGAAATGGCTCTGGAATCTAACCAAGAGGACTTTTACTACTGGTTTTCTCTTCTGTCAACCTCTTTTCAGACCAAGGCTTTAACAGATAAAGGGAACTTCATTGGTTTGTCTTTGAAAGTCTTATGAAAATCTTAGTCGATATTTTATAGTTGGAGTTTTCACCAAGTAAGTCAAAATAGAACTCCCCTCCAAAAATCCCAGACATCTTACTTTCCTGTTTGGGAAATATCAGGTGAAAATGTAATTTCCTCCAAAAGAAGGAGGAGGAAGAGTATGCGGAAGAGGAAAAGGAGCAGGAGAGGAAAGAGATTAGCTTATTTATAATTCTTGAGAAGCCTGATTTTTATGAACAAATATGGGGCTCTGGTTTGAAAGATGAATTTTATGTCTCAAATGTTTATCAGCCAGTGGCACTTACCACTTTATGCTGCACATCTTGGCCAAATATTTCCAACGCAAATATATCTGCAGCTGATGGATATTTTGGCTAAAGTATGCCTGGAGGTCATGGAGTGGGCAGAGGGAACAAGGTCCTTTATGTAGGGAGTAGGGGTCTTCAGGAACCAAGGCTGGTTTGCTGATTTGGAAATAAAGATGTGAGTGACGCATATAAAACTCTGAACTCAAGCTAGAGGATCCCTCAGAAAGGGCTTATGTGGTGAAGACATCTCCCTGGCTTCTTTGATTGTTTGTTTGTTCATTCATTTGTTTTAGACAGGACCTCAAGTAGTTCAGGTTGGCCTGGAACTTGCTATATACCCAAAAGGACTTTGAACTCCTGGTCCTCGTGGCTCCACCTCCCAAGTGCTGAAGTTACAGCCATGCATCACCATACTAACATCATAAGCAGACACTGACAAGGAATGAGATGCTTACAAAACTCATGGAAGGGCTGGAAAGGGCTCAAGAAGAGGCTTCTACGACAGTTCTGTATCCATCTGGAGATTGAAGGGGCTACATTGCTCTGGTAGATTTCATTTAGAGACCTACCCTTTTGCTGAGCCCAGGGACCTGGAAGTCTCACTCCTACCCGACTGCCAGTGACTAGCCATGGGGAAGCTGCTCCTACAGAAAGTTCCAGCTTGTCTGGCTGGCATTGGCCAGTGGCAGGTGCTATTAAGTCTCCATCAGACTGATAGAGCCCAATTTCTGTCAAGAAATTTAGCTTGCAAGGAAGTCTGGAAGCATAATTAGGGAGAGAACAAAAAAGCCAACATCTGGAGCCTGGAAAGATCACAGATGCTGAGAGACAACTTAGTCCATCACCCCAGGACTCTGAGTCTAGGGGTCACATGGTGTTTTGTGCCTGTTATCCTAGTTCTAAGCTACAGATAGGGTGTCCAATGGCCCTTGACAATAGCGTGTGTGTGTGTGTGTGTGTGTGTGTGTGTGTGTGTATTTGCATTTCTGAACATGAAATGCAATGGTAATAATTACAAAATGTTAGCATTCAAAGGAATTTAAGAAACCTGCTCTCTTTTCACTGGTTACACAGAGGAGGAAATCAGAAATTGTTAGCAGGGTGATGGAACATGCTGAGGTCACCCTGCTGGTCTGGGTGATACAGAATACTCTGCAGATGGTGGAATGTGATCTCCTAGACTATATCCAGGAGAAAATACCTTCAGACTTGGCACTGAAGGTGTGTTTGGCATTGAAGGTCACTTTGGACTTTTTAAAAAATATATTTTACTTATTTATTTATTTGAGAGAGAAAGAAAGAGGCAGAGAGAGAATGGGTGCACCAGGGCCTCCAGCCACTACAAACGAACTCCAGATGCGTGTGCCCCCTTGTGCATCTGGCTTACGTGGGTTCTAGAGAATCGAACTGGGATCCTTTGGCTTTGCAGGCAAACGCCTTAACCACTAAGCCATCTCTCCAGCCCCACCTTGGACTTTTCTATGTAGGAATACCTCTGAATTCATTGTTCCATTAGAGCTTTTACTTGAGCCATTTCACCCTCTTAATCTTCTTCCTCTACCTGCTTCCTCCTCTGTTTTTGCTTACTCTTCTTTGGTTATTTTTCACTTTGTTTGGTTTTCATTCTTTGAGATAGGGTTCTTATACTGTAACCCAGGCTGGCCTGCAAATCATTATGTACCCCAGGCTGGCCCCAAACTCACTGCAATCCTCCTGCCTCAATATCTTGGAATTGCACATCTTCTTCTTTACGACCCTTCTGATCACCTTATCTAAAGTAACCCTCCTCTTCCATGGTCTTCTGAATACCCATTGCTCTGTGATGATCTTAGCTATTCATTTATTGGGCCTTTTATGGTCTGTTATTATTGTATGAATGAAGATTTGTAACAAAAACATCAGCAAAGAGGAGGCTGTCCATGGCATACTTGTGACCCTCACAATAAGTCTGCCATTTATCAGCAGCTTCTGACTCAGGGTGGGAGGCCTGGGAAGGAAAAGGGGAAAGGACAGTGGCTTTAGAGATAAACTCAGATAGTGAAAACTCCACCATAGGGGCACCAGCACTGGGAAAGAGCCCCAAAGAACAAATAATCCCAAGCTCAGAAACTTTGACATGGAGCTCCTGAAATCAAGGTCTCAGGAAAACACAGACAGGAAAAGATTTTCGTGTGGCATGCCTTTTTTTTGGCACACATCTCAGAAACTGAAATCAGATGCTATGGAGTCAGGCGACTTCTGAGCAATTTCAAGTAAATAAGGTCATAAGTCGCTTCTAGTCAAACAATGAGAGATCTTAACAAGGGCAACAGGAAAAGTTCTCGAAGGAAAGAACACTCCTAGCTCATTGTTCTGCAAACACTCCCTCTCAAGTCATTTTTTCCCCCTGCAGTTGCTGAGTGCATGTGTGATGATCGGAACATGAGGAAAAGGTAAACCATCTTCTCGAATTCCAGTAAAGGATATGTGTGATGATTTCATTGTTACATAGTGCCGGATTTGCAAATGTATTTGCTTGTGCAGTGTTGCAGAATATGTGCTTGGAAGTACCTGGAAAATATCCATGAGATGAGAGAATGTTCCTCATTTCTCCTTGGCTCAAGACTATGCAATGAACTTAGCCTTCCTCTGCTTCACACAGGCATCTGCAAAATAAGATGGGGTGGCGGTTCAGAAACTATGCATATGTGATTCAGAAACTATATAAGCTTCAACACTGCTATAAAATCCTAAGAGGCCATGCTGTTGGCCAAAGTTTCATTACACATTCAATAATAACTACCACCATTACACTCACACTTCTGTACCTACAGTCATGATCCAAGTAATAGAGTGAATTATAGCTTCTTCTTGCCTAAGTGTTCCAATCATAAACAATGGTCATCTCACTGAACAATGAGGCTTACAAAAATAATGTAGAACAAATTCGTTGACTTTTGGAAATTTTATCTGAGATAATGATAAACTCATAAGAAGTTATCGAAAACTACAGAGAGTCCTGTATATTCTTCCCACTGCTACCCCCATGTGCGATACCTTATATAACTTGGTACATTATCAAAGCCGGGAAACTGACCTTGGCACCATACTGTTCACCATATTCAGACGACAGTGGGATTAGAGCAGGTTAAAACGATTTGGACCCTGCTGGAGGTAACAAGTCATGTACATCAAACTTGTTCTTGGAGGCGATGTGGTATAAGGATTTGACCTTGTGGGCTGGAGAGATGGCTTAGCGGTTAAACGCTTGCCTGTGAAGCTTAAGGACCACGGTTCAAGGCTCGATTCTCCAGGACCCATGTAAGCCAGATGCACAAGGTGGCGCACACATCTGGAGTTCATTTGCAGTGGTTGAAGGCCCTGGCATGCCCGTTCTCTCTCTCTCTCTCTACCTGCCTATTTCTGTATCTCTCTCTTTCAAATAAATAAATAAATAATAAAATATATTTTAAAAAAAAGAATTTGACCTTGTTATCAACAAGCCTGTATATTTTGAGGCAAATTACTTAACATCACCAAGCCTCAGTTTTTCATCCACAAAATAATATCAAGCAGGTAAATTGCTATGAGGAAATACCTCTAGCCCACAGAGTGGCATACTAAGAGCCCCTCCCCCCATACTAGTTTCCTTTATCCCTTCATAAGATCTTATTAGTTCATAGAGCCAGGTACCATCCTATTGATCAATCCATCATTTTCATTGCTGTTGTCATGATTATTCAGTCTGAGTCTGTCTCTTATAACCAACATCCTTGTCGAAGAATTTTTTTTTTTTTTTTTTGCTTGGTGTAGGGGGTGGGTTGATGTGTGTGAATGCAGGCATGTGCACCTGCACTTTGTTTGAATCAAGGTCTCTCTCACCACTGTGTCCTCAAGATTCTCCGGTCTCTGCCTCCCTTCTGGCTGCAGGCGTGCTAGGATTTGACACTTGTACTATAAAATCCATTCTGGAGATCCAAACGCAGGTCACTCTTTCTTGTGTGGCAAGCACTTTAGCCATCGAGTCTTCTCACAAGCCCTCAAAACTTTTTTATGTAAGTTTCAACCCTGAAAGAGGCTTCACCTTGACCAATCCTGTTAGAAGGAGCCTTCTTCAAGATAGTAACTTGAAAATTGCAAGACCACCCTGCTCCGTGCAGCCACCTGGCTGGTCTGGACTCTGTCCCCAAGGGCTGGCACCCAAGTCGGAATTGAGATCTGAGCATATACCATTCATTTCTTTCTCCTGGCTGGGAGGCAGTGCTGGAGGCAATCAGGCTGTACCTAATAGCGGGGGTTCGTTCTGTCTTCCGGTCCACTTGCCACCTGTACTAGTGCACAATTGGTCCAAATTGTGGCATGGATCCTCAGAGTGACAAGAAAACCCATCTGGGCTTAGCCACCTCCTGTTTTTTATTGCATATCACAATAATTTGTTTACAATGAGCCAACTGGGCAAGTGCCGTCCTACATTCTCTTTTTTGGTGCATTGCCTGTCATTGCCTTTTATGCTCAATTAATACAATTGCCATAATGAGCCTCCTTCTGGCCTCATATTCTGGAAGCAGCTCTGGGCACAGTATGAGTCTGGAGAGTTCCTCAGAGCCTGGGTCCCCAGCAGAATGACCAGGAGGGTCGTTACAATACTGGTTAGGAGTTGGGGTAGAGAGATGGGTGAACATGGGGGCTTTGTGGAGGGACATACAGACAGGGCTGGGTTGAGAGAGAGGGACGCTGGGGTGGGGATGGAGCATCCTAGTTTTAGGGGGAGCCTTAAGAGTTCGATTCTGGAGCTAAATTGTCTTTTCTTAGAATCTTGCCTTTGCCATATAAGCCAGCTGTGTGCTTGGGACAAATTCCTTAGCCTCTATTTTCTTCATCTATGAATGGCAATAATGATCTCTACCATTAAAAAAAATTGAGGGTGGGGGGTGGTGAATTCCAGGTCAGCCTGGGCTAGAGCAAGACCCTACCTAGAAAAACCAAAACAAACAAACAAAAAAAATTGAGACAGGTTTCTCTAGGTAGGTCAGGCCGGCCTTGAACTTGAGATCCTCCTGACTCAGCTTTCTGAGTGGTGGGATGACAAGTACCATCTCCACTTCTTGTCACAGGTTGTGGTGACGATTCTTTGGTCCTGGGCCTATCTGTTCCCTTGTTAGAAAAATCCAGTTTTAACAAAACGAACCCTTCTCTCTGGGTATGTGATCACCACAGGTGGCTCATCAGGATCCTCGTCACCCACAGTCTTCCCTAGGTGAAGCTGCCACCCCAAGCCTGCCTTGAGCAAGAATTCTGCTAGGTAACTTTATCCAGAGCACCTACTCCTGATCTTTCCTTTTGGGAATTTTCCACACAACAAACTTCATGCATTCCTTGCCTACCAGCTCCCACTTCCCCATGCTGTGTTCGCTGTGGAGCACTGCCTCCCCAAGTGCAAAATCCAGCTGCAGCAGTCCGTGGACCCGGCGCAGCAGCACTGATAAGGTCTTCCTGCGTGCGCCTCAACGTCATTGAACATTTCTTTTTTGCAACAAGGCAAAATAAACAAAGGTGGGGGGGGGAGGGCAGGGAGAGAAAACACCCAGGACTTCCCTCAATGAAAATTCCCTCCCTAATCCCAGCCAAGCATCATTCCCCGCGTCCCACCCGGGCCTCCTACAGTGCGTTCAGGTCCAGAGAGGCGCTCACAGCTGACCTCGAAGGTTGGGTGTCACATCTACCCTTCGAGGGGGACAAGGTCAGTAGCGGGATGGAATTGCCCTGAGGACCCTCAAGGGAAGTCTCCTCGTCCGTAGGCACGCTTCCCGTCGCCCCGGTAGGTAGGTAGGTGTGGGGCTGGAGGGCATGGGAGTGCGGCCCGGGGCGGCTCGGAGGCTGGGGGGCACCGGGCGGGGCCACGGCGCGGCGGCCGCCAGGTGGCAGCCGGGCCCGGGAGCTGCGGCGGGCGCGGGCGCGGGGTGCGGCGGGCGCGGGGCGGGGCGGGGCAGGAAGGGGTTAAGGCGCCGGCGGCGGCCGCGGCTCTCGGGGAAGCGGGGCGCGGGGCGCGGAGGAGGGAGCGGCCGCGGCTGCGGGGCCCGGCCAATCGGGCGGCGGGCCGGGCGCGCGGAGCCACAGCCTCGGCAACATGGAGGGAGGCGCGGCGCCCGGCCGCCCGTGACGCGCCGAGGGAGCCCGCGCCCGAGCCGCCCGAGCCGCCCCGCCGCCGCCGCCGCCCGGCCCCGCGGCCCCGCGGAGATGAGCAGGCCGGCGGCGCTGCTGCTCTGCTTGCTCGGCTGCCACGTCTGGAAGGCGGTGACCAAGACGCTGCGGGAGCCCGGCGCCGGAGCCCAAGGTCGGTGGGCGGCGGGGGCTTTGTGTCGCGCAGGCCCGCCCGGGGCTGCGGTGGCGGCGGCGGCGGGTCCGGGCCGCGTTGTGAGCGAGGCCCGCGCCGCCCCCGCCCGGGCCTGCAGCCGCTGCGGGACGCGCTCCCGAGGGGGCGGCGGGGGGCTGCGGGGGGCCCCAGCCGCGGTGCTGGTCGCCGGGGACGGCTGTGCCGCACGCGTCCGCGAGGGCCCCCCTCCTTTATGCACAGACGCGGACACGCGGCTCCGTCGCCCCGATCCCCGATCCTCGATCCCCGATCATCTCCCCGATCCCCGATCCCCGGCCTTGGATCCGGGAGTCCCTGCGCGAAGGTGGCGCTCGGCCCTTTTGTTGGAGCGGGGAGCGGGGGCCGGCCGCCGCCCCGGGGTGTCCCCTGCGACTGCCCCCCAAACCGGACCCCAGCTCCGTGGCTGCTGCCCTTCCCAGCCTGCTGCAGTTTGGGAAAGTTTCGGGGTCTTCTCCGGCCCCCTTCCTAGCCTACGTCGTTTCCAACCTTTAGGGATATGTTCAGCGGCCCAGGAATCCCCCCTAAGAGGAGAAGGAATTGGAACAGGGAGGCCCTGGTCACTTAAAATCATTTTCAGGTCTGTGTGTCGCCAGCTTGTGCCTTTTGTTTAATCTTTGGCCTCTGCAAATTCGCTTTCCAGCCATAGGAGTAACGTGGTTTTGCCTCTGAGAATGCCCACACGCTTAAAAATAATAATAATAATTGGAGGAGAACCCGGGAGCTTTCTTGGCATGCCTTTGTGGGGACATAATCTAGTGCTTTCCCGTTGCTAGCCTTTTCCATAGGCTACTGAGATGACCAATGAGCATTTGAATTCACACCAGACACCGATTCCCTGGGCTCCTTTGGTCCCCAGACTTTGGGCCTCTGCAGGCTCCTGAGAGGTTGGTTTTCTTGCAGCCACACAGACTCCAATCCTCTCAAGATTCCTTGCAGAAAGATGTGTGTCCTGCAAAGTTGGCCCTGTATGCTGAATGAAAAAGTGCTCCATCCCAGTGTCTTCTTGTGGCGCTTGGGACTAGAGAAGCTCAGACTTCCACCCAATGTCTGTCAGCTGATGTCGACAATCTGGATTGAGTGGATCTACATGTTGAATTCAAGGTTGGCATATCCAACACTTGCTGAATCACTTGCTGGCATCTCTTGAATGTGTTGTCGCTTCTAGAGTTGACAGTAAAATATGACCACTATGAATTGGATATAAATTTAGTAATGTATGTTATGGAAGGGAAGACATTGATAAGGAACCAAAAGACCTCTATGTCTCCTGTAGAAAATGGATGTTTATGGCATTAGATCATCCCTGTCGAATTGTAGTTTTATTCATTATACTCCCGCTGCTTTTTGAATCGTCTATTTTAATGAATGATATCTGCACCTCAGTGAAGCCGTTATTTTCAAAGAGCAAGTTGGGCTTTTACCTTTTGGCTTTGTGCTTGAAATAGCAGTATAGGAAATACTGATTTCATGCAGTTCTAGAATAGGAAAGGCATGAATTCAATTTTTTAAATCCGTGTACACACACACACACACACACACACACACACAACAGCTTTAGGTGTAAGACCAAGTCTTAGTAAGCTCTTGCTGCCAACCTCTAGAAATGGAATATTCCATGCAGTGGAAGAGAAATGATCAATCTGTGAGGGTATTTATGCCCTGGCTAGGAATATCTTAGTGTATGGAAGGCTTCAGTGGAAGACAGAGTATCTGGGAATACTGTTCCCCTTGGATTTCTCTGGGATTTCCAGTAAGGATGGCTGTGAGGTGTTGAGCTCAAGAGCTATGTCAGAAGTCAGAGTTTCCAGACTTGGCACTTCCATTTTAAGCTAGTCTGTTCTTAAGGGAATGAACAACCTCTCAAGGACACCTTAGTCACGCTGAGCTCTTGAAAGCATTTTTGACATTTATCACTCTATTAACATAGTTTGTAGATTCACATTTTCTCTCCTCTCCTGGATCATTTCACTCTGCGCTTTTCACAGCTGATTGTCAGTTTGCATTGCACGTGGTCAGTGCATAAAGGAGGAAAAGTTGAAGATAATTAACACAAACCATAATTTGTCAGTTTTACTGTTACTACAGAAACAAGCATTGTACGTACATTGTACACCAGCTGGGCTTGGAAATGACCTAGGTAAACCTACTTACCTCAAACATCCAGAACTCCGATGCTCTAGCATTACAGCTAGATTGCTGAGACTCAGTGACAGCTTCTTTATAAAACGAAGTGTTACTAAAATGTCTGGGGTAGGAAAGTAACATTTGCAAAATATCCTGGTATTGCTTTGCTATTTAGATCTGAAAGGTACAATTTAAGGGCTGCCTTCCAATTCTCTTCATGTGGTCAACTTTACCAAAGTGACTTGTGCAACAGTTGGTGGCCTTGTGACTAGCGGCCGTACACCAGCTCTAGAATATGATTGGTCATTTTAAATGCTTTGTCTTTGTTGTACGACAGCGTTTATAGTAGCCGTTTTTATGAGAATTTTACACACCGCATTATTCAAAAGCATTGACTAACTTTTGGCTTTTGGTGCCTCCTATAAAAAGGCCTTTGCGGGGTTGGCAGGGAGGTTTTTCTAGAAGAGCCGTGTATTCTGCAGATGTACTCGATAGGGATGCCGTTGTGAAGCCCAACACAATGTTTGCACACCAAAATAAAAGTCAGCATTAGGTGAAGGATTTGTGCTCAGACTTCTGCTCTGTGATCTTTGTATTGTTCATATCTAACAGTAAGGCATTGTGCAAGGAGGGGGCAATGTTTTATTCATTTCAGAAAATCTAAGCTCTGTCATGACACCTGAGTGAATGGTTTGTTACCTCTCTGTTCTCCAAGAGCTCTCTTGTTTGCCAAACTTGAACTTGGTGGTCAGACCACTGTGATCAGACGAAGGGCAGCAAAGTGATAGATGGATAGGTGGATAGATAGATAGATGGCTACCAGGAGGTCAGCCAGCAAGCACACGGACATATATAACATCACACATTAAAGGAAAACGTGGATGAAGAAGGAAGAGTGTATCCTGTGGTAACTGCCTTATGTACTTTTTGTGAACATGTTAATGGAAAAAATATATATATCACTGATGTTATAGCTTGTCCAAATTACAGAGAAGTATTGTAAACAATCTTTCTCACTTGGTTTTTGCCCAAGTTCAGGACTTTTAAGTCCACAGTTCTAGCTAAATAATTTTGTTCCAGCAAACATTAAACATTAAGCTTTAGTATCCATAGGTAATTGATAATATGAAATAACTTTTCAAAAATTCTAGGGAATGACACTATCCATGACTTATGTTAAGAAAATTGTTATTTTTTTATAAAGTGAAAGTTGTAAATGGGCAAAAATGTAAATCAGTTAACCACATTCGAAAGGACTGTGTAGTAAGTTCTTCTAAAACAAACAGTCCAGTGTATTTCATCCAGTTCCATCTTCCTGCAGTCAAGTGTCTGTTTCTTAGGCCAGCTTCTCTTCTTCCAGTTTCAAGTCCAATGCAAACATTTGTGCCTCTTCCTCTCGTTTATCCCTTGTAAAATGAATCAATCCTTACAGATTGCAGTAATTAAGCCCATCTGTGTGGATGACCCCACCTTTTCTCCCACTTCATATTGGCTGATGACTTAGTTCTGTTTCTTTTTTATAATATTTTATATATTTATTTGAGAGAGAGAGAATGAGTGCAGCCAGGACCTCCAGCCACTGCAAACAAACTCCAGATGCATGCACCACCTTGTGTATCTGGCTTATGTAGGTCTTGGGGAATCAAACCTGGGTCCTTGGGCTTCATAGGCAAGTATCTTAACTGCTAAGCCATCTCTCCAGCCTGACTCTACTTCTTTATGTCTAGCGAGCCACCATGAGTTTCTTTCAATGCACCAGGGTCACCTTAAGCTTCTCTTATTATCCTTCTTCCACCCAGCATATTTTAAAAACATTTTATTGAGAATTTTAGCATATGAACAAATCATAATTTGATTATACTCCTTTTCTATTGCCCTATTTTGTCCCCACTTCTTATCCCTATTCCATTTGAGCCCCCAGCTCTTTCCTTCTGTTTTGATGTCTCATTCTCCTTGTCCTCCTCCATCCTCTAAGTCAAAATGTTGATGTTGGTCTAGAGAGATGGCTTAGTGGTTAAGGTGCTTGCCTGCAAACCCTAAGGACCCAGGATCAATTCTCCAGATCCCATGTAAGCCAGATGCAGAAAGGTGATACGAGGGCAAGGTTGCACATGCACACTAGGTGGCACAAGCATCTGGAGTTCAATTTCACTGACTGGGGCCCTGGCATGCCATTTCTCTCTCCCTCTCTCTCTCTCTCTCTGAGTGTGTATGTGTGTCTCACTTTCGCTCTCTCTAAAATATAAAGAAAAAAATGGTGATGTTGATGTTGATGGGCCCAGAATTGTGCAGGTCTTGTGGAGCAATCACAATGCCTGTGAAGTCATGAATGCACTGGTCCATTCACATCCAGAGGCCAGTGCCTCGAAGTGTTCCTTCCTATCCTGTGGCTCTTCCATTCTTTCTGCCCCCTATTCTGAAATGTTCCCTCAGCGTTGGAGGGCGAGGTTTAGTGTAATGCTTTCAACAGCCTCTTATTTTCAGCTTTGTTGAGTCTCATCAGTGTTTCCACAATCTCCATGAAAGGAGCTTCTTTGTTCTCCTTCCAGCAGTGAGAGCAACACTCCTCTTCCTCCGGCCCCTTCCTCTGCAATGTTCCCTAGAGGGCATGAGGGAGGTGACTCATCCAGTGCTAAGGACTCAGCTTTCTCTCCTTCTCTTACCAAAACTGAGAGCAGCATTAACCGCATGGAATAAACATTTACATTTAGAAGGCAAATTGATGAGCCAAAGAACAGTAGTATCTTCCCTCTAGGGCCTGGGTATTTCCAAGCCATAGGCGTTTGATTCAGTTTTCAGTGCTGGGCATGAATTCCCTCCCATGGAGTGGGCCATAAATCCAACCAGAGAGCAGTTTATTACCCCCATAACTTCCATGCCACTACTGCCCCGTGGGCACAGCTTGCCTGGCTGGTTAATTGTGCAGCTTGCTGGTTGAGAGTGGTGTTGACTTTTCTCCCCCAGCAGCCCGCATCACACTTTCAGCACTGTGGCTGCTAGCCAGCAGGGAGGAGGCTTGCAGCTCAGTTCTAGCTTACTTCTCAGTGTCCTGTGATTTGTGGTGTCTTAGTGTTTATTTCTGGTAAGAAGACAAGAGCATTGGAGGTAGCCTGTATTGGTGTGGGAGCCTCATGGGCCTCCCTGACCAACAACTGGAGTAGATACCCATCCCTGACAGGTTTACCTGCGACATTGTTTCTTGACTCAAAATCTAGATATCCCTTAAGATTCTTCTTCTCCCTGTATAGCCATGAAATGACTAATCATAGATATATATATTTTTTGGTTTTTTTTTTTCATTTTTTGGTTTTTCAAGGTAGGGTCTCACTCTAGCCCAGGCTGACCTGGAATTCACTATGTAATCTCAGGGTGGCCTTGAACTCATGGCGATCCTCCTACCTTTGCCTCCCGAATGCTGGGATGAAAGGCGTGCGCCACCACACCCGGCTACAGATACATTTTTATAGCATATTTTAGAGCCAGAAGGAAGTTGGTGATCAAGGTTATTTTTCCTGTAAGAAGGCTATTCCAAGAGAAGTAGACCGGCCCAAGGAAATGCATTCCCCAGGAGCACAGGACCTGTGTGATAGGTAGAGCAATGGCCCCAAAGATGTCCCTGTCTAAAAATCCCTAGACCCTGTGACTGTGCCATTTTGCATGACAAAAGAGACTTTGCAGAGCAGATTCATTTAGGGATCAGGAGATGGGAATTACTTGTCCCAGGGAAGGCTGGAGGATAGAGCCAGACAAGGAAATGTGACCTTGGAAGTAGAGGGCCAGAGGTAGAGAGAGATGGAAGAGATGAACCCAGGAATGCAGGCAGCCTCTATGGACTGGACAGGCAAGGAAGCAGGGTTTGCGCTAGAGCCTCCAGAAGGCGTGTAGTGTCGCCCACATCTTGGATTTCGACTAGTGAAACTAATTTTGGACTTCTGACCTCCAGAGCTACAAGATAATAAATGCATGCTGTGGGCCTGACTCAGTGGGTAAAAATGTTTGCCACACAAGCATTAGGACCTGAGTGCATAGTCCAGGCACCCACATAAAATGCCAAGCATGACTGCAATCCAGCGCTCAGGAGCAGGGTCAGGAGGACCCCTGGACTTGCTGGCTGGCTTCACTAGCCGAATCAGTAAGCTTCAGGGTCAGTGAGATACCAGGAATCAAAAATTAAGGTGAGCCGGGCGTGGGGGTGCATCCCAGCACTCGGGAGGCAGTGGTAGGAGAATCACCATGAATCTGAGGCCACCCTGAGATTACAGAATGAATTCCAGGTCAGCCTGGGCCAGAGTGAGACCCTAAAAAAAAAAAAAAAAAAAAAAAAAAAAAAAAAACCTGCTCTCTAAACACCTCTTTATGTTTATGCATATATATTAATGCTGCTCTCAGTTTTGGTTAGAGAAGCTTCTCTTCTCATATGGCAGTGACCACTGGGGTAACTTGAGTCACCCTAGTACTTAGAAGAAGTGACAGTGGAGTGTTCAGCCCTGAGACATCTCTATCACACTCTGTAAGGCTCAGAGACCATTGAAAAAGAGGTGGTGGAAAGAATGTAAGAGCCAAAGGAAGGGGGTGGGGGAGTATTCACAATATGATACTGTCTCCCAGTCACAACATGGCCTTGATATTCCTGACCTCACAGTGCCTGACACTACCTACACAGACCTTCATAATAGGAGGAGACAATGTTGACATCAAAATAGAAGAGAGACTGATCGGAAAGAAGAGATTCAATGGAGGGTGGGCTTGGGAAGGGGAAAATGGGAGTAATGGGTGGGAATTACCATGATTTATTGTCTATACTTATGGAATCTGACAATAAAACGTTAAAGTTAAAAATAAGGTAGGGACTGGAGAGATGGCTGAGGGGTTAAGGCGTTAGCCTGCAAAGCCAGAGGATCCCAGTTCAACTCTCCAGGACCCACATAAGCCGGATGCACAAGGAGGCGCATGCATCTGGAGTTCATTTGTAGGGGATGGAGGCCCTGGTGTGCCCATTCTCTCCCTCTCCCTCTCTCTCTCTCTCTCTCTCTCTCTCTCTCTCAAAGAAAGAAAAGTTAAAAAAAAAAAAAAGACACTTGATGTTGACCTCTGACCCCGACACATAAAACACACACGCCACCTACATCTGGTCTTCCCAGCCTCCCTGGTCTTCCTCGAGGGCATATCTTTCCTAACTTCCCCTTCTTTGCCAGTCATCTCCGGAAGAACACTGTTTGTTCATCCCCTAGCTGATCGCTGTCCAACCTCACTTCCTGTCACCTACAACCATGCTATCTCAGCCCTTAAACTCAGTTCCCTACTATTAGCACCCGTTTTACTGAGTATGCATATGTCTACTAGACAGAAGGGGGTCATATGTGGGGATGGCAATGTATTTGGTGTGTGGAGCCCACTTATTTGGAAACCTCACTTTCTTACGTTATATAAACCAGTTGGAAAATAAATGCATAAGAAGACATCACCAAGCCAGGCATGATGGCTCACGCCTTTAATCCCAGCACTCAGGTGGCCGAAGTAGGAGGATTGCTGTAGCCTGGACTACAGAGGGACGCCCTGCCTCATAAAACAACAAAAAAGACATCCCTGAAGTCCTTTTTATATAACTGGGCCGGATCCTCTGAAGTACAATGCAACCCATTCATGCTTTTATCACTGACAGGCTAGCTACCTGTTGTCTGTAATGTTTATTTCTAGATATTTCGAGGTTTGCCCACAGTGGACACAGGCAGCTGTGTTAAGGAGAGCATACATTTATGTCGCTGAATGCTCCTAGAGGTAGCAAGTTAAGCAGAAGGCTGATTGGAGATCAGATATTTGAGCTGCTACAGCAAGAGATCAGGGAGAGCTATAGTGCTTTCCAGTCTCAGTTGAAACTATTTTGAACCCTTAATGTTACATAAGAAACAAAAACATACTCAAATGGAAAAGGTGCAGGCAGCCTGAGAACAGGAGGCCTAGGAAAAGGTCCTTTGCAAATGAGCTTCAGAAACTTTGTTTGGTATCCTGCTCGTCTTGTTTTCAGCTGTGCCCCAGGAGAGAGACGCCCAGGTTTAAGGAGGAAGAACACAGTATTTTCAAGTCAAATGAATATTACCTTTGGTCTAGACTTATTTTTTTAGCTTAAAAATTGAAGATAAGATTTTTAATTTGCTGTCGGTAAAGCTGAATGAAAGGTGATGAGCTCTTTGATTCAACTTGTTCTCAGCCCAAGAGTGACTCACGTTGGGAAGACTGCTGTTTCAAAGGCAGGATCAGTGGCCCAGGCGGGTGGACAAAGGCCATGACTTCCTCTTTGTCCTGACAGAGTTTGAGTGGGGTTCAGATTTAATTCCTCCTTTCACCACTACATTATCTCTTAAATCTCTTTGCTTATAAAAGCCAACAAAAATGCTTCCTGATGGAAATTTATCTTAACAGAGGGAATTAGCCCACACGTACATTGGGTCTTAGCCTGTTAATATTAGCATTTGCCTTTTAGATAATGACTTATATATTCTTTTTATTATTTTGTTATTTATTTTATTAATAATTTTAATGAGGTCTTTGTTGGACTATTGATCATACTTTCTTATTCACAAAGGGGCTTCCAAAATCTAGATCCAAGTTTAAATCCAAATAAATAAAAGATGCTTTGTGGGCAGGAACTAAGTTACAAAATGGGGTGGATTAATTTTTGTTCTTTTTGTTTGTTTGTTTTTTGTGTTGTGTTTTTTTTTTTTTTTGTTTTTTTGAGGTAAAGTCTCACTCTAGCCCAGGCTGACCTGGAATTCACCATGTAGTTTCAGGGTGGCCTTGAACTCATGACAATCCTCCTACCTCTGCCTCCTGAGTGCTGGGATTAAAGGCATGAGCCACCACGCCCAGCTAAATTTTCTTTATAACCAGTAAGAGAAAGAATTGGATCCTTTGCGTAATGAAAATATCAATCAAGTAAATATCGAGTGGACAGTTAGACTTAGCTACATAAATCACTTGGGCAGTGTTGGGTACACTGGTGAGGGCAGGGTTCTGGAGAGTGGTTTAGGACATAAAATCTTGTCACATCCTAACTAGCCTGGCCACATTGAGAAGATTGTCTTGGTCCTAGGTGACAGGTATAAGATGATTACTATGAACTCGCCCAGGCACAGTCAGGGGAAAGCCCCAGGTAGGTCACTGGCTTCATAGACTGAGGTTTGTTCATCTTATATCATCATACACTGGGACTTTTGCATGGGTAGATCTCTGCTCACATCATCTGTGACAGGCGTCTCGCTGCTCCTAGTATCATAGGCTCTGCTCCAGATGAGCTGAGCGGAGCTGTGCAGCTGGAGAAGCCAGGGTATAAAGGAAAGCAGCTAAAACGGGCGGCTTCAAAGTCTTGCTCATGAAGGGCGGCCGAATCCCAGAGAACATGTGGTCAAGAGGAGGAAAGATACAAGGAGACAGGAGAACTGGAGGTATTTTTTTTTTTTTTTTTTGGTGGGAGGAAGAGTTTCACATATGTAGTTTTGGGTGACGTGTGTGCATGTGTGTCTGTGTGCTGTGTGTATATGTTGTATGTGCTTTTGTATGTGTGTGTGCAGGTACACATGTTGGCATGTACGTGTGGACACCAGGGGCTGTCATTGGGTGACTTCCTCAATCGTTCTCTACCTTGTCTTTTTGTGTGTTTTTTTAAATATCTTTTTATTTATTTATTTGAGAGAGGTGGGGAGAGAATGGGTGTGCACCCAGGGCCTCCAGCCACTGCAAATGAACTCCAGATACATGCACCCCCTTGTGCATCTGGCTTACGTGGGTCCCAGAGAATCAAACTGGGATCTTTGGCTTTGCAGGCAAACGCCTTAACTGATAAGCCGTTTCTCCAGCCCTCTACCTTGTCTTTTGAAACAGGGTCTCTCACTTAATCCTGAGCTCACCAATTTGGATTTGAGTAGCAAATTGGAGGGATTCCCTGTCTCTTCCAGCTCTGGGATTACAGGCATGCGCCACCATGCCTGGCTCTCGTGTAGACACTGGACTCTGACCTCACATCCTCATACTCCCGCAGCAAGTACTTACCCACTGAGCCATCTCTCCGGCCTACACTTAGTAGCTTAAAACACCACTCTTATGTCACAGTTCTCATGAGACAGAACTAGTCGTAGCATGGCCCAGCATGGGACTCTGCTTGAGACTTCACAAGACCAAGATTGAAGTGTCCATGGGGCCTTGTTTCTTGGAGGCTTTGAGAGCGAATTTGCTCCTAAACTCATTAAGGATGTCTGAGGCAGCTCCTTGCAGATATAGGGCCAAGGTTCCTGCTGCTTTGTTGTCTGTCAGGATCCTTTCTTTACTCGGTAAAGCCACTTGCAGTCCTTGTGACCCTCTTACCACACCAGTAACAGCAGATGACGCCCTCCCCACACGACTTACTCATCGACTGCAGCCCTGGACTCAGCAGAGAAGGCTTCTTGCCTCTCAGGGTGATTTTGATTAGACTTGCTGGAAGATCTGGGGTGAGGCCCCTGCTACCTTAGTTACTTCACCTCGTTCTCTCTGAAGTCCCTTTTGCCATTTGCTTGCCACAATATAGTCACAGGTTTCAGGAATGAGGGCGTGCCCATTTTGCCCGGGGCAGCCCTGGTGGTCATGTTAGGTTGTACCTTCTCCAGAGAGGGTCTCGAGCGCATGGCATCCCGAGATCAGGGATGCTGAGGAAGAGGGATAACGCTGCCATATGCATTCCTTTTGTGTCGCTGTGACCCAATACCTGGCAGAACAACAAAAGGGAGGAAAGATTCCTTTTGGCTCATGGCTTCAGAGGGTTTCACTGCATCGTGCTGGGTAAGGGATTGTGGAGCAGCAGAGAGCTGGCTCAGGCTGTGGCAGTAGGGAGGATAGAAGGGACTGTTCACATCATGATGGACCAGGAAGTAGAAATATCTAGAACAGAACCATTGGCCAGCTAGGAACCTTCAGTGACTTTCTCCTGGCAACTAGGCCCCACCTCCTAAGGGCTCTCCAGCCTCTCAATCCGGTACCGCCAGCTTGAATAACAAGTATTAAAAACATGAGCCTGTGGGGGATGTTTCACATTCAAACCATAATATCTGCTGAGTGTGTTTTCTCTGCACATCCAAGAAGCGTTCTGCTTTGGTCCGTTCTTGTCCCTTCCTACACTCAGACTTTAGAACCTGGAATGCAGGCACAGGTAAGAAACTGGGGAGATGGACGGCTGCGTGGGAAATGCTCGCTGTACAAGTCTGACAGCCTGGGTTCAGATCCCCAGAGTCCAGTCTGCCTGCGTGAAGAGACAGGCAAAGACAAGAGAGGCCTGGAAGCTCAGGGGCCAGCTAGATTTACCTTTGAGTGGTAAACAGCAAGGGACTCGCCTCAAAAAGGTGGAGGGCAAGGACTGACACCAGGAGTTATCCTCTGATCTCCACAAGGGCTGTGACGTGCACGAGCTCTCTCTCTCTCTCTCTCTCTGTCTCTCTCTCTCTTTAGAAAACATAGTGCAGGCCTGGAGAGATGGCTTAGCGGTTAAGGCACATGCCTGCAAATCCTAAGGACCCCGGTTTGATTCTCCAGGTCCCATGTAAGCCAGATGCACAAGGGGCACACACATCTGGTGTTCGTTTGCAGTGGCTAGAGGCCCTGGCATACCCATTCTCACTTTCCCTCTCTCTCTTTCACTCTCTCTGTTATAAATAAATAAATAAATAAATAAATAAATAAATAAATAAATAAATAAAAGTTTTTTAAATCTTTTAAAAAATGCAACTTATACCAAAAGCTATATGTAAAAGTTATAATTAATTATATTTAAAGTTGAGTTTTTGTATTTTGACTCAAAACTCAAGAATACGGGGTATTTTTTTAAGACTGGTGTGAATTATTAAATTCTTTCAATTTATATATCTGTTACATCTGATATTACACCACCGTGATCAGTGAGGCAGGTACTCTCATAGACAAGACAAAGTAACAATTGCAGTTAGCTCACATCAGTTGGGTGCTTGTTATTATGTAAGTAATTTGATGGATTGTTTGATTTGATCTTAATATCCTTTGAGGCAGGAATATTGTTCTCATTGTATAGAAGAGGTACATGAGGCACAGAGAAGGTCAGCCACGTTCCCAAGTCACACGGTAACGAGTACCATCTGCGGTGCCACAAACTGCTTCCTGGACACAGGGCTGTGTAACTTTGTCACTTGGAGGGTTAAATTATAATTGCACACAATGTTGATGACCATGGTATTTTGCTAATGTAAACTACAGGCTTCTGAACATCCTAAGAATTTTATGGAGAAAGACAAAAATGGCCCCTGTATGGTTCCTATTTAGCTTTGAGGAAAGGGATCTGGAACATTCTGTGTTGAGTGCCTCCTAAGAGCAAAGCTTGGTGCTGGTGCTGTGTGGGATTCAGATGTGGAGAAGAGATGAGAAGCTCCTGTGAACAACCGAGGGAAGGTTTGTAGAGGGGGGTGATATTTGGGGTGGGGGAAATCTGGCTTGGGTTCAAAGCCCATTAGCGTTTGGCAAACTGTTTACATGATAAGAGAAATGTGTTTGGACCCGTCATTTGGGAGCTGGTGTTTGGGAAGGGTGTGGTCATGTGTCAAAGTGTCATTTAGGTGTGGCTGGATCCATGAAGTGCAATGAGTTGCCTTTTTCTCTTTGGCATAAGGAAAGGACTTTATTTGCTCCAAAGTAAGTGTAAAATGCTGTTATTTATTTGGTATTTGGACTTTCTTGCAAGAGTTTAACCTTTTTCTTTCAAGAAAAAAACAATCTTTCTAGAAGCTGGGGAAATGGCTCAGTCAGTAAAGTGCTGGTTCTTCAAGCATGAAGACCCGAGTTTAGGCCCCAGAACTATACAGAAATGCTGGCCATAAAGACACATACTAGTAATAAATAATACCAGCACCGGAGGAGAGACAGGCAGATCCATGGAGCATGCTGGCCAGCAAGTCTAGCCTAATTCGTGAACTCCAGGCCAGTGGAGACTCGGTACCAAAAAAGATGGATGGGAGCTGGAAAGATGGCTTAGTGGTTAAGGAGCTTGCCTGCAAAGCCTAAAGACCAGGGTTTGATTCCCCAGTTCCCCCATAAAACCAGATGCACAAGGTGGCACATGCATCTGGAGTTTGCAGTGGCTAGTGGCCCTGGCGTACCATTTTCTCTGTCTCTGTCTCTCTCTCTCTTTCCCTTCCTCTCTCAAATAAATAAAAAAAATAATAAAAAATGGTGGAAAGTGTTCCTGAGCAATGACGCCTAAAGTTGTCCTCTATACATGACCACACCTACATGCATGTGCGCATGCACATATGGAAACCTCTAGTTTTCTTTTGCTTTATACAATGATCAAAAAATGATTTGTAAGCCGGGCGTGGTGGCACTCCCAGCACTGGGGAGGCAGAGGTAGGAGGATCGCCGTGAGTTCAAGGCTACCCTGAGATTACATGGTTAATTCCAGGTCAGCCTGGACCAGAGTGAGACCCTACCTCGAAAACCAAAAACCAAAACAAAGCAAAAAAAAAATATTTGTGTGAAAATGATGGTTTCATGTGACTGAAATAAAATTTTCTAGCCTGTTGCATGAAAAGGCTACACAAAAAAGTGGGAAGAATTTTGCAATGAGTGCCCATACACACCAGTGACATGCTACAGTTAACGCTTGCTTCATTGTTCATGTGCACAATATTCTTCATTTTCTTTAACAACTTCCACACATATACATGATACATATATACAGTATACCCTGATTATAATCCCTTCCCACCATTGTCTTTGGTCCTGTCTCTTCTCTCCTCCTCCACTGAATCCCTGCAATGTCTCTTCTATGTTGCTGTCCTTCCCCCCCACCCCCCGATATTATGCATACCTTGTACAGGTAGTGACAGCCATTGTGAGGTCATAAATGCAACCACCACTTTGTGTCTGGAAAACAGCATTTCAAAGTACTCCTCCCCATCCTTTCACAATGATCTCTGAGCCTTGGAGGTGTGATAGAGATGTCTCACTTAGGGCTGAACTGTCCGCTGTCGCTTCTTCTCAGCACTTTGGGAAGTTTTGAGTCTCCCCAGTAGTCACTGCCATCTGAATAGAGAAGCTTGTCTAAACAAAAGAGAGCGTAGCATTAGTATACGGGTATAAACATAAGTATTTAGAGGGCAGTTCGGAGGGCATATACATCTATTTAGCAAGTCAACAGTAATAGCTTCCCCTAGGGCTTAAAGACCTTCCCCGCTGAAGGCTTTTTACTAGGTTTTCAGTGTCAGGCACGAGTTCCCTCCCATAAAGCTGGCCTCAAATTCAATCAAAGAGCAGTTGGTTACCTCCTTAACAGACATGCCACTACTGCACTAGTGGGCACATCTTGCCAGGCTGGCTAGTCATCTTGTTTTTGATCCATTTTAAAGTTTGCCTTCGGTATTATTGCCTTTTATCCCCGGGACGTAGGCATGTTTAGAATTTATTTATTTTTCTCTTAGAGAAATTTACATATAAGGGAGTATAGAACCCCAAACCTTTTCAAGGCACCAACCAGAATATTACCATCATTTCTGAACATTCCTTGATTCCCCACCTCAGCAAGTTCCTGCCCTATCCTTAGGTACAACCACAGTTCTGATTTTTAAAAAATATTATTAATTTATTTATTTATTTATTTATTTATTTATTTATTTATTTATTTATTTGCAAGCAGAGAGCAATAGAAGAGACAGACAGAATGTGAATGCACATGCCAGGGCCTCCAGCCACTACAAATGAACTCCAGATGCATGTGCCACCTTGTGCTTCTGGCTTATGTGGCTAGTGGGGAATTGAACCTGGGTCCTTAGGCTTTGCAGGCAAGTGCCTTAAATGCTAAGTCATCTTTCTAGCCCGTTTTTTTTTTTTAACCATACATTCTGACTTTTGTTATTATTGGTTCTAGAACTTCAAATACATGGAACGAGACAGAATGCATTCTGTTGTCTTTTGTTCATTTTAACATTTTTTGAGGGCCATCCGTGTTATGGCTAATATCAGCACAGTAGATTGCCTTATTTAGTGCTGCATAATAGGAATATTTCAGATTGTTTATCCATTCTTCCACTGATGGATACTCAAATTAACTCCAGTTTTGGTTGTTTTTTATAGCTCTTCTGTGCAGAGTCTCACATAATCTGAGAAAATGCCTAGAGTTCCTGGTGTTAAAGTACATAGATGTTTAGTTTCATAAGAAAATGCCTTTTCCATATTGATTATACCAAAAATACGTAAGATTTTTCTCTTGCTTTAATCTCTTATTAACTTTTGCTATTATTCATCTTTTTGCTTTTGGCCATTTGAAGGACAGACTTACTTATGTGTGAATTTGAGTTTTAAAGCTAGTGCAGGACTGGGGAGATGTTTCAGCAGGTGTGAGGACTTGCTGCAAGCATGAGGGCCTGAGCCACCAGAGTTAGATTATCCAGCAGGCACATAAACGGCTGGGCGTGGCTGCACACATCTGTAACCCCAGTCCTGTGGGGGGCAGAGTCCTCAGAATCACTGGGGCTCATGAAAACTGTAGCCCTGCATTGCAAAGGACTCCATCTAAAGGAATACCCAGCATTCTCCTCTGGCCTCTGTGTCCCTGTGTGTGCTTCTGCACGTACACATACATATCCCACATGTGCTTCACACACAAAAGCAGTAGTGCATATATTTTGCTTTCCAAACATAAATGGATTGAGTTGTATTTGAAATACAAAACTGAAGTTTAACTACTATGGTTGTGTTTATTTTCAACAAAATCTTAATGGAAACTTTTTTCTTTTGGTATTTAATTAGACCATCCCATTATAAAGTTATCTCAATGACTGATTATCATGTCTGATCACATAGAACCACTTTATCACCTGCCTGTCATATAGGCTATGGTGTGGGTATAGGTGTGTGTATAATGTGGAAGGGGCATGCATGTGTTTGCCTGTGACATGCCTGTAGCTAGGATGACAAGGGCGTGGGGTGGAATCGCTAATCTGTGCAGAGTGCAGATGGAAAGTTTGAGGCAACATGGAACCATCCCAACACCATTTTGTCTTTTTAAAGGAAACCCATACACACATGCTACTTAGAATGTACCAGTTTTGACACTCAAACCAAAAGAACAAGATCTTTCTGTGCCTAAGCAACTTCTAGAAGTTACTTAGGGTCTTCAGTAACCCTTGGGTGTCAACAACATACTAAGCCAACACAATTAGAATATTCTAATAGCTTTTAAAAGCTATTAGGGCTGGGAAGATTTCTCAGTAGTTAGATGCATTTGCTTGCAAAGCCTGCCAGCCTGGGTTCAGTGCCCCAGTACCCATGTAAAACCAGATGCACAAAATGCCACATGCATCTGGAGTTTATTTGCAGTGGCAGGAAGCAGCAGCATGCCCATGATCTCTTTCTCTCTCACTCAAATAATACTTTTTAAAAACTTCAGATAACAGGGTTCCAAATATATCCACTACAGAGGGCAGTAATTTTGACCTTGGGTTCAGTGTGCCAGGACACGGTGGACTGTAAAAACGGAAATGCCCTGAGGCTTACACAGCTATCCCCAAAGATGGGTATGACAATTATGTGATTCTTTCCTTTTCTCCCTGTGTCATGGTCTCTCCTCGGGTCCAGGACCAGCACCTATTATTGGACCAAAGCTGATGTTTTGCATACAGGTGGCTCTGGGAGCTAATGAGGTGAAGTGCCGTTGGGGAAAGACCCCACACATAGGCTCAAGGTTTCTCTGGTCCTGTCTGCCCAGACCTCTTCCAAAGACTTGTAATGACCCAGTGGCAAGGTGCCTTGTCCAGACAACATGGCTGCTCTGTAGCTTGTGTGCAGAGCCCTAAGAGCCTCTTGGGAAGTGGGGAGGGACCCCAAGCACAGCGTGGCAAGGGCTGGCTTCATGATGACTCACACTCAGCCTGATGGGTGAGAGGGGCCCTCAGCCAGCAGGTGCAGAGTTCCCTCTGAACCAACGCAACTCAATTAGTCACCTGCTTAGCGTGCATGCACCTGGCTGTCAGCGTCCCAAGGGCTTTGACGAGGACCATGCCCAGAGTTGATCATATCAATTCTGAGTTGTCATGGGACCAGCATACACTTTTTCTTTCAGATGAACACACATGTACATGTGTGAATTCGATGGAGTACAGCCGTGGTCACCAGCCATGGCATAAGGAAGGGAGGAGAAATGGGTGTTGGAGTCAGATGTGTCTTTGAAGTTCTACTTCTAATTTCTTGTGGCCTTCCCCACCTTCTCTGTGTATGAGCCTCCTGCTTTTTGGAGTTTGTTTGTGTACAGAAAATAGCCCACACCGTTGCTTTATCGGTAGAGACAAGTCCTAGAAACTCAAGTCTGGCTTCTTTGGACTACAGAGACAGATGGGACCAGTGGTGTAAATAGGCCTTCTGTTGTTGGTATTAAAATAGATTTTGTAAAAGGAGAGGTGTTTCTTGTTTGTAAACTTAGAACATTTTCTTGCTTCAGCGCTCATGAAGTATGTTCTTCAAGCTCATTCCTCCTTGTGGAGTCCTACCTTTATTTTGGTTTAATGTGACAGAAAGTCACGATCAATCTACTAGTGTGTCATTGTTTCTTTTTTTATTATTAAAATTTTAAAGTTATCATGCAAAGTAATGAATATCTTTGTGGAGAGTTTTTGTGTGCACATACGTATGGTGAGTGTAAGCATGAGTGCACACGTGCCATGGGGCATGTGTGAAGTCAGATGATGACCTCAAGTGCCAATCTTCACCTTCCACCTGGAGGTGGAGTCTCAATGTTGCGCTCACCAGGCTGGATAGCTGGCCCATGTGCTTCTGGCTGGTTCTCCTGATCATGTTTCTTCCTTCATTCATTTAGTCTTTTTTTTTTTTATTGACAACTTCTATACTTACATACAAAAAAACGCATGATATTTCCTCCCCTCCCCCATTCCCCTTCAGAACTCCAGTCTCTATCATATCCCCTCCCTCTCTCCATTAGTCTCTCTTTTAATTTGATGTCATCATCTTTTTCTTCTATTATGAGGGTCTTGTGAAGGTATTGCTAGGCACTGCGAGGTCATGGATGTCAAGGCCAGTTTCTGTCTGGACAGTTGCATTGTAAGGAGTCGTACCCTTCCTTTGGCTCTTCCATTCTTTCCGCCCCTCTTCCGCAATGGACCCTGAGCCTTGGAGGGTGTGACAGAGACATTCATTTAGTCTTGATCGTGGTGTTTATCAGCCTCTTCTTCCAGCTCTGACACCCTCTCTTCTTCTGCTGGTCTGTTGCTTTTCATTTCTTTTTAATATCTGTTTCTTTGCTGCACTATTCTCACTTGTTATTAACTTTTTAAAAAAATACATATTGCTAATTTTCTCACCCATTTTCCTGACTTCTTGCATGTTTCCAACCTGCTCTGCAGGGCCTGCATCCATCTGCTTGCTCGTGCCCCCTTCACAGTCAACCCGAAGTCTTCTCCTATACATCTCCTCTGCTGTCTGAGTTATGGAGATCAGGAGCCCCGTCGCCTTCCTTGTTTGTGTTTCTGTTGTTCTTTCCCAGCATCCTCTTGTTGAACAGCCTACTCTTGAAGGCTCAAGCCCAGACTGCTCAGAGAAATGAAAAAACAAACTTTTGGATTTAGCTTCTGCCTTCCCTCCCCGCATCCCTCCCCTGCCATGGTCTGTGTGGTGATGCTGTCTGGCTTCTTATCATCCTGTCATCATTTCCCCCGTGCTTTGAAGGTATCCTTAGTAGATTCCAAACCTCTTCTCCCTCCCTCTCTTCTCCTCTCCATCCTCCTTGCCTTCCTCCCTCTCCCAGCCTCCACCCTGTGTCTGTCTGGAACAGTCTACTCTTTTCTTGTTCTAACTCCAGGTCATGTGGAGATGGCTTCGATCCATCCATCTTACCCAGAAGTCTGTTGTTTTCTCTGATACCAAGGAAATCTCTGGTTATTCCCCGTTAGGAAAACAAAACAGTGTCAGAGAAATACAAATCGGTTATTCCAAAAATTATGATATAAAAGGGTATCTAGTGCTCCTTAAGGATAGCATGAAAGAAGTTACTTGTGTTCAGTGGCATTTGGTTTCACAAATGTGCCATCAAACCAGAAGTCAGATGTGATGGGTTTGGGATGTGATCTTTTAGAGCAAGATTTTCCACTCTGGGCCGGTCTGGTTGAGGGCCTCTCTTTGTTGCTTGCCATCTGCTCCCCGTGTTTTTGCATGTGTGATAAGGCATATGGACAAGGCGTGGAAACAGTCAGTGCATGCAACTGGTGAGGGCGGAGGACACCGTGTCCGCAGTCTAGCCAGGTTAGCAGCCCATCTGCCAGAGCACAGAGAGCTCTTGCAGTGAGCGGCTTTGCTCGCCAGGCCTGCATGGGGAGCCCCTCGGTCCACATTCTGTGCAAGTGTTGCCAGCATGGCTGCAGCAAAATCAAGTCTCTCCTTCCTAAAAGACTTTGCTTACCATGCTGTGTGTGCACTCGGGTGTGGCTTTGCAGACGGATTTATTTTCTTCTACTTCAGAATAGCATCGTGGGGTCCTGGTCTGCTCTGAGCCCTAGCTCCTCAGCCCCAGCCCTTACTGCTCAGGGGCCCAACTCCCCAGCTCATGATGAAGTCAGCATAAACCATCATGGGTCCCACACTGAGAACCCAAAGAATTTCCATGTAGTACTTACTTTCCAGGAACTGAAGTGCTCATGGTAGAAGCAAAGATGATGATGATAATGATAATAATAATAATAATGGAGTGGGAGCCAAGTACTATAGATAAAGCACGCAGAGACAGAGTAATGGGCCAGCAAGGAGGGCTTCACGTG
Organism: Orientallactaga sibirica; assembly: GCA_036365145.1. Lineage (NCBI taxonomy): Eukaryota > Metazoa > Chordata > Mammalia > Rodentia > Dipodidae > Orientallactaga > Orientallactaga sibirica. The sequence continues at coordinate 2,057,976 of JAEOAD010002853.1, forward strand.
GCTACGACTAGTTGGAGTTGAAGGCAAAGGAATAGTCAGGCAGAAAAAGGGACAAAAGCCCTCTGTCTGTAGGCTCATTAGCCATTGGTGTGAGTTGTAGCTTTGGGTGGGACAAGTGGGTCCAGACATCCTCCATAACCAAGGTACACACAATGATATGTTTACTAAGAATTGTAAAACAAGTAAGTTCTTTTCTTTTTTGCAAGGGTAAGGTTGCTGAGCTTGCTCGTAACTCAACTGGTCATGGGTGGTATCTGAGCCCATGAACTATACTTACTGTGTCTGCTCTGTCTCCTTCTCAAATTATTATAAATCTTCCTGTACTTATTCTTCTTGGTTGATTAATCTTCAACTAGATATTCCAACATCAAAGGGCCTGGCCGTTCCAGTGTAACTCCCCTCCACCCCAGCTGCGTCTGCTCGTCTTGCATCATTCATTTAGAATGCAATTAGTCATCCCTGTGGCTGATCTGTCCTTTCTTTCCTCATTCTTGTTCTTGCTTTTCAAACTGAGTTCACGGAAAAGTGTCCACACCACAGCAAGCAGAATAGCAGAGAAAGTTCAACGCCTTTAACGTAGATTTAAGCGGAAGTAAGAGAGTGTAAAATGGCTGAAAGAAGCCCCTGAGACCCAGTTTATCCAATGGGCAATGCTGATCTTTCTGAGTAGTAATGGCATTCAAGATAAGGGTGTTGACACTCCATATCTAGTGATGGAGTGGGAGTGATTGAGCTCCCAGTGCAGAGGTCCCTGTAAGTGGCCCTCATGACCAGGAGGGGACAGCTCAGCGTGGAGAGTGGCCTCTAGGCAATCAGGAATGAGTTGGGAGTTCCTTCCATTCTCTTGTTGGCAGGAATCAAAAGGGAAGTGAAGGCTGCACACTGTATGTTTAAGTGCTGTTCACCGAAGCCTTCCTGGTCACTCATGACTCTTTTGCCTATTTGTCAGGCAGTGTGAGATAGAGGCAGGAGTTTACTATTTATTGCATGCAGGTAACCAGTCAATTAGCAGGATTGCTGTTCCATATGGGAAAATATGTGCTTAGACCTGTTGTGGAGCACCTGAGTACAGGTGTTGACTGTGGGAGGTATAATTACTTGTCATTTTTCTTGATAATTGTTGAAGTGACTTTCCTACTTGCTGAGAAAACCGAGCTTTAAAAGCTAACAAGTCAGTTAACCACTATCACAAGGGGGGGAAAAGTTATATAATTATACCTAACACTAAATGTTAAAACTGTTTTCCTTTTTCTCACACTCTATTATGTAAGTGAAGTTGACATGACCCTAGTCAGAAGCATGAAGCCAAATTACTATTAAAAATTAAGGGCCAGGCGTGGTGGCACATGCCTTTAATCCCAGCACTCGGGAGGCAGAGGTAGGAGGATTGCCATGAGTTCGAGGCTACGCTGAGACTACATAGTGAATTCCAGGTCAGCCTGAGCTAGAGTGAGACCCTACCTCGAAAAACAAAGAAAAAAAAATTAAGGCTAGGGCTGGAGAGATGGCTTAGAGGTTAAGGTGCTTGCCTGCGAAGCCTAAGGACCCATGTTCAACTCTCCAGGTCTCACATAAGCCAGACTAGATGAAGAAAAGGAAAACATCCCTGCTACTTCAGAGACAAGCAAAAGCCAACAGCAGTCGTGAGTTGAATGAATGGAATGATTGTGGTATCGGATAACTTCTCGCCTCCTTGCTTCTCCAGCATAGGACCTCTGGTTACTGGGTATCAGTCAGACATCTGAGCTGCTGAGCTTGCGTCTTCAGCCACTGATGCTGCCTATACTTCCCGGGTATATGTGTCACTGGATCTTAGTAAATGCAGATATGGATTCAGCGTTCTTGTGATGCCCCTAGGGGCGGCACCTGGTAACAAGCCCCTATGTGATGCCTGATGTTGCTGTCAGTGGGACCTTTCTTTCTTTTTAATTTTATTTTTTGAGAGAGCAAGAGAGGGAAAGAGGCACATGCGCGCGCACACACACACACACACACACACACACACACAGAATGGGCATGCCAAGGCCTCCAGCCACTGTGAACAACCGCCAGACACATGTGCTACCTTGTGCATCTGGCTTACATGGATCCTGGGAAATCAAACCAAAGTCCTTTGGCTTTGCAGGCAAACACCTTAACTGCTAAGCCATCTCTTCAGCCCAGTGGGACCTTTCTTGAAATAACAAGGCTGTGCTTTCCCACCAGAGCCTGAGGTGTAGAGATAGACAGTGGACTCAGGAAGCGGGCGGGCCATAAAAACCGACTCTCCTCCCATGTCCTAATTTGCTGCCATTGCTCCTGCCAACAGGCACATAAGCCACTCCCTCTGGGGTACACTGACAGCTTCTCAGTGCAAGGAGGCTCCTTGGGACATCCATCTTCACTTTCTTCAACATCAAGAGATTTAGGATATCAAAGGGTTGCAGGAGGAACACAAGAGATTTGGAGGGTTTTGCATCTTTTTCTAGGTAAATAGTCACTTGTTTCATACTGCAAAACTATTTACCATGTACATAATGAAAATACTTCATAATGGTTAGTGATACAAATTGTGGGCTTGGCTTGATTTTTAATCTGCTTTTCGTGTCCCTCAGGTCCTATTTACGACCCCCTGAGGACTATTTTAAGGAGTAACAGGAATACTGATATCTTGGTTCTTGTGCTTAATATTCAACTACCCTTTCATGTTTGTTTTTTAAATGGAGCACAAAAGTATTCAGGGTAAAGCTTATATTTTCATTGGTTTGTGGTAGTGTGCTTTTAGTATTGTGCAAACAGAATCATGAATGAGTCATTAATGTATGGGGTTAGGGGGTTGTCCTTGAAGAAGTGCATTCTGTTACTCAGAAATGCAGAATTCTGGAGTTTATTTCTTTAAAGCAAAACAGAACAACTAGATCTTTGAGCTGATGTGGTTTGCACCACACCTACATAACAGGCAGCCCCTGCCAGCAGCCCCTGGCTGTACCCTGTCCTCTTCTTTGTCCCCACGTAGAAACTGGTTCAAATCCCCCAGTGACCTTTGAGTACCTTGTCTCCCTGGAGAGTCTTGGCTGCCTGCAGGGTACCCCAGACTTCAGGGGAGCCTTTAAAACAGTGGTCTGGGTGACCCTCCTCTTTCCGGTTGTCTTGGTGTATGTTTCTAGATGAATTCAGTGCAGTGAGTTCAGTGCATCAGGAAGTTTGTCTGCAGCCTTTGGTAGAAGGATCAACTCCAGGGCACTAATCAGGAAGCTGCTGTCATAATCTGTCCCTGTGTCTGTGGGACTTGAGGCTTCTTCTGCCCTGAAAACATACTTATGATGGGGAGCACTCAATTACTAAGTTCTTTCATTCCATAACCAGAAACCTCCCATCTACACTCCAACTCTCCAAGCACCCCCACTGCCAAGTCTATACCTCAGCAATCTGCCTCTGTCCCTGCCTGCTCTCCTCACCTTCTCACTCTTCCTCCTGCAAGGCTGATGTTTAAGTCTCCTTTGGGCCATTTCTTTCCTCAGTCTTCCTTTTAGAGGAGAAATTGGATCCGAGATCCATTTCTGGCATTCATGGCACCTATCCTCCACTTGGGCTTCAGTTCCTAAGTGCCATCCTGGATGGACCTCTTCATCTGTTCCCAAGTCCAGATCTTCCTCCAGTCACCTGCTGTCATATTCCTGTGTGTGTGGCTCCAGCACTGTCAGGTCATGTCCCTCTTCCTGCCTGGTGCTTTGTCTTGACTCAGGTGTTCTCCCGCCTCTAATAGCATTAGAAGTTGCCCTGTTGGAATGCCATCTCTGACCTTCCCCCCCAAGTGCATGTTCTCCCTTGGCTGTTTATCCCAACAACTGCTTTTTGAATGCTCAGTATCCCAAGCCTTGTTCTAGGTGCTGAGGGTCCTGGACCACTTCGCATGTTGTCATCTGACCACTTTGCGTGCATCTATCTCCCTAGACCAGAGCTGCCTCTTACCCGCCCTCAAGCAGACCTCATCGTGCCAGCTTCATCTCCTTTTCTTCTCCCCCTTTTCTGTGAGTGTCTTTCCATCACCTCTCCCAGGAGCTCAAAACAGGAAAGAGAACTTCATAATTACAAGATTAGACTGATCGAATTTCATCCTCACCGGTTGTTTAAGTGTTTGCCCCGTGAGTGTGATGCAAGGTGGAGGGTGAAAGCCTCCTTTGTTGGATGGATGGATGTACTCAGCTGTGGCTAGCAACAAAAGTTTCCTTTGTGCTGTGTCCTTTGTCGGGGCAGAACTCGGTTCTTTGGAAGTCCCTGGGAGAGATGAACATTCTGCTTAGTTTCCATGGTCCCTGTGCATTTTATTAGGTAACAAACAGGATCTGCAAATGTATTAATCTTAATATTGACATTCCTTTCTCCTGAAGCAAAAAAATGAAGTCGCCTAAAACAGAAGGTCACAAAGCCAGACAAGTTATTTGTGGGCTGATTATGAGCAGTGTTGCCAGATAAGGTACAGGACACATAGTCCAGTTTACATTCAGGTAAGTAATGAAAAAAGTTATGCTTGGGGCCGGGCGTGGTGGCGCACGCCTTTAATCCCAGCACTCGGGAGGCAGAGGTAGGAGGATCGCCGAGAGTTCGAGGCCACCCTGAGACTACATAGTTAATTCCAGGTCAGCCTGGACCAGAGTGAGACCCTACCTTGCAAAACCAAAAAAAAAAAAAAAAAAAAAAAAAAAAAAGTTATGCTTGGGATGTAAGTTAGGAACTTAACCTGTTAAATGTTTAATTCTTGAGCAAGGGTTCTGTCACTTACCATTGGACTCCACACTGGCACATGGCAAGCCAGCTACACTCTAGCCTGAATAAAGTCTTTCATATAAGCATATCCCAAATATTGCACAAGACTTTTTATCACACTACAAGTTGTTTGCTATTCATCTAAAATTCAAGTTTCACTGGTGGGGTTCTGTATTTTATCCCCTAAATCTTGCCACCATTTTTACTGGCAGAAACCAGCTGCTGCGATCAGTTGACAACTTTCAGTTCTCAATTTGTACTGAGCAATATCTCAATGGGACAGTCCCAATATCAGTAATATCTCAATGGGACAGTCCCAATAGCTGATACAGGCTCTAAACAGCTCAGCACTAAACTGGAGGAGCAGTGGGGAAAAGACCCCCTTGTTCCTTGCATCTCCTTCAAGGTGAAGGTCTGACACTCGTTGTGGCAAAGTAACACAGTGAGAAGATGAATCACAGTGACGACCCACCTTTCCCCGGTCCCCGAGGCGTCTTACCTGTTACGGAAGTTTTCTGATGTATGACTAGATCCAGCTTACTTCAGCTAGAATTCGTTGAATACTTTATTAGATGGAGGGATAGAAACAGTTTGAACCTTTAAAGATATTCATCCAGGAATAAAATTACCTTCCTAATGGGGCTTAGGCACATTAGGGTGTTGGAGTTATCTGGGATCCCTTATAAAGCAACAGCCTCAGGACCCACCTATGACTCTGAACCGCTTGGTCTGGGAGCCTACCAGCAAGTTACTATTCCAAAGTCTCGCGTGATTCTAATATTTAGCCAGCAGAGAGACCAGTGTTGTCTTGTTGTGAGTGTCAGCTGGAGTTTGAATGGTGACAGAGAGAACCTTGCTTAGTGACTAAACACATAGCAAGTTAAGTTCTGGGCTTCCCATTTATTTCAGAAGCAGCCCAAGGGGTTGGGGAGATTGCTCAATGGTTAAGGGCGCTTGCTTGCAAAGACTGGCGGTCTGGATTCAGTTCCCCAGTATCCACATAAAGCCAGATGCACAACATGGCACATATATCTGGAGTTCATTTACAGGGACAGGATTTGCTCCCTGCCCCTCTTTCTCTCTCTATCTAAATAAGTTTTAAAAAAAGTTTGTTTGTTTTTTAAAGAAGCAGCCCAAATGATGAGAAACCCACATGTGCTGATCATATCTATAAAATCACCCATAAATGTGGCTGAAGAAGGACAGGTCTGGCATACTAGAGGACTTGAAATTTGTGTTCGTTTTGCTTTCTTTCTTTTCTTTTTAACTCCATGGCCTTGAGCATGTGAGGTTAAGTGCTCTGCCACTCAGTTACATCCCTAGTGCTATTATTTCTTTGGAAATAGGATCTAAAGTCCCCAGGCTGGCCTTGAACTTGTGCTTCTCATGCCTCAGCCCCCGAAGTGGCTGATAAGACAGGCCTGCACCATGAGGCTGGGCTCTGCATCCAACTCTGACAGAAGCTGTGTGGCTGCTGCTTCTCTGTCAGTCATCCCGTGGCTGTGCAGTTTGCTGATGTACTTCTGGTAGTGTTAACCTGGGATCATGCAAACAATGAATGGGACTCTGTCTAGTTAAGTGACTGATAAATGCTGGTCGCAGTGACACTTGATTAACTACCCAGCAAGTGGTGTCACCAGGTTGGTAATTAGTGCATCTTCTAATCAGGGGTGCTGCTAGTTAGGTGCCTGTTGAAGCTGACTTCCGGGATGATATACCGTGAAGACAGTAGAGAATGTGTGGCCCAGAGCTATTGTGTCACCAGGTATCCTTAGAACCTCCTGCAGAGGTGCAGGAGAAAAAACTGTGCCATGTTTGAATCTGGAAACTTCTTTCTTTTTACCATTTCTATCCTTAAATGTTTAAAGGATTTCTTTGTTTGTTTTGTGTGTGTGTGTGTGTGTGTGCGCGCATGCATGTGTGTGGGCACTTGTTCCATGGTGCTTGTGCAGAGGTCAGAGGACAACCTCAGTGTCAGTCCGTGCCTTCCACTTGTTTGAGGCAGAGTCTCCTTATTGCACATGCTGTGTTGTTTGCCAGGCGGGTTGGCCTGAAAGCTTCACATCCTCCTGTGTCCACGTCCCGTCTTGCTGTAGGCATTCTGAGATTACAGGTGCCTGTTCCCACAACAGACTTCCACATGGGTGCTGAGGTTCCAAACGCTGCTCCCTCATGTTTACATTTTATACATCTGTCTAGTAACATGAGAATATATCCTTCACAATATCACTCATCTCCTCTATTTTCATTTCAGGGTATATACATTTGTGTGTGTATACATGCGCATGTGTGTGTGTATACATATATATACATATATACATACACATGCATATATATGTAAAGTATTAGGTTTCTTGTGATTATATATGGACATTAACGAGTAATAAAGGCAGAAGATACCAAAAAAGTCATTTGATATGACAACAAAACAAATACAATATCATAATTAATGACCTTGCTAATATGACAGCAATAAATATAATATCATAATTAATGACCTTGCTAATTGCTATTTCCTTTATTGTTGGCATTCATTTTGTAGCTTGACTCACACCTAACCTGGATTAGCTTTGTTTATACCTGTAGTGTAATGACCTTTCCTCCAACTGTTTCATGTCTGAATTAGAATAAGATGACATAGTTTTAGGGTTTTTGAGAAGTTTAAAGGTGTGGAACTATTCACATTTCTTCCTGTAGTAAGTTCACTTCTTGAATCTGAAGGTGAGGATCATTTCTGTGGCTCCAAACCTTTGAGTGACTCTGGCCTCAGGGTTGACCCCAAAGATTGGTTACTCCAATGAAGACATCTCTTTAGGCTACTATGAGCTTGCAAAGAGTGTTCTGTTTTTAAATAGAGGTTTCTTTATTAAATATTGAATTAGGGCTAGAGAGATGGCACTGTGGTTAAAGACACTTGCATGCAAAGTTTGTTGACCTGGTTTTGATTCCCCAGTAGACACATAAGTCTAGGTGCACAAAGTGGCACATGCATCTGGAGTTTGTTTGCAGTGGCAGAAGGCCCTGGGGTGCCCCATCTTTCACTCTCTCTCAACTAAATAAATAAATGTTTTTTTAAAAAAAAAAAACTGAAATAAGTGAGCCACAAAAATCCTAAGAGTTCTTCCCTGTACTGCTAACTCAGAATACTTATTTTTATTTTTTTGGTTTTGTTTTCCCATTTTGCTAAAGCTTTTGTTATATTTAAATTAAAGACACTCACTGGATACTCTGTTTGATTTAAGCTATCAACAGGATCTGATGATTTTAAAAATCACTAGTTTAATATTTTTCCCTTACAAATCCATCTTCCAATTATTCCTTCCTAAGTTTTTGAAACATGAGCAGAAATTAGTTAGTATAAAACTACATTGAGGCCAGTTGTGGTGGTGCAAACTGGTAGGATATTACTGAAGAGGCAGAAGCAGGAGGATCAGAATTTCAAGGCCAGCCTGGGCTACACATGAAGAAGAAGAAGGAGAAAGAGAAGGAGGAGGAGAACTACATTGAGTAATCTCATTGAAGGTGACATAATTTATCAGGTAACTTTGGTTCTAGTGAAAAGTGAAAATCACAGCCAAGTGTGGTGTCATATGCATATAATCCCAGCATTGAGGAGGCTGAGATAGGATGACAGCAATTCAATTCCCCAGAAGTCTGCCTGTCTGCTGCACCGGATAGCAATTCTCGACCTTTTGTCTTAAAAAAAAAAAAAAAGCTAAATTAGTTTGTGAATGGTCAGCATTTGTTGTGGATGAGACAGAAGCATGCCGATAAGCACCACATGAACATGATTCTGCCTGCCTCCAGATTTTTACTTAAAGAGCTAATAAACATCTGTGCTTTCCTTATTTCTTGCTAATAGAAAACCAGTTGTGGGCTGGAGAAATGGCTTAGTGGTTGGGGCGTTTGCCTCCAAAGCCAAGGGATCCTGGTTTGATTCTCCATGTTGGACCCACGATTTTATAAGCCATAAGATGCACAGTTAGACACATGCATCTGGAGTTGACACTACCACATTTTACAGTGAGGTTAGGCTGGAAGGCCTTTCTGGCATGTCCATTCTCTCTGTCTGCCTCATTTTTCTTCTTCTGCTCTCTCTCTCCATGTTTGAGGACTGGGTCCCTCTGCATTGCAAATTATTTAATTAATTAATTAATTAATTAAATCTTTTAAAGAAAACAAAAGCCAGTTGTGATCCACCCTGCTGGTGGCCAGCTTAGTGGTGGTCATAGGGCCTCAGGACCAGGCGCTGCTCTGAAGATCACCCTTCCATTATTCTTCTTCATCCCCACCCAGGACAGCTGTCACTCTGTGACTGGTGTTCTGGGAGCATTGCTGAGATTGGTCTGCTCAAGGCTGCTGATAGGATAAAAAAGATTGCACACTGGTTCTTATTTTTTACCTGAGGACCAGAAGGGCCTCCAGCATGTTAATTTCTTACATTTCTGGATCCTGTAACTCCAGGTCAAGGTGTCAGCCAGTTCTGTTCCTGATGACACCACACCCGCCGCATCTGTGGGTCTCCCAGTCCTGTACCGAGACCTCCCCTGGTGCCGTGGAGGTCGGTTTCTCTCTTTACGTGATTTGATTTTTCTCTTATTAGACTATTTATTTTTAGTCTTTTTTGCCCTTCGATTTTGACTATTTTTAGTATAAATTTATTATTAGTTCAAATTCACATTCTTTTCTCAAATTTTCTCCTAAAAACCCATTCTCCCAAGATAGTTACATTGGTGGTCAAGGTTTCATTATGTGAATTTTCAGGCCATAATTCTGTCCATAGTCCAGAGCTATGATCTGAGGTCTGAGGCAATGCCCCACCCCTAAAACAACAGGAGAGACAGAGCTGCAATATTCCAGCTCCCTCACTGCAGGCTCGTGTCGTGCTGAGCTTCATGCTTTGAACCTAGACGAGGGCTTGTCCAGAGCAGCAGAGACCTTTCTGTGGAGCATCCCTCCTCAAGTCCCCCAGCATGGACTTGGAAGTCCCAGAACTTCAACTCAAGAGTAGACGGCTCATAGTTGCTATAATCCCCTAAATAAATACATAATTGGAGACAGAGGGTGATGAAGACCTCAAGAGATAGTTCCGTGGTGTGCAAGCACAAGGACCTGAGTTCAATACCCAGAAACCACATTAAAAAAAAGAAGGAGCTGGGCATGGTGGCGCACGCCTTTAATCCCAGCACTCGGGAGGCAGAGGTAGGAGGATCGCCGTGAGTTCAAGGCCACCCTGAGACTACATAGTGAATTCCAGGTCAGCCTGGGCCAGAGTGAGACCCTACCTTGAAAAACCAAAATACAAAAAAATAAGAAGAAGAAGAAGTTGGGCTGGAGAGATGGCTCAGCACTTAAGGCTCTTGACCACAAAACCTAATGATCTGAGTTCATTTCACCAGTATCCACATAAAACCAGATGCACATAGTGGTACATGTGTCTGTAGTCCATTTGCAGTGGCTGGAGTCCCTAGTATATCCATCCTCCGTCTCTCTCTCTCTCTCTCTCTCTCTCTCTCTCTCTCTCCTTGCAAATAAATAACATAATAAGAAAATCAACAAAGAGAATGGTGGACAGCATTCCTGAGGTTCAATACCTGAGGTTGTTCTCTGGCCTGCATACACATGCAAACACATACACACATCAGGGAAATTGAGTTTAAAATTTGTAATCCTCAGGGCTGGAGAGATGGCTTAGCAGTTAAGGCACTTGCCTGCAAAGCTAAAGTACCCTGATTCGATTCCCCAGGACCCACGTAAGCCAGATGCACAAGGTGCCACATGCGTCTGGAGTTCGTTTGCAGTGGCCGGAGGCCCTGGTGCACCCATTCTCTCTCTCTCTCTCTCGTCTTTCTCACTCTCTCTGCCTCTTTCCCTGTCTTAAATAAATAAATAAAAATTAAAATATTAATAAAATGGTAATCCCATGGCTTCTGGTCTTGGCCTTTGGAAAAATTTCCAAGCCTGGCTGTGGATGAGACAGAGAGTGCCCCAACCAAAGCCGATAAGCACCATATGAATGAGAAAGGTAGGTATGATTCTGTCTGCCTCCACCATGTTTAGACAACTCAGCCGCAGGCTGTCATCCCACAGTCTTTGAATGTAAGAACCAGTGTTTTAGTGAGGGATGGTGTCTCACACCTGTAATGCTAGTACTTGGGAGACTGAGACAGAAGTATTTTCAAGAGTGTGAGACCCTGTCTCAAAGAGAGGGAGAAAAGAAGAGTAGGAATAAAGAGAGAAAGAGATAAGAGACCTTCCCCCATACACACACAATGAGCCTATATCTTCTCAACGAGTTTATAGTTTCCCTCATTGCATACAAAGTATCACTGAGTGGAGAAGGTAGTTGTTAGTCTTCGGAGAAAACATGTTGATCCTGGAAGTTTACTGACGTTTTTTGGATTTTATTGTCATTTTAACTAAACTCATAAAACTGAAGATAATTGGAAGTTGTGAGCATTGTTTCCTTGATTCTAAGGGAACGTTTCTGATCTGACACTACCACATTTGTCCCACCTATACTATAAAACATGAGGTTAGCCATTTCAGAAATACCAAAAAGGAATGAAAAGGTGACATCTTAAAATCTAAGAAATGCATGAGACACAGATGTGTTTGCTTCCCACCAAAAACATTTTTTCTTCTGGCCTTGCACCCTCGCAAACCATCCATGTTTGAGGACTGGGTCCCTCTTGCATGTAGGGAGCAAATGATTCTGCTGATAAAACCATAAGATGAGTCTTGTTCATCCCATCTTTGCCTCAAGAAGAACATGCACAAAATCCCAAGTCACCCTAGGGTGTCAGGTACCACCCTGCTGGTGGCCTTCTACCATGGAGTGTGGGTAGGGTTCTCTCTGAAACACCTCTGTTTTTGAGAGCGCCGTGCTCTGAAGATCACCCTTCCATTATTCTTCCTTCATCCTCCGACTACAGTGTTGTCAACTGCACTATAAATCCGATTTCATAGCTGTCACTCAGAAAGCCCTCTTGGCACCACATGCTGCATTAAGTCCCTAGTTACTGAGTGTGTAGTACGGGCATTGCTGAGATTAGAAGGATTCCATTCCATCACCAGTCATGATGGATAACGAAAGCCTAACCAAGTCAGACACTGGAGTCTTGATAGGAGATAAAAATGAGACCAGTCTTTGTTATGAGTCTTATCAACTTGCTCCTCCTTCCTTCCTTCCTTGTTCTTATTTTTGAACGTGGTGCTGAGGACGGGACCCAGGGCCTCCAGCATGTTAGGCAAGCTCTCTGCTACTGAGCTGTAGCCCTCTGGCCACGCCTGCACTTCCTTCTGGATCCATGTTGGCGAAGGCGAAGGCGGATCTGTGAAAATGCACTTGCTCCTTGGTGGTGGATCCAAAAGTACAGCACCATCACACACGCGTTTGCTCTTGTGGACATGTTCCCCCAGCACACAAAGCCCTCGTCCTTCTGTCTAGCACAAATTTCAGGAAGCTGAAATCTTCTGTCAGGTTCAGGATACAAACCAAGCACGTTTTACTTTATTTTTCAGCTCTTGATATTATTGCTCAGTAGAAGCATGTCTCTTATAAAATGTTTAACTGCGACTTAAATTTTAATAACCTTTATGGCCCCTCCTTTGTTTTCATTCTGTTTGGAAATCCTATTGAAGAACTTTATCAGTGCAGTTTCATTTATTTTTTAACAGAAAACTTTTCTTTTTGTACCAACTGACTAAAAGGGTCGATTTTAAAAGCAGTATTTTTAGTATAAATTTATTATTAGTTCAAATTCACATTCTTTTCTCAAATGATAAATGGGAACACTTAAAACGAGGCAACATCTTTGAGCAGAGTTATTGATTCCTCATCGGTGTAGGAGGCTAAGTCTATTTTTATGCATGTCATGAATCAGGATTTTACAAAGTTCCTGCTGCAACTTGGAAGGTACTTTGGGAAGCTGAACAGCAGAGTTTTGAACTCACATGACCTTGTGGGGACAGTTTTGTGGCATAAAAGGTATTCAGCCTGTCCCTGAAGACAAGTGAGCCCGAGTTGTTAGCAAGGGATGGAACGCACTGCTAAAGTGTGTAGTTAGCATGTGTGAGGTCTTGGAGGCAATGCCCCCACCCCCTAAAACAACAGCAAGGAAACTCAGAAAGCAAAAAAACCATGATTATGATGGGAAAATAGGTGTAGTGTCACTAGCCAGAGGTCCCAACAACTTGGGAGACTGAGGCAGAAGAAGAACTTGAGTCTAGGAATCCAGGGTCCACATGGGCAATGCATCAAGAATTCAGCTTTAAAAATAAAACAGTGGGGCTCTGGAGATATGATAGCAGTTAAGGCACATGCCTGTGAAGCCTAAGGACCCCAGCTCGATTCTCTGGGTCCCACGTAAGCCAGATGCACATGGTGGCACATGCGTCTGGAGTTCGTTTGCAGTGGCTAGCGGCCCTGGCGCGCCTATTCTCTCTCTCTCTCTCTCTCTCTCTCTATTTCTCCCCCACCCCTCTCTATGTCTCCAATAAATAAATAAATAAAAACAAATCTTTAAAAATATAAATAAAACAATTGCTGGGCATGGTGGCATAAGTCTTTAATCCCAGTACTCTGTAGGGAGAGGTAGGAGGATCGCCATGAGTTCAAGGCCACCCTGACACTACATAGTGAATTCCAGGTCAGCCTGGACTACAGCGAGATCCTACCTCGAAAAACCAAAGCAAAACCAAACAAAAATTCTAAAAATAATAATGTTAAAAATAATACAAGCTATTGTGGAACATCTAGATGATTGGGAGAAACGCGACTTCTGTTTATCCCAGGTTCCCCTAGGTGCATTTGTGCACCTCTTTCTGCAATCCCTGAAGCTGTTGACATGCTGTGACTACAGAATGGGAAACACTATTTTTTTAATTTTATTTTTTTATTTTTTTTTTTATTTTTGGAGAGAGACACAGAGAGAGACAGACAGAGGGAGAGGGAGACAGATAGAGAATGGGCGTACCAGCAGTCTCTCAGCTGCTGTGAACAAAATCCAGATGCGTGCGCCCCCTTGTGGGCAAGTGCGGCATCACACCCTTGTGTCACTTTGCATCGTGGGGCCTGGAGATTGGAACCGGGTTCTTGGGCTTAGCAGGCAGGCGCCTTAACCGCTAAGCAATCTCTCCAGCCCGGAAACACTATTTTTCAAGTCTGGTAATCTTCACTTTTGTTTGACTTCCTTAAATATTTCTTGAACACTCTGTAAATGCACTGTTGGATTGGGTTATTCTAATTAACTATTCGTGCAGATTGTAAAACAGAAGTAAGGTTAATAATGTTAGTAGTTATCCACCAAGTGTTTCAATTTTTGAGGATTTGCAAATCAGTTACCCTCATGTCTCCTAATTTCCAGAGCAGCGTCGATGCTGGAACTAAATCAGTTAGCCAGTAAATGTCACGCAAGGAAGCAATTGTGTCTCCTCTGTGACCACAGGACCGTGTTTAAAAGTACAAGGTTTGGGGGCTGAAGAAATAGCTCGGTGATTAAAGTGCTTTTTTTTGCAAGCATGAGGACCTGAATTTGATCCCCAGTATGAGTAAAAATGACGGGTGTTGGGTAGACACTTGTAATGCCAGCACTAGGGATGCAGAGTCCGGAGGATCCCCAGAGCTCACTGGGCATCCAGTCCAGTCCACTTGTTAAGCTACCAGCCAATGAGATAACTTGTCTAAAAAGCAGGTGGACAGCAAACCCGAAGAGTGACACCAAAGGTTGTCTTCTCACCTCTGCATGTGCGTGCACACACATTCACATGAACATGCATAAGCACACATGAGAGAGATCTCTCTCTCTCTCTCTCTCTCTCTCTCTCTCTCACACACACACACACACACACACACACACACACGAGACAAAAAGGTTTGATGATGCTTCTCGTTTCCCTGCTTCTTACTAAAGGAGGGAGTGCGGGCAATAGAAAATCTTCACAGCCAGACCACTGCCAGAGGGATATGTAAGGATGAACAGTCGTCTTGCTGAGGCCAGAATAATGGAGCTAAGACATCTGGATATCTCATTTGTGTGCCCACATGTTTAAGGTTGGGGACATGTTGGAAAATCAGAAGAAACCCCTTGGGAAAGGGCTTTAGATAGACCAGAGGAAGAATTCCAAGCCTGGGCTCAGCAATGCTGCTGCTAAAAATCTAAGGTCTGAGATAAGTGCCCCAGAGAGCAGGGAATGGGACAATGATGGGCAGAAAGCAATATGAGGAGTCAACGAGGAATAGCTTTTTGTTTGCTGTTTTGCATATCATTTAACTCTGTAGCCCAGACAGGCCTGGAATTCACTGTGTAGCCCAGGCTGGTACTGAATTTATAATCCTCTTGCCTCGGCCTCCCAAGTGCTGGGATTATGGGCCTGTATCACCATGTCCAGCTGGCCAAGGAGGATCTTAAAGGCATGAGCAGCCCAAGCACCAAGCTGGGGGACTTAGGAAGTAGGATGATATGGGCAATACAGAGTGGGCAGCACTCTCGTGGGAGCAGAGTCTAGGGCTAGGACTGGGTGTATGGAGTGCCAAGAGAAAATGTAAAGGGTGAGTTGTATGGCTTATCCCATGGGGTGGCTGTGATAACATGAAAGGCATGGGGTGTGCATGTTCCCTGCTGATGTCTGTGTTGCAGTGGCTCTCAGTAGATTCCATTCCCTTTTTAAAATATATTTTCATTTATTTATTAGAGAATGGGCACTCCAGGACCTTAGACCATGTGTACTACCATGTGTCTCTGGCCGATGTGGGTCCTGGGAGATCGCACCTGGGTCCTTAGGCTTCACAGGCAAGTGCCTTAACTACTAAGCCATCTTTCCAGCCCCCTATTCCCTTTTTAAAAATTACTTTTATTTATTTGTAAGCAGAGAGAGAAAGAGAGGAAAGATAGAGAGGATGAGTACTCCAGGGCCTCCAGTCACTGCAAATGAACTCCAGATGCGTGTGCCCCTTTGTGCATCTGGCTTTATGTGGGTACTGGGGAACTGAACTGGGGTTGTTAGGCTTTGCAGGTAAGCACCTTAACCACTGAGCCATCTCTTTATCCCCCATTCCCTTTTTATTACCACAAATACCATAAGATTGCAGAATGACTCCAAACTTTGCTTCTCTGCCTCCAGACATAGAAACTGAAATACTTTGCCCCCACCCATTACTCAGATTAATTTTGGAAGAGGATCAGGATGAGCTCACTGAGGACAAAAGAGAGCAGTTTTCTCAAGTGACGCCCACTTTGTTCTAAGACTGGCTCTCCCTGTGATCCTGGAATGGCTCTCCACAGGTCATAGGGTCATGTCTTCTTGTGCCTGGCATTCTGTGAAAAGATTTGTGCCATTTGTCCTTTTTATTATTGGTTCAGCCGGGCGTGGTGGAGCACGCCTTCAATCCCAGCACTCGGGAGGTAGAGGTAGGAAGATCACCGTGAGTTTGAGGCCAGCCTGAGACTACACAGTGAATTCCAGTTTAGCCTGGGATAGAGTAAGACCCTACCTCAAAAAGCTGGAAAAAAAATAATAACAATTGGTTCAATATTCTTACTAGATATCACCTGTGGAGCCATATAGAAGCCCGGGTGGAAACTGGGGACAGTCAGTGAGAGGTCTCGTGAGAGTTTACACGTGCTCATTTCCACTAGCTGGTTAGGACTTCTGTTGGACACTATTCCTGTGTAATTCAAGATAGTATACCTACTTTGAACTTAGAAATTAATACTATTAAAAATGTGTCACTTTTACCTTTACCCTAGCATTGTTATTCTCTGCCTTTTTCTTCTCTCACATCACCGTACCTGAGGGCTCTCTTCCACCTGACTGTTGGGGTGGTGGGGCCTGGTTGGCAGTGACTCACTGTGTAGGACTCATGGCAGCAGGGGCTTTGCCAGGGCTGCTTGTTGGTTGCTTGACTGAGGGTGAATTGCTCAGCCTCTGAGCCACAGGCCCTCGATGTCATAACTCACCCTCCTTACAGGGTGTTTGGATGCTACCTGGGATGGAAGAAGTCTGACCATGGATATGGGGTTTCTGACCCACAGGAATGAAGGGTAGCCACGTCTTCTGGCGCCCTGGGGATACCTGTGTTCACTAGATATTAAAAGTTGGAATGGGGCTGGAGAGATGGCTTAGGGGTGAAGGCGCCTGCCTCCTAAGCCTAAGAACACTGGTTCCAATCTCCAGGTCCCACGTTTAGCCAGATGCAGTGACGCAAGGGCGCAATGCCACACTTGACCACAAGGGGGCGCACACATCTGGATTTCGTTCGCAGCAGCTGAGACACTGCTGGCATGCCCATCTCTGTCTTCCTCTCTCTCTCTCTCTCTCTCTCTCTCTCTCTCTGTGTGTGTCTCTCTCTCTGTGTCTCTCTCCAAAAAAATAATAAAAAATAAAAAGTGTTTTAAAAAAAGTTAGAATGAAGATGCTTGCCAAAGCCTGTGCTATTTGCAACTGGGCTTGCCAAATCCAAGGAGCGAGACAGGGCTTAGAGACAAAAGCAGGTGAGGAAATCAAGGCTATCAACAAAGGGAAGAGTAACATGAACCCAGTGGAGGCAGCCAGACTCCTACACTGTCACACCAGAGAACCCTTGCTCGGGCTGATTCTCATGGATGAGAAGGGGTTGCACAGAACATCACTTTTGCTAGGCCTCGGGAGTTCAATCCAAGGCACCTGCCTACCCCCGTTCACAATAGTTCAGTTCCTGATGAAAACCAAGGATGAATTAATTTTCACGATTAATTTTTGGGGCAAGGCCCAGGTTAGCCTTAAACTTGTGATCCTCATACCTCAGCCTCTCCAGTGCTTGGATTGTAGGCATGTATCATCATACCTGACCCTTACTATTTATTATTGAAAAGATTTTTCTTACAGTGCCAAAATAGCTCAGTTGGAAGAGCTTTACACTGGAAACGATTTTCTTAAAGGCCATGTGGTGGTTTAAATGTGAAATACCCTCATTGGCTCATGAATTTCCAGACAAATGCTCTACTGCCGAGCTGTACCCCCAGGCTCACGGATATGAACATGACCACCCCCGCTGGTGGCACTGTTCTGGGGTTGTGGAACTTTTAGGAGGAAGGGTGTCACTGGGGGCGGGCCTTGAGGGTTATAGCCTGCCCCAGGTGCTCTTTCCCTGTGTTTCCTGTCTGCAGTGTGACAGTGGCACGCTTCCTGCTCTCGCCACGCTTGTCCCGGCATGATGGACTCCACCCTGTGCAGCTATAAGCCAGAATGAACTTGGTCCTTCTCTGAGCTGCTTCTGGTCAGGTACTTTGTCCCAGCAACAAGAAAGGAGCTGATACATACGTGCTGGGTTTCAGCAGTGAGTGCAGTTACCTCTCTGCCCAGCCTATTCCGAACTGGATTCCTTACTGACATAGAATGATCAGTGAGGCCAACTCTGACCAGTTCATCAAAATGAAAACAGTGTGGGGCTGGAGAGATGGCTTAGCAGTTAAGGCGCCTGCCTGCCCAGCCTAAGAATGCCTGTTCGATTCTCCAGGTCCCACATTTAGCCAGATGCAAGTGACACAAGCACACAATGCCACACTTGCCCACAAGGGAGCGCACACATCTGGAGTTCATTCACAGCAGCTGAGAGGCCGCTGGTGTGCCCATTCTCTCTCTCTCTCTCTCTCTCTCTCTCTCTCTCTCTGTTTCTCTCTCTCTCTGTCTCAAAAAAAACCAAAAAGTCTTTAGAACTCAGTGAGCACAGAACACATGCCAGGCTCTGATCTAAGCAGGGGTTGGTTTATTCCTCCAGCACTCATGGAGTCAGGCAACTGGCCTAAGGTTACACAGGCAGAGGTGGGGTTTGAACTCTGGCCCCAGAGCTGTTGATCACCATACCATATGACCTCCAGGTGGTCCTGGTTACTGTTTGAAACAGAGTGCTTGGTCTACAAGTCCAGGCTTGTATTGCAATTTTGATCAGTGCTTGAGGGAGCACAGGTAGTCCTGCATACCCACCCATTGCTACGTTTTCATGGTGAAAACCCTCCATATGGTCTGTCTGTCCCGAACCAAAAAATAAGATGGTAGGAAGTCTTTTTTTCCCACCAGAGGCAGATTTGAGACATATTTTTAATTACTGAGCTTGCTTCAACAAACTCTGAGTAAGAAGACAGGTTACACAGGACACAGGGAGAACATAAGCCTGTCCCAAGGGGACTCTGTAAGTTATTAATAGAACATAAAACACTTCCCAACAGATAAATTAGAGGGTAATTAGCTGTCGTAGAAAATGATTCTTTCTTTTGCTGAACAGTTCATCAGTGATTTCTTAATCCTGAGCATCCTGAGGGCATTTATGATGTGATTTGACACAGATATGTTTAGTCTGTACTAGGCTGAAGTGAGGAATGGGATTGAGGGAAGGAGTCCGAACTGATCATTGTTTAAAAAAGATTGTGAGGGCCGGGCAGAGTGTGTGGCTATCATCCCAGAGCTACAGAAGGAGAATTAGAAATATCAAGGGGAAAAAAAGTATCAAGAGGCCCAGGTCATCCAGGGATACACAGTGTGTTCATGACCAACCTGAGCTACCTCAAATTTGAAAAAGCAATGAGTGGTTCTGGGGAGATGGCTCAGTGGTTAAAGTAACTTGCCTGCAAAGCCTGATGGCCCTAGTTCGATTCCCCTGTCCCCACATAAAGCCACATGCACAAAGCACAAAGAAGGGCATGCATCTGGAGTTCATTTGTAGTGGCAAGAGGCCCTGATGTGCCCATTTACAGCTTGGCTTTCTTTCCTTCTCTCTCTGCTTACAAATAAATAATAAATAAATAGATTTTTTAAAAAAGCAATAAATATGAAAAGAGAGAATGATGGGATCCTCGGAGCAGTTTCTGTTCCATGCAGGACTCATTTTTGCCTAGGTCAGACAAAGCAGCTCCCCCTGCAGCCTGCACAGGCAGCAGTCCCCACGCCTCACTTTCTGGCCCAGTTGGACATGGAAGCCAGACTGTGTCGTGGGTGAAGATGAGCACGTAATATGGAGATGGAAAAAAGAAAGAAATCCAATATCAAATCCTCTTACATGGCAGCCCAGAATTTATCTATGAGCAATATCAAACACCCTGACCCTTCTGAGCTGAGTTCAGCACAGTGTGACACACCCTGACCCTTCTGTGAGCTGAATGGCAGCACAGTGTGACACACCCTGACCCTTCTGTGAGCTGAATGGCAGCACAGTGTGACACACCCTGACCCTTCTGTGAGCTGAGTGTCAGCACAGTGTGACACACCCTGACACTTCTGTGAGCTGAGTGTCAGCACAGTGTGACACACCTTGGCTTAGGCTAGCTATGTTCGGGCTGTAAAGTGGGTACACAAAATGGCCTTAAAGGGTGGTAGGGTTTGGACCCACAGAACAGATAAGAAAAGGTGAGAGATCTGGAGCCAAGACACAACCATGGCAGGGGTGGGAGGTGGGCAGTTAGACCACAGGTATGGAGATAGGCGAGGGTATTGTTCTGCGAGTGACGGGGTTCTCCGCTGACTGGAGGAGGGTGTGCAGCCAAAGCAATCATTCTGGACTCCTCCAGGCAGAAGACTGGTTATCTGCTGGGGGAATTGAGCAGAAAGATGTTCTGGGAAAACCTCTTGAAAGAAATGGGGAGATTATGTTTATCTTTGGCTAACCTATCCATGCTGGTTGCTCCCAGCTTGCCAGGTCCACCAGTGACCCCATGGCACATGGACTGGTGCCCATGGCAACAATGCTCAGCCAGCAAGCCTCCCCAGTCCAATCACGATACTGCCTTGGGGAGCTGAAGGCAGCGTTCAGAGATTCATTTTTGTCCTGAAATTACTATTGCCAGTTAAACTTGTTGGTAACGTGATGCTTTAATTAAATACATCATAAGCTGTGAAAGTACAAAAAGCAGATTAATTTTCATGACGCGTAAGTTGAAGGTTTTGAAAGATTCAATAAGAGCCAGCCACTGAAAACAGTTTAGGTCTACCACTGTAATGAAGGACAGGAAGAATGGGTTCAATTGGTGAAGTCCTTTGCAAGCATGAATGCCCATGTTCAAATTCATGTTTTACAGGCAAGCAAGCACCTTAATCACTGTGCCATCTCTGCAGTACAAAAAAAAAAAAAAAAAACAGCATGGTGGCACACATTTATAATCCCAGCACTGAGGAGGCAGAGACAAGTGGATCCCTGGGGCTCTCTGGCCAGCCAGTCTAGCTTACTTGGCAAGCTCCAAGCCAATGAGAGGCCCTGTCTCAAAAAAAAAGGTGGACAGGGCTGGAGAGATGGCTTAGCGGTTAAGGTGCCTGCCTGCTAAGCCTAAGAACCCGGTTCCAATCTCCAGGTCCCACGTTTAGCCAGATGCAGTGTCGCAAGGGCGCAATGCCGCACTTGCCCACAAGGGGGCGCACACATCTGGATTTCGTTGGCAGCAGCTGAGACTGCTGGCGGCGCCCATTCTCTGTCTCCTTCTCCCTCTCTGTCTGTCTCTCTCCGTGTCTCTCTCCAAAAATAAATAAAATAATTTTTTTTAATCTAAAAATAAAAAAAGGTGGACAGTGCCTGAAAGAAACAACACCTGAGGCTGTCCTGTGACCTCCACATGACACACAAGCACAAAAAAATAAATTAAAACCCAGACTGGCAAGAGGGCAATGATAAAGTGCAGAAAGGCTCCTTCACAGGCCACTCTGGTGCTTTGGGGATTTCTCTGTGTCCTTTGGAAAGAGCAGTTGGAAACTGTAGGCAGTGCTTTCTGTGTTCAGAATCGATTTTGCAAGAAACATGACATGGCAACCTGCCAGCTCTCGGGGGAGGAGCAAAGGAGTGGGGAGCTCATCAAACCACTTTGCTTTGCCGAGTTTCTCCCTATTGGTCATTTATCATTCATCACATCATTGTGCCTCTAGCTTTTCTCCAGTCTTGTCACTTTTCCCATTTTATTGTGAGTCCTCAGGTGCTGAATGCAAGGGATCATTGCAGATGTTTTTACTCAGAGTGAACGGAAGTGTAAAGACCCTTATTTAGGATAGGTCAGTCTGCCTGCGATTTGAATCTATGACTCAGCTGTGGTTCCTACCACAACAGGGTTATTGATGGTCTAGTGTTTTGTTCTGTTTTTCTTTTATTGTAGACTCTTCTTTTTTCTTCCCTCACAGTCACTTCTAAGGGGTGTGTGTGAAGTAAGTGTTAGAATGTCAATACGGAATCTCTAACTACTCCTGGAGTGGATGTGTGTAATGCAAGTCAACCACCACTGAAAACAAACCAGGTGCTCAGAGCAGCCTTTAAATGCAGGAGGCCAGAGGTGAGGGTGATGCCATCAGAAATGTTCTAGAACCTTCTAGAGATGATCAGTTGCCAGGAGCATATGAGTATAGAGTGAGATATTCACATTATGTTATGGGAGTGAACTATAAAGAATGTTTTCTCTGTCTAAAAAAGAGACAGGATAGACCTTTTCAGAGTATTGAGGGTAGAGGAGCCTGCGCAGCCCTAGGCTGGTCTCCGGTTCACACCCTTCTTAGACTTGGGTTCTGCTCAGCTGGCCTTGTACTCGGGAAAAGATGGAGGAGAGAGGTCTCAGCTGGACATAAGACAAGGGGATGTCTTAATGTTCGATTTTCTAGGCATGATCCGTGTCCATTTCCATCTCAGATGAGTTGGATTTATCTTGCAGGCATTCACTTTGCTTGCTGTGATTTTCAGGAGTTACAATGAAAAGTCACACGATTGAGCTCTCGCAAAATTGGCTGACCGCCATCCTTTCCGCTTTCGATGTTCCAGTTTGAAATGGTTTATGCTCTGTGTGGACTTTTTCACTGTTACACTCTTAGTAGCCCTGAAAGTGAAAGGTTTTCCTGACAAGTAGAATGCTCTTTTCAACTGCACTACTTGAGAATTTTTCTTTAATTGTTGAAAGTCGAGTGTGCACTTGCATAACACCAGAATTCTGACAACATGTCCTTTTCTTCCAGCAATATTACTCCCCAGTTAAGTCTAATCATGACATGACATTACTAGATACCATGATCCCTTTCACAAAGCTATTCTGATTTTGGAAGTATATCCACTGAGCTCTTTTAGCCTGGCACAATTAAAATGGTTTTGAATCCTGTAATTAGCTGTATTTTTCTAATTTCATGGGCTGCTCCAAGTATATTTCTTATTATGAGTTGGCTTCTTGGGTAGGTTGGTTTCAAGAGCATTGCTGTCTTAAGAGGGGTATATTTTCATTGCAAAAGTAAATATGGAATTTTGTTTTACCCACCAGTCTCAGACAGCGATAAAACTCATTCTATACTGGAGACAGGATCTCTGTCAAGACTGAAGACCAGACACTGGGATAAATTTACCAAATGCCCCATTCTGGAAGGTTCCTAGACAGCTTCTTTGCTATGTGTATATGCTGCCATTTTTCATGTTTGCTGTTTGAAGAATTAATAGTTGCTACCAAATCTCGCCTTGGGCAACAGTAGCTGATGGTGCCAGTGACATTTGGATGAAAGTAACATCCTGATTGAAGGCATCTTAGTGCCAGTCAGCCATATCTCCACAGGTGTCCAGCTAGTTTAAGAGAGTGGAAGAAAAAAACCCTTAAGCTAGCCTCCTTAAATCCATAGGCTGTGTTATCTGACATGGATGGAGTGTGATAGAAACAAATTAAAGCCATTTTTAATGTGCTTAAGATGAATAAGATTAGTTTGAGTGTTGGAGAGCATTCTGGAAAAAAAAAAAAAAAAACCTAGTAGTGAGCCAAATGGAAGTCCCTTGGTGCTGACTCTCCCTCCAGCTGTATTCAGTTATTGAACCACTCTCAAAGAAAGCAACGCATTATTTGTCTATTAGAACAATTTCAGAAAGCTGTTTTTAACCCCAGTGGTATTTTTCTGCAGCCTTCTAATCTCTGCAAAAGTTTTAAAAGATAGAATAGCCCATGTTTGTGTCGGTTACCACAAGAGCATAGCAAGACACTGCCAGTACTCATATGAAAGGCATTATAACCATTAGAATTCTATTTCCTGTTGAGTTTTGCACTGACACATAATCACATATAGCTGTCTTGGCTCAAAGTCGGCAACAGTATCTACTGTCTGTTTCTGAGCTACGTGATAAATAAAGCCAGATAGGAAACACTGCTGTTAAAACAACTATCAGAGCCGGGAGTGGTGGCGCATGCCTTTAATCCCAGCACTCGGGAGGCAGAGGTAGGAGGATCGCCGCGAGTTCAAGGCCACCCTGAGACTACATAGTTAATTCCAGGTCAGCCTGGGCCAGAGTGAGACCCTACCTCAAAAAAAAAAAAAAAAAAAAAGTATCAGGTGAAATTCTGTGCTCCATGTTTCTTCTAGACAGATTGGGTCTACGGCGTTTTATAAGCTTATAAGAAGACAAACACCCTGAATGTGGCCTTTCCATTTTGGTTTTGAAGCCTCTTTTTTTTTTTTTTTTTTTTTTTTTTGGCCTATTTTCATGAAAGCATTTTGGTTTCTGACTGGGGATTTGTATTTGTATATATGTAAATTTTAGACAGAAAAACTCATGCTTGTGTGTTTGGGTTTCTCTGAGATTTGTTTGCCAAAAAAAAAAATCTATTTTGGTGAAAGTTGTAAAGTGTGCAAACCTACCATGTGACTTAACCAGGTCATGGCTGTAGACGTTAAAGGCTCTGTTCTGCATGATGACTTCTGAGAACAGAAGCTGAAGTCGGAGGCTTCATTCATCTGAGAGGTGTCCTCTCATCTGAGAGAACCTGCTTCTAGAGACCCCTAAAACACGGACATGAGTTTACTCGCAGCAAATTGTGACCCAAGTTCTGCTGGAATAGCCAATTTCTCTTCTTTCCTTAAGAGACATTCCGCAGGAAATGCCCATGAGCTATCTTATTTCCTAATTTGTATTTTGAAGATTCCAGAGAGCGTATTTCTTGTCTTTCCTCGGTGAAGGCTAGAACAAGAGGAGAGTCCTCCATGGGGAGGGAGGTCTACCTGAGTCAGACCACAAAATGGTCAAATGTACAGGAAGCCCATGTGAACGTGACAGTGAACCAAGATCAACACCAACCAAAGGTTTATATAGAGTCCAAAGGCGACTGAAGGAAGAGAAGGATGTTACATCCCCATTAAAATCTCCTCCAATACACTATGTAGTGTTGATTTAATTTAAGAAAAAGAAGAGTTGTCTGAATTTCCTGGAATCATTCATAGTTTTTATTGATAATCTTTAATGCATCTGCCAAATAGTATAACTAATTAGGAGAATATTATTTCTTTTTTAAAAATATGTAATTTAATTATTTATCATAGAGAGCAGATATAGAGAGAGAATGGGCATGCCAGGGCCTCCAGCCACTGCAAACTCCAGATGTATGTGCCACTTTGTGCATCTGGCTTACATGGGTACTGGGAAATAGAACCTGGGTCCTTGGGCTTCTCAGCAAGTGCCTTAACCACTAAGCCATCTCTCCAGCCCTGAAGAATATTATTTTTATATGCATACTTATTATTTGATCCATTTTTTATATTTTACAATGCAGATAAGTATTTTATTGCTGGTCTCACATCTGTAATTAAAAGGGCTGCAGATATTTTTGTATATTCTGTGTCTTCCTGGCATTCATTCTTGGATCAAGTGATTATTTCTGCTTTTGTTAGTCCAAGCCACCCCCATTTCACTTTTGAGAAAGCCTTCCCTGTATGTGTCCAAAATCACTGGACATGATTCACTTGTAATGGAGAGGGGAGGGAATGTACCTTTTTCTTTGGGGGTGGTTGTGAACTTTCTGCTGGGATGATCAAGGGGCAGAAATGAGAGTTGAGGATCACGTGACTCAGCTGAACAGACCTCCTGTGTCTCGGTGTGTGGTAGAGATGGACAGTGTGTGAGTACACGAGTCCTGCTCCCATTCTTTGTAGTCAAGTTGCACCCTTCCAGAGAAGGAGTGTGACGTCAGCGTTCCTGGTTATTCTCCTGGGTTGCCAGAATGAGGGGTGGCGGGTGACGTCACACCTGTGATGTGGTGGTTCTTCCTGAGGTCCTTCTCCCTCAGTCCCCTCTGAGCGCTTTAGCAACCCTGTTGGAACCATGGGCAGGCTTCCCAGTGCTTCTCTCGTGACTCCGTTTTGGAAGTAATGAGGAAAGAGTTCTGTTACCAACTCAAAGCAGTCTAAAACATCCAAGCGGATTTCTTTCCTTTCACCAGTAACATCAAGACTGCTGGCAATGATGGTCACGTGCATTCAGACCTGTCTTCGTAACATTGTACGTGGCCTCCTATTTTGAAATCCTTTCCCAGACACTGGATTGTAGATCATTCCATCGTGTAGCATACGACCAGACACTTGACACATCACCTGGTTTTTTTTTGTTGTTGTTGTTTTTGTTTTTGTTTGGTTTTTCCAGGTAGGGTCTCACGCTAACCCAGGCTGACCTGGAATTCACTATGTAGTCTCAGGGTGGCGTTGAACTCACAGCAATCCTCCTACCACTGCCTCCTGAGTGCTGGGATTAAAGGCTTGCGCCACCACACCTAGCCCACATCACCTGTTTTGTATGTTCATGTTGGGCCATGGAAAATGGCTTCGGGTGACTGGTCAGCTAGTCGAGCTAAGTTGGTGAACTATAGGTTCAGTGAGAAAACCTGTCTAAACATAAGGTGTGAAGTGACTGCAGAGCACCTGATATTTACCTCTGCTCTCCCCGTGCATGGACATGCACCTTTACTGGCACCTGCACACACACAAGCATGCACATGCACACAAGCAAACCATATACATATATACATGTCAAAAGTGGTCAGTTCCTTTATGATAAGAAAATTGGGGCTGGAGAGATGGCTTAGGGGTTAAGGCGCTTGCCTGTGAAGCCTATGGACCCAGGTTTGATTCCCCAAAACCCACATACACCAGATGCACAAGGTGGTGCATGTGTCTGGAGTTCGTTTGTAGTGGCTAGAGACCATAGCATGCCCATTCTCCTCTCCTCTTCTTTCCTCTTCTCTTCTCTTGTCTCTCATAAATAAATACATAAAAATAAAATTTTGAAAAAGTCAGTTGAAGTATGTTTCATGGATATGAGGTCATCTGTGGCTTACATATTCTTCTATTTCAAGTGCTTGCCAGGGTGTCTTTGGGAAGGAAGGTAGGTGTTAATCTAGGCTCCCAAGGTAAGAGTGAAAGAGAAGTTACAGAAGGAAATGTTTTAGAGCAGGAAAAGGAAGGATTTTCCAACATCCAGAGTTTTCCAATCACGAAATAGGCTGGCTGCCCAGACAAGAATGTGAGTAGCAGGCACTAGGTGGCATTTCCAGCCACCAGTGCTGGCATTCTTCCTCTGGAGTGCCAGGAGGTTCACTAGCTCCTGCCTCCAGCTGCTGGGTCTTGGGACGGAGGAAGGGAGAGGGGGGTTTGTTGCTGGCGGCTAATACGGAAGACAGCATTTCTGCTGGCTAAGGCGGGAAGGCTAAGTGGAAGTTCAGGGAGGAGGGAACTGCTCTGCTAAGTGCTGTTGGACCGCGGGACTCGCAGAGCTGGCTCTGGGACCAGCACTCCATTCCTGGCACGCAGGGAGCTGCAGAGCTTAGGCCAGAATGGAAATCAGTGGTCTGCTTGCTTCATCAAGAATGTCTGGCTCAAACGTCAAAAATGAACATGTGCCAAAATCAGTTGGGTAGTTGGTTTACATTCTGATGCTAAGTAAAAATAATAATGAAATCCAATTTGCAGACAGACACTTTTGTGACTCATAGCCCCAGCATCACAGGCTCAAGCTGCAGAGGGACAAGGTAGAACCCAAGACACATCCTTTCCTCCAGCTTCACACACTGGCTCTCCTGAGAGCAAGCTCTGTTTTCACTTAGTTTCAGCTTTATCTTAAAGGTGAAGTCTGAACGTTATTGTAAAATAAAGTACACAGAGGCTAACACGTGCTGGAAGCCACCCTGTATAGCCGACCTCAGCGTCAAGGTCCCATCTCTTGCCTGTTTGTTCTTCCTCCAAGCCAACTTTTATAAGCAGAAGGCTTTTTATCTTCTTTTCTGGTGACCTGATGTGACCAAGCTTGAAAAGCAATGCCTGGCACTTCAGCCAGAGGCAACTTTGGCATAATGGAAAGTGTGTTAGATTTATACATTACCAGCTTGAATTTCAGTCCTGCACGTAGCAGTGTACCCTGGGCAGATCAGTTAAGCTCTCTGAGTTGATTTTCTTGTTTGTAAATACGGGAATCCTGTCAGACTCCTCATGATAAAAGCAGATGATCAGGGCTGGAGAGATGGCTTAGGGGTTAAGGCGCCTGCCTCCTAAGCCTAAGAACGCTGGTTCCAACCTCCAGCGGTTCCAACTTCCAGGTCCCACGTGTAGCCAGATGCCAAGTGACACAAGGGCGCAATGCCTCACTTGACCACAAGGGGGCGAACACATCTGGATTTCATTCGCAGCAGCTGAGAGGCCGCTGGCGCGCCCATCTCTATCTGTCTTCCTCTCCCTCTCTCTCTCTGTCTCTCTCCAAAAAAAAAAAAAAAAAAAAAAAAAAAGCAGATGATCAAATGATATAAAGCATATGACTGCTCTCTGTAAGCCACAAAGCAATGCTCGCCTGTGGCGTGATGTCCTCAGCCTCCTGGTACATCTCTTCCTCTCCTGGTCTATCCCTGTTCAGGCACCACTTTTCATGTCTGTGAGAGGTCGCTACAAGTGATCTCCTGTTCCCTGCAAGGACAAAGGCTAGGGCCGAGGACAGCTGAGGCTCTGTGGAACCATTCTCCTGTTTTCCTTGGAGCCTTCACGGGAAAGAAATGGCACCTCTTTCCCTAGGACGCTGAGGCTGGCACTTGAAACAGGCGAGGTGGAGAGGGAAAGACGGGCTCTCTGGACACTCCATGGATCTGCACGCAAGAAAGAGTTCTGGTTTAAAGACCCACCAGTTGGGAAGCTGTGGGTACAGGGTTGTGAAGTGAGCCAAGTTGGGGTAAGAGGAGACCAAACTGGCTCTTCAGAGCTAGCTCAGGCCAAGACCAATCAGCGTGCCCTCTCTCCTGTGCACACACAGTGGATCACAGCCCCAGGCCAGCTTGCAGCTCAGCTTGGCCATTTTTAGGCATTTCTAGCCTTTCTAGGTCATCCTTGCCTTGACTACACACCAAGAGCACGACTCTATGTTCTATGTCAGGAGATTATTGTTAAGATTGACTCCAGTGTGGTGGTCTCAGTGAGTAAAGCACTTTCTGTGTAAGCGTAAGGACTGAGTTTGGATTCCCCCAAGCCCGCTTAAATATGCCAGGCATGGTGAGAGGCGCCTGTGATCACAGCACGGAGGAGGCAGAGGCAGAGACAGAGGCAGAGGCAGGAGGAGCTGGCTAGCTAGACTAGCTGAATCAGCAAGCTCTGGGCTCAAGGGCAAGATGCTGCCTTGGTAAAATAAAGAAGAGTGTGATCAAGAAAACACCTGACATCAACACACACATGTGCATGCATGCACATGCAAAATAAAAAGATTTAATAAGAGATCCCAGAATCATAGTTATTTGGAAACTATATCTTAGACCCAGTTGTCATTATTATTTTAAGTCAATTTTATTTACATTTTACCTACCAAACTCCTTCCTCACTGGAGCTTTCCCTTAATTCACATTCACTCCCCCCCCAAGCAGGCATTTCAACAGAAATGAAAAACTAGCCATTCTTTTACATATTTAGTCATTCAGATCTAGAAAGAAAATTTATCTATCAACCCTCCTTGCTTAGTTAAGCCCAGATTCTCTTTTACTGTCAAGCTGGTCTGGTTTTGTGACCCAGACACCTGTCAAATTTAGAAATTAGGGTTTAAAGTTAAACTTTCTAGGGTGTGGATCAGTGGTAGAGTGCTGGCCTAGCATGTACAAGGCCTTAGGTCCATCCCCAAGTTTTCAAAAAGCGAAAATTAAACTTGTATCTTCTTTCTTCCTAATTGAAGATTTTCCTAAGTGTTAAGCAAAGATAATTTGATGGCCACTGGAAGTTTTCTACATTCAGATATTCACAACACTCCGCCTGTGTTCATGAAAAATTAGTAATTTCTTTTTGCATGCAGAAAAGAAGGTATTGGAAACGTTTCCTAAAGCAAGCAAGGTACAAGTAAATTTTTTTCATGGCTAAATAATTGGTTTTCTTTGTGGATTCAGCTGCATAGCATTGAGAGTCTCCTTTTAAATGTGGAGAGTGTTCTCGGTCAGGTCTATAAAGACGAGTGTGCTGGAGGTAGCTTTTAAATTTTCAGTTGTGAGCAAATGTTGAGCTTATTTACTGGCTTTTTCAGTTAACACGTATTAAAAGTAAGGTAGAATTTATTTATGCTCACTTCTAATTTGTATTTTCCTCATATAAAAGTTATGCATGGCCATTAACTTTTTTTCTCATTCATTGCATAATAATAAGAAATGAGCAAGAAAATGGAATATTCTACGTATAAAGTAGAACCAGGTTTGCGAAAAGGAGAACCTGTTCACATTGCAGTTAGATTTGCTTTCGTTAACACTTTTGGTCTGTATGTATGATGTGTGTGTTCATAAATGTGAGCGTGGGTGCACGCATGCCACAATGTGCCACGTGGAGGTCAGAGGACAGCTGTCGGGAGCCAGTGCTCTCCCTCCATCTCGGCTGAGGCAGGGTCTCTCTTTTGTCGTTGTTGTCATTCACTGATGTCACTGCTACATTCCCCAGGCCAGCGGGTCTGAGGGCTTCCAGGAAATTCTGCGTCCACTTCCCATTTACCATCAGCACACAGGGATTACAGAAGCCTACCATGGCCACTCACTTTTATGTGAGGTGTAGAGATCTGAACTTGGGTACTCAGACTTAAGGAGCAAGTGATTTATCCACTGAGCCATTTCCTTCCCTATATTTGTTTTTTAGTTGAAAAGCTATCAGTTATTTATGAAAGTGCTGATCAAAATAGACTTTGTCAAGATTGCATATCGGAGCTTGTCCATATTGGTCTTTAGAAATGTTTTAGGTGCACGCCTTTAATCCCAGCACTTGGGAGACAGAGGTAGGAGGATCGCCATGAGTTTGAGGCCACCCTGAGACTATGTAGTGAGTTCCAGGTCAACCTGGGCTAGAGCGAAACCCTACCTTGCAAAAACAAAAACAAAACAAAAAAAAATGTTCTACTGGGCTGGAGAGATGGCTCAGCGGTTAAAGTGCTTGCCAGCAAAGCCTAATGACCTGAGTTGGATTCCCCAGTACCCACATAAAGCCAGATGTTCAAAGTGGCAGCTGGAGGCCATGCCCATTCTCTCATGCCCATTCTCTCTCTCTCTCTCTCTCTCTCTCTCTCTCTCTGATTTCAAATAAATAAAAATGTGTTTAGGGCTGTAGAAATGGTTTAGCAGTTAAGGTGCTTGCCTGCGAAGCCTAAGGACCCAGGTTCAATGCACATGGGGGCACATGCATCTGGAGTTTGTTTGCAGTGGCTGGAGACCCTGACCTGTCCATTCATTCTCTCTCTTTCTCTCTCTACCTCTTCCCCTCTCTCTGTGTGTAATAAATAAATAAATGATAATTTAAAATTTTTTTAATGTTCTACTTTGGGGCTGGGGATATGGCTCAGTGGTTAAGAGGTGCTTACTTGAAAGGCTGGTGGCCCCGGGTTTAATTCCCCAGCGCCTATGTAAAGTCAGATGCACAAAGTGGTGCATGCATCTGGAGTTTGTTTGCAGGAGGCCCTGGTGTGCCAATTTTTTTATTTGCAAACACATAAACAAAGAAAAACCTATGTTTAAAACTAAATGTAAGCAGATGTTTGTCTTGTTATAAGACTTCCTGTGGAGAACCTCTACCATCACATTTATTAATTTTCATAATGAGGTAACTGCTTTCTGGCATTATAGTTCACATGCATCCTAAGAAAACCCTACATATTCTGATTGCATACTTGAAAGCCAGGTACAATATACTCCATGTGGATTATGTATGTGACAATCACTAAGTTGGAAATAATTATACATGAATAAGGACAACATGGGATTGACCAAAATGTTTACTGTTTCTGAATGATGAAAAACAAAAGTCTTCATTTCCCCACATTGTCCACACTATATATTTATCGCTTGGTTGATTGGAAAGAAAACGTCATTAGAAGGATGATCACATTTTTATGGTGATAAATATTATTTAGAGTCTTCCTCACATTCTTTCCTGAGTCCAGATGAAATCTTCACGATTTAACTTGGTTGGGCCCATTAGCTGAGCTTGTCAGAATCCTGTATGGATTATGCCAAGGTCATGGTTCAGCCTCCATATGGCCATGAGCGCAGCATCATTAGCACCACGCAAACAAGTGGGAAGTTGGGGGTTAGTGCTGAGTTATGGTTTCCTGAAAAGACAAAAAAGTCAGGGTATGGACCCCCTTGAGAGTGGTATCTCCCTTACGCTCCTGGGCCAGCACATGGAAGCAGGAAATGAGGTCACCCAGTAGAGAGCATTTTGACAGTATGCTGGATCTACGTGAATTTCTGCACCCACAAGGATGTACTGACCCAGAGTGCTGGAGAACGTCCCATGGCTCACTCCCGAATTGCTGTGTTCTTGAAAGGGCCTGTGGCATGATGTGGCCGGGCTCTTAGGAGCTTGACCTGGCAGGGCTGTTAGCCTTAGTGGGTGTGCATTGAGTTGATTCCCTATGAGGAGGTGGCTGTGAGCTAATGCAGCAGAAGAAATGGACTCAAGAAGCAATCTCTGATTCTCTGGGAGCACAGCTTGCTGCACTGCCTCACTGGTTTGTGAGGTCATCGCCCTGGAGTCGCCCCCCTGCACTGGATGGGCTTGCCAGTCAAGGAGAGGCAGATCATTAAACATCAGAACAAATGGTTCCAAAATGGCTAATATCAATGACGAGATAAGTTAAACAGGTTTCCTCTGCACTATTCTAACATTTTTAATGTGACTTTTTCAAAGAAGAACCAAAAGTGCCGTTGCTGTCAGTGCCGTGGGAGCGCTCGCATTGAAATGTGTGGTGTGAGCTAGCCCAGTGGTGTGGCTCGGTGGTAGCACCTTGCCTAGGACTCCAACCCCTAGCACCAGAAAAAAAAAAACACTGTATTTTACAATATTCTTAATTAAGTTATTCTAAGCTAAGGGCCAATCTTGTCAAGAAATGTACAGTCAAGCACTCAGCCCATGGCAGTGATGTATTCATTATGTTACACGGGGATCATGTGCGGCTTAGGTAAACCCTTCGCACTTTAGCGTCCATGGTGTATTAATTTAAGGAGATCTCAGGGCTGTTCTTCAGCTTTCGCCTCTCATTGACCCCTGTGACCCACAGTCACCCACTAGGTCTGCCTTGTAGAGTGCTACAAGGTTAATCACTACCCCCCACCCCGTTTAAAAATCCCCAGGGATGCTCTGCTGTCAGAAGACTGAAGGGATTTGCTCCCTGCCCTGTCTACTTTGTTTCTTCCCTGTGAGGATGAGGGCTCTGACACTCCCCAACTTCTTCCTACTCTCAGGTTCTTGGGGTTCATGACCTAGGGCAAGGAACACCCCAGGAACTGTCCTTGAGCCTGCCTTAGGCTCTCTCAGGGACTTAACTATTGGCCCCAAAACTTGCCTAATTTCTTAGTTATTGGTCTGAGCCAAACAGTTACCAAGTATACAATATGTATCTTTGACTTATTTGACAGACAACATGTTATTAATAATGCCTTTGTGAAGAAAAACTAAAAATAACCATGATTTCCAAGCATAAGAAAGGCTGCAGCAAACCTTCTGTGCGACCATGTGGGAGAATGAATCTGTTACATAGGAAAAACTCTTGCTTTTCAAGGTCAAAGAGGAAAATGAAATCCCTTCATTGAAATTGTGGCCAGGACGTGAGCAATGAAGGTTAAAAGGTGAAAAGTTAATTCACTTGGCACAAACCAAGAACTGTTCTATGAACTTAAACTGAGTGGGTGGAAAGTATTGTACATTGGTGTTCATTATGGAAGAGATAATCAGCAACAGTACTTTCCTGTTTCTAATAGACTTCCTCCACAGACAAAGCAGGAAATTTCAGTTGTGTTGGGAAAAGATTTGTTTCTTAGCAAACTCCTGTAAATTGGATTTCATAAATATTGGTGTCAATCAGGACAGTGTGAGGTCATGCAAGTTGTAGGGCTAAGCGTAGTCTCCAGTGCCTTCCCATTAATTCAGAATTTGTTAAACACATGAAAAAGCAGAAGTAGTATTTGACTAAAGCACATTTTTGAATGCTAGATGAATAGCAGCTGGTCACCTGATTCATTCATTTTAATCATATCATTTCAATACTCTTCAGTTGCTGCTCATGGTGACTTAAGTGTGGCTCTGCAACGCTTGCAGTTTAAAAGAAAGGCTGACCTCTGTGGAACATTCTGGAACAACATGTTAATCTAGTGGAGCAGAGTGGCTGGCAGGTGGGAGTAAGTATGGCATGAAGAGCGAGAGTGGTTAGAATTTGCCAAGCAGAAAGGACAAGCTTGGCCATCCCTGACAGCGTTATTTAAGAATCTGAAAATCTACCAGTTTAAAAAGAAAAATGACCTTCATAAACAAAAAAGGATCAGCTAACAGTTGGCACTTTCTCATTTCTGTTGTTTGTTTCTCTGGCTCCTGAGCCCCTTCTTCTAGGCCCCAGCCTCCTTTCCTGACTTACCACCATAGCTGGTGTGATTCCGTGCGTGTTCAGTGGCTGTCAAAACTGTCTATACTGGGCCGGAGAGATGGCTCAGCACACAGGGCCTAAGGGCCCAGGTTTAATTCCCCATGACCCACATAAAGCCAGATGCATAAGGTAGTGCATGCATCTGGAGTTCATTTGCACTGGCTGGAGGCCTTGGCTATTCTCTTCTCTCTCTCTCTCTCTCTCTCTCTCTCTCTCTCTCAAATAAATAAATAAATAAATAAAATATTTTTTTTTAAAAAAAACTGTCTATAGCCTGAGATTCTGACCTTCTTGGAAACTAATATACTATACTCTCTCAGTCACTCACTCAAATAAATAAATAAAATATTTTTTTAAAAAACTGTCTATAGCCTGAGATTCTGACCTTCTTGAAAACTAATATACTATATTCTTACCCTAGCTCCCTAAGCCCTTATTCCCACAAGGACACAAAAGAAGCCAAATGAGCTCAGTGGGTAATTTAATGGTGAACCTGAGTTTGGATCCCCAGAACCCATGTTAAACCAGACCAGTGCAAGCATGTGTGAGCCATCCTACACAGCCGTACAATGCACATCTGTCCACACTCCTCCAGAGTCAACAGTATTCATAAGCAGGCCTCCCAAAGCACCCTAAAATACTTGAGCTTCACCTGAAACACACGAAGCAGCTCGCTGTAGCTTGCTAAATAGCTTCGTTTCTGTGAAAAGATCAGCGCATATGTGTAACTTAATCATTGCCTTGACCGCACTCAGCTGCCTCGGGGCCTTTATCTGCCTCTCACAGGATCTCAAGTGCCAGGGAATCCCACACACTGGGTCATTCACAGCCTTCCAGGCAGCCTCTTCAGCTCTTCTTTTTCCCCATGTTTTTTTAAATTCTAAAAGCAATTAATGAGTCAGTTTCCTTGCTGCCGCCTCCTGCTTAGCACTTTCTGATTTCCCATCAGGAGAACAGACTCACTAAAGTCAACATCATCATTATTATCCAACCTCAAGGCTTTATTCAAAGTAAATGCTTTGTAATTTTGCTCTTGTTATTACCCTAAACCAAAACAACAAAACAAAACAAAACAAAACAACCCCCATGGGCTGGCCATGGTGGCACACACCTTTAAGTCCCAGCACTTGGGAGGCAGAGGTAGGAGGATGGTTGTGAGTTTGAGGCCACCCTGCTACATACACCCCACTACGTAGTGAATTCTAGGTCAACCTGGACTAGAGCAAGAACAAGACCCTACCAAAGAAAGAAAGAAAGAGAGAGAGAGAGAGAAGGAAGGAAGGAAGGAAGGAAGGAAGGAAGGAAGGAAGGAAGGAAGGAAGGAAGGAAGGAAGGACACATTGTTATAAATACATATCCATAGACATAGGTAGATCTGGAAATAGATACAACACACAGAATTTTCTCCCCACCAGGTTGCCTTGGCAACCTTTGCACTAGCGTCTTCCAACAGATGTTTGAAGCTTAGCTAAGGTGTACACACTAATTTACAGATATGCTTAATATTGCTCATTAACATAGCAGTTTCTAGAGTCTTCTTAATCTCATCAAGGGAATTTGTGCCTTTATGGAAATTTTAAAACACCAAGTCGCTCCTTCTTAATAAACACTTGTGGTTCTCTGCTTGCCACTGCTGTGTCACCCGCGCTCTCTCATTCAGGAGTGCAGGGTCAGTGATGCAGGGACTGTAGGAAGCTTAGTGAGCTCATTGCCTGTATTTACATCTGCTCGTATTGTCATTCCAGATTTTGCCGTATCTGACAGAATGAGGCTATGGCCATGTGTTGACCTTTATGGAGAAGTCCTGTGGAGAGCTTTTTTCTCTTTTCCTGTGTTTGGGATTTAAAACCACTTCAGCTCTTCTTCTGACCAATCACATTCTTTTATTTCAAAAGTTTTTGCTACAGTAAGGAATCATATTTATTACTTTGAAGCTGTGTCTTCTTCCTCATACCACATATAAATTAGGATAGCTTTTTTTTGCTATCTGATGGATATCTGATGAGATCATTGGTTTAGATGACACCATAGGAACATTCTTTCATTAATTTTGCTAGTGAGTGCATGGCTTTGTATATCAGTTGTGCATTGAAGTAAGTCTAGCAGTAGATCTTAAATTACCCTGAGATATTTACCTAAATGACCCCTTGGTAGTTGGAAGAATGTAGTTACATTAAATTTGTTCTTATGGCAGAGTGTACATATGAAAGCAGAAAACTTCATTGTGTGCCTTGGATGCCATAACACTATGACTTTCTGCTTTTGAACTCCGTCAGTGAATAGATAAACTCTACAGGGTCCTTAACCAAAAGTTTATATTCTATTTTCACTATGGAGTGTTTAATGTGAAAGGAGGAAGGTGTCCTGACACTTGAAAAAAATAGTTGCGTGTGTGACCAGTATACTTCAAATGAGCATTCACTACTGTGCATTTCAGCATTCTGGACAAGTCGATTAAAAGTACTGTTTATTAGAATGATCTTCAACTTGATCCTCATACAAGTTTCTTATGCAGGGAGGGGAGGAAGAGGCATCCGTGGTTTGATTGTTGTGAGATATGCTGGCATCAGAGGCACGGAGAGAAGGGGAGGCTGAAAAGTGAAAGATGACATTGTGTGCCGAGCCGGTCACGACTATGATGGGAATAAAACGCTGCAAAGCACATCACTGCACACAGTGGCTCACACCTATAAGCCCAACTCGCAGGAGGCTGAGGTGCGAGTATCACCGTGAGTGCCATGTTGGGCTGGGCGACAGTAACACCATGGCTCAAAACTAACCAGAGGAGGAGAACAAGAACGTGTAGATAGCTCTCGTTGGCTGCCTGCTCAGGGCTCTTCCTCTTCCAAGATGAAGCTGCTGGCCCTACCTCACCACTGTCTCTTCCTGAGGGTCAGCGTGAGTCGAGTCCCACAGATGTTGGGATACCAAAAGGTGCAGAATGGGATTCTGATTCCCAAGGGCTGTAGCCATAAATTTGTCTTTTATGTAGTTTTCAAATGAGTAGAAAGAGAGTCAGATAGTCATACAGAGATCACAATTCTTTGATGAAAATTAAGGAATGCATTTTAAAATAAAGCCACCAGACATCACAGCTTCCTATCAATGGAAGGGTTTAGAACAGGCCTCTGTACCATCAAGAGCAAAAAGGTGTCTATGTGGAGAACAGCTACAGAGGGATCAGGAAGTCAGGAGGGTTCTAGAGCCTAGAAAACTCTCTCTGAAGTGTGCCTATATTGTCCACTCTCTTTGGAGATCAGATCAGTAGTCTGACCTTTACAGAGGATCATCAGGTCAAGTATTGCTTATAGGAGTTTTATGAGTTTTTTAGGGGAGGGGGTCTCACTCTAGCTCAGTCTGACCCGGACTTCACTCTGTATTCTCAGGGTGGCCTTGAATTCAAGGTGATCCTTCTACCTCTGCCTCCCAAGTGCTGGGATTAAAGACGTGTGCCACCACGCCCAGCAAGTATTGTTTATAGAATCATGTATGCATGCTCCTAGTAAAACTAGGAATTGAATGTAAGGTAATCCTGGGATATATCAGTTATATCAAATTATATATTAATAATATTAATTAATACAATTAATATGTAGCATAATTTTTTTTTTTTTGGTTTTTCGAGGTAGGGTCTCACTCTGGCCCAGGCTGACCTGGAATTAACTATGTAGTCTCAGGGTGGCCTTGAACTCATGGCGATCCTCCTACCTCTGCCTCCCGAGTGCTGGGATTAAAGGCGTGCGCCACCACGCCCGGCTGTAGCATAATTTTTGAGACAGGTTATTGCTGTTTAGCTTAAGCTGACCTTAAACTCATAATGTAGCCCATCCTGATCTCGAAATTATGATCTTCTTGCAGCACCCTCCCAAGTGCTGGTACTATAGGTGTGCACCCCTATGCCCAGTTCAATAATCTATTATGTAATATGTAGCATGTAATCTATATGTCTTTAAAGTACATATGTAATTTCCTTTTTCTTGAATTATGACATTGATACTTTAATTTTTTTATTTGTTTATTTATTTGAGGGAAAAGAGAGAGAACTGGGTCACCAGGGCCTCTTGCCACTGCAAACACACTCCAGAGGCATGTGCCACTTTGTACACGTGGCTGTATTTGAGTAGAAGGGAACTGGGCCCAGGCTGGCAGACTTTACAAGCAAGTGCCTTTAACCACTGAGTCATCTCCCCAGCTCCAAGTATATATGTAATTTTAATAGATGACATGATTAAAATTTGAAAATTTAGAAAATTAAGTTTAAAAAATACAACTAAATAATATAAGGTACATGTATAGTATATGAAATTTTGTATAATATATATAATAAATTATGGACTGTCAAATTGGCCTTTTATGATTATAAAAGAAAGAAAACAAATGAAAGGATACTAGAACTGGTTTTTGTTTGTTTTTTCTTTGAGGTAGGATCTACCTCTAGCCCAGGCTGACCTGGAATTCACTATGTAGTGTCAGGGTGGCCTCAAACTCACAGCAGTCCTCCTACCTCTGCCTCCCAAGTGCTGAGATTAAAGATGTGTGTTACCACACCCAGCTTAAGCACTGATTTTTGATGGTTCTATGGATTCAGTGCACACACTTCAGTGGTAACATTCTAGTGACATGAGGCTCCCATCTCTTAAAGCAAAGGTCTGGTAACATTTAAAAACTAAACTCCCTTTTTACAGTGATCTCTTACCGTTTTAGTCAAAAGATGAAAAATCATTGTAACTCCCTTAAATTGGGGTTCAACGAATCTAATCGTAGTGCTACATGATAAGAACAGTGACTTTCTTTTCAGCTGTTTCCCTGGTGTTTGGCTGCCCCAGTACTCCAGCAGGCAGCTTGACTTAAGAGCCTGTGCTTGGTCTGTAGAGTGGAAACAGGCTTCCCACCAGGCCCAGGCCCAGGCCCAGGCCCAACCCAGAGTATGTCAGGGCCTCTACTAGGATGGGATGCTGTGCGAAGTGCCAGCTCCAAAATCTTAACGGAAAGGAAAAGTGAAATCCCACAGCCAAGGCCATCTGGAGGAAGTAGTCCAGGGAAGCAGAAGAGCCAGAGGGGCCAAAACTGCGCAGAAGCAACCACCACCAAGAAGTCAAGCGTGCACACTCCCCTTCCTTCTAAGATGGGAGACCAGAGTGTAAACTTTCACAAAGCTGGTGAACACTGTTGTAGTTCTGTTCCCGGTCAAACCACCAAGGCTTTGTGTTCTGGAATGTTCCACATTAGCACATGATTTTGTTTGCTTGTTTTACATTTTATTAAAAAACTTTAATATATGAACATACAGTAATCATGTTCTCATCCCTTTATCCTTATTATTTATTTATTTATTTGAGAGAGAGAGATACAGAAATAGGCAGAGAGAGAGAATAGGCGTGCCAGGGCCTCCAGCACTGCAAGCGAATACCAGATGTGTGCACCCCCTTGTGCATCTGGCTTTACGTGGGTACTAGGGAATCAAACCTGGGTCATTAGGCTCTGCAGGCAAGCACCTTAACCATTGAGCAATGTCTTCAGCACATGGGGGAGGGCTAGAGAAGCAGATAGAGAGAGAGAGAATGGGCATGCCAGAGCCTCTAGCTGTTGCAGACAAACTCCAGATGCATGTGCCACCTTCTACATCCGGCTTTACATGGGTACTGGAGAGTCAAACCTGGGTCCTTAGGCTTTGCAGGCAAGTGCCTTAACCACTGAGTCATCTCTCCAGCCCACCAACACATGGTTTTTTTTAAGAGAGCCATGGAGGGTGTTTTGTTGTTTAAATGCAATGTTATAAAATAAATGTCTCCTGTCCTTATAGGAAAGAAAGAATCTGCATTATTTAAAGATATCGGAAGTAGGGAGAAAAAACAGACATTCTTTAAACACTGCCTTTTCATGTCCTTAGGCAGTGTTGTCAAATCTAGACCGGGGGAGTCTGTCATATACCTAGGGATTATTTACATAATTCAGTCCTCTTTGCCCTGCAATTATGTTGGCTCTTAACATGCCACTTAGGGGTACCTTCTCCCAAGCCAACAATTTGAAACAGCCTTGTTGCATTTAGTTCTAAATCTGTAGCAGTCAGAAAGGAAATGACTAAAAGATAATGCTGGGCTGGAAGATAATGTTAAGTTTTCTGCCCACAAAGCAGATGCTCTTTGTACTATTTCAAATGGACTAGCCTGTGCCCAGAGTCAAACTCCTCACGTTTGCCAAGAGCAGCAGAGTTGTAAATCATGGCCGAGGAAGAATTCCTGGGCTCCTGCTGCCGTCTTCCTGGCTGTGCCCCTGGCTAATGAAAATCTGAGACTGCGCTAGAGGCGATAGCTGATTTCCTGACTGAATAATTCACTGTGTAAGGTTGCATAGCACGAAGAAGCCTGAGCTTCCATCCTTCGGGTCGCCCACCATGAGCAGACAGGCAGAACTCATGTGGGTGCTGAGAAGGAAGGCCCGAGGCAGAAGGGGACCAGCAGGTGCAGTTCTCTGTGAATGCATGCCAAATGGTTCAGGATCTGGGGCGAG
Organism: Orientallactaga sibirica; assembly: GCA_036365145.1. Taxonomy (NCBI): domain Eukaryota; kingdom Metazoa; phylum Chordata; class Mammalia; order Rodentia; family Dipodidae; genus Orientallactaga; species Orientallactaga sibirica. The sequence continues at coordinate 2,098,867 of JAEOAD010002853.1, forward strand.
CAAGCAGCGCTGACCCTGCCAGCAGGCGTAAGGAGAGGGACGTTCAGTAAAGCTTTTGGATGGTAACAAAACTTCAGGGAGGACAGAACTCAAAGCCTCAACAGTGCTGATCCATGTGGCAAGACTGTCCCCATGGCACTTCCGCTGTCCCCAGTCCACGTGCCTCCTCTGTGGTCCCTTTGGTCAGAAAAAGAACCTGCTTCTTTCTGCTGGTCTCCCAGAGCTGCCGTCTGTCCCTTCTCCATCTTTGCTACAGGGGAAGCTGGGAAATCAGGCATTCCTCAAATGGAAGAAGGCTGTTGTAAAACATACCCAGTTGTCCACAAAGACCCACCTACACATGCCACCAACCCCTCATCCTCAGTTGTCATCTCATCTCTTCCAGAAAGGACTTCTCACTAAACTCCCAGCCCCATAATCATGGCCAGTGTTCACGCAGTTTCCAGAAAGCCACATCCATCCACCCAGCAGTGCTCCTGACACCTTGTGTGGGTCTGTTCTCTCACTCCCACCTTGACAGATGTTTGCAGATCTTTGGGGGGTTTGTTTGTGCACTTAAAATCTCAGCAGCTTCTTCTTTGCTATAATATTTTACTCTCTCCTTCCCAGATTTATCCTTTTTGCACTTTGACACACGAGTATCTTCTTCCTCAAAAAAAGCTGTAATTCATTTTGAAACCACCAGCCATACATTTTGTCTTCTTTTTTTTAAGTCCCCCACAGATCTTAGTATCATACTAAGATCTCATAGCTAAAAATAAATGTATTCTGGTTAATTACAGTTCATTAGTTGCCTGAATTGATTAGTAGTTTTTAAATGAATTTTAATACTATTCATTTTAAGAATACTGAATAAGAAATAAGTAAACAACAACAACAAAAAAAAAAAACAGAACTTGGGCTGGAGGGGTGGCTTAGCAGTTAAGGTGTTTGCCTGCAAAGCCAAAGGTTCAATTCCCCAGGACCCACGTAAACCAGGTGCACAAGGTGGCACATGCATCTGGAGTTCGTTTGCAAAGAATGGCTGGAGGCTCTGGCATGCCCGTTCTCTCTGTCTGACTGTCTCCCTTTCTCTCTGATTCTCTTAAATAAAAAAAAATAAATAAATAAATAAATAAATAAATAAATAAATAAATAAAAACAGAACTTGTGGCTATGTTCCAGTAAAATTTTATGAACACTGAAATTTCAATTCTAGATCCTTTTCCGTGACACCAAATGCTATCCCTTTGGTATTTTTTTCAGGCATTTGAAAGTGTCAAAGTTATCACCCTTAGCTCACAGGCCACTCAGAAAGTAGCATGGGTTTGGGAGATCGCTCTGCTTGTAAAGTGTTTGTCATGCCAGCATGAGGACCCAAGCTTGATTTTCAGAACCCACATGAAAATGCCCAGCATGGTGGCTCACCCCTCTAGTCCCTTTACTGGGGAGGTGGAGACATGATGTCCTTGGGGCTCCTTGGCCAGCCAGTCTAGCCTGATTAGTAAGCTCTAGGCCTTGAGGAACAACACCCAAGGCTGTCTTCTGGCCTGCAGGCACGCCGGCCACATACACACGTTTAAAAGAAAACAGGCAGCATTTGGATAATTTGGCCTGAGAACTGGCCTGCACTTAGTGACCCTTGATGCAGGCAATGAGGGACATTAAAAGGCTGTGGTTCAGCTTGGCATTTGAGATGATCCCATCCCACATCAGCAGGACTGGGGCTCAGGGGCTAAAGGCGGGGCAGTTTTTGCAAGCAGGCGGAGTAGCTGTCTGGGTGGTAGATGGAAACTGCCTGGAATTAACAAGGATGCAAAAAGGAAGGCTTGCCTGCAGACCTGTCTTTTGGAATCAAAATCAGCAGAGCCTAGTCACGGAGATAGATGCAGGCTAAGGAGTAAAAAGACTGACGCCCCAATTTCAGTCTAGAAAGCAGGTGTCCAGCTTACCACAATCCCCAAGCTCTCCTAGATCAGCAAAGGAACATGGTACACCTTAATGCACCATTCAGGCTGGGCCACATCCGGGTCTTTCTTTTATCTACAGAGGGAGCGCAGTGTTCATACATAGAGCCTCACCTAGTCAGAGGCTTCCTCTCAATTGTCAGCAGGGATGCTCTCACTTCCAGTGAATGGGTAGCATAATTCAAGGTGCTGTCACCCCCTAAAAATGTTGACCCGCTAGCTAGCACGTGTGAGGCCTTGACCTCATGAAAGGAAAAAAACTCATAAAAATGACCCCCAGTGGTCTGTAATTACCCACTCACAATGACCTTTTCCGCTGCCCTGTCACACCAAGGGAGGTGCCAAGGGGTCTCTTCCAGGTATCTCATAGCAGTGCATAAACGAAGCTTCCCAAATTAGAAGAAAGTCAAGTGAAAGACTCAGGAAGAAGAGAGTGTGAACTCCCTCTTTCTCTATTCACGAAACCACATCTCAGTGGCTTCTGCATTCTTAGCATACATGTGGAGTTGGAACCGTTAATCCCAATTGTTAGTAAATGTTACATTACCATAAAATTACATAAAGCATCAGTGTTGCCTGACCAAGTCTTTCCACTTGCATGCTTCTATTTTTTTAAAATACTCTATTATTTTTATTTTCATTTATTTATTTGACAGGGAGAAAGATGCAGAGAGAGAAAGAGAGAATGAGTATGCCAGGGCCTGCAGCTGCTGCAAACGAACTCCAGATGCATGTGCCACCGTGTGCATCTGTTTTACATGGGTACTGGGGAATTGAACCTGGGTCCTTTGGCTGTGCAGGCAAGCGCCTTAACCACTAAGCCATGCCTCCAGCCCTTTTTAGAGCATTTTTGACATGTGAATTAATGAAAACTCAGTTAGTTTATATTGTGGTTCAGCATGCTACTTGGCGACAAGGAAGACCAAGTAAATAAGAAATTATATGTGTGGGAAACACCCTGTGTGCACGAAGATACCACTGCTGGGACTGATGTATTGAGTAAATGCCTTGTTGACATCACATTCCTGATCTTCCTAGGGTGGGCTTTACCCTTCTATTTTCTGGTATTGGTTTTCTTCTCTTACAGTATGAAGAACCCCAGTTCAGTTTCTGTAGTGGCATTTTTTTTCTTGGTAAAAGGTTTTGAGGGACTTATACAGGAGCCTGACTCCACACACTGTGCATACAAGCACCTCCCTGGCCACTTCACATCACTACAAGTTGTGTATGGGGGTGGCCAGGTGAGCTTACGTCACAGGGCACCATCCTCTCCCTTCCAAAGAAAGGGGGGTTTATCAGTGCAGGAGCCACTTCCAACTTGGTCTCCATCTAGTTCTGGGATTGCCCTCCTGTGATGGATGTCCACCAGGAGGCTAGAGTGGGAATGCCATCATCTCCTTCCTCGGCCATGGCAGAGGCCCTGACTTGGGGGCTCCTTCTGCAGGCTTGCCTCTCCCAGCTTGTTCTTCACCTAATCCGTGGTTTCCATGATATGGAATCTGGATTCGGCTTCTTGTTTAAAACCTCTGTGGCTTGCCACAGCCCTTAGAAAAGAATAATCCTTTTAGCTTGCTCGTAAAAAGATGAGTTGTCTGGCCCTGCTCGCCCAGGCTCCTTGTTTCTCACTCTCAGTCCATGCTGCCATTTCTTGCTTCTGAGCCCTTACACATGCCGTCTCCTCACAGCATTCTCCTTGTCCTTCCCTGAGCAAAGGAAAATTACACACTACATTTTAATTTTTTCAATCAGGATGCCTATTCCATGCCTTCGTTACCTGCTTTTTGCCAATATTAACTTGACTCCGTCTGTTTTTTCAACTGTGTACTTTGATTTTTGTACTCTTTTAACCTTCTCTTTCCCCATTCTTTGAGTCGTCCCTTTAAGAGACGTTGTGACTGCTGTTCAGTGTAGCCTTCATGACAGCCGGCGCAGCCCTCCTGTGTCACTTAGGTTCACATTCGCCGGGACTTTTGCTGAGCAAAGCTGCAAGTCTCATGACCCACCATGTCCCTTCAGAAGCAGCAGCCCAAACACAGTTGGCTGTTGGCCAGCAGTGCTAAGAAAGGCGAAAGGTATCGCATTGTTTTCCAATCCGAAGGGCAGAATTTGCCTCTCAACCTGTTGGCATGAACAGAAAGGAGTAAAGAAGAAAGCCGCTCATGATGAGCAGTGGTTTGGGAAGGAACAGGACACTGTGAGGTAAAAAGAGACTATAAAAAAGAAAATGCCGTGACTGTTATGGGTGTTGCAGTAACCGTCCTGATGCTGGGACAACATCCCCAACCAAAACAGCGGATGGGAGGAAAGAGTTTAATTTGGCTTACAGTCTTGAGGGCAAGCTCCATGATGGCAGGGGAAAGCATGGCATGAGCAGAGGATGGCCATCACCTCTGCCACAGCAGGTGGACAACAGCAAGAGGGTGAGCCAGCTGGCACTGGCGGGCTGGGGGTTAATAAACCTCAAAGTCTGCCTCCAGTGGCACCTCCTCCAGCAAGGCTCCACCGCCCAAAATGCCACCACCTGGGGAGCAAGCCCTCAGATGACATGAGCATCTGGGAGACGTCTGATTCAAACTGCTACAGGGGGACCGACTGCTCTCTCTAGATCTGAGCAGGCTCACTCCATGAGAGAAAATTCATACTCGGTAATGAGAACTTAGTTAAAAACCTAGGCTAGGGCTGGAGAGATGGCTTAGTGGTTAAGGCACCTGCCTGCTAAGCCTAAGAATGCTGGTTCCAATCTCCAGCGGTTCCAATCTCCAGGTCCCACGTTTAGCCAGATGCAGAGATGCAAGGGCGCAATGCCGCACTTCCCCACAAGGGGGTGCACACATCTGGATTTCATTCACAGCAGCTGAGAGACTGCTGGCATGCCCATCTCTATCTGTCTTCCTCTCCCTCTCTATCTGTTTCTCTCTCCAAAATAATAAAATAAAATAAAAAAAAAAAAAAACCTAGGCTAGAAAGGTCATCTGCCCTAGTGGGGACCAACTGCTATTGTTTGGCTATAAATGGGTAATTTGTGCCCATCAAATTGCCCTCTAAATGTCTGTATTTATACCATAGATTAGTGTTCTTCTCACCTTAGTCAGAGAAGCTAATTTTTGAAGATGGTGATGACTACAGGGGAAACTGAAAAATCATCAAATTGTGAGACTCAGTAAGTACTGAGTGCTCAGTACTACATGAAGCATCTCTATCATGTCCTCCAAGGCTCAGGGAACATTGCTGAAGAGGAGACTGGAAGAATGCAACAGCCAGAGGAGAGGGAGGAATGTTTTGGAACTCTGTCTTGCAGACATGAAGTGCCGTTCTACTCATGAGCACGCAGCAGCTGTCATTACCTGTTCAAGACCTGCACCGGGTTGGGCCCATCAGCAGTTCGTCTTGGATGGTCGGGGAGGAGGTGCGGGGAGGGGGACATCACTGCAGAAGAGGAACCAGTTGTCAAGAAGAAGGAGTTCAGTGACAGGAGGTTGGGAGAGGAGACCGTGATCAAAACACATGTACGAACATTGTCAATAAAAATGTTTTGGGGGCACACGCCTTTAATCCCAGCACTCGGGAGGCAGAGGTAGGAGGATCACCATGAGTTCGAGGCCACCCTGAGACTACAGAGTGAATTCCAGGTCAGCCTGGGACAGAGTGAGACCCTATCTCGAAAAACAAAAAAAAAAAAATGTTTTGGGGGGCTGGAGAGATGGCTTAGTGGTTGAACGCTTGCCTGTGAAGCCTAAGGACCCTGGTTCGAGGCTTGATTCTCCAGGACCCACGTAAGCCAGATGCACAAGGGGGCACACGCATCTGGAGTTCGTTTGCAGTGGCTGGAGGCCCTGGTCTCTCTCTCTCTCTCTCTCTCTCTCTCTCTGCCTGCCTATTTCTGTATCTCTCTCAAGTAAATAAATAAATAAAAATCATCTGATTAAAAAAAGTGTTTTTTGAAGAAGGAGAAATGTCTTTGTCGAGAATACACACATAAAGCATGTAGACGTAAGCTTATTCCGTCCCCCCTGAAGCCTCCTAGCAGTACTCACGTGCTTTCTCTGTTTCCAGAGGTGACCCTGAAGGTGCACATTAGTGACGCCAGCACCCACCAGCCCATCGCAGACGCACTCATTGAGATCTTCGCCAACCAGGTGTCTGTCGCCTCGGGCACATCAGGGACTGAGGGGATCGCCTTCATCAAGTTTCATTACAAACTGGGTAATCAGCTGGTTGTCACAGCCACAAAACACGCCTACGTGCCAAACTCTGCCCCATGGAAGCCCATCCGGCTGCCTGGTAAGGAGTTGTTCATCTTCCTCTAAACAAGACTTGGTCCTGTGAGTGAACAGTGATGGAGGCAGACATAGAAACAGCTTGAAAGTCAGGAGTCAGGCAGTTAGGAAAATCTGCATGTCAGCTCTTTACCTAGCGCGGTCCTGCTGTGTGGAGGGGCGGGGGTCAAGTTTGGTGTCCATACACCAAAAGGGTCAAAAGCTTTTGTGTTTCTGCTCATTCCCCCAACATTCCACTTCCTGGGTGAGCTCTGGCTGGGGTTTGCATGCAGCATCCTCATGCACTTCCTGAACCCTTTATTGCAGCTGGTCCACAGAGGCCTAATTGCAAGGATATCCAAAGAGGTGGGAAGGTGCTAAGGGACCAGTGACCGTGTGAAAGCAGTCTGTCTGCCACCAGGAGAAAGGACAGTGTCGGCCATAAATACAGTTTTTGACAGGATAGGTGGGGAACAGAGCCACAGTAGTATTCTGTCTCCTTTTCTGAGTCTCTGTCTGATGCCTGGACCACATTATCTGTCAATATGAAGATTAGTAAGCGGCAAGGTTGAGACTCAAGACTCGAGATGTGCTGCTGGCTGGTGGGAGAAGTATCCTCTTTGAAAACCACCTGGCCCAGGCTCTTTCTTCCACTGTGTGGTCAAGCCCTTCACACTTCCATGCCAAACTCTGAAAACCAGAGCCAAGAGTACCTGGCAGACTAGTTCTGACTAAGAATTAGTTAACACAAATGCAAGCACCCACAACATAGTGGTGGCCAACAAGTGTGTGGCACTGAGGGAAGTATCTGGCAAAATACCAGTCTTAGTGCCCAGTTCTACCCCTCAGCACAGCATGCTTCCTTGGGGACTCTAACCTCCCTGAGGACACATGACCACACCTGGAAGCTGTTTCTCGGCCTTCCAGTGCCCCAGCATCCACTCATATTCACAAAATTCTATTTACTTCACTTTGCGTTTATTCAATGCCTAGCGTATACCACTGGGAACTGAAAATACAGATCTAGAGCCAAAGATGTTACTGGAGAGTGTCTAGTTTGCTTAGGAAGCCAGCCGTGGAAGAGTTGCCATCACACAGCTACATTAGTCAGGATTCTCCAAAGACAGACAAATTCTAGACAGAGGTACCTCAAGTGGCGGTCAGGAGAGGAGCAAGTCCTGGCGTTGGGGTTGATGGTGGCTTAGTGTGGGGTGCACTCGCTTTCATTGCTTTGGAGACGCCGTGGAGCACGTGTCTCACTAGAGGCTTCACCTGGGGATAAGCAGTGCTGAGCTCAGTGTGCAGTGGAGGGCAAAGGGCCTGGGCCAGAGCCCAGGGAAGGCCAACAAAAGACAAAAAATATATATATTTAGTAGGTTCCATCTAAGGGAAAGGTTTGGCCTCCCCGTTGACTGCCCTGGGACGTCACTGGAAGTTTAGACAGTGTCTGCCTGTATCAGGAGAGCAACCGCACAGGGCCTGCCACTGGAGTTAAGTTCTAGAAGGGCCTCCATCCCATAGTTGGCAAACACTGAGCCACTGGTACAAGGGAAAAAATTAAAGATAACCTCTAGAAGCCTCTAGCCAGAACTTTTCATCAACTGTATAACTTCATTCTATGTGTATGTTGTTGAAAGACACTTTATTGAATATTTATGTCGTTGATATGATACCGTTGCACACTCAGCCCACAGCGCTTGTAACTCGTGCCTGCGCTGTGGTCATCTATCCACTGTTGTCTCCACAAAGCACGTCGCAGCCTTCTCAAGCCCAGGACCTGGGGTGGCTCATCCCTTGCTGTCAACTTGATAGGATTTAAGGTCACCATGGAAACGAATCTCTGGAAATGTCTGTGAGGAATATTCTAGATTAGATTAATTGAAGTAGGAGGCCTCGGGCAGCACCATCCCACGGGCTGGGTCCTCAGCTGTGTGAAAAAGAGTGAACTGAGCCGAAGCCCTCACGGCTCTGCTCCCTGAGCTGCGTGCATTGTGATCAGCTCTGCGCCAGGCTCCTGCCACCATGCCTTCCCTGCCATGCTGCATGGAAACCCCACCGTAAGCCGAAATAAACCCTCTTTCAGTTGCTTCCAGTCAGGTAGCAGCGAGGTGACTAATGCAGGACGTTTGGCATCATGCATGGGGACTGTTTAAAATTGTGAAATTACAAAGAGAAAGCCCAAAAAATGTGAAAAGCCTGGCTCCAGATGCTGGAGAAAAGGGCATTTGTGCAGCTTCTGCTGAGGATGTGCACCCAGAGACACTGTGCCCATGGCCACTGCGGACATGGGCGTAGACTTCCAAGGGTACTGCTTTAAGAGATGATGGGCAAATTGCAGCAAACAAGTTATATTTTCAAATATGGGACCCATGAATGATGAAAATTGAGATTGTTTAATTACTTTCATTTTGACTCTGTTCATATGATCATTTGAAAAACAGAAGCTATTTCTAGAATACCTGTTTTATTGATGAGTCAAATCATGGGACCGGCAGTTTAATTGGACACAGCCTGGAGATGACCGCCCACCCCCACTGGGACCAATAAGACTTTCTGAGCCTGTGTTGCTTGGTTCTAAAGTGAAATTAAGTAGCCCAAAGAATTTCCAGGGCCTTCCTATGTCTTCAGTGATTTTACTGCACTGGCCTTTTCAATATAGTAAGGATACTCTTACCTAGCCCCCAGCAGGAAGTATGGTCAAAATTTAGAGTGGCTTCTCATGAAAGGAAGCTCTTATTTTTCTGAATATTTTTAGAAGTCAAGTCTAACTCTTCTGGTATGCCAAATAACTGGGCAAGGAAGACAGAAGAGCCTTGAGCCTCTTCTAAAGTAGGATGAAAATGGAAACGCAAATGATTTCTTTACTACATGGGTACAGTATTTCTGTCTGCAGCAGCATTCTTGTGAGGTCTTGCAATTGGATTCTTTGTTTTTCCAGCCTTAATAATAGTTCGGGCCGGGTGTGGTGGTGCACGCCTTTAATCCCAGCACTCGGGAGGCAGAGGTAGGATCACTGAGAGTTCAAGACCACCCTGAGACTACATAGTGAATTCCAGGTCAGCCTGGACCAGAGTGAGACCCTACCTCGAAAAAAAGAAAATAATAATAATAATAGTTCGTAGACAATGTGTTTTTCTTATTTTCTCTTTCCCCTTTCTTGATTGGGGTGTAGATTAGAGGAAGAAGGTCTTAGCCTAAGGAGAGCACCCTTTGCCTCTGGCAGATGGACCTGCCAGTTCAGTTATAGGATGCAGCCCATTCTCCATTCTGCACCTCATTCTTCCCATCTCTGTAGCCATTGCCCCAGCATGGGCTTTTACAACAGTCCAGGACTATTGTGGCCACCTCTGGCCAGGTTCATGAGCTTCTTCGAACTACTCATTACTCTGTCTTAAAGTACGTGTGCCCAGGGGGTCAAGTGCTTGTCCCACAGGGGTGAGGACCTGAGTTTGAATCTCCAGTACCATGTGAAAGCTGAGTGTGGTGGTATGTGCTTCCTAACACTAGGGACGCAGGGGCAGGATGACCCCTGAGACTCACTCACTAGCTAGACTAGCTGAATCAGAGAGTCAAGGGTTCTGTCAGAGACCCTGTCTCAAAAATAAGGTGAAGAGCTATTCAGAAAGACACTCGACATCAACCTCTGATCTCCACGTATGAATGCATACACATACACACACACACTACAGACATGCATTTACATATACACACTCACTACACACAAAAAGAAAAAAATCATGTGTCCAGTTACATTAACTATCCACTAAAATCCTTGGGTGGCCCCAGCACAGTTGACAGTGGCACATACAGCCTTCTCCTCTGGCCTGCTCTCACTTTCCTATTTCACGGGCTGGCCCAGCAGGTTGTTGTTCCCCGGAGGAGCTTAAAACCTTCACCCCTCGGTCTTTGTCAAGAGTGTTCCTCCTTTCCCGTCGTTCACCTGACAAGCTTGCGCTCCATCTCATAAAGCCAAGCTGGGCTCATTTCACACCAGCCAGGTTTCCCGCCTTCCCGAACGCAATGAAATGCTCCTCTGTCTCTGCTTATCGAGAGAACAATTGGCTGGAGTATAATCAGTGGTGGAGCACGGGCCTAGAATGTGATAGGCCCTGGGCTCCATCCTCAACACCATCAAAAATAAAACTCTGAGCACCTGCTTAGTGTTAACAGGCTTCAGTCAGCACCCAGCGTGGGTAAAAATACCACCTATGTCAAACTCGAGGGGCCTCTTGACCATCTCCCACTCCCAGATACTGGGCAAACGTGGGTCCTCAGCCCCAGCCCTCCTAGTCCAGCAAGCCCCTACTGCACAGGGCAGACTCGTCACACTACTTGTTCTCCTCTGAGAAAGAAAAGATTTGAGCACCACCTGCCAGAGCAGCTTCCCTGGGGATGAAAGGACCAAGTGCTTTAGACGAGAGAAGTCTTCGTAGCACACTGCTGCCGTCCCCTCGCTCTGGAAGAAGGTTCTCGGTGGTCTCAGAGCTGAGACTCCATACCAGTCAGCGCAAAGGTGCCTGGGCCTGGACTCTGTCTGGAAGCTGTGGCAGCTCCAGGAGGAAGTAGCAGCCCAGAGGCAAGGCTGGGGTGGGCAGTGTTGTTCTTCCTCTTCTTTCAACTTAGAGGCCTGGCCTGGCCAAAATCTCAAGGGCCATTGAGTTTAAGTCCATGTAGCACGGAATTTGAGGACAGACCCCAGAGGTCACAGCCCAGACCCCAGCATCTATCAGCTGGGGAATGGCTGGCAAGTGATTTCCTCATCTATAAACCTTTCCTAAAAAGTGGGCACATGAATAATACCTATGTTGTAGAGCTGTTTTAATCTTTGTATAAATTACCAAAATCAAAGCCCTTAGTCACATCCTGCATGTCAGTAAAAAGATTCCGAAATGTTGGTGATTGTTGTTAGTCTATAATGCAAGTAATTGGTTTCCTTTTCTCAAATCCATATGATACTTATTTTCTCATTGTTGTGTTAAAATACTAATTAAAAGCAACTTAATGAAGGGTTTCTTTTGGCTCAAGATTTAAGACAGACACTACGGTAGAAAAAGCAGGACAGGAATGTGAGGCAGTTGATCACATTGCAGCCACAGTCAGGAAGCAGAGGATCACAGGAAGTAGGGCCAGGCTATAAAGCTCAGGCTTCACAATCCCCTCTCCCCCTGCAGTGGATCTACTTCCCATAGTGAGGCTCTACCTCCTAAAGGTTCCACAACCTTTCCGAACAGCACCACCAAGTGAGGGCTGAGTGTTCAGACACGGGAGCCCGTGGGAAACATTTCATATTTAAGCCACGACAACTGGGCTCTGCTCAGAAACCTGTAGGCTTCATGAATCGTAGTTGGAAGGCCAAGTGCTTAAGCAATGATTTTTCAATTGAATAAATTCTATCATGTGATTACTTCCCAGGTAGGGTAAAATAATCTTTCAGCATAAGCCATACATGAACCTAAGCAAATATTTTCAAGTCTTTCCTAATGCTGATATATATAACATACATATTCATATGGTATATGCAATGCAGCTTTTAATTTTTTTTGGGGGGGGGGTTCGAGGTAGGGTCTCACTCTGGCCCAGGCTGACCTGGAATTAACTATGTAGTCTCAGGGTGGCCTTGAACTCACAGCGAAGCTTTTAATGTTTTGTACGTGTGTATGCAGCGAGTACATGTGTGTATATGGTTCATGTGTGTGCACATGTGTGTAAAAGCCAGAGATCAGTGTTGGGCATTTTCCTGAATTGTTCTCCGCCTTATTGATTGAGACAGGATGTCTCATTGAATCCAGGGCTCACCCATCACATGGACGCGCTAGCCAGCATGGCCCAGGGATCTGCCTATATCCACCTCCCAAGTGCTGGGATTACAGGCACACACCATACCAACTTTATGTGGGTTCTGGGGATCCAGACTCAGGTCCTCACGCTTATGTGGCGAGTGCTTTACCATGTGAGCATCTCCCAGCATCCTCCTACAGTGCAGAGGTTCCATACTTCACAGAACACTCATCAGACTTTTCTGCCAGTTGAGTAGGGCAGGACAACAGTTGTTCTGTGAAGGACTACATTATCCCCATGGCATTCTGAAGGCATTTAATTATGTTGAAAACGCAGTATAATGATTTGAAATCAGAAAGTTCAAGAATTCAGAGTACCCAGAGAGTTCAAGTGGGCCTTTGGATTTAAATATCAGAGTTCGCTTATGTCCTATTTTTATTCTTGCAGTATTTTCTTCATTGAGCCTCGGCTTGCTTCCAGAACGATCTGCTACTCTAATGGTCTATGAAGATGTTGTCCAAATAGTATCAGGATTTCAAGGTATGTTTAATATTTAAGAAGAGAAACAACAGTAACTCTGTTCTGAGGACGCCGCTTCTCCGTGGATGGTGACGGCAGTGAATTTATCGCCGCCGAACTCTGGTGTCTTGTCTCCATGAGTCTCTGAATATCAGTCAAACTACGAGGAGGCCATGAACTGTCTTCTGTCAGACCCACCGCTGAGTGTGTGGGGAAAGCAGCAGCTGTCATGATCTGCTCCAACCACCTCCCTTTCTAAAAGAGATCCTTAATCATTTCGGTCACTGTCCTGTTCCATGCTGCCTAGCAGACACAGTCACTCACAAAGGCTAATAATTGTCTGTATGTGTGTTTTTCTCTCTTCTGCTTCTTGTTGTTCAATATATCTCATAGGTGAGAGATACTGTAAATGCGATCCCCTCCCCGCAAACCCACTGCTTCATGAGAGAAGCTAAGGAGGGGCTGGGGTGACAGTTCAGTGTGTAAGAGTGTGCACTGCTTCATGAGAGAAGGCTAAGGAGGGGCTGGGGTGACGACTCAGTGTGTGAGAGTGTGCACTCCTTCATGAGAGAAGGCTAAGGTGGGGCTGGGGTGATGACTCAGTGTGTGAGAGTGTGCACTGCTTCATGAGAGAAGCTAAGGAGGGGCTGGGGTGACGGTTCAGTGTGTGAGAGCACTTGTCACATAGCGTGAGGACCTGAGTCCAGTCTCCAGCACCACATAGAAAGCTGGAGATGGGGCTGGAGAGATGGCTTAGGGGTTAAGGCACCTGCCTCCTAAGCCTAAGAACACTGGTTCCAATCTCCAGCGGTTCCAATCTCCAGGTCCCACGTTTAGCCAGATGCAGTGAGGCAAGGGTGCAATGCTGCACTTGACCACAAGGGGGCGCATGCATCTGGATTTCATTCATAGCAGCTGAGAGATTGCTGGCGCGCCCATCTCTCTGTCTCCCTCTCCCTCTCTGTCTGTCTCTCTCTGTGTCTTTCTCCAAAAAAATAAAATAATAATTAAAAATTAAAAAAAAATAAAAAATACAAGCTGGAGATGGTCACTCATGCCTGTAACCCAATAAGTGCAGAGGGGAGCAGAGAACTTCCGGGCCCCCTTAGCCAGTCCAATGTTCTGTGAGAAACTCAATCTCAAGGAAATGAAGAGCAGCAGAGGAGAGGGCCTGACGTTCCACTCTAGCCACACACACACACGTATAAATAGAAGGGATGGAGAGAAGCTGCTATGGAAGGTTCCAGGTACTTTCCCTCTGGTTGGGATTGGGATTAGCGTTGGGAATAATACTTAAGTGAAATGTATTTGTGTGCTGAGCTTATTTCATTCCATCTTAATCACGGGCCTGAGAATCATACTTTCTGGCATTGAATGTTTTATAAGATTTTATCATTACATTTATCCACTGATTCAGTCAACCTTGGGTAGAAAAAGTATATATATATATCTGGTTTTCTGAGGTAGAGTCTTGCTGTAGCCCAGGCTGACCTGGAATTCACTAGGTAGTCTAGGCTGGCTTTGAACTCACGGTGATCCTTCCACCTCTGCCACCCAAGTGCTGGGATTAAAGGTGTGCGCCACCACGCCCTGCTCAGGTGACTAAAGTGCCACCACACCCAGCAGAACATCATATTTTTTTCAGAAATGTGTCAGGGCTCGGTAGGTAGAATGCTTACCTCCTATGCATGCGGCCCAGGAATGGTGGCACATGTCTATGAAGGCAGGAAGAGCGGAAGTCCAAGGTCATCTTCAGCCACACAGTGAGTCTGAGGCCAGCCTAGGCTGTGTGAGACCCTGTCTCCCCTACCCCTTAAAAAAGTTCCACTACTGGACATGTATGGCCTTTATTGGCCATGATTCCCTAGCAGTTCAATACGATGATGCTTACGCAGCCCTTCCTTTGTACTGAGTGTGCTTTTCAGCGTGGAGGACTTGCTTCCGTTCTGTTCAATGCTGTTGCCATTTTTCTTAAACTTGGGCACCTCTGGGTTTGGTTTCCACAGGAGGTAGCCTACAGATACGGAGAGACCCCTATCCTTGATGCCTGAATCCCAATAACCATGTCACTCTCATCATTCTTTTTCTATGCGCATGCGAGAGAGCAGGGGAGGGAGAGAATTGTCATGCCAGGGCCTCCAGCCATTGTAATCAAACTCCAGGTGCATGTGCCACTTTGTGCACATGTGCGACCTTGCGCACCTGCATCACCTTGTGCTTCTGGAGAGTCAACATGAGTCCTTGGGCTTCACAAGCAAGCACCTTAACCATTAAGCCATCTCTCCAGCCCCCATCATTCTTTACCACATGGAATCCATATTCCACATGCAGATGACGTGAGCTCAGTTCTTTCATTAGTGGGGAGGTGCAGGGACACAAAGCGTTGACATGCACTACTGCTTTTAGAGGATGAATTTGAAAAGAAATGGAAGCCAGGTATGGTGGCACATGTCTTAGTCCCAGCACTTGGGAGCCTGAGGTAGGGTTGCCTGCCCTCCTCATGGCTGCCTCCCCTACTCTTCACTGTTACTGTCAGCCCTGTCACCTCGCTGTCCCTTCATGACTCTGAGGAGGTCTGTGAAGGATCCCAGAGTTCCTGTCATGTGCTGTCTGTAAGCAGTTACCCACTCCTGACACGATCCTCATCTCCCCTTCTTGGACCTCCATGAGTCAGCTGCAGTTATCAGGAGCCTGCCTCCACAGCCCCAGTCACTTCATAGGCAGTGTCCCTCTGTCTGCACACACTTGCATTCTTTCCTGCCGCGTGCACACCCACGCTCTGATAGCTCTGATAGCTGCAGGCACCCTCAGCTGTTGTGTTATGATAGGGATGGACCTCAGTGGAGAAGGTTCCTGCCTCGAGTCCCTCCTTTCCCAAGCATTATGTGCTAAACTTCCTGTTTAGGCTTCCTGGGGCCAAGTCCTGTGCCTATCGCTAAAGTCCTAGCTCCTCACCAAGCTTGCAGAGCCCACTGGGATCAACCTCTTTTCCTTCACGAGCTCTGTCCTAATCCGAGTTTCTTTTCCATCTGGGACACCCCACCCCATTTTCCATCCTGTCTTCAAGCCTTCTCTGGACAACAAAGCCGTGTTCTCCAGATCCTTCTGGTATCTCCCATGGAGATGAGTCAGACCACCTGCCTTGCCATCCAACCTCATCTGTCAAGGGTCTGGGATCATGGGACGCGAGCCCCCCAGGCCATGGCTGGAGGATCTGAGGTAATCTAGCACTGGGTTACCAGCCCATAAAGGAAAAGGCCACAGCTCTGGGCTCTCTTCCTTTCAAAGGGGTTGACATAAGCACTCAGGAGAGGGGAGAATTGCAGCTGAATGCTCGTAAGCGGTGGACGGGGCCCAGGGTCCTGGCCAGGCCACCTGAGAGCAGTTGGAGGATGTCAGAAAGGCTCAAAGAACAGAGGAAGCCACTTGGTTTCAAGGTAGAAGGAAGTCCTCTAGGGTCAGTGGCAGTGACAAACATTCAGTGAGTGAGTCCTGGAGCCTCTGGGCACCAGGCCCTGTGCTTTCAGTGTTCTCAGATGGCCACAACCCTCCCCTCCCCCTGCCCCGCCTCTAGCTTGCGTAAAGGGGCTCTGGTTCCTTTGAAGGACACCACTTTTTCTACCATATTTGGTAACATCCCGTCTTTGTTATTTTTCTCATCACTGAGACATCATGTTCCTGGCAGAAGCCATTCAAGGGAGGAAGGATTTATTTAAGTTCCCAGTTTAAGGGGGACATAGTCCATAATGGTGGGAAGACAGCACAGCTGAGGCTCCATCAGTAACAGTGGGAGGTTGTGACTCATTTGTTACGTCTTGGTGGACCAAGGATCAGTTTGAGCCCCATGAGGAGCCTGGCTATAACCCTCAAATCCTCCACCATAGTAACCCCCTTATGCCCTACCTCTGAAAGGGTTCACGTTCTCCCAAACCACGCTGCTAGCTGGAGACCACAGATTTAAACTCACGAGCCTGTGGGGGTCATTTCACATTTAAACCGTCACGTATACTTTCCTCAACTGAAAAATGAGAACTGAGTTCTCATCGTCTTCGCTTCTCTAAGCCTTGGCCCTGTGCCTGCTTCATGTCAAGTGCCCAGTGAGTCCTTCACCCAACCGTTGATTAAGCAAATAAACAATCAAGATCCAATTGCTCCTTGCACTTCCTGTATAGACCACTTTCTCCACCATCAACTTTTTTCTTTGTTTAGTGACAAGACAAATACACAGTTCACACAGGAGAGTCCTTGAATAGAGCAAGAAGCATGACCATATCATAAATCAGCCCACCTGGGGAGATGACTCAGTCAGCAGAGTGCTCGTTACACAAACACGGTGACCTGAGTTCAGATCCCCAGCACCCATGTAAAAGCCAGGCGTGATGGCAGCACACTTCTGTAATCTCAGAACCGGGGAGGTGAAGACGGGAGAATCCCTGGGGCTTGCTAGTCTAGCCAAATCATGAACCCTAGGTTTAGTGAGAGACACTGTGCTGGAGAGATGGCTTATCACTTAAGGTGTTTGCCTACAAAGCCAAAGGATCCAGGTTCAATTCCCCAGGACCCTCGTAAGCAAGATGCACAAGGTGGCGCATGTATCTGGAGTTTGTTCACAGTAGCTGAAGGCCATGGTGCGCCCATTCTCTCTCTCTCTCTCTCTCTCTCTCTCTCTCTCTCTCTTGCCCTTCCTCTCTCAAATAAATAAAGATAAAATATATTTTTAAAAAATAAGGTAAGGGGGCTGTGGAGATGGTTCTGTGGTTAAAGGTACTTGCTTGCAGAGCGTGCTGCCTTCGGTTCAATTCCCAAGTGCTCACATAAAGCCAAATACACAAAGTGTGTGTCTGCAGTTCATTTGCATGGCAAGAGTGAGGCCCTAGTGCGCCCATTCTCTCAGGGTCTCACTATCTTTCTGATTACAAATAAATAGATATAAGGTGAAGAGTTTTTAGAGAGATGGCTTAGCAGTTAAGGCACTTGTCCTCAGGTAAGGGGGCTCTGTGGTTAAAGGTACCCATGTTCAATTCCCAAGTGCTCACATAAAGCCAAATACACAAAGTGTGTGTCTGCAGTTCATTTGCATGGCAAGAGTGAGGCCCTAGTGCGCCCATTCTCTCAGGGTCTCACTATCTTTCTGATTACAAATAAATAGATAAAAATAAGGTGAAGAGGGCTAGAGAGATGGCTTAGCAGTTAAGGCACTTGGCCTGCGAAGCCTAAGGACCCATGTTCGACTTTCCAGATCCCTTGTAAGCCAGATGCACAAAGGTGAGGCAAGTGAAAGGTCACACACGCCCACTAGGTGGCCCAAACATCTGGAGTTTGATTGCAGTGACTGAGGCCCTGGAGTGCCAATTCTCTCTCTCTCTCTCTCTCTCTCTCTCTCTCTAAAGAGCAATTGAGGGAGATACCTGATGTCAGTCTCCACACTTGCACACATGCACACACGTCAACACCCATACACACATGCACACCACACACATGTACACATAAAAAACAAAGAATTGAGGGCTGGAGACATGGCTTAGCAGTGAAAGTGCTTGCTGTGAAACCTAAGAATTCATGTTCACATCTCCAGGCCCCATGGAGCCAGGCGCACTATGACTCAAGTGCACATTGTCACACAAGGGGACACATGCACCTGGAGCTTGTTCACAGCGGCTGAAGGCCCTGGCACACCCATTCTCTCTCTCTCTCTCTCTCTCTCTCTCTCTCTCTCTCTTATAAAATAAATAATAAAAAATTAATAAGTTAGCAAGCCCAAGGAGGTAATTCCAGGTGTTTTGAATCTACCCAGGAACCATTTCTTCCTTTCTATAATCTCATTTCTTTGCCAGCTTCTTTAAATTTTGTTAATTTTTAAGTTTATCCCACTTCGTGGGTTGATCAAGTTTTGTATACTAGTTCCTTATCAGTGGATTGAAACCAGGTGGTAAGAATGATGGATCATTGCTTCATGTGAAAGCAAGCCTTTTCCTCACAGGAAGGAAAGCCATGATTAGGTGAACAGGGATCATTACGTCGGGCACGGCGCCTCACAGGGTCCATGCTACCACCCTGTGCAATCTGCAATGGATGAACAGAGTTTTATTCTTGAGCTTATCGCATTTAGTTGAATTTATTATTTTCCAACAGATTTAGAAGAAGGACAAAGTGAATTCCTGCCCACTCAGAGGCGTAAGTTCCGTAAGGCAGTTGACTGAGCATGCTGCTCGGAGGCCGTGATGCTGCGGCAGCCAGTCCTGGAAAAGGAGTGGGCAGCACAATGACAGTTCACATATGCATATGAAGTGTCACATGGCGATGCCACAGTGTTTCACGTAGCATTGAAGGAAAAGCTTTGCAAGGATGAAGGCCACTGAGGAGATGGAGAGAACAGGGCAAGAGACTGCTGTTCTCCAGATACACACATGAGGCTTCTGCTGAAGGTTTCTTCTTTTTATTTTCTTATTTACAAGTAGAGAGAAGCAGAGAGAGAGGGAAAATGGGCATGCCTGGGCCTGTAGCTGCTGCAAACAAACTCCAGATTCATGCGCCACTTTGGGCATCTGGCTTTACTTGGTTAGTAATGAGTGGAACGCAGGTAATTAGGCTTTGGAGGCAAGTGCCTTAACAACTGAGCCATCTCTCCAGCCCCAGCTGAAGATTTTCCTTTAAAATATGTGCAACCAAATGAAATAGAGAGTCAATGCAGAGTAATGAGAGTTTTCTATAAAAATAAAAATGCTATTCACTTACCTTCTGTGTAGGTAGACCATATGTATATGCATACACATATACACACATATAATTCTGACACGGTACACCAATAAGACAGAATGGGCAGGAACCACACACTAAATACATGTTTCCAGTGAAATTTCATGGGCAGCCAGCCGCCCTTACATTCTAAAAGTGAGGAAAGTTGTTGTGCTATTGATATTGCTCTGGCTTTATGAAGGAAGCCTACACTAGTCTTTTGTTTTTTTTTTTTTAAAGATTTTTATTTATTTATTTAAGAGAGAAAGAGGAAGAGGCAGAGAGAAAGAGCAAATGGGCATGCCAGGGCTCCAACCACTGCAAACAAACTAGACGCATGCGCCCACTTGTGCTTACATGGGTCCTGGGGACTCGAACCCAGGTCCTTAGGCTTCACAGGCAAATGCCTTAACTGCTAAGCCATTTCCCCAGTCCTAGACTAGTCTTTGAAAAGTGAGGGGCTGCCTCCACTGTGTGCCTAGTCTCAGGAATTGCCTTAGCACAGGATGTATCTGAAAACATGCTCCTTGTTGCTAAATACTGGCAATTTCTTTCAGACCGATCATTGAGATGATTCTCTAAGAATCATTCTCATAGAGAGTTTTTGTACGTTGCTGAAGACCAGATGAGTTGAAATCTCCTGGAGCTGGTTTCAGAATCCCAAGATGATTCCCACTGAGGGATACCTAGCCTACAGCTTCATTTCCTTTCTGTTTCCTGACAGTCCTTTATCTGCCCCTCAGGCAGCAGCCGTTCCCCAGGGCAGCTTCCAGAAGCCTTTCCCCCTTTACCTTCATACCTCTCATAGTCCTCGATCTGCTCCACAGGGCAGCTGCCATTCCCCAGGGCAGCTTCTAGAAGCCCTTCCAATCTTGCTGACTTTGCCTCTTGTTGCAGGGAGAAAATAGAGGTTGCCAGAGGATGCCACCTTTAATCTTCTTCCCTCTCCACTGGAACATATTAATAATGTTCCTCCCCCTGGATTCTTGGCCCCACCGTGAGCCTCTTCACATGGCCATGGGGTCCTGGTCCTTGCCAACTGCTCTCCACTCATGTGGAGTCTCCCATTGTTCTTTTCTAGCTCTTTCTCGGTTCTTCAAAGAGAAGCTCTTCTTGCACCCTGTTTTTCCTTCAAACAGCAACCTTACCATTTCCTTTCCCAAACTTTGGAGTGCTACCTGCTTGTACACGTGTGCCCTTGATCCCTTGCACTCGCCACACGTGTGCTCTTGAGCCCCTTGCACACTTGGACTTCTGCTATTTAGAAATTTCCCTTGCTGAGGTTGGCAGGGCTAGAATTGGAGGATCTTGCCAGCCCATTCTAGTCACTCACTGCTCTGCCTGTCTTCTCCCTGGCTGAACTCACAGCCCTGCTTGGTTCTCCATCTGCCATCTCTACCCCTCACTTGATTCATTCTTCTCAGCCTCCTTCACAGATTCTCATTTCCCTAGATAGCTTTTATTCCAAAAGATCCCGAAAGTCGCTTTCAGCTGTTCCACTCTTTGGTGTGGCACACAGTGCCTCTTTGTTTACTTGCATTTTTATCATTTTCCACTTGAACTTCTTTGCAGCCACCTCAGCATGAGATTGTTCAGCCCCTGTCTATTCTCTCGACAGAACATCTCAAGGCCGAGGTCTCGAGCTAGAGGCACCATGCCCTTCGTAAGGCTCGTCATCTGCCCCAGGGTCCCAGAAGCCTGTGCGTGGCTCACACACCCTTCACCTCTCCCTCCACATGTGCTGGCTGTCTTGTGTCTCTGCACTTTCCTGTGCCCTGTCTGATCTCACTTTCCCTTTCTTAGCCTTCCAGATGGGCGTCCCTCAGGACCTTATCACTCCTGGGCAGTCAGTCAGTCACTTGCTGTTGAGCTTGTACTTTGCCATATCTCTCTTATTCTCAGTCGTACACCACCATGTTAACTAAGTCATGCCTGTGTCTGTGCTACTGAGTTGTACGCTGAGACTGTTCGTGTATCTCGTGCCCAGCACAAAGGAGACTCTCAGCATATCTTGTTTGTGTTATAAGGGAGACGCACAGTTCTCTAGTGGGCTACATTTGCCCCCAGGGACATTTCATAATATGGAAATGTTTTAGTTATCACATCTTAGGGGCTGCCCCTGGCATCTAGTGGCTAGAAGCCAGGTATGCTTAAATACCATGCACAGGGCAGCCTCCACCCCAAGAAAGAATTACCTGACCCAAAGTGTCAATGCGTCTAACTAGTTGAAATGAAGGCAAAGCATTATTGGAACTTAGCAAGTTGCCATGGATAACTCGCCACATTCAGCTCAGTAGGCTTTGGGCAGCAGATACATAAAAGACACATTCTTTCCCCGTCCTCCCTCTGATCAGGGAGGTGGACATATATTCACGTAAATTTAATACAAGCCAGGCGTGGTGGCGCACGCCTTTAATCCCAGCACTCGGGAGGCAGAGGTAGGAGGATCGCCATGAGTTCGAGGCCACCCTGAGACTACAGAGTGAATTCCAGGTCAGCCTGAGCTAGAGTGAGACCCTACCTCGAAAAACCAAAAAAAAAAAAAAAAAAATTAGTACAAGGCACGGGGCTGTAAGAGGCACAACTAGAGCTTGGAGCCTGAGTTGGGATCACGAAATGTGCTACACTGAAGGTGGTACTGAAGATACATTTTAAATGGTATGTAAACTGAGGAAACAGACATGGAGACAGACATGACCACATGCTTAGAAAACAGAGCCTTGTCCTATTAGGAAGATGATAGGAGCTAGCTGGTCAGAAACAGAAACCTATTTTATTTTATTTATCTTATTTTATTTTATTCTTTTGAGGTAGGGTCTCACTCTAGCTCAGGCTGACCTGGAATTCACTATGTAGTCTCAGGCTGGCCTTGAACTCATGGCAATCCTCCTACCTGTGCCTCCTGAGTACTGGGATTAAAGGCGTGCACCACCACGCCAAGCACTAGAACATCTGTTTTAAAGTAGATCTGTTGTAATAGGAAGGGATGTGGACTACAAATTAAAAGATTTCTGGGGCTGAGGGAATGGGTCAGTGGTTAAGATTCTTGCCCGGAAAGCCTAACAACCCCAGTTTGATTCCTTAGTACCCACATAAAAGCCAGGTTCACAAAGTAGCACATGCACCTGAAGTTTGTTTGCAGTAACTGGAAACCCTGGCACACCCATTCCCCCCCACCCCGCCGCCTTCTCTGTTCTGGGTGTGGTGGCACATACCTTTAATCCCCACACCTGGGAGGCTGAGGTAGGAGGATCTCTGTGTGTTCAAGACCAGCCTGAGCTAGAGCAATACCCTACCTCAAAAAAAAAAAAAAATTCTGCCTTTGACAAGTGAAAACGACTTTGGCAAAGTTCCGTAACCTCTGGGCTTTAATGTTCTCACCCATCAAGACGAGAGGGAATTCCTTCTTCCCAAGATGATTGTTGCTGTCTGAGTAAGTTTACACGCTCTAGAGCACTGATTTGTGCCTCTCACTTAGGAGCAATGAAGTCATAGTTTGGATCTATCTTGGCCCACTTATCTCTGCTGTGGCTTTTGTTTCTCGTTCATTGTCCACATGCTGGAGACTCATTGATGGCTGCAAGCAGGGAAAGCGTGTGGTCAGAATGGCGTCTTAGAACAGTCACTGTGTCCGCGGTGAATGGAAAGGGGTAAGGCGGAAGCAGAGGGCTAGTTGAAAACTGCTAGTAGTTGAGGCAACGGGCAGTAACACAGGTGATGTAGGATGGAGACAGAAAGGGAGAAGACGATGTAAGACATACTGACAAAGGGAAAATGGCCAGGCTTGAAACCCTTGAGTAAATGGTAAGAAAGGGAAAGTGATGGTGATCTGGAATCAAAACTAGATGTGGGAGAGAATATGGGATCTTTAAATGAGAGAGAATAGGTGCTAGTTTTGGAGTGCCGGGTAATTATCTGGGTGGAAGCATCTAGAAGACAAAGGAAAATGTAGGTAGGAGATACACAAAAGTACAGGCTCAAGAGATTATGGCTGTGGAAGGGAATTGCTAGGGAGAGCGGAGAGAAATGACGGAGGTGAGGGGCAGCTGCCCTTTGGAAGCTATTCATTCATCTGGGAGCAGGAAGAGAAAGAAAGGCCCAACATGGAAAAAGTAGACTTTCACTGCAGAAAACCAGAGGCAAGACCATGAATGCCAAGAAGCGGGGAGCCATGTCCGGGGGTGGAGAACAGTGGCCCATTGTGAGGAAGTCAGTGATGATGAAAGCTCAGAAATGGTCAGTGGGTCTGCAGATTATACAGTGGACAGTCAACATTGTCAGCACATGCTGTGGGTGAAAACCACGTCACTGAAGGGGAGTGGAAGGAAAGAGGATTCATCTGCAGGGAGCACAGCACTGAAGTCATATAAGGACTGTGATTTTCCACTTGGTGAAGATATGCATGTGTTTGTTGCTAAGACAGGAAAAGGCTTCAGACAAAGACATGTTGGCAAAGGCAAGAATGGCGGGGGTACTTCATGGAGAAAACAAAAGGAAAAAAAAAAAGAAAACAAAAGAGCAGAAGTTAGGATGGGGATGCAGTTGACTTTGGAGGAGATAGACAAAGAAAAATAAGAAAGAAACATTGAAATACAGAAAGGAGTGGAGGCCCAGAGTTTTCAGTGAACAGTAAAGCAGAGTCTATGGACTGGGGAAAGAGGATGAAATCCTGAGTCTGAGAAGAGAGGTAGATTGAAACAGCTGCTGGAGAATGTGGCAGAGAGGCAACCAGTGATGACAGTCAGGCTGGTCCCCTCTCCAGCTTCCCACTCGCAAATGGTCAAATGAAAATTTAACAGCTCTAAACAAAGACAGGCTAAAGAACCCTGCGCATGCCCACGTCGGCCTTGTTTTGTTTACACCATGGGTTAGAATAGTCCATACCCTTAATTCTCAGATGTCTCTTGGGTCATTTTGCCAATCGTAGGTTTTTCCCGTGTTCCTCTGTGGGGTGTGCTGGGCCTCTCAACACATGGCATCCATGCTGTGCCAATCACAGCAGGTGTCCACTCAGCTTGAGTCACCACTTCCCTTTGACTGACCCACCATAGTCCCTGGAGATGGGACCATATTTTCACGCACAAAGGGCAGGGCCGCGACAAGAGAGGTGGGGCAGAGAGGGTGCACCTCTCACGGATGAGCACGCAATATACATATGTTTCTCAAAGGTGGAAAGAGGGGCAAGGGAAATGGTCCAGTGGATAAAGCACTTGCCATGCAAGTGGAAGGACTGGAGTTGGGATCCTCAGCACCCATGTAAGTGCCAGGTAGGCATGGCAGCGTCCTGTGATCCCAGCGCTCAGCAGGTTCCCGGGCAAGCTTGCTAGCTATCTAGCTAGACTGGCTTAATCAGTGAGCTCTGCGTTCAAGTTAGAGACTGTGGCAGTGTGAATAGATGGCCCCCAATATAGTCGATGTTTTATTAGTTTGTAGTTTGCATCTGCAACACCTGGCTGGAGGCAGTGTCACTGGGCGGATCTGAAGGTGTGGTGGTGGGTTTGAGATTCCATTGTAAAGATATGCAAAGTGCGCCTCCCCGGAGTTCCTGGGCTGTGCTGTGCTGTGCTGTGTGGCTTTTGGTTTTTGGCTTGTGGCTTTTCTATCTGTGTTTGGTCCTGTTTCTTCTGCCATTATGAACTTCCCCTGGATCTGTAAGCTTCCTCCATAACTGTGCCTGCTCTGGAAGTTCATCTCAGTGACCTGAAGCTGTCTGCTACAGAAACCCTGCCTCAGTAAACACAGTGGTGAATGCCAAAGGAAGACAGTTGCCATCACCTCTGACCTCACAAGCACACATGTGCACACCCACGCACAAGCATACATGTGCACACCCATGCACCCACATAGATGTGTGCCCACACACATGCGAGCATGCACACCATACATAGACATACAAGAATGCAAAGAGGCCAGGCATGGTGGCGCACGCCTTTAATCCCAGCACTTGGGAGGCAAAGGTAGGGGGATTGCCATGAGTTTGAGGCCACCCTGAGACTACATAGTGAATTCCAGGTCAGCCTGGGCCAGAGTGAGAACCTACCTCGAAAAAAAAAAAGGAATGCAAAGAGGTAAGAATGAGGCACCAGGGCCTCTGAGTCTTGGTTTGTGGTTCTCAGCTTCTCTAATCAGCCCCCATAAGGCCACGCTTGATAGGTGTGTCCTGGATCTGATCTGATTCTCCTCCAGCCATTTAGCTACCTGCCTCTTCCATGATCCAGTCTGAGTTTCCATTCCTTAATTTCACACGACTTCAGCCTTCCCATCTCTCAAACACTATGCAGCAACCCCAGTGGGGGCGTATATCCCATCCTGATTAGGAATGCCCAGCCTGAATTCTGTCTTTAACCTTACAAGGGCCAGCTCCCCCTTAGCCTTGAAGCATTTAAACACACTACTTTTTTTCTTGTTAGCTGTCTTCTTTGCTTTTTCTCTCTGTGAAACCCAAGGCCCTGCACCACGGTACATCTGATGGGTGATGTCAGCAGTGCTGTATGGACTGAGAGCTCTAAAAAGGTGTCTTGTAATCCTTGCGTAGTCAAGGTGAGGGACTGAGAGGGGAGAGGGCTGACTTTGACTTTCCCCCTCAGAGGACTGGACAGAAGTGGAGAACAAAGGAAGCATGCAGCATTTGCAGCCAAATGAGTGAAAGGGTGAAAACAGATGATTCCAAATAGGCCCCAAGGCACCAGCGGGAACTATGAGGTGTTTGGACTCGGTACAGGCCAAGGAGACAGCAGGGTGAGATGTCTATCTGTAAGCTACAAAACTGAAGCTGCAGATCACTGCTGGCTGGTACCTTGTTTGAGGAATGAAGACAGGGGAGATGGACACACACCGCACTGACAGATGCGTGCAGTGACCATGGTGGAGGGACCAGAGCCAGATGAGACTAACTTTGGAACCTCGCTCCACGGGCCTAGGGACTGGAATGGACAACTGGTCAGTGGGGCAGGGGTGAGAGGGAGTGGCCAGTGACGTTTTAGCAGGTAGAAGAAGCATTGTAACTCTTACCACTTTGGTCCCGTGCAGCACAATCTAGCCTAGGCTTCCCCGTGGGAAGGCCTCATTTCTGTCAGTTCTTGGAGCTGCAACGTCCTTATCCCAAACATGTCTAGAAAGGCTGTCCCCCTTCCTGGTAAGTTCTCTGACCCATAGTTAAAGGGGACCCTGGGGGACTTGGCTTTGGTCAGGTCTGCTCAAGCGAGGCTTGGATGAACAGTTTTGATCCCACTGACATTGTTGCCAAGTTTGTACAAAATTACTCCACACCTTTGCTTCTGGTGACTGTCACCACAGCTCTGGGTGAAAACAGATTCGGACTTTGCAGTCTAAACAGCATCTGGAGAAAGGTAAAATGCAGGCGCCATCCCAAGGCAGCTGTCGGGTAAATCCATCTTCACATAAAGGCATAAAGGGCTGGAGTTTGGAGGATCATCGCTTTCCTCTCTTCACTTCAGACATCTGAGCACAGTCTCTGCAGCGTCGCCTGTCGCCTGTCGCCAGTAGGAAACACCCCGAGGAACAGGCCAGATAGCACATGGCAGCTTCCACAGGAAGGAAAGGGTCCACACTAGTGCCCCCTCCCACATGACAGGATATTTTATTCCCTTCCTGTGCTTCAGTTCAGTCTATGGAGTTAAAACAATTTTACCAGGGAGGTGAGGGATGGGTGTGTCGCAGTGTCAAAGCACTGGTTATGTATCTACTTGCTTCGTTTATGTGGACTTTCGCAAAATGTTGCCCCATCCATAGCCAAGTACTCACAAATAGAACTTATAAAAAGCTTTTTGTTAAAAACCTAAATAGGGCTGGAGAGATGGCTTGGCGGTTAAGGCGCCTGCCTGCTAAGCCTAAGAATGCTGATTCCAATCTCCAGCGGTTCCAATCTCCAGGTCCCACGTTTAGCCAGATGCAAAGTAACACAAGGGCGCAATGCCACACTTGCCCACAAGGGGGCGCAGACATCTGGATTTCGTTCACAGCAGCTGAGAGACTGCTGGCGCGCCCATCTCTATCTGTCTTCCTCTCCCTCTCCCTCCGTCTCTCTCTGTGTCTCTCTCCAAAAATAAATAAATAAATAATTTTAAAAAAAAAACCTAAATAGCATCCTATGTCAAAACAAATGTGACAATGAGCTATTATTTCTCACCCCATAATAGCATGTTGTCACATCTCTGTGTCCTGGATGAATCAGAGACGGAATGCTATATGAGAAGGAACAGGGTGGGGAGGCACGTAGATACCCTAGAGAGACTTTTATGGCCTGGCATTTTCTGAAATAGAAATGGCTGCTGGGGAGGTAACTCAGAGGTTAATCCCCGCAGGTGCCCGGCCACAGCCTCGCGTTCATTTCCAGAGAAGGGCCCTGAGGTTGCCTGAGAACACCAGCTACAGCGACCTGACCGCCTTTCTCACAGCCACTAGCTCTCCTTCGGAGGTGGACAGCTTTCCCTACTTGCGAGGACTGGATGGAAACGGGACAGGTACGTTGAGATGTCTCTTCCCTTTCCAGGGGGGCTTCTGAGTGGATTTGGGTATGTCAGAAATGTTAGGGCCCAGCGGGGGGGGGGGGACTATGACACTGCAGGAGGAGGTGTGCCATGATACTGTTGCCATCTGCCAGCTCAGAGAGGAATTCGGTGAGCAGAATGGCATCTTAGCAAATTTCTCCCCTTAAGCCTTGTAGCCATTACTAGTGGCCTGAAACACCTTCTCTGGGCCTTCTTTTGCTCAATAAATATTTTGAATTTAAATTGAATTGGGATCTTTTTTTAAGTGTGTGATCAGAATGAGAGGATATCTGCCCTTCTGACCTCTGCCCAGCACACACACATGGGATGTGTGGTTGGCAGAACAGCAGCATACTCAGCTGCCCTGCGAGAGACACGCAGCCCAACCCACCCACCCACTCACTACACACACAGCTTGTGGGGAAGAGGTGGCCTTGGTTGCAGGCCTGGACATGAGCAAGTGGGGCTTCATGCCCCACCACACAGGGAGCCCTGAGGCGTGGACAGTGTCTGTTCACTCTAGCTAAGACCATCAGCTCTTCCCCACACCCTGCCTCTCTGTACTTGGGATCTCTGCCCTTCTGCCCTGCAGAGAGGATTACAAAGGGCTCCTTGGAGTACCAAGGAGGGGTGGGCTTTGAAGTTGATTTGACTCTTTCCTGGCAGATCTCAGTCAGCTCTGTCTTTTGTCACTCTTCTGCTGGCATGACACAGCTGTAAGATCAGAGGAGCCAAAGCCATAAGCCAGAAAATAGATGGTAATTCTTTATCAGAGAAAGAGTGCAGATGAGCGCCTGCCATCTGCAGTTCCAACCACACAGCTCTCGGAGAACTTGGCCACAACATGGTCCCCAGGCCTCCTGGTGTAGAAGATTCCAGATCCTGAAGTCCTGACTTGCTTTTTTGTTGCTGTTTGTTTGTTTGTTTGTTTGTTTTACTCTATCCCCCTTTTCTCCCCATGGTTTATACTAGATATAGCATAAAACTACAAAACAGCCATCCAAAATTAAATCCCACTAAGTAAGTTATTACATTTCCTAGGGCCACTTTCACGAAATTTATTTTAATTTTCTAGGACTTTACATAACTGATTCTGTAAAAGCTTATGAACCGCAAACATTTGATCTGTTTTGTAGTGTGTTAATAAATTTCTAATTGGAGGCTAATAACATACCTGTTGATTTCTTTCTTTTCTTCCTTCTATGGTTCTTATTTTGAGAAATGTTTCTTCCTTTAATTTTTGAGTGTTAGTGATATGATTGACATATTAGTCATTTGCCTTCAAATAGATGTATACTAGTCATTTTAAGTAAACACTGAGAATTTTTTTTTAATTTTTACTTTGTGCAAGAGAAAAATATCATGTCAGGGAGCTGATGATGCCTGTCCTGAGGCTGCCAGAGCTTCTACTTGGTTTTCCAGACAAAATGGAACACAGTCATAAAACCCCAGCTCAGAGGAACAATCTCATTCCTCAGAGCTCATGAATTTTTCTCTCTCCCACTTCCAAGAGCTCTTCAATAAATTGTGAAATCTGAGAAGACTAGAAGAAGAAGAACACAAAAGCATAGGAACATTGATTTTTTTTTTTTTAAGAGTGTGTTTTATTTTAAAAGAACAGAGGTTTTGGAAAGATATCTTTAAACTTCTCTTT
Source organism: Orientallactaga sibirica (assembly GCA_036365145.1). Lineage (NCBI taxonomy): Eukaryota > Metazoa > Chordata > Mammalia > Rodentia > Dipodidae > Orientallactaga > Orientallactaga sibirica. Next base: position 2,128,265 of record JAEOAD010002853.1, read on the forward strand.
CACTGACATAACTGCTGAATTGCCCTAGAGAGGATCAGAACCTTCTCTGAGATGTAATGGGACAAGAAACCAGCCTACAATTGTGTGTGTGTGTGTGTGTGTGTGTGTGTGTGTGTGTGCGCGTGCACGCATGCATGCGTGTGTCCTGGACACTCAGGAGCCTGGGATCCGTGAAGCACAGAGATGGGGGCTCAGCAATTTATACCCAGCTTCTCCCGTGCTGTACAGTCACCTTCCTTCTCACGTGCAAGTCAGAGATGCTCACCTTCCCCTGGTTCCTAAGAAAGCACAGAACTGAGTCGAATGAAATTCCTCACTAATAACTCCAGGAGGGTAGAGAGGAGTAAGGCAAATGACTAGGTGCACAATTCTTCTGACCCCAAAAGTAGGTGGAGGCTGATTATCCTTTATCCAAAATGCCTGGAAGCTGAAGAAGTTGGGATTTAGGCGTGGTTTTGGATTTTGAGGTATTTGTGCAGACTTCACCAGTAACAAGCATCATGGCACTGAAGCTTTGATTTCAAAGCATTTCCGAGTTCAGAGTTCTGGATCAGGGATGGCCAACCATGTCCTAGAATGCAAAGCCACACAGAAGCCCAGAGGGTGAGCAGAGCCACTTGTTATAAGCACCCAACTGAACAGAGACATAGAGTGACACAGCTCGTGGCCTTACTCCATCCAAGGGCTCTTCTCTCCCCTTGCTGCTCCGACTCCACACCTGTCTTTACTTAGAGAGAGAGAGCCGGCTGACATCAAGATGGGTCAGGAAAGAAAGCCCAGTTGCAGGAGCAACTCGGTGTTTTGTGTCAAATTGGAATCTCCTAACAAAATATGGAATCATTCCAGAGTAAAGAACATGGGCGGATAGAGGGAGAGACAGCAGGAAGGCATAGAGTAGGAGTGGGCATTTAATGGAGCTCTTAAAGAAGAGGCCAGCGGGGCGTGGTGGCACACACCTTTACTCTCAGCACTCGGGAGACTGAGGCAGGAGATCATCATGAGTTCCAGGTCAGCGTGGGTTAGAGTGAGTCCCTGCACTGAAACAGGAAGGGTGGGAGGGAAGAGAGAGGAAGGAAAGCGAAAGAAAAGAAAGACGGAAGAAAAGGAACAAGCTTCAAGAAAGCAGCTGCTGTTAGGGCAGTTACCGAGGGTGTCTTTGGGCAGCTAGGGGCTTCTTTTTCTTTCTTCATTTCTTTCTTCAGGGTCTCACTATTCAGCCCAGGTAGGCCTTGATGCTGCTGGTGATCCTCCTGCTCCAAACTCCCAGTACAGGGATTACAGGTATGCGCCACCATGTTGCACTCCAGCTAGAGAACTTAGGAGCGTATAATGACAAGAACCCGAAACACATTACTTTCCATCATTGCTTCTGGATGTGTACAGCTAACAACATTCATGTCGGTCCTCTAAAGAAGGCCTGAGTTTTGAAGATAAATATACAGCCCCCAGAGGAGTGAAGTAACCCGGTAGAGGTCCCAGCTGAGGTAGTTAGAGGCAGATATAGCCCTGCAATCCTGTCTCCCTGGATCAGGCAAGAGCGGGCTCATGAGAACAGAGGATCCAAAGGCATTTAGGAAGGGAAAGGAGGTCCAAATTTTCGTATTTTGTACTCACCACCTGCTGCCTGTCTACACAGCCATCCTGCATAGGGCTTGACACAAGAGCCACTCCCTTCTTGAAAACATGATGACTGAATTGTTCAAACAGAGTCCAGTGAGTTACTTAATGCTCTGGAGTGCAGTTACACCTTATTAAAGGTTCTGGTAAGACTTAGAACAGTATGGAAGAGGCCCAGCTTTGGTCCTGTGTCATCTTTAAGTGATGGACCCATATGTGTCTCAATTCACAACATATTTTAAAGAGAAACATGATAAATTCCGAGTTTTTATTTGCTTTATCTCAAAGTGATATGATTTCTACACTGAAATATTTATGAACTTGAATGTGTGATTCCAACTTAGAGCTTTTTTCTTAAATTTTGTAGTTATTTATTTATTTGACAGAGAAAGAGTGAGAGAGAGAGAGAGAGAATTGGCATGCCAGGGCCTCCAGCCACTGCAAACAAACTCCAGATGTGTACGCCCTCTTGTGCATCTGGCTAACATGGGTCCTGGGGCATCGAACCTGGGTCCTTTGGCTTTGCAGGCAAATGCTAAGCCATTCCTCCAGCCCCGACTTAGAGCTTTTGAGATCTCTTGCTGTACCTTCCCTTCACTGAGATGAGTATAAACGATGAAAGTGGCAGGTGTCGTTGGTGTTTAGAGACTGCTCCATGAGTGATCCACTACAGATTGCTAGATTCACTCCAAGTATTTACTTTAGTCCAAATGGGAGGTCGCCATGGACTCAGAGGTGGGGCAATTTATATGGATACTTAATATACATAAAAGTCTTATACCCACTTTACATACTTAATAGCAAAGCATAGTATAAATAGTAATAATGGTAAATAAGTAATAAGTAGTATTTCTTAAGAAATCCTAGATTATTTTCTAAAGTACCATAATATCTTTGTCTCTGTGTATTTATCATCCTATTAAGTTTCCTTTAATAAATGTAAATTATGACAATCTATTTGTGTGATATTGTATTTCACTAGAGAAAAATCTAAATGGATTGTTCAAGTGTATAAATATCACTTCCATATGCATCTTCTAATTTATCTACAGACTGTCATTACAGCACTGGCTTGGGGAAAAGGTCTCTAATGGAGAGTAAGTGGATATCCGATTCCTTTTAAACAGACCAAAATAACATTGGCAACTAAAATAACACAGACATATTTCAAGTCTAGGTTTCAATAGTATACTCTCTGGCAAAAGTAAATTAATATTTTGAAACAAACCTTAAGGAAATTTGTTCCATGATGGCAATGTCATTGGTATGAGTTATATACGTTATTAACACGTACACAAGGCTCATTTGTAAAGTTATTTTCAGTAGCTTCCCCCAGAACCATCATCCTGCATTATAGAAAAGTCCTTCCACTCATGCCTGAAATCCCAGCAGTTGGGAAACTGAGGCACACTAAGAGTCGCAAGCCAGCCTGGGCTACAATTGTGAGCTTATGCCTGAAAAAAAAAAAAAGGAAGAAAGGAGAAAAGGGTGAGTGAGAGGAGGGGAGAAAGGAAGGGAAGGGGATGAGAAGAGTAGAAAGCAGAGCAAACACGGAGCCCGCAAACCTGAGTTCAGATCCCAGCGCTGGCACTGACAAGTACCTGTCCTGCAGCTGCTCCCGTTACGGCCCTCTCTGAGCCTGGGTCCTTATAGACAGGTTTGATCTGCCTCATGAGCTTGTAGTGGCAGATGTAATGTGAAGTCCTTCCTACAGCCCCTGACAGCTGGGAGGACCTGCTCAGTAAACTCATGCTCTGCCTCCTCAGCCTCTAGTGCTACGAGCCTTCTTCCACAGAGGTTCCTAACACCCCAGAGCCTGTGCGTGTGACAGAGAATGCCTCTTTCTTCTAGGAAACAGCACCAGGTATGACCTGACCCCAGTCACGGCCGTCAGCGTGCACTTGCTCAGCAGTAATGGAACACCGGTGCTGGTGGACGGTCCCATCTATGTCACCGTACCCCTGGCCACACAGAACAGTCTGAGGCACAATGCCTATGTCGCAGCCTGGCGGTTTGATCCAAAGCTGGGTAAGCAGGAGCGCTCAGACGCTCTCTTTGGAGTTCCATATTTCTACTTTGTTTTATTTTGTCACACTTAAGCTATTTAACTTGAAAAGAATCTTTAAAGGTTATGTGAGCTAAAATTGACTCTTGTCATCTTTATCCTTTTCATTCCTCTTGAAATTTTGGTCATGTCATTTATGCATTTGTACTTTCACAACACTGTATAAAACAAAGAGAAATGACTCATGATCCTACTACATACAGAAAAGGACTTACATACTTTTTAATTCCATCTTGGTCACTCCACTGTGCACATGGGCCTTTGTTATCATCCACTGCATAAAATTTAGCAGCTTAAAACAACAGTTTACATAAACTATCTCAGTTTCTGGAGATCAGGAATCCAAGGACAGCCAAGCGGGGTTGGGAGGGGGCTCAGGTGCAGGATCCCCAGCAAGGTTGCAGTGTAGCTGTCACACAGGGTTCTGGTCTTTTTTTTTTTTTTTCCCCAGGTAGGGTCTCACTCTGGCCCAGGCTGACCTGGAATTAACTATGTAGTCTCAGGGTGGCCTCGAACTCACAGTAATCCTCCTACCTCTGCCTCCCGAGTGCTGGGATTAAAGGCGTGCGCCACCACGCCCGGCCTAATTTCAATGTTTTTAAAAGTCAGAGGAAGATATTACAAGGTGACAAAAGGATGTATGATGCTCACCTATGGAGAATGTATGTGTGTGTAATAAAAGGATGGTACAATATATTACCCCACTGTAGAGATTCCATCCTTGCTACTTGTATTCTCCTTCCTGCCTTTTCTTTTGTCAAATAAATTAAGTTCCTTGATTCAATGAAGCTTTCTCTGGGGATTTGTATGTCACATGTGTGTGGAATTCTGCCACAGCTCTATAAAAGCAGCATGCTTGCTCTTATTGGTATGTTTTGTATGTGATTCACAATGAAAATCTATTTTAAAAGCTAGAAAAATGGCTTAGTGGTTAAGGCACTTGCCTGTGAAGCCTAAGGACCCATGTTCTACTCTCCAGATCCCACATTAGCCAGACACACAGAAGTGAGGCAAATGCAAGGTTGCACATGCCCACTAGGTGGCACAAGTGTCTGGAATTCAATTGCAGTGGTGCACCAGTTCTCTTTCTCTCTCTTTCTCTCTCTCTCTGTTTCTCTCTCGTCTGCTCTCTCTAAAAAAGAAAGAAAAGAAAATCTATTTTTAAAACTTTAAAAGTATGTGTCAAGCTGCATAATGCCCTCCAGATATCTCTGCTTCCTGATACTGGGCCCCTGGATTTTACCTTACATGGTAAAAGGACAAAGAATCTCAAAATGGGGAGGTTGTCTTGTATTATACAGATAAACTTACTGTAATTACCAAAGTCCTGAATAAAGAGGATAGAAGTTCAGAGTCACAAGAGATGGCAGGGCGACCATGAAAGCAAGGGGTGGAGTGACTGAAAATGGAAGAAGAGGCTACAAGCCAAGGAGCACGAGTAGCCACCAAAAGCTGAAAAGGGCAAGAAAGGATTCTTCCTGCAAGCCCACCCTGAACACACCCTGACTTCAGCCCAGAAAAGCTGCTTTTATGCTTCTGGCCTGCAGATACAGAAGAATGAATTTATGGTGTTCTATACCCTTTGGTCTTGTGATTTGTTACAGTAGCAATAGAAAACTGCTTCAGTATATAAATAAGTAAAAACAAAGAAATATATAATATCCAATCTCTATTTCCTGTCTGGAGATAATTCCTGTGGCGATAACCATTTTTCCATCGAGACTATTCATTTTGTGGTTGATCAATTTACATTTATTCAAAATATTTATTATTTATTTATTTATTTACTTGAGGGAGCATGCCGCAGCCTCCTGCCACTCCATACGAACTCCAGATGCATGTGCCACTTTGTTCATGCGGCTTTATATATGGGTACTGGATAATCAAATCTGGGCCATAAAGCTTTATAAACAAGTTCCTTTAACCACTGAGCCATCCCCCCAGCCCCCAACTCTGTATCTCCTTTTAAATGGTCTTTTTGACTTAACATCTGCTGTGAAAGATACAACTGCGAAGTTCCTGGCTGGGACAGATCGTGCATCCACAGAGGAAAGCCAGCACTGGAGTCTTCATTCAGTAACGTACTGTATGCTGGAAGCTGGCTAAGAGAGTTAAGAAAATGGTAACTGTGAGGTGATGGTATGTTATCTTGACATGTGTATCAAAACATGAAGTCACACACCTTAAGTATATGCAAGTCTTCTCAATAAAGACAAAGAGAAAAAGATTCAGAGATCACCTCATGACACATGAACACCGTACAAAATGGGCACACACACCCCTCAATAAAGTTTTATTGAAACAGATCATGCACATGTGTTAGCATATTGTCTCTGAGTGCCTTTGCCCTGACATCCAGTGAGTTGCAACAGAGACTTATGTCCCTGTAAAACAAAAGCATTTACTATCTGGCCTTTTTAAAATCATTTTTTAAATTTATTGATATTTTTATACAAAGTTGCACACACAGAACCCCCTCTTCCCTGCCCCATTTCTGCTGGGGGTCTTTGGTGGGGTTATTGGTGTTCATCATGGGGACCCAGAGGCCTCAGTCAGTCTCTGCAGAGATGGGGAACATGGCGTCCCATCCTATTACCCCCCCACCCTGAGGCTCTTACAGTCTCCCTCCCCCACCCCCGCTTCTGTGATGCTCCCTGAGCCTTGGTGGGCAAGCTAGAGATCTGATTTAGCTTTGCTTTCTCTGTAGACTCTGCATCTCTGCTTTGATGAGGTTTGAGTGACCACAGTGTGTGTCACCATCTCCCTGGAACTGGTTTTCAGGCTAGCATTGGGAGTGGTATCCGTGTCACCACTTCCCCTATGATGAGGTCGGTCTTGAACAGATGAGGTAGAGGTGAGCCATCTCCTGGTAGATAGTCAGCTGTCCCACACCAGCCACTGGGAAACAGGGAGCCAGGAAACCCACTATCTAGCCTTTTACAGAAAGCTTGTAACTCCTGATCTGATGTCTCCCCCGACGAAGCTCTCAGCGTTTAATGTAACAATGCAGGAACGTTTCTTCTCTGCAGGACGTAACTGAGATGCTGGTTCCACCACAGCCCCATGTCTCCTGTCACCCTGATGACTTCCTGCATCTTGCCAGGAGTGACAGCTGGTGTTCAGAATGGCAGACTTCAACCGTAGGACAGGACTTCTAACAGTGTACAGAAAGATAAAATTGTTTCACAGTTGAATGGGACTTTGGTGTGAATGATAACATGGGCTTAAAGCCCAACTTGCATACTGTATGGTCACTTTTGCTGTATTTATGTGCCTTGCTAAAGCTGCTATATTAAAATCCCACTTGTGGGCTAAAGAGATGGTTTAGAGGTTAAGGCGTTTGCCTGCAAAGCCAAAGGATCCTGGTTCAATTCCCCAGAACTCACATAAGCCAGATGCACAAGGGGGCACATGCATCTGGAGTACGTTTTCAGTGGCTGGAGACCTTGGCATGCCCATCTCTCTTCTCTCTCTCTCTCTCTCTCTCTCTCTCTCTCTCTCTCCCCCTTTCTCTCAAATAAAAAATAAATAAAATATATTTTTTTAAATCCCACTTGCTTTCTGGAGCAAAGGAGGATGCTCCTTGATGGATATGGGACATTTCTTTTGAGAAATTAACAAAATTAATAGAATTCCTTCCTCCCCTCCCCCCGTGGGGTGTGTGTGTGTGCCTGCACACCCGCGCGTGTTGTGAGGCAGGGTCTCATGTATCTCAAGAGCTGGCCTCAAACTTGCTATGTAGATAAGGATACCTTTGAACTTGTTATCCTCCTGCCACTGCCTCCCCAGTGCTGGGATTATACCCATGTACCACCACACGTGGTTTTTATGTAGTGCTGGAGATCAAAACAAGGGTCTCATGTATGTTAGGCAAGCACCCTACGAACTGAACTGTATGCCCACCTCCAGAATTCCTTAGCTTAGCATCTCATCGTGCTGTGTCCTAGACTTCTAAGTATCTACGACGGGGAGGTGTGGGGCAGTAAACGTCCACACCTTGCTAGTCCTCTGCAGAGGCCAGTTTGCCTTGCAAATATCGGTTTGTCTTCTGAGCTCTGGCAAAGGAAGTTGGTCATGGCCAATGCATGTGAGCTGGGCTTTGTGGACAGTAGGGGATAGCTGTGTCCACCTCGCTTTACAGGCATTTCCTCTTTCTTTGGCGTATAACTAGGGCAGCAGTTGGCTGTCTGAAGTACAGGGACATCAGAACCAAAGTCTGACTTGTCGCCCTGGGGAATGGTCACGTATGAATAACCAAACCAGGTCAGTGGCTTGAATTTAAAGTGACTTACCCTGAGTGACCCAGAAACTGAGTTTTTAGAGTCTGCATTGGTTTTGGTTTCTGCTATTTAAGGGTCACTCTCTTGATTGGGATTCACTCACTCTAAGTAGAGGACCGAAATGAAAGCATAGGCTAGGATTGAAGCTTCAGTGTAAAATCCAGTTTTAACTGCCTTTCCAAGCACAGCAGGCAGAGGGTGTGGGGGTTGCTATAGAAATGGTGACTACTGAACCGGCTTCTTATCATATATGGCACATCTGTAGCAAGCGCTCAGGAATACGTCATCATTGGCCTGTAGTAGGTTTGTCGCTGCTTCGGAGGGGGACGATACTGCTGAGATGATATTGATTTGATTTCTCCTTTTAGGTAAGTCATGACCAGCTTGCCTTTGGAGGCAGATCTTATTTACAATACAACTCTAAAATTTTTTCTCCTTTCACTGTTTGTTTTTCAAGAGTGTGGGCAGGGGTGGGAGCCCTTAAAGCACTGATAATATTTATAACTTTCTATAAATTTTAAGCCATATAAAGCCAGGCATGGTGGTGCACGCCTTTAATCCCAGCACTTGGGAGGTAGAGATAGGAGGATCGCTGTGAGTTGGAGGCCAGCCTGAGACTACATAGTGAATTCCAGGTCAGCCTGGGCTAGAGTGAGACCCTACCTCAAAAAAAAAAAAACCCAAAAAATTATAAACCCTATGTATAGATGGAAGAACCCAGATTGAAATATTGAGATATGATTGAATTATAGGGATGGACTGATTTCCACTGCATGGGCAAAAGTTAGAACAGCAAACGCAGTTGGTTTCTCTAACACATATCATTTTCGTGTGTGGTAACACACACAGTGATAAACACACTGCCTTTCTCCCCCCTGAACAGAGGAGATAGCTAAGGGTAAATAGAGAAGGGGTCAGATTTACTACGTAGAATATCAGTGTGACCTTAAAGGTGGGAGCTGAAATAGGTCATTTCACAGCTGAGTATAGCTTAGAGACAAACAGTTCTCAGGAAAAAAGTCATTGCTTCCCCAGATGTAAAAATTGCTCTCAGAGTGAACTGGGCTTCAAAGAGATATATAGAGGAATAAAGGGTAATTTATCTGCAAGAAGGACTGACGCAGTGAGGCCGCTGGAAGCAAGGGACACAGAGGGACTGAGATTTACTTGAGTAAATACTCTGAGTCTAATGAGAACTTTGACTTGACAAAGATCTCAATAACTGGGCTCTCAATCTGCTTTGCCTTCTGAGATACGGATGGGGACCCTTTGACCTTAGCATCCCCATTGCAAAGTTCTGCTCCTGAGGAGAGAAGTCAGGCTGCCTGTGGGCTGTCTCAAAACAGGGACAATTGTTTTTTAGTGTTGCCTAGCAACTCAAAAAACAATCCTGTAATATTCATCCATTTCCAAAAATTGTCACGCCTTTGGTATTGGTGGTCTCCCTAGAATGAGAATTTCCAGAAAATTAGCTGCAGGATAACTGGGTTTGGGCACTTTGGTTTTCAAGTTCTATTCTTAGCGTCTTGTTTTCTTAAAATCTCTTTGTATGTAGAACTAGAAATTTCCCATGCTTGGGTTTAACCAAAACCATTTTTAACAAGCTTGACAAATGACTGCTGCCGGCCTTTGTGGGCTTAGAGTTTGCAGATGACTTTTCCTCAACAAAACCTGCCTTCTTTCACAGTCCACTCTTAATTATCACTAATACAGTTTGTGGGTTACATGTGGCAAATGTGTACCCTCCTCCACCTTTCCCCAGCACCTGGAAAGCTCCAGGCCTTTGCCCTGGGTTTTAAAGTACAAACCTAACACATTTATTCTACTGTCGACTAGAATGAAACGAATTAGAAAGTTAGTGCTACCATAACTTCTTTCAGAACTAAATAATTTTAAAATGTATTTCACTTCCAATTCCTTCTATTGGGACATTTCTTTTGAGAAATTAACAAAATTAATAGAATTCCTTCCTCCCCTCCCCCCGTGGGGTGTGTGTGTGTGCCTGCACACCCGCGCGTGTTGTGAGGCAGGGTCTCATGTATCTCAAGAGCCGGCCTCAAACTTGCTATGTAGATAAGGATACCTTTGAACTTGTTATCCTCCTGCCACTGCCTCCCCAGTGCTGGGATTATACCCATGTACCACCACATGTGGTTTTTATGTAGTGCTGGAGATCAAAACAAGGGTCTCATGTATGTTAGGCAAGCACCCTACGAACTGAACTGTATGCCCACCTCCAGAATTCCTTAGCTTAGCATCTCATCGTGCTGTGTCCTAGAGTTCTAAGTATCTATGACGGGGAGATGTAGGGCCATAAACGTCCACACCTTGCTAGTCCTCTGCAGAGGCCAGTTTGCCTTGCAAATATCGGTTTGTCTTCTGAGCTCTGGCAAAGGAAGTTGGTCATGGCCAATGCATGTGAGCTTGGGCTTTGTGGACAGTAGGGGATAGCTGTGTCCACCTCGCTTTACAGGCATTTCCTCTTTCTTTGGCGTATAACTAGGGCAGCAGTTGGCTGTCTGAAGTACGGGGACATCAAAACCAAAGTCTGACTTGTCGCCCTGGGGAATGGTCACGTATGAATAACCAAACCAGGTCAGTGGCTTGAATTTAAAGTGACTTACCCTGAGTGACCCAGAAACTGAGTTTTTAGAGTCTGCATTGGTTTTGGTTTCTGCTATTTAAGGGTCACTCTCTTGATTGGGATTCACTCACTCTAAGTAGAGGACCGAAATGAAAGCATAGGCTAGGATTGAAGCTTCAGTGTAAAATCCAGTTTTAACTGCCTTTCCAAGCACAGCAGGCAGAGGGTGTGGGGTTGCTATAGAAATGGTGACTACTGAACCGACTTCTTATCATATATGGCACATCTGTAGCAAGCGCTCAGGAATACGTCATCATTGGCCTGTAGTAGGTTTGTCGCTGCTTCGGAGGGGGACGATACTGCTGAGATGATATTGATTTGATTTCTCCTTTTAGGTAAGTCATGACCAGCTTGCCTTTGGAGGCAGATCTTATTTACAATACAACTCTAAAATTTTTTCTCCTTTCACTGTTTGTTTTCAAGAGTGTGGGCAGGGGTGGGAGCCCTTAAAGCACTGATAATATTTATAACTTTCTATAAATTTTAAGCCATATAAAGCCAGGCATGGTGGTGCACGCCTTTAATCCCAGCACTTGGGAGGTAGAGATAGGAGGATCGCTGTGAGTTGGAGGCCAGCCTGAGACTACATAGTGAATTCCAGGTCAGCCTGGGCTAGAGTGAGACCCTACCTCAAAAAAAAAAAAACCCAAAAAATTATAAACCCTATGTATAGATGGAAGAACCCAGATTGAAATATTGAGATATGATTGAATTATAGGGATGGACTGATTTCCACTGCATGGGCAAAAGTTAGAACAGCAAACGCAGTTGGTTTCTCTAACACATATCATTTTCGTGTGTGGTAACACACACAGTGATAAACACACTGCCTTTCTCCCCCCTGAACAGAGGAGATAGCTAAGGGTAAATAGAGAAGGGGTCAGATTTACTACGTAGAATATCAGTGTGACCTTAAAGGTGGGAGCTGAAATAGGTCATTTCACAGCTGAGTATAGCTTAGAGACAAACAGTTCTCAGGAAAAAAGTCATTGCTTCCCCAGATGTAAAAATTGCTCTCAGAGTGAACTGGGCTTCAAAGAGATATATAGAGGAATAAAGGGTAATTTATCTGCAAGAAGGACTGACGCAGTGAGGCCGCTGGAAGCAAGGGACACAGAGGGACTGAGATTTACTTGAGTAAATACTCTGAGTCTAATGAGAACTTTGACTTGACAAAGATCTCAATAACTGGGCTCTCAATCTGCTTTGCCTTCTGAGATACGGATGGGGACCCTTTGACCTTAGCATCCCCATTGCAAAGTTCTGCTCCTGAGGAGAGAAGTCAGGCTGCCTGTGGGCTGTCTCAAAACAGGGACAATTGTTTTTTAGTGTTGCCTAGCAACTCAAAAAACAATCCTGTAATATTCATCCATTTCCAAAAATTGTCACGCCTTTGGTATTGGTGGTCTCCCTAGAATGAGAATTTCCAGAAAATTAGCTGCAGGATAACTGGGTTTGGGCACTTTGGTTTTCAAGTTCTATTCTTAGCGTCTTGTTTTCTTAAAATCTCTTTGTATGTAGAACTAGAAATTTCCCATGCTTGGGTTTAACCAAAACCATTTTTAACAAGCTTGACAAATGACTGCTGCCGGCCTTTGTGGGCTTAGAGTTTGCAGATGACTTTTCCTCAACAAAACCTGCCTTCTTTCACAGTCCACTCTTAATTATCACTAATACAGTTTGTGGGTTACATGTGGCAAATGTGTACCCTCCTCCACCTTTCCCCAGCACCTGGAAAGCTCCAGGCCTTTGCCCTGGGTTTTAAAGTACAAACCTAACACATTTATTCTACTGTCGACTAGAATGAAACGAATTAGAAAGTTAGTGCTACCATAACTTCTTTCAGAACTAAATAATTTTAAAATGTATTTCACTTCCAATTCCTTCTATTTGCATCAGTAATTACAAAGTAAAAATGGGGAGCCTGGGGAGATGGCTCAATGGTTAAAGGTACTTGCTTGCAAAGCCTTCCAGCCTGGCATTCAATTCCCTGGCACCCATATAAAACCAGATACATAAAGTGGCACATGCATCTGGAGTTTGTCTGCAGTGTCAAGAAGCCCTGGCAGCCCTTACTCAATATCCATCTCTCTCCCTCTCCCTCTCGCTCTCCCCCTTGCAAATAAATAAAATATAAAACAATTTAAAGTAAAAATATTTTGGTAGACTTAACTATTGTACTGGATATTATACAGCTTTTAGCATTAATAAAGAGTAAGCAGGGGGCTGGGGAGGTTGCTTAGTGGTTAAGGAACTTGCCTGCAAAGCTTAAGGACCTAGGTTCAATTCCCCAGTACCCACATAAGCACAGGGTGGCACATGCATCTGGAGTTTGTTTGCAGTGGCTGGAGGCCCTGGCATGCCCATCTCATGTTCATTCCCCCTCTCTCTCTCTTTCTTTCTCTCTCAAATAAATAGGGCTGGAGAGATTGCTTAGCAGTTAAGGTGCTTGCCTTCAAAGCCAAAGAACCCAGATTCAATTCCCCAGGACCCATATAAACCAGATGCACAAGGTGATGCATCTGGAGTTCATTTGCAGCAAGTGGAGGCCCTGGCACACCCATTCTTTGGGAGAAAGCAGTGACAAAACAAGTCAGACCATGGCCCTGTAATTGTGAAGGTTTCTTCCAGAAGGAGTCAATGTAACAGTGTACTTAGATGTCATAGGAACCACAAGACAGCAAAGCAGAGTGTTGTCAGAGAGGGAGAGAGAGAGAATGATTGGTCAGTCAGCCCATGGAGAAGTAACGTTTGAGCGGAGGTCCTAGAGAAACCTACGAGCCAGCCATGAGGCTGTCTTGAGGGCAGAACGTGCTGGACAGAGAGAATGGTGCCCTCCGAGGTTGGAACCCGTTTGATCACACACACGGCAGTCAGGTCACCATGCAGCACATTCCATTGAGCAGTGACACATTTTGTATCATCCTTTGAACCTGCCAACCCCTGCCCTCATCTGCCAAGGAGCTAGAGTCCTTCAAGAACAGATCAGAAATGCTTTTGAAGTGGTTTTGCTTACTGGCCACCCTGGTTAATGTCCTGTGGCCGCATTGTGGGAAATGACATCAGGGTTTTCTGGAAAGATCTCCAGTCATATAAAAGTACAGTAATTGAGATCTTTGCAAATCACAGGTGGACAGCCTGGCATCACACAAGGGCATGTCAAAGCAGCCTTGTCCGACTTTCCTCCAAACCCACCAAACCTCACCTGCACACAGACCTCCATCCTAGCTGCCGGAGGTGGGGTGTGGCTTGCCATACGTCTGCAGATACACGCAGGTTCTCTGATGTGCCGTCTTTCACTCTGAGCCTGGGGTCACTGGCTGTTCATGCATGATCCTGTCTGCTTCTCCCACGCAACCCCTTCCAATGTGTAATTGCAAGGTGGTGGTTGTGCTTAGTGGGTGATGAACGAAATTTCTCTCCACATGGGACTAATTAGACTCATACTCTGATACTACCGTCTTAAAATCTGTGTCTATCCGATCACAACACCAGAAAAAGGCTGAATGAGACAAACACAGAGAACATCCAACTCCAACTAAGCCAGATATCCAGAGACACAGAGGCTCCCAAAACCTCATCAAGGAAGCAGAACTAAAATGACCCCAATGTGGCTCAGGGAAACTCACGGAAGAGGGGCGGAAAGATTGTTAGAGTCACAAGTTGGGGCATTATGCACAGAGTCTGGGGCCTATCCACCAGAACTCTTGAGCAAACTCACAATGCACGATCCACATTCCCCAGTGATGAGGGTCCCTTTGAAAGTGGGAGGACGGGGAGGAGGACAATGGAACCAATACTATGAATGTAAAATCAGAATAATATAAATAAAAAATATATATTTAAAAAAATCTGTGCCTATCCACTGCTTCAAATTCTATGAAACTCATCCAGGACGCCATTTGACCCTGCGTGGTACTGGGTATTTATCTGCCCAGGGCTTTGAGATCTAATTACCAGCCTTAACCTGAGAGCAGTGATGTACGTTCCTGGATGTTGGCTAGTGTGCAGGGTGCAGGGTTGAGTTTGCAGGCTGTTAAAGTGCTCGTTGTCACTTACTGCTTCTTTGTCAGACTCGGGTGTTCATCATCTGAGCCCTTTCTGCTTCTTACCGAACGTGTGTTGAGCAGGATTAGAGCAGCTATTAAAGAGGGGCATCCAGACACAATAAATGTGCCAGGCAGAAAAGACAAACGTAAGCTGTTCAGGTTGTATTCAAATTAAACATTGTATTTGAGCAAACCCTTTCCATACTTTAGAGTTCTTTTGTCTTTGTCAGTTGGCATGTGTCCAATTTTATGTGTGTTGTGTGTGGTGCTCATGTGTGTATACATGTTTATGTGTGTGTGGGTGTAGATGCATATGCATATGTCTACCTTATTTTTTGAGGCAAGGTCCTTCACTAAAGCCGGGGCTCACCGATTTGGGTAGACTAGCTTAGCCAGCAAACCTCAGGAGTCCTCCTGTCTCCACCTCCCCAGCATTGGGTGACAGGCACACGCCACCACGCTCAGCTTTTATGTGGGAGCTGAGGATCTGAACGCAAGTCCTCATGCTTGCTTTCATGGCAAGTGCTTCGCAGACAGCCATCGCCCTGCAGCCCCCATTTGTACAATTTTTGGACTTAGTTTTCTTTATATGTTACAAATAAAAGTTGACTTGGGGGCTAGAGAGATGGTTCAGCAGTTAAAAGGGCTTGTTTGCAAAGCCTGATGGCCCAGGTTCAATTCCTTAGTACCCGTGTAAAGCCAGATTCACAAAATGGCCATGCATCTGGAGTTCATTTGCAGTGGCACAATCTTGCTTTGTGTTTCTCTCAAATAAGTAAATTAATTTTTTTTAAGTTGACTCTAGCCAGCCATGGTGGCGCATGCCTTTAATCCCAGCACTCAGGAGGCAGAGGTAGGAGGATCACCATGAGTTCGAGGCCACCCTGAGACTACATAGTGAATTCCAGGTCAGCCTGAGCTAGAGTGAGACCCTATTTCGAAAAACCCACCTTGTGCTATCTGAACAGTGCCTGACGCCTCACCTTTGCGCAGAGTACCATCTCCCGGCACCCCACTCACCCCATAGCCTCCCACGACACAGCAGTCTTGTGAGTGCTACTTGCTGTGTGCTCGTCCCGCCTGTTATGAACCCCAGTCTTGGGGCTGGGGAGACGGCTCAGCAGGTAAGAGGGTGCGGTGGTTTGATTCAGTTGTCCCCGTAAACTCAGGTGCTCTGAATGTTAAGTTCCTAGCTGATGGAGATTTGGGAATTAACACCTCTTGAAGGCAGTGTATTGTTGGGGGTGGGCTTATGGGTGTTATAGCCAGTTTCCTCTTGCCAGTGTTTGGCACACTCTCCTGTTGTTGTCCGTCCGATGTTGGCCAAGGGGTGGTGTCCACCCTCTGCTCATGCCATTGTTTTCCCCTGCCATCGTGGAGCTTCCCCTCAAGTCTGTAAGCCAAAATAAACCCTTTTTCCCGCAAGTTGCTCTTGGTTGGGTGATTTCTGCCAGCATTGCGAACCTGACTGCAACAGAGTGTTTGCTGCAGAAGCATGAGGACTTGAGTTCGTCCCCCAGCCCCCACATAAAGAAGCTGAAGCCAGGCGTGGTAGCGCACGCCTTTAATCCCAGCACTCGGGAGGCAGAGGTAGGAGAGTTCGAGGCCACCCTGAGACTACATAGTTAATTCCAGGTCAGCCTGGGCTAGAGTGAGACCCTACCTTGAAAAACCAAAAAAAAAAAAAAAAAGCTGAGCATGGTTGTACATGCCTGTAACGCTGGTGACAGAGGGGAGGGAGGTGGTTGTGGGCCGAGGCAGGAAGGTGACTGAGGCTCCAGATTCAGCGAGAGACTCGGAAGAGTGATAGAGGAGGATACCTGTCTTCCTCTGACCTCCACACAGGGGTGCACATTTGCACAAACATGTGCATACACCATGCACACCCACACCACACTACACGTATTACACACACATGAAACAAAGAAAACAATCCCAGTCTTTCCCTCAGCTTGGGCACAGTCACCCCTTCTGTGTGCCTCTGCCCAGATAGGAAGCCCTCCTTACCCTGCTGCAGCATCAGGTTCCCAGCAATGAGAAGCATGTGTTTTCAGTCCACAGTTCATTAATTCTTACATTCCCTGTAGTCTGTTCCCTCCCACCAAAACAGAATGCTTGGAAAACAGTTTTGCCAGTAACAGCATGATCACGGAATTCCCCAACAGTATCACACTTCAGTCACTGGCTGTGTGTGCATTGTACAGAAGTATGCCGGTCAACGACTCTCCCGCTGGCTTCATTCCCTTTTGTTTGGAAGGGTAGTATGCCATTTAGTCACGCTTCTACCAGGACCACTTTCCTCCAACCACACCAGGCCTTTTACCTGATGCTGTTTCTTGGAGTATGCCTCTAGCTTTCACTCAGTCTCTAATCGTGTGAAGTTCCTGCTCTGTGGATGTTTCAAAGTGCTGAAAAGGCAAAGGGAAGGAATATAAGCCACAGGCCCACAGGCCCACACTCCCAGAGCTTGTGATCCATCGAAAGAGATCAGACCTAGAACAACACATGAAGCAATACAACGCAACATGGGCAGTAAAAGCTATCACTGAGAATGCTCAGAGGCATGGAGAGTGCCAATGTACTACCTTGATTTGGATATTGAAAGATAAACTTTTGCAAGAGAGGAAAAACTACATAAAGTGGCAGCTGTAATAGCAGGCAGTCACAGACTTGGGGAGACCTGTGTTGTCCACCCAGGAACTAAGCAGGAGGCATAGAACCCTGATGGAACTTCCTCTACAGGCCCTCAATGGCCTTCCGTTGCTAACAGCATTTCAAGCTCTCTCTAGGCACATGCTAAGCTCTTTGCCAGCCTCAGCCCAGGTTGTCTCTGCTCTCTCTACTGACAAATTCTATTTGTGCATCAAGTGAAGTCTTCCCAACACCTTCTTCACAATCCAGGTGGTAGTACATAGCACCCTGGAGGTCCTATGTCACCTTAGCCAATGGCCTTTCTGTGTTCCACCAGTCCCTCCTTGACCAGATTGAACCATGGCCAGATTGTGCATCTTCTGAGTGGACCCGGGGACGTTAGCTGGGCTTTGGGCTATCCCTAACCCACTTGGCTTGCCCCAATTGTAATTTAGAGGAAATTTCCAAATCTGTTTCAGCTGATTTTCTTGTGTTATAAAAGGCAATAGTGGGCCTGGAGAGATAGCTTAGCGGTTAAATGCTTGCCTGTGAAGCCTAAGGATCCCGGTTCAAGGCTTGATTCTCCAGGACCCACGTAAGCCAGATGCACAAGGTGGCGCATGCATCTGGAGTTTGTTTGCAGTGGCTAGAAGCCCTGGCGTTCCTGTTCTCTCTCTACCTATCGGCCTCTTTCTCTCTCTCTCTGTCTGTCACTTTCAAATAAATAAATATACAAAAAAGATTTTTTTAAAAAAGGCAATAGCAATCTAGGGGAAGAGCTGGTGATCTGTTCATGAATGAACAGGAACTGGGACTCCGCCTCCAGCTCTTATCTGCTGGGTCCTGTTTAGTATCCCATTCGAAGAGCAGTGACTCAAGCTTCTAATCTTAGGAAAACTGAACCAAAAAATGCATGGAGACTTCCTGGCTGATAAAGGAGAGGCTGCCTGCGATGCTGTGGGGAAGTACGTGTGTGTGGGAGTGGGTGAAGTATGTGAGTCAGCAGTGGAGGAGGGGGCCCTGGGGGTGGGAGCAGCTAAAGAAACAAGCCATTCTTTAGCAGTGGGGAAGCGTTCTTACCCCTTTACCCTGTTCAGAAACCCCTGCGCTGTGCCCATTGCCTTCAGTTCCTATTTCCTTGAAGCCCCATGGAAGTCATCATTCTCGCAGAATCTGACTGATGTGAGTTGACAGGATTCTGCCAAGCAATCTAGGTTGTGCATCTTTATCTCATACTCATGTGAGAAACCTTGCAGCTTATATTCTACCCTGACGTGAACCGAAACCATCCGGAGCCATGATCTGTCCTGTTGCATGGGGAAAGCCATAGTGTAAAGTTCTTGCAATGCCTGGCTTCCCTTACCTTCCCCCTTTGTGGGAGGTATGCTACAGCACCTTTCCACCCACTGCATTTGTACGTTACCATGGCAACTAACAGTGACTAGAAGCAGCCCAAGTATTGTTGGTTTTCTTCACGGAGGAAAAAAAAAAAAAAACCTCCATTATTCCTTCAGTGACACATGCTCCTGGGATTTCGAGACACAGGGGTGGACTATTTGGTGCACTGGTCACCTGGGGCACGTGGTCTTCAAGGATCATACGTGTGGCTACTTCTAGTGACCCAGCATAGTAGTAAGGTGGGGTTCTGAAGCAGTGCTGTGTATGCAGCCCTTGCCTCCATGCTGGTTCAGGGTAAGTACACACAAGCCTGCCTCCCTCTTGCCTTGTCCTCATAGCAACCAGTTCACAGATCTCAAAGTAAAGCTTCTGCCAGTGAGCCTAGTGCCTCCATGTGGACTGGGAAACAGCCAGGAGCTAGTTCATCTCCATCAACAGGCCCTCCTCAACAATGCTGTCCGACCACAGGAAGGTTTGGAGGAATGCTGTATGACAGAGCATAAGAAATAGCCCCAGCAAAAGCCAGCCATGGTAGTGCACGCCTTTAATCCCAACACTTGGGAAGCAGAGATAGGAGGATCACCGTGAGTTCAAGGCCACCCTGAGACAACGTAGTGAATTCCAGATCAGCCTGGACTAGAGTGAGGCCCTACTTTGAAAAAACAAAGAAAGGAAGAGAGAGAGAGAGAGAGGGAGGGAGGGAGGGAGGGAGAGAGAGAGAGAGAGAGAGAGACAGAGAGAGAAAGAAAGAAAGAAAGAAAGAAAGAAAGAAAGAAAGAAAGAAAGAAAGAAAGAAACCCCAGCCTTGAGGTCAGACAGACCTGGGTTTCTCTCACAGCCCACAGAGACCTTTTGAAAGTTTTTTTTTTTTTGGGAGAGAGGCACAGAGAGAGAGGGAGAAGAAGACAGATAGAGATGGGCGCACCAGCAGCCTCTTAGCTGCTGCAAACGAAATCCAGATGCGTGCGCCCCCTTGTGGTCAAGTGCGGCATTGCGCCCTTGCGTCACTTTGCATCTGGCTAAACGTGGGACCTGGAGATTGGAACCACTGGAGATAGGCTTAGGAGGCGGGCGCCTTAACCACTAAGCCATCTCTCCAGCCCCCTTTTGAAAGTTTTGAAACTCACCAGTCCTCAACATCCCCATCCAAAAAGGGAAAGTAAGTTGTACTCTATAGGTTATTGTGAGCATTACAGATACATATGTAAGACATGTGTCATACAATGTCATGAGCTACTACATAGCAAGTGTTTCTTAATGGTAAATACTGACTAAAGTGTAACTAAAGACAGAGCATAAACTTTAACTTATCAATGTTTCCCAGCATGAGAACCAACTGGAATCTTTTTTAAAACACTCACCTACACCAGGCATATTTGGTTAGAATATGCAAAGAAGGGATCAAGGGGTCTCCATTTTTTAAATACAAGGCTGGGGAGTAGCCTAGGGCTAGAGTGTTTGTCTAGCATGCAGGAAACCCCTTGACTCAAGCACGGCATGAACAACAAACAAATAGGTTTGCTAAATAATTATAATACAGCCGGTCTGTGTTTGGGGATGGAGCATCTGTTCATTTGCTCAAAGAATAAGATCATACGCAGGTCTGGATTCTCCCTCATTTTCACTTCCCACAGCCCCAGCATGCTGTTCTACTTTTGAACTCCAAAGACTTCTGCCGGAACTTTTTGTGCCTAGAGAGAGGAGGGTTAATTCAGTGGCTGAACACCAATTTGATTGGCAAGGCAAAGAGAAACCCAAAATTGTTCACCTTTTCCCTAAAGGAAGTAGCAGAAAGTTTTTACAGAAAGTTATATTCCTCCTCAGGAGACAGATTGACTGTCTAGGCTCTCGAGAGTTATAAACGTGGTGTTTAAGGTGACTTTTACAAGGGTTGAAGCCTTCAGTGGGAGGTCGGCATGTTTCTGCCTGATGTTCTTTTCTAAATCCCACAGGAACGTGGCTGAAGAGTGGTCTAGGCCTTGTGCACCAGGAAGGCAACCAGCTCACGTGGACGTACATTGCCCCCCAGTTGGGGTACTGGGTGGCAGCCATGTCTCCTCCCGTCCCAGGTAACACAAAGCCAACACTGATGGCGATATGGTTGCTTGCTTTGGGGGCTCGGACTAAGCATGCTGTCAGAAGGAACTTCAGCAGAGGGTTCACATCCTATTTGTAAAAAATCAAATGGTGGAAAAAAGGTATTTTGTGGGGTTGGAGGAGTCGTGGGGTTTTTTGTTGTTTTTGTTTTTTCCCATCTAGAGTAAGAATGACACATGGAAATAGTCTTGTCGCCCATCCCACTTTTGCTCACACAGCTGCTGTAAGGAATTCTTAGCCAAAAGTGCACAGGTTGGGACCTCCTCCCTCATTCCTCAAACAGCTGTGGCCTGAAGCGTGTAGGGAAAAGCACTCAGCAGAAAGGCACCACTGGGGGTTTCTTGGGGCAAAAATGCTTGATTTGGTGCAAGCCAGCTTCTTTGTGTTCAACAAAATTAACTCCTATTTTTTAAAACATGATGAACAAATCTTTTTTTCTTTTCTAAACAATGTGATCTCAGTAAGTACTACAGAAGGTTTTTATTGTTGTTTTTGTTTGTTTTTATTTTTATTTTTTTCAAACTGAGCATCTCAGAAGAATTCATTCCGGGGATGGCTCCCATTGCTCCATTTACCTTTGTTTTTGTTTGTTTGTTTGTTTGTTTTTGTTTGTTTTTGTTTGTTTTTTCGAGGTAGGGTTTCATTCTAGCTGACCTGGAATTCACTATGTAGTCTCAGGGTGGCCTTGAACTCACAATGATCCTCCTACCTCTGCCTCCCAAGTGCTGGAATTAAAGGCGTGCGCCACCACACCAGCTCCATTTACCTTTAAACTCCATCTCACAGGCTAGAAAGATAGTTCAGTCAGCAAAACATGAGGACCAGAATTCAGATCCCCAGAACCCATGTAAGTGCCAAGTGGGCGTGGCAGCTGCATATCATCCCGGTGTGTGTGAGAGGCAGAGACGGGGAATCCCAGAGGCAGGCTGACCAATTTAGACTAGTTGGACCAGTGAGCTCTGGGCTCAAGTGAGGGACCCTGCCTCAGTAAGGAAAGTGGAAAATGAGAGTGGAGATACCTGCTGGCAACCTCAGGACTGACTGGACATACTCATGCATGTGAGCCCACCCACATATAAACATGCGTACACATGCATGCACACCACACACACATACACTCACTCACAAAAATAATCAGTATCAGTTGGACTTCCCACATTAGTGAATCTCTCTTAGGTGGCAAAAGTTTATACTCAAAATACACCTTTGCTTTTTGTTGTTATATATATATATATAGTCATGCACGTCCAACGCTAGAATAAAGTCAGTGATACGCTAGGTCAGAAGTATGTGATGATTAAAAAGTATTTCTTGAGGGCTGGAGAGATGGCTTAGCAGTTAAGGCGCTTGCTAGTAACACCAAAAGACCCAGGTTCAATTCCCCAGTACCCACATAAAGCCAGATGCACAAGGTGGCACATTCATCTGGAGTTTGTGTGCAGCAGCTAGAGGCCCTGGCGCACCCATTTTCTTTCTCTCTCTCTCTCTCTTTTCTTCTCTTCTCTTTCTCTCAAATAAATAAGTAGAAATAAAATATTTTTAAAATAAGGTGAAAGGGCAATTGATTGAGGAAGACATTAAACAGCAACCTTTAACTATCACATGCATGCACACATTATCTGCACCTGCACCCAAACACATATGAACATGCATACATATACACATGCACATGCAAAGAAGCTAACATATAAGTTAACGATGAAAGCATCTCCAAATGAAAATTCAAAATATTTAGCAATGAGACAGTCATTGGGGTTAGCACATAGACTCCTTGAGTGACAAGAGATGAGAAGCATTCCTGGAAACACTGGAAATCTGTCCCGTGCTGGGAAGGTGGGCGTGTCTTCCTCAATGGTAATTGTTCTTAGTATTGAAAGCACAGGCCCAGGTATAGAAATGCCCCAAATATCAAAGAGGAAAAGAAGAAAAAAAGGAAAAGAAATCCCATAGGTACCAAAGTAAAAGCCACAAGCCCATACATTAAAGTGAACTTTTATTTTAGATATCTTTCAAACAGCTGTACTGTCAGTTTTCCCGTCATACAACAAAGTAACATATGCTTTTATAAAGAGGAAAGAAAGGAGTGCTGAGCATAGGTCCCCCAGGAGCTCCCAAGCAATGAGAGAAGAGGCTCGAAGCTGCACAGAACATTCTGAGGATACATGTGGGTAACCCCACAACCATCCCTTTTATTCAAGCAAAGTACAATGGTGCTGTGCTTTTGTGAACCCCAAACTAAAAAGAAAAGGGGAGTTTGGACCGGGCATGGTGGCACATGCCTTTAGTCCCAGCACTTTGGAGGCAGAGGTAGGAGGATCGCCATGTGTTCAAGGCCAGCCTGAGACAACATAGTGAATTCCAGGTCAGCCTGGGATAGAGTGAGACCCTGCCTTGGAAAACCAAGAGAAAAAAGAAAATGGAGTTTGGTTCTTAAATTCTTTAAGAACAAGTTAGTCTAGCTGTGAATATAAAGATTTCCATTAGTACAGACTACAGTCATTACAGACCAAAGTTTAGTTACTTGAAAATGATTTTTATGTTTATCCAAAGGTTGTTTTTTTCTTTCTTTCTTTCTTTCTTTCTTTCTTTCTTTCTTTCTTTCTTTCTTTCCTTCTTTCTTTCTTTTTTTGTGGTACTAGGGATTAAACCCATGTGCACAATTTAGCTTAGTGGCCTTGAACAAGACTTTGTGTGTGTTTGTGAATGTTGACTTTGTGTGTAACAGTGCCCTTGGGACAAGGAAGGCAGTATAGAGTCATCAGTTAGTTTCCCAACTGTGTGGACATTCACCGTCTCCCACCTCATCAAAGCAGTGCCTTTAGGAGATAATGATATTATCTTTGAGACTCTGAAAATGGCACTGTTTTCAAAACCTGGCAAAACACCACCAGTTTGTCTAGCTCTTAAAGAGTGATGGTGCACCAATGTAGTCCCAGCCCTTGGGAGACAAAGACAGCAGGATCACCACAAGTTTGAAGTCATCCTGGTCTACAAAGTGAGATCCAGACCTGCCAGGCTACATACCCAGTCTCAGAGAGAAAGAGGAAGAAATATGTCTCCTTAAAAAGATTTCTAGGAAGCCGGGCGTGGTGGTGCATGCCTTTAATCCCAGCACTCAGGAGGCAGAGGTAGGAGGATCACCGTGAGTTCAAGGCCACCCTGAGACTACATAGTTAATTCCAGGTCAGCCTGGGCCAGAGTGAGACCCTACCTCGAAAAACCAAAAAAAAAAAAAAAAAAAAAAATTCTAGGGGCTGGAGAGATGGCTTAGTGATTAAGGCATTTGCCTGCCAAGCCTAAAGACCCAGGTTCGATTCCCCAGTACCCACGTAGGCCAGATAGATGTACATGGTGGCACATGCATATCGAGTTCTTTTGTTTGCAGTGGCCAGAGGCCCTGGTGTGCCCATTCTCATGCGCTCTCTCTCTCTCTCTCTCTCTCTCAAATAAAAGGATTTTAAAATACATTAAATTTTTAAAGATTTCTAAAGAATTTCTCTCTTTAAATATCAAAACGTAAGCAAATGAGTGTGTGGGAAGTTTTGTCATCAAAAGTCTCCTGCCCTGAAATAATGTGAAGCTAGTGTGTTCCTTCCTCAGTTATGAAACCCTGGCAGCATGCTAGACAACAATACTTGTCTACTTCTGCTGTTCAGAAGTGTTAATGGTTGTCAGCAGCACTATGTAATGCTTTGTATTACTCTTGAACATAGACTATGAGCTAAACCTATGCCTCATGGAATTCTTTACAATGGAATTTAAAAGCATTTTTATTTCTAGTAGCCTCATTTATAAGTTTTGAAGAGTCCTGGGGCATGTCAGGTTAGATTTTTTTTTTTTTTTTTGAGAGAAACACAGAGAGAGGGAGAGAGAGAGAGAGAGAATGGGCGTGCCAGCAGCCTTTCAGCTGCTGTGAAGAAACTCCAGATGTGTGCGCCCCCTTGTGGGCAAGTACGGCATTGTGCCCTTGAATCACTTTGTGTCTGGCTAAATGTGGGACCTGGAGAATCAAACAGGCATTCTTAGGCTTGGCAGGCAGACGCCTTAACCGCTAAGCCATCTCTCCTGCCCAAGTTAGCCTTTTTAAAAAAAATTGGAAAGTATTTGATCAGACCTGACTTTTTAAACTTTTTATTGATAACTTCCATAAATATGAACAATATACCATGGTCTTTACCACCTCCCTCCACCCTTCCTTCTCCCCCCCTTAAGTCCCCCCTTCACTGAATTATGATATCATAATTTTTCCCTCCTATTATGCCACTGGGAGGTTAGGAATATCAAAACCACTTCATGTCTGGGAGACAGTATTGTAAGCATTCCTCCCCTTCTTTTAGCTCTTAACATCTCTCTGCACTTTTCCTCAATGGTCCCTGAGCCTTGGAGGGTGTGATAGAGATGTCTCGCTTAGTGCTGACCACACCACTGTCATTCAGCACTGTGTTGAGTTCTGAGTCACCCCAGTCGTTACCACCATCTGAAAAGAGAAGCTTCTCTAATCAAAAGTAAGAATAGCATTAATATTAGGCATAAACATAAGAATTTGGGGGGCAGTTTAATGGGCACAATGTATCCACTTAGCCAGACAACAGCAGTAGTTGACCCCCTAGGGCTTATCACCTCACAAGCCATAGGCTTTTTCATTAGGTTCTCAGTACCACACAGAAACTCCCTTCCATGGAGCAGGCCTCCAGTCCACTCAGAGAAGTTGGTTTCCTCCATAACAGACATGCCACCATGGCCCCAGTTGGCACATTTGGCCCAGCTACAAAGCTTGCAGGGTCCATTGCTGGTTGATGACTTTTCTCCCCCAACAGGCTGCCCAGCTCTTTCCAGCATCCTGACAGCTCGTCAACAGGGAGGAGGCTCCAGCTCAGCTCCAGCTTGAGTTCTCAGTGACTTGCAGCCCACGTATCTGGAGTCGTCAGTAATAGGCCTGACTTCCTAGTTCTTAAGAGCGACCGAGAGCCTTGGCAAGAACTTGTAATGTTTTAGGGGCATCAGGGGCCTCCCTGGCCAACAACTGGCTGGAGGATATACCACTCCTGGCATTGAATTTTTTCTAATAGCAAACCATGGCTTCTGGGCACAACATTCCCCACCTCCAAAGAATATTTTTGCCCAAACTTTCTTTTTTAATGTATATATTATTAGCTAAGGAAGAAGTAGGTTTCTATTTAACTTATTCATAACATCTTCAATTTGGATTAACCCTCTTCCTACCCCCTCCTTTCCCCCGCCCCTCAGACCACACACGCGCGCACGCACACACACACACACACACACACACACACACACGTTCTGCCCCTCCAGACTTGACAGTAAATTTATACAACATATTTAAACTGCGTTGCTTAGACAAAGAGTGATCCATACAGCAAATCCTTACCCAGGAAGTGAGGATAAAATCTTTTCTTTCCCATTGAGTAAAATCCCCTGACACTCACTAGGCTATCATGCATTCATTTTCATTAGTTAAAAGTTCATGTAGGGACTGAAGAGATGGCTCAGCAATTAAAGCACTTGCCTACAAAGCTTAAGGACCCAGGTTCAATCCCCCCATGCCCCAGTAAGCCAGATGCACAAGGTGGCGCATGCGTCTGGAGTTCATTTGCAGTGGCTAGAGGCCCCGACATGCCCATTCTCTCCCCCTCTCCCTCCTCCCCAATAAATAAAACATAAATTGAAAAGCAAAAAAAAATTCTTTTGAAAAGTTCATAGATTTAGAACGCTAAACATGCTGCAGTGAGAGGCTCACTTCTGTACTAAAGGGGGCCTGTGGCACGAACACGTGTCTGAAGTATTGTGTGTGCGGCTTCCTAACAGTGACAGGCATAGGGTGAGCCATGTTGTCTCACGTACGCCATCCGAAAGGTGTTCTGGCTGTCTGGCCACTGTGCTGTCCCTCAAAGCAGAAGAGTTATGTAAAGCATTACATTCTCAACTAATTATCCCTCTTCTTATTTAAAGGAATTCAAAACGCTAAAATGCCCTGTTTTGACCTTCTAGGTCCCGTTGTGACACAAGACATTACCACGTATCACACGGTGTTTCTTTTGGCCATTTTAGGAGGAATGGCCTTCATACTTTTGGTTTTGCTGTGTCTCCTTTTATATTATTGCAGGTAAAGTGCTAACATTTTGGCAATATCTTTTTTAATGTAGAATTTCTTATATTTGGAAGAATTGATGTGGAGGTCTTTTTTTTTTTTTTTTTTTTTTTTCACTAAATGTGTTACTTTTTCGTTTCATGAAAGGATATATAGAACTCAAACGTGTGGCGTAAGTTGCAGATGAGCCCACACAGAATTTGACAATTTTCATGATTAATTCAGAATAGTCTTAAACACTGGCTAAGAAATGAAACTTTCAAGGTCAAAGTAAAATCCTTAACTTGATGTTATGTCTGTTGACTTAGCATCAATGTTGCTTATTGACTCCTGGGTGATCCCTGTTTGAACAGATAACTTGGTTGCTGTTATAAGAGCCTGAGGTTTCAATCCCGAAATTATGCTACTCTAGGTTAAAATAAGAATGAGGGTGTGGGGTCGGGAAATCTCAGGGTGCAGAATAATTGTTTTGTTTTATTTCTCCCTGTAGAAACTGAAAATTGGGATTTTTACCTAAAACTCTGCCATCATGAGAATCTCTTAATCTCTGCCCTTGTGTCACTCTTTTGGTTGCAGGAGGAAGTGCTTGAAACCCCGTCAGCATCATAGAAAACTGCAACTCCCCACAGCCCTGGAGAGTTCCAAAAGAGATCAGTCGACGTCCATGTCACACATCAACTTGCTGTTTTCTCGCCGGGCATCCGAATTCCCTGGCCCTCTGTCTGTCACCAGCCATGGCCGCCCTGAAGCCCCAGGGACGAAGGAGCTGATGAGCGGGGTACATTTAGAAATGATGTCCCCCAGCGGAGAGGGGGACCTGCACACGCCCATGCTGAAGCTGTCCTACAGTACCTCACAAGAGTTTAGCTCCCGGGAGGAGCTGCTGTCCCACAAGGAAGAGGATAAAAGCCAAGCATCTTTTGGTAACCTGACGCCAAGTGGGACGCTCGGGAAAGACTACCGTAAGTCCGTGGAGATCTATCCCCTAAAGGCCAGAAAGTCTATGGAAAGAGAAGGCTACGAGTCCCCTGGCAATGATGACTACAGGGGGAGTTACAGTGCCATGCTCTCCCAGCCTTTATTTGAGAAGCAAGATCGAGAAGGCCTAGGGTCAGCAGGAAGCAAACTCACCCTTCAGGAACCTATGTATCCCGCGCCCTTGTCCCCTGAAAAGGAACAGCTGCTTGACCGCAGACCTACTGAATGTATGATGTCACGATCCGTGGATCACCTGGAAAGACCCACGTCTTTCCCACGGCCAGGCCAGTTGATCTGCTGTAGTTCTGTGGACCAGGTCAATGACAGTGTTTACAGAAAAGTCCTGCCTGCCTTGGTCATCCCCGCTCATTACATGAAACTCCCAGGGGACCATTCCTATGTCAGCCAGCCTCTGGTCGTCCCTGCAGACCAGCAGCTGGAAATAGGAAGACTCCAAGCAGAGCTGTCCAACCCCCACGCAGGGATCTTCCCGCACCCAGCGTCTCAGATGCAGGGCCAGCCGTTGTCTTCCCAGGCCATCTCTCAGCAGCACCTGCAGGAGGCCGGTACCCGCGAGTGGAACTCTCAGAATGCATCCATGTCGGAGTCTCTGTCCATCCCAGCATCCTTGAATGATGCGGCTCTGGCACAAATGAACAGCGAGGTACAGCTCCTGACTGAAAAGGCACTGATGGAACTTGGGGGTGGGAAGCCACTACCACACCCCCGGGCATGGTTTGTCTCCCTGGATGGAAGGTCCAATGCTCACGTTAGGCATTCCTACATTGATCTCCAAAGAGCAGGAAGGAATGGAAGTAATGATGCCAGTTTGGACTCTGGTGTAGATATGAATGAACCAAAATCTGCTCGGAAGGGAAGGGGGGAGCCTTTGTCTCTTCAGCAGGGCCACCCACCTGTCCAGGAGCACCAGCAGAAAGAAGCCAGAGCTCCGGACAGCACCGCCTACACACAACTCGTGTACCTGGACGACATGGACCAGAGCAACAGTGAGTGTGGGACCACGGTCTGCCCCCCCGAGGACAGCGCACTGCGATGCTTGTTGGAAGGGTCAGGCCGGAGGAGCGGGGGACAGCTTCCCAGCCTGCAAGAGGAGACAAGCAAACGAACTTCAGACGTTCCCCTGGAGCCATTAGCCAGTCCCAACGAGAGAAGATCGGCCCATGATGAAGACGAAGATGATGATGATGACGATGACCAAGGAGAAGACAAGAAGAGCCCCTGGCAGAAACGGGAGGAGAGACCCTTGATGGCCTTTAACATCAAATGAGCCATCGCTGAGCCACTCGGCTGTGGAATATAAAATTGCCAAATATCCTTTCTTGCAGAAGCGTTGTGGAGGAAGCTGAACAGCGCCACCATGGAAGTCCATGCCGACTGCCTTGACCTGGCTGTGTCAGTGGCAGAAAGGAAGTAGTCATTACTCAGAATGAAGAATGAGTCTGAGGGGTGCTGTCCCTCCAGGGAAGTGGCTGGGAGGTGTCTGAACGTCATTGCGCAGACTTACCTTGTCCACTGTCAGGGACACTGGAAAACCGCACGTCACGTTGCTGTGCTCCAGGGATCATCACCTCAGTTCTCCCTCAGATTCTGGGAACAGATGAAACTCTTTGCATTGTTTGAATCCATTTTATCACGATAATGCTACTGTGAAGCTATTGCTAGGAATGCGGGGGCACGCGTGTCCCGAGCAGGCGTTATCACACAGGAAAGCTATGCACCGCTGCTCCGTCGTCTTGTTTTGCTTACATTTTGCTTCACTTAGGTTTCTCGCTGGGATTTTTGCTTTTTTTGTTTTGTTTTGTTTATCCTTTAAAATATGATTCAGTTGTAACAATTTGATCTGTTCTTTTTCTCTATGCTTCATTTCGGTGTCTCCCTTCAGGAATTCCTGAGTGTCATCGCTTAACATCCAATCCTTTTAATGACATCGTACTGAAATTTTTATCAGCTGAGAGTCCTTCAATTCTGGTCCCATTAACTCCAAGTGCCTTTTTTACAGTGACAACAGACAGTCCCTCGCTCTTTTGGTTTTTTTGTTAACCTCTTTCATTGAACTGCCTGGATTTTATATAAAGTTATTAAACAATACCCATTTTCTTTACACTGCATGCTACCAAGTGCCATTTGTGCTCAGCATCCTCATTTCCACGGTGTACACTCTAGTTACCATGTGTAATGTGGGTTCTGTTTAGCGAAGATAGACGAGAGGTGCCCCTCCTACTCCATCCCTTTGGCCACTAGCCACCACTGTGGCTTTATTGGCTGTTTGTATATATGGTTACGTACTGACTCTGGAATCCTACAGGCCTGTCTTGCTTGCCAAACGTGAGAGTGTGGGCCAAGCAAGGGGGGCTGAATGTGACTAGTAAAAACAAAAAAAAAAAAATTATGTACTATCCAAAAGTGCCAGAATGACTTCTGTGCGTTCTCCTTTCAGAGCTGCTTGGTTATCCAAAAATGAAAACTCAAAATAAACTTGGAAGAAAAAAATCTAGTTGTGATCGTCTTAATTCATTCCTAACTAATATGGGGTGCAAAACTTATCATTAAAACATTATAATTCATTCCTTGAGAGCTTGGGATATGGTTTTTGTATTTGTGAACAATTAGACACCCCAGAATTTCCGCTAGGATTGAAATCTACTTTAGTTTCATTCTAAAA
Organism: Orientallactaga sibirica; assembly: GCA_036365145.1. Classification (NCBI taxonomy): domain Eukaryota; kingdom Metazoa; phylum Chordata; class Mammalia; order Rodentia; family Dipodidae; genus Orientallactaga; species Orientallactaga sibirica. The sequence continues at coordinate 2,158,816 of JAEOAD010002853.1, forward strand.
CAGAAGGTAACAATCCGTGTTGCCAGTAAGGAGGGACGTCTGCACATTACAACACAGTAGTGATCATGTTCGGGATTGGGATAGCTCCAGAAGATTTTGTTAAAATTGTCAAAAACATCTTGGATGCCTACTACTGTTCATCAAAATCATTTCTTAAGGTGCTGGGGAAATGGGTCATTGGTTAAAGACACTTGCTTCAGTTCCCTAGAACCCACATAAAGCCAGACACACAAAGTGGTGCTTGTATATGGAATACATTAATAGCAGCAAGAGATCCTGGTGTGCTTCATTCAATCTCATTATTTTAGCCCCACAACCCCGCCGTCTCTTAAATACAAATATTTTAAAAGAATTATTTTTAAAACTTTTTTTTTGGGGGGGGGGTTTCGAGGTAGGGTCTCATTCTAGCCCAGGCTGACCTGGAATTCACTCTGTATTCTCAGGGTGGCCTCGAACTCACGGTGATCCTCCTACCTCTGCCTCCCGAGTGCTGGGATTAAAGGCGTGCGCCACCACGCCCGGCTATTTTTAAAACTTTTTATTGACAAACATCATTTATATACACAATCTATCTGATCATAATCCCCTCCCACAACCCTCCTTTGTACCCCCTCCTGTACCGCCCCCTCCACTGAACCCCTTCTTCCCAACTAGTCCCTCTTCTAGTTTGATGTCACCATTTTTTTGGCCTCACATTATGCAGGTCTTACACGGGCAGTGTTAGCCACTGTGAGTCATGAAGAGCAATGACGGCAACGGCCACTTTGTGCGTATTAATCAGAATTACTGATGAGAACATAGACTGGTGAAATAAATGAAGCCGCTAGGGTTAGTCAGCAGTTGCCACGTCAAATCATTGTCTGCGAATTCCATACATGTGTAAAACGAATGGAGCTGGTTCGTATGATTCGACTTCTCAGGCAATGATGTTTGGTGCTTGGTTTTCAGCGGAGAAGATGGCACTGGGGCAGCTTCATGGATGGAAGGCCTGGGCTTAACCAGTGAGGCCTGGACTCCTTCTGAAATGCACATGCTCACCAATAGATGGCAGGTGACGCCTTGCAGATTTTGCTAAGACTCCAGGGAGGACTCCTTTCTCAACTCCCCGGTAAGGAAAAAGCTGCCTCTCCAAGAATACCCAACGCCAGGCACTGGCCTTGAGAGTTGGGAGGAAAGGTGCTGCAAGATCTCCCTGCTATCATTGGTCCCTAGCTTTTTGCAGTTCTACCTAAGGTTGCAGCCAGTGGAATTGCCTGTTTAATAAATGTTGCCGGACTGGAGAGATGGCTTAGCAGTTAAGGCACTTACCTGCAAAGCCTAAGGACCCAGGTTCGACTCCCCAGAATCCACATAAGCAGATGCACAAGGTGGCACATGCATCTGGAGTTTGTTTGTAATGGCTAGAGGACCTGCCGTGCCCATTCTCTCTCCCTCCCTCCTTCTCTCCCACTCTCTCTCTCTCTCTCTCTCTTTCCCTCCCTGTCTGTCTGTTAGTAAATAAGTAAAAACGAATTTTAAAAACAATAAATGTTGCCTGTGGAAAACATGTAACATAATAACAGTTATCACTGGTTATAGGGACCTGGCAGGAAAACTGGGGCCTAGAGAGACTGAGATCCAACTGTGACAAGTACTGAGCAGACGTCAGTTGTCACGACACTAGAAAGGCAGGCAGATGGGTTTGCCTAAAGGGAATTGCTTACCCCAGAGAGGAAGCTCAGTCTGCAGTGAGGCCCAGTTAACTTTTTTCTCAGAATGCCAACACTGATCATCAGCTGAATTCTCTAGAAAGAGCACCGTGGCTGTAGTCTTTAGGCATTTCATTCATCTTCTTTCTAGCCCAATGAAGGTTATGAGGGTAAATAAAATATGTCACAGGACTGCACATCAATTATATTGTCTAAAGGACCAAAGCTGTCGCAGGCATCTTGTTTACGCCACCTAGTGGCCAATTATCCCCTGTGCTGGAACATTTAATCCACACATTTGGCTCTCCAGAATCCACTTGGGGAAAGAAACACCAGGGATTAAACAGGCTTGGTTCTGTCCTCCAAGTGAGGTGGGAAATGAGAGGATGCTGACGCGGTACATGGCCTCCCCACCTGTAAACAAACTAATAGAAATAAAGAAACATTCACTTCTCAAAATCTGGACTCTGTTTTACACTTCAGTCCATGGAGGCTTGATGGCTAAATGAGGTCATGCAGCTTAAAACCACGATATTCTACTTAACTCTCTGGAAATAGATGCCTCTCCTTAAAAAAGAAAATAGGGTCTGGGGAGATGGCTTAGCTGTTAAGGCACTTGGCTGCAAAGCCTAAGGACCCTGGTTTGATTCCCCAGGACCCACAGAAGCCAGATGCACAAGGTGGCACATGCATCTGGAGTTTGTTTGCATTTGGCTAGATGCTCTGGCATGCCCATTCTCTCCTCGCCCACCAATATTTTTATCTGTCATCAAGTATAGAGAGAGAGACAGAATGAGTGCCCCAGGGCCTCCAGCCACCACTCATGAACTCCAGATGCATGTGTCACTTTGTGCATCTAGCTTTACATGGGTAGTGGGGAATCAAACACTGGTTGTTAGCCTTTGCGGGTAAGTGCCTTAACTGCTAAACCATCTCTCCAGAGTCCTTTCTAAAATAAATAATAACAAAATAGTTTTTAAAGAAAAGAAAATGTGATCTCTTATAACTCAAGCTCCCTATGTAGCTGATCCTCCTTCCTCCACTTTACAAGTGCTGGGATTATCCGTATGCATCACCATGTCCAGATTATGTGGTGCGGGCAACCAAGCCCAGAGCTTTATGCATGCTAGACAGGCGCTCCACCAGATGACTTACATCTGCAGCCCACTATAGACATTACCCTTTCCCACTTGGCTCTGTGTTTAGTGATTATCGTAACCAACCCATTGTGACTGAGTGTACTTCTGAAGGAGAATAGGAGAAAGCTACTTTCTTTTAGGTAACTTCAGTTAGAAATTAAGGTGAGGCCCAGGAGATGTCACCCCAAATGCCACATTGCCTTGACACAAAAAGAGAATTCTAGGGCTGGAGAGATGCCTTAGCAGTTAAGGCACCTGCCTGCTAAGCCTAAGAACCCGGTTCCAATCTCCAGGTCCCACGTTTAGCCAGATGCAAAGTGACACAAGGGTGCAATGCCACACTTGACCACAAGGGGGCGCACGCATCTAGATTTCCTTCACAGCAGCTGAGAGACTGCTGGCGCACCCATCTCTATCTGTCTCTGTCCCTCTCTGTCGGTCTGTCTCTCTCTGTGTCTCTCCCCCCCCAAAAAAAAGAGAGAATGCTAGGCAGAAATGGAACTCATGACCCAGGAGTGGTGGTACACGCCTTTAATCCCAGCATGTGGGAGGCTGAGGTGGGAGGATCTCCATGAAGTCAAGGCCAGCCTGAGACTAATTCGAGGTCAGCCGGGGTTAGAGCAGAACCCTACCTTGAAAAACCAAAAAGTAAAAAGAAAAAAAAAATGGAATTCATGACTGAACGACACTGATCTTGTTCTGGAGACTGGCCCCTGCTGCCTACACTCTAGCATGCTACGTAGACAGACGGCCCAGGTGGGCTGGCTCTGAGATCTGCCCTCCAAATTCACAAACCAATCAGTTCTTCCCTTTGCATATAAAGGCTCTCATCTTCCTGTCTTGCCTTGTTTCTCTCTGGAGTTCCTCTCATCTGCGGTTGGATACTCATGAGTCTAGCTTCCCCTCACCAGGTGCTGGGGGAGATCTTAATACTGTCTCTTGGCCTGGGGACTCTTCTGCTCATCTCTGCTTTATAGTTTGGGGTAACTTCTCCCTTTAATTATATGTATGATTTTTCCTCTGGTCTCTGAGTCTACCACATGCGGATTTTCCTTATACTCTAGATTGCCAAGTGGGTGCTCTCTCTAACTCTAGATCTGTTACCTGTGTAATTTCTCTCAACTCAGGGTAACCATAAGGTTCACTCTAGCTCAGGCTGACCTGGAATTCACTATGTAGTCTCAGGGTGGTTTCGAACTCACGGCGATCCTCCTACGTTGTCCTCCCGAGTGCTGAGATTAAAGGTGTGTGCCACCACGCCCAGCTAAGGGTATAACTGTTTTCTCGAGATTTCTCATCTGGATTTCTTGGTGTCTGCTTTGATATTGTCTCTGTGCTATTCTTCCTTAAGTCAGTTACATCATATCCCCACTAATCACACAGCGTAGTTAACCTCAAGAACACAGGCAATAATAAAATACCTAGTCAATCACATTATTCAAGGGTTAGAGATCTGCAAATTTTCTCACTTGCTAAAATGTATTTGTGAAACCAAATTATAGGGTCTCACTATGTAGCTCAAATCCTTGCTATATTCTAAACTGGCTTGAAATTAGCAATCTTCCCACTTAAGTTCTGGGTTAGCAGGCAATTGCCACCACACCCAGCTCGAACTGTGTGTTTGAGATCATTCGTGGACATTCATGAAGTGCGGGAAGAACATGAAATGATCATACCACACACAGGATAATTTGAAGGAGGGTCAGGGGGGCGGCACTGGAGAAGCAAAGCCCTGTACTGGATTTACTCGCAGCTTTATTGAGAGTTTAAGGAAGTAAAAGCTATGGGGAGTCTGGGCTTAAGACAGATCATGAGTTCGCATCAGCTCAGATCAAGAGTTGTTGACTTAGGCTTATCAGGAAATCTTTGGGTTTCCTTGTGTACAAGGAGCCCCACCCAAGGAGCATAGTTTTCCATGTCCCCGGGGCTCAGCCTGTGCAAAGATGAATGTGTTGTGGGCAAGCTTGATATCCACCATTGTTCATCTACATGTTCCCAGCTGAAGGTGAGCACATCAATGCTCTGTTTTCTTGCTTCACCATATGCTACAAAAAAGTGTTTTAGCTGGGCATGGTGGCGCACGCCTTTAATCCCAGCATTCGGGAGGCAGAGGTAGGAGGATTGCCGTGAGTTCGAGGCCACTGAGACTACATAGTGAATTTCAGGTCAGTCTGGGCTACAGCAAGACCCTACCTCGAAAAAAAAAAAAAAAAAAAAAAAAAAAAAGTGTCTTCTATACACGCCATGGCTGCTCATACATTCTCTATCTGCCTTTCGTTGGCAGTTTTGCTGTTAAAAACAGCATCCAATCATCGTGCTTAAGTCCCGTATGGTGTTCCTCAGCATGCGAAGGCTGTGATGTACTTTAAAGAGAAAACACACACATTAGAGTTTTCACTCGGGTCTGAGTGTTAGTGAGTCAACAAAAGCCTGGGGATGTAGCTCAACTGGTAGAGTGCTTGCCTAGTATGTGTAAAATCCTGGGTTTGACCCCAGCACTACGTAAACCGTGCAAAAAGGTGCGCACTTGTAATCTCAGCACTGGGAGGGTGGAGGCAGGACAGCCAGAAGTTCAAGATCATCCTTGGGTACAAGCATGCTGGAGGTCAGCCGGAGCTACATAAGGCCTTGCCAAGGAAGGGAAGGAGGGAGGGATGGAAGGGAAGAGAAGGAAAAAAACTAAAGAAGGGAGGAAAGAATGGAAGGAAAGAAGGAAGGCAGGAGCTCATGCTTCACCTTGCCATGCTTTCTAGCAACTTCTCCACGAAATGCCATATTGTAACTGACCATCTACGTTAGCACTTACAGTCCAGGGCATGATTTTTATTCCATTAAGTTTTGTGGCTTTTTTTTTTTTAAGCAAGTCCACAGACTGCCTTTTTTTTTGAGAGAGAGACAGAGAGAGAGGAAGAAGAAGAGATGGGCACGCCAGCAGCCTCCCAGCTGCTGTGAACGAAATCCAAATGCGTGTGGCCCCTTGTGGTCAAGTGTGGCATTGCGCCCTTGCATCACTTTGCATCTGGCTAAACGTGGGACCTGGAGATTGGAACCAGCATTCTTGGGCTTAGGAGGCTGGTGCCTTAACCGCTAAGCCATCTCTCCAGCCCCAGACTGCTTTTTTTTTTTTAAGGCAAGAGTGAGAGAGAAGAAAATGAGAGAGAGAATTGGCACACAGGACCTCCAGCCACTGCAATCAAACTTCAGATGCATGCACCCCCTTGTGCATATGTACGACCTTGAGTGCTTATGTCACTGTGGGACCTGGAGAGTCAAAAATGAGTCCTTAGGCTTCACAGGCAAGCACATTAACTCCTAAGCCATCTCTCCAGCCCAAGTTTTGTGGCTTTTTTTTTTTTTTTTTTTTTTTTGGCAGGGAGGAGGGGTTTGAGGTAATGTCACACTCTAGCCCAGACTGACCTGGAATTCACTATGTCATCTCAGGGTGGCCTCGAACTCATGGCGGTCCTCCTACCTCTGCCTCCCAAGTGCTGGGATTAAAAGTGTGTGCCACCATGCCCAGCTTTAGTTTTGTGTCTTTTTAAAAAGCTTTTTGAGCCGGGCGTGGTGGCGCACGCCTTTAATCCCAGCACTCGGGAGGCAGAGGTAGGAGGATCGCCGTGAGTTCAAGGCCACCCTGAGACTACATAGTGAATTCCAGGTCAGCCTGGGCTAGAGTGAAACTCTACCTTAAAAAAAAAAAAAAAAAAAGCAGTGCTATGAAAACCAGCCCCACCCCCTTAGTCCTACAGCCATAGCCAGCCCTGGAGGAAGAAGCAGCAAGTTCTGTTAGCAAAGAGGCTGAAGATTCGGGAGGGAGGGTTGTTCACCACAACCCACCCCTTCTGCCTAGTCACTATGTGCTCTCCAGTAAGGCTGCCCCACCTAGGAAAAAGAGAAAAGAATGCCAAAGCAAGCAGAAGTTTTGACTGCCACAGAACTAACATTTGAAATAATAAGTTGAAACTCACTGTCGTTCCTTGAGAGTGACTAGAAATGTCAACAATCTAATAGGTGTTTATTGGAGACAGGGTCTGGTTTTGTAACCCATGCTGATTTCAATCCTTTTGTCTCTACCTCCCAAGTGCTGGAATTACAGGCATGTACCACCTTGTTGAGCAACCGATCAATTTCTTTCCGTTTTTTTTTTTTTTTTTTGTGCATGTGTATATGCATGCTTATATGCATGTGGATACCAGAGGATGATGTCGCATACATTCCTTGATAGCTCTCCACTATATTTACTGAGACAGGATCTCTGACTCAAACCCAGACCTCCCCGATTCAGCCAGTCTAGTGAGCCAGCTTGTCCGGAGGGTCCAGTCGCTGCCTTTCACATGCTGGAATTACAGCCAGGCCGTCACACTCACCTAAGTACACTTGGCTGGATGAAGTAGCCATCTTGTCCTGGGGGTCTGCTAACAGAGTGCTGGGCTTACAGCTGTGAACCATGAGGCCTGGCATTCACGTGGGCGCTGAGGATTAAGACTGTGGACTTCGGGGCTGGAGAGATGGCTTAGCGGTTAAGGCCCCTGCCTGCCAAGCCTAAGAACGCCTGTTCAATCTCCAGGTCCCACGTTTAGCCAGACGCAAAAGTTATGCAAGAGTGCAATGCCACACTTGCCCACAAGGGGGTGCATGTGTCTGGAGTTCATGCACAGTGGCTGAGAGGCCACTGGTGTGCCCATTCTCTATCTATATCTCTCTAGCTCTCTTTGTGTGTGTGTGTGTGTGTCTCTCTCTCTCTCTCTCTCTCTCTCTCTCTCTCTCTCTATATATATATATATATATATATATATATATATATATATATACATATATATATATATCTCAAATAAAATAAATAATAAAAATAAAGCAATGATGTGTCCTGTTACAAGGTTATAGAATGAAAGCCACACCCATCAGAACAGCGGAAACCATTTGATCTTAGGCTGGCATGGGCCATCAAGCAGGTAACTGATTCAAACTATCACCACCTTTTGATTTTCAGATTCTAAGATTTAGAGGGCTATGTGCTATGTAAAAATCGCCTTGGGCTGGGGAGGTAGTTTACTTGGTAACATGCCTCACACACACGAGGACTGGAGTTCAGATCCCCAGCACCTACGTGAATGCCAAGCCTGGTGGTGCACTGCTGTAATCCCAGTACTCAGGAAGCAGAAACAGGAGACCCCAGGACAAGATGGCTACCTCATCCAGTGAAGTCTAGCTGGATCAGTGAGCTCTGGGTTCAGTGAGAGACCCTGTCTCAATAAATAAGGTGGAAAGTAATCAAGGAGGGCAGTCAACATGGACCCTGTGACTCCACATGCATGGAAACATGTGCCCATGCCCCCCCAAACATATGCACTCATCCACACACATTTGTCACTGGAAGTATGTGTCCGCAGTAATAATAAATACCTGAGCAGGTTAAGCAGGTTGGCAGATGTGACATTTTAAGGCACCTGAGCAAAGGAAGGGTATGTGTGTTTCTTTTGGTATCGTGGACACTAGACACTGCTGTCCCACCCCATCCCATTCAGAGGTCATAGGTGTGTGCTATTGGCAGCCACATCTGTACAGCAGTTCACAGACTCTCCAAGAGATGTGACCTTCAGAAAATCTTCCTGAGTCTCTGCAGCAGTCTAACATCGCATCAGGACTGGCTGCAGATGCGGGTCTGAAGGTAGCCTAAGATGATTAACATAAATGCACTCCTTTCCCAGCACTTACTTGAGGAATGACAGCATGAATTAAGTTATACTCTTCGGAGTGGAATTAACGATTCCCTGTTCTATCGTTGGAGGAAAATGGGAATTCTACAGGAAGGAAGTCAGAGGATGCAACTGAAAAAAGGCAGAAGCCATGGCAAAAGAATCACATGTGTTCTAATGAGTTGTACTTTCTACTACATCTTGGATGTAAGTTTGGTTCCAAGAAGGGAGAAAATTACAAGTAACAGACCCTGTCATGTGAAAATTAGTGAATGACATAAGTGGGGCTTGGGGAACAGAGAGAACAAGTCTATCTTGGACCAGGAAGTTGGCAATTCTTTGGTGTTGTCACAGTGCAGTCGGGACTTGGATGTGCCTGCTGCGATCTAAGAGGACTTTGCAGGAAAACTCTGAGGTACCGGAGTGCGTTGACTGCTTGTGTAGCTTCCCATTAGATTCTGTTGGGAACATGCATGAGCTTCAGAGAAAGAAAATGTAATTTGTTAAAATACAATTCAGCAGGACTGGAGAGGTGGCTTAGCGGTTAAGGCACATGCCTGTGAAGCCTAAGGACCCTGGTTCAATTCTCCAGGACCCACGTCAGCCAGATGTACAAGGGGGCACACATGTCTGGAGTTTGTTTGCAGTGGCTAGAGGCCCTGGTACGCCCATTCTTTCTCCCTCTCTGTCTCTATTAAATAAATAAAAATAAAATCTTTTTTAAAAATACAATTCAGGGCTGGAGAGATGGCTTGGCAGTTAAGGTGCCTGCCTGCCAAGGTTAAGAACGCTGGTTCCAATCTCCAGGTCCCACATTTAGCCAGGTGCAAAAAGTGATGCAAGGGTGCAATGCCGACTTTCCCACAAGGGGGCGCATGCGTCTGGAGTTCGTTCACAGCTGATGAGAGGCTGCTGGAGTGCCCATTCTCTCTCTCTCTCTAGCGCTCTCTCTCTCTCTCTCTCTCAAAAATTTAAAAAATACAATTCAGCAAATGTCTAATAGAGCTTACAGTTTAAGATATCTGAGGACATCAAAATCTGAAGTAGGATGAAATTGAAAAGGCCAAACAGCTGACTTCAAATCAGCAGGGAAAAGGGTTCTGGTGAGGCATGAACCTCCTGCTGCACACAGCCTGTGAGTGCGGCTGGTGAGTGGCAGCGTGGAAGCAGGGAACAGAGTATCTGTGCCTCCCTGTCCCAACACATTCTTTTGAATGTCACTAGAACAGAAGGCTGGGTTCATGGTCATTAAGTATACAAGTCACAGGGACAGAGCCCAGCAAGCAGGCAGGTCCACAATAAGTTGCACAACAAGTAGCACATCAGTCTCATAAAAGGTTGTGCTAGCCTGCTGTCTGGCTCCAGTTGCAACCTAGATACAAATGACTTTATTTTTGGTATACATAAGTAAAATTTGTTCCTTTAACGTCAACCTCAGCCCACGGTATTGGACATTTCTTATGCGTCCTTGTTTTACTTGGACCTCATGCTCCTTAAGACACGGTTCTCTGTGACTCACACTCTGGCTTCCACTCTTTCTTTGACCCAGGTCATTATTCTTCCACAAATGCCAATGGTAAAGTCAAAGCCTACAAAAGAGAACTGTCTTGAAAGCGGGTTGGACTTGTTTCCTTTAGACACTCATTTGCAGTACCTAAGGGAGAAGGCCTTTTTCCCTTGATTCTTTTTTCAGCTGCCAGAGCAGTTGATTTTAAAATTATTCTAGGGATGAAGGGATGGCTCAGCAATTAAGACCCTTGCTTAAAAAGTCTGACAGCCTGGGTTTGATTCCCCAGTACCCACATAAAACCAAATGCACAAAATGGTGCGTGCGTCTGGAGTTCACTTTCAGTGGCAAGAGACCCTGGCATGCCTATTCATATTCTCTCTCCTTGCAATAGTAAACATATTTAAAAATGACATAAAATTTAAAAAATTCTGAAGTGCATTAGCATTCTATGGAGCATAAAAACAAAGGAGGCACATAGTGTCCTCCAGTCATTATTTATTATTTCGACAGTGTCTCTCTATGTAGTCCAGGCTGGCCTTGAACTCTGTATCCTTCTACCTCTGCCTCCAAAATGCTACCCATCTTCATCAGTGTCTATGCTCTAAATCTTGCTGGTTCAAAAATGATCCCACCTTTCTTTTCCTTTAAATAACATTTGAAAACCATTTCCCTAAGCAGTGGCAGTAGGAACTTGTTCTTAGATAATTGTGATTTTGGGGCCTGGAGAGATGGCTTAGTGGTTAAGTGCTTGCCTGTGACGCCTAAGGACCTTGGTTCAAGGCTCAATTTCCTAGGAACCACATAAGCCAGATGCACAAGGTGGCACATGCATCTGGAGTTCGTTTGCAATGGCTAGAGGCCAGGCCCAGCGTGCCCATTCTCTATCTGCCTCTTCTCTCTCTGTCTGTCACTCTCAAATACATAAATAAAAAATAATCATTGGGCGTGGTGGTGCACACCTTTAATCCCAGCACTCAGGAGGCAGAGGTAGGAGGATCGCCATGAGTTCAGGGACACCCTGAGATGCCAGAGTGAATTCAGGTCAGCCTGGACTAGAGTGAGACCCTACCTCAAAATAATAAAATAAAATAAAATGATTGTGATTTTGTTGTTTTATCTTTTTTCCAGGAAAAAAGGAAGGAAGGGGGGCTGGTGAGATCGCTCAGTGGTTAGAGGTGCTTGCTTACAAGTGCCACTGGTCTGGCCCAGCTTCAATTCCCTAGCCAACCATATGAAGCAGGGTACAAAAAGTGGCACACACATATGGTGATTCTTTGCAGTGGTATGAGACCCTGGTGCATACACCCCCCCCACACACACACACATAAGAAAGATGAAAGGAGAGAGGGAGAGAGGAAGGGAAGCAAAATTATCTCAGCAAGCATAAGGTGGAAGAAGGGGGTGGATGATGGATGGCAGTGAGGCTCTTAAAGCAGAGGGCAGCGGACTCATCCAGGAGAAAGAGACGGAAGGCCTGTGTCCACTCAGCACCTTCAGAGCCACAGCAAAATGCCACATCAGCTCCCAAGTTAAGGGCGAAGCAGAGCCATTTCCCCTAAAATTGAGCCACTTAAGAGATTCTTAATACTCGATATGGGTAGCTGTTCTCAAAGCTGTAACCCAGGCCAGGTGCAGTGCATTGCACCTGTATCCTCTGGAGACAGAGGCAGGAGGATCATGGGAACCATGAAGCCAGCTTGAGCTGCATACTAAGACCCTGTCTCAAAAAAAAATTTTATAAGGTTTGTTTTTTTTTTTTTTTTTTTTTTTTTTTTTGGAGAGAGACACAGAGACAGAGAAAGAGGGAGAGGAAGACCGATAGAGATGGGCGCTCCAGCAACCTCTCAGCCTCTGCAAGCGAAATCCAGATGCGTGCGCCCCCTTGTGGTCAAGTGCGGCATTGCGCCCTTGCGTCACTTTGCATCTGGCTAAACATGGGACCTGGGAGATTGGAACCGCTGGAGATTGGAACCAGCGTTCTTAGGTTTAGGAGACAGGCTCCTTAACTGCTAAGCCATCTTTCCAGCCCTCAAAAAAAATGTATACATATATATGATTTTAAATTTGCTTTCTGACATTTCATACTTACAAATTACATTGTGATCATATGTACCCCACAATCCCCTCTCTTACAAGTTGAATTCCTCCTCATCCCTCACTAGTAGCTATGCCTCACAAGAGAATGACCCCTCCCTCCTCTCTGGCAGCCTTTAACTGTCCATAGCTCATTAGGGAGGAGAGTGGCCTCTGAAGCCCCTCCCCTGTCCATAGCAGAATGGTGATGGGCGCATGGTGTGCGGGGAACCACGTCTGCCAGGAGTCCGTTGTGTGGTGGTCTTATCGGGCCCAGATGGGAGAGTTCCACCACACTCTTCCCCATTCTCTAGCTCTTCCACACCATCTTCTGCGATGCTCCCTGAACCCTGGAGGGGTGTGTGTGTGACCCATTTAGGGCCAAGCACTCCTCAGTCATTTCTTTCCAGTACTTGACCAGTTTTAATTCTCTTTATTGACTACCTCCCATTGCCCAAAAAAAAAAAAAAAAAAAAAAAACATGTCTTTCTGGCCAGGGCTGCAAGCAGAACTGATCCATGGATACAAAGATAAATATTTAAATATTTAAGAGGTAGTTTAACAACACATCTGTTTAGCAATTCAGCAATAATAGGTACTTCCCTAGGGCCTACATTCTCCCCAGCCATAGGCCTTTGATGGGGTTTTCAATACTAGGCATGTATTCCTTCCTCAAATCCAATCACGGAGCTGTTGATTTACCCAGTAACCTTCATGATACTATTGCATCTTCTTAAGGTTTAAAAACATTAAATCTGAAGCTGGGCATGGTGCTGCACGCCTTTAATCCCAGCACTTGGGAGGCAGAGGTAGGATTGCTGTGAGTTCGAGGCTAGCCTGAAAGTACATAGTGAATTCCAGGTTAGCCTGGGCTGGAGGGAAACCCTACCTTGAAAAATAAATAAATAAATAAATAAATAAATAAATAAATAAATAAATAAATCTGTAACTCAGAGGAACAGGAGAAAAGTGTGTGGAGGGAGAAGAGGAAAAAGAGAGGGAGGGAAAGAGGGGGAGAGAGAGAGAGAGGTGTCAGCACTCTAGATGTAGGTCTGAAGCCGGGTGTGGTGGTGCACGCCTTTAATCCCAGCACTCGGGAGGTAGAGGTAGGAGGATCGCCATGAGTTCAAGGCCACCCTGAGATTGCATAGTGAATTTCAGGTCAGCCTGGACTAGAGTGAGACCCTACCTTGAAAAACCAAAATACAAAAAAAGAATGTTTAGATGTAGGTCTGATGGTTTGATGTCACAGAACACAGAGCCGACAGCCCCTCCAAGGTCCACTGACACAGTGTTCTCATTTGCAGAGTTAAGAAAAGGCTAAAACACTGGGCTCATTGTCTGTATAGGGGTAACCTACAGCTGTAATAGCTAACAGATCCCGCCCAGTCCGAACTGAGTCTTTTCAAAATGGATATTCTACCCTGAAAAGAATTATTTTGAGGACCTTCAAAGATAACATATCAGGAACATGATATCACTTGTGATTTTTCCCCCATACTTTTTGCCCTACATATGGCATCTCTGGCATCCTGTACCCAAAGTACCCAACACTGCAGATATTCAGAGGAGTGATGGCTGAGAAATATCCATGCATAAATTACCCGCTGCTATTTTTAATTTGAATTAACTATTCCCTGTTTGCCTCTTTATTGGAGAAGATGGGTGAATTTTGTAAGCAGTTATCTTCTGTTAAATAAGAGTTAACTAGTTCATCTTTATCTGTTTAACCAAATGATTCCTCTTATCGGCAACCATATCTCTGAAGACTAAAGAATGAAAGGATAAACTCTTTCATAATAGTGTACGTTGTTTTAGTTCGTTCAGTATCCCTGGACTCATGAAAACACAGGGTTTTGTCTTAGCAGCTCACCCCTGCCAGCAGCCACAGTGACAATAGTGACAAGAGTAAGGCATAGTTTCTACGTTCTGGTGTGACGATCTCTCCTTATTAGAGGCGTGAGAGACGAAGCACTTTACCTGCGTGTTGATCCTTCTCAGGTGGCAAATTGTGGCCGTGCTGATCCTCGGAGTTTACACAGAAAACTTTCAAAATTTATTTGCAAGGCGGGAGAGGGAGGAGGTGCCAGGGCCTCTTGCCACTGCAAAGAACACCAGGAAGCTGGGCATGGTGGTGCACGCCATTAATCCCAGCACTTGGGAGGCAGAGGTAGGAGGATCGCAGTGAGTTCAAGGCCACCCTGAGACTCCATAGTGAATTCCAGGTCAGCCTGAGCTAGGGTGAGACCCTACCTTGAAAAACCAAAAAAGAAAAAAAGGGGAAAAAAAACCCACCAGACCCTTGTGCCACTTTTTGTTTCTGGCTTATTTGGTTGGCTTGGGAAGTTACCCTGGGCCAAACAAGTGCCTTTAACCACAGAATCACCTTCCAAGTCCCAAGATACAAAACTTTTAAGACATTCTGCTGGGTGTGGCACCATGCACCTGGAGTCCCAATCACTCGGGAGGCTAAAGCAGGGGCATCACTTGAAGTCTAGGGGTTGGGACCATTCTGGGAAATATCATAAGACCCGATCACAAGAAGGAAAAGGAGGAGGAAGAAGAGAAGGAGGAGGGGAAGAAAAGAATGGCAGTCCCTGCTAGTACAGAGCTATACAAACAAATGTATTGAGGTCTAGTACAAAGATTATACTCAAGTAAATATAACAGATTGATAAGATATCAGCCATTTCTTTTCTGAATTACAGCCTTAGTGAAGAAGGACAGCTGGATTTTCTGGAAGTCATGGACTGGAAAGGGGTGGGTGTATGATGGCTAGGAGGTGCTGCTGCAGCCAATGCCATCTTGAGATCCAGCTTGCCTTTCTGGATCAATACATAAATAAAAAATAATCATTGGGCGTGGTGGTGCACACCTTTAATCCCAGCACTCAGGAGGCAGAGGTAGGAGGATCGCCATGAGTTCAGGGACACCCTGAGATGCCAGAGTGAATTCAGGTCAGCCTGGACTAGAGTGAGACCCTACCTCAAAATAATAAAATAAAATAAAATGATTGTGATTTTGTTGTTTTATCTTTTTTCCAGGAAAAAAGGAAGGGGGGCTGGTGAGATCGCTCAGTGGTTAGAGGTGCTTGCTTACAAGTGCCACTGGTCTGGCCCAGCTTCAATTCCCTAGCCAACCATATGAAGCAGGGTACAAAAAGTGGCACACACATATGGTGATTCTTTGCAGTGGTATGAGACCCTGGTGCATACACCCCCCACACACACACATAAGAAAGATGAAAGGAGAGAGGGAGAGAGGAAGGGAAGCAAAATTATCTCAGCAAGCATAAGGTGGAAGAAGGGGGTGGATGATGGATGGCAGTGAGGCTCTTAAAGCAGAGGGCAGCAGACTCATCCAGGAGAAAGAGACGGAAGGCCTGTGTCCACTCAGCGCCTTCAGAGCCACAGCAAAATGCCACATCAGCTCCCAAGTTAAGGGCGAAGCAGAGCCATTTCCCCTAAAATTGAGCCACTTAAGAGATTCTTAATACTCGATATGGGTAGCTGTTCTCAAAGCTGTAACCCAGGCCAGGTGCAGTGCATTGCACCTGTATCCTCTGGAGACAGAGGCAGGAGGATCATGGGAACCATGAAGCCAGCTTGAGCTGCATACTAAGACCCTGTCTCAAAAGAAAAATTTATAAGGTTTTTTTTTTTTTTGAGAGACACACAGAGAAACATAGAGAGAGGGAGAGGAAGACAGATAGAGATGGGCATGCCAACATGCCAACAGCCTCTCAGCTGCTACGAGCAAAATCCAGATGTGTGCGCGCCCTTGTGGTCAAGTGTGGCATTGCGCCCTTGCGTCTCTGCATCTGGCTAAACGTGGGACCTGGAGATTAGAACCGCTGGAGATTGGAACCAGCGTTCTTAGGCTTAGGAGACAGGCGCCTTAAGCCATCTCTCCAGGCCTCAAAAAAAATTTTATACATATATATGATTTTAAATTTGCTTTCTGACATTTTCATACTTACATATTACATTGTGATCATATGTACCCCACAGTCCCCTCTCTTACAAGTTGAATTCCTCCTCATCCCTCACTAGTAGCTGTGCCTCACAAGAGAATGACCCCTCCCTCCTCTCTGGCAGCCTTTAACTGTCCGTAGCTCATTAGGGAGGAGAATGGCCTCTGAAGCCCCTCCCCTGTCCATAGCAGAATGGTGATGGGCGCATGGTGTGCGGGGAACCACGTCTGCCAGGAGTCCATTGTGTGGTGGTCTTATCGGGCCCAGATGGGAGAGTTCCACCACACTCTTCCCCATTCTCTAACTCTTCCACACCATCTTCTGTGATGCTCCCTGAACCCTGGAGGGGTGTGTGTGTGACCCATTTAGGGCCAAGCACTCCTCAGTCATTTCTTTCCAGTACTTGACCAGTTTTAATTCTCTTTATTGACTACCTCCCATTGCCAAAAAACAGAACAAACAAACAAACAAACAAACAAACAAAATACATGTCTTTCTGGCCGGGGCTGTGAGCAGAACTGATCCATGGATACAAAAATAAATATTTAAATATTTAAGAGGTAGTTTAACAACACATCTGTTTAGCAATTCAGCAATAATAGGTACTTCCTTAGGGCCTACACTCTCCCCAGCCATAGGCTTTTGATGGGGTTTTCAATCCTAGGCATGTATTCCTTCCTCAAATCCAATCACGGAGCTGTTGATTTACCCAGTAACCTTCATGATACTATTGCATCTTCTTAAGGTTTAAAAACATTAAATCTGAAGCCGGGCATGGTGCTGTACGCCTTTAATCCCAGCACTTGGGAGGCAGAGGTAGGATTGCTGTGAGTTCGAGGCTAGCCTGAAAGTACATAGTGAATTCCAGGTTTGCCTGGGCTGGAGGGAAACCCTACCTTGAAAAACCAAAATACAAAAAAAAGAATGTTTAGATGTAGGTCTGATGGTTTGATGTCACAGAACACAGAGCCAACAGCCCCTCCAAGGTCCACTGATAGAGTGTTCTCATTTGCAGAGTTAAGGAAAGGCTAAAACACTGGGCTCATTGTCTGTATAGGGGTAACCTACATCTGTAATAGCTAACAGATCCCGCCCAGTCCATACTGAGTCTTTTCAAAATGGATATTCTACCCTGAAAAGAATTATTTTGAGGACCTTCAAAGATAACATATCAGGAACATGATATCACTTGTGATTTTTCCCCCATACTTTTTGCCCTACATATGGCATCTCTGGCATCCTGTACCCAAAGCACCCAACACTGCAGATATTCAGAGGAGTGATGGCTGAGAAATATCCATGCATAAATTACCCGCTGCTATTTTTAATTTGAATTAACTATTTCCTGTTTGCCTCTTTATTGGAGAAGATGGGTGAATTTTGTAAGCAGTTATCTTTTGTTAAATAAGAGTTAACTAGTTCATCTTTATCTGTTTAACCAAATGATTCCTCTTATTGGCAACCATATCTCTGAAGACTAAAGAATGAAAGGATAAACTCTTTCATAATAGTGTACATTGTTTTAGTTCGTTCAGTATCCCTGGACTCATGAAAACACAGGGTTGTGTTTTCGCAGCTCACCCCTGCCAGCAGCCACAGTGACAATAGTGACAAGAGTAAGGCATAGTTTCTACATTCTGGTGTGACGATCTCTCCTTATTATGTGATCGTGCTGATCCTCGGAGTTCACACAGAAAACTTTCAAAATTTATTTGCAAGGCGGGGGAGGGAGGAGGTGCCAGGGCCTCTTGCGATTGCAAAGAACACCAGGAAGCCAGGCGTGGTGGTGCACGCCATTAATCCCAGCACTTGGGAGGCAGAGGTAGGAGGATCGCAGTGAGTTCAAGGCCACCCTGAGACTCCATAGTGAATTCCAGGTCAGCCTGAGCTAGGGTGAGACCCTACCTTGAAAAACCGAAAAAGAAAAAAAGGGAAAAAAACCCACCAGACCCTTGTGCCACTTTTTGTTTCTGGCTTATTTGGTTGGCTTGGGAAGTTACCCTGGGCCAAACAAGTGCCTTTAACCACAGAATCACCTTCCAAGTCCCAAGATACAAAACTTTTAAGACATTCTGCTGGGTGTGGCACCATGCACCTGGAGTCCCAATCACTCGGGAGGCTAAAGCAGGGGCATCACTTGAAGTCTAGGGGTTGGGACCATTCTGGGAAATATCATAAGACCCAATCACAAGAAGGAAAAGGAGGAGGAAGAAGAGAAGGAGGAGGGGAAGAAAAGAATGGCAGTCCATGCTAGTACAGAGCTATACAAACAAATGTATTGAGGTCTAGTACAAAGATTATACTCAAGTAAATATAACAGATTGACAAGATATCCGCCATTTCTTTACTGAATTACAGCCTTAGTGAAGAAGGACAGCTGGATTTTCTGGAAGTCATGGACTGGAAAGGGGTGGGTGTATGATGGCTAGGGAGGTGCTGCTGCAGCCAATGCCATCTTGAGATCCAGCTTGCCTTTCTGGATCTCCCATCAAATCAAAAGAGCAGGGTTGGAGGGATGGCTTAGCGGATAAGGTGCTTGCTTGCCTCAGCAGCCTAAGGACCCATGTTTGACTCCCCAGATCCCACGTAAGCCAGATGCACAAGGTGACACATGTACAAGGTCATGCATGGGTAAAAGGTGGTGCACGCATCTGAAGTTTGATTGCAGTGGTTGGAGGCCCTGGAACTTTAATTCTCTCTCTCTGTCCCTCCCTCCCTCTCTCTCTTATAAAACAAAAAAAAAAGAAAGAAAAAAAGAAAGAAAGGAGAAGAGAAGAAAAAAAAAAGAAGAAGAAAGAAAGAGCAACCAAGCCAAGTCCTGGCTTAAGAAAATCATTAGCATTATTGTTTCCTTCTCCCACCAAATCTTTCCCAAGAAGAAATGACCAGTGTTATGAACCTGGAGTTGACCAGTGTTCACTTGTAATTTTTATCTTTTTGGTTCACATACTCAATGGATACTTTTTAATTGTTTTAAACCTGCTATTAACGAATGCTTTACTGGACTCAGCCACTTGGGAATATGAGAGAACTGAAAATGAATCTCTAAATGATTCACACAAGTCCCCAAAGTCACCCCTAGTGCTATCCAACTTGGAGCAATGCCACAATAGAGGCAAATGGCTGGCTGGTGGCCACGCTGTCATGGTTACCTAAAAAAAAAGTGAGATGTGGTTTCAGCGATCCATAGAACAGGCAGCAGAAATGTTCGATTAGAGGAAACCTCCTTTTCTTACCTCTAATTACAAATAGCTTTATTTTACTTACAGCCAATGGCAAACACACTTCCTTCCTTGTAAAATAGAGATGACTTGAAAATGAGAAAGCCCTACAGAGCTCACCAACTCTGCTGTGAAACTCAGGTCTCTCTTGTCTGATCATCAACCAAGACAAAGACATCATGTGGAGAGCAGCCTGGTGGGCCAGAACCCAAACTTTTATTTTTTTGCATGTGTGTGTGTGTGTGTCTGTCTGTGTATGTTTTATGTGTATAGGTACACATGTATATGCAGGTGCGTGTGTGTGAGATTGACATCAGATATCTTACTCAATTGCTCTCCACCTTATTCTTTGAAGCAGGGTCTCACCAAACCCAGATCTCATCGGTGAGGATCTCCAGCCAACTGGTTGGAGGAGGTCTCACTGGGTGGATCTTTGGGTCCAGCCCTAAGGTGTTGTGGTGGATTTGACATTCCAATCTAAAGATATGCAAAGTGCCTGGAGTTCCTGTGCTTGTTTTGTAGTGTGTAGGTTTAGGGATTTGGCTTGTGGCCTCTCTGTCTCTCTACCTGGTCCTTTAAGAGAGAGCCAATTTCTATCATGATAGAACTTCCCCTGGATCTGTAAGCTTCAATACATATTCCTTCCTCCATAACTGTGCCTGGTTTGGAAGCTCATCTCAGCAAACCTGAAGCTGTCCGCTACAATACCCAAAGTTATTCTTTAACCAACACACGTGCATCAATAGCCTACTCCCCACCCCCACAGAGATTAAAAACAACAACAAAAATGATAAACTTTTTTAAAAAATGATAAACTTGGAGCCTCCACTGCACTGCCACCATCAGTAGAGACTCTGGAGATCATCATACTCCAAAGCCCTGGGTACTCTGTAGGGTAGGGTACCAGGCTCCAGATGGTGAGTACCAGGGAGACCTAAGATCTATCAGTTTGACAAGAGAAGAAAGCTGACTGCCTAAGATGAGTCATCTCCATCAGATCTGCCAGGGTTCACAGAGGAAGTGATGCTCTAAACACAGGTGCTGCTCTCACTGCTAGCCTGACAACCTCCTCTGGGGAGATGGCTATAGACACTTATGATGCTCAAAACTCATCAAAGTGACGTTCAGAGCATGCAGGAAGATTATAAGAGCCTTAGGACAGGTGCATTCATGAAAGCATAATAAATACTTAAAACCTTGCATAGCAAGAGGGAAAAATAAGATCCTTGAAATGGCCATAAGCATTGAAAGAAATGAGCCCAGTGTGTTGATTACTGTTGCATATGTGAGCAAGATGGCTGACAACAACTTAATGGAGAAAAACTTATTTTGCTCATTATTTCAGAGGACTCAGCCCTCAGTCACTTAGCCCCAAGTGCTTAGGCAGAACATTGTAGCAGTGTGTGCAAGTGAGAAAACTCACCTCAGGCAGCCAAGGAAGCAGACAGAAAGGAAGGCATGGAGTACTAGGTACCTACTTCCGAGACACCCCCAGGGACCTATTTTCTCCCTCTAGGCCCTACCATCTAAGACTTCCAGAACCTTCCAAAATAGTATTTGTGGATTTTGAGGGTGATGGAGCCTTTCTTGGCTCTGGACACACTTAGCTTTGGGGTTAGAGTGCCAGATACTCAACAGTCACTAAAAGTCACCGAGAAAGTGCCAAGTGCAGCCATCACAGAGGGCAAATGAACAGGGCTTATTATAAAAGAAACAGAAAGAAAAGCAGAAGACATGGGAGCTGGGAGGGGCCCCCTGAGGGTAGACACCTAGTGAGTAAGATCTGGGAAGAGAGGGGTTATACCCTGGGGGCTGCAAGTATCAAGTTGGGGTGGATCAACTGGCTGCCTTGAATGTAAGTAGGGGGGGCTCCCCATAGGCTGAATAAACAAAGGATTGTTTACATTATATGTGAGGAGGGGCACTGAGCCTCCCCCTCAGTCAGCATGAGTCAGAGTTTTTGACCTTTGGTGAGTCAACATGAGTCAGGGCTTTTTGGATTTTAGTTCCCAGCCTCTGCTTTCTGGACTTGTAAAATTTCTGGGCTTGTTAGCTGTGCCATGCCATGAAAATATCTGCTTATTCCCTTTGGGCCTAAAACCCTCAGTATAGCTGCCTATAAATTGGGAAGTCTTTACCCCTAATCCCTATCAATGGTACTACCAGCTGGGTACCCACCATTCGACGCAAGAACTTGTGGGGAACGCTTCATACTCATATTCTACTACAGCAGGTAGGAGGCCATGGTGCCAAGCTAGAGGGCAGCAAGCAGAAGTGAGCCTGGCCATGAAGGGGCAGAGCCTCCCCTGAATGGAGGAGGACGTCCCAGGAGGAAGTCCATCCCCTCTAAGACAGCAAGAGAACTCTCCAGGGCAGCTGTAGCCACAGGCCCCTGACCTGGGAGGAGAGATGCTTGCTCGGAAGTTCCCAGCTTCAGAGACTGTGAAACCTGCCTCCGTGTCCACGCTACCCCGCCCCAGAGATGGAGCTGGACAGGCAAGCCTTGGTTTCAGCGGCCATCAAGGGCTGAGACAGAGGATCAAGTCAGGTTTGTCCCTGCTTATCATGCCATGAGGGGTGGGAACTGATCCTGGGGGCACTGTGGCAGGAGAAAGCTGTGGTTTTTTTTTTTTTTTCTTTTTTCTTTTTGGTTTTTCGAGGTAGGGTCTCACTCTGGCCCAGGCTGACCTGGAATTCACTATATAGTCTCAGGGTGGCCTCGAACTCACGGCGATCCTCCTACCTCTGCCTCCCAAGTGCTGGGATTAAAGGCATGCGCCACCACACCCGGCTCAAAGCTATGTTTTGTAAAGCTGAGCTGAGAGACTTCAGAGGTGGGCGTGTTACAATGACTCTAAGGGAATGAGCAGGTGGAAATCCAATGTGCTGGGAGTGGGAAGGGGCAGACAGGGGCTCAAGCCCTTCCCATCTTAGCATAAACACAAACCCTGCAGCACCACAGGCCAAGCAGCCATTGCTCTTGATTCTTCACACCAGGGTGGGGGCAGAAGGGTGACATGTTAGTTACTTTTTCATCACTGTGACCAAAAGCCGACAACAAGCAACTTCAGGAAAAAAAAATTCACGGCTCAGGATTTGAGAAGCTAGGGTGAGCCAGGCGTGGTGGCGCACGCCTTTAATCCCAGCACTTGGGAGGCAGAGGTAGGAGGATTGCTGAGAGTTCGAGGCCACCCTGAGACTACATAGTTAATTCCAGGTCAGCCTGGACCAGAGTGAAACCCTACCTTGCAAAACCAAAAAAAAAAAACAAACAAAAAAAAGAAGCTAGGGTGTGTCGTGACAGCACCGTCCATGGTGGCAGCAGCTTACAGCAGAGCCAGAAGACCAGGACTTAGAGAAGCCAGGCTGGAACCAGAGCCAAGCTACAACTCCTGTGACTGCCAGCTAAGTCCAATGTCCAAAAGGTCCCCCAACCTCCCACAAAAGTGCCACCAGCTGGGGACCAACTGTTCACACTCAGAAGTCTCTAATGAACATTTCATATTCAAACAACAGCAGATGGCCTTCACAGGCTGATGTCATAGGCTACCAGTAGGTATTCTGCCATCTCTTTGACCCTTTCCCCCCACACTTCTGCTGACGATGCTGGGTCTTCAAGTATCCATCCGTGTGCTCATTTGCAACCACGTACAGCCTGTCACCAAATATAGACACTTGAGGAGTAACTTGCCTGGAGGAACTGAGAAAAGATCCTATGAGAAGAATCACTGTTTTTAGTAATGCCCAGTAGCCAGTGGGCGAGAGCACTGAGGACCCACATACTCGCCGAGGACCCAGAGTCCTGGCCTGTCACCGGCTCAGGCTGAGAATACAGAACAGCCAGGGGACAAAATCTAGGCTAAGAGTCAGAAGAAAGGAATCAGCATCACATTCTGAAATCCAGAATCAAAGCCAGATGAGAGCAGTCGGACAAGAATAAACTAAAAAACAACAGTTCTGAGCTAGGAATTGAATAACCCTGACTTTCTTAATAGTCCAGAAAGAGTTTGTGTAAAATTTGGAGAGCAGCCGGGCGTGGTGGCACATGCCTTTAATCCCAGCACTCGGAAGGCAGAGGTAGGAGGATTGCCATGAGTTCGAGGCTACCCTGAGACTACTTAGTGAATTCCAGGTCAGCCTGAGCTAGAGTGAGACCCTACCTCAAAACAACAACAACAAAAAAAAAAAAAAAAAAAAATAGGAGAGCAAAGAACATCCCAACCAAAACTGACTGTGGGGCAGGGGAAGATGGCTCAGCAGTTAAAGGCACTTCTTTGCAAAGCCTGATGGCCTGGGTTCACTTCCCTGTGTCTGTATAAAGCCAGATACACAAAGTGGTGCATGCATCTGGAGTTCATTTGCAGAGGTAGGAGGCCCTCGTGCTCCCACTCGTATTCTCTCTCTCTTTCTCACTCTCCCCCACCTTCTCTCTGTCAAATAAATATGTTTTTAAAATATATTTATTTATTTATTTATTTGAGAGAGAGAGAAAGAGGCAGAGAGAGAGACAGAGAGAGGAAGAAAATGGGTATGCCAGGGCCTCTAGCTACTGCAAATGAACTCCAGATGCATGCGCCCCCTTGTGCATCTGGCTTACGTGGGTCCTGGAGAATCAAACCGGGATTCTTTGGCTTTGTAGGCAAATGTCTCAACCACTAAGCCATCTCTCCAGCTCCTCAAATAAATATTTTTTTAATTACTGTTAAATTTAAGAGGTGATTTTATCTTGACTCTTATTTTCCTGGAGCAACATGAATAAACATCTACTCTCACCAGAGACAGCCTTGGCAACTGTGGTGGTTTGATGCAGTTGTCCCCCATAAACATATGTGTTCTGAATGCCAGGTCCCCAGGTGGCAGTTTGGGAACTGAAGCCTCTCTGAGGCAGTGTATTGTTGGAGGCAAACTTATGTGCATTTAGCGAGCTTCCTCTTGCCAGTGTTTGGCACATTTTCCTGTTGCTGTGGTCCCCCTGATGTTAGCCAGGAGGTGATGTCCACCCTCTGCTCATGACATTTTCCTCTGCCATCATGGAACTTCCTCTGGAGTCTGTAAGCCAAAATAAACCCTTTCCTCCCACAAGCTGCTCTTGGTCAGGTGATTTCTGCCAGCAATGCAAACCTGACTGCAACAGTAAAGTTGGTACCGAGGAGTGGTATCATTGCTGCTAGACACCTGACTGTGTGGCTTTTGGCCCTTTGGAGCTGATTTTCAAGAGGAATGTGGAAGGATTTAAAACCTTGACCTAAGAGACAACTTGTAATTCTGTAAGTACAGCTTGATGGGCTGGCTATTCTGGTCAGAGTTGAAAGACCTGAATGCAGTAAGAACTAAGGACTGTGAGGTTTGGCTTATGAGAGTGAGAAAGAGCTTTGCCTGGACTGGGCTGGAACTAAAATTTTGTGTGAGAGGCTTGCTGTTATGCGTGTGTCCTGAGAACTTATGCAGGGTTGCATTTTGTAGAAATGGACTAGTGTGAACAGAAGGAAAGAGCACAGAAATAAAATCTTTGGACTGAAACTTCTGCTTGGTCAACTGCAATTGTTTGAGAGATTACAGCCATTGAAATTGGGTCAGCTGTTCTGCACTGGAACAACAAGAAGAATGCAGATTCTTTTGAAGTAAGAGGCCTGAATGCTGAAGGAGTGTCCTGTTCTTCAATGACTGCTTTATTCCCCTGGGATTTTGCTAGCCCACCTGGTACTGTGGAGTATAACAAGTGCAGGAAAGAGAGGGTCACTGAATTTGCAACATGATCTTGTATTTGGGAAATGACCATGGGCAATGTGAAGCAGGGTTGTTGGATTACCTGTGTGGAGCCACGAGGATGGACCGGGGGTTGCAATGGAGACCCAGTGAAGATGCCAAGACTATGTGGCTGCCAAGGAGGGCTGCTAACAGGACTGTGAGTAGCCTAGCTGGAGGTGTAGAAATGGAACTCCAGAGACTTGTCACTGGTTGGAATTATCATACTTGGAGCTGGGTGTGGTGGCGCACACCTTTAATCCTAGCACTTGGGAGGGAGGAGGATCGCCATGAGTTGGAGGCCACTCTGAGACTACATAGATAATTTCAGGTCAGCCTGGACCACAGTGAGACCCTACCTTGAAAAACATAAAAAACAAACAAACAAAAAAAAGAATTATCATACTTGGAGATTTGTCACTGGTTGTCAGATTTGGAGATACAGGGTTTGATGTCTGCCCTGTTTATTTTAAATCTTGTGTTGGTTGAGTATTTCTTTGCTATGTTCAATGCCATCATTTGCAGTGCAAATGTTTATTCTGTGACATTTTGTTTTGTTTTGTTTTGTTTTTTGTTTTTCGAGGTAGGGTCTCACTCTGGCCCAGGCTGACCTTTTTTGTTTGTTTGTTTTCCCATTGTCGCCACCACACCCGGCTTGTTTGTTTGTTTGTTTTTTGTATCATAGCTCAGTTAAAACACCTTGGACTCCAGGGATATTTGAGTAATGTTGGGATTGACAAAAACTATGGAGATTTTTAAAGTTGGACTGAATGCATTGCATTTTACACCATGGATGGTTCTCAGTTTATGGGGCCAGGGACAGAATGTGGTGGTTTGATTCAGGTGCCCTTCATAAACTTATGTATTCTGGAATGCCAGGTCGCTAGCTGGTGCCAATTTGGGAATTTGAGCCTCTTGGAGGCACTGTAATGTTAGGGGCAGGCTTATGGATGTTAGAGCTACCTTCCCCTTGCCAGTGTTTGGCACACTTTCCTGTTGCTCTTGTCCATCTGATGTTGGCTAGGAGGTGATGTCCACCCTCTGATCATGTCATTTTCCCTGCTATCATGGAGCTTCCCCTCAAGGCAATAAGCCGGAATGAACCCTTTCCTCCCACAAGCTGCTCTTGGTCAAGTACTTTATGCCAGCAACGTGAAGCTGGCTGCAACAGCCTCAGACCATTTCTAGCTATGAGTTGATGAGTTATTTACAGGAGTGTGTGGGAGGAGTTACTTATAGGATCATGAGTGACTTAAAGGCAGCTGCAAGAACTGTGGATGCAGCTCAGTGGTACAGCACTTGGCTAGCATGCCTGAGGCTCTAGATTTAATACCCAGAATTTTAACCTGGCATGGAAACTCATACCTATAATGTTAGCACTTGAGAGGCTGAGGTAGGACTATCACAGTGAGTTCGAGGCCAGCCTGGGTTAGGGTGAGACCCTGTCTCAAAATAAAATAGACCGGGGCTGGGAAATGGCTTAGCAGTTAAGGCATTTGCCTATGAAGGCTAAGGACCACAGTTCTATTCCTCAGGACCCACGAAAGCCAGATGTACAAGGAGGTACATGCGACTGGAGTTCATTTGCAGTGGCTAGAGGCCCTGGCGTGCTCATTCTCTCCTTCTTTCTATCTGCCTCTTTCTCGCTCAAATAAATAAATAAATGTTTTAAATTTTTTTAAATAAAAATTTTAAAAAACAGGCACATCACCAAAAAGCCCACCCAGGCATGGGCAACAACTGACCTAAGCTGCATCCCTGCACAGCTTACACTCAGCTTCAGCAAGGAGAAATTCTTCCCCGCAACTACTCACGGCTTATACAACCTTAGGGACAGGTCTTGTGAATCTTGTAACTCTCTGGGTTTCCTGAGTTTCCTGAGCCTTGCAAATTTCCTTAGCTTCCTATATCTTATGCGTTTCCTCCCTCCAAGAAATTCCAGTATGTTTCTATTAAGAGAAAATAGATACAAAACACCAGCCTAGTAACCATCCCTCATGTCCCAAATATGCCCAAAGTTGGAGCAGTCATATTATTAAATTCTTTAGAAAATGAATAAATGGACGCCTTTAATCCCAACACTCGGAAGGCAGAGGTAGGATTGCTGTGAGTTTGAGGCCAGCCTGAGACTACATATTGAATTCCAGGTCAACTTGGGCTAGAATGAGACCCAACCTCAAAAAAAGAAAAAAGAAGTAAAAAGAGGGCTGGAGTCTGGGTGTGGTAGTGCATGCCTATAGCAGAGGTAGGAGGATCACTGTGAGTTCAAGGCCATCCTGAGACGACAGAGTTAATTCCAGGTCAGCCTGGGCTAGAGCAAGACCTTACCTTGAAAAACAAAAGCAAAAAAAAAAAAAAAAAAAAAAAAAAAAACGAACTGGGCATGGTGATGAATGCCTTTAATCTCAGCACTTGAGTGACAGGTAAGAGAATAAGAGAATAACCGTGGGTTCAAGGCTAGCATGGAGCTACAGAGTGAGTTCCAGGTCAGCTTGGGCTAGAGTGAGACTCTACCTCAAAAAAATAAAGAAAGAATTCGCCAGGCATGGCACACCTTTAATCCTAACACCTGGGAGGCAGAGGTAGGTGGATCACCCTGAGTTCAAGGCCACCCTGAGACTACAGAGTGAATTGTGAATTCCAGGTCAGCCTGGACTAGAGTGAGAAACTATCTCAAAAAACAAAAAGGAAGGAAGGAAAGAAGGAAGGAAGGGAGGAAGGGAGAGAGGGAGGGAGGGAGGAAAAAGAAAGAGAATTCACTTACCTGTGCTGGAATTTCCTCCTGGTTGCATAGCTTTGTCAGCATCAGAAGTGAAGGGTTAATAGCTTTCCCTGAAAACCAGAGGCAACTAAAGAGCTAATAACTAGACTAGAAGGCCATAAAGAAACAGCAGAGGCATTCAGCTCCAGACAAGCCTGACACCTTCCCCAACTGATGTACTCCCCTTAGCTCAGATGGCCTAGAAGGTACAGAAACCATCTGAGTGTCCTCCCTTAGACAATCCTGGCTGAAGAACCTCTTCTGAGCAAGGACACAAACAGATTCAAGTTCCTTATCTACTGCACCTGGTACAGTCTGTTTTGCTTAGGATCCTCCTTATAAGCTTGAACCCAGCCTAGCTCAATGCTTCAGCCTTCATCCCACCGGAAGGCTGCTGCCCCTCATAGCTCCTCTCAATAAACAGTCTGTCTATAGAGATCAAGTCTGGTATTTGCTTTCGCTTTTCTCTCCCACTTT
This sequence comes from Orientallactaga sibirica, assembly GCA_036365145.1. Taxonomy (NCBI): domain Eukaryota; kingdom Metazoa; phylum Chordata; class Mammalia; order Rodentia; family Dipodidae; genus Orientallactaga; species Orientallactaga sibirica. The sequence continues at coordinate 2,187,099 of JAEOAD010002853.1, forward strand.
CCTTACAAGAAGGTGCTGTACAGTTTGCTTGGGGACAAAAGTCAGTGGTTTTACCCAACTTTGAACTCTGTGCTGTAATACAGACTTGCAAAGCAAGATATACCCACTGGTGCAATAATGGCATGACTGTTCCTGATTTGATTTGAGGCCTGTTCCACAGGATGGAACACGTGCCTGGTACTGTAAATCTGGGTAAACTCCTATGGCAGAGGAGGCCATGGGCCTTAAAGGGGAAGCTACTACTATTGTTTTGCTGAGTGCACTTATTTATGTGTAGACCTATAGATCAGTGCTAGTCTCAGTCTTGGTCACAGAACTTTCTTTTTACATAACAACAGAGGTTCATGAGTGGTCAAAGTGCTAAGAATAAATGGCTGTTGAGTGCTCAGCCCTAAAGAAGACATCTCTATCACTAAGTCTCAGGGAACACTGCAGAAGTGGGGCGGAAAGACTTGTAAAAGCTGGAAGGTGGGAGATGTGCTGTGAAACACTGTCTTCTGGATAGGACATGGACACTGCATTCATGAAGTCACAGCAGCTGCAGTTACATGCACAAGGCCCGCACCAGATTGGGCCCCTCAACATTCCATCATGGATGGGGGTGGGTCATGAAGCCCCACTCCTTCCTCAGGAGTTATTGGCAGTTAATGATTGCTGGTGAAGGATGAGACATTTTCTTCAGTGGTATAGCAGATAGTAAGTTTCCCATGCTCTATCTAATAAATAATCTTTCTGGCGTGGTGGCGCACGCCTTTAATCCCAGCACTTGGGAGGCAGAGGTAGGAGGATCGCCGTGAGTTCAAGGCCACCCTGAGTCTACATAGTGAATTCCAGGTCAGCCTAGACCAGAGTGAAACCCTACCTCAAACCCCCCAAAAAAAAATTCCTACCAATGCTCACATAAGCAGCCCTAAAAAAAAACTCTGTAAATCACTTAAAAAGACATGAAAGTAGAAGAGGAGCTTGTTGGACAGAAGTAGGGATTTTCAGGAGTAGGAAGGGCATAAGATGATAATGGGGAAATGAATATAGTCAAAATAAATTCCATACATGTATCAAATTGTCAAAGAATAATTGAAAATAGATACGAAGCTTATAAAAGATCCACTGAGCTGCTTCCATGGCAAGTCTGACAACCTGGGCCAGGGTGATGGAGACAGACACTGAGGAGACTCAAAACGCACCAATGCAGAAATCCAGAAGCTGCTCAGAGCTCAGCACTAATGTAGACTTAAAGCACAGCTGCCAAGGCTCAGGGAAATTTGCAGAAGAGGAGGCAGAAAGAATGTAAGAGCCACAGGGCGGGGGTGGAGATCCAGAGACACTGCCCCCTCCCAATGACAGACTGCTACTGTCACAACTCATAACCCCCAACTCCACGGGAATACCAGCAATCCCACTAAGGATGGCCCTCAGTGGAGTGGGGACAAGGAGGAGGGAAATGATGGTACTAACATATGATGTGTCCATACAAAGGTTTTACTTAATAAAATAAAATAAAATAAAAAGATTGACTTAAAATTTCATCATGAGGCCTGGAGAGCTGGCTTAGTGGTTAAGGTGCTTGCCAGCAAAGCCAAAGGACCCAATTTCAATTCCCAGGACATATATATATATATATCTTTCTCTCTTTCTCAAATAAATAAATAATTAAAATTAAAAAAATATTTTCAGGGCTGGAGAAATGGCTTAGCTGTTAAGGTATTTGCCTATGAAGCCCAAGGACCCAGGTTCTATTCTCCAGGTCCCACATAAGCCAGATGCACATGGCACATGCGTCTGGAGTTCATTTGCAGTGGCTAGAGGCCCTGGCATGCCCATTTTCTCTCTCTATCTCCTTCTATCTATCAAATAAATATTTAAAAGAAAAATATTTTCTTTTTTTTGAATATAGAATACAATTCTAGGGTCTCATCTATAAGCTCAGGCTGACCTATATATAGTTTTTTTTTTTTTTTTTTTTTTTTGGTTTTCCAAGGTAGGGTCTCACTGTAGCTCAGGCTGACCTGGAGTTCACTATGTATTCTCAGGGTGGCCCCAAACTCATGGCAATCCTCCTACCTCTGCCTCCTGAGGGCTGGGATTAAAGGTGCAAGCCACCACGCCCACCTATAATCCATACTTTTAACGATATTCTCTAAGATATTTGCCATTATCATATCCATAAAATAATTTCTCTAAGTAGAAAGTTATATTTTGCCTTCCTTTCCTTCCCTTTCTTTTTCTTCTCAGTTCTCATTAATAAATTCATTAATTTTTAAAACAGTCTTGCTCTGTAGCCTAGGGTGGCTACTCAACTCATCCTCCAATCCTAGGATCCCAAGTGCTAGAATTATATGTGTGTATCATCTTTACTTTTAATATTTGTGTTTATTTGCAAACGGGGGGAGGGGGAGAATAGGCATGCCAGTCCCTCTAGCCACTGTAGACTAACTCCAGATGCATGTACCACTTTGTGCATCTGGCTTTAAGTGAGTACAGGGGAATTGAACCCTGATTGTTAGGCTTTGTAGACAAGCACCTTAACCACTGAGAAACTTCTCCAGCCCTCCTTTACTTTTAAATAGGCAGTTACTTTCCATGTTGTCCTCTAGTGCAGAGCTTCAAGAGTGTTCCAGATTTTCATCTTGTTATGGGGTCCCTCCATCTAACAGTTCTTTAAGTCCCATTGCGCATTCCCGGTCCTGGCCCCATGGTCTCCTCGCTATGCTCCACACCTCCATGACATTCAGAGCTCAAACATCACATCTCAGCTCCTGTGGGTTTGGGGCTAGGGCACACTTCCTTCCCTATCCTTCTCCTCCAAGTCCCAAAACAAACCAGCCACTTAGGACCAGCCATTGTGTTGACCCTTACCTACTTTTTTGCTGGCCTATTTTTTATTTGCGTGATGCCTTGAAATACAATGTAGTTCCATTCTATATCCTGCCACCACACCAACACTGTGCTCATGGAGGACAGCCATATCTTATTCCTCCTTTAGTTCCCCAGAGATGAACAGCAATGGCATTCAGATTTGATTCGGAAATTTGATCTGAGTTAATCCCAACTCAAATATTTCATTTAAAATTTATGGGGTTCATGTAAGGAAAGTGTAGGAGAAAAGCAAGAAAGACCACCGGACTTGATCTCTACAGACAGACTGTTGATTGAGAGATACAGCGAGGGGCAGCAGCCTTCCCGCAGGATGAAGGCTGAAGCCCCAAGTCAGGCTGGGGCTCAAACTTATCAGGAGGATCCTAAGGCAAACAGACTGAATTACTGCAGGTCCAAGGGAAGTAGATAAGGCATCAAAGTTATTGGTTCAGAACAGGCTCTTTAGCAGAGTTGACTAGGGAGGACTGGATGTCTCCATTCTTTATGACCTTCTCATCTTAAGGTTAGTTATTAACTCTTTAGGGCCCTCTAGTTTTCAGGGAAGCTATTAACCCTTCATTTGGGTATGTGGTTCAGAGGTAGAATGCTTGCCTAGCATGTGTAAGTCCCTGGGTTCTATCTTCAGTCCTTCAAAAAAAGATTTCTGTGAACTAACATTTATTGGACATTGTGGTATGTCAAGACTGTACTCTTATGGGGAAATTATATATACTTTTTTTAGTTTTAAAAATTGATTTTTTGAGGTAGGGTCTTTCTCTAGCCCAGGCTGACCTGGAATTCACTATGTAGTCTCAGGATGGCCTCAAACTCATGGAGCTCCTCCTGCCTCTGCCTCCCAAGTGCTGGGATTAAATGCATACACCACCACACCTGGCATGGAGAAATTATAAAATGAAACAAGCCTGGCTACTATTTTCAAGGTATTGTAGATATGGAGTTTTATCTCCCTCCCATTTATATGTTGAAGCCCTTTCTTACTGTGTGGCTGTATTTGGAGATGGAGCTTGTAAGGGGATGATGAGGTTACATGAGGTCAAAAGAGTAGGGCCCTTTAAGAAGAGATACTAAAGAAAAGGGGAGAAAGGAAAGTGTGTGTGTGTGTGTGTGTGTGTGTGTGAGAGAGAGAGAGAGAGAGGTGGGGGAGCTCCCTCCGTCTTCATGTACTCACATACAGGAAAGGCCATGTGATATCACAGTGAGAAGCTGGCTGTCAACCAGAAGAGAAGCTCACCAGAAACCAACCCTGAAGGCATCTTGTTGGCTTTCCAGCCTTCAGGCTGTGAGAAAATAAATATGTGTGGTTTAAGCCACTTGTCTGTTATATTTTGTCACTGTCCTGGGCTGACTAGGGCACAAGGAAATTGAAGTTCCAATGCAAGGGCAGCTGGCTTTGTTTTCAAGATCTGTCTGAGCACCCACCGGGTTGGTAGACTCTTCCTCTAGAGCTCACTGTGATAACAAAGCTAGCCAAGGACTCTCGAAACCTCTTCCTGCCAGGCCTCAGCAAAAAGACTGATATCTGTTCTGGGTCCAACACACTGGGAACAACTGGTATTCAGGTTAATGGGAAGAGGAAATAACAAATGATTTGGAAAGTAAGCTGCCTGAAAAAATAGTGGTCAATTTATTTATTTATTATTTTATTTTATTTTATTTATTTATTTTTTTTGGTTTTGCAAGGTAGGGTCTCACTCTGGTCCAGGCTGACCTGGAATTAACTATGTAGTCTCAGGATGGCCTCGAACTCTCTGCGGTCCTCCTACCTCTGCCTCCCGAGTGCTGTTTACTGGTCAATTTAAAAGCTTTGAGTATGGGCGTGCTTGTGCATACCTGCATTTGAGAGGCGTGGCAGGAGTTTGATTCCTGGCACCATGTAAAAGCCAGGCCTGGCCACTGGTGACTCCAGTCCTGAGGGGAGCAGAGGCAGAATTCCTCAGGCTCACTGACTGCTCCAGGCTCAGTGAGGGACTCTGGCTCCAGTGAACAGCAAACACAGAAGAACGATAGAGGAAAACACCTCACATCCTCACATTCTCTTCTGACCACCACACAGGGACACGCGTGTATATGCCACACACACACACACACACACACACGCCACACCATACCATATCCTATACAACACTCACACATGCCAAAAAATCCACCTAAACAGAGATTTGACTGAGAAGTGGTATGGCTACAACTATGGGAAGAAAGTCTGAGAGGTAGGAGGGCTCCCCTTGTCTCTGGCCTCAACCTCAGTCAGCTCTAGGCCTACTCTTAGAGTTCAAAGCCCCAGGGAGCTCTGTGAACCAGGCCCGCATCACTTAGGTCTTCAGCAAGAAGGAACAAGCAGCAGAGGACATGGATCCAAGCTCTACTTGTAGTGTAAGCTCACACAACACCCTCTTTCCTCAGCCCACCTCCCCAGAAATTATCAAATAAAATTATAGGCCAGGCGTGGTGGTGCACACCTTTAATCCCAGCACTCGGAGGGCAGTGGTAGGAGGATTGCCAAGAGTTCAAGGCCACCCTGAGACTACATAGGGAATTCCAGGTCAGCCTGGGCTAGAGCAAGAGCTTACTTTGAAAAACCAAAATAAATAAATAAATAATATAAAAACTATATAAAATCATATTTTAAAACTATAAAATAGCTGGGCATGTTGGCGCATGCCTTTAGGCCTGAAGGGTCAATAGCCTTCCCTGAAAATTAGAGGGAACTAAAGAATTAATAACTATCCCTAAAACTAGCAGGCAATAAAGAAGTCACAGAGGTATTCGGCCTAATTAAGCTTGACAGATTCCCTGACTGATGTACTCCCCTTAGCTCAGATGGCCTTGAAGGACCAGAAACCATCTGGGTACTGTCCCTTGGACAATCCTGGCTGAAGAAGCCTATTCTGAACAAGGACACAGCCAGCTACAATTTTCTTATCAACAGCACCTGCTACAGTCTGTTTCTTAGGATCCTCCTTATAAGTTTGAACTCCAGCCTGGCTCAGGGCTTCAGCCTTCATCCCACAAGAAGGCCGCTGCCCCTCGCTGTTTCAGTCAACAGTCTGTCTATAGAGATCAATTCTGGTGTTCTCTTTTGCTTTTCTCTTACACTTTCCTTACAAGTCCCAGCACTTGAGAGGCTGAGGTAGGAGAATCACTGTGAGTTCCAGACCATCCTGTGGCTACAGAGTGAGTTCCAGGGCTAGAATGAGACCTTGTCTTGAAAAAACGAAACAAAAAACTATCAAATAAAATTCAGAGCTGGATACAGTGGTTGAAAGCTATAATCCCAACACTTGGGAGGCTGAGACAGGATTGCTCAGAAGTTCAAGGCCAGCCTAGGCTGCATGGTAAGCTCCAGACCTGCCTGGATTGCTATAAGCACGCACGTACGTATGTATGTATGTATGTATCAATAAATGAAATTCATAATAGAGGATCATTACACAGCGGGATCAACCAAGAAAGTTCTGTGACCCTAGACCTGTCCACAATAAACTTACGGGCATGTAAAATTTACAAGAACTGAGTCACACCGTGATTTCTGACCTTGGACTACTTCAGCCTCTCCCAGGCATTGGGAGTGTAGGTGGATATTCACTGGATGGATGGATGGCTAGTCACTCCATCTGACTGCTTTCCATTAAACTTGTTCTTGTTTTCATTTCTCCTTTTTCTACTAAATGACCATGTTCCAATATCTAAAGTTCCAGTACCCAGGAAAGATAGTGTAATTTGGCTTTCAAACTTTCTTTGGAGTGCCACTTTCTTTCAGGCCACTTGACAGTACTGCCAACCTGTAGAGTCTGCCGTGACGTTCCTGGGTATGACATGTGGCCGGGCCCTGTCCTCCAAGAAAGTGGTAAAAAAATCCAGGCAAACTGATGCAAGCTTGCCCTGACTGTCCTGGGCAAAATGTTCTCAGCTGCAAGTAAGAGAAAATGACATACAAGGATCTAAACACCACATGCTCATTTTTCTAAGAGCAAGGTGGATGGTTTTAAAGCTCAGTGGCTCTGTGACCGCCCCCCCCCATCAGAGACATCTTTCCTTTTGCCCACTTGCTGGACAGTAACAGCAGTTGAATTTCTCTTGATCAGTCAGTCTCACGTCCAGCTGCAAGAGAGGCAGAGAAGGAGAGCAGCTGGTAGCAGCAGTGTCAACAGGAGGAAATAGCTTCTGTCCAAATGGATAGACAACGGCAACACGCTTTTGATCCTTGTAAGATGCTGTTTTACATAAGTTATACAACCTCTTTGAGGCTCAGAGTCCTAAAATGGGAAATGAGATTTGTGATACCTACATCAGAGAACTGTTAGACAGTTCAATATGAAACAATACTTAAGAAACTGTTTTGATACTTGATATATACACGCACTTCACATTTATTTCTTCCTCATCACCGCTGCCTCCTCAGTGCACAATACTTGGTAACCATCCACCTTGTTTATCTGGAACATTATCCTTGGCATTTTGTTAGATGTTTGTAAAAAGGGGGGAAAAAGATCAATTTGACACGCAAAGTAAAAGGAAACATGAAAATTTTGAAGACCGACACGCCAGGAATTAATTTACAATGCGATCATGCTTCCTTGTATTTAGCAGAGAGGTCGGTAACTACATTTAGGCATCGAACACATTTTCCTTTAATCATGTGATTACCTATTGTTACCCGTAGGGGCTGTGAACTTTGGAGTCATCTTCCCTTCCTGGAGAAACTGAAACCTCTGCAGTGTGCATTCCTCTGAGCAGTAGTTAGGGTCATTTCTCGTATGAAACAAAACACACCAACTGCATTTTTGCCTGCAGGCCTATTTTCTTCCAACTGCTTCAAAACACTCATTAAACCCCACTTCTCACACGTGTAGCATTGACAACATAACTGGGCGAATGCTTCCATAGTGGATTTAATTTATTCACATTTGATGTTAAAGCTCTTTATCAAATTATCCCTGATTGTATCCCATCCCAGTTCCATTTATGGATCTTGTCCCTGCCAATTATGCAAAAGATCTTTGGTTTCCTTCCTTTTCCTACAACTTGTCATCACAGGCGCCTGCTGTCTACCCAAGATCCAAGAATTCTGCTTATAATTCGAAATTCAATGTACCCCTAGTGGTTAGGATTCAGGGCTCTCAAAATTAATCTCAGATCTCACCTCCTCCATGAAACTCACGTCAGCAATAGTGTGAATGAAGTCATATCTGTTCCACAAAATAAGACTGAATGAATGTTTGGTCTCCAATAAGGCCAACTGACAGTACTAGACAAATATAAGAAACCCTTCCCGGGTTTGTTATGATGCCTAGAATGTGATGGTTGTACACATCTTTGGTGTGCTGGTGACATCTAAATTCTCTCTGGTGCATAACTTTTTTTTTTTTTTTTTTTTTTTTTGGTTTTTCAAGATAGGGTCTCACTCTGGTCCAGGCTGACCTGGAATTCACTATGTAGTCTCAGAGTGGCCTTGAACTCCCTCCTACTTCTGCCTCCCAAGTGCTGGGATTAAAGGTGTGTGTGCCACCACGCCCGTCTCTCTTGCATAGCTTCTTATGATAGTTATGATAAATAACACCCTTATGGAACGCACAGACTTGGACAGGTCACAGTTCTAAGAGATTGGGTCTTGACTGTGCCTCTGACCTTGCACTGCGCAGTGCAGTGTTCTTTCTGTCCACACTAGCTACCTTCTGTGGTCTATGTGCAGCCCTGAAAAAGTCTGCTAGCTATTGCATCTTACTGGATTTATCCCTGCCTCTTCTCAGAAGGGCTCATCAGAGGTGAGAGAGGTGACCTCTCACCCTTTGCTTGTTTTTCAGAGCCCGCTGTGTGTCTTACACTCCCATATATGCATGGAACAGCACCACGTGAAGAGTGATGGGCGTTTTGTTCTGATTGCCATCATGCATTACCACAAACTTAGTGGCTTAAAGCAGTAGATATTTATGCCGGGTGTGGTGGCGCTCGCCTTTAATCCCAGAACTCAGGAGGCAGAGGGAGGTGGATCGTCATGAGTTCGAGGCCACCCTGAGACTACATAGTGAATTCCAGGTCAGCCTGGGCTAGAATGAGACCTTACCTCAAAAAACAAACAACAACAACAACAACAAACACAGTAGATATTTATTCTGTCGAAGTTCTGGAGGAAATTCCAAAGCAAGGTGTTGTGAGTCTTCACGCCCTCTGAAGAGTCTGAAAAGAATCCTTCCGGCTCCGGATGCTCTTTTAGCTTGCCCTTCCTTGATTTGAAGCTCCATCAGTTCAGTCATCACTAACCTGGCGAGCCTCCTTTGGAGGAGAGATTTGTTTTAGCTCAGTGTCAAGACATACAGTCCGTTGTGGTGGGGAAGGTACAGCGGCTGAACACATGGCAGAACGCCTCCCATCACGGTGGCAGATGGGAAGCAGCGAGCTCAGGCCAGAATCAGAAGAGATTATACCCTTCAATGGTCTGCCCCTAGTGACCCGATATGCCCAGCAAATCCCCCAGCCTAAAGGTCCCAACACCTCCCAGTGTAGCACCACCAGCGGGGGACCAAATATTCAAACACATGAGCTTATGGAAGACATTTTACATTGAGACCGTGACAGAAGGTAAGGCGTGCTGATGGGAAATAATCCTCATAGATTACTCTCATTAAAAACACGTTTCCTAAGCCGGGCATGGTGGCGCACACCTTTAATCCCAGCACTTGGGAGGCAGAGGTAGGAGGATAGCCATGAATTCAAGGCCACCCTGAGACTACAGAGTGAATTCCAGGTCAGCCTGAGCCAGAGTGAGACCCTACCTTGGAAAAACAAAAAAAAAAATAAAACAAACAAACAAAAAAAAAGCACACTTCCTTGTCTGGACCACCTTCATGAATATTTATGTAGCCTTAGATGACAGTGATGGTGTCTCCCTTCAAAGCACGTAAAGATTTGGCTGTCTACCCCGTGCACACTACTGATGAGCATGTAAAATGGTGTAGTCACTGTGAAAAGCCAGTTAGTGATTCCTCAGAAAAAGTAAACATACAACTGGAAAGATGGCTTAGCGGTTAAGGTGCTTGCCTGTGAACCTAGGACTGAGGTTTGATTCCCTTGGACCCACATAAGCCAGATGTACAAAGTGATGCATGTGTTTGGAGTTTGTCTGCAGTGGCTAGAGGCCCTGGCACACCCATTCTCTCTATCTGCCTCTCTAAATAAATAAATAAATAAATAAATAAATAAATAAATAAATAAATATTTTTTAAAAGTAAACATTGATCCAACAATTCTACTTCTGGATACATATGTCAGAGTTGAAACATGTACACTCATGTTCATTGTAGTATTGTTCACAGTGGCCAGAGGTGGAGGCTACTCAAGCATCATTTTCATACAGTAGAATATTATTCAGCTGTAGGGCACGGTTGAAGGCCACCAGGCTACTGGAGGTTTAGGTAGGCCTGAGCTGTCAGGTATGACTAAGGGCCCTGGACCCTGAGGTTGCCGTGAGCCAAAACCCCAACAATCTCAAGACCGGCAGGAGTGAGGCTGCTCCCTCCTGCAGCCCGGGGCACCTGGACATCCTGATAAGACTTAGGTTTCGCTTTCCCCAGAGCCTTGTGACCTTTGCCCACTTGTGTCCCTATATGTTAATAAGATATCAGCCAGCAGCATTCATACAGCCAATCCCCTTGTAACCCGTACCCTGTACCTCTTCCTGCAACTACATGAACATTTATAAACCCACTCCCCAGGCAAACAAACAAGCTATCCTCTGTGCAGTCTCCCAGATGTTTCTTCCTGTCACCCTCACTGCCACTCAAGACCCTGCTTCACAGGTGCCTGGACGTCTCTGGGGAACCGTGGCCACGGGGATCCCAGGAGCCACAATTCAGCTAAAAAGAAATTAACTTCTGACACATACTGCAGTATGGAGGAGTCTTAAAGGCAATATACTAAGAAAAACAAGCCAGGCATAGAAGGTACGCAGCAGTTTGTATCTGGCTAAATGCATATACTATGCTCACCAAACTGCCCAGTAAGCACTTCTCTTAATGTTCATACCCATATATGAATGCTACTCTCACTTTTGGTTAGAGAAGCTTCTCTTTTCAGATGGCAGTGACCTTGAGATGACTCAAAAGGCACCATGATGCTGAAAAGAAGTGACAGAGGAGTGCTCAGCACTGAAACCTCTCTATCACACCTTCCAAGGCTCAGGGTCCATTGTGGAAGAGGTGGTAGACAGAATGTAAGAGCCAAAGGAAGGGTAGGACTGCTTACAATGTGCTCTTCCAGAAACAAAATGGCCTGGATATCCATGATCTTGTAGTGCCTGAAACAACCTACACAAGACCATCATAATAGGAGGAAAAGATGACATCAAAATAAAAGGAAGACTGATTGAGAAGGGGAGGGGATATGATGGAGAATGGAATTGCGATTGAGTTGTAATTGGGATTACCATGGTTTATTGTCTATAATTGCCTATAATTATGGAAGTTGCCAATTAAAGAAAAAAAAAATTTTAAAGGTACCCAGCAGTCAAATTCATAGAGACAGAAAGTAGAACGGTGGCTTTCAGTCATGGGAGGGAATGGTTATTTTTAAAGTGGTATAGAGCTTTGTAGCATGAAAATGTTCTGAAGATGAATGGTAGGGATGGCTGCAAGACAGCGTAGATATTCTCAATGCCACCGAGCTCTACACTGAAACACTGTTTTGGAACTGGGAACGTTGTTCAGCAGTTAAGGCGTTTGTTTGGAAAGTCAGCTGACCTAGGTTCATTTCCTCCACAGGCACATAAAACCGGACCCAGAATGACATGTGTCTGACATTCATTTGCAACAGCAGGAGACCCTGGTGCCACCATACACTCATAGACGCATTACTTAAATTTTTAACAAAAAAATTAAGACGCTAAATGTTATGTTATACATATTGTACCACAATTACTATGCTCAGAAGGTCTGACACATGCAATACAGTCAGGAATAATTAGACTAGCATGGTCTCCACTTTCACCCAAACATCATTGTTCATTTGATTTTTTTTTCCAGTCCCTCTGTCTTGTTGGTTCAGTTACAACTGAGAAAGAGAGACAGAGAAAGAGAGAGTGTTCACTACAGATGGCTCTGTGAAGCCTGAGGAGCGCCACGGCTATGTCTGTCTAATCTTCTGTTTGCATTAGACAGTGTCTCTTTCAAAAGACAAGGCATACTCTAAATAGCTTGCTCAAAGAGGAACACGTAAAGATGTGTTGTGTAATGTGCAAGCTACTTAGAGTATGTGTTGTCTTATTATGGAAACAAGCTTTTACATTTGGGGCTTATTTGTTTTGTTTCTACTTTTTTGTTTTTTTAATTTGAAAGAGAAAACATATGCATACGCTAGGGCCTCTTGCCACTGCAAATGAGCTCCAGACTCGTGAGCCACTTTGTGTGTGAGTCTGGCTTTACATGGGACTAGGGAATCAAACCGAGGCCAGCAGGATTTGCAAGCAAGCAACTCGAAGCACTGAGAAATTCCCACCTCTGTTTTTGTTTCTAGAAACTTGAGTATGGACATAAAAAATGTCATTGGGGACTGGAGAGATGGCTTAGAGGTTAAGGCGCTTGCCTGCAAAGCCAAAGGACCCAGGTTCAACTTCCCAGGACCCACGTAAACCAGATGCACAAGGTGGCACATACATCTGGAGTTCATTTGCAGTGGGTGGAGGCCCTGATGCACCCATTCTCTATCTGCCTCTTTCTCTCCCTTCTTCTCAAATAAATAAATAAAATATTTTTTTAAAAATGTCATTGTAGAGTAGGTCTCTCTCAAGGGTCAAATTTATTTCTTTTTTTTCTCTTTATGGCCACAAACCCAATCTCTAATAGGTGAGCTTCCAGTTCCATGAAGGAAGGGAAGGTTGAGGCACCAGAGGGTGAAAGGAGGGTGGTAAAACAGCATCACCCCATTCCCACAGAGAAATAAGTGCCAAGAGTTCTAACCCTACACAGGGCAAGAAGGACAGCTGCGTGTGGAGGCACGCGCTTGTCACTGCAGATACTAGCGAGGGTGAGGCAGGAAGGGATGCAGAATGCATTCAAGGCCAGCCTGAGCAACTTAATGAGCCTAGACCATACCCTGAAAAGCCAAAATATAAAATAAAATAAAATAAAATAAAATAAAATAAAATAAAATAAAATAAAATAAAATAAAATAAAGTAAGAAGGGGCTAAAGAGAGTGCTCAGTGGTTAAAGGAACTTGCTTGCAAAGCCTGATGTCCCAGGTTCGATTCCCCAGTAAGCACATAAAGGCAGATGCATGTGTCTGCAGTTCATTTGCCATGGCAGAAGGCCTTGGTGTGCCCATTCTCTCTCTCTGTCTGTCTCTCCATCTCTCTTAAATAATGAAACAAAGAAAGAAAGAGAGAAAGGAAATCAAGTAAGAGACCTGCTTCTTGGACAGGGCTGTGAGGGCATTTCTAGGAAGGACTAAGTAAGAGAAGAAGACCTTCCCCCAGAGTGAGTAGCCCTTCTGGTAGCAGCCTCTACTTAAAGACATTCTCTCTCTCTCTGCTTCTCTTTCTGTCTCAAATAAATAAATAAAAATATTTTTAAAAAGAGGTTCGAGGAAAAACCAGTGCCTTTTGCTTGGACTGGATGCTATTGTAGTCAGCTCCACATTTCTGTGATGAACTTCCAAGTACACGCAGTTTATGGGAGAGACTGGATTTATTTTAGACTTAGAGCCAGGGGCAGCTCCATAATGTTGGAAGAGACTGGGTTCTTTCACAGATCCACGCAGGAGCAACCACACAGCCAGAACCACAAGCAAGCAAGCCAGCACAAGCCGACTGCAGCAGGACACACACAGCATACACTTTTCTGCACACCTTAGGCTGAAATTCAGATCCACCCCCAGTGACATGCCCCCCTTTAGCAGGAGTCTGCCTACTAGGGGGTTGAAGCTGTAAACTCAATTTTAATAAAACACCTGGGCTGGAGAGATGGCTTAGCAGTTAAGGTGGTTGCCTGCAAAGCCAAAGGATCCAGGTTTGATTCCCCAGGACCCACATAAGCCAGATGCCCAAGGTGATGTGTATGTCTGGAGTTCATTTAGTGGCTGAACACCCTGGCATGCCAGTTCTCTCCCTTTCTCTCTCCCTTTCTCTCTCTCTCTCTCTGCCTCTTTCTCCCTCAAATAAAAATAAATAAATAAATTTTTTTTTAATGGGGGAAAAAACACCTGAGTCTTTGAAGGGCATATATTCAAATTACCAAAGCTGTCCTTGCCGCTTCCTGGTAAATTCACCTACCTTGCAGCTGTCGCCTTTTGCAGACACTCAGCTTGTCAGCTGTCTGACATGTTCTGAACACCAGTGGCTCTGGGGAATCCTGCGCTTCTTCAGCACTTCACTGGGACTGCTGAGGCATCCAGCCTTGCAAAGTGAGCAAGTAACAGGTTCTCAGACTGCCCATCATGTAGACAGCCCCTGTTGGACTGCCCAGCCTGTATCATGTAAGTTAACCTAATTAATTGCCTTTATAATACATGCTCATTCTATCAGTTCTGTTCCTCTAGAGAACCCTGACTAATACAAAAGGGAAGGGGAAAGAATAATTATTTTCAAAATGCAGATGGAAGCCAGGCATGGTGTTGCATACCCTTAATCCCATAGGGGCTGGAGAGATGGCTCAGCAGTGAAGACACTTGCCTGTGATATCTAAGGACCCAGGTTTGATTCTCCAGATCCCACGTAAGCCAGATACATATGTGACACATACATCTGGAGTTCGTTTACAGTGGCTAGAGGCCCTGGCATACCCATTCTCTCTCTCTGTTTCTCTCTCCTATTCTCTATAATAAATAAATAATAAAATATTTTTAAAAAGAAGACTGAGGTAGGAGGTTTGCCATGAGTTCCAGGTCAGTCTAGAGCTACAGAATGAGAGTCCTAGGTCAGCCTGGGCTGGAATGAGACCCTGCCTCCAAAAAAAAAAAAAAATGGACAGAGGCAAGTATTGGACTGTAGCTCCAATTGCAGCCTAGCCCAGAGCAAGAGGTGAGTAAGAACTTGGTTTCTGGGCTGGAGAAATGGGTTAGTAGTTAAGGCACTTGCTTGTGAAGCCTAAGGACTCAAGTTCTATTCCCCAGTACCCACGTAAGCCAGATGCACAAGGTGTGTATACATGTGGAGTTTGTTTGCAGTGGCTGGAGGTGCTGATATGCACTCGTTCTCTCCCTCCTTCTCGCAAATAAATAAATGAAACATTTTTTAAAAGAACTTCATCTCCTGTGAATGGGCTTGGGCCAAGCTGCTCCCTGTGATGAAACTGAGATCTCCTATTTGGTATTTAACTTCTGAGGTGATGTTGTCAGACAAATGAGGCCAACTTGTCTCCACACAACATTCTTTAGAACAAAATAAAGAGGATCTGTGACATACTCCAAGCACCCTGGTCACCTGCCTGACTCTAGGAGTGTTCATTCATGGAATCTTATCACATGTCCCTATCACCTGATAGTGTCCTAATTCCCCAGAGACCCCTCCTCTCCAAACCATTAGCAACAGTATCTTCAAGGAAAACTTGTTTCCCTTTATTCCAAGTGGTTTTATCCCACTTTATTTTTTTCCATTTTAAACTCAAGTTCCTCAAGAGGATGATTAAAATACATATGGAATTCTAGCAAGTCAGACTAAGCACTGTAAAATTTATTGTGTATCCAAATGAAGAGTTACTGAACTTGGGATATTTTCTCCGTCATTGCCTGGAAAGACACTTAACAAGGTCAGTAAACATGATGAGTCCAAAGAGTATTTTGGTATAGCACTATAACTAGCTAAGATAGAGAATCAGCCAGGATGCCCATCAACAGATGAATGGACAAGGAAAATGTGGAATATGCACACTATGGAATTTTATCAGATTCAGACAGACATGTCATATTTTCTCTCATAAGCAAATATAGATATACATATATATGCATGGAAATGGAAATGGGACTATGTGATGGGAGGAAGGGATCTGAAAGATAGGGAGGTTCGGGCCGGAGGGATGGCTTAGCAGTTAAGGCATTTGCCTACAAAGCCAAAGGACCCAGGTTAGATTCCCCAGGACCCACATAAGCCAGATGCACAAGGCGGTGCATGCGTCTGGAGTTCATTTGCAGTGATTGGAGGCCCTGGCATGCCCATTCTGTCTCTCTGTTGGTCTGTCTCTCTCTCTCAAATAAATAAATAAAAACTTTAAAAAAATTTTTTTAAAGATAGGGAGGTTAATAAGAAGGGATAATAATGTGAGGGAGGCCTGGAGAGATTAGTGGTGAAACCCACTTTTTTTTTTTTTTCTTTTGGTTTTTCAAGGTAGGGTCTCGCTCTAGTCCAGGCTGACCTGGAATTCACTCTGTATTCTCAGGGTGGCCTCGAAATCATGGTGATCCTCCTACCTCTGCCACCCAAGTGCTGGTATTAAAGGCATGTGCCACCACACCCAGCTTAAAACCCACTATTTGCTGGGAGTAGTGGCACACACCTTTAATCCCAGCACTCCAGAAGCAGAGGTGGAGGATCACCGTGAGATGGAGGCCAGTCTGAGGCTACATAGTGAATCCCAGGTCAATCTGGCCTAGAGCAAGATCCTACCTTGAAAAAAGAATCCACTATTTGATAGGAATACTAAAAATTAATAATAGCCATAGCTAAACAATAATATAGGTAGGGCTGGTGGAGAAACTGTGGCACTGGGTGAGGATCAGAGTTAGTATCTGGTTTTACCAATGATTTAGCTATTTTTATCTTAGTGAAGGATGTTAACACCCCAATCTTGAAGTTGTCATCTATTATTACGGGAATATTAATAACTGCATGAGCTACAGGAATAAAACAGGAAGAGTTAAAGTATTTGGGAGGGAAAAAAGCCATAATGATATGATCATGATGTATTAACATTATAATTACATGTAATTTAATTATTAAATTAATCACCATACACGTAATTATTCATTGTATTGCATATGTAATACACAATAATATATGTAATTATATTTGTACAATGATTACTTTGCAATGTAAAAATCTTATTAGCAAGGAGCTCTGCTTAATAACATGGTGAAGGGAACATTTTCTGACACTTTGGTGACTCATGCCTATAATCTCAGAACTCAGAAGGCTGAGGTAGGAGGTTCACTGGGTTGGAGGTCAGCCTGAGCTACATCAAACCCTGATGCAAAAAAATATATATATTGGGCAAAATAGACTGTAGGGCTTTAGGAATACATAGATATGACTTTGAATTCTGTTTCATCCATAACCTGAGTGAGTCTGGAGACATTCTTCAATCTTTCATATGCTCTGTTTCCTCATTGGAAAATGGGGGCAGAAGACCACACCATCCAAGATGTCTGAGAGTCAAAGCAACAAGGTCAGAACTGCAGTTATACAAAAGGACAAGTTCTTGGGGTGGAGAGATGGCTTAGCAGTTAAGGCACCTGCCTGCCAAGCCTGAGAACACCCGTTCGATTCTCCAAGTCCCACGTTTAGCCAGATGCAAGTGACATAAGGGCGCAATGCCACACTTGCCCACAGGGGGCGCACGCATCTGGAGATCTTTTACAGTGGCTGAGAGGCCACTAGCATTCTCTCTCTCTCTCTCCCTGCCTCTTCCTCTCTGTCTCTCTCTCTGTCCCTCTCAAATAAAAAAAAAAATCTTAAAAGGACAACTTCTCGAGCTCTGTTACAAAAAATTGTGCCTGTAATTAATGACATTATATCACACACCTTAAAGTCTAGTAAGTGGGCAAACCTTACATTAAGTGTTCTTACCACAACTGAGATTTAAAATAGTAATATCTGCCAGGTGTGGTGGCACACACCTTTAATCCCAGCACTTGGGAGGCAGAGGCAGGAGGATTGCTGTGAGTTCAAGGCCCCCCTGAGACTACACAATGAATTCTAGGTCAGCCTGGGCTAGAGTGAGACCCTACCTCAAAACAACAACACAAACAAAATAAAATAAAATAGTAATATCTACCAAACAGATACCTGATATGCCAGGGGACTTTATTAAGCAGTAGTTATGACTGCTGTTAAAATGAATATTGTTTTTTCTTTTGTTTTAATTATCTTTCAATGAAACAGGGGCTGGAGAGATGGCTCAGTGGTTAAAAACACTAGCTTGCAAAGCCTGCAGGCCCTGGTTCAATTCCTCAGTACCCACATAAAGTGGAACATGCATCTGGAGTTTGTTTGCAGAGGCAGAAGCTCTGGTGTAACCATATTCTCTCTCTTCTTTATCTCTCTCATCAAATAAATAAATCAATATTTTATGCTAGGCATAGTGGTGCACACCTTTAATCCCAGCACTTGGGAGGCTGAGGTAGGAAGATCACTGTGAGTTAAAGGATAGATTGCAGAGTGAGTTCCAGATCAGCATGGACCCTACCTGTTGCGGTCAGCTTCATGTTGCTGGCAGAAAGTACCCAACCAAAAGCAGTATACAGAAGGAAAGAGTGTATTTTGGCTTATAGACTTGAGGGGAAGCCCCATGATGACAGGGGAAAACAACGGCATGAGCAGAGGGTGGACATTACCTCCTGGCCAACATCAGGTGAACAACAGCAACAGGAGAGAATGTCAAACACTGGCAAGGGGAGCTGGCTTTATCACCCATAGCCTTCCTCCCTCCAAGAGGATCCAATTCTCAAATTGCCACCAGATGTGGACCTAGCATTCCAGACACATATGTTTATGGGGAACACCTGAATAAAACTACCACATTTCGTCCCTAGCACCCAAAAACTAATAACAATCCATGATGTAAAGCACAATGAATTTGGTCCAGATTTAAAAGTACTCATAGGGCTGGAGAGATGGCTTAGCAGTTAAGCACTTGCCTATGAAGCCTAAGGCCCCCAGTTCAAGGCTTGATTCCCCAGTATCCATGTAAGCCAGATGCACAAGGTGGCACAGGCATCTGGAGTTCGTTTGCAGTGGCTGGAGGCCCTGGTGTGCCCATTCTCTCTCTCTGCCTCTTTCTCTCTCTGTCTATTGCTAATAAGTAAACAAAAATTAAAAGTACTCATAGTTTTTATCAGTCCCAATGATGTTCAAACATCCCCATAGTGCAAGGTCTTTTAATTGAGTTGTAATACCAAAAAAGAAAAAGAAAAAGAAAGAAAAAGAAAACCCATAAAGACACACAGAATAAGTATTCACACTGCAAAAGATTTAAAACAAACAGGGCAAACATCAAACTCTGTAGCTCCAAGTCCAACAACTCTAGTCAGTGACAAGTCTCCATGTCTGATGATTCTAACTAGTGACAAATCTCTAGAGTTTCAATTCCACCCCTCCAGGTAGACTACTCACAGTCCTGGGAAACTTCATACAGCTTTCCTTGGCAGTCATCCCATAGTTCTGGCATCTCCACTGGGTCTCCACTGCAACCCATGGTTCATCCTCATGGCTCCATCAGGCCTCCACACAAACAATCCAACGAATGCTTCTCATTGCCCGTGGCCATTTCCAAAATATAAAACCATGTTACAAATTCAATGACCCTCTCTTTCCTGCATTTATTATATTCCATAATACCAGGTGAGCTACCAACTTGTTAATCCAGAGGGAGAATAAAACAGACTTTGAAGAACAGGACACTCCTTTAACATTCAGACTCCTTCAGAAGACTGCATTCTTTCTGTTGTCCCAATGCAGATCAGCTGGCCCAATCTCAATGGTTGCAATCTCTCAAATAATTGCAGCTGAATGGGCAGCAGCTTTCAGCCCAACCTTTTTTCTGTTCCACATCCCTCTGTTTACACTGGTCCATTTCTACACAGTACAACCCTGACCCTGCACAAGCTCTCAGGACATGGGCATAACAGCAAGCCTCCCACACAAACTGCTTTTAGCCCAGTCTGCACAAAGCTCTTTCTTCCCCTCATAAGCAAAACTTCACAGTCCATAGTTCTTACTGCATTCAGGTCTTTCAACTCTGACCAGAATTGTCCATCAAGCTGTACTTACAGCACTGCAAGGAGTCTCTTAGGCCAAGGTTTTAAATCCTTCCACATTCCTTCCTTAATAAGTTCCAAAAGGCCAAAAGCCACAGAGTCAGAGTTCTAGCGGCAACCATAATACTTCTCAGTACCAATTTTACTGTTGCGGTCAGCTTCATGTTGCTGGCAGAAAGTACCTGACCAAAAGCCGTTTATGGGAGAGAAGGGTTTATTTTGGCTTATAGATTCAAGAGGAAGCTCCATGATGGCAGGGGAAAACAACAGCATGTGGACATCACCTCCTAGCCAACACCAGGTGGACAACAGCAGCAGGAGAGTGTGCCAAACACTGGCAAGAGCAAGCTGGCTATAACACACATAAACATGCCCCCAATAATACACTGCCTCCAGGAGGCTCCAATTATCAATTATCAGCTGGGGACCTACTATTCAGGACATATAAGTTTATGGGGTCACCTGACTCAAACCACCATACTGCCTCAGAAAAAAAAGTCAATTAGGGATGGAGAGATGTCTTAGCAGTTAAGGCACTTGCCTGCTGTGGTGTGTGTCCCCATAAACTTAGGTGTTCTGAATGCTAGGTTCCCAGCTGATGGAGGGTTGGGAATTAAAGCCTCTGGAGGCAGTGTGTTGCTGGGAGCAGGGTTATTATAGCCAGTTTCCCCTTGCCAGTGTTTGACACACTCTCCTCTTGCTATTGTCCACTTGATGTTGGTGAGGAGGTAATTTCCGCCCTCTGCTCATGCCATCATTTTCCCCTGCCATCATGGAGCTTCCCCTCAAGTCTGTAAGCCAAAATAAACCTCTTTTTCCCACAGTCTGCTCTTGGTCAGGTGTTTTCTGCCAGCAATGCGAACCTGACTGCAACTGTAAAGTTGGTACTTAGACAGGGGTCATTGCTGCTTGAAACCTGATTGTGGCTTTGGCCTTTTGGAGATGATTTTTAAGAGCACTATGGAAGGATTTGAAACCTTGGTCTAAGAGATGCCTTGCAGTGCTGTAAGTACAGCTGGATGGACTATTCTGGTCAGAGTTGAAAGATCTGAATGCAGTAAGAAATACGGACTGTGAGGTTTGGCTCATGAGTGTGAGAAAGAGCTTTGCCTAGACTGGGCTAGAAGCAGTTTGTGTGAGAGGCATGCTCTTGTGCCCATGTCCTGAGAACGTGTATAGGGTTGCATTGTGTAGAAATGGACTGGTGTGAGCAGAGGGATATGGCACAGAAAAAATGAAATCTTTGGGCACAAACTGTTGCCTGTTCAGCTGCAATTGTATGAGAGGTTACAACCATTGAGATTGGGCCAGCTGACCTGCATTGGGACAACAGAAAGAATGCAGTCTTTTGAAGGGGCATGAATGCTGAGTAGTATCCTGTTCTGCAAACTCTGCTTGATTCTCCTCACCCTGGATTAACAAACTGGCACCCCACCTGGGATTAGTATAAGAAATGCAGGAAAGAAGAGGGTCATTGAATTTGCAACTTGGTCTTGTGTTTTGGAAATGGCCATGGGCAGTGTGAAGCAGGTTTGCTGGATGCCTGCGTGGAGACCTGATGGAGCTGTGAGGATGGACTGTGGGTTGCAGTGGAGACCCAGTGGAGGGGCTGGGACCACAAGGTGGCTGCCAAGGAGAGCTGCCGACCTGGATGAAGTTTTCCAGGACTGTGAGTAGCCTAGCTGGAGGGGTGGAATTGGAACTCTAGAGATTTGTTGCTGGTTAGAATTATCAGTCTTGGAGATTTGTTACTGGCTAGAGTTGTTGGACTTGGAACTACAGAGTTTGATGTTTTCCCTAGTTCTTTTAAATCTTGCATTGATTGACTACTTCTTTGCTATGCCCAATGCCATATTTTGCAATGTGTTTATTCTGTGCCATTATAGGTTTTTTGAAGATTTTTTTGATAGTTCAGTTAAAAGAGCTCAGACTATGGAGATGTTTGAACATCATTAGGATTGTTAAAATTACGGGGACTTGAGCTGGATGTGGTGGTGCACGCCTTTAATCCCAGCACTTGGGAGGCAGAGGTAGGAGGATCACCATGAGTTCAAGGCCACCCTGAGACTACACAGTTAATTCCAGGTCAGCCTGGGCCAGAGTGAGACCCTACCTCGGGAAAAAAAAAAAAAAATTACGGGGACTTGTAGGGCTGGATTAGCAGTTAAGGAGTTTTCCTGCAAGGCCAAAGGACCCAGGTTTGATTCCCCAGGACCTACATTAGCCAAATGCACAAGGTGCACATGCATCTGGAGTTCTTTTGCAATGGCTGGAGGCCCTGGTGCACCCATTTTCTCCCCCTCTCTCTCTCTCTGTCAAAAAATAATTAATTACTTAATTTTAAAAAGGGGACTTTTAAAGTTGGATTGACTGCATTGCATTTTACATCATGGATGGTTATCAGTTTATGGGGGCCAGGGGCAGAATGTGGTGATTTGATTCAGATATCCCCCATAAACTTAGGTGTTCTGAATCCTAGGTTCCCAGCTGATGGAGATTGGGAATTAAAGCCTCTTGGAGGCAGTGTATGGTGGGGGGCAGGCTTGTGAGTATTATAGCCAGTTTCCCCTTGCCCACGTTTGGCACACTCTTCTGTTGCTGTTGTCCACCTGAGGTTGGCGAGGAGGTGATGTCCACTGCTCATGTCATCGTTTTCCCCTGCCATCATGGAGCTTCCCCTCGAGTCTGTAAGCCAAAATAAACCTTTTACCCACAAGCTGTTCTTGGTCATGTTTTTTCTGCCAGCAATGTGAACCTGAGAAGCCAAAGGAGCCAGGTTTGATTCCCCAGGACCCATGTAAGCCAAATGCACAAGGTGCTGCATGCTTCTGGAATTCATTTGCAGTGGGTAGAGGCTCTGGCTCACCCATTCTCTCTCTTCCTCTATCTATATATATATATATATATAATTTGCCTCTTTCCGTTTCTCTCTCAAATACAGTTAAAACATCAGTTAAACACAATGTCAAATTTATCAAATAACTTTTATTTTACAAGGATTCTGTTATAAACTGGGAGACCAGAAGGGTTGCTTGTTCCCGGTTTTGCAAATGGCTGATTTTACTGCAGACCCTAGAAGTTATCTTTCCTGAATTACAGCCTACCTGCTTACTACAGGTTAGATGCTCAGATCATGTCCTTCCAGAATTCAGTCCTCCTGGAAGCTGAATCCTGTCAAGAGGTGGTTTGGACCTCAGCACCAATAAGCATGTCACTTTCATTGCTAACATTCAGATAAAGGATAATAGTGACTCCATAATAAGCTGAGAGTTTGTTTGATTAGTTGACATTTTACATTTTTAGGATTTCTCCCTTAAGACTTTATTAGGAAAACTTTCCAATAAAGGAAAGTTAAATGTATTGCACTGTGAGCCTGCTCAAATTATGCAAGAAACATTTTGGCGGCATTTGCTTTAACACGTAACTAGCTATCCATCCTTCTTATCTTTGATTTTAAAATACAGAACCCGGGCTGGAGAGATGGCTTAGTAGTTAAATGCTTGCCTGTGAAGCCTAAGGACCCTGGTTCAAGGCTCTATTTGCCAGGACCCACGTAAGCCAGATGCACAAGGGGGCATATGCATCTGGAGTTTGTTTGCGTGCCCATTCCCTCTCTCTCTCTCTCTCTCTCTCTCTCTCTCTCTACCTGCCTATTTCTGTACCTCTCTCTCAAATAAATAAATAAAAATAAATAAAAAAGTAAAATACAGAACCCATGGTATCCTATTAAATGCTAAAAATCTATGCCATGAAATGGGGTGGGAGAACCCCAATTTGTAACTGTTGCTTTCTGTCATATAAGTACTCTCCCTGCAACAATATTGAGCTGTCAATATCACATCACTGAACTCACAGTTGGGAAGTGAGGCTCTTATGAGCTGGTGGGAGTCAGCCTTAATACACCACTATAAAATGTTTTCTCTTTTGTTCCTTTACTTTTGGGGGCTGTCAGAGCCCTATGCAAGCTGAGCGAGCGCTCTCCAGGTGAGCAGCATACCCCAACCCAATTACCATTCTTAGTTTTACCAAAGTTAATGCCTCAAAAGAAGACAGGTGAATATTTTCATCCCCTGTCCATAGTGTGTTTACCTGTAAGACAATCTTCTGGGGACAGCTGAAAGTCCCATTTATTGTGAGTACCTGAAGTGGATATCGCTCAGCCTTCTTCCCCAGGCAGCAACAAATCCTCTTCAATGATGGCATTATGTTCTAGAACAATTAAAGGTCTAACAGGAAGCAGCACTCTTTTCTCTCTGTTCCTCATAGATCTTGGTTTTTCAAAAAAATTTTATTTATTTGAGAGAAAGATATATATATATAGAGAGAGAGAGAGAGAAGAGAGAGGGAGACTGTATAGGTGCACCAGGGTCTCTAACCACCACAAATGAACTCCCAACACATGTGCCACCTTGTGCATCTTCCTTTACGTGGGTACTGGGGAATTTAACCTGGGTCCTTTGGCTTTGCCAGAAAGCACCTTAACCACTAAGCTATCTCTCCAGCCCAGATCTTGTTTTTGAAGGACTGAAGAGACAGGTGCTTGTGTGGAATTGCTAGAGCAATCATATTCCCAGAAGAAACAAATCAAACTGCATCTCTGTTTGCTTGACTTTTTATAGGAAGTCTTATTTGAGTATCTCTGAAACTGATCACAAAAAGGTGTTGGGCTTGTGAACCGGGAGAAATGAGGTATAAAGTTGCTTCGAACTCATGACAATCCTTCTACCTCTGCCTCCCATGTGCTGGGATTAAAGGCATTTGCCACCAAGTCTGGCTCCCTCTACTTTTTATTTTCATTATTTATTTATTTATTTTTGAGGTAGGGATTTGCTGTAGCCCAGGCTGACATGGAATTCACAATGTAGTCTCAGGCTGGCTTCCAACTCACTACCTCTGCCTCCCGAGTGCTAAGATTAAAGTCATGCACCACCGCACCATCTCCCTTCACTTTTTTTAAAAAAACTTTTTATTTATTATAGACAGAGAGAGGAAGGGAGAGAGAGAGAGATTGAGAGAGAGAAAGAATGGATGTACCAGGGTCTCTTGCCACTGCAAACAAACTACAGACACATGTGCCACCTTGTACATCTGGCTTATGTGGGGCCTCGGGAATTGAACCTGGGTCCTTAGACTTCACAGGCAAGCACCTTAACCGCTAAGCCATCTCTCCAGCCCTCCCTTCACTTTTTTTTTTTTTTTTTTTGGTTTTGGTTTTTTTCGAGGTAGAGTCTCACTGTAGTTCAGGCTGACCTGGAAGTCACTATGTAGTCTCAGGGTAGCCTTGAACTCATGGCGATCCTTCTATGTCTGCCTCCCAAGTGCTGGGATTAAAGACGTGCACCACCACACCCAGCCCTCTCTTCACTTTTAAAAAAATATTTTATTTATTTATTTGAGAGAGAGAGAACAGGTGTGCCAGGGCCTCTAGCCACTGGCAACAAACTCCATGCACCACTTTGTGCATATGGCTTACATGGGTACTGGGGAATTGAATCTGGTTCCTTTGGCTTTGCAAGCAAGTACCTTAACTACTGAGCCATCTCTCCAGCCCTCCCTACACTTCTGCTTGTTTCTTCTCAGCCTTCTATTCTCCATTTCTCCTCTTCCCCTTTCTCTTCAATACCTTCTTCTTCATTGTACTTTTTCCTTTCTTTCTTCCTATAAGGACCCAGACACTCTAACTTGGACAGATTAGAATAGACTCTTCTGCTAAGTATGTCTAGCAAACATTTCTGGTGACACAATATGCTTCAAGAAAATTCCATTTCAAAGGAACAATTCTCTTTTGTACCTTTTTTAAATTTTTAATTAAGTAAGCCTTTGCTTTTCTGTAGGCCGTCAGTTATTGCTGAGTAATAAACACTGTAAATGTGATGGCTTAACACTGCCTATTTCTCACAAGTCTGTGGGTCAGTGGAGAAGGATGTTGACCTCTGCTGGGCTTTATCACATGTCTGTCTGAAGTCTGTTGGTGAACTGACCAAGAATTAGAGAGTGAGAGGACCCGAGCTAGCTCAGTTCTGCTCCACCCTACACCAGCTGGTGGGCTAGCACGCTTGTGCTCAAGTGAGGTAGTTCCAAGAGGCAGACAAGAAGCATGCAAGGTCTCGGTCAGCCATCTCTGTTTTTGTTTTTTTTTCCAAGGTAGGGTTTCACTCTGGTCCGGTTGACCTGGAATTAACTACGTAGTTTCAGGGTGGCTTCGAACTCATGGCGATCCTCCTACCTCTGCCTCCTGAGTGCTGGGATTAAAGGCGTGCGCCACCACGCCCGGCTACAGCGATCTCTTTTTAACTTAACACTTTTTGCTTCTTTATCTTTTTGCTTCTCAAAACTGCACTCTAGACCATTTTCTCAGAATCTATTTTACACTTCCTGAAATCTCTCTTTAGCTGTTTTAATATTTACTATCTTTTAAAGAAATAGAAAAGGGTAGATCAGCTGGGTGTGGTGACACACGCCTTTAATCTCAGCACTTGGGAGGCAGAGGGAGGAAGATCACTGTGAGTTCAAGGCCTGCCTGAGCCTACACAGTGAATTCCAGATCAGCTTGGGCTAGAATGACACTCTACCAAAAAAAAAGGAGGGGGAGAATATATCAGTAAACATTTATAGGTTCAAGAAAAACCTTTGTATTTCTAGTTCTTTTTTTTTTTTTTTTTTTCAAGGTAGAGTCTTGCTCTAACCCAGGCTGGCCTAGAATTCACAATGTAGTCTCAGGCTGGCTCAAACTCACAGTGGTCCACCTACCTCAGCCTCTCAAATGCTGGGATTAAAGGTGTGTATCACCACACCTGGCTATATTTTTAGTTCTAATAACAGAAGCTTCTTTGATATTTCATTTGGAGTTGTATTGTCAAAAATCCCTTTTAAAATATCCCTTGATTGCTTCTCTCTATAAGCTTAGTATCTTCCGGACCCACATTATTCACATTCACATTATTCAGAGAAAATAACAGACAATATTCAAACATGTTTTGTAGTCAAGTACTATGTAGCATTACAATTAATTTTTAATATGTCTCCACAAAGAGATTGACATGTACATTTTTATTGTGATTATGCCATCTATGCATTTGTCACTTCATATTCTCCTGTAGATAGCTGTGACCACTATCAGTCTACCTATGTGTCATATGGGGCTTTAGCATTATATAATTGTAGTTTAAAACAATGTCCTTTATATGAAGGAACAGGGTTATACCTACCTAAGGCCTTTGTTACATTAAGAAGTGACATGAGCCATACCCATTAGAATTGCTACTGTTGGAAGAAAGAAAAAAGGAAAAAAGGGCTGAATGGGAGGGGACAGCAAAAGGACAGGGAGGGAGGGAAGGACAGTAACTATTAGAGAAGAGAGAGAGGTCAGAACCCCTATGCATTGATGGTAGGAATGCAAATGGCGCAGCTTCTATGGAAAACAATATAGCCATTCCTCAAAAAAAAAATTAGACATATTAGTGTCATATGATTCAGCAACTTTACCAGAAGAACTGAAGGTATGGGCTGGAGAGATTGCTTAGTGGTTAAGACACTTTCCTGTGAAGCCTAAGGCCCAGGTTCAATTTTCCAGGTCCCACATAAGCAAAATGCACAAGGTGGTGCATGCATCTGGAATTCATTTGCAGTGGCTAAAGGCCCTGGCATGCCCTCTCTCTCCCTCTCTCTAAATCTCTCTGTATCTAATAAATAAGAAATAAAAGCCGGGCATGGTGGTGCACGCCTTTAATCCCAGCACTCGGGAGGCAGAGGTAGGAGGATCGCCATGAGTTTGAGGCCACCCTGAGACTACATAGTGAATTCCAGGTTAGCCTAAGCTAGAGTGAGACCCTACAAAAAAAAAAAAAAAAAAAAAAAAAAAAAAAGGAAAGAAATAAAAATTTCAATTAAAAAACCTGAAAATAACAAGGAGACTGAGAGGGAGAGGGGATATGATGGAGAGTGGAATTTCAAAGGGGAAAGAGGGGGGAGGGAATTACCATGGTTTATTGTCTATAATTATGGAAGTTGTCAATAAAAAATAAATTAAAGCCAGGCATGGTGGCGCATGCCTTTAATCCCAGCACTCGGGAGGCAGAGGTAGGAGGATTGCCGTGAGTTCGAGGCCACCCTGAGACTACAGAGTGAATTCCAGGTCAGCCTGGAACAGAGTGAGACCCTACCTCGAAAAACCAAAAATAAAAAAAAAAAAATAAATTAATTCATTCATTAAAAACAAAACAAAAGAACTGAAGGCAGAGTCATAGAAACAAATTTGCACACCCATGTTCATAGTAGCATTATTCAGTTACTAAAAGGTAGAAGAAACCCAATGTCCATCAATAGTTCAATTGAATTTTTAAAAAGGGCTGGATATAGGGCTGGAGAGATGGCTTAGAGGTTAAGACACTTGCCTGCGAGGCCTAAGGACCCAGGTTCGATTCCCCAGTACCCACATAAGCCAGATGCACTAGGTGGCATGTGTGTCTGGAGTTTGTCTGCAGTGGCTTGGAGGCCCTGGCACATCCATTCTCTCCCAATCTCTCTGCCTCCTTATCTCTCCCTTTCTGCCTGCTTATCTCTCTTTCTCAAATAAATAAATAAAATATTTTTTAAATGCAGTATAGCTGGGCATGGTGGCACATGCATTTAATTCCTGCACTCTGAAGGCTGAGGTAGAAGGATCATTGTCCAAGCAGAGCGAGGAAGAGAAGCCACAAGCCAAAAGCCACCCAGCACACTTCAGGAACTCTAGGCAGAACTAAGCACTTTGCCTATCTTTAGATTGGGATTTCAAACCCACCACCATACCTTAAGATCTGCCCAGGGACATCTCCTCCAGCCATGTGGTTGCAGATCCAAACTTCAGAGTAATAAAACTCTGAATATATTGGGAGCCATCTATTCAAACTACCACACCTGAGTAAGGTGAGGGTGGCTGTTTTAAGACTTTGGTGGGAGGGTCTTACACTGCAAGGGATGGGTCCTGCATGTGCCTGTGGAATGTGATGTGGTTATGTGAGGGGGAGTTGGGCATCTATCTCTCAAACCTATGTGCTCTGGTTATCTGAACCACCTAGTTCAGGCTTGGTCAATTTCTATAACCGTGGGGATCCCCAAATCCCAGACCAGCTGTGGGGATGGGAAAAGATGGACTGGAGGCAGCTCTCTTGAAATCTAACTATATATACTATGGAATATTATTTGACTTTTAAAAAGAAGGAAATTTTGACTTATACTATAATATGGATGAACCCTGAGGCCATTATGTTACATGGAACAAACTAGTCACAAAAAGATGAACAGTTGATATGAGTTTTCTCCACTAGTTGAACTCAAAGAAATAGCAAGTAGAATGCCACAGCCAGGAGATTAGAAGGTGTGGTGGTGTGATTCAGTGTCCCCCATACATTTAGGTGTTCGAAATGCTAGGTTCCCCAGCTGATGGCAATTGGAAATTAAAGCCTCCTGTAGGTGGTATATTGTTGCGGCTGGGCTTATGGGTGTTATAGCCAGCTTCCCCTTGCCAGTGTTTGGCACACTCTCCTGTTGCTATTGTCCACCTGATGTTGGCCAGGGGGTAATGTCCACCCTCTGCTCATGCCATCATTTTCCCTGCCATCGGGGAGCATCCCCTTGAGTCTGTAAGCCAAAATAAACCTCTTTTTCTCCCCACAAGCTGCTCTTGGTTGGGTGATTTCTACCAGTAATGTGAACCGGACTGCAACAAGAGGGTTAATGGGGAGTTACTTAATGGTGGGTAAATGGGGAGTTGCAGTTTAGCAAGAGGAAAATGTTCTAGAGATTAGTAGTGGGAAGTATATTCATGTTATACAACCAAATTGCACACTTAAAATGGTTCATAGCCTTGAAGGTAGGCAGACATTAGGCTTGAATTGGAAACCCCACTTCCAATCTCCCCTACAACATTGGCCCGGAAGATAGTACAATTACTCCTCCATAAGATTTAAAGTATCATGTGCAAGAGAGAAGGATAGAAGCTTCACGACTTTTGTTTAGTTTTTTAAAAAACCGTTATCATTGACAATTTTCCTACAAGTACATAAATGTATTTTGATCCTAATCCCCTCCTGTTTGTTACCTTTTGTTGGCCCCTTCCCTTGTTCCTTTTCCACTGAATCCCTTCTTCTTTCCAGCCAGCTCTTCTTGTATTTTGATGTCTTTTTAAAACTTTTTTATTTACTTTTTATTTTATCAAGGTAGGGTCTCACTCTAGCCCAGACTAACCTGGAACTTACTATGTAGTCTCAGGATGGCCTTGAACTTACAGCGATCCTCCTACTTCTGCCTCCCGAGTGCTGGGATTAAAGGTGTGCGCCACCAAGCCTGGCTCTTTTTTTTTTTTTAATTGCTCTTTTCCATCATCTGTGAGGGAAGATTAGTAGATCCAATATTGTGCAGGTCTTATGCAGAGAGCCATAGGCAATGAGGTCATGAACGAAAGCGCCACTTCATGTATGGAAGAAGTGTTCCAAAAGCACCCCCTCCATCCTCTGGCTCTTACATTCTTTCTTTCCCCCCTTCTATAATGTCCCACGAGCTTTGAAGGGTGTGATAGAGATGTCTCATTTAGTGCTCAGTACTCAACAGTCACTTATTCTTAGCATTTTGATAAGTCCCAAGTCTCCCCAGAAATCACCATCTGCAAAAATCTTTTCTGACCAAAGATGAGAGCAGCAGTACTCTATTGGCATAAACAAATATTCAGAGAGCAATTTGACGGGCACATATCCATTTTAGCTCAACAATAGTAGTAGTTTCCCTCATAGTGCCTATGACATTTTCAGCCATAGGCTTTTGATTAGGTTTTCATCACAAGGCAAGAATTCCCTCCCAAATCCAATGAGAACCGCTGGTTACTCCCTTAACACTCCTGCCATTGTTACACTAGTGAAGACATTTTGCCTGGCTGGTTGGTTGTTTTGCTGTCAGGGTCCCCTGCTGGGTAAGGCTATTGATGATTTTTCTCAAGGCGTGGCACTTTCCAGCACTTGACAGCTTCCAACAACAGTAAATTTTATTTTGTATATTTTACATTTTTTCTTGACTTTTTATTTTTCCCCACCACCTCAAATAAAGGCTTAATTATATATACTCTGTGACCAATTTCATATAAAGATATAGAGTGGCCTCCACTTTCCTTTACCCACAAAAGGCAAAGTCTTTGAAGAACGTTCTAGTGACACTGGATGAGTCTCATTGCCCCAGATGGTGCTACCTTGCCCCAAGGTCACACAGAGAAGGGAGATGAACGACAGGGTTAAGGGGGCTATATGGGTGGGCAGTTCCCCACCGACTCCTTGGAATTTTCAAAGGCCTAGAGTTTTCACTGCTCTGTGGAGAACTCGTCCCTGCTGGGCCTGCAGATGCCTCTGTCTGCCGGTTTTTTTTAAATTTTATTTGCAAGCAGAGAGATAGAGATAGGAGAGAGGTAGACAGGGAGACTGAGCACGTCAGGGCCTGTAGCCACTGTAAACGAACTCCAGATGCATGTGTCACCTTGTGCAACTGGCTTACCTGGGTCCTGGAGAATCGAACCGGGTTCCTTTGGCTTCACAGGCAAACGCCTTAACCGCTAAGCCATTTCTCCAGCCCAGCCATTTCTTTTGAAGTTTCCAGACCAGCAAGACCAGCCCCACAGCCAGGAGTAGGGCATCCTGGATGGAGAAGACAGCCGTGATGACAGTGTTGGCCTTCTGTGACAGGCCTCCATCAGGGCTGAGCTCTGTGCATGGTCTATGGTCCCAGCAGGCAGTCAGTAATGGCAGGCAGAGCAAGAAGAGGAGCCCCAGGGTTAGGGTCACCATGGGCTGGGCCACAAGTTGGTGGTGCAAGGGACAAAAATTTCTGTAGTACATAGTTGCTTCTACTCCATCTTGGGCTGGGTTTGGGGGCTACCTGCTGAGTGAGAAATAGGAGAAATCTAGCTTCTTTCAGGCAGTTAGGGACAGAAGACCAAGGAGGAACACGAAGACACCATCTGTCCACCTTGGTAAAACTCAAACTTGGGTCTGATCCTGCCTCTCCAAGATGGCTGCCAGTGACACGCCCAGCAGGAACTTTGTTTTTCTCCAGGTCAGCCTCCCTGGCTCAGCCTCTGAGTCCTGGAACCAATCAGATCTTGTCTCGTCTTGAGTTCAAACCAATCAGATCTCTGCTTACACACCTTAGCCTAATGAAAAGCTCACCCTGATTGGATGCCTTATCCCTATAAAGCCGATTACACACAGAGCCCGGCCCTCTCTTTTCCCGGGATCTCTTGCAGGCGTGTGTCTTCTCTTCCTTTGGCCCCAGGAACTTGCTTGAACGTCCATATGAGCACGGCTGGGAAGGGGTAAGGGAATACTTACCTTGTCTTGGGTATTTTTCTTCTTGCCCTCTGTCTATCTCATGCTTTGGATTACCCTCTTACTTTGATTATATGTAAGATTTTTTATTTTTTTTTATTTTTGGGGTTTCAAGTTGGAGCTCACTGTAGCCCAGGATGACCTGGTATTCACTATGTCATCTCAGACTGTCCTCCTACCTCTGCCTCCCAAGTGCTGGGATTATAGGCATGTGCCACCACGCCCAGATAAGTTTTTTTTTTTTAATATTTATTTATCAGAGAGAGAATGAGCACGTCACGGCCTCTAGCCACTGCAAACAAGCTCCAGATGCACGCACCACCATGTGCATCTGACTTATGTGGGTTCTGGGGAATTGAGCCAGGGTCCTTAGGCTTTTAAGCCATCTCTCCAACCCAGATATATCTTTGGTTTCTGAGTCCTTCACCCTTTCTTTTTTTTTTCTTTCTTTCTTTCTTTCTTCAGGTAGGGTCTCACTCTGGCTCAGGCTGGCCTGGAATTTACTGTGTAGTCTCAGGGTGGCCTTGAACTCACTGCAATCCTCCTACCTCTGCCTCCCAAGTGCTGGGATTAAAAGCATGTGGCACCACGCCCGGTTTCCTTTACTGTTTCTTAATCCTCTCTGGTCTGTTATTTGAAGGGGTTTTTATGTTCAGTCTACTCTGTGTGTTTGTGTGTGTGTAACTGCCCCAGCATTTTTCCTAGATATCAATTTCCCCTAAATAAACCTCAAGAATTATAATTTCTCCCTAAACAAACTCAATGATTCATAATTTAGCCTTCTAGAGTTCATTTTATCAATTTTTTGTTAACAATAGAGTAAGGGGGCTGAAAAGATGGCTTAACGGTTAAGGTGTTTGCCTGTGAAGCCTAAGGACCCAGGTTAGATTCCCCAGAACCCACGTAAAGCCAAATGCATCTGGAGTTTGTTTGGAGTGGCTAGACGCTCTGGCATGCCCACCTTCTCTCTCTCTCTCAAATGTTTTGTTTGCATATGTGAGGAAGAAGGGGTGCGCCAGGACTCTTTTTGCAACTGCAAATACGAAATACAATTTATGTGAGTCCTCAGCTATCAGGCTCTGCAAGCAAGAGCTTTGAACCATCTTCCCAGCCTCTTTAAAAGAGTTTTGGTTAACTATTTCAGCTACTGCCTTTGTAAAATCACGTCTCTGCAGAAGGCCTTGGCAAGACTATTGAGCACTTCCCATTTCAAGAAAGAAAAACGGGGTCGTGAACGCCTGCCATTTCCTTAGCAAGTGCCGTCTATTCCCCATCCCTTTGATTGATTGAAATTGGGTCTCATGTATCCCAGACTGGCCTGGAACTTCTCGCTGTGCGCATTTCCTTGAACTCTCTCCATCCCGAGTGCTGGGGGGGATTAAAGGCACGCACCCCCATGCCAGCTTCCTTCCCCCTTGCTTTGCAGAGCAAGATTTCAGTCCAGTTCGTGCAAGTTTGCTAGGTTTCGGTCAAGACCTCCACTTTGGGAAAGGCTGAGTGACCTGTCAGTCTGTCCAATCCTGCAGTTGGATGTCGTTCCCATTTCCCTCACATTGTTCATTCTCCTGTCACTCGACCGGGGCCCCCATCGGGACCCAGTAGGCGCAGTTCAGGGCTGTGGACACGGGAGGCTGGAGTCCTTGACTTTCTGGCTGGTGGGGGAGGTGGCCGGCTTTCCACGCGCGCCTCGGAGTGAAGAAACAGCATCCCTGCAAAAGTCAAGAGTGCGCGGGGCTGCGGCCTGGCATCGCCAAACGCCCGGGCACGGCGCTGAGATGCCCGCGCCGAGGAGCCGCAGCGCAGGGCGTCGGGACCCGGAGCGCGCCCGGCCCGGGCTCCGGCAGGCAGGCAGGCTGGCCCCGCCCCTGCTCGGGCCGCCGGGGAGGGCGTGGTGGGCGTGGCCGCAGTCTGGAGACCCGGGCGAGGGAGGAGGCGGGCGGCGTCTGTGCCGGAGCCGCCGAGCCCGCCCGCCCGCCCGCCCCGAGCGCCGCCTCTCCAGCCCGCGCCGCCGCGATGGCGGAGGACAGCGAGTCTGCGGCCAGCCAGCAGAGCCTGGAGCTGGACGACCAGGACACGTGCGGCATAGACGGGGACAATGAGGAGGAGACCGAGCACGCCAAAGGGTAGGAGGCGGCGGCGCCGCGGGCTCGGGCGCTGATTCCGGGGTGCGGGCGCCCTGCGGCCGCTCGGCGCTCGTCCCGGAGCCCGGAGCGCTGGGAGCTCGGGGGCGCCGGGCCCCGCGGAGAGCGCGCGCTGGCGCCGAGGCCCCGGCTGGGCGGGCGGGCGGGCTGGGACTCCGGCCCCGGGGCCCGCGACGCGGCTGTCACCTGCCGCGCCGGCGGCCCTGCGCGCGGCTCCGGCTGGGAACCCCGGGTAGGCGCGGCTTGGCTGGCTGGCTGGCTTGCTTGCTTCCTTCCTTCCTTCCTTCCTTCCTTCCTTCCTTCCTTCCTTCCTTCCTTCCCTCCCTCCATCCCTCCCTTTGTGGCTTCCTTGGCACCGTCCCCTCCCCCTCGGCTACTGCCCCAGGAAAGAGCGCTCGAGCCCACCCATGGTGGGGTCTGCAAGCAGGAGGCGGCGCCCCTGGCGGTGGGGTCTGCAAGCAGGAGGCGGCGCCCCTGGCCTTCTGGACGCTGCTGGCAGCGAACTGCGCAAAGTTCTTGCTCCCGAGCCGGGCGAGGGGCGCCGGCCTGAGGACCCTCAGCCTTGCGGCTTCCCTGCGTGTCCGCCGAGCTTGCTAGAGCCCCGATGTGCCCCTGCGCCGAGTTCCCGCCGACATTACGGTGTCCCGCTTGCAAACCTGGTGTCTGATATCCAAAACCGAATGTGTGTGTGTTTTTCTCCTTATCCTTTCGCGCTTGGCCCGCTTTCTTTCCTGCAGAGTTGGTTTCAAACTCTCCCTTGGAGAAAAGATTGCTTCTGGTTAAGGCAGCATTGGAGTTCTTCTCAGAGGCAGGGATTGGGGCTCATTTTAAATAAAGACCAGGTCCTTTTATGGGTGCTGTTTGCATCACCCTTTTACCCTGTTGGATACAAGCAGTGCTGTGGCACAGAGCAGTTGTTACTGCCCCTTGGAAGTGAGATTTTTGCGATCCATGGTGACTGTAGAAGTGGGTCAGCCTAAAAACACGATAGGGAGGCCTGAGTCACAGACGGCTTTTTTGTTCAGTTTATGGACATTTTTAAAGTCTTTCCATTCTCTTGAACGGTTACTTGAAGATTTACTTAAGAAAGGAACCTCCATTGACCTTTAAGTACGTTATAAAATATTAATTCACAGGCCAGGAAAAAAAGCTGACTACATGAGTCTTGGCAAGTTGCTTTTTATTTTTCAGTAAACACTTCAGTGGCAGCTGCAAGGACTGAATGTTATCATTCATGTCTAGAGGTTTTTGTTTTTTTTCTTTTAAGACAGGAAAGGAAATTATTCAGTCCTCTGAGCCTGTGTTCTATTTGTGCAGTATAGAAACTTACCTCAGGTAATGTCAGCACCTGTCTGTTATCTTTTTGGAGAGACCCTAGACTTGCCTTTTCCCAATTTCTCAATGTTCCCTGGTTGATATTCTGGGTTAGAGTTTAATTAGGACTTCCTTGCTTACACAGTTGAGATTATCTATGGTACAATCTATGGTACAAGGAATTACTCATCAGGCTGGAGAAATGGCTTAGTGGTTGAGGCGTTTGCCTGCGAAGCCAAAGGATCCCGGTTTGATTCTCCAGGACCCATGTAAGCCAGATGCACAAGGGGCACATGCATCTGGAGTTCGTTTGCAGTGGCTAAAGGCCCTGGCATGCCCAGTCTCTCTCTCTCTCTGCCTCTCTTCTCTCTGTCTGCTTGCAAATAAAAAGATAAAAGCAAAGAAGAGCAGAAAACCAAAAAAAAAAAAAAATTAAAAAAAAAAAGAATTACTCATCTTTGTCCCCATTGATCTGGAATTGTCCCCCATGTCTTGCTATATAAGCTGTGTGAAGTTCCCGTATAGCACCCAAAGGCATCTCCTGA
This sequence comes from Orientallactaga sibirica, assembly GCA_036365145.1. Classification (NCBI taxonomy): domain Eukaryota; kingdom Metazoa; phylum Chordata; class Mammalia; order Rodentia; family Dipodidae; genus Orientallactaga; species Orientallactaga sibirica. The sequence continues at coordinate 2,223,277 of JAEOAD010002853.1, forward strand.
CCCTCTGCAAAGGTTTTCAGCTTTCCACATTAGCACATTAATTATACATTGGTGGTGTTAATCAAAATTTAGCAATGCCCAGTGGACTGACTGAATTGTTTTAACCAAAAGCAGGTAATGCAATAACAGCTCCTAGTGGAAAAAAGATTAATTTAATGTATTTATTGTAATATATTAAAATGTTAGATTAGTAAAACCAAGTTGCTACTCTCACTGAGCTGCCTTTTTTTTTTTTTTTTTTTATTATTTGAAAATAGTGTGATATGGGAAAGTCATGTTTTATCTGGCTCAAAAAGTCTTTGCACTTGACCAGTTTAAATAGCTATCAAACAATGAGCCTTTGGGGGAATGAGTAGGTAAGAAAGTGATAGGCAAAGGCCACGTGTGGTGGTGCACACCTCTAATCCCAGCACTCGTGAGGCAGAGGTAGGAGGATTGCCATAAGTTCGAGGCCAGCCTGAGACTACATAGTGAATTCCAGAGCAAGGTGATAGGCACGCTTATCACTTTCCAGTCAGTAGGCACTGTTGGTATACAGAGCAGTCCTTTGCTCGATAACTATTGAGTGGCCTGAAAAACTTAATATACCCCCACAATTCCATGTAATGCGTTTATGAGTTGTTTTGGCTTATTGTGTTGAAACTGTAGCCTCAGATAAAGGAAAAGTACCCAAATGAGAGGTCCTGTTTTACCAAAATCTAAATATTACTGTGTATGCTTTTCTTGTATTTTCAGAGTTTCCTTTTAATTTTTATTTGCAAGCAGAGAGAGAGAGATAGAAGAGAGGTAGACAGAGAGAGAATGGTCATGTCAGGGCCTCTAGCTACTGCAAACGAACTCCAGATGCATGTTTCCCTTGTGCATCTGGCTTATGTGGGTCCTGGAGAATTGACCCGGGATCCTTTGGCTTTGCAGGCAAATGCCTTAACTACTAAGCCATTTCTCCAGCCCTAGAGTTTTCTTTTTTTAATTTATTATTTTTTTCTGTATGTAGTGTGCCAGGGGCTTTTGATGCTGTAAATGAATGCCTTTACTTTATGTGGGTGACTGGGAATTGAACCTCTGGTCAGCAGTCTTTGCAAGCAAGAGCCTTTAACTCCTGAGCCATCATCTCCTTAGCCCCTAGAATTTTCTTTATGGATGAAAGAATGTTGTATACTCTGGATAATGCCAAAAGTCTATGAATGAAATAATGTCTTATATTAAAAGTAATAGCATCAGTATTGTAAAACACTGGAATCTCATTATTATCTTATTTTAATGGAAAACATATTGTTTAACTCTCTAAAAAAATTTTTTTTGTTTATTTGAGAGATTATGGATGTATCAGGGTCTGCTGCAGCAGCAAATGAACTCCAGATGCTTGCACCATCTTGTATGTCTGGCAGCTGGGAATTGAACCAGGACATGAGACTCAGATGCAAACAAAATCAAATCTTGTATTATGTCTGGCGAAGGAGATAAACACAGAGAACATCCATCCAACTAAGCCAGAGATCCAGGGACACAGATTGAACCATCACTGGCAGAACAGACCCCAATGTGGCCTCAAATAAATTGTTAGAGCCATGTTGGGGCAAACAAAATCAAACCCCAGAATTTAAACAACCAATGCTTATTGACAAGGGTCCCTTTGAAAGAGGGAGGACAGGGAGGAGGACAATGGATCCTTTACTATGAATGTAAAATCAAAATAATATAAATAAAAAATATAAATATTGATTTACCATATTTCAGAATGCTTTATAAAAAATTTATTTATTTTATTTATTTATTTATTTATTTATTTATTTATTTGCAAGCAGAGAGAGAGAAGAGAGGCAGAGAGAGAATGGGTGCGCCAGTGCCTCCAGCCACTGCAAACGAACTCCAGATGCATGTGCCCCTCATGCATCTGGCTCCTGTGAGTCCTGGAGAATCGAATCAGAATCCTTAGGCTTTGCAGGCAAACGCCTTAACCACTAAGGCATCTCTCCAGCCCCCATACTTTTTGTTGTTTTGAAGACAGGGTTTCATGAAGCCCAGGCTGGTCTTGAATTCAGAGCAATTTGCCTACCTCAGCCTCAGGAGTGCCAGAATTAAAGGCATAAACCACTGTGCCTGACTTCATTTATAATTTTTTTACATATATTCATTGCACATAGTGATTGGTTTTATTTTTCTACAAGCATATCGTGTACTTTGACTATATTCAACTTCTTCCTCACTTCTCTCCCATTATTCCTATTCATTTCTCCCGTCTAGCATTTACTGTCAATCCTTCATACATAATCTTGTGTAGCTGTATAAAGTTGTAGCAGCCACAAATGAAAGAAAACATGCCGTATTTGTTTTTCTGAGTCTAGCTTATTTAAAAGTTTTTTTTTCTTGAGGCAGGGTCTCACTGTAGCCCAGGCTGACCTGGAACTTACTCTGTAGTCTGAGCTGGCCTCTGTTGCATGGTGGTCTGCATACCTCAGTCCTGCCATGTCTGGCAGATTCATTTTTTTAAATATATTTTTTTATTTATTTGAGGGGGAGCAGATAGAAAGAGAGAATGGGCACACCAGGGCCTCCAGGCACATGCACCACCTTGTGCATCTGCCTTTCCTGGGGAATTGAACTGAGATCCTTTGGCTTTGCAGGCAAATGCCTTAACTGCTAAGCCATCTCTCCAGCCTAGATTTTTTTTTTTTTTTGAAAAGTTTTTAAAAAGTACTTTATTTATTTGAGAGAGGAGAGAGAAAGAGAATGGGTGCATCAGGGCCTCTAGCTACTGCAAATGAACTCCAGACTCATACCACCTTGTGCATCTGGTTCTACATGGGCGCTGGGGAATCAAACCTGAATCCCTTGGCTTTGTCAGCAAGTGCCTTAACCACTAAGCCGTCTCTCTAGCCCAGATTTATTCTTTATGGCTGAATGAAACTCCATATTATATGCAAAACATTTTGTTGATTCATCTGTTAATGGTGACCTAGGCTGATTCCATACTTGGCTTTTGTGAATAACACTTCAAACACTGATATGTAAATACCTATATGGTATATTGATGTAGAGTCCTCTTATATATTAGCAGGAGTGGTACAGCTGATGTGTGTGTGTGTGTGTGTAGTTTTTTGAAGACCTTCCATACTGATTGCCATAATGACTATACTAATTTACATTTGCATCAGCAATGTATAAGGGCCCCCATACCCTCTACCATCTGAAATAGGAATTTTGGGATTCCTTACCAATACGCCAACACAACAATAAATTTGGGGTATCCCAGATCCTTGTCTTATGAAGTTAAAGAATTAAAGTCCATAGACCAGAGGGTAAAGTGTAGAGAGACTTTATTAGTATAGAGAGCTCTTGCTATGTGGAAGGCAGGAGGGCTAGGAAGCCCGCATGGAAGTAGGAGTACCCCCCCTCAAGAGCCCAGCCAGGGTGACACAGGAGGCTTACCAAAGCAGGGACCTGGAAGTTAGGAGAAGTGGGTCTGGAAGAGAGCTGATGGGTGTGGACTCAGGAGTGCTGGCTCAGGAAGAGGCCAGGCAGGACACCAAGTTTTGGGGCTGAGCTTAACCTGCCACTATGCCTGGATCAGATTTAAACCTTAATTCTAGGAAAGAAGAATTCCATCCCAGGGAGAGTCTCAGGTTGTTTATGGAAAAACAGATCAATGTAACTCCTTTAGGCAAGAGATAAGGAGAAGCCAGATCCTTCTCTGACCTCTAGCAAAGTGGAGGCTGCAAGGACAGGACCAAGGACATTCCTGCTTTTTTTTTTTTTTTTTTTTTTTTTACTTTTGGGGTTCAGTCACCTTAAACTGCCTTACGTCCTACCCAGCATTTGTTGTTCTTAGTGATAGCCATTCTGACTGGGGTGACATGGAATCTGAATGGTGTTTTAACTTGCTCTTTCCTGATGGCTAAGAATATTGAATATTTTTTTGTGTTTATTGGAACCCTATCTGTATTTCATCTTTTGAGAACTGCCTGTTCATCTTATTAGCCCATATAGTGATTTGGTTGTTAGGCTTCTTGATAGGTCTTTGTGGATTCTAGATAATAGTCCTCTGTCAGATGTGTAGCTAGCAAATTTTTTCTCATTGTGCAGGCTGCCTCTTCACTTGATTGTTTCTTTTGCTGTGCAGAAGCCTTCTAATTTCATGCAATTCCTTGTCAGTTCTCCATAGTATTTTCTGAACTGTTGGACTCCTTTACAGAAAGTCCTTGCCTGTACTGTGAAGTGCTGGCCTTGTTTTCCTTCAGCAGTTTCAAATCTTACATTTAGCTCCTTGATCTATTTTGAATTGATTTTTGTCTAGAACAAGTGATACAGATATAGCTTCATTCCTTTACATGTAGATATCCAGTTTTGCCAGTACCTTTTGTTTGAAGGGGCTGTCTTTTTTCCCCGGTGTATGTTTGTTTTGGGATCGCTCAAAAATCAAGTGGCTGTCGCTGTATAGATTCATTTCCGGTTTTCTGTGCCCCTGATTGAAAATTCTGGTTTGGCACTAGCGTGCTTTTTCTTTGTTCCAGCTCTGTAATATATCTTGAAATCAGATATAATGATACCTTCTGCATTGTTCTTTTTGCTCATGGTTGCTTTAGCACTTTGAGGTCTTTTGTACTTCCATATTCATTTTAAGATTTTTTTCTATTTTAGTATAGGCATTGGAATTTTGATGGGGATTGCATTGACTCTGTAGATGGTGTTTTATAAAAGGTTACATTTTTATTTTCTTAGAAGAATACAAGATACGGCCTGGCGTAGTAGCGCACACCTTTAATCTCAGCACACGGGAGGCAGAGGTAGGAGGATCTCTGTGAGTTCGAGGCCACCCTGAAACTGCATAGTGCATTCCAGGTATGCCTGGGCTAGAGTGAGATCCTACCTCAAAATCCTCCCCCCGCCCCCAAAAAAGAAGATACAGTACTTCACCCAATTTAAACCGGAATTCTTTTGTTTGTTTTGAGACATCAGGTACTTTAGAACTCAATGTAGCCCAGTCCTCCTGCCCTAGCCTCCGCAGTCATGGCATTACCAGCGTGAGGTACCACGCTCATCTTGGACTTCTTGAATAAAGATACAACCTCTCTTCTACCATGTCGGGTTTGGGGAAGGTTGAATATATATATATACTCTTTGTGCACTGCATCTACTTTATCTGTTGTCCAGACTGACCAGGAACATTCCCTCAAGCATCTGCCCAGGATCAATAGGAAAATGTGAAACTTACTAGGGCTCGGAAGAGGTGTCTTTCATCATGGAAAATTCCAAGGATAATTTGAAGCTATACTTTCTGAAAATTGGTCTGTTATCAAATGTTTAATTCCAAATGGAAAGATGTATTAATAGCCTTTGCTCAGTTCAGGAAATACTGTTTTAAGTGATTGAATGTCACTTTTGCCCCAGAACAGACTTCTCTTGGAGGTTGGGTAGAACGCTGCGTTTTTCTAAGTTTAGGATGCATACTTTGCTATCTTTCTTAGTTGCTACCAATATATACTATAACTCTGTACTGTTAAAAATCACTTTATTTTGATAGAGTTAAGTTCTGTTCCAAGTTCAAGAAAGGAAATTGCTTTGTTGGTTTATTATGTCATTTGAAAATAAATGTTCATCTTTTTTACTGCTTAAGTGAGTAAAATATGTTAATTAAAATTCAAAACTCGGGCTGGAGAGAGAGCTCAGTGGTTAAAGGCACTTGTTTGTATGGCCTGGTTCGATTCCCCAGTACTCAGATAAAGCCAGATGCACTAAGTGTTGGGTGCATCTCTAATTTGTTTGCAGTGGCAAGAGGCTCTGGTATGTGCATTCCCATTCTCTCTCTCCCCCCCTGACCCCTGAAAATAAATAAGAGCATTTTTTTATATTTAAAATTAAAATACATGGAGTGTAAGAATCCTTGTTCATTGTATTTTCTGAGATTCCAGTTTAAGTAACAATTTAATCCACTTTTATTATGTGTGTGATTAATATAAAGATGATGCCTAACATGGGCTCATTTATAACCTTGTCTTTTTACTGACCATTAGTATTGTCTGCTAACACTTTCTGGGGCAGTAGATGTGTCCAGTGAATGTGGCTACGAGGACTGAAGAACTTAGTTTTTATTTTATCTTTTTTACAATTTAATACGTGGATATACTGTATTTTGACAACACAGTCACTTACTGTCAGCACATTTATTCTCCCCCTTTGTGTCTTTACATTAATCTGCCCACTGCAGAAAGAAACTTGTGTGGTTCAGGCTGAGAGCAGCAGTAATCTGTGGAAACACACATAAATATTCAGAAGGCAGTTTGACAGCCTGTCCATGTAGCATAGCAGCAATAGTAGATTCCCCCTTTAGGGCCTGTGGAAGCCTCCCTAGCCACACTTCGAACCAGAGTTACAGTACCAGGCATGAATTCCCTCCTGTGAATGGGTCTCAAATCCAATCAGAAAGCAGCTGGTCACCCACCTGCAGACATAATAACTTCAGGGCACTATAAAAACTAGCCAGCAAGGAGGAAACTCCTGCTTGGAACCGAATTTATTTTTGCATGTGTATGTGTGGTGTGTAGGTCAGAAGTCAGTGTCAGGCGTCTTCCTCAATCAGTGTGCTTTTTTTTTCTTTAAAGTCTGGAGCACGTTCTCCTGTCTCTGTCTCCCTAATGCTGGCATTATAGGTGTGTGCCACTACTTTGGGCTTTTACATGGGACCTGGGGGTCTCAACGCAGGTCTTCCATGCTTGTACCATTTACTTTATTGATTGAGCCATTTCCCTAGCCCCAGGAACTGATTTTTTTTAATTCAATTCAATTTTAATTAGGTTAGTGAAATGACCCTGCGCCCTGGTTATCAGGTGGAGTGGATCATACCGTGCCTCTGAGTTTTGCTTTTGTAGTATTCGAAACATTCCATTTATTTTCCTTTGGAAAGTAATTAGGTAATAAGGATGGAACCCTCACTGTGGGATTAGTAACGAAGAGACCAGAACTGTCTCTTTACCAGGAAGAGTCCTTATTGGAACCCACCACGCTGGCTCCCAGATGGTGGGTTTGTACCCTCTCGAACAGTTGAGAAATCAAATATCTGCTGTTCAGGTGCCCAGGCTAGGAATTTTGTTCCGACAGCCTGAGCTGACTAGGACACACCTCACAGCATACCTACGGTGCATGGGCGTGTCTGCCTGTGCAGTCACTCGAGGACAGAGTGTAAGCATGGGGATGGCATTCGGATTCTTGCAGTATCTGGTACATTGCACACATTCAAATCTTAGTAAAAATTGAATGCATTCCAGTCTTTCTTAATCCCAATTGACAAAGTAATTTTGAAGTTTTCAAATTTCCGTCCAGGTGCATTGGGTATTAGGGAAAATGTTTTCAAGACATAGTCTTGCTGTGTGTCCTAGGCTGGTCTTCCTGCCCTGGCCTTCCAGGTGCTGGGATTCTCTCTCTGCTGAGAAGACTTGGACTATACATGTATTAGTTGAGTTTCATGACATATGCGACCCAAGCTGAATTTTTGAACTCAAGGTTATGCTTTATATATCCATACATACACACACATCATTTTCTCCTTGAATTATTACAGTAACAGATGACTTAACATGATTTCACTAACTTTTCTAGGTTCCTTTCCGGATTTGGAAAGTGCATGCATTTTTTCATTTGAGGGCTTCACATTGACCTTGATGATTCCTGGAGAATTGCGCCATTTATATATATTATATTATTTATATTATATTGTCTTGCCTGCTTGGTTGTGACCATTGACTTTGTCCATTTAATAAAGAATTAACTAGCTCTCAGATTAACACTGGGATTTATAAATGAAGAATGAAAAAAATGAAAAACTGATAGACACGGGCATTTAGAAATAGAAATATAATTTAAAAACTGTATCAAATGATTAACTTTGCATACAATATTATTAAATAAGCAATAGTCAAATATTAAAATGAGTCACATATAGGAAAAAAAGTCTTTTTTTTTTTTTAACCTAATTATCTTTAGAAAGGCCCAGGAATGATAAGTCACATGTTAGTATTTATTCTAACAGGGAAAAATTTTTTTTGAGCAGGACTGAGAAAGGGCTATGAAAATAGGGCAGTTTTAGTCAGGCTTGTTGGCTCATGCCTTTCATCTCAGCACCTGGGAGGCCTGAGGTAGGAGAACAGCTGTGAGTGCAGCGCCACCCTGGACCAGCATGAGGCTGCTCAAAATACCAAAAAAAAAAAAAAAGTAATTTGGACTGTCATGAAGGACATTCTCTGGCAACATCCTCAAGCCTTTTTGTTTTATTTTTCTACTTCTGTTCATTGTTTATCTCCAGGAAGAATTTTATCTAAGATGTACAGTGGGGAGCCTTTAAAAAGGTATTTGTTGAATGCTGAATAATTTGTATTTAGCCTTTACATTTTATGTAATGAACTTAAGAGAGATACCTTTTTTAATACTTTATTTTTATTTAGTTATTTAACAAAGAGAGAGAATGGGTGCACCAGGGCCTCCAGATGCATGTGCCAACTTGTGCATCTGGCTTACTTGAGTCCTGGGGAATTGAACTTGGGGTCTTGTGGCTTTGCAGGCAAGCACTGTAACTGTTAAGCCATCCCTCCAGCCTTTTTTTTTTTTTTCTTTTGAGGCAAGATCATGTAGCAGCCCAGGCAGGCCCAGAATTTGCTATGTAGCTGGGGATGGTGGCCTTGAACTTCCAATTCTCCTGTCTCTACCTCTCTAGTGCCACCCTGCCTGGGGATTGAACCTAGAGCTTCCTGTACACTAGACAAGTACCCTACAAACTGAACTCTAACCCTGGCCTACTATTGTTTTGTTTTGAAGGCAAGATCTCAGTCTAGCCCAAACTGACCTTGAACTCATGGTGATATTCCCACTTCCTGAATGCTGGGATTATAGATGTGAACCACCAAGGCAAGCTCTCCCAGCCCGCATACATTTTAAAAATCACTTTATTTCTTCTTCTGTTCTGATCTTGCTTTCTTTGCAAGTAGTGGTCTTGCTTCAGAAGCCATACTGTGTGTTTAATAGACTAATTTGTGTCCAGTGGGTGTTGGATAAAACTCGGCTGCAGTTTAATATTCTCTCATCAGGGTGAGTTTTTGTATGGTGGGTATCAAAATATATTGGCAATAATGAAATAATGGTGGGAGGAAAAGGCCAGGGAGATATTTGGTTGCATTTAGCTGTGGTAAAAAGCAGTATTTAGAAGGAAACTGGTGTCTGGAAAGGGGTCAGATAGGCTGGAGAGGTGGCTCAGTGGTTAAAGGCACTTGTTTGCAAAGCCGGATAGCCCAGTGTGATTTCCCAGTACCACATAAAGCCAGACGGGCAAAGTGGCGCACGCATCTGGAGCATGTTTGAAGCGGCAGAAGGCTCTGGAGCATTTATATTCTCCTCTCTCTCTCTCTCTCTATATATATATATATATCAAATAAATAAACAAACACATATTAACATGAAAGGTTCAGTTAACAAACTGTAGACCTGAAGCAAGCAAAGAGGATGGATCTTGGAGGTCTTCTACCCCAGCCGGCCATACTTTTTTTCCTAATTCAGGCCATCTTGTTCAGCCATTTCTTAGAGCTAGCCACACTCTACTGCGAGCACTCCCGTCAATATTTAAATTGTTTGCTGACTCCTGGGCCACCTTTACTTAAGGCTTTGACCTTAGTAGCTGCAGCCTTACTGCCCCCTGGGCTGGCTTTTGTGACTTGACCCCTTATGTGCTTCAAGCCTTCCAGAACTAAGACTCACCAATGGCTGGCAGGATGATGTGGCTTTACATACCTGCTGCATCAGTCCCTGGAGAAGGAGCACGCTGAGTAGATGAAGTTACCACATCCCATCCGTGCAGGAGCTGAATTCCGGTTGTAGGTGAGACCGGCACACAGCCAGATGACGGCAGCTGGGAGGTCAGCTTCCTGCTTTAGATTCTGGCTTACCTGTGGGGGATATATGAAAGAAGTCAGTACTAGAATGACACAGGCGAGGTGCGCTACTGACTAAAGAAACCCACGTGATTTCAAGAGCCTGAACTGTACGTAAAATCCACTAGTGAGTTGGATGGTCCTGTGATAACTTGCCAAGATGTGTTCTTGACCTAGAGTAAGGACACATCGGCTCATAGTCATTTCTTTTTCATTGGCAAGGCAATGTGGTAGACTGTGGGTAACATCACCTTTACTGTTTTTTCATAGACTGAACCAAAACCTTGTGTTCTCTGCCGAGGAGCCCCTCTTCTAGTGAAGTGCTTTGTTATCCTAACCTGAGAACCAGAGCATTTGTGCACTCGTGTGGTATTGAAAATTTAGTCACTGTATAATAGATAAATAGGCTCACAAAAGGGTGATCAAAGATTACAGATAAGGCAGATCACAAAAGAACACCCAAAGATTGTCAGTATAGTGGCCCAGGCCTGTAATCCCAGCACTTGGGGGGCTGAAATCGAACCATGATGGATGGAGGCCAGTCTGGCTAGAAAAGGTTATCAGTCAGTACCTTAACAGGTGATGACCCTGCAGAAATGCACAAATCACAAAGAATATAGTATCATAATTGCATCCATTCTGGGTCAAGACCTGGCCTTGCCATTATTAAATGGGTGACTTTCATCAGATTTCTGAAGTTTCCCATATTTCAGTTTGCTTTTCTGTACTGTGAGAATATGGTAGTATGTAGTAAAATAGTATCACACATAGAAAAGATCCTCAAATATTTGCTGGATGAATGAAAATCAGTTTTAAAAAATGAGCAGGAAAAAGACAAGAGTCTGACAAAAAGGTAGGTAGGCTGAAGATTTGAAGAAGTGCTTTGCAAAAGAGGAATTGGTAATAAGATTTAACCTCAAAGTAGTTAGGACAGTTTACAAGGTCCATTCAGAGGTTCTTAGAAGTGTGCCTGCCACATAGTATGTACTCTAAATTTGCAATTGCTGTGACAGTGATGGGGTGATTGTAATGTGGGTGGTGGTGATGTTGGGAGGTGGTGGTTATGATGGTGATGTTGGGAGATGGTTGAGGTGGATGATGATGATGGTGATGTTGGGAGGTGGGTGGGTGGTGGTGATGATGATGGTGATGTGGTTGTGGTGATGCTAGGAAGTGGTGATGATGGTGGTGATATGGGTGGTGGTGATGATGGTGAGGTGGTGATAATGGGTGGTGGAGATGATAGTGGCCATACTAGATCTTACATTCTCCTGGGTGTTTCCTTTCTTCACATGGGTCCAGTACTATTAGACTTTAAAATTTTTGCCAAACTCATGCATGATGGTGCATGCCTGTTATCCTAGCTTTTGGGGTGGTGGAGGCAGGAAGATCAGGAGGTCATCTTCAACTCTATAGTTAGTTCAAGGCCAGCCTGGGCTACATGAGACCCCCATCTTCAAAACCAAAAAGCTTGCCAAATCAGTGGGTTAAGTGGAACACTTCAAAAACTAAGCTTATTGCCAGGTATGGTGGTGCACGTTAATCCCAGCACTTGGGAGACAGAGGTAGGAGGATCACCATGAATTTGAGGTCAGCCTGGGCTATTGTGAAACCTTGAATAAAACTAGAATAATAATAAGTTTATTGGCTATCAGGGCTGCTGCTGTTTGCAGTACTTACTCAAATCCTTAGCCCTTTATCTTTTTCTTACCGATTTTAGTTTTGTTTTTTGAGGCAGGGTCTTGCTCTAGCCCAGGCTAACCTGAATTCATTAGGTAGTCCCAGGGTGGCCTCGAACTCGTTGTGATCCTCCTACCTCTGCCTCTTGAGTGCTGGGATTAAAGGTATGCACCACCACGCCTGACCCTTTTCTTACTGTATTTTGAAAATTGATTTCTCATCCATCTAGCAAATATTTATTGAGGATCTTTTCTATGTTGGATATCAGTTTACATGTTGGGAATAAAGCAGAAAATCCTGTGCATATCAATCTTATATTCTAGTTGGAGGGAAACAATTTTAGCTGGCAGTATGTTGTGTGCAGAAAATTAAACAGGACAGTTGTATTACTACGTCACATATATGTGGAGTGATTTTTGTGTGCCATCTACTAAGTCCTTATATGTATTAACTCACTTAATTCTTACAAATTTTTAATTGTATATATTGAAAATATTTATTTATTTGGTTTTTTGAGGTAGGGTTTCACTCTAGCCTAGGCTGACCTGGAATTCACTATGTATGTAGTCTCAGGGTGGCCTTGAACTCATGGCTATCCTCCTACCTCTCTCTCCTGAGTGCTGGGATTAAAGGCATACGCCACCACGCCTGGCTAATTTTTTTTTCAACTTTTTATTGACAGCTTCCATAAATACAGGTAATGAACCATAATCATATTTCCCTCCCACCACCCCCTTTTCTCCCACCCAAATCACCCTTCCACTGAATCCCTGCTTTTCAGTTAGTCTCTTATTTTGATGCCATCATTTTTTTCTTCATATAAGGCAGATCTTGTGTTGGTAACATCAGCCACTGTGAGGTCATGAGTGCCATGCTCACTTTGTATCTACAAGACACCATTGTAAACCATCCCCCCTTCCTTTGGGTCTTACATTCTTTCTGTCACCTCTTTGACAGTGGTCCCTGAGCCTTGGAGGGTGTGATAGATGTCTCACTCAGATGAAAGTTCCACTGTCACTTCTTAGCATTGTGGTGAGTTTTGAGTCACCCCAGGGGTCACCACCATCTGAAAAGAGAAGCTTCTCTAACCAAAAGTGAATGTAGCATTAATATATAGTCATACACGTAAGTGTATAGAGGATAGTTTTGTGGGCATAATACATCCATTTATCCAGGCAACAGAAGTAGTCTCCCCCCTAGGGTTGATGACTTCTGCAGCCACGGGCTTTTGAGCAGGTTTTCAGTACTCTTCCCAGCGTCCTGACAGCTAGTCAGCAGGGACAAGGCTTCCAGCTCAGCTCCAACTTCATTTCTCAGTGACCTGCAGCCCAAGCGCCTTGGCAATGGCCTATAATGTTTTAGGGGCATCAGGGGCCTCCCTGGCCAGCAACTCACTGGAAGGTATCCCATCCTGACACTGAAAACTTTTAATAACAACCTATAACCTGTGGGTACATTATCCGCCTGCACAGGATGCTTTTGCCCAAACATATATATTACCAAAGAAGTAGGCTTCCATGGCTTATTCATAGCATCTTAAATTTTGATTAACCCTCCTCGTCTTCTACATCCCCTCTCCCCTTAGACCATTTACTCCCCTCAGCTTACATACTTACTGTATCCCTCCCTCCTGGCCACTTTCTAGCTTCCACACCTCTACTACTGACTCCTACTTAGTCTCACATCCAAGTCTATAAACATTTGGAGCTAGGACTCATAAGAGAAAATAATGTGGCGTTTCACTTTCTGGGCCTGGATTATCTCACTTAGTGTAATCTCCAGTTCCATTCATTTCCCTACAAGTTCATAATTTCTTTTCTTTTTTGGGAGGTGGGGGTTGCAAGGTAGAGTCTCACTCTGGACCAGGCTGACCTATAATTAACTGTGTAGTCTCAGGGTGGCCTTGAACTCTCGGCGATCCTCCAACCTCTGCCTCCCGAGTGCTGGGATTAAAGGCATGCGCCACCACGCCCGGCTCATAATTTCATTTTTCTTTACTGCTGAGTAAAACTCCATCTGTTGAAGGGTATCTAGTCTGGTTCCATTTCCTAGCTATTATGAATATAGCTGCCATGGATGAGCAGGTACCTAGGGTAGTGAGTAAAGTCTTGAGGATATATGCCAAGAAGTGAGTGGCATAGCTGGATCTTATGGTAGATCTATTTTTAGCTATCTCAGGACCCTCCACACTCATTTCCACACTGGCTGTACCAGTTTACACTCTCACCTACACCCTCAGCAACATTTATTGTCATTTGATTTCTTTTTTAAATACTATACTTATTTAAGAGGAGGGGGGAAAGAGAGAGAGAGAGAGAGAGAGAGAGAGAGTGTGTGTGTGTGTGTGTGTGTGTGCGTGCATGCATGCATGTCTGTATGTATGGGCATACCAGAGATTCTTGCCACTGCACACGAACTCCAGATACATGCATCACTTTGTGCATCTGGCTTTACGTGGGTACTGGGGAATCAAACCTGGGGTAGCAGGCTTTGCAAGCAAACACTTTAGCAATTGCGCCATCTCCTCAGTCCTCATTTGATTTCTTGGTGATAACCATTCTGACAGGCTTGGGATTTAATTTGTTTTTCGGTTTTTCGAGGTAGGGTCTTACTTTAGCTCAGGCTGACTTGGAGTTCACTATGTAGTTTCAGGGTGGCAATCCTCCTTTGCCTACCTGAGTGCTGGGATTAAAGGCATGTGTACCACACCCTGCTGAATTTATTGTTTTCTGAGATCTCTGTATATCCTGGATATTAATCCTCTGTCAGGTGTATAGCTGGCAGATCTTCTCCCAGAGTGTAGGTTGCCTCTTTGCTCTACTCACAGTGTCCTTTGCCGTACGAAAGCTTTTAATTTCCGGAGCTCCCAGTGGTTGATTAGTTTTCTTACTCGCTGAACAACTGGGGTTCTGTGAGAAAGTCCTTGCCTAGGCCTATATGTTGAAGTGTTTCCCCTTCTTTTTCCTCGAGCAGTTTCAGCTCTGACATTAAGGTCTCTGATCCATTTAGACTTTTTTTGTGTGTGCGTAAGGAGATGAGGATCTATTTTCTTCCTTCTGTATATAGATACCCAGTTTTCTCAGCACCATTTGTTAAAGAGGCTGTCTTCGCTAGTGAATGTTTTTGGCATTTTTTAATCAAAAGTCAGATGACTATGGCTGCCTGGGTTTACGTCTGGGTTTTCTGTTCTGTTCCATTGAGTTACATGCCTCTTTGTGTGCCAGTACCATAAAAGTAGTTTTTCTGATGCAGCTTATTAAACTGTTCTTGTAAAAAGTAATTTTTATTTACTTATTTATATGACATAGAGAGAGGGAGAGAGAATGGGCGCGCCAGGGCCCCCAGTGCATCTGGTTTACATGGGTCCTGGGGAATTGAACCTAGGTCTTTTGGCTTTGCAGGCAAACACTGTAACTGCTAAGCCATCCCTCCAGCCCCCCAATTTTTTTTATTTGCAAGGAAAGAGAATGAGAATGGGCACCCCAGAGCCTCCTGCCACTGCAAACAAACTCTAGATATGTGCACCTCTTTGTGCTTCTGGCTTTATATGGGTACTATGCAATCAAGCCTGGGCCATCAGGTTTTACAGGCAAGCACCCTTAACCATTGAGCAATCTCTCTAGCCCGCTGTTCATTTTTTTTTTCCACTGATAATTTCTGATTTTCCGTGTTGAGGACTGAACACAGGGCAGCCTTGTCCATGCTAGCCAGCATTTCACAGAGCAACACTGCCAATCTTGTTCTTCATGTAATCTTTTTTTTTTTTTTTTTTTAGAGAGAGAGAGAAATAGAGGCAGAGAGAGAGAGAGTCAATTGGCATGCAGGGCCTCCAGCTACTGCCAACAAACTCCAGATGTATGTACCACCTTGTGCATCTGGGTTACATGGGTCCTAGGGAATCAAACCTGGGTCCTTTGGCTTTGCAGGCAGTACCTTAATGGCTAAGCCATCTCTCTAGCCCCTTCATGTAATCTTAATCAGATATCAATTGCTGTGTATTGTGAGTTGTTATGAGCTGGAGCATGTGTCAGTTATTTTGTCGCTGTTGGAACAAAAATACCTGGCCAGAGGCCAGGGAAAGGCTCTGTTTTTGGGGAAGGGAGACGGGGCCGTAGTTGTTGTTTTACATAAAAAGCTGGGGAATTGAACCCAGGCTGGCAGGACTTCACAAGTGAGCACGCATCTTTTTTTTAAAAAAAATTTTTTTTTAATATTTATTTACTTGTTTATTTGAGAGAGAGAGAGAGAGAGAGAATGGGCACACCAGGGCCCCTAGCCACCGCAGATGAACTCCAAATGCATGGATTTTCTCATACATCTGGCATACATGGGTACTGGGGAATCCAACTGGGTCTTTAGGCTTTGTAGGCAAGTGCCTTAACTGCTAAGCCATCTCTCCAGCCGGTGAACACACATCTTTAACTGCTGAGACATCTCTTAGCCCCTCA
Organism: Orientallactaga sibirica; assembly: GCA_036365145.1. Classification (NCBI taxonomy): domain Eukaryota; kingdom Metazoa; phylum Chordata; class Mammalia; order Rodentia; family Dipodidae; genus Orientallactaga; species Orientallactaga sibirica. Next base: position 2,239,316 of record JAEOAD010002853.1, read on the forward strand.
GCTTACAGTTATTTCCCAGGGGGAAGTTTCATCACAGCCAGAAAGCGGGGGTGGGGGTGGGGGGAGAGAATAGCAAGTGGGGTTGTGTTATGACACTTCAAGGCTCACTTCCAGTGATCCCTTCGAGGCCCTACGTCCTAAAGGTTCAAGTACAGGAGCCCCTGGGGATATTTAGGCATTCATAGCACCCCAGGGCATGTTGCTTGTGTTTCGCAATCACCTTCTCCACCTTCTCTTAAGACAAACCCAAATTTCATTTATTTATTTATCTGAAACAGAAAGAAGCAGAGAGAGGAGACAGATAGGCACACCAGGGCCTCAAGTCATTCCTCTTTCTCTCACTATCAAATAAATAAAAATATTTTAAAATTTGTTTAGAGAAAACTTACCTACTCAGGACAAAGATTTCTGGACTATACCTAAAAGATATTTTCATGTTCCCTTAAGCATGCACGCCAGTTCCAGCCTTTGAGTCTGTGTCATGTGGTGAAGTGACAGCTTAGAAATTTGGAGACATTTCAAATTGGGCTCTTGGTGGTTTCTAGAAAAGTCTATTAGCCACAGTTAATAAAGGGTGCTGGCTGGAGGATACTACCCTAGCTTGTGAAGCCAGGACCTAGGCTTAGTGATGTCAGCTTCCCTGTGAATGCAGCAGAGTGCTGAATACAGAGTTAGACCCTCAGTGAACACATTACTAGACACAATGATCTTTGAATGAAGGTGGGGCAAAGTGTTGCTTTCAGGGCGTTTTACTGTCGGGCATCACATGATGGGAGCCACCTTGAGGGCCAGAATCATCCGTTCACTCATTCCCCAGACGTTGTTACGTGAGTGTCCGCTAGTGGGGACATTAGCAGGACTTTGGGGTGCAGTGTGAATCGGTTTCTTCACTCCCATGCACATTCATTGATACATAAATCACGTGATAGGAAAATGCAAAGTCACCACTTGATAAGTGACAGCTTGACACGACAAGGGAAGACAGCTTAAAATGCCCTTGCTCGGAACGAGAGACTACAGAAACGTGCATATTTCTAGCTCCTGTACCTGAGTGATAGTTTAAGCCCAGTTGCCAGTCAGATATTTATAGATACTCTTAGTCACCAGATGAGTTTAAATATAAACATTGTGATAGTGCAGATTTGGTTTTACTGATGAAAATAAACTGCTCATTTTTGTGGTGGGAATGCTTTCCTATTTTTAGAACACTGGGATACCAGTTGACAAGGTCTTAATGGATTTCAGCCACAAGTAATGCTTTCTGTTTTCGGATTACGATGAGGGAAATATGAATCTATAGCTATGTACATTTTATATTTTGACCTATAAGAAAAATGAAATATCTGTTTGAAATGTAAATATTTATTGCTTAACACACGAATGACTGATGGAAAAAGGAGGCCCTTAATAACCTGGGTGTTGGGCATGGAGATTGGGACTTTGTATTTTGGTTGAGATGCTCCAGGTTACAACGTGGTAATAAGCCTTGCAGTCTGTCAGTGAAGGTTTATTCTCTCCCAGGGCTGCATGTGGGTAGGTAGTGTTCGCCATCATTTGCCTCACCCAGGGCCGTGGTATAGCCCAGGCTACAGGACCTGGCATGGCAGGCGGAGACAGCAAAAGAGCATATATAGGGCTGTTCTGTGACAAGGTCTTCTGTAGCCCTAGCCCAGCCCACGCTGACATCAGACAGTGTACAGCTGAAGCTAGTTTAGAACTCTTGGCTTCCTGTCTCCACTTCCCAAATGTTGGAATGACAGACATGTGCCATCATGCCTGGCTTCATTGTTTGCTCTTAGGTGCTCTTGTCTAGAAGGATAGATAGCATCTCCACTCAGCCTTTGGTTAAAGGAACTTGATATTCAAGGACTGGGTGTGTGTCCTCATGATGCCCTCCGGTGCTCCCAAGAGGAAATGGTGTCTTCTGCATACACCTTAAGGAGAAAACTGGGGGGAGGGGGGAGCTCTCAGTGTCTGCTCTGGCTTCCATGTGCAAACATGCACATACAAACATGCATACTCACATGCATGCATACCACAAATGAAAAAATGGTAGTGAAGATGAGGACGTGCCTAGAGAAGACCCTTGGGAGCAAGTACACCAGAGAGAAACTGTTAATTGTCTTTGAGGGGGGCAGCATTGTGAAGGAAATACAGATTAATAACATGTGAATGTTCTAGGATAAATATGTACATGTTTACTAAGTGTAGAAGGAAAGTAAGTAGGGACAGAGAGATGATTGATGGACGGTTGAACAGAATGGGATTGGACTTTGGCTAAAGATCTCTTGATTTCCATATAGATATGATTATCTCTCGTCTCTAAATGTACAGCTGCCCGAGTAACTTTGGGGTACAATGGTAGGAAGATTGTTTTCATTATTTTCCCTACATGAGGCAAAAACATAATGATAATTTTTGATGTTAAATAAATGTTAAACTTTCCATGAAATCCATGATAGAGTAAGTCCAAATAAATGGAAAATTTCAATTTCCTTGTGTCTTCCCTCTTTTCCCCTTTGGCTTTTTCAGAAGACAGTGGCTAGAAGGGTTCTAAACAGAAATGTTTCACCAGATAATGCTTTTGTCACTTAGGGAATTTTATTGTTAGCCCTCCTAGTAAAACTTGATCAGGGGGCTGGAAAGATGGCCCTTGCATCTGCAAAGCCTAATGACCTTGGTTTGATTAGCCCAGTACCCACATGAAGCCAGATGCACAAAGTGCTGCATACACCTGGAGTTCATTTACAGTGGCTAGAGGCCTTGGCACGCCCACTCTCTCACTGTGTCTCTCTCTGCTTGCAAATAAATAAATAAATGTATAGTTTTAAAAGCACACCTTTAATCTCAGCACTCAGGAGGCAGAGGTAGGAGGACCTCTATGAGTTAGAGGTCAGCCTGGGACTACAGAATGAGCCAGGTCAGCCTGGGCTCGAGTGAGACCCTACCTCGGAAAACAAAACAATAACAAAAAATGATGAGATGAAACTTCCTACTCTAGAAAAGTAGTTCCTTTAGTTTCTGTTGCTTCAGGATTCATGTTAGTTGGATGGCTGGAAGTGTCGTTGAGTTAGAGCACTTGTCTAGTGCGTGCAAGCTCTTGGGTTCTATCTGCAACACCACAAAATAAGTAAGTAGGGAGGTTAGGTAGGTGTTGGGAAGATGGCTCAGTGGTAAAACGCTTGAAGTACAACTCTGAGTAACTGAGTTCAGGGCCTCACTCCACATAAAATCTGGAAAGTTCTCTCATCCTGTTGCCATTATGGCAAGGAGGGAGAAAGAGACAGGAGAATTTTTCTGGAATTTAGGAACGGTGGTGAGAGCTCCTGCCTCAAATGAGGTGGAAGCCTGAGGACCAAGTAGTCTTCTGACCTCCACATGTGTGTTGTGGCACACACATGCCTGCATTATCATACAAAATAATAAAGAAGATTTAAAAACGATTAGGTCAGGAGAGATGGCTCAGCAGTTAAGGGACGTGCTTGCAAAGCATGCTGGCCCAGGTTCCATTCCTCAGTGACCATGTAAAGCCAGATGCACAATGTGGTGCATGCTGGCTCACACCTCTGAAGTTCATGTGTAGTAGCAAAAGGCCCTGGCACACTGGTTTCTATCGTCTCTCTTCTCTCTAGTGCAAATAAGTCAGTAAACATATTTTTAAAACAGGTAAATTATAAATGTGGTTTGTATCTGGTTGCTTGCTTATGGCACTTAGCACCTGCTGTATGACAGCGGGGACTAATCTTGCTTGTTGACCTCTTAATCTGACACCCTTCACATCCTACTTACATGTTTTTTTTTTGGTTTTTTTTTTTTTTTTTTACTGTAAATTATGTGTGTTTTTCTAAGTTACTGTTTTTAATCAACTCATTATTAAGTAATGGCTTTTTTGTTTGGTTTGTTTTATTCTCCTTGCATTTCTCAGAAGTCCTGGAGGGGATTTGGGAGCCAAAAAGAAAAAGAAGAAGCAGAAGAGAAAAAAGGAGAAGCCCAACTCAGGAGGCGCCAAGTCGGACTCTGCATCCGATTCCCAGGAGATTAAAATCCAACAGTCTTCAAAAGTGAGAACCTGTTGATTGACACCAGTGTGGTTCCCTGTGCAGACGGGAGAGATGGAATCAGTACTGTAGCAGCCCTTTGGGCCAGATGTGTTCTTGGGCATTTATGGTGACTGTATGTTACATGGCACTAGTTATCAGAGGGTATTTCCAGCCTCCTTCAGGCCAACCGTGGCATCCCCATTCTGAGAGTGTGCGGTAGGCTTTTGTGTGGGGAGGCTACCTCTACTGTTCCTCCTTGTCGTGGGAACTAGTACTTAGATCATGGCTCTAGAATAAATTCACACTGGGAGCTTGTTCGGTGTTTCTGAAGTTGCATTTACTTGATTCTCACATTTTAATCTTTCTGGGTGTCTGTCCAATTACCTGCATAGCACAACACCATCTGGCAGCAGATTTCAGCAGGAGCAGCCACAGGTAAGTCTTTGTTGACTTTGAATTGGCCTAGTCTTCAGTGGCCATTCCTCATGCAAGAGTGTGGAACATCCCCTAACATCCCCCCTTAAGAAACCTTCGTTTTAGCTGGGCATGGTGGCACGTCGTTAGTCCCAGCACTTCAGAGGCAGAGGTAGGAGGATCACCATGAGTTCGAGGCCAGCCTGAGACTACATAGTGAATTCTAGGTCATCTGGGCTAAAGCAAGACCCTACCTTGAAAAACTGAAAAAGAAAAAAAGACCCTTGTTTTAGACCAAACCAGAAATTGTCCCCCTGGGGCCCATGTTGGAAGATAGCCGACTAAGCAGAGGGTTGCTTGTACCTGTGCCCATGCGTTTCCCTCATGCTGGCTGCAGAACACAGCCCTGCTGGTGCAGGAACCTAGAGCCAACAGGAGAAGGGTTAAAAACAGAACAAAACAGATGAGTTATCACTTCAAGTGAGTTATTCTAGGTAAGGTGTAATATCATGGAAATAGCCCCAAGACTTTGAACCTGACCTTGTCTCCATAGCTCACCCTCTAGACTGTACCCCCATTGAGCCTGTTTTCCTTATCTGTAAAGCCCATCTCCTTCCCTCAGTGCATAGGCTGTCATGAGATTAAAGTGAAATCATTTTTATTAAAGTGCTCTGCATTATAAAGCTTGTATACAAAAACAGGTATTTTTGTCAGTTTCGTGGGATTCACTTTTCCTTGTACAAAGTTCACATGATACCACGTCTATAGAGTCTATAAAAAGAATTACTTGCTCCAGTTTTGCCCCAAGTGACTTTGTGAGGAGAAAAGAAAGGAAGTAGCAGCTTTCCCCCTAGCTTTTCAACTTGGTCTCAGGTAGTAAGTGTCTGTCCCCCTGCACTTAACTTCCAAGGTAACTCACAGGAACCATCATCAGCTTGCAAATGTGTTTCCCATTTCTAAATGTTGCTTCAGCCAATAAACGCATCACTTACCTATAGTTGTGGGCAGCTTTGCTTCTGCCATCACTGTTGGCTTCCACCCATCCTTCTACCCTTAGGAACTCTAAGCTCTTCCCCTCCCCTCCAGGCATCAATACTGTGTTAGCATTATGTGGAAGAAAGTGTCTTTTTTCTTCTTTTAAACTTAAGAACTAGTCAACAGTATGTCAGTGTGGGCTTTTCTCCACTGTATTTTTTATAAGCTGGGTGTCTTTCCCCTTAAACTTATACCAACTGTAGATAATACCATAATACAGTAGAGTGCATTTAAAGAATATTCTGCTCTACACTCGAGGTCTAAAAATAAAATATTTGTTCTGGATTCTTCTGCATAGTCTGTGTGTTGTGTTTTGTTGGGATTGAACCTAGGGCCTTGTACATGCTAAGCAAACACTGTACCATGGAGCTGCAACCCCAGCCCTTTCATGCAGGGATTTTTAGCAGTAGAAGATTTGGAAATTTTTCCTAAGACCCTCAAATTGGAAAGTAATGGGCAAAGATTATAGTTGATGTCTGTATTCCACAGGAAGTACTTGTGAAAGAAAATACTGGATTCTTGTGTAAGAATATAATAGTGGGTAGTTGATTGGAGCTAATGTGCATTCTCGCCTTTCTCTCCAGGTGGTGATACTATGGAAGGTGAATGGATAGATTTAAGAATGTATCATAAGGTGAGCGTGGTGGCGCCCGCCTGTAATCCCAGAACCTAGGAGATATAGGCAGGATTGAGTTTGAGGCCAACCTGAGTTATGTACAGAGACCCTGTCTGAAAAAATATATATCACAGTAGTGTGACTCAGTGGTAGAGTGCTTGCCTCGTGTGCACAAGGTCCTGCATTCAATCACTAGTTCCTCAAAAATAACAACAAAATAAAATAAAGAACAATTGGTCACAAAGTGAGAATTGCCTTACTTCTCTGTCATTGTAGGTTTGAAAATGGTTCTTGCTCACATCTATTTAAGTAGTAAGCATGAGGATGTGAGTGGTTCCCGACTCCATTGCACGTAGTAAGCGGGTCAGTCTGGTGACACTGACTAAATAGCATGCAAGTTCTCCAAGAGCTTCCGGGAGCCAGGGTTGCTGGTTCATGTTTAATACAGGGTAGTTTGCTTTTGATGTATTCATCTTAGAGCGTTAACTGTCAGAAAAGAGAGCTGACAAAAATCAATGTAGACCTTCGATAGATAGGTAGATGATTTTAAAGTCTGGGTTCTGCCTTGTCTTCTCAAGCCAGTTACATGTACCTTTAAGCGTTGCTAGTTGACTGTACTGTAACTTTGGTTTCTAGTGCAGTTGTAGGTTTTGTAATAAGATTGTGTTGTTGAGGGTTTGAGTGGTTGTTAATTTTCTTAGAAGTCAGTTATTTATAAGGTTGGAGATTGAAATGGATTCAAGCAATGAAAAATAATGCAGGGCTAAGTGTCTTGTTACATACCTGTAACAGTACCTACTTGGAAGGCTGAGGCAGGACCACAAGCTTGAGGCCAGTCTGAAAACTTAGTGATACCCAGCTATCTATATATCTATATATATATTTATTAACTGAAAGAGTTCTTGACTTTGTTTTCTGAATCATTTCAATGTCAAGAGCCCTAAAGACCACCGAAGGGCAGTCTAGGTTCACAAACCTGTTTTGTACTCTGTCTCCTAGAGAAGTTCCCAGATGGAAAGGTTTGTCCTGGCATAGATTTGAGACACTCAAAGTTGAGCAGAGTCCAGACTTGCTGCATGTAAGCCCCTCAGGCTCAGCCGTCCCTTTCCTTCATGTCCTGGGGTGCTGCCATCCAGCACAACCAACAGACTGAACTGTCTCCCAGCTACTGTAGCTCTGCATAGAGACTTCTTTCTCTAAGTGGTGTCAGCATTCTTAAACTTCTCAGATTATTTGGCATATTAAAAAGGCCACTGGTGAGCCAGGAGTGGTGGCACACGCCTTTAATCCCAGCACCCAGAGAGGCAGAGGTAGGAGGATCATCATGAGTTTGAGGCCACCCTGAGACTACATAGTGAATTCCACGTTAGCCTGGGTTAGAGTGAGACCCTACCTAGGGAAAAAAAGGGGACTGCTGTTTTCCATTTTTCAGCCTCATGCACTGTCCTCTTATTTTAAATATAGTCTCAGGTTCTGTGTATCATTGTTATTGAAGGAGTTTAAAAAAGAGCTGGAGAATCTTCCCGATTAGACAGCATTGGCTTTGAAAAGGGAAATTTTGAACTTAAAGATATTGTCCATTTTATAGACAAGAGTGTATTTTACCAAAAAGGGCTAGTTTCCCACGCAAGTTGGGAGAACAAGTGAGTGCCAAGGGTCGCAGTTCACATAGGAATCTCAGCTTCTGTCCTGGAGCTCCTCTGCAGCAGGTATTAGGGTTAGAAAAGCCAGTGGGGTGTGGTCCAGGAGGAAGCAGCTTGGCTAGAGGTTTCCTTTCTTAATCATTTCCTTCCCAGCTCAGCACTAAGTGAGTCTCTCTCCCTCTGTCCCTCTCCTTCTCTTCCTCTCTCTCCCGCTAGAAGTTATTTCCTTTGCCTTCCCATTGCTGCTGCAGAGCACTAACCCTAACAGTGCAACGGAGGCTCGTGGCTGCCTGGCTGCTGTGTGACAGTAATGCATGCCCTGCATGTCACTGTTTTGGTCTTCTCCTCCCCAGGAGTGGTGGTGGGATCCTTAAACAACGGGCAGGGCTGGGAAGATGGTTCCGTGGTTAAAGGCACTCGTTTAAAAAAGGGCGAAGGGTACTTCCATGAACCTCAGGTTTCCCTAACCACAGGGCCCCATTCAAAGTACAAGACTGTGGTGGTTAGCTGTGACAGAGTGCACTTGTGAACACACAGCCTTGAGCAGGCTCGCAGGACGATGGGCAGTGTTCAGGAGTTGTAGGCTCCATGCAGGTACTTGTGCACTGTGAGCAGCAGCAGCTTCCTCAGATCCTGTGTGTCTGTCTCTGCCCTCCTAGAACCCCACCATCCCCATTCAGAAGCTTCAGGATATCCAGAGAGCAATGGAGCTGCTGTCCGTGTGCCAGATCCCAGCCAGGAACATTGACGAGGCCACCAAGCGCAGATACCAGTTCTGGGACACACAGCCGGTACCTAAACTGAGTAAGCTCATTGGCTTGTTTGGAAAGAAACTAGGGTGGAAACTTTGCTTTATTTAAACCATGTGTTCCGTGTCACACATTCACAATTTATACACAAGTTAGTATTTATCTTCTTAAAATAGAAATACTAGGTACTGATATCAGTTTTCAGTAGCATTGATTTTAGTCTAATTTCTATCCCTATTACATTATTTTTCATACTTGAAATATATAAACTTATATATATTACAACTTCATATATGGGTGCATAATATATGACACACTACATGTATAATTGAATTCTATAATCTGTATTCAGAACTATATGAAGAATATATATATATGTAGTTCTGAATATTGCAAAAAGGATGAATTGCCACCCAAAATAAGTAATGTATATCTGATATATATAACATACATATGTAGCATGTGTAGTTTATTGTCCATACACATGCATGGCTTGTCCCTTCAGTTTTACTTCTTGCTCTTGAGTACCATGCAGTTGCTTTTCTTTCTTAAACATTTTTAGTATTTTTCCAAAGACTCAGAAAAATTTCCCCATACTATGTACTGAGTGACTTGTTTCTCTGACTTACCAGCAGCATTCTGAACACACACCAGTGGTGTATCAATTCAGTAATATTCCAGGGTCAGGAGTAGGAACTAGGATGCCCATGAAGGTAAAGACCTCAAAACTACCACAGAATCTTGACCCTTTGGCCTGTTGCCTGCTCCATCAAATTTCACTTAGACTTTCACCTACCAGGTAAATTGTCATGTACATAATTTCATCATTACTCTTTGCCATCATGCAAAAAGATGATGCTATTGATACCATGGAAGTGTTCAAAAATGCATTTCAACATAAATCTCCTGCTTTTTCCAGCTGTGTTTAGTTTTCGCTCTTGTTTGTTCAGGTTCTGAACATCACATAAAGGGTTAATTGCCACCCCAAACACTGAGCAGCCCAGTTAGGTTCCAATAATCCATTTTGTCAAATGCAAGTTGAGGGGCAATCCTTTTCTAAATATTAGTACTTAAACTTAAAAAGTTATTTGTGTGTGTCTGTGTGCTCGTGCGCACACATGTGCACACACGCACCAGGGCATCTTGCTGCTGCAAAAAGCACCACATACTTGCAGCACTTTTTGCATCCGGCTCACCTGGGTGGCTTGGGAATTGAACTGGGCCAGTAGGCTTCGCAAGCAAGGGCCTTTAACCGCTGAGCCATTTTCCCAACCCCTCAAACCTTTTCCATACACATCTACCCAGACAGCTTGAAAGGAACAAACTTCTTTGTTTGTTTTTATTTTGTTGAGGTAAGGTCTCACTCTAACCCAAATTGACCTGGAACATACTCTAGTCCCAGGCTGGCCTCAAATTCACAGCAGTCCTCCTACCTCTGCCTCCCAAGTGCTGCAATTAAAAATGTGCACTTGGAAAAAATTTCTAAGCAGGAAAGAAAAGAGAAGAGCTGGGAATGTAGCTTAGTGGTACAGTGCTTGCCTAGGATATGTGGCCTTAGGACTGCAAAAAAAAAAACTTTGTCCTTTTCTTTTGGCTTCTAGAAATGTGTTTTATAGTGGAGAAAGATTCTTAGGGGAGTTTTACCAGCACTGACTTCAATGAGCACTAGCTGAGGGTATCTGAGTTTGTTTGTTTGTTTGTTTGTTTGTTTGTTTTAATATTTATTATTAATTTATTAGAAATAGGCAGGGAGGGCTGGAGAGATGGCTTAGCAGTTAAGGTGCCTGCCTGCTAAACCTAAGAATGTCAGTTCCAATCTCCAGGTCCCATGTTTAGCCAGATGCAAAGTGATACAAGGGCACAATGCTGCACTTGACCACAAGGGGCGCACACATCTGGAGTTCGTTCACAGTGGCTAAGAGGCTGCTGGTGTGCCCATTCTCTGTCTTCCTCTCCCTCTCTCTGTATCTCTCTCCAAAAATAAAAATAAAAAAAGAAATAGGCAGGGAGAGAGAGAATGGGCACGCTGGTACCTCCAGACACTGCAAACGAACTCTAGATGTGTGCGCCTCCTTTGTGCATCTGGCTTATGTGGGTCCTAGGGAATTGAACCTGGGTCCTTTGGCTTTGCAGGCAAACACCTGAACCTCTAAGCCATCTCTCCAGCTCAGGATCTGAATTTTTTTTTAATGGAATACTTCTATACTTACATACAAAAAATGCATGATATTTCCCTCCCCTGCCCCCATACCCCTTTAGAACTCCAATCTCCATCATATCCCCTTCCTCTCTCCATTAGTCTCTCTTTTAATTTGATGTCATCATCTTTTTTTTCTATTGTGAGGGTCTTGTGAAGGTATGGCTAGGCACTGTAAGGTCATGGATATCAAAGCCAATTTCTGTCTGGACAGTTGCATTGTAAGGAGTCATACCCTTCCTTTGACTCTTCCATTCTATCCGTCCCCTCTTCCGCAATGGTCTCTGAGCCTTGGAGGGTGTGACAGATGTTTCAGTGCTGGGCACTCCGCCATCCCAGTGGTCATTGCCACCTGAAAGCTTCTCTAACCAGAAGTGAGAGTACCATTAATATGTGAATATGAACATTAAGTGTAGTGCTTTCAGGGCAGCTTGGTGGGAATAATATATATATTTAGCCAGACAAGAGCAGGCTTTTTACCACTAAGGCTCGTGATCTCCTGCCATAGACTTTTGCTTAGGTTTTTCAGTACCAGGTATGTATTGCCTCCCATAGAGAGGGCCTCCAGTCCAATTATGGAGCAGTTGGTTACCCCAAGAGCAGACATGCCACTATTGCACCCCTTCAGTCATTTGGCCTATATGGTCAAACTTGAATATTCAGTGTCCGCTGTTTTCACTGCTGATGACTTCTGTCTCCCATACAGCTGCATGCAGTGCAGCTTTTTCCAGCTTTCTGTTGGCTGGTCTACAGGGAGAAGGTTTTCTGCTCAGCACCAGCTTGCTTTCTCAGTGACCTTGCCTCTCAGGCAAGAGATGCCTTCAGCAATAGGGTCTTACCATCTGTTTCTCATGGGCAACCAAGGGCTTTGGCAATAGCCTTTAATGTTTTGGAGGCTACCAGGACCTCCTTGGCCAACAACTCACTGGAAGGTATCCCATCCCAGGCACTGAAAATTTTCTAGTAACTGTCTACAGCTTCTAAATGTGCCATTATTCAAAAAAGTAGGTTTACATAGGTCTTATTCACCATATCTTGAATTTTGATTGACCCTCTCTCTGTCAGGATCTGAATTTACTGATCTAATATACGGGTTAGCTGTCTGCTATTCACATGCTGCTGTCCCAACCCACAGAAAAGAAAGTCACTTCCAGGCAACACTGAGCCCCAGGGCATCTCTTGGGAAAGATACCAGTCTCTCTCCTACTTTGCCCCTTGCCCTAAATGCCCTAAATGCTCACCTGCTAGAGCTATGGGTGCATGCCCAGTCTTGTCAGAGGCCATAGCAGGTGAGCAAGTCATGTTGATGGGAAAGTGAATCAGGCAGAGTTTGGGCAGAACAGGTGGAGGTGTCTGTCTAGTGGGTGAACCACTGCAGTGCACGCACACTCAGCTTTTTGCAGGTCTGCAAGGATTGACTTGGGAGTAAGCAGTGTTACAGGGGATACTGTGGGTGGTGGGGGGAGGGAACTGGGGATTTGGCCACACTGGCTACTTTGAGGAAGGCTGGAGATAAGTCAAGAGTAATCAAGCTAAGCACTAGACTGAAGGAAAGCAGATGCAGGCCAGGTGGTCTCCTTGAGAAAAACCCTTCACTCAGCAGATACTAAATGCCAGGCACAGTATGGGGTTCATGCTGCAGGAAAGGATGAGAAAATGGGACAAACCTCAGCGAGGTCAGTGACTGGCAAAGGCCAAGGAGGGCATGAGGAAAGGCATGGCGGCAGCGGGCACAAGGAAGAGTGTGTTTTCCTCCAGACGCTGGGGGCAGTGCGCAGAGAATGAGCAGGGAAAAGGGAACTTGGAAATTACCAGGTTGGGATGTCACAGACTAGGCAGCTAACAGTACAGATGGAGTCTGGAATTTTCACTTTAGATTTTCCTATGGTGGGAGGGGTACCAGATCACTAATCCTTGCTTTCCAGTTTGGAAATGTAATATAAAAACAGACCATGTCAACTGGTAACCTTGCTAAGTGCTAGAGCATTTGTTGAGCATGTGTGAGGTCCAGAGTTTGAGCCCCAGCATGGCCCCAAAACATAAACAGCAACAAGACACCAGGCCTACCAGGCCTAAGGCTGTTTAGTCAAACCTGCATCACCTAGAACAGTGCCATGTGCTGTACTGCAACTGAGGGTTGACATGATACAGAAGTTCCCCTTTGTTTAACTGACAGAATAAAAGGCCCACTACCTGCATTTTCTGTTTCAGTCTAGAGGAAATGAAAATAATATTGTTACTACATGTATGATTATTAGCTACATTATATTCCTATTGTTATGTAAGATTATTATGTTATATAATAATATAGTTGTTCTACTATTATCAGTTTGATTATATTGAACCCAAGTGTCCTAGATCTGACCATTTGGAGTTGTAATCACAATACTTTGCAGTTTAATTTCCTCCTCTCCCATTCTCTCTTTTCTACTCCAGATGAAGTCATAACATCTCATGGTGCAATTGAACCAGACAAAGACACTGTACGCCAGGAACCATATTCTTTGCCACAAGGTTTTATGTGGGATACTTTAGACTTGAGTAATGCTGGAGTGGTAAGACTTCATTCAGCACCTGTATCACAGAAATGGCTTCTGAGGTTGTTGTGAGCCCCATAGACAAGGCACTTGTTTTGTTTTGTAGCTCAAGGAGCTGTACACGCTGTTGAATGAGAATTACGTGGAAGACGATGACAACATGTTCCGCTTTGACTACTCGCCCGAGTTCCTGCTGTGGTACGTCTCACTGACCATGCACCATGGACAAGCCGTTGGGTCAGGAGGTCGTATTCTGTCCTGTGTTCTTGGACGTTAACTGGTGTCTGTTTCTCTTGTCTTCCTGGACTTCAGGGCTCTGCGTCCTCCAGGCTGGCTCCTGCAGTGGCATTGTGGTGTCCGAGTGTCTTCGAATAGAAAGCTAGTGGGTTTTATAAGTGCCATTCCAGCCAACATCCGGATTTATGACTGGTATGTTACAGCCTGGGGTGTTACTGTGTGTGTGTGTGTGTGTTCCCAAGAATTATTATTAGATCAGTTTTTTTTAGATTAGGTTTTAAAAATTACTCAATCTGGTTAGGTTTGGTGGTCCAGGCCTGGATCCTATCATTTAGAGGCTGAGGCGGGAAGATGAAAAGTTGGAGGCCAGTTGAAGCTACATAGTGAGACTCTGACCAAATTCAAAAAATCAAGGGCTGGGATGTACTTCAGTTGTACAGTGCTTGCTTAGCATGCATGAGGATCTGAGTTCAACCCTCAGCACCTCAATAAATAAACAAATATATTTCAGTGTGGCTTTTGATAGTGAGGTTGTTTGGAAGGCACGGGGTTTGTTATAAACCTAAAAATTCTAAAAGTTAGATTTACTAATTAGTTAAAAAATGAAAGTGTGAGCCAGGCATGGTGGTGCACAACTTTAATCCCAACACTCAGGAGACAGAGGTAGAAGGATCGCCATGGATTTGAGGCCTCCCTGAGACAACATAGTGAATTCCAGGTCAGCCTGGTATACAGAGAAACCCTACCTAGAAAAAACAAAAACCAAACAAACAAAAAAAGGCATGATCAAAGCACAGTGTGTGTGTGTGTGTGTGTGTGTGTCAGAGATAAAATAAAGGAAAACAGACCAGAAGGAAAAAAAAAGATAATGCTATCTATTCCCTCCATCTGCCCCTCTTCCCTCCCTCCCTTCCTCCCTGTTTTCCTTTCTATTTCTCCTAATTTTCTTTTACTTTCTCACCTCTTATTCTCATACATGCACACATATGTATATATTATTTACATAGACATGTGCATGTGTCAGAACAAACAAACCATAAGTAGGAATTTCAGATTTATTACTGGGAAAATTACTTAATTTTAGGAGAGATTAAAAAACCTTTAATCCCAGCACTCGGGAGGCAGAGGTAGGAGGATTTCAGATTTATTACCCTGAGACTCCAAAGTTAATTCCAGGTCAGCCTGGACCAGAGTGAGAGAGATTAAAAAAACAAAAAAAAAAAATTCTGTCCAAAGGATAAGTGTGTTTACTTTTTTTTCTCTCAAGAAAGTCAAAGATGGAATAGGCAATAGTTATTTTATCATCCAGAATTGTAGGCTAACTTCTCTAGTGATAAAAGCATGTAAGCATATGCTCTCAAGAAACACTGTGTTTTAAATGAAATGCTTACATACCTGGATGCAGAGTCAGAACTTGTCTTTGAAACTCAAGGTTTATTGTAGCTCAGAAAAGCACCCGCATTGGTCTAGTCAAAGCCCTTCTTTGGAGCCTGGGGATTTGTGTCATGTTCCAGAGCAAGCACCATACAGAGTAACATAATTATGAGTGTTACAGAAAAAGCAGATATAGAAATTTGAGACACGTTTAGCTAGTTTCTACAGTGAGGCTTAGAACAGATCAAAGACTTAAGATTTTGTTTAGAGCAAAGGGGTCAAGCCTCCTTGGCCTAGATCTGCAGTCACTTAATCAGGGGAGCATGCCAAGTGATGTTTTACATTTGCATTGCTTTCATGGTGGGGTACTGTTCTTGACTATTATGTTAAGGGGTATCTTTCATGATGGGGTACTTTTCTTGACATTTATGTTAAGGGGTATCTTTCATGGTGGGGTACTGTTTGACATTTATGACATTTATGTTATTATGGGGTATCTTTCACACTGTTCTTGACTATTATATTATATCTTTCATGGTGGGGAATTCTTGACTTTTTGAAAGTATCTTTCATTGTCTTTATGTTAAGGGGTATCTTTCATGATGGGGTACTTGTTAAGGGGTATCTTCCACATTTTATGCTTCAGAATTTTTTGAAAGTCATTGTCTTTATTTTCAAGTGAGATTACCTTTGTCTGATTTGTCATGTCTATTTGTTAGTGTGAAGAGGATGGTGGAAATCAACTTCCTTTGTGTTCATAAAAAATTGAGATCAAAGCGAGTAGCCCCAGTATTAATTCGAGAAATCACTAGAAGAGTGAACCTGAAAGGAATCTTCCAGGCTGTGTACACCGCTGGAGTGGTTCTTCCTAAGCCTGTGGCCACGTGCAGGTAACAGTGCCCCACTCCCATCCAGGTCTGCTCTGGGCCAGCCAGGAGCCAGACCTTGTGTCCTCAGGAATCCGTGCAGGGCTTGGGTGTGTGGAGGATCTGTAGTTTGTCAGTAGAAATGGAGACCAGAACTAGGAATGATGAGACCTAGTATTCAGCATGGCATGCAGCTACTTGGTTATTTAAAAATAAGTTTTTAATATTTTCCTGCAAATGATTATGCATTGGAAGGACCAGTGCTGTCTGCACATGGGGAAACCTAGGACGCTGGCAGTATTGAGGTGTCCATCAGTGCCATATTGTGTCCTTGTGCACCCGGACTCCATTTTCTCCCATCTTTGCAGGAAGCTTGGTCTGGTCCATAAATCTGATAAGTATGGGGAAGGGTTCCTAGTGTGCCCCTCTGCTCAGGGAGGGTATTTCCTGTCTCTGTGACTTCATCAGCTCTAGTCAAGCTTTCAAAGGTTGTTCCAGTGAAAACAGAATCAGAATTTTACTGGGCTAATGACTTGTTTCTAAGACATTAAACTATTTTTTAAAGATTTTATTTTATTTTTTATTTTTTATTTTTGTTTTTTTGAGGTAGGTTCTCTAGCGCGGGCTGACCTGGAATTCACTGTGTAGTTTCTGGGTAGCCTCAAACTCAGGGCGATCCTCCTACCTCTGCCTCCCAACTGCTAGGATTAAAGGCCACCACGCCTGGCTCAAGATTTTATTTTTATTTATTTACTTATTTATTTCAGAGAGAGAGAGTGAGAATGGGCATATCAAGGCCTCTTGCCACTGCAAACCAACTCCAGATGCATGCGCCACCATGTGCATCTGGCTTACATGGGACCTGGAGAATCGAAACGGGGTTGTTAAGCATCACAGGCAAACGCCTTAATCAATAAGCCATCCCTCCAGCCCTCCTTCCACTATTTTTTTTTTTTTGATTTTTCGAGTTTTTTCGAGGTAGGGTCTCACTCTAGCCCAGGCTGACCTGGAATTCACTATGTAGTCTCAGGGTGGCCTTGAACTCACAGCGATCCTCCTACCTCTGCCTCCCAAGTGCTGGGATTAAAGGCATGCGCCACCACGCCCGGCTTCCTTCCACTATTTTTATTGACTCAAATAAGATGAGACAAATAAATATAGGAGGAGAGATAAAACTGAAAAATACCATCACCTGTTAAATTACTACATTCCATAAGTAAACAGGAAAAAAGGACATCACAGGTATGTTCTAATGCAATCATTGCACACTGGAATGAATCATGTAAGAAACTCCTATTAGTTTCTCAAAATTAGTTTATTTTTTGGTGGGCATCCAGCTATGTAATAAAGTGGGTATCCTACTATAATACAGGCTATTGGGAAGAAATGTTATCATGGTACTAACTTCTTGGTTTGCCTTGTAGAGAATCACAGTGGTCATTAAATACTTGCGTACCAGGGCATGATTAATATTTGTTTTGAAGATTTGTGAACTCCTCTTTATGGGCAGAGATGCAAACTCATAAACTGCTAGGAATGCAGGATGCTGCAAGAGAAGAGGGCTGGGGCCTAGCGCTGTGTCTGGCCTACCATGAGTATTGAGTAAATGCTTCTGGAACAGCCATGCATTGACAGTGTGAAGACATGTAGAGTTAGAATCCATTAGATTTCAAAACCTTTATTCTATTCCAGATACTGGCATCGATCCCTAAACCCAAGAAAATTGGTAGAAGTGAAATTTTCTCACTTGAGTAGAAATATGACCTTACAGAGAACAATGAAGCTTTACAGACTTCCAGATGTAAGTAAGAGCAATTGGTAGTTTTTGATGCTGTAACAACTGAACTTTTTAATGCAGAATATAATAATTTGCAGCAGTGTCAAATCAGACTCTTGTCCAGGAAGGT
Source organism: Orientallactaga sibirica (assembly GCA_036365145.1). Taxonomy (NCBI): domain Eukaryota; kingdom Metazoa; phylum Chordata; class Mammalia; order Rodentia; family Dipodidae; genus Orientallactaga; species Orientallactaga sibirica. The sequence goes on from JAEOAD010002853.1 coordinate 2,256,931, forward strand.
CATGTGTGGCTAAAGGACTGCATGGAACTCAGGAGTTAGGAAAGTGGGGGAGTTAACTTGGAAATAGCAAAATTTTTAATTAAAAAAATTATTTTTTTAAGGTTTTGGTTTTTCGAGATAGGGTCTCACTCTAGCCCAGGCTGACCTAAAAGATCAAGGGGAAATAATAATTATATCGTTACCTGTTTTTTTTCCTAATTAATTTACTTTTCTTCTGCCTGAGACAGTGTCTCACTATGTAGCTGAGGATGACCTTGAAGTTGTTAAGCTCCACCTATCTCTGCCTCGCACTTGCTGGGATTACAGGCATGTTCCACCATTCCCAGAAGTTAGCATCTTTGTAGATGATCAGATTCCCAGTATGAAAAGTTGTCTCTCTTAAGTGTGAACATTTTAAATGTGCTTCTAGTCGCGGCTTTATTTGGATCTTGGATGATACATTATTTATCTTTTACTCCATTGATTATTACAAACCCTGGGCAGCTTAAACTAGCACACTTCAGCGAGGCATTGTGGCACACGCCTATAATCTTAGAATTTAGGAGGCTGAGGTCAGCCTGAGCCACATAGCTATTGTTTTGTTTAATGTTGTTTTGTTTTATTGAAGCAGGGTCTCACTCTAGCCCAGGGTGACTTGGAACTTACTCTAGCTCAGTCCTCTACTTGTTAATTCTTATCTATGTATTTGCATGTGTGTATGGCATGTATATAAGCACACCAGTGTCTCTTGCCACTGCAAATGAACACCAGGCACTTGGGACATTTTCTGTGTCCACTTTAGATGGGTGGTTTGGGAATTGAATCTGGGCTGGAAGTCTTTAGCTGCTAAGCCATCTTCCCAGCCTCCCTTCTATTTTTTAAAAACTATTTTTATTTTTGTTTATTTATTTATTTGAGACTGAGAAAAAGAGGCAGAGAGAGAGAGAAAAAAATGAGAATGGGCATGCCAAGGCCTCCAGCCACTGCAGATGAACTCCAGACTCATGTATTACCTTGTGCAGCTAGTTTACATGGGTTCTGGGGAATTGAACCTGGATCCTTAGGCTTCACAGGCAGCAACTTAACCACTAAGCCATCTTGCCAGCCCCTTTCTATTTTTTTCAAATAGCTGATTACATTCTAATGTTATCCTCTGCTTTGATGCTTCTATAGACACTTGTTGAAATGTTTCACATCTGGTGGGCTGGGCCTAGGTGACCCTAGTAGGGGCATGTGAGAGGTGACAGTAGAAGCCAAGGGGTCTGACAGAAGAGATACTCGTGTTCCCAGCTTCCATGTCAAGGTTATGCTATTCCACCTATAATGAAATTTTTGGAACCACTGTGTCTTCTGTGTCTACATTTTACTGCTTTGATGGCCTTCTTGATAATAACAATTCTCAAAGCGAGGCTCAGGGATCCATGAAAGTCCACCAGGATCTTGGAGTTTTTGAGATTAACACTTTTTATAAAAACACTAAAATATAATTTGTGTTTGCCATGTTGATCCTCTTAGGAATATTCTAGAAAGTCTTCCAGGCTAGATAGAATGTGTGTTTTATAGTGTTCTTTCGATTCAAAGTGCACTTAAGTCACTACAGCAGACACACGTTCACGTGGCTTTGGCCTTCTTGCTGCATTTAGAGATTTATTTATTGTTTTTGTGTTTATACTACATAGCCATTTCTTTTTACAATACTGAGAGTGAACTCAGGGCCTTTTGCATGCTAGGCCAGCACTTTCTCCCATGCTGCATCTCCTGTGTGAGAGACACTGAAAAACTTAGGCAAATGAGTTGCCTATTAAATATTAAGACTTTTAGCTCTCTAAATTTAGGTTATTAAATGGTATTTTAGTTTCAGAATCATCATTGAACAACCTGTAGTAAATAGCTGAGAACTTGTGGGTTCAAACACAAAGTGTGCGTCTCCCAGCTCCTCCCCACGCCCCGTACTCCTCAGTAATCAACTGGCACTGTCAAGGAACCTTTGAGATTCAGCACTAGTGACTGTTGACCACAGCTGGCCCTCAGGTTCAAACCTGTCTTTCCCCTTGGACTTCTATCAGGGGTCCTGAAGGAATTATAAGTCTCTAGGAGACTTTTAATTTAAAAATATTTACAAATTATTAAGACCAGAAAATGTTTATGATATTGTCTTCCACCAAGTCTATCCAGTATTTGTCCAGCTATGGGGAGGTAGACAAGGTTTACTGAGGGAAGAAATGGAAACTGTATTTATGTTTGTGTTTTCTTGTGGGGTTTCTCCTATTTAGTCTTAAGTTCCCTGGAATCAGTTCATACCAAAGAGTCAAAGTGATGCCAGGTGCTTTTGTGAGGGCATGTACTTCACCAATCCAAACGGGGGCATGTTCTGACCTGTATGCTTTTCATTCCTATGACCTCATTTTAAATGACAGCTTTCCGTCTACTCTGATTACCTTCTGTCATATCAGAAGATAGGCTGGGGTGGGTATGGTTGCACGTACCTGTAATTCCAGCACTCAGGATGCTGGGGTGGTAAGAGGATGGAACGTTAAGGCGAGCCTGGAGCTACATAGGTTGACTGTCTTAAAATACAGTCTTACACTCAGTCTCCAGCTGGTGGCGATTTGGAAAGTGGAGCTTTGCTGGAGGTTTGTCACTGGAAGTTTTATTCGCCTAACTTGCCAGAGCTAGCCAGTTCATTCTTACTGCTTCCTGCCAGCTTCTGTCGTTTTTCCACCATGATGAAGCTTCCCCCTGGAGACTGAAAGGTAAAATAAACTTTTCTCCCTGATATCAGCTGCTTTTAGTTGGGTGTTTTTTTTTCCCAGCAATAAGAAGGTAACTGCTACACTAGGCAAGTGTTGTACTACTGAGCTACACCTCTAGCTCGCCTCTTACATTTTATTTTGAGACATTGTCTCACTGTGTTGCTCAGGCTGGTTTTGAACTCAATCTATAACATAGGCAGGCCTTGAACTTGAAATCCTCCTGCCCCAGCCTCCCAAGTAGCTGGGATTACAGGCCCAAGTCACCAAATCCAACTTCAGACTTTAATGCGGACACAGATCTTCAGGAAATCGGGTACACTGCAGATTCTGATTGGCTAGGGTGGGGCTACGGTCAAGCTTCTGCGGTTCTACAAGCCCCCAAAGGGTGTTGCTGCAGGTCCGTGGATGCTTAGGGCACGCTCGTTTTGGTTTCTGTGCTACATTTCAGTTGCTGGCTTTTCTTTGTTTTTCTTTCTGACAAGGTTACAAAGACCTCAGGTTTGAGACCAATGGAACGAAAAGATGTCAAAGCAGTTCAAGAACTGATCAACGGTTACTTGAAGCAGTTTCACCTAGCTCCTGTGATGGATGAAGAGGAAGTAGCTCACTGGTTCCTCCCTCGGGAGCACATTATTGACACCTTTGTAGTGGAGGTAAACATAAGATAGTCCTGAGAAATGAGAAAACCTGAAAGAGTCTTTCCTCTTTCCAAACTTCACTGCTTCTCAGACAGATTGCTGCTCACTCTGATGGAGCCACAGCTTCGTTCAGTTTCAGTTCTTGGATACAGGAATGCTTTTTACAATGGGTAGGAAATCAGGATGCGTCTCAGTTGTTTCCGGTGTAATTTCCCATTCTCATTTTGAAAGGCAGATGTGAATGTCATCATCCCAGGTAGCTGCACCCCAAAACTTAATATCCTTTTGATTTTGTGACAGTGGTTGTTGAATCATTTGTTGAGATGCAGTAGATTCAACCACGTAACTGGTCCAAGGGAAGAAGATGGCTAGACCCTCTGGTTATTGGTCTGATGAATATCTAAAGAATTATTGAAGACCACAAAGAGCTTCCAGTTTTATAAATTTTATCTATAATTGTCATACCCAAAATTTATAATTTCTGTATTTCATGTAAAATGACATGATGCATGTTACCTCAAAGAACTTTTTTTTTAATTTTTAAAAATATTTTATTTATTTATTTATTTGAGAGAAAGAGGCAGAGAGAGAATGGGCACGCCAGGGCCTCCAACCACTGCAAACAAACTCCAGACGCATGTGCTCCCTTGTGCATCTGGCTAACGTGGGTCCTTTGGCTTTGCAGGCAAGTGCCTTAACTGCTAAGCCATCCTTCCAGCCCACCCCCTTTTTTTTTGCAGTAGGGTTTCATTTTAGCTCAGGCTGACCCGGAATTCACTATGTAGTCTCAAGGTGGCCTTGAACTCACAGTGATCCTCCTACCTCTGCCTCCCAACTGCTGGGATTAAAGGCATGCACCACCACGCCTGGCAAGAACATATTTGATATGAACATAACTTTTCCCAAGCCATAAAATTAGTGAAAGAATAGAATAATTTAACATTTTTTGCAAGTTGCTGATGCCTAATACAAGAGAAGGCAACTGGGCCCTCATTTCTGTTTTGATATTTTATATTTCATTTTGTTTTGGCTTTCATTTGTGATAAACTGTTTTTGGTATGTGAAGAAAATATTTCACATGAAGTATTGAAAGAACTGAATATTTTAATCAACTTTCAGGAAATTACCTTTTTCATTGCCTTAAGTCTCATTATATAGCCCATATTGTCCTTGCATTCTTTTTTCATTTCTTTTTCATTTTAGAGAGAGAGAGAATAACAGAGGGGGAGAGAACTGGCATGCCAGGGCCTCAGCTAATGCAGTTGAACTCCAGACGCTTGCGCCACCTAGTGGCATATGCAGCCTTTCTTGCCTCACCTTTGTGCGTCTGGCTAACATGGGATCTGGAGAGTAGAACCTGGATCCTTGGGCTTTGCAAACAAGTGCCTTAACAGCTAAGCCATCTCTCCAGCCCTCTTTTTTCATTTTTTTGAGGTAATGTCTCACACTAGGTCAGGCTGACCTGGAATTCACTTTGGGGTCCCAGGCTTGCTTCAAACTCATAGACCCCTACCAAGAGCTTGGATGAAAGGTGTGTGCCTCCATATCTGTTGGTCCTTGACTTCCTGATCCTCTTGCTTCAGCCTTCCTGGCGCAGGGCTCACAGATGACTACAGGTGCTCGTATAGGAACTCATTTCAGGGAGTTGTTTGTTTTATTTTGTTTTGTTTTTTGCTTTTTTTGAGGTAGGGTCTCGCTCTAGCCCAGGCTGACCTGGAATTCACTCTTTATTCTCAGGGTGGCCTTGAACTCATGGTGATCCTCCTACCTCTGCCTCCCAAGTGCTGGGATTAAAGGCATGCACCACCACGCCCAGCTTCAGGGTGATTTTTATACTCTTAAGCTGCATGGTCTTGTTTCTGTCCCTTTTACCTTTTTTTGGCACTGGATTTTATGCATGCTGAGCAGATGGTCTGTCACTGAGCTGTCTTGTCCTTTGATTTTTTTATCCAGGGAAGAGTTTGTAACATCATGCATTAGTAATTTGGAATATATCAATTCTCCGGGTTATATAGATCTTGAAAATACTGACATTTCACAAGATATTACAAAAAAATCACATTCTTGGGAAAAAATTCCGTCATTAGAAAAGTATAATGTATCATGGTAGAGGATATATGTTTGTTAAAACTTATAAATGAAAGCCCAATTTTTGCATTGACAACAAATCTTGCCCTGCTTTTTCTGGAAGTATAGGATCTCATCATTCATCTCCAAAAAAGTGTGCAGACACCAACATGAGTGGTCATGGCTTCTAGGCCTACTTTGAAGGAATGTCACTTAAACAGTGGCTATTTTGCTCAGCTTACAGCTCAGTTTCCTTCTGTGGAAGTAGCCATATGCTTCCGTGTGGACAGAGCAGCCTCGTCTCAGAGCTCAGCTTGCTACAGAATTGTTCTCCCACTGTTCGGTTAGCATGCGTTGACACTTCAGGAGACTGCTGGGGAAACCTTCCTTCTAGGACATTCTGCTTTCTAAGAGCTTTGTGCCAGTTGCTGAGTGGCACTCTGGCTAACAGTCTTAATTTCATGTTTTCTTGATCTCCACCATGCATAAGGGGATCAGACTCCTGAAGGCTAGCTTCTTCTTGTTTAGACCAAAAGTTAATAGTGCAAGGCAGTCATCGCTGAATGCAGTTCAAGAGACACTTTTCTAATGTCACTTGCCTTGGTCCCTCAGAGTTCCACTGGGAAGCTGACAGACTTCCTGAGCTTCTACACGCTCCCCTCCACAGTCATGCACCACCCTGCTCACAAGAGCCTCAAGGCCGCCTACTCCTTCTACAACATTCACACCGAGACACCCTTGCTAGACCTCATGAATGATGCGCTCATCATAGCCAAGTTGGTGAGTGGCTTGTTCCTTTTTGTGCTGATTGGTTCTTCTGGGAAGGTCATTAATTAATAAACCTGGGGATGGGCTTATTTAGAAAACTGTTGATCAAACATAGAGAAAAGTTTTCTCGAATCTTTTATGTCATTTTTGTGTCAATGCCAGCCACCAGAATACATTTAAAAATATTTTTTTGTTGGGCATGGTGGTACACACCTTTAATCCTACCATTCCTGAGGCACAGGTAGAAGGGTGGCCGTGAGTTCAAGGCCAGACTGGGACTACAAAGTGTGTTCCAGGTCAGCCTCGGCTACAGTGAGAACCTACCTCAAAAAAAAAAAAAATACTTGCATGCATGTGTGCTAGTGTGTGTGTGTGGGCACACTAGGGTCTCTTGCCACTGCAAATAAATGACAGATTTTTGTGCCACTTTTTATGTTTGGCCTTTACATGGTTACTGGGGAATTGAGCTGGGGCTGGCAGGCTTCACAAGCAAATCACTTTAACCACTGGGCCATCTCCCCAGCCAGTGTACTATATTTTTTTGATCATCATTTCTGAAATGTCTTGCTGACTCTTATCAGATACACTGATAGATTTATAATAGCTTTAAACTTTGTATTACATTCAGTTCTGTTATAAATTAATATTTGATTATTATTAATATTATATTAGTAGAGGAATGAAATGCTATGCCGGAACATGTAATATAGAAAACATGCTAGTCTTTGATGTTTTACATTTCAATTCTTATATTGGCAGAAAGGATTTGATGTATTCAATGCACTAGATTTGATGGAAAACAAGACATTCTTAGAAAAACTGAAGTTCGGCATAGGAGATGGAAATTTGCAGTATTATTTGTACAACTGGAGATGTCCAGGGACAGATTCGGAAAAGGTAAGAAAGCTGAAACCACCTGTGTAAATGCAGTAAGTCAACCCAGACAGCTCCACGCTAACTTGCCTTAATGCAGAGGGCTTTTAAAAACACAGATGTACTGTGCTGCATCGCAATTTCATTTTCTTCTGCTTGGTCTTACTGTCCTTTTCCTTCCTCCCTTTAGGTTGGACTTGTACTACAATAGGTGGATGAATATGTCGATTTCCAGAACTTTGGTATTTTTGCTTGTTAATAATTATTTAATTATCCCTGGAACTGCCATTCCAAAGAAGAATAAAAGCACAAAGTCAAGTGAAAACAAAGATGAGAGAACACCCTGTGTCCAGAAAGACACATTTCTAGTTGGAATGTTAAAACTCATCCTTCTCATGCAGTGTACCTACTTGTGGGAGGGATGGAAGGGGACTAAGCACATTTCTCCACTGTGTAGAAATGACCTAACCCAAAACTGGGGTAAACCGTTGCATTCTTGTTCGTTAAGTGCTGGTGTATGTTTAACGTAACACAGGACCCACCAGGCTATCACTCACATGATGCTACTGGGAATGTTTATGGATGGGCAGTGGTGGGTGTTTGTATGGAGCAATATGAAAATATGGCAGTGACCGGTACGTTTCCAGATCAGTAAACACAGATCTATGCTTTGATCTTCAACGGGGCAGGACATTGTTTCAGGAGCAAGGTTTTGGGCAAATATTAAGTACACTCTTAGCCCATTACTGACCAGACTTGCTTGCACAGCAGCAATGTCAAGTGTATGTGAAGTAAAGGAAATTAAAAGTCTATGGTCAAATTAAATGCCCAATGGAATTTAGTGCCATCAGGACATGGAAAGTTTGAATGTTTTTATTACTTATGCAAAATTGCACATATTCCTTTATGCTGACTTTAATTTGTCATGAATATTGTCATGCTAATGGAAATGTCTTACTTGTAAATAAGTATTCATAATTTTGTTACTGATATTGTTTTTACGTAGAAGTTGAAAAAAATTTCACAGTATGTGTGTGTGCGTGTGTGTGTGAGTGTAGACTGCCAATAATCCAAGGAAAAAAACAGATGCTAAACGAGGCCCTTAAAGCTTTTGACTCAGATATTACAAAGTAGGTACTTCTTCCTGCCTTTGCTATGCCAGTGCCTCAGCTCAGAAAGCTACTGTCAGACATGGCACTTCCTTCACCTACATACTACAGAAAAACCAATCATAACATATAGTGGAGAGGGGCCACCAAGTGTGACCCCTGGACTAAGTCTCGCCTGTTACCAATACGGCCCACAAGCTGAGCGTGGTTATTTTGAATGGTTGGGGAAAAAATAGTCCAAAGAATGACATTTTGTGACACATTAAATTCAAACGTTCTGTTGGAACATGGTCATGTTTTCATTCAGGCATTGCCTGTGGTTGCTTTGCTCAAGTTAAATTGTGACAGATTCAGGCTGTGTTGCCTGCAAAACCTAAAATATTTACTGTCTAGCCTCTTTACGAATTAGTGAACTCCCTAAGGAGTTGAAAGCCACAACTTGCCATCTCTGATACCACCACTAGAGGGGGCACGTGAGCTCTACCGTAGTGCATAACTGGGATCAGCACTTCCCTAAAGCCATGGCAGATCCTATCAGATGGCTCAAATCCAACTGCACTACAGTCTTAACAGGAAAAAGCCTTCAGGAAACAGAACTACCTATTCATTGGAACATTGTTTTCAGAGATGAGCATTAAATAAATAAGAGTTCACTTAACCTGGAGTCACAGTTCTGGTTAGGAATTGTCTTGTTCATTTTTACAGCATCAAGTCACGATACAAATTAAAAAAAAATTTTAAAAAAATTTCATCATGTGCCTACCCCATGAGGAAACAGTGTTCCTTTAAAGACTCATTTACTGGCCGGGCATGGTGGCGCAGGCCTTTAATCCCAGCACGGGGCCAGCAGAGGTAGGAGGATCTCTGTGAGTTCAAGGCCAGCCTAAGACCACCTAGTGGATTCCAGGTCAGCCTGGGCTAGAGCAAGACCCTACCTTTTATAAAGCAAACCAACAACAAAACATTCATTTTCTGCATATTCCAGTGGTCATAGAGTCGATGTTTTGCTTCATAATTAAAATACAGCACTAACTGCATTTTTTATAATTTAAAAGTACAGAAAATAGCACTGAGCTAGCCCCACTACATACTTTTGCTATATTGAATTTCATAACATGTTAAATTTTGCAAGGATGTTAAGCACATACAGGAAGTAAATTCTTACTATTGGGTTTTTTTCTGTCCATACCAACTCATTCTCCTAAGCCTATAAAGAAAGCCAAGTTGATATGAAGTTAAAAATGACCTTTTGTGTCTGAAGACCGTGTATTGCATCTCCTGTACTTACCAGAACTGTGTCTATGGCCCATTTTCTAAGTTTGATAGAAAAACTTTAAGTGTCGTAGGATACAGATGTACCTGACAAGCATTGTACCAGCCTTTCAAACAGTGAATTTATACAAGCATGGACATTAGACTCAATAAACTTTTGTTTTGATATTGAGTTTTTTCTGAACTTCATAGATTTTTGTTTTATTTATTTGCAATCAGAGAGAGAGAGAGAGAGAATGAACACACCAGGGCCTCCAGCCACTGCAAACATGTGCCACTTTGTGCATCTGGGTTTACCTGGGTACTGGGGAACCAAGCCCAAGTCTTTAGGTTTTGCAGGCAAGTCCCTTAACCATTAAGCCAGCTTTTCAGCCCCCTGGACTTCACAGTTTAAGTTTTAGCATGTGTGTCAAACTTACACATCTAAAAGAAATTGTCCCACAGGATCCTAAGGATAATTCACTTTATTTCAAAGTTTATTTACATGTTTTTTAAAACAATTATATGAAATGACAAGCTACTTTAAAGTAGTTTTTTTAGTTTTAGGTGGTTTCCTTATCTTATTAGGATTGGGAATCAGCTTCTTTATTTTAAGGGGTTGTAATACCACAGCTGAAGCCTGCCTACTTCCAGCAAGCTTTCTCTTACCAAGTTTGGTAAGGTCTTCAAAGGAAGATTCTAAAACTCCTTTGTCCTGGTTTTCCAAAGATTCAGTCTCTAGTCTGTCTTCAGACTCTTCGATTCTGTCGGGAAGCCATGGCACATTTAAGCTGGGTACTCTGGGAATGATGGCTTGGACTTCATCTACAAAGTCTGTGGTGGCCTTTCTGAACCCCAAGGCCAGCACACATTTTAAGCCAATGACAGGGGCGATCCTCTCACTGAGCCGGGGGACCTGACAGGCAGGAACAGATCTGCTCAAACTCAACTGAATCAAGTGTGAGGTGATGATGGCGGGTTTGGCAGACTTACACACTAGAACCAGGAGCAGTTCGTTCCTCTCCAGAGCCCTGGTGACTTCATTAACGCCAATGGCCAGCTGCTTCCTGGCGTGCACAGGCATCCACCCTGATGCCGCCTGTTTAGCATCTGGTGTTTGCTCCTTCATATCCTCACTGATAGCAGCATCCTGGCCACAGCTTCCTGTGCCTTGCTTTTTTACAGTAGCTGCTTTTTTTCTTTTCTTATCCTCAATTTTCTGAAGCCCGATGGATTTCAGCCTGTCTTCCAAGGTCTGTAAGATGAAATGCATGTCCTCTCTCTCCAGGGGGCTCCAGCTGATCACATAGGGGTTGTTCAACGAGGTCTTCACGGTCACAGGTCTCGTCTTCCGAACAGACCCCCTCTTGGGTGCTTGAGGGGCTGCAGCCATTGGGAAAAACCTTTAGAGAAGCCAAACAACAATGGAATAACCATTTTAGTTAGTATTGCCTGTCTTAAGATTATCTTGATGGTATTCTTTTATTTGCAAGTTTTTTAAAATTTATTTTAGACAAGAGGGAGAAAGAGATTTGAGAGTGAGAGAATGGGTGTGCAGGGCCTCTAGCCACTGCAAATGAACTCCAGACACATGTGCCACCATGTGCCTCTGGCTTACGTGGGACCTGGAGAATTGAACCTGGGTCCCTAGGTTTCTCAGGCGTGCGCCTTAACTGCCATGCCATCTCTCCAGCCCTTGATTGTATTGATACACGATAGCAAGCCTAGTAATATAGGCCCAGTTAAATGACCGCTTAAATTTTTATAAATCATAAATCTTATGATTAAAAAATATCAGCTGGATGTGGTGGCACATGTCTTTAATCCCAGCACTTGGGAGGCAGAGATAGGATCACCATGAGTTTGAGGCCACCCTGAGACTACATAGTGAATCAGGTCAGCCTGGGCTACAGTGAGCCCCTACCTCAAAAAAAAAATGTGTATGTGTATTTTTGTATGTGTGGGGGGGGCATATGTAGGGCACAGGTTGATGGCCACTGTACTGGCTGGATGAGCTATCAGTAAGATAGGGGATCATAATCTCTGCCTCCCTGTGAAGGGAGCTTAGGAGTCCTGAGGGTCTGAACTCAGGTCCTAACTTCCTTGACCAGCAGCACCTTACCCTCTGACTGACCTATCTCCCCAGCCAGAAAACTGAATTGCTCTTCAGTTGGACTCTCACTCATTCAGCAAATAATTCACTGAGCATCTCCAGTGTGCAGTTTCCAGGCACTAAAGTGTGTGGTAAACAAGATCCTGTATCCACCTGTACAGAGCTTATCAGGTCCCTGAAATTTTTTGTTAAATTTTTTTGTCATTTATTTGAGAGCGACAAAGAACAGAAGAGAGAGAGAGAATGGGTGAACCAAGGCCCCCAGCCGCTGCAAACGAACTCCAGATGCATGTGCCACCTTGTGCATCTAGCTTATGTGGGTCCTGGGGAATTGAGCCTCGAACCGGGGTCTTTAGGCTTCATAGGCAAGCGCTTAACCACTAAGCCATCTCTCCAGGCCCGCCCCTGAAATTCTTAATTAACCAAAACAGTAATGTTAAGCCTATTCAAATAGTATTTTCAGTCTGTCTCCCTTGGTTAGTGTCTCCCCCTAAAACATGTGATACATCCACAGGCATATATATCCAACTCTGTCCCCATTGTGATTATAAGCTGACTGCTGTGGCTGGTAAGTTCATGAAAACAAAGTAATCCATTCAGAAGGGAGGAATACTTATTCATAATGATGCTTTCAGTTACTGTGTTTCTCATCTTAAAACCTGTTAGCATATTCCCAATTGCTCTGTGGGTCATTCCTTCCTATCCTTTGATCCTTTCTAAGGCAACTCCATATTCCCTTCTCTTTCCTCACCCTTCTCGCTCCCCTCCAAAAGACTCAGCTGAAAACCCACTTAACAAAAGAAAGGCAGTCAAGTCCCCTTTGGTGAAGGTTCCTCAGACTAAGCAGCAGTGTCTGAGAGAACCTTCTCCACGTACCACTGGTTATCCCAGCATCCCATGGAATTCCCAGTGTGTGATGAGAAAGCAGGCTTGTCCAAAAATGACATGAGTCTGTTCTTTGATCCTGGCCACACCTGTGGCTTATGAGAACATCCATAAGCTGGTTCTTGCCCCAGAGTTAAGGTGATTAATGTCTGGGGGTATGACTGGTAATGTCTGGGCTTGTTTTTTAAATGCCAACATAAATCTGATAACCAAAATTTGGAAGAGCTGGTGTGCATCAGAAGGCCTTTCCACACTGTACAGCACTGAGAACAGGTCTCTGGTACCCTTCTAGTCACTTCACAGAAGTCAGAGTTACTGCCCAGCCCACTGCTGGAGACCTGCTGCTCACTGTCTCCCAATCCTCAGGTCTGTGCTCCCCCAAACTCAAACTCAACAACAATCTGTTGAGAGTAGTCACACAAGGAAATAACATGAGAAGCAAGACAAACGTGACCTTTGCCAGGCTCAAGTCAGCGACTTCAGCAGCAGAGGATGGACACTCACAATTAAGCGCTCTGGTGCTGAGGGACAGAAAGAGATCCATTCACTTCTCTTATCTGCAAAATCTAGCAGAGAGATGGCAAATGCCAACGAGTGTGTATGAGCAGAAAGTCACATACTATAATAAAATAAAAATGCTAGCTAGGCCAGGTGAGGTGATGCACACCTCTAATCCCAGCATTTGGGAGGCAGAGGTAGGATCGCTGTGAGCTCAAGGTCAGCCTGAGACTACATGGTAAATTCCAGATCACCTTGGGATAGATCAAGACCCTACTTCAAAATACAATAAATCTAGCCAGGTGTGGTGGGGCATGCCTTTAATCCTGCACTCTGAAGGCAGAGGTAAGATTACTGTAAGTTCCCAGGCCAGCCTGGGCTAGAGTGAGACCTTACATCTGGAAAAGAAGAAAAACCTGACCAGTAAGAATAGCGTCATAGAATGGGAGAATAACAGAGTTGCGGTTGCCCTTAGGATCAAATTCAAGCTCTAAGATAAAATTCAAGACCGACCCTTGGTTTCCCACACGCTTCCCCTCTTTCACCCACCACACAACAGTCCATCCAATTCTGAAAAGAAGCCACCTTCATGACCTCCCATCTTTATACAAGTTATCCTCTCTGCCTGGAATACCATTCCTACCCTCTGCCCCACCACCATTCATTCTTCAGCAAATACTTACGGATGATCCATGACACACCAGACCCATAAACTTGGTTTTATTCAGAAGCAGTACACAGTGCCATGAAGTACTGAATAAGGCAAAAATAGCAATTGGCTTCAGAACGTATGAAGACCTATCTCCACACAAACTAAATGTGACACACATTAAAGTCAGGGAACTATAGGATGCTTAGGAAACAAAACAGGCCTTAATTTTGAGAGTCAAGAAAGCTGACTTTCTGAGGACGTGACCGACCTATCGACTGGGGTGGACGGAGAAATATCTCAGTGGGTAAAGTGCTTGCCTTGAAAGCATGAGGACCCGAGTTTGATCCTCAGAGCCCAGGAGGCAGCCAGAGAACTCGTGGAGCTCACTGGCCAGTCAGTGTAACCTAATTGGTGAGATCCAAGCCAAAGAGAGACTATCTCTAAGGCGTTGAGGGCACAAACAATGCACACAAACATATACACGTTTATTTTTAAATCTAGAGATTGTTTCCAAACGAACCACGTCACTGGGCAGAGATGCTAGAAAGAGTTGGGATATACTGGAAAGGTAGGTAAGGACCAGATAGTGAAGACCTGTGGGCCTTGCAATGGGAAGTGATGGGAACGTTCAAAGCAGAATGGCACGATCAGAAAAGCATTATAGAAAGATGCCGAATCCTTGGGATGACTCCGAGGGCACCACGGTGCTGAGAAGTGACAAGGAGTGCTCAGCACTGAAACATCTCAAACCCACCTTCCAAGGCTCAGGGTCCAATGCAGAAGAGGTAGCAGAAAGAATGTAAGAGCCAAGGAAGATTAGGACTCCTTACAACGTGCTCCTCCAGACACAAAATGGCCTGGATATCCATGACCTCACAGTGCCTGACACTACCTACACAAGACCATCATAATAGGAGGAAAAGATCATGACATCAAACTGAAAAGAGAGACTGATTGAGAGGGGGAGGGGATATGATGGAGAGTGAAGTTTCAAAGGGAAAAGGGGGGAGGGAGGGAATTACCATGGGATATTGTCTACAATTAAAGGGAAGGAAGGAGGGAAAGAGGGAGGGAGGGAGGGAGGGAAGGAAGGACGGAAGGAAGGAGGCCGAGGAGAGATGGTTACGGCGCTAGCTTGCAAAACCTAACCCCCGGGGTGGACTCCGCAGGACCCACGCGAAGCCAGGTGCTCGTTTGCGGAGGCCCCGGCGCGCCCATTCCCTCTCTGCTTGCAATCTGGGGAAAGGACAGGAAAACGAGAGGTCCGGGTCAGAAAGGGTGGTGGGAAAGGGCAAGAGAACCAAGCTAGCTGGAACAGGGAAAGTCACCCTGAGGTGCCGTGGCCGACTGAGCACGCGACACGACCCGATCGCCAGGCCCGCCCTCACCCCAACGGGGCTCCTACCCACAGCGCCCGACTCCCACTCACGATCGCGAACCGCGGAAGCCGCCAGGGTGCGCGCGCACTCCACGTGAGCCTGGGCCGCGCACGCGCAAAACCGCGCGCCAACCCCGCCTTCCAGCGGGGCGCGGGGCGGGGCGCTTAGCACGTCTTTATTCTGCTTTACGTCGTTCGGCCCCTAGCAAACGGCGAAGCGCTGTCGTAAAACATCCCGCAGGTAGGACTCTGGGCGCAGGATCAGGACGACGACTTAAAGCGGCAGTGCGCTCGCGCGCGCAATGTTTGTCTCGCGAGAGCCTGCGGTTGCCACGGTGATGGGCTCGCGTCTTGATTGGTGGAGCGGATTCTTTGAGCGGCTTTTGCTCTGTGGCAGGCGCATAGCGGGTTGAGGGCAACACGTGCTTACACGAGAAGGGAATCTTGAAAGAGAAAGGAGGTTAAGGCTTGTTGGAGTTGTGCACCAGCTCTCCAGGACATCCCAGGAATGTTGTGCCTGCTCCAACCGGCGGACACCAACGCTTATGAACACAGTCACTGGGAAGTGTGGCCAGTTGGGGGAAAAAATGAAATAATTTTAAGGTTAAAACAGTGGAATAAGCTTAAAGGTGAAAAACCTGAATCTAAGACTGGAGAGATGGCTTAGTCTGATATTATACAGATCAAAAATAACAACTATCATTGAACAGTACAACTGACAATTCAATATAAAATACTAAATGAACCAGAATTAAATAATTCATTGGAAGTGTATGTATGAGAAACATGTGGAAATGTTGGTTGTTGTTTTGAGATAGGGTCTCACTCTAGTCCAGGTTGACCTGGCAATCACTCTGCTGGACTCTAATTCACAGCAATCCTCCTGCCTCAGCCTCCTGAATGCTGGGATTAAAGGTGTGTAACACCATGCCCATCTCAGGTAAATGTTTTGTAGAAAGAAAATCAGAACACAAAATTGAATTGGTATTATTATTATTATTTTATTTTATTATATTATTTTTTTTGTTTTTCGAGGTAGGTTCTCACTCTGGCCCAGGCTGACTTGGAATTCACTCTGTATTCTCAGGGTGACCTCGAACTCATGGCAATCCTCCTACCTCTGCCTCCCAAGTGCTGGGATTAAAGGCATTGCACCACCACACCTGGCTTATTTTATTTTATTTTTTATTTTATTTTTTTGTTTTTCTGAGGTAGGGTCTCACTCTGGCCCAGGCTGACCTGGAATTCACTATGTAGTCTCAGGGTGGCTTCGAACTCACGGCAATCCTCCTACCTCTGCCTCCCAAGTGCTGGGATTAAAGGCGTGCGCCACCACACCCGGCTTTATTGTATTTTTTAAAGTTTTTTGCTGTTGTTTCTTATATATTTTATTCATTTGAGAGAAAAAGAGGCAGGCACATACAGAGAAAGAGAGAATGGGCAGGACTTCCTGCCACTACAAATTAACTCCAGACATATGTGCCACTTTGTGCAATAGGCTTTATGTAGGTACTGGGGACTCGAACCCCAGCTGTCACGAGAGGGAGCCAGGTAGCTTTATTAGATAGTTTGGGGAGACTAGGCCCTGAATGTAAAAAAGCAGAAAAGCAATCTCCACTTTATTAGAAATCAGAGAAGGAGCTCTTATCTAAAGGAGTTGACTAAAGGAGTTCCCTAGATCTGTTTTTCCACAAAAACCTGAGCCCCTCCCGGGAGGTAGTTCCTCTTTCCTAGAATTCACTACCTGATCCTGGCATTGTGGTTGGTTGAGCTTAGCATTAAAACTTGACTTCATGGCTAGCCTCTTCTTCAAGTTTTTATTTATTTTTATTGACAACTTCAATAATTGTAGACAATAACCCATGGTAATTCCCACCCTCCCCCCACTTTCCCCTTTGAAACTGCACTCTCCATCATATCCCCTCTTCCTCTCAATCAGTCCCTCTTTTATTTTGATGTCATCGTCTTTTCCTCCTATTATGATGGTCTTGTGTAGGTAGTGGCAGGCACTGTGAGGTCATGGATATCCAGGCCATTTTGTGTCTGGAGGAGAACATTGGAAGGAGTCCTACTCTTCCTTTGGCTCTTACAGTCTTTCCTCCACCTCTTCCGAAATGGACCTTGAGCCTTGGAAGGGCTAGCGCATCCTCTGAAGAACATCTGGGCCCATCTGTGAGAATGGGAAGAGCTTTGAGCAGTCAGGCAATCCCCAGGCGGCAGCATGGTGGCAGCACCACCTGTTGCAGTCAGCTCTACACTGCTGCCAGGAACTTCCAAACAGACAGTTTATGGGGGGAAGGGATTTATTTCAGGCGCACAGATCCAGGGGAAGTTCCATCCATGGTAGAAGAAGCTGCTTGCTGACATTGATCACAGTAGAGAGAAAACTGCAGGGAGCAAAATACCAACACCAGCGGATACACATCACCAGAGCTCCAACACTGCTCTTTCCATACCTTTGAGCTAAAATCTGATCTGTCCCCAGTGACATGCCCACTCCAATAGGCTGCTGGGGACTTAAGCAGGAAGTTTAATCTTAATAAAAAAATACCTGAGGCTAAGGGGGGGGGCATATATCCAGACGACCATACCCCCTGTGATGGTTAAGTTCTGTTGTCAACTTGATCTGTTTAGGAATCCACAGACCTTCCTCTTGGTTGGATCTTGGAGGTTGCTTCCAGGAAGGATTGGCTAAAGGAGGAAGTCCTTTCCCCAGAGTGGGCAGCCCTCCTAGAGAGAGGCTTTATGTGTTGTAAGAATTAAGTGAATAGGGCTGGAGAGATGGCTTAGTGGCTAAGGTGCCTGCCTGCTAAGCCTAAGAATGCTGGTTCCAACGTCCAGCGGTTCCAATCTCCAGGTCCCACGTTTAGCCAGATGCAGTGATACAAGGGCTCAATGCTGCACTTGACCACAAGGGGGCACACACATCTGGATTTTGTTCACAGCAGCTGAGAGACTGCTGGCACACCCATCTCTGTCTTCCTCTCCCTCTCTGTCTATCTCTCTCTGTCTCTCTCTCCAAATAAATAAAAAATAATAAAAAAATTTTAAAAAAAGAATTAAGTGAATAAAGAAACAAAAAAATAAAAATAAATAATTTTTTTAAAAAGAATTGAGTCAGTGAGTAATCAGGCATAGTCCACTTGAGAGCGAGGGAGAGAGCTTTCATTCATGTGCATGCTAGAAAGCTAGCTAATGCCAGAAAGACAGAGGCCCTGAACTCAGATTGTGTGGGTTTCATATACCTTTTACAATCCTGTGTCTGAATGAGGGGAGAGATTTATTTATTTATTTATTTATTTATTTATTTATTTATATTTGGTTTTTCGAGGTAGGGTCTCACTATGGCCCACGCTGACCTGGAATTAACTATGTAGTCTCAGGGTGGCCTCAAACTCATGGCGATCCTCCTACCTCTGCCTCCCGAGTGCTGGAATTAAACGTTCATGCCACCATGCCCAGCCGAAACTCAGAGTTTTGAGGGTTCTAAGCAGGTGCTGTGCCACTGAGCCAAATCCTCATCCTTTCATTTATTACAACAAAAGTTTTTTTTTTTTTTCAAGGTAGGGTCTCACTCTAGTCCAGGTTGACCTGGGATTCACTCTATATTATCAGGGTGGCCTCGAACTCACAGCGATCCTCCTACCTCTGCCTCCCGAGTGCTGGGATTAAAAAGTGTGTGCCACCACACCCAGCTGAGGGGAGAGATTACATTCATGAGTGCAGGGTTCTGTCAAATAAGATTAAGTACAGGCAGCTGTCCCTGAGATAAGGCTGTTATATATTGTCCAAAGGGGTCAGGCTCAGAGTCACAGAATTCTTGCTGGCTACCGTCAGGGCAATCTCCCTGCTGCAGTTTCAGAGGAGGGAAGTGCAACATTTGTTGCTTCACTGGAAGCCCTAGGAGCATTTACACTTCTTACAGATACACTGATTATATTCCATCTAAACTAATATCAGCTAGAGACAGTAGATATATGGTATTCCTTCAGTATAGGAAAGGAAACTGGGAGAAAAGAGCCCCTTCCTCCCACCTGGCTGCTGCTTGTTGGTGAGGGCCTTCATCTGTGCGTGCAACTCTCCTGTTCTGCAATTCTTTGTCGGCATTGGATCCAAGTTTCCTCAGCCTATCAGCGTGGACTGAAGAGCAGCATCTCTCCAGGAAGCCTCCAGGCCTTCAGTGCTGGATTGGGACTGCTGAGGCCTCCAGCCTCGTGGACTGAGCAGCTACCAGTTCCTTGACTCTCAGTCCTGAAACCTGCTATTGTTGGACTGCAGTGAGTGAATCCAATGAACTCCATTTTTAAATATTTTGTAAAAAGATTTTTATTTATTTATTTCTTAGAGAGAGAGACAGAGACAGAGAATGAGCATGCCAGGGCCTCCAGTCTCTGTAAACAAACTCCAGACACATGTGCACCCTTGGACATCTGGCTTACGTGGTTCCTGAGTAATCGAACCTGGGTCCTCTGACTTTGCAGACAAGCACCTTAACTGCTAAGCCATCTCTCCAGCCCTAGTTCTTTCTTTTAAAAATAATTTTTATTTATTTGAGAGAGAGAGAGAAAAAAAATGGGCACACCAGGGCCTCTAGCGGCTAAAAATGAACTCCACATGCATGCACCACCTTGTGCAGCTAGCTTTAAGTGGGTATTAGGAAATTGAACCTGAGCTTTTTGGCTTTGTAGGCAAGCACATTAACTGCTAAGCCATCTCTTAAGTCCTCCTAGTTCTTTTTTTTTATACACATGTGCATGTATGTGGTGTGTGCATGTGTGTATGTATGTGGAAGAACATGTATGTGTGTGCATCTTTGTGTGTGGAGGCCAGAGGTTGACATAAGATGTCTTCCTTAATTGATCCCACTTTGTTTTGTTTTGTTTTGTTTTTCACTTTTTTGAGGTAGGGTCTCACTCTATCCCAGGCTGACCTGGAACTCACTCTGTAGTTCTAGGCTAGCCTCTCAAACCCACAGCAATCCTCCTACCTCTGCCTTCCAAATGCTGGAATTAAAGGTGTGTGCAACCACACCAGCTCCAGCTTATTATTTTAAAATATTTTATTTATTTATTTGAGAGACAGAGAAAAAGGGGGGGGAGAGAGACAGAATATGAATATGGACATGTCAGGGCCTCCAGCCACTGCAAACAAACTCCAGACGCATGGGCCACCTTGTGCATGTGATTTATGTGGGTCCTGGGGAATCGAACCTGGGTCTTTTGGCTTTGCAGGCAAATGCCTTAACTGACAAGCCATCTCTCCAGCCCTCCAGCTTTATTTGAGAGAGAGAGAGAGAGAGAGAGGGAGAGAAACTACCACACCAGGGCCTCAGCCACTGAAATCCAACTCCAGACACATGGGCCACCTACTGGGCATGTGCCTCCTTGTGCTGGCCTCACCTTTGTGCATCTGGCTTATGTGGGATCTGGAGAGTCCAACATGGGTACTTAGGCTTCACAGGCAAGCCTCAGCCATCTCTCCAGCCTCCAGCTTATTTTTTGAGACAGAAACTAAAGCTCACTAATTTGGCAAGACTAGCTAGGCAGCAAACCCCAGGGATTCTCCTGTCTCTGCCTCCCCAGCCCTCAGATTACAGATGTGCATCATCCTGCTTTTTTTGTTTGTTTGTTTGTTTGTTTTTCGAGGTAGGGTCTCACTCTGGCCCAGGCTGACCTGGAATGCACTATGTAGTCTCAGGGTGGCCTCGAACTCACAGCCATCCTCCTACCTCTGCCTCCCAAGTGCTGGGATTAAAGGCGTACACCACCAGGCCCGGCGCCATCATCCTGCTTTTATGGGTGCTACATACACAAGCTAGAGACCTCATGTTTGCTCAGCTGAAGATAAAGACTCGCTCTTCCCAGCAGCCACTACTGGGTGAACAGAAAGCTCTGAAGATGTGGCTCTGAAGGTGCTGAATGGACACAGGCCTTCCGTCTCTTTCTCCTGGATGAGTCCGCTGCCCTCTGCTTTAAGAGCCTCACTGCCAACCATCATCCACCCCCTTTTTCCACCTTATGCTTGCTGAGATAATTTTGCTTCCCTTCCTCTCTCCTTTCATCTTTCTTATGTGTGTGTGTGGGGGGCGGTGTGTGCACCAGGGTCTCATACCACTGCAAAGAATCACCATATGTGTGTGCCACTTTTTGTACCCTGCTTCATATGGTTGGCTAGGGAATTGAAGCTGGGCCAGACCAGTGGCACTTGTAAGCAAGCACCTGTAACCACTGAGCAATCTCACCAGCCCCCCTTCCTTCCTTTTTTCCTGGAAAAAAGATACAACAACAAAATCACAGTCATTTTATTTTATTTTATTATTTTGAGGTAGGGTCTCACTCTAGTCCAGGCTGACCTGGAATTCACTCTGGAGTCTCAGGGTGGCCTTGAACTCACAGTGATCCTTCTACTTCTGCCTCCCAAGTGCTGGGATTAAAGGTGTGCACCACCACACCCAGTGATTATTTTTTATTTCTTTATTTGAGAGTGACAGAAAGAGAGAGAAAGAGGCAGATAGAGAATGGGCACGCTGGGCCTGGCCTCCAGCCACTGCAAATGAACTCCAGATGCATGTGCCACCTTGTGCATCTGGCTTACGTGGGTCCTGGAAAATCAAGAGTCGAACAGAGAGGTCCTTAGGCTTCACAGGCAAGCGTTTAACCACTAAGCCATTTCTCCAGACCTAAAATATGTATTTTTTGTTACTTATTCATTTGAGAGAGAGACAGAGAGAAAGAGGCAGACCCAGAAATAATGGGTATGGGTGCACCAGCTCCTGCCAGTGCAAATGCATTCCAGATGCATGTGCCACTTTGAGCATCTGGCTTTACGTGGGTTCATGAGTATTGGGGAATTGAGCCCTGGCCGACAGACTTTGCAAGCACGCGCTTTTAACTGCTGAGCCATCTCTCCAGCCCTCAGCACCTCTCTTAACACGGGTTTCTCCCGGTAGTCTACTTATTCACACTTGGAAATAAACTCTAAATTCCTGTTGAGAGCAGGGACTCTGCTCCCAGTTACCTGGATATGCAGCAAAAAATGACTCCTCACTGGGAAGTCTGCTGATTGCGGGCAACAGCGCTTGTCTCCCAGCGAGAACTGGGCGGCACCGACGGGCCGCACCTTCACCGTAGGTAGAGGCGGGCAGAGCGCATTCAGCATGCAGGTGCTTTTGCTTTCTAAAGTTCTAGTCCCCCTCCACCCCCGCCCCGTCCCGTCCCTTTCACGCCCCATGACAGCGTCCCCGGGGAGCAGGGTGGCAGGCTGAGACTCCAGCCCGGGCTCTCTGGGCTTCCCGTAGAAACCGCAGAGCGAGCTCGCAGGACAGCTCTGGACCGGCCCTCCTCTCCCTCGCTCTCCCCGAGGGTGGCAGCCACGCCCAGCCCGGCGAGCACCGCCCTCCCTCGCCCGTGGCCAATAGGAGCAGGCCATCCCCTGAGCGCGGCCAATGGGAGCGGCCGGTGAGGGAGAGCTGCTCTTTAAGCTGCGGTCCCTCGCAGTTCTGGGGACCCAGCATCAGGAGCGCGGCAGCCCGGGACTCCGCACCATGTCTCTACAGGTAACTCGAGTCCCGGGGAGGCTGCGCGGGAGGGATGCTCCCAGAAGAAAGCGCTCAGGTGGGGCGCAGGGAGCGTGACTGCCCCTGGGCAGCGCTCAGCAGCGGCCCCCAGGTCGCTCCCACACCTGCGGAGCGCTCTATTCTTTGCGCCATCAGGGTGCCATCTGCTGACTGCGACCCAGGCTCTCCATGACTACCCTTCTGGGCCCCAGGGGAGTGGTGTATAGTATTACCCTGAGCTGGAAAGCGAAGTCCTCAGGGCCCTCCTGCATCCCCTTTTCATCGTGGGGAGTGAGGCGACATCTGCTGGGGGTCTCATTTTGCGTCCCTGTGTTCTTGGGATCTCCAGAGGTTCTCAGAGGCAGGTGTTTTTCTGAGCAGCAGGGCTCCCGTATGAAATTCTGAGTTTAAACGACTGTGACAAATGGAGAGCTTTGTAAAAGGAAACAAATACGAATAAATATAAATCAGGAATTTCTTTTCCCAGGCGATAACCACTGTTAATCCGATAGGTTATTTCCTGTCTTTTCCATGTGTGCATTTGTTTATGATAAGGTGCGCATTTGTGCATATAATGCGCCCATGGTTTCTTTCTGTTCTTAATACATTATTATAAAGATGTTCATATTCTAAGACAAAATTATGATAGATGATATATGAGATTAAATTGTTTTCTAGAATACAAATTCTTTTTGTTTGTTTGTGTCTTTTCGAGGTAAGGTCTCACTCTACCCCAGGCTGACTTGGAACTCGCTCTGTAGTCCCAGGCTGGCTTGGAACTCACAAAGAACCTCCGACCTCTGCCTCCTGAGTGCTGGGATTAAAGGTGTGTGCCACCATGCTCGGCTAAAATACAAATTCTTAAATGCATTGGATTTCATAATATGAGTGTAGCTAACTTCTTTAACCATTTCTTCAGGCAAGTTGTTATCATGGGAAGAAGACATGTCCGGAGATATGGAGGCTTGCATGATGCCTCACTCTCCCGTTTCTGGGACACAGCTATGTAATCTCTATGCCTTAGTGTCCTCGACTAAAAGTGGAGGAAAAAGAGAGACATGAATAGCATGTGAAACAGTATTAAGTAAGGGTATCTTTATTTGCTTTAAAAACTTTTTCATTAAGGATTTAAAGGTTGAGGAATATGAGGCTAAGAAATAGTAATTACAACCATGCCAATAGGACATCTTCAGAAAGGGGCTCGGGAGATGGCACGATGGTTTAAAGACACTTGAACACGTCAATCTAGATGCGCCAATGTGTTACATACAACCAGAGTTTCCTTTGCATATAGATAAAATATGTTTTTAAAAAAGAAAAGAAGATTGAGAGGGGGAGGGGATATGATGAAGAGTGAAGTTTCAAAGGGGAAAATAGGGGAAGGAGGGAGGGAAGTACCATGAGATCTGTCTACAATCAAAGAAGTTGTCAATAAAAAATAAAATTTAAAAAAAAAAGAAAAGAAGTTCAAGCAGAAGAGAAGGTTAGAGGGGTAGAAATCCTACTTAAAAACTAACAAGGGGGCTGGAGAGATGGCTTAGTGGTTAAGGCACTTGCCTGCAGAGCCTAAGGATCCAGGTTCTACTCCCACAGTACCCACATGGACCAGATGCATAAAGTGGCACAGTCATCTAGAGTCCATTTGCCATGGCAGGAGGCCCTGGAGTGCTCATTCTGTCTCTCTTATCTCTCTCTCTGTTTGTAACACACACACACACACAAAAAAAATTTATTTAAAAAAATAAGAGCTGAAGCTGGGCGTGGTGGCGCACGCCTTTAATCCCAGCACTCGGGAGGCAGAGGTAGGAGGATTGCCGAGAGTTCGAGGCCACCCTGAGACTACATAGTTAATTCCAGGTCAGCCTGGGCCAGAGTGAGACCCTACCTCGAAAAACAAAAAAAAAAAAAAAAAAAAAAAAAAAAAAAAGAGCTGAGAGTGTAGCTCAGTGGTAGACTGCTTGCTGAGCATGTAGGAGTCCCTGGGTTAATCTCCAGCATTACAAAAAATGGAGGAAGAACAGGAGGAAGAAGAAAGGAAGAAAGGAAAGAAGGCAAAGAGAGAAAAGCCAGGCCAGGTGTGGTGCCATAGGCCCTGTAGCCCCAGTTACTAGGTGGATACAGGAGCCTCACTTGGGCTCAGGCATTCAAGGCCAGCCTGAACATTCGTGGTCAGGGTCATCACAGAAAGAAGAGGAGGGAGATTGGCAGCAGGAGGAGAAAGCAGCCGGGCTGAGGACGTTGTTCGGTTGGTACAGTGCTTGCCTTGCAAGCATGAGGACCTGAGTTCAATGCGAGACATCCATATTAAGACAGACAAAAAAAAAAAAAAAAAAAAAAAGACACACACACACACACACACACACACATACACTAGTTACAGTGTTAGGTGCCTGTAACCCTAGTGTCGAGGTAGTAGAGGCAAGCCGATCCCTGGGGCGCACTGCCAGCTAGTCTGGCCTAACTGGCCAGTTCCAGGCCAGAGAGAGACCTTATCTGGAAAACAAAAACAACAACAAAAAAGGGTGGACAATGTGCATGGGAACAACATCCCAGCTTGTCCTCTGACCTCCATATGCACAGGTACACACATACACACTCCACCACCGTGTTCTATACAGGCAATCTGTTTACTGAGAGAATTGGAGGTAAACATCTTTTAAAAGGTCCAAGGTGGGGGCTGGAGAGATGGCTTAGCCGTTAAGGCGCCTGCCTCCTAAGCCTAAGAACACTGGTTCCAATCTCCAGTGGTTCCAATCTCCAGGTCCCACGTTTAGCCAGATGCAAAGTGACGCAAGGGCGCAATGCCACACTTGACCACAAGGGGGCGCATGCATCTGGATTTCGTTCGCAGCAGCTGAGAGACTGCTGGCACGTCCATCTCGATCTGTCTCCCTCTCCCTCTCTGTCTGTCTCTCCCTGTGTCTCTCTCCAAAAAAAATAAGAAAATTTAAAAAAATTATAAAAAGGTCCAAGGTGATGGCTTAGTGGTTAAAGGCTTGCTTGCAAAGCCTGCTAGCCTGGTTTGATTCCCTAGTACCCACATCAAGCCAGGTGCACAAAGTGGTGGGTGCGTGCATCTGAAGTTCATTTGCAGTGGCTGGAGGCCCTGGTGCACCCATTCTCATTCTTTCTCTCTTTCTAATAAAAAAATAAATAAATATTAAAAAAAAAAGTTTGTTGGGCATAGTAGTGCATGTCTTTAATCGCAGCACTTGGGAGGCAGAGGTAGGAGGATCACTGTGAGTTCAAGGCCAGCCAGAGACTACATAGTGAATTGCGGGTCAGCCTGGGCTAGAGTGAAACCCTAGTTTGAAAGAAAAAGTTTAAAAAATAATAGCCAGTAAGTGGCTGGCATGGTCCAAGCTCTTCCCTTTGTAACCAAAGCAGCACCCTGACCGGCACTGCTGGTGCTCCAGCTGGGTGCTGGCAGTAGCTCATAGTGAAGTGATAGCAAGGACAGGCCCACTGCTTTCTGTTTTAATTTTTTTGGTTTTGTTTTGTTTTTAGGTTTTTTAATTTTTTAATAAAATATTTTATTTTTATTTATTTTTTGAGAGAGAGAGACAGACAGACAGAAATAGGCAGAGAATGGGTGAGCCAGGGTCTCCAGACACTGCAAATGAACTCCAGATGCGTGCACCCCCTTGTGCATCTGGCTTACGTGGGTCCTGGGGAGTCGAACCTGGGTCCTCTAGCTTTGCAGGCAAGTGCCTTAACTGCTAAGCCATCTCTCCAGCCCTAGTTTTTGGTTTTTATTGACAACTTCCATAAATATCGACAGTATACCATAATCCTCAGCTCCATCCTTCCTTTCCCCTCCCCCCAAGTTCCCCTCTGCTGAATCCCCTTTCCAGCTATTCTCCCTCCTCCTCCTCCTCCTCCGCCTCCTTCTTCTTCTTCTTCTTTTTTTTGAGATAGGGTCTCACTTTAGCCCAGGCTGACCTGGAATTCACTCCGTAGTCTCAGGGTGGCCTCAAATTCATGGTGATCCTCCTACCTCTGCCTCCCGAGTGGTGGGTTTGAAGGTGTGCACCACCACACCCAGCTGGAATGACCATGTGCTGAGGCTGCAGAAAGTGAACTGAGATTGCGAGTCACTGTCTGAGGCTGGCTTCAGAGGGTGTGATGTGAATGGAAATGTCCAGAGAGCCTTGCCCCCTGGTGGTCAGCTGAGATGCCTCTGTGTACCTCTGGTACTTTGAATAGATGACCCCTAATAGATTCAGGAGTTTTATTTAGCTTCTTGGATTTCCAGCTACCTGGCTGGAGGAGGTGTGGGGGTAGGTTTGGAATTCCAGTCAGAAGATATGCAAAGTGCTTGAGCTTTGCCTAAGCTCCTGAAGGGTGCTTGCCTGTGCCCGTTCTGGTTGCTTTTGGCTCCCCTCTCTCTCTCTGCTTGGTCCTCCGAAAGGTGGCCAACTTCTTCTGAAATTATGGAACTTCCCCTGGATCTGTAAGCTTCCTTCCATAAACTGTGTCTGGTTTGAAGGTTCATCACGGTGACCTGAGGCTGTCTGTCTACCAGTACCCAAATAAGAGTGTGATCCCTGCCACATTAAGGGTGGCGCCACCAGGCCTTAAAGCAAAAGTATGAAGAAGAAAAGGATGCAAAGAGGCCTCAGTGGCCGTAATCACAGGCATAAAACATCCAACCAGGATGCTGAAAAGTCACCTGGCACAGGTGGGATCTCGACACCAATCAGCAAGAGCAGCTTCCCGGGCCAGACACAGAACACTGGAAACTGGCATGGTCTTTGTTCAGAATGCTTTGGAATTTAGAGTCAACAATTAAGAGTACATTGAAAGCTGTGTCTTAGGCTGGAGAGATAACTTAGTGAGTAGAAAAGTGCTTGCCTTACAGGATAAGGACCTCAGTTTGATCCCCAGATCCCACAATTAAAAAAAAAAAATCTAGTTGTTGTGGTACATGCTTCTAATCCAAGATTTGGGAAGGTGGAGACAAATGGATCCCTAGAGCTTGTGGGCCAATCGGTCTGGCCTACTTAGTAAGCTCCAACCCAATGAGGAATCTTGTCTCAAAAATAAAGTGAGTGTTGGGGTTAGGGAAATGGTTTAGTGCTAAGGCATTTGCCTGCGAAACCTAAGGACCCCGGTTCAATTCCCTAGGACTCACGTAAGCCAAATGCACAAGGGGGCACGTGTGTCTGGAGTTTGTGTGCAGTGGCTGGAGGCCCTGGTGTGCCCATTCTCTCTTTCTCTCTGCCTCTTCCTCTGTCTCAAATAAATAAATTAATTAATTAAAAAATAAATAAAGTGAAAGCCGGGCGTGGTGGCGCACGCCTTTGATCCCAGCACTCGGGAGGCAGAGGTAGGAGGATTGCCATGAGTTCGAGGCCACCCTGAGACTACATAGCTAATTCCAGGTCAGCCTGGACCAGAGTGAGACCCTACCTTGAAAAACCAAAAAAATAATAATAACAATAAAGTGAATGTTGCCAAAGAAAGAATACGGGAGGATGCCCTCTGACCTCTCCACCCACATGTATGTGCACCTGCACATACACAGACTCACACACACAGTCATACAAAACTGTGTTTTAACTGTGATAACTTTCTGATCCTATTAACATCCACTCATTCACAAGTTCATCCAGCCATGGCTCCCGCCGTTGCCAGCAAGCTGTAAGGCTTGGCTGTAGCAGCTTCCTGGATGAATATTTACATCAGAACTTTATGAAGGATATGTGGGGAAACAAACACATGCAATTCAGCCCAGCCTTTCTGTTAAGCCCTAGTGAACTCTGTCCAGACTTCTTCCTGCCCATGTCAGAGCACAGGTCACTTGCTCTAAGCACCAACCCGTTCCCAGGGGAGAGTGCTTCTGTGCTCTTCTCTCCCTGCCACTCCCTCCTCTGTGCCCAGAGCACTGGCCGCTGCCCCCTTCAAGGCAGTTCTCACCTTCAAGATGCTCAGCTCTCCCTGGACTCTGAACTGCCAGCAAACTTCCCTGGTCATCCCTGTATGCCCAGCACAGGTTTCATGCATTGGTAATTCATACAATAATTGAAATGAACACTGGGAGAGCAGAGTCCACAGAACCGCATCAACAATAGGTACATAGGGCTGGTGAGATGGCTCAGTGGTTAAGACACTTGCCTGCAAAGCCTAAAGGCCAGAGTTCGATTCCTCAGTACCCATGTAAAGCCAGATGCACACAGTGGTGCATGCATCTGGAGTTTATTTGCTATGGCTGGAGGCCCTGGCATGTCCATTCTCAATCTCTCTTTCTAAAAACAAGTTTTTAAAAAATATTTCTTATTTTTATTTATTTATTTGACAGAGAGAAAGAGGGAGAGAGAAAGAGAGAGAGAGAAAAAAAATTGGGTGCACCAGGTCCTCCAGCCACTGCAAACGAATTCCAGATGCATGCACTACTTTATGCATCTGGCTAATGTTGGTCCTGAGGAATTGAACCTGGGTCCTTTGGCTTTGCAGGCAAACACCTTAACCACTAAGCCATCCCTCCAGCCCCTCTCTCTCTCTCATAAAAAATAAATTAAAAATAAAAAAAAAAAAGATTGAACCTTCTCAGTGCCAGGGAAGGTGTCTACGAGTTCAAGTTAAAATAACTGTAGTGGAATCAGAACAGGAATAGCTCATCTCTAACCCAAGCCCTCCTCTTACGGTTCCACTGCCTTTGTGATAAACACCTCCATATTACAGCAGACCCACTTCACATAAGCAATGCCTGTGTGTCTTTTGTGTGTTTTTGCTTTCGTGTTTGCACTAGGCTGATTTTGACAGGGCCACACAAGACGTGAGGAAGCTGAAAGCCAGACCAGAGGATGAAGAACTGAAAGAACTCTATGGGCTGTACAAACAATCCATCGTGGGCGACATCAATATTGGTATCTCATCATCTTTCAAATAATACAAACATGCCTCGCTTGCACAACGTTTGTAGTCACGCACAGTAAAAAGAAAACTTGAACATCTCTCTCCTTCTCTTGGCAGCATGTCCAGCTCTGCTAGATTTAAAGGGCAAGGCCAAGTGGGAAGCATGGAGTCTCCGAAAAGGTTTTTAACTCTTAAATAAGGTTAAAGCAAACTTTGATCTCAGATGACACCAGTCAGTGAGGTAATCTATGTGTCTCTTTCTAGGGCTGTCGAAGGAAGAGGCCATGAGTGCCTATGTTTCCAAAGCTCGAGAGCTGATTGAAAAGTATGGAATCTAGGATTCAGCCCAGGAGGAGGAAGTTTTCCTTGTGGAGCCTCCACAATGCTATCGCGACATCTGGGGGAAAATCATTGTTCATTCTAGGGATCTTGCACAGTTTTGCTATTAGCTTGAATTACAATACTTCGGACTGGGTTGACATAGTAAACTAAGTTTCTTTGCTTAAGCCAGGTGATTGAAAGTCCTTTTAAAAATTCTTGCTCTGGGCCTGGAGAGATGGCTTAGTGGTGAAGGCATTTGCCTGCAAAGCCAGAGGATCCTGGTTCGACTGTCCAGGACCCACATAAGCCAGAGGCACAAGGGGGCACATGCGTCTGGAGTTTGTTTGCAGTGGCTGCAGGCCCTGGAGTGCCATTCTCTCTCTCTCTCTTTGTCTCTCTCAAATAAATAAATAAAATATTTAAAAAATTGTTGCTCTGGTAGTATGCATAGAAACTTTACTAAGTATTTGTTCTTGTTTTTGTGAGTGTATGTGTGGTGTGCATCCATGCCTATGCGTGTTCATACGTGTTCACATGACTTTGTGAGCACACTGTGTGGAGGTCAGAGGACAACCTGAGGTGTGGTACCACAGGTGCCATCCATCTTCTTTGAGACAGCTCTCTGATTGATCTCGAACTCACCAATTTGGCTAGATAAGCTGGCAGCGAGCTCCAGGGCTCTTCCTGTCTCTGCTTCGGTGGTGCCGGGGTTACAATGCACACCACCACACCCATCGTTTTATGAGGCTTTTAAAAAATTTTTTGTTTATTTATTTATTTGAGGCAGATAGAGAGACAGAGAGAAAGAATGGGCACGCCAGGGCTTCCAGCCACTGCAAACAAACTCCAGATACATGTGCCACTTTCTACATCTGGCTTACGTGGTCCTGGGGAATGGAGCCTCGAACCAGGGTCCTTAGGCTTCACAGGCAAGTGCTTAACCACTAAGCCATATCTCCAGCCCCCTTATGAGGCTTTTAAGGACCGAATGCAGCTCTTCATGCTTGTGTTGCCAGCACTTTACCAACAGACCCATCTCCCCAGCAATGAGTTAGTGTTACTGGAATAAAACAGTTTATTTTGAATTAATTAAGTAATATCAGGCAGGCATGGTGGTATGCACAGTAATCTTAGCACTCAGGACCTCGAGGCAGGAGGATCACAAATTTGATACCAGCCTGGATACACAGGGAGACACTGTCTTCAAAAAAAACCCTCAAAACCAAAGGATGGAAGTAGAATGGGAAAGAGGGGAGGAAGGGGGGAAGGAAGGAATGGAGAAAAGAAGAGAGAGAGGGAGGAGGGACAGATAGCAAGGCAATTCTTCCTGCACACCATGTAGCTCTGGGTTCACACGAATAAAGGATGGTGGAGTGACAGGCCACACTCTGACTCACTTACTAGGTGATGTGGTCAAGTTATGTAAACTTGCTAAGTCTCATTGTACAAGAGTTAAAATAATATCACTCTCGCAGTTTGTCATGAAGATTGAATGAAGCAACCGTAACCCTACTCACACAGTAAAGCATACGTTGTACAAAGCACAAGCTCGGCCTCCCATTGTCCTTGGGACATCACAGATGGGTGCACCACTTTGCGTCCTGCTTTGTCACTTTACATCCAGCTTCACATGGGTGCTGGGGAATTGAACTTGGGCTGGCAGGCTTTGCAAACAAGCATGTTTAATTGCTGAGCTATCTCCCCAGGCTCTCATTTTAACAATTTTATACCATGTTTGAGACTCCGTAGGGTAAGCTTCCTTCATCAGCATACACCTCCATCCCCAGCATAAGAATTCAAACTGGGGGGCTGGAGAGATGGCTTAACAGTTAAGGCGTTTGCCTACGAAGCTCAAGGACCCAGGTTTGATTCTCCAGGACCCACGTAAGCCAGATGCACAAGGGGATGCATGCATCCGGAGTTCGTTTGTGCTGGCTGGAGGCCCTGGTGCGACCATTCTCTCTCTCTCTCTCTCTCTCTCTCTCTCTCTCTCTCTCTCTGTCTCTAATAAATAAAAATAAATTTTAAAAAAGAATTCAGATTGGTATAGAGGACTAGACTTCGTTTAAAAATCATTTTAAGGGCTGGAGAGATGGCTTAGCGGTTAAGGCGCCTGCCTGCTAAGCCTAAGAACCCGGTTCCAATCTCCAGGTCCCACGTTTAGCCAGATGCAAAGTGACGCAAGGGCACAATGCCACACTTGACCACAAGGGGGCACACACATCTGGATTTCGTTCACAGCTGCTGAGAGGCTGCTGGCACGCCCATCTCTGTCTCCCTCTCCCTCTCTCTCTGTGTGTCTCTCCAAAAATAATTTAAAAAGTCATTTTTTTAAAATGACCTCAGAGCTGGGCATTGTGGAGCTCACTTATAACCCCAGCACTTGGGAGGCAGAGGAAGAAGAATCACCGTGAGTCAGAGAAGTTTGTTGAATGGAAAAATACAATTTCAGGGCTGGAGAGATGGCTTAGCTGTTAAGGTGTTTGCCTGCGAAGCCAAAGGACCCAGGTTCAATTTCTTAACACCCACATAATCCAGATGCACAAGGTGGTGCCTGTGTCTGGAGTTTGTTTTCAGTTGCTGAAAGCCCTGGTGTGCCCATTCTCTCTGTCTGTCTGTCTCTCTCTCTCTTTCTCCCTCTTTGTCTCTCTCAAATAAATAAAATAAAATTTAAAAAACGATTTTTTAAAAAGGAAAAATACAACTCCAAATTTGATGTGCTTTTGTTACTCTGCATTCTGCTGCTGAGACAAAACACTTGAGTTATACAAGTAAAAGGAGAAAATATTCCTTTGGGCTCAGTTTATAGGTTTCAGGCCATGACCCCTGGGTCCTGGGCCTTTGGGTCTGTTTCAAGTGCTTGATGACAGGAGTGTGATGTGGAGGAGGTGTGGCCACCACAATGATGGTGAGATGCACAGAGGAAGGTGGTAGGGTCCCAACATCCCCTTCAAAGCTACATTTCCACAAGGACCCACCTTCTAAAGGGTCCCCATGCCCCAATAATACCACAGGCTGGCAACCACCCTGTCAGCACACGGCCTTTGGGAAACATTGAAGATCCAACCGTAACAGTGATAGATGATTCTTCTTAAATAAAATTCTTGGAATGGCAGAATTATAGACATATCAGGCAAAGTAGTGGTTGCCAGAGATAAGGAGTGGACAGCAGGAGGGCACCCTGTGGTGCCAGAATATTCTGATTCCTGATTGTGAACAACATCAGTATCTTGGTTGTAATATTACACAATGTTGACAATATTGCCAGCATGCAAAATTGGGCAAACACTCTATAGAACTTTTTTATTATTTCTTATGACTATCCCGGAATCTATAAGAACCACAGAAAGTTTAATTTTTTTAAAATCAAAGGTGATTTCTCATTGGCAAAATTTTAGAAAGTAAAGGTGATCTAATCATTTCTGATTTGCCTAAAAGTTGTCAGTTTTCCACAATGAAGTCAAAGTCCAGTGTGTTTTGCCTATAAATGTGCCCGACAGGCGAGCATGTTGGTGGTTAGGTCCCCAGCTGGTGATGCTGTTTGGGAGCTGGTAGAGACTGTAGGAGGCGGGGTCTACCTGGAAGAAGATGGTCTCTGAGGACATACCTTTGAATGTTTTACCTGTTTCCTGTTCACCCTGAGGCGGATAACTTCCCTCACTACATCTCCCTGCTGCCGTGATGTTCTGCCAGAGTGCATGGGCAAGTGACCAGGGACCACATCCCATGAAACCATGAATCAAAACAAATTAAACATTTCTCCTTTAAGTTGTTCTCCAGTGTTTTGGTCACAGATACTCAGTATGGAACACAAGGCTGATGTCTTCAAACGGAAGACGTCGTCTCGGTGCTAAGCCTAGTCTCTCACAGCCCAGGGTTAGGGACTCAGAGATATGCCCTGGTGACTTTACCAATACCAGGTGCAAGGACAGGACAGAGTCCACCCCCGAATCCTAGCATTACCTGGATCAGGGGATGCCCATTTTCTGAGTATTTTTAAATCTGTGGGTTTTTGTTTTTGTTTTTTTTCGAGGTAGGGTCTCACTCTAGCTCAGGCTGACCTGGAATTCACTCTGTAGTCTCCGGGTGGCCTCGAACTCACGGTGATCCTCCTACCCCTGCCTCCCTAGTGCTGGGATTAAAGGCATGCGCCACCACGCCTGGCTTTTCACCAGTTTTTATCAAATTAGTAATCACTAGTCACTTTTGTATTCAGAAAGGGGGCTCTGCAAATAGTGTCAAACTGAAGGGTACAATACAAACTGAGCTTTAATGTAATTAGCTTGAGGCTGTGTCTATCTCAAATGTATTGTGCGAATTCTAACTCAAAGCTCTTCCTAAATAATTGATTTTACATTATTTGTACCTGGTTACAAAGGAATGATTTATTGTGGAAAGTGTCTCTTGTCTATATTCTCCTTAATCTTCTTTACTAAGAACCTATGTAGGCCAGGCGTGGTGGTGCACGTCTTTAATCCCAGCACTCGGGAGGCCAAGGTAGGAGGATCACGCTTCAGACTGTTGATGCCTCCTAAAAAGTGTACAGCCCGGGCTGGAGAAATGGCTTAGCAGTTAAGGCATTTGCCTGTGAAGCCAAAGGATCCTGGTTCGATTCTCCAGGACCCATGTAAGCCAGATGCACAAGGAGGCACATGCATCTGGAGTTTGTTTGCAGTGGCTACCAGCCCTGGAGTGCCCATTCTCCCTCTGTCTGCCTCTCTCCTATCTCTCTGCAAATAAATAAAAAAAGTTAAAAAAAAAAAAAAAAAAGTGTACAGCCCCTGGGGAATGACGCGGTGTATGTGCGCATACATGCATGTACACCCACACTCACACATCCCACCAATACACAAAGAACCTATGCACAGTAACACAAGCACAAGTCCATGCACGGTGTGTTATCAAGAACACAACTATGAAAGCTGACGTTCTAGGGAGCTGGGCAGACGGCTGGGCGACTAGCGTGCTCTGCTAGCCTGATGACCAGCGCTCACCCATGTTAAGCCTAATGCGCATGTCTATAATCCCAGCATGCCTAAGGCAATGGAAGGTGGAGCCAGTTGAGTCCTGGGGCTAGACTAGTGCTTCCAGGGCCCAAAACAAGGTAGAAGCCAACCACCCCAGCCTGGAGGTTGTCCTCTGACCTCCACATGCACGCCAGGGCGTCGCGCGGGCCCCGGCACGTGTGTGCCCTTGAACACGTATGTACACACATGTAATCACACAAAAACGTTAACTTCGTAGTATGTAACATTGTGGTAACGGTAAGGAAAGGACATCAGTCCCACGAAGAGTAGAGTTTACTGCGATCATCTGCAGGAAATAAGGAAACGACGGGGTCTGGCTGCAGTAGTGGGGACTTGCAGAAATGAGCACCGCTGGGAAGTCAGCTGGGTTCAGGAGCCAGGCAGCTCCAGGCTACAAGGACATTCATTCCCTTTTCAAGGCTCCATGTCTATGTCCTGCCAATGAGTAACCCCGTTAATTTCTCCAGTTCTGCCTTCCGTTTCCTCTTGGTTCTCGTTTTGTTTTTCTTCCCATGTGTTCTGTTTTCATCCTGAGTTAGTTTCGGTTATCAGGGAACACAGCTAAGGCACCCTATTTGGAATCGCTTGGTGCTTGACCACTCTGTACCCCACAGGCCACACTTCAGTTTAGTTTGAGTGACTGCCAGAGAAGGAACTCCACAGAAAGAGGTCCGGGCTTCTAGAAGATAACCCTGAACAATTACTGTCATCTGCACTAGGCATTTCTAATACAGATGACAATCATTGTTTAGGCTGTTTTCAATAAAATATGTTTGGTATATTTCAAAATACTAGATCAAACCTTGAGCCAAATGTAATGTTGGTGAAACAATATTTCAGACGCTTCAAGCACTTTTACCACTAAGGTAATTGAAGGAGGGGCTGTGGGTGTAGCTTGGTGGCAGAGTACTTGTCTGTCATGTGTGAGGCACTTTGCTGACAAACTTCCCACAAGTGAGAATCTAATAGAAGATAAAGGAATCTATCAGGAGTGTGTTTACAGCATCCTTTCCCCGATACATAAATGTTCCAGGAAGAAATACATTGAGGGCTGGAGAGATGGCCTAGCAGTTAAGGTGCTTGCCTGGGAAGCCTAAGGACCCAGGTTAGATTCCCCAGTACCCACATAAGCCAGATGCATAAGTTTGCACATGCGTCTGGAGTGGCTGGCGGCCCTGGCACACCTCTGCCTCTCTCTCTTTCTTTCAAATATATAAATCAAATACTAAAAAGATACACATTGATAGGTTACAAATCACCATGACAAAAGAAAATGAAATTCCCCATCTCTGAAGAAAGCTAAAGAGCTACATCTCAGCGACAGAAAGGAACAGAAAATGATCACTTTGAGAACTATTAGGCCAAAAGAAAAAAGAAAATCTAAAAGCCAGACAGTGAGGAGAGTTCTAGACACTATAAAGTTCTCTATGAAGTTCTCATTGGAAAGTTCCATAAGATAAAAGTGATCTTCTGGGAGCACATGAATGGCCAAATATCCACTGGTTACATATTTGCAGGCTAAAAACTAAAACTTATTTAATAGCAGATGGCATATGCCAAGAAGAAAAAAGATCTTATCTCTCTGACAGCTGATGCCCAGTGTTAACGTTGCATTGTGGGTTTCAGGTTCTGTGTGTCCTGTATTTTGAACTCTCAAGACCTATCAGTATACACTCATATCAGCTGCATCCTCATTTTCCACAAGACCAACATCTCTTCATTTACACTAAATTAAACTTGGGTAACTTTTCTGCTCATTTCAATGACCACTAATTGCCATTTGCTGAAAGCCTTCAAACACATATTCATTGAATTTCCTCAAATTAGAAAAGTCTTTTTGATATAGGAATTTTGGGCTTCCTCATCAATGCATCAATACAATATGCCAATCCACCAATAATTTGGTGTGTCCCCACATTCTTGTGTTATGAATTTGATGAATGAAATCCACAGACCAGAGGGTAAGGTTATGAAAGATTTTAGTAACAGGTTAGTGCTATAGGAAGGGAAACTTTAAGAAAAGAGAGACTTAAGGGAAGGAAGGAAGGCAGAGCTCTTGTCCAGGGAGGCAAAAGGTGGATTAAGAAGCTGGCCTTGGGGCTGGAGAGATGGCTTAGCCCTTAAGATGTTAGACTGCAAAGCCAAAGGACCCAGGTTCAACTCCCCGGGACCCACGTAAGCCATATGCACAAGGGGGCGCATGCATCTGGAGTTCATTTGCACTGGCTGGAGGCCCTGAGTGCCCATTCTCTATGTGCCTCTTTCTCTCTCCTTCTCTCTCTCTATCAAATAAATAAATAAAATAAAATAATATTTAAAAAAAGAAGAAGCTGGCCTTGGGCTGGAGAGATGGCTTAGCAGTTAAGCACTTGCCTGCAAAGCTTAACAACCCCAGTTCAAGACTTGATTCCCTAGTACCCATGTAAGCCAGATGCACAAGTGGCACATACATCTGGAGTTCATTTGCAGTGGCTGGTGGCCCTGGTGGACTCATTCTCTCTCTCTCTGCCTTTCTCTCTGTTACTCTTAAATAAATAATAAATAAATAAATAAACAAACAAATAAATAAATAAGAAGCTGGCCTTAAAATTCAGGTTGGGAATTTTTTTCTAGGCAAGCCCAACAGACTGGCTTTTTTTTTTTTTTTTTTTTTTGAGAGAGAGAGAGAGAATGGACGTGCCAGCAGCCTCTCAGCCACTGTGAACAAACTCCAGACATGTGCGCCCCCTTGTGGGCAAGTGCAGCATTGCACCCTTGTGTTACTTAGCGTCTGGCTAAACATGGAAACTCGAGAATCGAATGGTCGTTCTTAGGCTTAGCAGGCAGGCCCCTTAACCTCTAAGCCATCTCTCCAGCCCCTGGCCTTTTTTTTTTTTAGTGTGGGGAGAGAGCATTGGCACACCAGGGCCTTCAGCCACTACAATCGAACTCCAGATGTATGTGCCTCCTTGTGCACATGTGTGACATTGTGCCCTTGTGTCACTGTGTGCCTGGCTTATGTGGGACCTGGAGAGTTGAACATGAGTCCTTAGGCTTTGCCTAAGGCAAGCACCTTAACTGCAAAGCCATCTCTCCAGCCCTCTGGTTGGGAATTTAAAAAAAATATTTATTTATTGGCAAGCAGAGAGAGATAGTAGAGAGACAGTCAGACAGAATGGGTGTGCCAGGGCCTCCAGCCATTGCAAATGAACTCCAGATTCATGTGTCACTGTGCATCTGGCTTTATGTGGGTCCTGGGGTATTGAACCTAGGTCCCTAGGCTTTGCAGGCAAGTGCCTTAACTGCTGAGCCATCTCTCCAGCCCATGTTGGGAATATTTTTAAAATTTTTTTATTGACAACTTCTATACTTACATACAAAAAAATGCATGATATTTCCCTCCCCTCCCCCCATTCCCTTAGAACTCCAATCTCCGTCATATCCCCTCCCTCTCTCCATTAGTCACTCTTTTACTTTGATGCTATCATCATTTTCTTCTATTATGAGGGTCTTGCGAAGGTATTGCTAGGCACTGCAAGGTCATGATTATCAAGCTTTTGTAAAGCTAAGGACACTGTGAATACAGCAAAGAGGCAACCTACAGAATGGGAGAAAATCTTTGCCAGCTATACATCTGACAGAGGATTAATATCTAGGATATACAAAGAACTTAAAAAACTAAATAATAAGAAATCAAACACCCCAATTAAAAAATGGGCTATGGAACTAAATAGAGAGTTCTCACTGAAAGAAATACAGATGGCATATAAACAACTAAAGAAATATTCTACATCCCTAGCCACAAGGGAAATGCAGATTAAAACTACATTGAGGAGCCGGGTGTGGTGGCGCACACCTTTAATCCCAGCACTCGGGAGGCAGAGGTAGGAGGATTGCCGAGAGTTCGAGGCCACCCTGAGAATACAGAGTGAATTCCAGGTCAGCCTGGACTAGAGTGAGACCCTACCTCGAAAAACAAAAACAAAAAAAAAACAAAAAAACTACATTGAGATTCCATCTCACTCTTGTCAGATTGGCTACCATCATGAAAACAAGTGACTATAAATGCTGGCAAGGATGCAGAAAAAGAGGAACACTTCTACACTGTTGGTGGGAATGCGATTTGGTCCAGCCATTGTGGAAATCAGTGTGGAGGTTCCTGAGACAGTTAAAGATAGATCTACCATATGACCCAGCTGTACCACTCCTAGGCATATATCCTAAGGACTTGTCTCACTATCTTAGAGATACTTGCTCGACCATGTTTATTGCCGCTCTATTCACAATAGCTAGGAAATGGAACCAGCCTAGATGTCCCTCAACTGATGAGTGGATAATGAAGATGTGGCACATTTACACAATAGAGTTCTACTCGGTAGTAAAGAAAAATGAAGTTATGAAATTTGCTGGAAAATGGATGGATCTGGAAAGGATTATACTTAGTGAGGTAGCTCAGGCCTAGCAAGCCAAATGTCACATGTTCTTTCTCATGTGTGGATCCTAGCTATAAATGGTTGGACTTCTATATGAGTATGAATAAAACTCAGTAGCAGACGCCAGTAAGCTAGAAAGGGGATATAAAGGGAATAGAAAGGGAAGGAAGGAGGACTTAATAGGATGGTATTATATATATGTAAGTAGAAGAACAGATTAATGGTGGTGAAAAGGCCTAAGTGAGGTCAGAAGAAGAGATTGAGTGAAGGAAAAGTGGAGGTAGGGCTAATCAAAATCTAAGATGATATAAATAAGTTATATGGAAACCTACTTTTCTGGACAATGGAACACTCAGAAACCATAGATTGTTACTAGAAAATTTTCAGTGCCAGAGATGGGATACCTTCCAGTGTGTTGTTGGCCAGGGAGTTCACAGATACCCACAAAACATTACAGGCCATTGCCAAGGCTCTTGGTTTCCCACCAGTAATAGATGGTAAGACCCTATTGCTGAAGACTCCACATTCTGGGGCTGCAAGATCACTGAGAAATCCTGCTGGAGCTGAGCTGAAAGCTTCCTCCATGTGGACCAGCTGACAGAAAGCAGGGAAAACCGTCCTACCTCTGCCTCCCAAGTGCTGGGATTAAAGGCGTGCACCACCACGCCTGGCTCTTACTCTGTGCCTTTATATGTTACAAATATAGAACTTGTTTTGATTTTGCAGGACTCACAGCTAAGAGACCATCTTAAATCTCAGGTGAGACTTGGGACTTCAGAACTATCTTCAGTTGGTAAAGAATTTTGAAATTGGACTAAATACAATTTGCAATGAGATGGTGTAGTGGTTTGATTCAGGTCTCCCCCATAAACTTGGGTGTTCTGAATGCCATGTCCTCAGCTGATGGCAACTTGGGAATTAAAACCTCCTAGAGGCTGAGAATTTGGGGGTGCAGGCTTATGGGTGTTATAATTAGCTTCCTCTTGCCAGTGTTTGACACGCTCTCCTGTTGCTATTGTCTGTATGATGTTGGTCAGGAGGTGATGTCCACCCTCTGCTCATGCCATTGTTTTTCCCCTGCTAGCATAGAGCTTCCCCTGGAGTCTGTAAGACAAAATAAACCCTTTTTTCCCCATAAACTACTCTAGGTCAGGTGTTTTCTGCCAGAAATGTGAACCTGACTACAACAGATGGTCATGAATCTACTGGGGGCCAGGGGTGGAATGTGGTAGCCTGAATGGATAGACCACATAGTGTTTAATGAGTGCCGCTGGCAGACAGGGTAAGAATCTAGCCAGGATGCAGATTTAAAGCTTAGAAAGCTTAGAAGTGGCCATTTCTTAGATTTTGGATCTAGAATGTGCTACTTTTTTTTTTTAAAATATTTTTTAAATTTTTATTTATTTGCAAACAGAGAGAGAGATAGAAGAGGGGCAGACAGAGAGAGAATGGGCACGCCAGGGCCTCTAGCCACTGCAAATGAACTCCAGATGCATGTGCCCCTTGTGCATCTGGCTTATGTGGGTCCTGGAGAATCGAACCGGGATCCTTGGCTTCGCAGGCAAATGCCTTAACCGCTAAGCCATTTCTCCAGCCCCCAGAATGTGCTACTTTTAGGAGTAGCTTTCCCACTGTGTCTCAAGTTGCTCTCTTGGGGACAAGAGTGTGGCTTAGGACATCTTGGGGATCAGCCCTTATCTGATGTTCCCTGGAAAAGCCACTTACTGCCTCAGCTGATCCAACAATGGATAGAGATGTCTAAGGGATTCTTACCCTGTCTGCCAGTGGCACTCATTAAACACTATGTGGGGTTTTGGCTAAAAATAAATAAATTAAAAGAAGATAAGAAGCCGGGCGTGGTGGCACATGCCTTTAATCCCAGCATTCGGGAGGCAGAGGTAGGAGGATCGCCATGAGTTCGAGGCCACCCTGAGACTACATAGTGAATTCCAGGTCAGCCTGGACCAGAGTGAGACCCTACCTCGCAAAACCAAAAAAAAAAAAAAAGACAAGAAACCATGATACCATACAATCCAAGAATATAGTTGAGGTAGTTATGGACACGTACCCACAATGTCTTATACAGATCTTTTGTGGGCTCCCCAAAATGTCAGCAGGGAGGAGACTGAGACACAGCTCCATGTTGTGACCTGAGAAGTTCCCCTAGACTTTTAGGGACCTCAACTTGGGTTGCAACGAGGATTCATAGAATTCCAGGAAGAGCAGTAGGAAGCAGCTTTGAAGATTTTATTAAAGACATTTTAATACAAGCTTAAGTATGAGGCAAGGGAGGGGCTCAGCAGGACAGTAACAACACACCCAGGAACATGGTGTGGACTCTTCTGGGAGAGAGTTGCCTTTACATATGAGGATTCCTCTAGGTTGTATCTTACAACTAGTAAGTGATATATATTTATGAAACTTTGTTCTGCTTGGAGAGAGAAGCAAAAGGTCAAAGAAAGACATATGAAAAAAGAGATGCAGAATAGTTACATTCCACACAATTTATATTTAGTTCTGACATAGCCTCTGAAATTTTCTTAATCTTATTTTTAAACTTATTATTTGAGAGACAGAGAGAAAAAAGCAGACAGAGAGTGAGTATGGGTGCTCCAGGCCCCCCTGCCACTGCAAACGAATTTCAGATGCACGCACCACTTTGTACATCTGGCTTTACATGAATACTGGGGAATTGAACCTAGGCCATTGGGATTTGCAAGCAGGCACTTTAACTGCTGAACTATTTCTCTGGCCCAAATCTTATTTATTTTGGCTTTTCAAGGTAGGGTCTCACTTTAGCCCTGGCTGACCTGGAATTCACTCTGTAGTCTCAGGGTGGCTTTGAACTCACAGTGATCCTCCAACCTCTGCCTCCTAAGTGCTGGGATTAAAGGCGTGCGCCACCACACCCGCCTTAACTTATTTTTAATATCTTCTTTTAACTTAGCTATATGTCCTAGAATTCATGCAGATTAGTTTATAAATCATCAATCACATCTTAGATGCTTTCAAATTCTAATTAAAGCAGGATGCCCACTTATGAGTTTTGGGGAAGGAACTTTGGCATTTCCAAAAAATCAAAAATGAAGGCTGGAGAGATGGCTCAGCAGTTAGGGTGCTTGCTTGCGAAGCTTAAGAACGAAGGTTTAATTTCCCAATACCCATGTAAGCCAGATGCACAAGGTGGCGCATGCATCTGTTTGTTCACAGTGGCTAGAGAACCTGGTGGGCCCATTCTCTATCTGCCTCTTTATCAAAAGCGGCATGCGTGTCTGGCAATGAGAGGTGGAGAGGGAAGAATGCAGATGTTCATGGGCCAGCTAGACTGCCCTTTCTTGTGGCAAAAAAAAGGGAAATCTGTCTTAAAGAAGATGGAAGGAGAGGACGGATATCCTAAGGTTGTCCTCTGACTTCCGCTTGTACTCAATGATATGCATACCTGATAAACATACATTTAAAAGAAAGAGAATCAAAATATAAGTCTTGTAATGCCACTTTTATTGATGGATATGAACCTAGATAAAAAGATATTTAAAACTCGAAACATAAATGATGACAAAACATCGTAATGAGAAAGTAGTTAAGCTTGGGGGTACCTTTCATCTAGTCAGAATATTTAAGACTTGGGAAGTTTTGAGACGAGAACGTCTTAAGGCCTAAACGTAACTTTGCTTCCTTATTCCCGAGCGGGGCGGCTCCCGCCGGGAGTCCAGGCAGCACTAGAACATTAGTTATCTTGTGTGTGGGTGGTGGGGTGGGGGGGACCCAGAGGCTGACCGGGAGACAAGGCTTCAAGTGAAAGGTTATTCAGGAGGGAAAGAGCCTCTGGAAGATGGTGGGATAAGTGGTAGAAAATGGAAGCATCCC
Source organism: Orientallactaga sibirica (assembly GCA_036365145.1). NCBI lineage: Eukaryota > Metazoa > Chordata > Mammalia > Rodentia > Dipodidae > Orientallactaga > Orientallactaga sibirica. Next base: position 2,299,935 of record JAEOAD010002853.1, read on the forward strand.
ACAGACCAAGTCATCCCTTTGGATAGGACTGCAGGCGGCTGAGGCAGCAGAGCTACTGGGGAGGGTGGGAGCCAGCGTAGGACACTTCAGGCTGGCTCCTCCCGGCTACCAGGCGGCTGAGAATTGACAGGCCTACTCTCTATCTGTCTTTGATGGAGGGATCTTCCCAGGTGGGCAACGTTCTTCGATGGCATTTCAGCTGTGCCCAGCAAGAGGAAAAGGACCCTTCAGAATACAAAACTGGAAGCTCAAAGTGACGCTCTAGTAACAGTGATGGCAAGCAAGTGGGCTGGGCCGAGTGCTCGACCCAGGCAAGGAAATAAGTCATTGCTGGTCTAGCCACCAGAATGGCTTCATTTCCAAACATGCATGCTGCCATGGTCAGAAAGAGAAAGGCCAAGAGAAAGGCACTCTAATACTGCTGTAGCTTATTTTAGAACAGGGCGGGATGACTAGTATATATCAGGGTTCACGGTTTTGTGTTACAAATATTGAAATAACGACAGCATTTGAATGATTTTGTAAAATGATGTTTACATGATATAGAAGGAACACAATAAGTTCTTAAAACAGGATTGCCAAAGAAGAGTTAGTATGCATAAATTTTCACTTTGTGGACTTCCTTGTCATCACATTCCCTCTGCTTATTGTAGTAGTAGAAAGTATTGTCCCTTCTCTGAAGTTTCTTCACATAACCTGTCTCTGGCCACCGGTCTACCTGCACAACAAGAATCAGAATATAAATATTGCAATACCAGTTTTAGCTCCTACTTCACTATCAAACATCTTAAAGTATAACTTGCATCAAAAATCATAGAATTAAATGTAATTAATTCTACACAAAACAAACCCTAATTTTTGACCTCATACTGTAGAACTAACTTACTGCTCTCTCTAGATCCCAATTTATAGGTTTTAATGCTATGGCCAACATCAATTTGTTTATAAATGATTTAAAACATAACTTCCAGAAATAATAATCCAGGAGGAAGATGGAGGCCAGGCCCTGGAGCGGGAGGGAGGGAGAGAGAGAAGGAGAGAATGAGAATGAGTCTGCCAGGATAACTCCAGGTGCATGCGCCTCTTTGTGCACCTGGCTTTAAGTAGGTGCTGGGGAATCAAACCCAGGGCAGGCAAGCGCCTTAACCACTGAGCCATCTCTCCAGCCCTCACAGCCATTGTTTTATCTGGGCCTTTCTTCCTGTGCACTCAGCTTGCTCCGGTGGAGGCTAACCCATACAAATAGCTCTAGAGGGGTGTGTGACTTGGTGAGGTAAGGTAAGGTAAACTATGCTTGAACCCTTAGACCACTGCAAATGGAAGGGACATTCCAGTTAAAGAGAGCCTTTGGTTTTCTTCTTACCTTCCCTTTAAGGGACATAGAGCCTTTTCTGAGAATTATCCCCTCAAGGAAAAGTCATTTTGTCTGTCTCTAACTTCCTGCACTCCTTTTTGTTAAGGCTCATGTGCTTTGACTATCATATAGCTGTCTTGTTCCTCTTGTTGTTTATTTGGTACTCCAGGAGAATGCCAATGAAATCTATTATTTATGAATGATGGCATTAATAATCATTAAGCAGCTAGTTATTGACTTAAGAAATTATTATGAACATCACCCACGATGTCAGGCACTTTAAACACATGATTTCATTTCATTCTTGTGACTCATTCTTCCTTCCTTTCCCTCCCTCCCTCCTTCCTTCCTGCTTGTTTCTGAGAGGGTCTTGCTGTGTAGCCAAGGCTGGCCTCAAACTTGCCATCCTCTTGCCTCCATCTCCTTCCCATCACGATGGGATTATAGGCATACACCACTGTGTCTGGTTTCCGTGTCCACTGAAGTAGGCATTGTCATCACTATTTTGTGTGCATGGAGGTATGTGGGGGAGATAAGTGTTTGCCACAGAGTGCAGATCAGAGGACAATCTTGGGGTGTTGATCCTTACCTCCCATCTTAAGACCAGGACTCTCTTGTTTGCTGCTGTGTATGCCAGGCTAACTGGCTCATGAGCTTCCAAGATTCTCCTAGTCCCATCTCCCATCTGGCTGTAGGTGTGCTGATTAATTACAGGCACTTACACTATAACATCCAGCTTTTACATGGATTTTAGAGACCTGAATTCCAGTCATCAGGTTGCACAGCAAGCACTTCAAACCACTGACATTTCCCCCAGCCATCATCATTTTATAGTTGAAAAATGGAGTCTCAATGAAGTTGGGCAGGATGACCCCACTAGAACAGGTACAGACAGAATACAAACCCTGAACTGACTCACTCCCAAGCCCATGTTCTTTCCACTGGATTTCTTCAAGTCAGGAAACTTTCTACCTCTTATTTTATCAAGCACCTCACACAGAAATTTGCAGTTGGTAGGTATTCAATAAATACATACAGAATGAAAACACAATGCTTGGTCTGGAGAGATAGCTTAGCAGTTGAGGCACTTGCCTGCAAAACCAAAGGACCCAGGTTCAATTCCCCAGGACCCATATTTGTCAGGTGCCCAAGGTGGTGCATGCGTCTGGAGTTAATTTGCAGTAGCCAGAGGCCCTGGCATGCCCATTCTCTCTCTCTCTCTCTCAAATAAATAAATAAAAATTTAAAAATTCAACAACAACAAAACACAAAGGGGCTGGAGAGATGGCTTAGTAGTTAAGGTGCTTGACTGTGAAGCCCAAGGACCCATGTTAGACTTCACAGTTCCCATGTAAGCCAGATGCACAAGGTGACACATGTGCACAAGGTGGCACATGTGTCTAGAGTTCAATTACAGTGGCTGGAAGCCCTGGCATGCCAATTCTGTCTCTTGCTCTCTCTCTCTCTTTAAAAAAAAAAAAAAAAAGCCAGTCTGTTGGACTTGCCTAAAAAAATTTTTTTTAAAAAATCTCAATCTCCTGTTTGCCCAAAAATAAATGAATTTTTAATCACTTTATAAATGGTATAAGGTACAGATTTTCATCTAATCTTTGTAAAGCAAATCTGTGTCTCTGTTCTCTCAAAAAAAAAAAAAACAAAAAAAGGCTAGAATGTACAGCCACAGTCAGGAGTTTTTCTCAGGCAGCTTTTGGTCATGTATAGTCTCCATCAAATCAAGAACATAATGTTGCTGGTGTGTCTGCATGTGTGTTACAGCTCACATCTGTAATCCTAGCACTTCAAAAATACAGGCAGAACGATTTCTGTGAATTTGAAGCCAGCCTGGGGTTATACAGTGAATTCAAAGACAGTCTGGGCTACGGAGTGACACCCTGTTTCAAAAATAACAAAAAAGCCGGGTGTGGTGGTGCATGCCTTTAATACCAGTACTTGGGAGGCAGAGGTAGGAAGATCAGCATGAGGTCGAGGCCAGCCTGAGACTACAGAGTGAATTCCAGGTCAGCCTGGGCTAGAATGAGACTCTACCTTGAAAAACCAAAATAAATAAATAAATAAATAAAAAGGAAGGAAGAGAAGGAGATGGAAGAAGGAAGGGATGAAAGAAAGGAGGGAGGAGGAATAAGAGAGGGAAGAATGAAGGAAAAGAAAAAAAAAAGAAAAGGAAAAATATACACATATATAATCTAGTTCTATGACAAGGTAAATATCTAAAATAATTACCTGTCAAGGGAGAAGACTGTCTTTATGGTCCACTATGAAAGACTTATTTATGTAAGAGCAGAATTGCTTAATATAAGCTAAGCCATTCTGAAAATGCTCAACCAAGTCCCACCCCACCACACACACACGCCCCACAAACCCACCAACCCCGTTCATGGGCCTGGTTAGTCACCTTCTCATTAAGTGAGGGCTGCAGAGAATTCTAATTCCCTTCTGTTATGCTTTGGCCCTCTGCTTTTCAAATTCTTATCAGCATCTAACAAACTCCTTCAAGTCCTAGTCTGACAGGCATATGTCTTACCATAGAAACTTGTTTCACTTGCTTATATTCAATTTCATCCCGATATCCTGCTTGTTGGAATCTGTACAGATTTTCTATCTCTTCTGACCATTTTTTGGCACGACTTATTGATTTTGGTTTCACGTCAGAACTAGCCATGACTAAAGAGGCCTTATTAACAATTATTTCTGAAAGATGTTAAAGCAACATTAATAGATAACACAGTAATTACAATTTTCAAAGTTTTTTTACAATGAACAAAATTGACATTTAAAAAAGTAGATAAGTGGAGTTCTAAAGGTGTGGGGGGGGGTGGAAAACATGCCTTTTGTTTAATCCCAGCACTTGGGAGGCAGAGGTAGGAGGATTGCCATGAATTCAAGGCTACCCTAAGACTACATAGTGAATTCTAGGTCAGCCTGGGCTAGAGCAAAAACCTACCTCCAAAACACAAAACAAAAAAAAGTACATAATTGCAATAAGTATTTTTAAATTTTGACATCCATTCCATGATTGTAATTTTGGAATAACAAACAAAATACCAAAAATATCCAAACCCTGAAAGATATGGAAAGAACCATTAATTTCATTATCAAATAAAATTGCATTGCAAGCTGTCAAGCAAAGTCCTAGAAGTTGTACGCCAGTTCCAGTGTTCCAGACAGCACAAGATGCACATTTCTGAAAACATTCTTTAAAACACTATTTATAACTGTTTAGTAGATTGTCAAAATATTCTCTTTTCTCCCTCTCTCTTTTCCATTCCTCCTTTTCTTTCTCTTTCGCTCCTTAAAAAAGGAGTGTAGGAGTATATTGGGCTGGAGAGATGGCTTAGTGGTTAAGAGCTTGCCTGTGAAGCCAAAGACCCTGGTTTGATTCCTCAGAACCCACATAAGTCAGATGCACAATGTGACGCATGCGTCTGGAGTTTGTTTGCAGTGGCTAAAGAGCCTCGTGTGCTCCGTCTATCTATCTCTATCTCTGTGTCAAATAAATGAATAAATAAATAGGCAGTTTTTAAAAGGGAATATCAATCTTTTTGGCAAGGCATTGTGATACACACCTATAATTTCAGCACTTGAGACACTGAGGCAGGTGGATCATAAGTAAGGCCAGTCTAGACCCTGTCTTATAAAAACAAAACAGAATAAAAATTAGTCTTATTCCTTCCTTCCTTTTCTTGTTCATGGGACACAGTGGTTACTTCTTTTTTTAATTTCTTGGAGACATTGTGGTCATTGCAATCCATCATCTGGGCCCCTGTGCTGTCCCATCATGTGATAGACTAATGCAGGAAGAAAGCTGATTCAATGCCATGCTAGTGGTCTGCTGTCATGATTTCCAGATCATTGACTATAAATACTACAGGAGTTCACCAGTGGTACAGGACATTTGAAACCCTACATCTAGAGTTCACGCTGATTGCTTTTTCACCAAACTTTGATAGCCATGATTTTTTCCCCATGCTGGGAATATAACCCAGGACCTTATGCATGAGAAAGAAGCCCTCTACCATTGAGCTACACTTCCAACCCTATAGCCAGTTTTTCAAACACATTATCTTGTACTTGTTTTTCTCAGCTACTTCTTATTTTATTCCCAAAATGTGTCATTTAGTTGAAAAACATGTCTATAACTTCACTATGATTCCTTGAATTCATTCTTTTATTAAAATTATTTCTACTGGCTAAAATATGTTAAATTGTGTTTTATAAAATGGGTCCTATAAATGAATTAGTTCTTTAAATTTTTTTGTTTACAAACACTCATTTAACTTAGGTTTAAAAAAGTCAAGAATAATAAAGTGCAAAATAAGTCATTATTGCATCAACTAGAGATCTCCGTTCTTGAGACTGGGTGACCATCATCCCAGATGTGTGGTTAGGACAGAATGAGAAGTCCCACAATAAGTACTTTTACAAAGTAATAAATTTAGCATTACCTGGGTGTGACAGAGGGAAAATGGGCAAAGGCAAAAGTGGTCAACTTGCTGAATGTCAGATATTCTTCAGTGGGAAAGATACAGTGTAAAAGTTCCTTCTATGGGTAATAAAAGCTCATGAAGACTGAGAAGTCTCTGGCTCCAACTCCAAGTGTCAATCACACAGAAGTATCATGGTCTCTTTTCTATGAAAACCAAGGAAACTGACCTTGTATTGCTTCTACTCTCTTGATTTTTATTAAAATATTTTATTTAGCCAGGCGTGGTGGCACACACCTTTAATCCCAGCACTCGGGAGGCAGAGGTAGGAGGATCACTGAGAGTTCGAGGCCACCCTGAGACTACATAGTTAATTCCAGGTCAGCCTGGACCAGAGTGAGACCCTGCCTCACAAAACCAAAAAAAAAATATATATATATATATATATATATATATATATATATATATATATTATTTATTTATTTATTTGCAAGAGAGAGAGTGGATGAATGGGCAGGCCAGGGCTTCTGCAAATGAACTCCAGATGCATGCACCATTTTGTGCATCTCTGCTTTATATAGGTACTGTGGAATTGAACCTGGGCCATCAGGTTTGCAAGCAAGCACCTTAACCACTGAGCCATCTCTCCAGCCCAGCCTCTAGATTTTTGCTATATTACTTAACATTCTAAAGAAAATATCATTTACATTCTATTCAGAAAACATAATTCCCACAACTGTTTAAATTAATTTAAAATTATTTAAATATTAAATTATTTAACTGGAGTCACCAGAGTCAGAACTCTTAATGTAATGAAAGGAGCAACTTACATAAGTAGATATATTAGCATTTAATTTTACATTTTTCCAATGTGCAAATTTAACAAGTATATTGATTAAACATGAGAAGATTACTGTCTTATCATTGACCTTTTTAAAAAATATTTTTATTTTACTTATTATTTATTTGTGAGAAAGCAAGAGAGAGGCAGAGAGAATGGCATACCAAGGGCTCTAGCATCTGCAAACAAGCTCCAGACACATGTGCCACCTTGTGCATCTGGCTTATGTGGGTACTGGGAAATCAAACCTGGGTCCTTAGGCTTTGCAGGCAAAAGCCTTAACTGCTGAGCCATCTCTCCAGTCCTGTTTAAAAATATTTTTATTTTATTTATTTATTTGAAAGAGAGAGAGCTTTTTTAAAGGAAAACTTTGCTTCTCAGGTATTGCTTTAATATCGTGCTCATGATATACTTTGAGGGAATTTATTGTTATGCTATTGTATGGATTTTCTGAAAAAATAGAAAGGCTGACAAAACAATAAATAAGCCTTATTTCAGTACAACCTTTGTTCTTTTAGCCTTCATTTCAATGTGAAGTTCATTACATCACTGATGCACAAAATACTAGCTAGGATTAATAAGTGACTTGGAAATATGTAGTATAGTAGAGCCACTCACATATAGGAAGATATTAAATACAAAATATGTATAACAAAATATGACATGAATAAACATGAAAGGGGAAAGCAGGTAGATTTATTGTATTAAGATATGTTCAAGGGCTGGAGAGATGGTTTAGCAGTTAAGGGGCTTATCTGCAAAGCCTAAGGACACAGTTTCAATCCCCCAGTACCCAGTAAGCCAGATGCACAAGGTGACACATGCATCTGGAGTTCATCTACAGTGGCTGGAGGCCCTGGCACACCCATTCTCTTTCTCTCTCACTCTCAAATAGATAAGTAAAATATTTTCAAAAAATAGGTTCAGACCAGGAGAAATGGCTTAGCAGTTAAAGCACTTGCCAGTGAAGCCTAAGGACCCAGGTTCAATTTCCCAGTACCCACGTAAGCCAGATGCACAGGTGGTACATGTGTCTGGAGTTCATTTGCCATGGCTAGAGGTCTTGGTGTGCCCATATTCTCAATCTCTCTTTCTCTAAAATAAATAAATAAAATATTTTAAAATGTTCAAAATTAGTCATGTTTACATACGAATTTAGTGGCTGTGTTACTTATGCTGCTTTTATAAAGTATATATTTTTTAAAAGTACTGATAGCAATCTTAATTTTTGTTTTTTCTATCATTTTTACTTCAGTCTAGGCTTTTTGAAATATAATAAAATACTTTTATTGCTCATATTATTAAAAATACTTTTATCATTTTTAGGTCAAGCAATTATGTTAGCAAGACACATAAAAATGCTACATTTAATACAAGAGTGGAAAATATGCTAAATTCAGTTGAAGTTCTGTGTAAAATCACCATTTCGACAGCCAGGAACAGAGCCAGATAGATATTTTAAAGTTAATTTCACGGAGGTAAAGACAGGTCAGTATGGATATAAATATTTACTTTTTTTTTTTTTTTTTTTTTGGTTTTGCGAGGTAGGGTCTCGCTCTGGCCCAGGCTGACCTGGAATTAACTATATAGCCTCAGGGTGGCCTCGAACTCACTGTGATCTTCCTATCTCTGCCTCCCGAGTACTGGGATTAAAGGCGTGCGCCACCACGCCCAGCTAATATTTACTTATTTATGTTGATACCTTTTCAGGATGAATAGAAGCTTTCCCTACCAAGTCTGAGACAGTCCAGATAGTAGTTAAGGAACTGTTAGAGATAATTCCCCACTATGGGTTGCCCCTCAAGATAAGATCAGATAATGGGCCTGCCTTTGTGTCAAGGGAATTGACCAAGACACTGGGGATTAATTGGAAATTATATTGCGTCTATCATCCCCAAAGTTCAGGACAGGTAGAAAGGATGAGTCAGACCTTGAAGGAGACTTTAACTAAATTAACCCTAGAGACTGGCAAAGGATGGGTGGGACTCCCTCCCTTCGCCCAGTGAAGGGCCAGGTGTCCCCCTTATGTAAATGTATGGATAACCCCCATCCTGCCCTGGATGGATCTTAATCAGACAACTGACTTTACTAATGAAAGGCTTCTTTCTATCCAAGTCTTACAAAGAGTCCAGGAGTCCATTGTTCCAGCAGTCAAGACTGATTTTTCAGACCCACCCTGTTTGTCCCCATCCCTTTCAGCTCAGTGACAGAGTTCTGATGAAGGGACACCATATTGGGACATTGGAAAGGCCCCCACCAGGTCATCCTAACCACTCCAATGGCCATGAAAGGGGAGGGGACAAAATAGAAGAGGATTAGACTTACTTTTTATGAAACAAGGGCCTATGTATGGCTTTAGGTAAAACTTGTTATGCCAGTCAGAAAAAATCCAACACACACTGGCTTTAGTTAGAGAAAATCTCAAAGAAAGAAAACTTCAGAGACAAACTGCTAATAACTGGTTTCAGTCTATGTTTAGTTGGTCTCCATGGCTACCTTCCCTTGTCTCTTCTATTGCGGGTCCCTGATACTACTGCTCTTTGGCTTTACCATGGGACCCTGCATTATTAATGCTCTAAGTAGATATATAAAGAATAGAATAAACTCTGTTAAACTCATGGTATTGCGGACTCAATACACCCTCTTAGATGAAAACACCCTAGACATTGTTCTTCACGAGTCAAGGACTTGACTTCCTGTCATATCAGAGGGGGAATAGAAAATGGGATGAGCCCTCTGTTGAGTGCAGGTGTTTACCTTTACCTAAGGAATGGGATGAGCCCTCAGTGCAATGCTTGTGTTTACTGTTACCTAAGGAATGGGATGAGCCCTCAGTGCCATGTTGTGATGACATAGCATAGAATGTTTCTTGCCTCACTTCCACCTATGTGACCTATGTAACCTTGTGACTTCTTGTAATAGCCCCCCCCTTGTTTAACAGTATGTAACTTTGAGGTTTAACTCCCATCCTGTTTTTACTATAAACCTCATGCAGTTATTTCCAATAAAAGTTGAAACTCTGAACAGTTCAGGGTGACATCCTGAGATCCCAAACTCTGGGTGTAGCCCTGATGCACCAGCTTTTATTCTTTTTCTTTTCTTTCTTTTTTTACTCAATAAAACTTTGCCTCACAAAAAAAAAAAAAAGAAAAAAGAAAATCACCATTTCTCAGTAGAGATGAACATCTTAAAAGACATTATTAGGCATTTCAAAATTTAACGTAAATTCCAGATTGACAAAAGATCATACATAGTGTGCTGTGCAGGTGAGGATGTGTGTGCAAAATTCTTTTCTTTTTTTGTGACCCTTTCTTTTATTTGAAATAAAATGAAACTTATAGTCTGAAGTTCTTTGAAGAAGCCACAATCTGAGCTAGAGATCTTACTGGCTGACTGGAACTTAATGACTGTAGAGAAGTGAAATGATGCAGATAAGAGCCAAATTATCTGGGGCTATCTGTAGAGCCTTCACAACCACCTACTATCAACCTCTGTATCCGACCTAACATCTTGGGGACTATTGGGTAAAACTTGGAATGTATTACATAGCAGACCACTAGCTTCCACCAACCCTGAAGACCACATCTAAAACTTACAGAAACAAGTTCCCTGCTCCACTATAACCCAGCTACCCGATGGCCCACCCGTGCACTTGGTGTTCACTTTGAATTAAAACTTTCTTTTGTTTGAGGAATATAAAAGTGTGTACCACCTTCCACAATGGAACATGTCATGTAGAGTAAGTTCCCTGGCTATGGATACTCACACTTAGCTCAGAATAAGCTGTTTCTTATTCTCTTTGGACCAAGGGCTGGGTTTTACATGGATTAAAATCACATTTCTTGATTAAATATTTTAATGATTCTGAAAAAATTCAGTGGCATTATTTATCCCACTAGTAACACTCAGCATTTTAAAATCTAGTGATTTCTTTGGTACAGTTGCGAAGGAAACTGTACAAACACTTGGACAGGAAGCACCACAGACAAAGCCTGCCATCTGATGGTTTTAAGTGAAACAGAAGCCAAGCAAAAGGATGTGCAGGGACAGAGCTTTGGAAATCCTTCAGCCATGACTAAAAGAGAAGCAGAAGAGCTGAAAGAGGTTGAAATGGATGGAAACGAGAAATCAGAGGGCTCAGAACAAAGTCCAAGGAACAAACCTACACCCCAGCTGAACACATACGCCCAGTCACAGATACCTGTGAGCCAATAAGCAAGTCAAAGAAACTATTGGTGGAATCCACAGTGACGCTTCTCTAACCAAGGAGTAAAGACAGATGGAACTGTATCGTTTAATACACAGGTAATTTTTTACAAAAGCTAAATATCCTTGTCATTGTAAAAACAGTAGAAACTGCCCCAGATGCCCACCATGCTGAAGCAGAAGTACATCTTTTTTATTTGACATTTTAAAAAATATTTTTATTTTAATTAATTTATTTATTATTTGAGAGAGAGAGAGAGAGAAAGAGGGAGAGAGAGAGAGAGAATGGACATACCAGGGCTTCTAGCCACTGCAAACAAACCTGATGCATGCGCCACCTTGTGCATCTGGCTTACATAAGTCCTGGGAATCACACCTAGGTCCTATGGCTTTGCAAGCAAGTGCCTTAACCACTAGGCCATCTCTCCAGCCCCCAAGTGGTAATTCTTTTTTTTTTTTTTTTTGAGGTAGGGTCTCACTCTAGCCCAGGCTGACTTGAATTCACTCAGCAGTCTCAGGGTGGCCTTGAACTCATGGCGATCCTCCTACCTCTGCCTCCCAAGTGCTGGGATTAAAGGCGTGTGCCACCACGCCTGGCTCCCATGTGATAATTCTTGATGGGACAAAGTACTTTACAACCATTTCAAATAAAACCTCAGAACAAGAGACATGGGGAGATGGCTCAGTGGGTAAACTGCCTGCTGTACAAGCATGAGGGCCTGTGCTTGGCTTCCCAGCACCCATGTAAAAGCTGAGCAAGATCGTGCATGCCCATAATCCCAGCACTGGGGAGATGGAGACCAGTGGGTCTTTAGGGCTTGCTGGTTTGTTAGTCTAGCCAAGGTGGTGAACTCCAGGTTTAGTGAAAGACCCTGTTCCCTCCCTTGCAAAGAAATAAAGTGAAAAGTAATTGAGAAAGACATCCAGTATTGCCCTCTGGCCTCCACATGTGCATACAAGCACACACCTGCACACTCACATGCATTCACACACAAAAGAATAAGAAAACGAGATGGGTTTCTGTGCTGTAAGGTTATAGAAGAGAACACTAAAACCTTAGGATACCCTGTAAGCCTATGCAGTGCCAAAGATCAAGGCCTGCATTGGGTGCTATGAGTTATGAAGGAGCTTGGCATGACTCAACACTTCGGGAAGAGAATTATGTAGTCTCAACCATGATTTTTTTTTCAGCAGGTCTTTTGGAGAGAAATTCAATGGAGTTACCTGGAGCTTCTTTGAAAATATGTGTTGGCAAGCCAAGACCAGCAGATGGGTGGGGTAGTTACAACTGACCAGGCTGTGCAAATTATCTCCGCATCAGAGCAGTCTGCTATGCCAACTACCACTAGTTATAAATAGTGCAATGGCAGCTGAAGTTCAAAGAACTTTAAGGATCTCAGGATGCTCACCTGGGGACACAATAAGAAACCAAAGTCAAATCCCCACTGTGGCAATTTTTGCTAGAACTTTCTGACAAGGATGCTTGATACTCCATTTCTTGGTGTTGTGGATAAAAACAAGTTTAAGCTAAATCAGCCTAAACTGGCATCACAAAGATGCAGACAATGCAAAAATAAGCCTGTATTGAACTATGAGAAGCTATGGTGTGCATTATGGGATTATTATGGTGGGGACATGATTTATAAAATTCAAGGCAAGAGATTTGTGTACAAGTTTGTTTGTGACTTGAAGACTCGTATGGGACACAGTGCAGCAGAAGAGAAGGGAGCTGTTTGGTCACTATGAGCAGAGGAAGCTTGCAAAGCACAGCCTTCTGGAACTGCCCCGCTAGTGTCAGCCACAGCGCTGTCTGCTGCTTCTCTCCCAACAGCAGAGGACAACTGACGTCAGGATCTTCTGTGGTCCATGTTTTGTAAACATTTAGAGTGAGCACTGTATTAACCTTTATTACCAAAGTTGCATCTTTTCTTTCTAGACTGTACATTCTGTGGCATTTTTAAAATACGTATTTTGCAATCTTGTGAGTTTTTACTTTGAGCATATATTCTGAAAATGTGTTTTTTTAATTTTTTTATTTTAGAGAGAGTGAGCAAGAGACAAAGAGAGAGAATTGGCGCATCAGGGCCTCAGCCACTGCAATTGAATTCCAGATGCTTGTGCCACCTAGTGGGCATGTGTGACCTTGTGCTTGCCTCACCTTTGTGCATCTGGCTTATGTGGGATCTGGAGAGTCGAACATGGGTCCTTAGGCTTTGCAGGCAAGTGCTTTAACCACTAAGCCATCTCTACAGCCCAAAAATGTGTTTTTAAACAATCACTACACTATGTCTGTGGTGCAAAATTGGGTTCATTACTGGATAGCTTGTTAACAGTCAGCATTAAGGTCCAGCTCTATCAGGAGTAGCCAGAAGCATCCAGAGATTAAAAAAACAAATGAAGCCGGGTGTGGTGGCGCACGCCTTTAATCCCAGCACTCGGGAAGCAGAGGTAGGAGGATTGCTGTGAGTTCGAGACCACCCTGAGACTATAGTGAATTCCAGGTCAGCCTGAGCCAGAGTGAGACCCTACCTCAAAAAACCAAAAAAAAAAAAAAGAAGCCTGACCAGCAATGGGTCTGGCTTAACTGTTTGGAAATGTAACTGTTTCCTTTCTGCTGCCTTGGATGTTGCTTTACATAGATCTAGAAAGTAGAATACCTCAGTCAGAGCACAGGTGCCTGTTTCATCTAATCAAGCAGAGCAAAAATGTTCATATCAAATAATAATGTTAATAAACTATTATATGCTAAGGTTATGCATATATACTGGTACTGGGGACTGAACCCTTGAATACTCTACCACAGAGCTAAGTCCCCATCCCCAAACTTACATACATTCAAGTAAAGCACAGTAAGTGGACTGGCAAAAGAGTGGAGCTGAAGGAGTTAAGAGTTTAAATCTGGCTTAACTCAAGCTATTCATGGTTTCCTATGTAGAAGATTCATTATGTCAGCCAAGCATTTAAATGATTTTGAGAGAATAAACCAGCAATTACAAAAAATTCCAAAATGATCTCAATTGTTTTGTCAGAGATTTGGAAAATAATAAAATTATACCTCATCCAGAAAGTAAAAGTTTGATGAAGTTTGACGTGGCTTCCTCTTCATTTATAATACTGATTCATTATCAACACTGCTTATATATGCCTGTTTCTGATGCCATGAAGACTCTAGACCAGACTTCACTACTGAACCTTTCAAGATGTTAGCAAATTACTTGCAAATTGTTATAAAAGGAAAATTTGATCTCCATAATAGCTAGTCTTCCTCGGTGCAAAATTTTCTGTCTTGAGGTTTTCTTTTGGAAAATATATGTGTTTGTGCTAATACCAAATCACTGACCACTTTATACATTTGTGAAAACAACATGATACACAAAACAAATATTAAATAAATATTTTAAAAATCTCTAAAATTAAATCCTTCAGTGAAATGCTAGTGCACACACACACACACACACACACACACACACACACACAAAATGGTTAGAAAAGCTGGGCATCGTGGTGTGCGCAGAGGTAGGATTTCTGTGAGGCCACCCTGAGACTACATAGTGAATTTCAGGATAGCCTGGGCTAGAGCAAGATCCTGCCTTAAAAAAAAAAAAAAAAAAAAAGTTAGAAAAATCTGCCATTTGTTTTAAGGTCTCATTCATGAATCACTACAATGAGTTTGAAAAGCAGCTTTCATAGAAGAAGATTGATCCTGAACTATTACTGTATACCTCTTCCTTATCATTTCCTTTAAATTCACTCCCATAAACACTTTCAGCAGAACTCAATGCATGCTGCAATAACACGGGCCTGGGAGTGCTACCAATACTAAACAGTGGTTTGAAACAGACCGTGGGTGGCAGGGATCTGAGAGACTAGGGGAAGAGAGGGATAGCTTACCTTTGTTTTTGTCAATATTAAATCATAATTGTAAATGCTGTGTCCTAGAACTTCAAGACGTATGGTTAGCTCATTTATACTGTAATAAGTCCTTTAAGATTCTGCAGCAAATACCTACAAAAGGTAAAATTTGGGGCTGGATAGATGGCTTAGTGGTTAAGGCACTTGCCTGTGAAGCTTAAGGTCCCAGGTTTGATTCCCCAGTACCCAAGTAAGCCAGATGCACAAGGTGGAGCATTTGTCTGGAGTTTGTCTGCAGTGGCTGGAGGTCCTGACATATCCATTCTCTATCTATATCTGCCTCTTCCTCTCCCTCTCTCTAATAAATAAATTAATAAAAAATTTTAAAGCTTGGGCTGGAGAAATGGCTTAGCAGTTAAGTCATATGCCTGTGAAGCCTAAGGACCCAAGTTCTATTCTCCAGGTCCCATGTAAGCCAGATGCACATGGTGGCACATGCAACTGGAGTTCATTTGCAGTGGCTAGAAGCCCTGGAGTGCCCATTCTCACTCGCTCTCTCCCTCACTCTGTCTCAAATAAATAACTAATCTTTAAAAAAATTAAAAACATTAGGAAAAAAAGTAAAATTTGTATCTTTCATTTTAATTTATTATAGACACAAGCAAGAGAATGGCAAATTGTTAGTACAAGTTGAGCCCTGTAATTTTTCAAATATCTGAGTAGAAAAACAATATAAAATAATATAAATATAAATATATAACAGCCTTAACTTAAAGTAACAAATAACTATAAAAAATATTTTAGGGCTGGAGAGATGGCTTAGTGGTTAAGGCCCTGCCTCCTAAGCAGAAGAACGCTGGTTCCAACCTCCAGGTCCCACATTTAGCCAGATGCAAAGTAACGCAAGGGCACAATGCTGCACTTGATCACAAGGGGGCGCACACATCTAGATTTCGTTTGCAGCAGCTGAGACACTGATGGCACGCCCATCTCTGTCTGTCTCCCTCTCACTCTCTGTCTGTCTCTCTCTGTTTCTCCCCCAAAATAAATAAAAAATAATAAAAAAATTAAAAAATATTTTACACTATCCTCTTAAGGGCTAGGCAAATTGATAACTCGCTTGTTTTAAAAAATGGTAAAGTGCCCAGCACTCGGGAGGCAGAGGTAGGAGGATCGCCGGGAGTTCGAGGCCACCCTGAGACTACATAGTGAATTCCAGGTCAGCCTGGACCAGAGTGAGACCCTTGAAAAACAAAAAAAAAAAAAAAAAAAAAAAAAAAATGGTAAAGTGTACTCTTGTGTTATAACAAAAGCATAAGGATCTTGACTTAGATTTAAAATATTTTAGAGGGCTGGGGAGATGGCTTAGCGGTTAAGGCTTTGCCTGCAAAGCCAAAGGATCATGGTTCGATTCTCCAGGACCCACGTGAGCCAGATGCACAAGGGGGTGCATGCATCTGGAGTTCGTTTGCAGTGGCTGGAGGCCCTGGCATGCCCCTTCTCTCTCTGTGTCTCTTTCTCTCTCTCAAATAAATAAATGAAATATTAAAAATATATACTTAAAATAGTTTAGAAACATTATGATAAAAGTTTAGCCAAGACAGACTATACATCTCATTTATATGAATATATGTTGTTTAAAAAAGAAATACAAAGACGGGCATAGTGGCACATGCCTTTAATCCCAGCACTTGGGAGGCAGAGGTAGGAGGATCGCCGTGAGTTCGAGGCCACCCTGAGACTACAGAGTGAGTTCAAGGTCAGCCTGAGCTAGATTGAGACCCTACTTCGAAAAACCAAAAAAAAAAAAAAAAAAAAAAAAAAAAGAAATACATACATTTCTTTTTGATCCCTAAAATTAAGCTTATTTCTTTTCTTTTTCTTTTTTTTCTTTTCTTTCAAGGTAATCTTGCTCTAGCCCAGGCTAACCTGGCATTCACTATGTTGTTTCAGGGTGGCCTTGAACTTATGGCGATCCTCCTGCCTCTTTCTTTAAGACAATTTTAAAAAATTGTTTATTTTTATTTATTTGAGAGCAACAGCCAGAAACAGGGAGAGAGAGAGAGAGAGAATGGGCACACCAGGGCCTCCAGCCACTGCAAACGAACTCCAGATACATGCACCCCCTTGTGCATCTGATTTACATGGGTACTGGGGAATCGAGCATCTAAACAGGGTCCTTAGGCTTCACAGGCAAGCACTCAACTGCTAAGTCATCTCTCCAGCCCTCTTTAAGACAATTTTTAGACTACATTTTGTCCATCTTCTTACTTTGGCAGTTTTTGCTGTATTCTTCATCAGACTTTGAAAAGTGAGAGTTCTCAGACATGATCAGATGTTAGGTGCTTTCTCCCCACCTCTCTCCCCATCATACAGGAAATGAGACTAATTTTGTCAGCTGATTCAGCTTTCATTACTTCACCTTCACTTGTATATAAAATGTTTCTGCTTTCCTGGCGGAGGACACAGTTAGCTAGCTATTTCTTTATAAAAAAAAAAAAACAAGTTGGGCTGAGGAAGAAAATATAATCCATGCACTCATTCTTTGCTCAATGTTTCATATGATAAGGTATGATATGTCCAAATGAAGACAGATAAAATTGCTCTCTCATACAAGAATAATGCAAAGTTTACTTTTGTTTCCATGTGATGCTTACACTGAGCTAACTTATATGTCTTGCTAGCCTGAAGTCTGAAGGTTTGTGTTGGCATTGCAAGAACTGGGTAGCATTGCTAAGTGTGAATGATCGCCATTCCAAGCAACTCATCACATTCGCTTTGGTATCAATCCATGTCAGTAAGTTCAGAAAAAATGTTTAGTTGTTTTCTACGCAAATGAATGATGACTTTCAAATAACTTTTTTTTTTTTTTTTTTTTTTTTTTGAGGCAGGGTTCACTCTGGCCCAGGCTGACCTGGAATTAACTATGTAGTCTCAGGGTGGCCTCGAACTCATGGTGATCCTCCTACCTCTGCCTCCCAAGTGCTGGGATTAAAAGCGTGCACCACCACGCCCGGCCAAATATACTTCTTTTAAATGGTTGTCCCTCCACATATTTTTTCATGAACTCTGATGTTTTTTGCCTCTCTATTGCCTTTTATAAATAAATAAACAGTACAAAACTGTTTTTAAATTCGCAATGCAAAACAAAACTAAAAATTCACATCTCAAGGGTATGTAAACATTGATACTTGTTGCGAGAACAGCATATTTTCAATTTTTTTTAAGAGGGGATTTTTTACATGAATTTTTATTCTTTAAAGACACAGATCATAAACCGGGCGTGGTGGACCACGCCTTTAATCCCAGCACTTGGGAGGTAGAGGTAGGAGCATCACCATGAGTTGGACGCCACCCTGAGACTACATAGTGAATTCCATGTCAGCCTAGGCTAGGGTGAGACCCTACCTCGAAAAACCAAAAAAAAAAAAAGCCACTTTATTTTTGCCAGAAGCCAGCAAGTGTCTGGGGCTGGAGGCTGGCCCGGGACACAGGGCTCAAAGGACCAGAGCCGGCAAAGGAGGGTCTCCCGGCCGGAGCGGCGCCGGGCGAGGGGCCCCGACCAGGGAGCCGAGAGTCAGGGGCCCAGAGGGCTTTGGGGTCTCAGAGGCGGCCGAGGGCCAGAGCCTAGCGGGTCCCGGGCACCATGGCCTGGCCTGGCCCGTAGCAGCGCTCGCCCACCTCCAGGTTACCCTCGCTCCAGCCGCGCTCGCAGGCGGCGCCGCAGCGCTAGCGTTCTCCACTCCTGCTCCGTAGGCCCAGCCGCACGCCAACTGGCCACACCGCCGAGGCCCTCGCGTCTCCTAGCAACGCCATGACGCTCTGCGCCCGGCCCCCTCAGGCCCCGCCCATGTGTTCTGACTCCGCCCACCTGCATCGGACCCCGCCCAGCTCCCTCGGGCCCCGCCCAGCTCCCTGGAGAGTACTCCTCCAACCGGGAGCGGGTCTTTGTGCGCACGCGCATAGGCTGTGCCTGGGTTCTGAGATCAGGGAAATTTCAGGGCCGGCATTTTTTCATCCCGCAGTGGAGGTGGAGATTTGGGGTCAGAATTCCTTGTGTAAGCGAATCAGGATGGACTTAATTGAAATTCTGTTTCCTCATAGATCATTCTTTGCCATTGCTAAGGAACCAATTCATAGACCCTGACAGTGAAGGAACTGTGCACAATACATATGGCGGGTTTTTTTTGTTTGTTTTGTTTTGTTTTTTTTTTTTTTTCCTTTTTTCCTTCCTTCCTTCCTTCCTTCCTTCCTTCCTTCCTTCCTTCCTTCCTTCCTTCCTTCCTTCCTTCCTTCCTTCTTTCTTTCTTTCTTTCTTTCTTTCTTTCTTTTTTTTGTTTTTGTTTTTAGAGGTAGGGTCTCGCTCTAGCTCAGGCTGACCTGGAATTCACTATGTAATGAACTCATCTACCTCCTACCTCTGTCTCCTAAGTGCTGGGCTTCAAGGCGTGGGCCACCACGCCCGGCTTTTTTTTTTTTTTCCTTCGAGGTAGGGCCTCACTCTAGCTCAGGCTGATCTTTTTAAATATAGTTTTTCACGTGGGGTCTCGCACTAGCCCAGGCTAACCTGGAATTCACTCTGTATTCTCAGGCTGGCCTCGAACTCACAGTGATCCTCCTACCTCTGCCTCCTGAGTGCTGGGATTAAACACGTGCACCACCACACCTGACTTTATTCTCCTAACATTATCTTCGTTATTAATGCTAAAAATGCCATCTGCTCTAGTGAAAAGTAATCAGATTCAAGATCTGTATTTTGAACAGAGCCAGGAGACTGCAAATAAACTGGAGGTGAAAGGTGAGCCTGAGTCAGCTCACTGGGGTTTACAGGAACCAAAAGATAACAGTGAGGAATTATGTGAACCAATTGCTAAACATAAGCCACATTTAAAAAATTAAATTATATAAATGATCTGATTTTTCAGTCTTTCCTAGATCTGTTTTTCCACAAACAACCTAAGCCCCTCCCGGAGGGAGGTCCTCTTTCCTAGAATTTAAATCTAATCCTGTCATAGTGGTTGGTCCAGTTCAGCCCCCAAAACTTGGCGTCCTGTCCTGCCTCTTCCTGAGGCATCCTGGAACCCAGACTAATCAGCTCTCTGTCTGGCTCACCTGAGCCAGCATGGAGGGCCCACAAAGGTAACATTATAAATACATTTACAAGGGGAGGGCAAACGCCCTTGGTGACCTGCTCATCACTCCTGAACCTCCAGGTTCATGTGAGTCTCCCCCTCACCTGGGTTGAGACAGGGGAGAACCCCCTGACCGCTACTCGCACATGGGCTCTTTACCCCTCTGCCCTCCACATGGCAGGAGCTTTTGTGCTTTCTTTTCTTTCCTCTGTTTTCACCATGTTGGCGCTCAGACCATGTAGGTGTGTCTACTTTCCTTCTCTTGATTTTGTACTTCCCTACATAAATATAACAATAATTATCATTCTCAGTCTTATTTTATCCAATTCTTTGGTTAAAAGCACACATGAACTAAGGGCTTGGGGTTCAAAGACTATCCTGGACGCCTTACAAACCCCGTTTCAATACAAAAATTAAATAAAAACCTATGAAGTCCAACTTTAATTCCTTAACCTAATTCTTTCACAGAATTTTAGACATCTATACAATGTATATTCAACATCCATATCATTCCAGAACATCCTCCCCAATATCTACTCCCATAAAACAAACAAATACGGCTGGAGAGATGGCTTAGCTGTTAAGGTGCCTGCCTGCTACACCTAAGAACGCTGTTGGACTCTCCAGGTCCCACGTTTAGTCAGACTCAGTGTAGCAAGGGCGCAATGCCGCACGTGCCCACAAGGGGGCGCACACATCTGGAGTTCCTTTACAGCTGCTGAAATGGCCCTGGCGTGCCCATTCTCTCTCTCTCTCTCTTCCTCTCTCAAATAAATAAATAAATAAATAAATAAATAAATAAATAAATAAATAAATAACAAAAGAGACTGCTCCTGGGCTGTTTTCACTTTCAGGAGATGTCACTTGGAGCCTAATGTTTCTCTTACTCCATGCATCAGTACAAAAGACCTGTTAACCTTATAGCTCCCCACACCAGGCCAATACAACAATTTTCCCCTCCTTGGTTATTGCAGTAATTTCCTTTATGTCTCTCCCCAGACCCATAGTCTAGTCTCAACGCAGTAGTCAGCACAATCCACTTAACACCTAAATCAGATTATGTCCCTCTGCTCATGAGCCTGTAATGGCTTTCCACCTTACCAAGAGCAAACAAACAAGAGGCTTACAAGCCCTAGAAAGACCTACAAGATGTGCACACTCCCTCCTGTTGCCTTCCTCTGTAACCCTGGATCACTTTACTCCAGCCACACCTGGCCTTACAGTGTTCAGCATTAGGTAGGTGCAAATGCAACATGCTTTGAGTGACCCTATCCCACCACCACACTGCTTCTGCCTCCACTCTGATGCTATGAAAGTAAGCAACATGACATGGTAGCTAGGAGGGTGGAATCTTAGTGTAGGGTGGCCTTGGCCTTCTTGGCATTTAAATTTTTTTAATATTTTTATTTATTTATTTGACAGAGAAAGAGGGGGGGAGAGAGAGAGAGAGAATTGACACACCAGGGCCTCCAGCCACTGAAACGAACTCCAGACACGTGCACCCCCTTGTGAATCTGGACAATATGGGTCCTGGGGAATTGAACCTGGGTCCTTCGGCTTTACAGGCAAACGCCTTAACTGCTAAGCCATCCCTCCAGCCCTAATTTTTTTTTTTCTTTTCCGAGGTAGGGTCTCACTCTAGCCCAGGCTGACCTGGAATTCACTATGTAGTCTCAGGGTGGCCTTGAATTCATGGCGATCCTACCTTTGTCTCTCAAGTGCTGGGATTAAAGGTGTGCACCACCATGTCCAGTTTTGGCATTTAAATTTTGACTCCAGAGGCTGAGGCAATGACCTGGTGAGTAAAGTGCCTGCCATGAGAGCATAAGAACTTGAGTTCGCATCCTCAGCATCCATGGAAAAGCCAGGCATGGTAGCACGTACCTGTAAACCCAGTGCTGGGGAGGTGGAGACAGGAGGAGTCCCTGGGTGTACTGGCTAGCTACTATACCTGAATCCAGGAACTCCAGATTCAGGTGGAAGACTTAAGGTGGAAAGCAAGTAACGGAGACATAGTGTTGACCTTTGGCCTCCACATATATGTGCATGCATACCCATGCACACATGTGCACCCACATGCAATACAAACATACATATGCACGTGCACTACGTATATACACATGTAAAATTAAATAAATAAATATAGACTCTACTGATTAAAAATATGACCCTGTGCAATTCAATTTACTTAACCTCCGTTCCCCCAATTGTACAATGAGGTAGATTGTTGTGGAGACAGACTAATAAGTATAAAACCCCTAGGAGAGCGTGGGCAGCTGCCCCACTGACAGTTGCTGTTTCCACTCTGGGGTTAGCATACCATGACCATTAGGACTTTTGCCTACTTTGCTCAGCACTGTATTTCAGTCCATCACAGTGTCTGACACAGAGTACAGGGAGATCCTGCGTGTGTGTCTGACACAGAGTACAGGGAGATCCTGCATGTCTCTGACACAGAGTACAGGGAAATACTACGTGTGTGTCTGACACAGAGTACAGGGAGATACTGTGTGTGTGTCTGACACATAGTACAGGGAGATACTGTGTGTGTCTCTGACACATAGTACAGGGAGATACTGTGCGCTGAATGAATAAATGAGCCTTGACCTTCATGTTTTCTGCAATATGGCAGCATCTTTTACATTGATACTTCTTCTCAAAGAACAACATAATTCCAGTTTATTTATTTCCTTATTTATTGAGGTAGGGTCTCAATATGTTGCCCAAGCTGGCCTCGACCATGGGATTCTCCTGCCTCACTCTCCAAAGGAGCTGGGATTAGGGCCACACACCACCGTGCCTAACTCTTCCAGCAAATTTATTTCACTTTTATTGGCTAATGTTACATCTTTTAATTAACTAATGAAGAAGTACTAATTCATACTGTCTCTATTTTGTTTTTTTGTTTTCTGAGGTAGGGTCTCACTCTGGCCCAGGCTGACCTGGAATTAACTATGTAGTCTCAGGGTGGCCTTGAACTCAAGGCGATCCTCCTACCTCTGCCTCCCCAGTGCTGGGATTAAAGGCACACGCCACCACGCCTGGCTTTCATACTGTCTCTATTTTGTGTATTCCTTTCTCTCCCTTCTCTTTATTCGTCTGCCCTGCCTTAGAACTTTCTACACTCTATATTCCGTCCCTCCACTCACATGTCTACTAATTCCTCCCTGATTCTCCTGTCTCCAAGCCCCATTCTAGCTTCCTAACAAGTTTTACTGATGCTTACTGCAAACAAATCTGCCTTGTCCAAGCTAGGGTCCCCATAGGAAACAAACCATGTGGTGTTTGTCTCTCTGAGGCTGAGTTACTTCACAGCATAATTCTTTTCAGATCCATACTTTTTTCCTGTGCATTTCATAATTTCATTTCTTTTACAGCTAAGTAGTACTCCACTGTGTACAATATCTTCATTATCTAGTCATCTAGTGATGGGCATCTGGGCTGATTCATTTCCTAGCCATTGTGAATAAAGCAACAACAAGCAAATATCTCAGAGTAAAGCATAATAGTGTTTAGGGTGCATACCCAGGAATGGAATAGCTGGGTCAAATGGCTGCTCTATTTTTAGATTTCTGAGAAACTTCCCTTCTGACTTCCATAATGGCTGCACAAGTTTCCACTCTCCCCCAACAGTGAGTGAAGGTTCCTCATTCCCAGAATTCTTTTGTTTGTTTGATTGTTTTTGGTTTTTGTTTTTCAAGGTAGGGTCTCACTCTAGCCCAGGCTGACCTGGAATTCATTATATAGTCTCAGGGTGGCTTTGAACTCATGGAGATCCTTCTGCCCCCCCCACACACACACACCGTGTTGTTTCCCTACATTCGTTCTAGCATTTGTTGGCTGTTATTGTTCTGATGATAGCCATTCTGACCAGATGGAAATGGAATCTCAAAGTCGTTTGAATTTGCATTTCCCTCATGGCTAACGATGTTGATCAGTTTTAGGTGCTTATTGATCATTTGTATTTCTTTCTTTAAGAACTCTTTCTTGCCGGGCTTTCTAATCCCAGCACTTGGGAGGAAGAGGTAGGAGGATTGCCATGAGTTCGAGGCCACCCTGAGATTACAGAGTGAATTCCAGGTCAGCCTAAAAATACCTCGAAAAACCAAAAAAAAAAAAAAAAAAAAAAAAAAAAAAAAAAAAAAAAAAAAAAAGAACTCTTTCTTCAGTGCTCGCTTCGGCAGCACATATACTAAAAATTGAACGACACAGAGAAGATTAGCATGGTCCCTATGCAAGGATGACAAGAAAATTCGTGAAGCGTTCCATATTTTTTTTTATAAAGAATAGGCAATCCATTTGGGATTTATTGCATTTAAAGAACGCAGATTATTAAAACAGTAGGTATGATAAATACAGTAAGAAAAAAGCTTTAAATTTCAAACAATATAGTGAATCAGGAACAGAATTCAAGAGTAAGCAATGTAAAGCAATAAAATTAGTGCTTAAGTATAGAGGAAAAGCAAGTGATTCTATCTCAACAGTTTCCCAGCTGTATCTGAGACGTTCCATATCTTTTTGATTTAAAAAAAAAAAAAAAGAACTTTCTTCAGTTCCCTGCCTCCCGCTTTTTTTTTGTTGTTGTTGTTTTTTGTTTTTTGTTTTTTGAAGTAGGGTCTCACTCTAGCTCAGGCTGACCTGGAACTCCCTATGTAGTCTCAGGGTGGCCTCGAACTCATGGCGATCTTCCTACCTCTGCCTCCCGAGTGCTGGGATTAAAGGCGTGCACTGCCACACCCGACTTCCTTGCCCCATTTTTTGAGTGAGTTGACTGATTTTGTTTTATTGCTTAACTTGAATTCTTTGTGTATTCTAGATATTAAACCTCTGTCAGATGGATAGCCAGAAAAAGTTTTGTGCCCATTCTATAGGTTGTCTATTGATTCTGTTGATGGTTCACTTATCTGTACAATAGCTTTAAAGCTATTATGATAAATATTATAATAAATGTTATAATAAATATGATTATAAAGCTATAATAGCTTCATGATATCCTAACGGTTGAGTGTTTGTCTCGTTCCCTGCATTCTGGGATCTTATCCAGAAAGTTTCCTTACAACTATATCTCGCATTGTTCTCCTCACTGTTTTCCCTAATCTTTTCAGCTTCAGGTCTTATATTGAGGGCTCTGATCCATTTGGAGTTGATTTTTATGCAGGATGGAAGAAGAGAGTCTAGATTCATTCTTTAAAAAAATGCATTTTTTTTTTTATTTATTTTTTTTTGGTTTTGCAAGGTAGGGTCTCACTCTGGTCCAGGCTGACCTGGAATTAACTATGTAGTCTCAGGGTGGCCTCGAACTCTCGGTGATCCTCCTACCTCTGCCTCCCAAGTGCTGGGATTAAAGGCGTGTGCCACCACGCCCGGCAAAAAATGCATTTTATTAATTAATAGTTTTTGAGAAAGAGGAAAAGGGGGAGAGAGGGAGAGAATGGACACACCAGGGCCTTCAGCCACTGCAACAAACTCCAGATGCATGCACACCTTGTGAACCTGGCTTACATGGGTCCTAGGGAATCAAACCTAGGTCTTTTGGCTTAGCAGGCAAGTGCCTTAACCACTAAGCCATCTGTACGGCCCTAGATTAATTCTAAGTTTCCAGCTTCTCCCATACCATGCACTGAAAATCCTGCCTTTTCTCCACTGTGCATTTTTAGCCTCTTTGTCAAAGATTAGGTGGCTGGCCGGGCATGGTGGCGCATGCCTTTAATCCCAGCACTCGGGAGGCAGAGGTAGGAGGATCGCCGTGAGTTCAAGGCCACCCTCAGACTACATAGTTAATTCCAGGTCAGCCTGGGCTAGAGTGAGACCCTACCTCGAAAAAGCCAAAAAAAAAAAATTACGCGTGTATCTTCTAGTCTATTTCAGGAATCGGTGTGTCTGTTTTGGCTCCCGTACCATGCTATTTTAATTACTATGGTTTAGTAGTATATCTTGAAGTCAGGTCTGATAACACCACCTTTAGCATTCTTTTTGCTGAGGACATTTTTGGCTATTTGAGGTCTTCTGTGCTTACATATGAATTTAAATAAAAATTTTCGGACTGGAGGCCTGCTCCAAGGGAGGGAACACATCCCTGATACTGAAAATGTATGACAGGGGTAGTCATGAGCCCTAAGGGTGTAACGTCTGCCGGTGTCTCGCTAAATGTATATACTATGTTCACCAAACTGCCCAGTAAGCACTTCTCTTAATGTCCACACCCATATATTAATGCTACTCTCACTTTTGGTTAGAGAAGCTTCTCTTTTCAGATGGTGGTGACCTTGGGATGACTCAGAAGGCACCATGGTGCTGAGAAGAAGTGACAGAGGCGTGCTCAGCACTGAAACATCTCAAACCCAACTTCCAAGGCTCAGGGTCCATTGCGGAAGAGGGGGAAGAAAGAATGTAAGAGCCAAAGGAAGGGTAGGACTCCTTACAACGTGCTCCTACAGACACAAAATGGCCTGCATATCCACGACCTCACAGTGCCTGACACTACCTACATAAGACCATCATAATAGGAGGAAAAGATCATGACATCAAACTGAAAAGAGAGACTGATTGAGGGGGGAGGGGACATGATGGAGAGTGGAGTTTTAAAGGGGAAAGTGGGGGGGGGAGGGAAGTACCATGGGATATTGTCTATAATTAAAGAAGTTGCCAATAAAAAAATAAAAATTATATATATAAAAGAATTTATACCCCCCCCATTTTTTTTCTATTTCTGTGAAGCATAGTGTTGGAATTTTGATTAGAATTGAATTTGTATATGGCTTTTGGTAGGATGGCCATTTTCATGGTATTAATTCTTCAAGTCCATGAGCATGGGAGATGGTTCCATCTTTTTTGTGTCTTCCTCATTTTATTTCTTCAGTGTTTTAATGTTTTCATTGCACAGCTCTTTTATTTCCTTAGTCAGGGATATTCCAGGATATTTTCCTTTTTTACTGTTATTAATGAGACTGCTTCCCTCATTTCTTTCTCAGTATGTTTGGTATACTGATTTTTGTTTGCTAATTTTATACCCTACCACTTTGCTGAAGGAGTTTTTCAGCTCTAGAAATTTCTTGGTGGAGACTTAGGGTCTCTTAAGCACAGAATCATATCATCTGTAAGTAAGGCTAGTTTGAATTTATCCTTTCCATTTTGTATCCCATTTATTTATTTATTATATATTTATTCATATTTCTTACTGCTGCTTGAGCTAAAACTTCAAGTACTATGTTAAATAGCAGTGGTGTCTTATTCCAGACATTAGTTGTTTTAATTTTTCCCCATTTTGTAAGACATTGGCTGCAGGGTTAACATTTATAATGTCAAGATATGATCCCTCCATCCCTAGTCTCACCAATTTTTTTTTTGTAAATTAAGTTTACTTCTGTAACCTCAAGTAATTCCTGATGACAATATTTTTCATAATTCACCAAAAAAGGTAGAGTCTCATGGATGGCCAAAGGGTGGTAGAGGTAATACTTCAAATATCCAAACCAAAACCAACATGCAAAATATATTTTACAACATAGGGGAGATTTTAAACTATACATTCTGTTGAAATATTAATAGTCAAAGAAATAATTCTGGGGGGGCTGCAGAGATGGCTTAGCAGTTAAGGCATTTGTCTGTGAAGCCAAAGGATCCCAGTTCAATTCTCCAGGACCCACGTAAGCCAGATGCACAAGGGGCACATGCATCTGGAGTTCATTTGCAGTGGCTAGAAGCCCTGGCATGCCCATTCTCTCTCTGCTTGCAAATAAGTAAATAAATAATTTTTAAAAAAAGAAATAATTTTTGCCCAATTTCCAAAATTTAAAGTACCAGTTAATTAAAATCAGAAGTAACTATTTTACTGCTGGAAGATATATTAATTTCTTGAAGTTGGAATGAAGCCGACTTTAATTTCTATACAAATGCCTGACTATACAAGTATCAAATATAAGCAAATAGTGTAGCAAGAAAACAATTGGGAGAAATAATTATTTAACTATGAATAATCAAGACCACCATTAAATTTTTTCTGTGCTCAAAACATGAGAAAGTATTATAAAATTTTACAGCAAAACAATTGAGGCAATCCTGAATGATTGCTTTCATACTTCTTTCTTCTTCAGTATGAGTGGACCCACATTCTCTCCTGTCAAGTCATTATGGGAGGACCCATCACAGGCAGGAAACGTCTTAGAACGCCAACACCTGCAATAAGCTGCTTTGCTAAGAAACAAATCTTCAATGTTTATTTCATGCACCACTTGGGATTTTCCTTTTGTGTTTTGAGATTAATCAAGCTATCCTTCTGTTGTTTTTTCTTCAGGAGGAATGGACGGACTGCAAGGTAGCCAAAAAGGGCAATTACACCAAGAAAAGGCAATAACCGCTGCCATTCTGAAAGTGTGAGCATGGCAAACGGGAGATGATTTCCCGGAGGAGGAGTTACTTGAGGTGGGCGGGGAGCTGCACCTTCATGCGCCTCGCTCTCCAGGACCATCCTGCCCGCAGGCCATGGCGCACAGTTCCCCGGCAGCCGGCTGCCCTGCTCACACCCTGTTTTCTTTCTTTCTTTCTTTCTTTCTTTCTTTCTTTCTTTCTTTCTTTCTTTCTTTCTTTCTTTCTTTCTTTCTTTCTTTCTTCTTTCTTTCTCCCTCCCTCCCTCCCTCCCTCCCTCCCTCCCTTCCTTCCTTCCTTCCTTCCTTCCTTCCTTCCTCTCTCTCTCCCTCTTTCCTCCCTCCCTCCCCTCTTTCTTTCTTTCTTTCTTTCTTTCTTTCTTTCTTTCTTTCTTTCTTTCTTTCTTTCTTTCTTTCTTTCTTTCTTTTTTATCCTGAAGGGATATTATATTTTCTTGGTCTTTTCTGCATCTATTAAGATGATCGTGTGATTTCTGTCCTTAAGTCTGATTATAGCATATTCAAAATGCAAGTTTCTTACACTGACAATTTGTAAGTATATGAAATTAAGAAAATGTATATTATAGTGGTATCCCAACAATCATGTCTTTCTCAATAACTGTGTATGTGTATTATTAAATGCTTTTTTTTTTTTTTTTTTTTTTTGCAAGTTTTTCACTGACGCTCTGGTCCAGGCTGACCTGGAATTAAAAATGTAGTCTCAGGGTGGCCTTGAACAATCGGCGATCCTCTATCTCTGCCTCCCAAGTGCTGGGATTGTGTGTGTATTATTAAATGCTTTTTAAAGATTTATTTTTATTTATTTATTTGAGAGAGAGACAGAGAGAGAATGAGTGTGCCAGGGCCTCTAGCCACTGCAAACGGACTCTAGACGCATGCACCATCATGTGCATCTGGCTTACATGGGACCTGGAGAATCTCTCCAGCCCTGTGTGTGTATTATTGAACCCAGCCCTCATACATGCTAAGTACATGTTCTGGTGAGCTATATGTGGTGGTTTGAATTAGGTGTCCCCCATAAACTCACATGTTTTGATTGCTTGGTTCTCAGCTGTTGAAGTTAGGTTCACATTGCTGGCAGAAATCACCTGACCAAGAGCAGGTTTTGGGGGAAAAAAAGTGTTTATTTTGGCTTACAGACTTGATGGGAAACTCCATCATAGCAGGGGAAAACAATGGCATGAGCAGAGGGTGGACAATGATCTAATGAAAAAGGAGACAAGTCTCATGGAAAGAGAAGGAATGAGCATGCCAGGGCCATTTGCCACTGCAAACAATCTCCAAATGAATGCTCCACTATGTGCATCTGGCTTTGCAAACAAGCACCTTTAGCTGTTGAGCCAAAATGAAATATTTCCAATTTCCTCTAAATCATACATAAAATATACACAAAACATACATAACATTTCATGACACAATCTATAACTACTCAGACCTTAAGCAACTCTATGTGGCACTGTGGTAAATTTGCTCAGTAATGATGTAAGTTAAATCTAAAGTATTAAGATTGATTGTTGGAGGAATTAAGGAATTACATCTTAAATCACAACATAACTTTGTTTAGAATTTTAAAAATTTTTTTGTTTATTTGTATCTATTTAACTGAGAGCAACAGACAGAGAAAGGCAGAGAAAGAGAGAGAGAGAGAGAGAGAAAGAGAGAGAGAATGGGTGCTCCAGGGCCTCCAGCCACTGCAAACGAACTCCAGATGCATGCATTACCTTGTGTATCTGGCTTATGTGAGTACTGGGGAATTGAGCCTTGAACCAGTATCCTTAGGCTTCACAGGCAAGCGCTTAACCACTAAGCCATTTCTCCAGCCCCTAGAATTTTTTTTTTTTACTGCTCACCATGAAGTAAATAGTTTTTAAGTGTATGACTCTTTTCCTTCCTCCCTCCGTCCCTCCCTCCCTCCCTTCTTTCTTCTTTCCCCTCCCTCCCTCCCTCTCTCTTTCTCTCTCTCTCTCCCTCCCTCTTTCTCTCTCTCTCTCTTTCTTTCTTTCTTTCTTTTCTTTCTTTTCTCTTTCTTTCTTTCTTTCTTTCTTTCTTTCTTTCTTTCTTTCTTTCTTTCTTTCTTTCTTTCTTTCTTTCTTTCTTTCTTTCTAAATTGCCTTCTAACTTCCTAAAACTATAGATTTCATGGAGAGATGGGAGCTATAGATGAGACATTGTTAGGTTGTTTTCTTTTTTTTTGTCCTAAAATCATACATCAGAATCAGATTTGTGACTATCTGATATAGTTTACTTACAGGCAGAAGGAACTATGGAATCTATCAGCAAACAGGTACAATGCATTTCAGCCTTTATGGTTATTTCACAAGATAGAAAATGGGAGAAGATCCGGCAGTGGTGGCGCGTGCCTTTAATCCCAGCCCTTGGGAGGCAGAGAGGAGGAGGATCACCATGAGTTCGAGGCCACCCTGAGTCTACATAGAGAATTCCAGGTCAGCCAGGGATAGAGTGAGACCCTACCTCGAAAAATAAAACAAAGAAAGAAAACAAGAAAGAAAAAGGAAATGGGAGAAGAGGAAAGATAAAAAAGAGCTCGGGGCTTGGCTCTTGGAAGAAAAGGGGAAGCGCCATGTAGTCTGATTTCAAAGTGAAACTTCATGCGGGTACCCCGAGCTTTGAGTGTTTCGGTTTGCTACTACTGTCCTTCCCAGAAACCGGGAGATTTTATCCAGTTCAGCATCCGAGGTGTTTTTTTTTTTTTTTTCGTTTGTTTGTTGATTTTCAGAAAGAGTGAGACTCTAGAGATCGACCCCCAGCTACCCCGCAACGCGGGCTAAGCGCGTTCGCAGCGCGGATATTTAAATCCGAGCTCTCGGGAGGCGGGCATGCAACCGGACCCTCGTTGGAACCGCCCCCCCCGCCTGTGGACTCCTATGATTGGTCATGGCTGAGCTCAGCTGACCAATGGCGAGGCGGCGCGCAGGTTCCCGGAAGTGGTACTCCCGTTAGTGCTTTGGCCTCGGCTTCCGGGGCAGGTTTGGTGGTTTCGTCCTGTGTGGCGCTATGAGCTCCTTCCAGGGACAGATGGCCGAGTATCCAACTATCTCCATTGACCGCTTCGACCGGGAGAATCTGAAAGCCCGCGCGTATTTCCTGTCCCATTGCCACAAGGGTGAGTGAGCTCTGTGCGCCCGCCCCGGGCACGCGGGAGGCTGGGGGCTGGACGAGCGCCGATGGGCTCTGGTGGAAGGGACAGTGGGCCGAGGGCGGTCGGCGAGGGTCTGGGAGGCACGCTTTGCCCCAGTTGGCTCTTAACTGCTCCAAGGTTTTTCTGATTTCTACACGTTTACCACTTTGTGTAAAAGCAGCTCCCAAATGCGCACTGACCCTGGCAAGTGTGGGTGTCAGCACTGGGCAGTGATAGTAGCGAGGTTTTAATTCTTTTCCATTCTCCCCCAATTGTCTTAGCATGCCTAAAGAAAACACGTTTCAGATCAACTTCTGTCACACCCCCAAACATTTAAACACTCAGGTTGCACACCCAACAACCTGTCTGTAAGCATGACCAAGTACAAGCCTCTTCTATTGTCTGTCTGTCTGTCTATCATCAATCATCTATCTGTCTCTGGGTGTATGTATGTGCAGGTGTTTCGGTGTGCACGTGGAGGCCAGAGGACAATTTCTGGGTCTTGGTTTTCTTTCATTTTGTTTGAGGCAGGTTCTCCCTAGTTTTGCACCTAGGAAGGCCAAACTTCTGGATGCTCATGACGCTGCACATTGGGAATACATCAGCACCCTGCTTCTGGGTTTACATGGACCTGGAAATCCCAAGTCTAATAGGCAGGTTGCAGAACAAGCACCCTTAACCACTGAGCTATCTCTCCATCCCGATTTATTTATTTATTTATTTATTTATTTATTTATTTATTTATTTATTTATTTTGGTTCCTCAAGGCAGAGTCTTGCTCTAGCCCAGGCTAACCTGAAATTCACAATGTATTTAGACTTGCCTCGTGAGTGCTGGGATTAAAGGTGTATGCCACCATGCCCAGCTTATTTATTTATTTACTTTGAGATAGGATCTCTTTATGTTACCCAGGCTTGCTTTAAACTGATGGTCACCCTGCTTTAGCCTCTAGAGGGCTGGGTTTACGTGTGCATACCACTGAAGTATTTCCCCTTCTTTTCAGATGTTCTGCATCCAACATGGAAGGCATGGTCTAGTAAGCAGAATGCAGAGTTAGTTACCTTTTAGATGGCATCAAGTTACCAGAATTCTGTGATTTCACAACTACACATGGTTAAGGAGTAAGCTTGGTATCACTTCATAAAACTGGTTCTGGGTTAGATGTCCAAGGTGAGAATGGAACCAATCCCCAGAGTTTAAATATAACTAATTTTACAATTGGCCACTTTAAAAAAAAAAAAACATTTTAGGGCTGGAGAGATGGCTTAGGGGTTAAGGCGCCTGCCTCCTAAACCTAAGAACACTGGTTCCAATCTCCAGCAGTTCCAATCTCCAGGTCCCACGTTTAGCCAGATGCAAAGTGACACAAGGGCGCAATGCTGCACTTGACCACAAGGGGCGTGCACATCTGGATTTCACATCTGGACACTGTTTTCAACAGCTGAGACACTGCTCTCTCTCTCTCTCTCTCTCTCTCTCTTCTCTCTCTCTCTCTCTCTCTCAAAAAAAAAAAATAATCATTTTCTCTCTCTCTCTCTACAGATTCTCTCTCTCTCTCTCTCTCTCTTTGTCTCTCTCCACTGCAAAAAAAAAAATAATAAAAAAACATTTTATTTTATTTATTACAGATTGAGGGGCAAAGTGAGAGAGAGAAGAGACTGGGTACACCAGGGCCTTCAGCCACTGCAAACAAACTCATGCACCACCTTGTGCAGCTAGACAACAAAACATGCTTACATACCAAGGTGCGTATTTTCCCTCCCCTCCCCCTTCCCCTTTAGAACTCCACTCTCCATCATATCCCCTCCCTCTCTCCATTAGTCTCTTTTTTTAATATGATGTCATCCTCTTTTACTTCTACTATGAGGGTCTTGAGACTTTGGTGTCATTGTAATATCTTTTACATTTGGGTTTTGGCGCACCCCTTCTCCACCATTCTGGTGTTTTCTAGAGGATACTGGGAAGAAATACCCTAAAAGAGAAATCTAGTACAGCATGATTTAGGAAGGGCTTAACTCCATGAATATGTTACCCCTTTGTAAGTTTTCCTGAGACTTTTTAAAGCTCTGTAACCCAGAACCCACTGTGCTACTGCCTTCTGCTTTTTGTGGCAGCTTGCTCCAGTCTGTCTTTGGAATGCTTGCTTCGCTTCACTAGATGAACTTCCGCTTAGACTGTCGCTGAATTCTTTCCCCAAGAAGACAAGACCCAGGAGCCCCTCTGCGACACTACTGTGAGACAGCTTGGTTATAATTCTTCCTTTCTCTATTTCTATCTCGGTATATTTACTGCAGTAGGATATAAACTTAGTGAGGGGAAGAATTCAACTTCTGCTTTGCTAAAGTTCCCACATTGTGGGTTGTAACCTTTTTGGGATGTAGACTTTTTTTTTGAAAAAAACTTCTTTTTGACAATTTAATATATGTATATAATGTATTTTGACCCTATTCAGTCTCCTTGTCTTTTCTCCTTCCCACATCGATCCCTGAATCCCTTCTTTCCAACTAGCCCCCCTCTTACTTTCATGGTTCTTTTTTTGACCTACTGAGATTATTTATTTATTTTAAATATATTTTTGTTCATTCACGTGTGAGAGAGAAAAAGATAGATTGTGAGAGAAAAAGAATATGGGCATGCCAAGGCCTCTTGTCACTGCAGACAAACTCCAGACACATGTACCACATTGTACATCAGGCATTTATGTGGGTACTGGGGAATTGAACCTGGCTTGACGGGCATTGCAAACAAGTGCGTTTAATTGTGGGGTCATCTCCCCAGCTCCATCTCTGTTTAATTAGGGTTGCTTGCATGAGCTTGGGTCAAGGGAGGGGGGTTATTTAACAGAGCATCAGCAATTTACCATTGGCTACACCACTGAAGAAAATCAGCCCCCTCTCTCACAGCTATTAGCTGCCATTATCTCCTGAGGGAGGGGCAGAGCCCCTGCCCCACCCATGATGTCGAGGTGACAGGCCCAGGCCTGTGCAGGTTGGTTTAGGTAACTGGAGCTGCAACACTGACTTTGTTGACCATGCTGTGAACTGTTTTCCCCAAACCCTCCTGGGATTCCATCTGGGTTTAGGAAGTAACTACGGCTAATGACGTCGTAAGGGTAGAGTCCTGCCCTGACAGTGAGCTTGTAAAGGGAGACGGATCTCTCTCTCCACGAGCACTCAGTAAGAAGCCAAGTTGGCCCCCACCTTGACCTTGGACTTCCCAGCTTCCTGAGCTGTGAGAGAGAAACTTTTGTCTTTGACAATCTGTAGACTCCTTTGCCAGAAAAAAAAACGGACATGAACACACCAACATCCCATTGTAATATATTGGAGTGCTCCAGGGACCCCCCTGATGCCCACTGTGGACCTTTGGAAATGGACGCTGTGCTCAGGAAGGCTGTGTAGACCATCAGAAAGGTCCAGGGGTCTAGAAGGTACCCATAGCTTGGAGGAGCAGCCTAGGATTAGGGAGGGCATCTTGAATGGGCAGCTTCAGGTGGTTTATGTTGGTCATGGAGAGTGGACTCTAGGATAGCCCAGTCCATTTGCCTGGGTTCTCTTACCGTCAGTCGGGAGCCTCATTCATGGTGGTCATGAGACAACACTTACAGGGCGCTACCTGCTGCGCTAGTATAGGGGTATGGAGCAGAGGTCCGACTGAGCCTTTTTTGCTGTGGTACAAGTTCATTGGAAACTCCAAGTAAGAGTCCTGCCATGGGACACACCAAAAAGCCTTGACTGCAACTTGCCTGAGTGGATTCACTTTTTTAAAAATATATTTTATTTATTTTTATTTGAGAGAAAGAAAGAGGCAGAGAGAGAGAATGGGCACACCAGGGCCTCCAGCCACTGCAAACGAACTCCAGATTCATGTGTCCCCTTGTGCATCTGGCTTACGTGGGTCCTGGATCCTTTTGGCTTTGCAGGCAAATGCCTTAATCGCTAAGGCATCTCTCCAGCCCCCCCCCCCTTTTTGAGGTAAGGTCTTCCTCTAGCTTAGGCAGACCTCCAATTGGCCTTGAACTCATGACAATCCTTCTACCTCAGCTTCTGGAGTGATGGGATTAAAGATATGCACCACCACTCCCGGCTTAGATTCACTTTCTGAAGGGACAGGTGACTTGAGGACATGTGGATTCAGTGGCTGGTCAGTGAGGTATGGGTATTGTATTTTCACTAGGTTTAAAGATCTATTATTAAAATTATGTATGTGTATGTGGTAGTGGCGATTAAATGATTCAAATGTGCCTTGATTTAGTTGAACAAATAAGAAGTGTACATACATGTATGTGGAATTCAGAGGTCAACATCTGATGTCTTAGTCATTCACCTTAATTTTACACTGGCAGTTTTTCTAAATGTGGATGTACTGATCCCATTTCAGGTCCCCATGGTTGCATGGCAAGTTCTTTACCTGCTAAGCCATCTGCTCACTCCCCTGATGCTCCTTTCTTTCTTTCTTTCTTTCTTTTTTAATTGCTAGCTTCAACATTGTCTCTATGGCTGCTAACTGGAGGGTTGAGAAAGTCTGTGTGGCCAGCAATGTTCTACCTTCCAACCCAGAAGTCACAGTGGGCTGAGAAGGTGATGCTATGCTTCTTTTACTAGCTTGGTGGCCAAACTTAAATGGTGGGGATTGAATGGGTCACACCTAGTGAGGCCCCAGGGATAGGTAGGATTAGAGATGGGAGTGACAAGTGATGTGCTGAGAAGGAGTGGCTCTGCTGTCTCACCTCTGGCTGCTCAGAGCCATTCAGATCCTCCCAAGGGCCATTCTTTCTCCAAAGTTTTAAAAACTTTTGTAGGACAGGGATTGAACCCAGGGCTTTGCACATATTAGGCAAGTGCTTTACCACTGAGCAACACCTCCAGCCTGTGTGTTTTAAAAAATATTTTATTTTTATGTATTTATTTGAGAGAGGGAAAGAGGCACAGTGAGAGAGAGAATGGGCACACCAGGCCTTCCAGCCACTGTGAACGAACTCCAGGTGCATGTGCCACCTTGTGCATCTGGCTTATGTGGGTCCTGGGGAATTGAACCGAGGTCCTTTGGCTTTGCAGGCAAACGCCTTAACCGCTAAGCCATCTCTCCAGCCTCCAGCCTGTTTATTTTTATAGAGACAGGGTCTCTATGTAGCTCAGGCTGGCCTTGAACTTGTGATCCTCCTGTGTTAGTCTCTTGAGCCACAAAGGATTTGAATTGATGGCTAAGGTTGAACAACTTTTAGTGGTTCCTGTTCTATGCTCAGAAAGATTCTCATTTGCAGAAGAGCCAATGGCGGTGTGAATGATTCTCTCGTAGAAGTGAACTTCAATAGAAAGCATAGGAAAACAGCTCAGCTTGGGCCAAGGAATCATCTGGAAAAAAGGACATGTTTATGGTTCTTTATTCTTTTCTTTTCTAGATCACATGAAAGGATTAAGAGCCCCTACCTTGAAAAGAAGGTTGGAATGCAGGTAACTGATTTTGCTACATGTAACTTTTTTTTTGGGGTGGGGGTATTTTGAAGCATGGCCTCACTCTAGCCCAGGCTGACCTGGAACTCAGTGATCGTTCTACCTCAGCCTCCCGAGTGCAGGTATTATATTTATGAGCCATCACACCCACCTTCAGTAAGCATTTGAATCGAGAGAGAACAATAGTACATTCATCATAGGGCAATCTGATGAATTTATACAAAGCCAACACCTCTATGTAGCTTCTGCCCTGATCAAGAAATTGAGCGCCACCCACTACCTTAGACTCTTTCTGCTCCCAGTCACATTCTCCTCCCAGAAGTAACCTCTCTTCTGCCTTGTCATGCTTGGATGGGATTGAAATGGTTGTTTGTCAGTATTGTGTTAGTCAGCTTATTATTAGCATATACTAGCCAATATTATATTAGTCACAGTGACAAAATACCTGAAAAACAAAAAACTTAAAAGGAAACACTTTACCTCATGGTTGGCCGAATCCATTGCTTTTAAGCCCCTGGCAAAGCAGAAACATAGTGGAAGGGCATGCCAGGTGAGAACTGTTTACCTCAATGCCAGGAGAGTGTGTGGGGGTGGGGAGAGAGGGAGAAGACCCAGAAGGAATGGGGTCAGGAACACAGTCAAGGTATATTCCTCCAAGGACACATCCCCAGTTACTTCCTCCACCTAGGCCCCACTTCCTGCTTTTACCACCTCCTAATAATGCCATAAAATGATGAATGGGATTAATCTGTGGATTAGGTCAGAGCACTACTATTCCTTTTACTTCCAAAAAGCCCACCCATCTCTGATCATCGCTTTGGGGACCAAGCTTTCATACATGAGTTCTGGGGAGAATTTTCTTATCCAAATCATGGCAGGTATGTGGGAGCTGTTGACACACTTGCTGTGCCTGATGTCTCTGTGTTATTTGAGTAAAATCATATTCTGAGCCGCCAAGATTTCAGGCTGTGTTGAAACGGTGTTTTGTCTTTTTCTTTCAGCTTAAAGGTTTTCCTGTACTGTTCTCCTGTTACTAAGGAGTTGTTGTTAACTAGCCCAAAATACAGATTTTGGGAAAAACGAATCGTAAGTCTTATTTTTTTAATTAATACCAATTCCATGGATAGATGGGGAATATTTTGAGAGGTAGATGAAAAACAGATTTGGAATTATTCAGAACCTACTTCCTCATACACTGTAGCATTAATTAAGACATTGATATCTAGTGTTTTGTAATTCGGCAAAGTTTCACAATTAGTTGTTCTTGTTGCTCTTGTTCTCCCAGAATTAGACTTAAGTCTTGCTTTATTTAATCTCAGTGACTGCCTAGCTAAGGTGTAATAATGTGAAAAATATTCATTATTATAATTGCTATATCTATTTAGATCATGGGCTAGACTTGGAAAAGTAAACTTAATGTATAGGTTGTAAGAAAAAAGGGTAGGGGCTGGAGAGATGGCTTAGTGGTTAAGGCATTTGCTTGAAAAGCCAAAGGATCCCGGTTCGATTCTCCAAGACCCATGTAAGCCAGATGCACAAGGGGCGCATGAATCTGGAGTTGGTTTGCAGTGGTTGGAGGCCCTGGCATGCCCATTCTGTCTCTCTCTCTCTCTCTCTCTGTGTCTCTTTCTCTCTCACTCTCTCAAATCAATCAATAAATAAAATATATTTAAAAAAATAAAAGAAAAAAGGGTAACATGAATAATAGACTATTAGAAATTGACTGGAGCCAAGCATGGTAGCACATGACTATAATCCCAGCATGTGGGAGACCAGGGCAGGAAGATCACAAGTTCCATGGCAGCCTGACTTTGTAACGAGATCCTTTCACAAAAAAAAGAGGAGGAGGAGGATAAAGAGAGGGAGGAGGGAGAGAAAGAAGAGGAAGAAGGAAGCTAAAAAAGAGAAGTAGAATAAATAACTTCAATCTGGCCAAATAAAATAAATCTCTCCCATATAAAGTTAAGAAAACTTCTGGGCCATAGAAAACGTAAACATGGTAGAAAAAGTCTTACTGTAACATTTATTTTTGTAAATATGAATAAATTAATTGTTATTTTAGATTAAAAATAATAAAATTTCTACCAATATTAACGTACAAAAGAAATAGTTAAAAGAACAAATAAAGGTTGTAATAAAAAGGGGGGGGCTGGAGAGTTGGCTTAGCAGTTAAGGCACTTGCCTGCAAAGCCAAAGGACCTCGGTTCAATTCCCCAGAATCCATGTAAGCCAGAGGCACAAGGGGACACATGGCTGGAGGCTCTGGCATGCCCATTCTCTCTCTCTCTTTCTCTCTGCCTCTTTCTCTCAAATAAATAAATAAATATAAAAGTATTTTTTAAAAAGAGAGAGCCGGGCGTGGTGGCGCACGCCTTTAATCCCAGCACTCGGGAGGCAGAGGTAGGAGGATCGCCGTGAGTTCGAGGCCACCCTGAGACTACATAGTTAATTCCAGGTCAGCCTGGGCCAGAGTGAGACCCTACCTCGAAAAACCAAAAAAAAAAATAAAGAAATAAAAAAAAATAAAAATAAAAAGAGAGAGAAAAGGGAATGGGAAGATATACCAAACAGAAGCCAAAAAATGCTACAATGCAGTATTTGTGCCACGCAAGGTAAGACTCAAAGACCATGTCACTCACTGTTACCAGGAACCGTGGCCAAGAGGATATGACAGAACACCTCCATCACCCAGACCCACTGCACCCAGTGCAGCCTGAGAGGACCACAGTGAGGGAGGAGAATTGGGATTAGTGCTCACCCTGATGGCAGGCCCTCAGTACCATGGCAGCTGACAGAAGCCTGCAAATTGTCTTAGTCTGTTTGATGCCTTTTGAATCCCGCCTCCTCCTTCCTTCTGCCCCACATTTAGGTAAGATGATAAACAGGAAAGTTGCCTTGGCCTTTGCCCCTTGTGCAGAGCAAAGCAGGCAAGCCCGCCCTCCCCCCTTTCACCACAATAGAGGCCTTCTGTTAGGGGCTGGTGGGCCCGCTCAGCACGAGTGCAAAAGTAGTGTGAAAGAAACCCTTGGTTTGGGCCCAGTGCTATCAAAACAACAGAAAACAAGCCGCAAAGCAACGACCTGTAGGTAGACTGACAGCCTACAACAACCCAGAGCCCATAGAAATGATGGCTATTTGATCATGACATGTTCGGAACATGAATCTAGTTATTGTACCATACCCCATAAATATGTATAGACACTATGTGTTAATTAAAAGAACACACCACATCTTCTCTCTCAAGCCACATCAGCCTTTCGTTCCAGCTTGGGTACCTCATGCTCTTCCACAGAAGGTCCTGTGATGGCAGGAACATGTTTTTCTCTTGTACTTTTGCTGTGTGTGTGTGTGTGTGTGTGTGTGTGTATGATCTTTGGTCTCACTGTCAGACCGGCTAGCTGAAGGAAGTCCATGTCCTTTCTGCAGCCAACACAGTGGCTCTGCTGCTCTCGTTGCCCCTTGGATTAGGCCTGCAGTTGTCACAGGTCAGTTCTGGCCAACAGTCAGAAAGGAAGTAGAGAAGAGCGGGCATAAACCAGAGTCCACAAAGACAGACGACTAGACTCTATGAGGACAGACAGAACCCACATCTGCCTCTAACTTCTTCCAGCTTTGATGATGCTGGTCACCCGCTTTGGCAGTGCGTGGGTTACACTCACCTCTGGCCCAGGACTTGAGCAAGTGCAGGCACATTCCAGTAGAGGTTGGTGTGACTGCTGTCCTGCCCTGCATCCGTGATGGGTCAGAAGAGAAAAGCACGAGCTTACTAGTACTCAATTCTGCCTTCCAGATCTTTCTTGAGGTCAACACCAGCATAGAAACTACTTCTAGGAAATGTAATTCCACGCAACACGAGGGAGAAACAGGGAAACCAAGCTTACTGTACTCTCAGGTACACTTGGAACAGAAACTGTCAGATGATGTAACAAATGCAAACTAAGGAAAAACAAGGCAATAACAAACCATGGCGTTACACCAGACAGAAAGATAGTATTTTGGAGGAGGCAGTAATCCATGAGACATTTAAGAAAACTGATCATGCCGGGCGTGGTGGCACACACCTTTAAGGAGGCAGAGGTAGGAGGATCGCCATGAGTTCGAGGCCACCCTGAGACTACAGAGTGAATTCCAGGTCAGCCTGAGCTAGAGTGAGACCCTACCTCAAAAAACCAAAAAAAGAAAAAAGAAAAGAAAACTGATTGTGCATTTTGTCTTAAGGAATCCTATTACCAGAGCTGGTGCTGCTGGTCAGTGGCAGAGTGTTTACGAGTGTGCAAGGTCCTGAGCTCCATCTGTAGCACAGGAAAAATCCTGGTGCTCTACTGTTCTCTGACCTCGATGTCGTGATTCTGGGATCGAAGATAAAAGGGGCAGGCCTGGAGAGATGGCTTAGTGGTTAAGGCACTTGCCTGCAAAGCCTAAGGGCTCATGTTTGACTCTCCAGGCCCCAAATAAGCCAGATGCACAGTGATGAAAGCATATAAGGTTGCACATGTGCACAAGATGGTCCATGATTTCAGTGGTTGGAGGTTCTGGTGTGCCCATTTACCCCCTTTACTTTCTCTGATTAAAAAAAGATTAAGGGGCTGGAGAGATGGCTTAGTGGTTAAGGCTTTTGCCTATGAAGCCAAAGGACCCAGGTTCAATTCCCCAGGACCCACGTAAGCCAGATGCACAAGGGGCATGTGCACCTGGAGTTCGTTTGCAGTGGCTGGAGGCCCTGGTGTGCCCATTCTCTCTGTGTCTGTCTCTCTTCTCTCTGTCTCTCTCTGCTTGCAAATAAATAAATAAAAACTAAAAAAAAAAAAAAAAAAAAGATTAAAAGGCCAGGCGTGGTGGCGCACACCTTTAATCCCAGCACTCGGGAGGCAGAGGTAGGAGGATTGCCATGAGTTTGAGGCCACCTTGAGACTACATAGTGAATTCCAGGTCAGCCTGAGCTAGAGTGAGACCCTACCTCGAAAAACCAAAAAAAGATAAAAGGACAGCAAAAATCGTTCTAGCATGAGAGAACTAAATGCATATGGTAAATAACTGAAAGAAAACTGGCAAAACTTAGAACTAGTGTGCAGTGCAGACATGACAGGTTTACATGTGGGGGGCAAAGGTTGGTAGCTGCAGAAAAGTAATGGCATGACGCATATTTATTAAAACACAAAATCTAAAAATAAAGTGTAAAATGCAAAATTATTAAAAAGGAGCAAAAAAAAAAAAACCTAAAGACACATGAGAGAAGGAAATAAAAGACAAAAGTTAAACTTGATAGATCAGCAGCTGGGATAGAAAGTGAAAGTGGATGGTGGAGAGAGCAGCAGCTGGGACAGAAGGGGAGAGTGGATGGTGGGGAGAGCAGCAGTTAATGATGGAGAAAACAGTAGCTAGAACAGAATGTGGAAATTCACAATGCAGAGACCAGCAGCTAAAACAGAAGATTAAATTGAGGATGAACAAATCTGCAGTCTGGATCTGGAAAGCAGTTGAAAGAAATTTCTTAGAAGAGTACTGTTGTATTGTTGAGTGGTCTAAGACAGTGGGTTAAGAAATTTCTGCCAACACTGAATTGTAAAACTATACATATATTGGCTGGGGCGATGACTCAGAGGTTCAAGGCACTTTCTTGCAAAGCTTGCTGGCCTGGGTTCAATCCCCTAGCCATCCTTGTAAATCTTCACCCAAAAAGTTTTCAAGCGTCTGGTGTTCTGTTTGCAGTGGCAAGACAGCCTGGCACACTCCCCACAAATGAATTATTTAAAAACAAACTAACTTAAATCAAATTTAAAATTTAATTAATTATAATAACTTCAACATTGTATAATTTCATTCAATCAATATTCATTTTCAACAGAATGTTAAACAGTATTTTCCTTTTTATTGGTTTTTCGAGGTAGAATCTGACACAAGCCCAGGCTGACCTGGAATTCACTCTGTATTCTCAAGGTAGCCTCAAATTCATGGCAATCCTCCTACCTCTGCCTCCCGAGTGCTGGGATTAAAGGCACGTGCCACCAGCCTGGCTAAACAGTAATTTTTAATAGAATGTTAGAAAGAAATATAATTACTAATTGCTATTACTAATTACTAATGATACTAAATATAATTACTAATTATTGTTCCATGCAAATTAATATGCTGGTGTATTTTAATATTTAGGTAATTTAGGCAAAGTCGATTAACATCTGGAGAAATAGAAAAATACCAGGTTGAGACAAAGAAAGTAAGGAAGTTAATTATGTCAGTAACTATCAAAGAAACTTAAACAGTTATCAAAGATTTTTTTTTTTCTAAAAATATCCCAAGTCCAAAGATATCCGAGGTAGGGTTTCACTCTGGTCCAGGCTGTCCAAGTCTCAGGGTGGCAGATGATCCTCCTACCTCTGCCTCCCAAGTTTGGGATTAAAGGCGTGTGCCAAAAGATAGCTTTTTAAAAATATTTTTATTTTTTTGGTTTTTCGAGGTAGGGTTTCCCTCTAGTCCAGGCTGACCTGGAATTCACTATGTAGTCTCAGCATGGCCTTGAACTCATGGCGATCCTCCTATCTCTGCATTCCGAGTGCTGGGATTAAAGGCGTGCGCCACCGCACCCGGCCCAGATGGCTTTTTAGGTACACTGGGCCTCACCGTATTATGTAGTGCCTTGTGAGTCAGACATATTATTCCCTAAGTGTAATATTTTAGCATTTGCATGTTAGTCAGTAAACTTTGGTGGAGGAGGATGCTGGGAGTAGAATCTGGAA
This sequence comes from Orientallactaga sibirica, assembly GCA_036365145.1. Lineage (NCBI taxonomy): Eukaryota > Metazoa > Chordata > Mammalia > Rodentia > Dipodidae > Orientallactaga > Orientallactaga sibirica. The sequence continues at coordinate 2,343,472 of JAEOAD010002853.1, forward strand.
CTGAAGGCCTTGTTTTGAACCAGGCCAACACTATACCACTGTGCCACATCCAGTTTAATAATTTTTGTTTCGTTATTTATGTCGGTGTGGTGGTCTGAATGTAAATTGTGCCCCATAGGCCCGTGTGTTTAAATACCCACCAGCTGGAAAGGTTGGGAACCCTTAGGAGGGGGGCTTTCCTGCAGGAAGCTGGTCAATAGAGGTGGGTCTTGAGGTTTTATAGCTTGGCCCCATTTTTGTTTCCTGTCTACTCTTTTTTTTTTTTTTTTTTTTTTTCCGAGGTAGGGTCTCACTCTGGCCCAGGCTGACCTGAAATTAACTATGTAGTCTAAGGGTGGCCTCGAACTCACAGAAGTCTTCCTACCTCTACCTCCCCAGGGCTGGGATTAAAGGCGTGCGTCACCACGCCGGCATCCATGCCTAACTTCTTTATTTTTATTTTTATTTTTATTTTTTTTATTTTTTATTTTTTTGGTTTTTCAAGGTAGGGTTTCACTCTAGCTCAGGCTGACCTGGAATTCACTATGTAGTCTAAGGGTGGCCTCGAACTCACAGCAGTCTTCCTACCTCTGCCTCCCCAGGGCTGGGATTAAAGGCGTGCACCACCATGCCCGGCCTGCCTAACTTCTTGATTGTGACCATCTCTTCCTCTTCTGCCTTTCCTGCCATGAAACTTCCCCTCAAAATTGCAAGCCAAGGCTGGAGAGATGGCTCAGTAGGTAAAGCCTGGATTCAGTTCCTCAGAATCCATGCAAAGCTAGATGCACAAAGTGGCACATGTATCTGGAGTTTGTTTGCAGTGGCAGGAGGCCCTAGTGTGCCCATTTTCTCTTTCTCATTCATATTCTTTCACTCTATATCCTTGAAAAAGAAATAAAATTTAAAAAGAAAACAACCCTGTAAGCCCTATTAAACCTTTTTCTTCCTCCAGTTGCTTCTGGTCAGGTATTTGTTCACAGCAACAAGAGAATAACTAATACAATCACTGTTTTTCAAACTTAATTATACCAAAACCAGAATTTGCTTTATAGTCTATAACTTCTTAGTCTGCCCTGGAAAACTGACTTGATGATCTCTTGTTTTATTTTAATAGATAACTATTGAAATTGAAACTCCTACCCAGATATCATTAGTTGATGAAGCATCGGGTGAGGTAACTATGAAATATTTTGAATTTTCCTTTTAGTGATAAAATGATTTTAAGCACTCATTTATTCATAAATAAAAACGATTGAGCAAATTTTTAGGTAAAACAACCAAAATCTTTGTGATTGTTGTAGTCCCTGTGGGCTCCTGTCACTGTAGGTTGGAATGCCTCACAAAGGAGTTCTTGCATGTCCATCTTTTTCCTGTGTCCCCACACATTAGGAAAACAAGCTGCCTTCAAAAGTGCACTAATTCCATTCATGGGGCTTCTCATGAAGAAGTACTCAGCTCCCAGAGGCCCAATGTGATCCCCTTGCTGGTCAGGATCTCAGTCTTCCACTTTACCATTCAGCCCGTAATAGTGATGTACTTAGTCTCCACGCCGAAGTTTTAGGCAAAATTGTTTCTTTTCAGTATTAGGAAAGAGGAGAGGAGAAGGAGGGAGGTCCAAACCTTCCTAGATGCCATTCCAGACTCAGATGACTTTGTGTGTTGGGGGGTGTTGTCATCAGTTGGTGGGCTTGTCACCTACAGGTGTGTTGCTGAGAGACTTCCTCAGAGCTCCATGGCCAAGGTAAGATAGGCTGTTGGTGACCAGCTTTGCTATTCCACCTTGACCTATGCATTTCTTCTTCCTCCCCTCCCTCCTCCTCCCTCCCTCCCCTCCCTCCCTCCCTCCCTCCCCCTCCCTCCCTCCCCCCCCTCCCCCTCTCCCTCCCTCCCTTTTCTTTCTTTCTTTCTTTCTTTCTTTCTTTCTTTCTTTCTTTCTTTCTTTCTTTCTTTCTTTCTTTCTCTCTCTCTCTCTCTCTTTCTTTTTTTTTTTCAAAGTAGGCTTTCACCCTAGCCCAGGCTAACCTGGAATTTGCTATGTAATCTCAGGGTGGCCTCGAATGGCAATCCTCCTACCTCTGCCTCCCGAGGGTTGGGATTAAAGGCGTGTGCCACCATGCCCGGCTGATGTGGTTTTTGTACATCCCCTGGAGGCCCATGAGGACGGGTCTGTGAGATGAGCATGGTAGACGTATGTGAGGAGCTCACATGAGGAGTTACTGTTACTGAGCAGCGAGCTGGTGTGTACAGAGCTGTGCCCTTTCTTACTGATGGCCTGAGAGTCAGCGCGCTCTGCACTAATAGAACAGTATGATGCATAATGTGATGAGTCGGGACTAAGCTATATCCATGTTTTTTTTTAAATTAAATAACAAATTTACTGAGGTATCCATAGCCACACAATTCATCCATTTAAATAAATTATACAACTAAATGGTTTTTAGTGTACTCACAGAGTTGTATGTCCGCCACCACAGTCAATTTTAGAAATATTTTTATCACTCAAAAGAGAAACTCTGTACCCATTGCAGCCACTCCCCATTCCCTCCTGTCACAGCTCCTGGTAGCCTCATTCTGCTTTCAGTCCTATGGATTAGTCTATCCTGGACATTTCATATCAATAACAGTCATGCAACATGACTTAGTTTGTATTTTTCTTCTTTCTCTGAGCATGTTTTCAAAGGGCACGTGTGTATATGGTTAGAGCTATATATGTAGAGTCTGTGAGCCCTTCATATCTTTTCATGGTCAAAGACTTTACCACAGTATAGAAGGCTACATTTTGTTTATCTGCTCTATCAGTTGGTAGATATTTTGGTCTGTTTCCAGTTTTGGGCTGCTGGGGGTGGATATGCTATGAACATCCATGTGCCAATCTTTGTGTGGATATACGTTTCGATTCTCTTGAGTGATAAAGACAGCTGAGCACTGTTACACCTGCCTAACTGCTGAGCAGACAAGAGTTCCAGTGCTTTCCAGGGCTTGGAGACTGAGGGGATGAGAAGAGCCACGTTCTTGGGACGCATTGGCTTTGGTTAGCAATCCTCATGATAACTTCTCTTACAAGCTTTTTCTGTGTTTTCTTTTTAGAAAGAAGAGATTGTTGTGACTCTCCTACCAGCCGGTCACTGCCCAGGATCAGTTATGTAAGAGGACCCATCTATCTTGCCCTTTTTCTAGACCTAAGTATGTACTATATTTGTAGAAATAACTTTACAGGGTCTTGAAAAGTAGTATTTACAGGGAAATCTGATTATTTTTTTCCTGATAGTCTTTAAACTTTGTTTACATATTGAACATGGGAAACTAAAGTGAAGATCAAGATTAAAATGCAGCTTGCTTTAAAATTTTTTTTTTGTTTGCATGTGTATGCTTATGTGTATATATGGGTGTGCCAGGGTCTTTGGCCACTGTAAATGAACCTCACATACTTATGCAACTTTTTGGGTTTGGTTTTGTGGGTAGCTTGGGACCTGAGCCTGGACCAGCAGGCTTTACCATCAAGTTTCGTTAACCATTGAACCATCGGCCCCGCCCGTGCAGTGCTGTTTCTCCCCTGACTTTGCACTGTCTTGTCACATGGATTTTCTTCTTCATGGAAAGGACTGATCCCAGTGTGTAATTAGGAGTGCTGACATATAGGACACCTGTCACAAGTGTAACAGTGTCACCATTCTCTTAACTTTTGTCCCCCCAGGGCAGAGGTGACAAATTAAGTGCTGGGTGGGGTCTGAGAGCTTCTAGAAGCCTGTACAGGAACATTGCATTATAAGGGATTTGTTTGGCAGGAAGCCTTTCTACAGGTTCAGCATGTTTTTTTTGTTTTTGAATTTATTTATTTATTTATTTATTTATTTATTTATTTATTTGAGAGAGAGAGAGAAAGAAAGAGGCAGATAGGGAGAAAGAGAATGGGCGTGGCAGGGCCTCCAGCCATTGTAAACAAACTCCAGATGCATGCGCCACCTTGTACATCTGGTTTATGTTGGTCTTGGGGGATTCGAACTTGGGTCCTTTGGCTTTGCAGGCAAGTGCCTTAACTGCCAAGCCATCTCTCCAGCCCCAGCATGTTTCTTTATTAGGACTTTGAGATTTGGAAATCATCAAATTTGTTTCTTTTTCAGGTTTTTATTTCAGGGCAATAATGGAACCGTTTTGTACACAGGCGACTTCAGATTGGCAAAAGGAGAAGCTTCTAGAATGGAGCTTCTGCACTCTGGGGGAAGGTATAGGACTTTCTATGCTCCTTGGATTTTATAAATTAAGGCCACATAGTTTAAATAAAATGTCACTGCTCCTTTGCCACCAGCCTTCTACCTGTTATAAATAAAACTTGATTATAAAAATCATAATAGGAGAACAGATTTTCCTCCTTGAAATGAAGTCATGGAATATTTGGTCTGTTGATTGGAATAACAGTTACAGGAAATTTTTTTTAGAAGTTATTGACTGTCCATGCAGAAATCTGTATTTTATTGTTTGGAAATTATTTCCCAGCAAAGTTGATTAACTGAACAATGACAATGGACTGGAGCACCCTCTAAAATTGCCAAGTGTCCATTTTATACATACTAATGTTCCATGACACGGCTGACCCCAGGTTTTTCTTTTTTCAGAGTCAAAGACATCCAGAGTGTGTATTTAGATACTACTTTCTGTGACCCAAGGTTTTATCAAATCCCAAGTCGTGTAAGTCTACCCGGAGAGAGAGGGTGACGGGCGGGCCGTGATCTTGTGTGCTCATGGATACCTTCTAGTGTGGGGGAGGAAGAGGAGAAGCGGTGCTCTCTAAAGTGTTGGTCTTTTCAAAACCCCATCTAGGAGGAGTGTTTGAATGGCATTTTAGAGCTGGCTCGAAGCTGGATCTCTAGGAGTCCATACCACGTTGTGTGGTTGAACTGCAAAGCAGCTTATGGCTACGAGTATTTATTCACAAACCTTAGCGAGGAGCTGGGAGTCCAGGTACTGTGACAGTTCTTTTGACCTCTCCCTCCTCTTTGCCCTCCCTTCCCCAACCCCAACCAGTTGAAAACAGTGATGAGTGAGAGTATCTTATCCAAACATGGTGATTGGGCTGGAGAGATGGCTCAGTGGTTAAAGGCGCTTGCTTGCAAACCCTGATGGCCACTGTTCAGTTTCCCAGCACCCACATAAAGCCAGATACATAAAGTGGAGAATGCATGTGGGCCCTGGCATGCCCATACTCACTCACTCTTTCTCTTAAATAAATTAATTAAAAACAAAGATTGTGGCAGAGGTCAGTGGCCCCTCAGAATTCATGTTGTCTTTGTGAAGTCACTTTCTCGCGTGGGTATATTCACAGAAGCAGAAAGGCTTTAGAAGCCTCTTCAGCGAAGTGCCCCATAGAAGTATTTTTTCCAAACTGGGGTCATGAAGTAAGTTCAGTAACTGTGACCAGCACTGAGTGTAAATTTGAACTAGGAGATAATGTGAGTGCACTGATTGCTGTTAAGGTAATTATTGGTTTGTAAAAATGTGCGTAGGAACTCAGACACATGCACGTACATCTCTCTCTGAATGTGCTGAATGTCGCTGGGTACTTGGTTGCTATGGAAACTGTGTTTCCTGTTGTGGGTCAGGGTCAACAGGTCATGAAGAATGCTGTCCTGGACCATTCGTTCATGAGATAGCCAGGGGGTCAGTGTCAGGGTTGGTGGGAGTTTCTGTCTGTCCCATCTACATGGGTCCTTCCCAGCTGCTTGGCTCTGCACTCGTAGATTTAAAGTAGAAAAGCCCAGGGTATGTGTGGGTAGCCATCCATCCGGCAAGGACACCCCACTCTTGAAGGGCTCAATGACAAGAGAAGATAGGTTTGAAATAATAACTGAATCAAACGAAGTATTGGGGCTAGTGGGAAATTTTAAACTCTAACTTTGTGCTTTCTTTCTTTCTTTCTTTCTTTCTTTCTTTCTTTCTTTCTTTCTTTCTTTCTCTCTCTCTCTCTCTCCCTCCCTCTTTCTTTCTTTCTTTCTTTCTTTCTTTCTTTCTTTCTTTCTTTCTTTCTTTCTTTCTTTCTTTCTTTCTTTCTTTCTTTCTTTCTATTTTGACAGTCTCCTGCATCCCACTTGGCCTTAAACTTGATAGGTAGTCAAGGATGACCTTGAATTCCTTGTCCTCCTTATTGCAGTCAGCCTCACATTGCTGGGATCAACTTCCAGAGCAGGCACAGTTAGAGGGGAAGGGGTTTATTGAAGCTTACAGTTAGAGGGGAAGTTCCATCATGGTAGAAGAAGCTGGCCCACTTTCCCAGGTCCATACAGAGAGAAAGAAGCTACCACCACCAGCACAAGCAAGCACACCCAGGAACCCCATCATGGCAGAACTCTAGCACTCTGCATGTTTTTTTGTCTGGAAATAGATTGGGCCCCAGAAACACCTTGGGGCTGGACCCTAGGGTCCGCTCACACTGACACCTCCTCCAGCCAGGCGGCTGGACACCTCCTCTTTCCACCTCCCAAGTGTGGGCTTTACAGTCATGACCTCCACATCCAGTTGATGTGGTGCTGGGGATTAAGCTCAGATTCTCCAGGTAGAGCCATCTTCGGCCATCTTCGCAGCCCCCAAATGTGTACCTTTTCATATCGACCCACCAGCTGACAAAACTGAGTCCAGAGCTGACAGTAATACACAATACACTACAGCAAAGTGAAATTAAACTCGTATTTCTGCATTTGAAATTTCCCCCTTTCCTCTCTCCCTGCGTCTCTCGTCCTTCACTTCCTATTTTACAAGTCTTATCTTAGTAAGTCTTTTTGTCCCGATATATTGGTAGAAAGTTGTTCTTTCTCCATTTGGGGGAAGGATTTGCTTTTTTTTTTAATTCCGGGATTGGTCTGTTTGTAATGTTAAAATGTCCTTTGAAGTTTAAGATAATAGTAGTGGTAGTGTTTGTACCTACACATCTATTTTTTTTTTTTTTTTAAATATTTATTTGAGAGAGAGAAAGAGAGAGAGGTGGGGGGAGAATGGGTGCACCAGGGCTTCTAGCCACTGCAAACAAACTCCAGACTCATGTACCACCTTGTGCATCAGGCTGGGGAATTGAACCTGGGTCCTTAGGCTTCACAGGCAAGCACTTTAGTTGCTAAGCTATTTCTCCAGCTCTCTATTCTTATTTATACTATCTCCTTCTTTTATTTTGTACCCTATCTTTGCAAAATATAAAGGTAGCAACTGTTTGTTACTCCCAGGCTCTTAATGTAATTTCAGTGGCATGTGAGGACTGGAAACATGAGCTCCAGAGCCCTTGGAGGAAGATGCCAAGGACAGAAGAGAGGTCCTTTTTAAAATATTTATATATTTATTTATTTATTTATTTATTTGAGAGAGGGAAAGAGGCAGTGTGTGTGTGTATGTGTGTGTGTGGGGGGGGCATGCCAGGGCTTCCAGCCACTGCAAACGAACTCCAGATGCATGTGCCCTCTTGTGCATCTGGCTTACGTGGGTCCTGGGGAATCGAACCTGGGTCCTTTGGCTTTGCAGGCAAGTGCCTTAACCACTAAGCCATCTCTCCAGCCCCAAAAGAGGGGTTCTTGGGAGGCACTTGGTATGACTCCAGAGTTCTGTCAGAATGAGCCCTAACTTGAGTCCCTTTGCAGGAAATGGGGACAGTTTTAGAAAGGGAAAGTTGTGAGGTGTTCAATAGAGGGATGTCAGTGAGTTTGTGACACCTGCTTCAGCCTTCATTTCAGTGAGATGGGTGCACCTGTCTTTCTCTTTATACAACTCAAAATGTTCCCTCTTTTTCTTAATGGAGCTACAAAATCAACTTCATTCTTCTTTTTTCTACTTTATTTTAGTTTCTCTTATTTTTTGGAATATAGTTGTACCTTGTAATCCATGTTGGTCTGGAACTCACTGTATAGCCTAGGCCGGCTTCAAACCCATGATCTTCCTGCCTTAGCCTCCCAAGTTCTGGGGTTATAGGCATGTGTCACCACACCTGGCTCATGCTTGTTTCTTTTTTTAATGTGTGTCTATGAATGTGCCTATGTTTGTGTGAATGAAGCTACATTTGTGTGTGTGTGTGTGTGTGTGTGTACGGGCATCCGTGTGAATGTGGTGGCCCAGGACCACCTTGGTGTCATCCTTAAGGAATTCCATCCACTGGTTTTTGAGACAGGGTCTATTATTGGCCTGGAGATCATCTATTAGGCTAGATTGGCCAGCCAGTGTACTCCAGGGATCCTCCTGTCTCTGTCTCCTCAGTGTTGGGATTACAAGAGTGTGCCACCATGCCCAGCATTTTTTTTTTATTTAGAGAGAGGGAGCACACATGCCAGGGCTTCCAGCCACGGCAAAAGAAGTCTAGACACATGCCCTCCCTTGTCCATCTGGGTCTTGGAGAGTCAAACTGGGATCCTTTGGCTTTGCAGGCGAATGCCTTAACCTCTAGGCCATCTCTCCAGCCCCATGCCCAGCATTTCTATGTGGGCACTGAGCCATCTCCCCAGTCCTTATGTTTACTTCTTACTGATCATAAGAAAATAATGAACAAAATGGGTCATAGCAATCATGTAAGTAATTATGCCCGGACCTTTTTTATATTTGCCTTGGCATCCATCAACATAGCAATTTGACATTCCTTTAGTCTGTTATGCAGACATCAAAATGAGAGCACTTCTTTTTGGCCATTTCGTATTCCTAATATCAATTTATTTTTATGCATTTTCTTGAGAGAAAGAGACAGAGAGTAAGACAGAGAGGGCACACCAGGGCCTCCAGCTGCTGCAAATGATCTCCAGATGCATGTGCCACCTTGTGCATCTGCTTACATGGGTCTTAGGGAGTTGAACTTAGGTCCTTTGGCTTTGCAGGCAAGTGCCTTAACCACTAAGCCATCCCTTCAGCCCCCTAGTATCAATTTAGATTTTTTTCATCAACCTTGAAAAGCCCAGAAGATAAGCTTTAAGTAACCATGTCACCCTGATTTTAACACTTTAAAATGTGATCAGCCTTAACATTTTCAAGGTGGCCAAGGTTTGAGTATTTGTTGTTCTGTATCAGCCTACTCTGCCCATTGAGGAGTTGTGTGGCAGGGGATCTGGCCACGTGTGTCTGTGTCCTGCCTTTTTTCTTACACCAGCTCCTATGTGATCTGTACTGTGTTATTAGGAGAGGCAAGTCTTCATTGCTTCTGTTACTTTTTTCTTTTTAATTATTTTTAAAAAACATTTATTAATTTGAGAGAGAAGGGAAGAGGCAGAGAGAGGGAATAGGTATGCAGGGGCCTCTAGTCACTGCAAACGAACTCTGGATACATGCTTTTCCTTGTGCATCTGGCTTTACATGGGTACTAGGGAATCGAACCTGGGTCCTTTGGCTTTTGCCAACAAGCACCTTAACCATTGAGCCATATCTTTAGTCCCCAGGTCCAGGCTGACCTTTTAAAAATAGGGTTTTTAATTTTTGGGCTGGAGAGATGCCCGGCTTCTTTAGTCCTTTTAAAAATATTTTTAATTTTTTGGGCTGGAGAGATGGCTTAGCGGTTAAGACGCCTGCCTGCTAAGCCTAAGAACCTGGTTCCAATCTCCAGGTCCCACGTTTAGCCAGATGCAAAGTGACGCAAGGGCACAATGCCACACTTGCCCACAGGGGGGTGCATGCATCTGGATTTCATTCACAGCAGCTGAGAGGCTGCTGGCGCACCCATCTCTATCTCTCTCCCTCTCTCTCTGTCTCTCTCTGTGTCTTTCACCACAAATAAAAAATAAAAAAATATTTTTAATTTTTTTATTTTTTGGTTTTTTAAGATAGGGTCTTGCTGTAGCCCCGCTGACCTGCAATTCACAACATAGTCTCAGGCTAGCCTTAAACTCACAGTGATCCTTCTACCTCTGCCTCCCAAGTGCTAGTATTAAAGTTATGTGCCACCACACCCGGTGCTTCTGTCGCTTTCTTCATTGCTGTATACCTGGGATTTAGAATCAAGTTTGAGCATCTATTAGGGATACAGTAAATGTGAATTGAAAGAGTCTTGGACGTATTAGCATAATCAGATGATATCCATGAGTTGAATATTATTGAGCACTGAATTAGCTTCAAACTAGGCTACAAGAAAGTGAGCCCATTAGTGCACTAACCAATGTTCTGAGTCATTAACATGGAGCAACTGATCCTCAGGAATGCATTTCAAGTCAGTTGCTCTTGTCTGTGATTTTCTGCAGGTTCATGTGGACAAACTGGACATGTTCAGAAACATGCCTGACATTCTCCATCATCTCACAACAGACCGTAACACACAGATCCATGCGTGTCGCCATCCTAAGGTACTTGTGTAAATGAGCATTCTGTGAAAACCAAACTTTAGGTCAAGAATGAACCTCAGAAATTCATTTTGAAGCTTGTCATGATCCTAAACTGTCAGCTTGAGGTCACACAGCTATATGTAACTATATTCCATTAGCATATACTTATAATGAGTAATAGACATAGATTCTTGTAAAATTCATTCTTCTTTTTGTAAACGTCATTCTTATACAGTGGAAAATGAAAATTTATTTGTAATGAAATTAGTAATGTGTTGTAGCTTGCAATTTAAATAAATATATTGGTAGAATCTTGCTTATTATTTTTGAGACATGGGCATATTTATAAATCTTTCTACTCATTTGAGTATCTCAATATAGTGTTTTTCCAACTTTATTTTTAAATATTTTATTTTTATTTCTTTATTTGAAAGAGAGAGGGAGGTAGGAAAGGTGAGAGAGAATGGACACACTGCAAATGAACTCCAGATGCATGTGCCACCTGGTATATCTGGCTTATGTGGGTCCTGGGGAATTGAACCTGGGTCCTTTGGCTTTGCAAGCAAGTGCCTCAACCACTAAACCATCTCTCCAGCCCTGTCTTTCCAACTTTTAAAGTTGCCTATGTTAAGCCGGGCGTGGTGGTGCACGCCTTTAATCCCAGCACTTGAGAGGCAGAGGTAGGAGGATCACCATGAGTTCAAGGCCACCCTGAGAACACAGAGTGAATTCCAGGACAGCCTGGGGTAGAGTGAGACCCTACCTTGAAAAACCAAAATTAAAAAAAAAAAAAAAAGTTGCCTATGTTGGTGCAATTACCCAAAGGGGTTTTCCAGTATCTTTACCAACCACTGGTAATGTCGGTTTGTAATACCACCATAGGCCTCTTCTGTTATTAAGTGCCAGGAATGAATTTGCCTTTAATATATTTTTTAAATTTTTATTTATTTATTTGCCAGCAGAGAGAGAGAGAGAGATAGAAGAAAGCCTTTAATAGTTTTTAATTACTAAGACCATTACTTTCCCTCAAATGCAGTGATGTGAATGATTGTACTTTTATAAAATATCTAAATCTTAAAATATCTTTCGCATTTAAATGTTTAGTCATTTTTTAGTTGACGCTGCACTTATACATTAGATCACTATTGTGGCAGTAACATTGGCCTCCCATCTGCCAAAAACCTTAAGTACCATTGCTTGGCCTATATTTATTCATCATCATTATTAGTAGTATTTATTATGATATTATAAATATATTATTATTACAAATAAAGTAGAATTTCAAACAAACAAAAAAAAGAGTTCCTGTTAACGACATGGAAAGTTCCTCTTCAGGCCACTGTAGAGAGATGCAGATTAGAAAGTACTTTTTTTCTTGTGCATGTATATGTGTGTGTCATACATGCATGTGTGTGTGTGTGTTCATGTGTTTGGGCACACGTGTGTGTGTATGCACATGTGTGTATGTATGTGTTGAGGCCAGAAGTCGATGTCAGGTATCTTCCTTGATCGTTCTCCACCTCGATCATGCTCCACATTCTTTTTAGACAGTGTTTTTCGTTGAACTTGAGCTCACTGATTCAGCTATATTAGCGCGCCAGCAAGTCCTATGCTCACCCTGCCCCCCCCTTTTTTTTTTGAGGTAGGGTTTCACTCTAGCCCAGGCTAACCTGGAATTCACTATGTAGTTTCAGGGTGGCCTCAAACTCACAGTGATCCTCCTACCTCTGCCTCCCAAGTACTGGGATTAAAGGCATGTGCCACCACTCATGGCTTCCATAGCTCAATTTTTGATTGGATTGTTTGATTTCTTATTATTTATTTATTTATATTTATTAATGAAAACTTCCATAATTATAGCAGTAAACCATGATAATTCCCTCCCCCCTCACTCACCCTTCACAAGTCCACTCTCCATCATATCCCCTCCTCCTCTTAATCAGTCTCTTTTACTTTGATGTCATCATCTTTTCCTCCTGTTATGATGGTCTTGTGGAGGTAGTGCCAGGCACTGCAAGGTCACGGATATCCAGGCCATTTTGTATGTGGAATAGTGCATAATAAGCAGTGCTACCCTGCCCTTGGCTCTTAAATTCTTTCTGCCACCTCTTCCACAATGGGACCTGAGTCTCAGAAGGTGTGATAGAGATGTTTCAGTGCTGAGCACTCTTCTGTCGTGTCTTCTCAGCACCATGGTACCTTCTGAGTCATCCCAAGGTCACCACCATCTGAAAAGAGTAGAATTTTTTTAAAATGTGTATATGCTATCTGTATTTCTTCCTTCGAGAACTCTCTATTTAATTCCATAGACCATTTTTTAAATTGGGTTGTTTGGTTTCTTTTTAGTTATTTTTTTGAGTTCTTTATATATCCTGGATATTAATCGTCTATCAGATAAGATCTGTCAGATGTGTAGCTGCCAAAGATTTTCTCCTATTCTGTAAGTTGTCTCTTTGCTTTATTCACAGTGACCTTTGCTGTACAAAAGCTTTGTAATTTCATGAGGTCCCAATGGTTGATTACTGGTTTTATTTCCTGAGCAACTGGGGTTATATTCAGAAAGTTGTTGCCTATGCCAATATGTTGAAGAATTTCCCTACTTTTGGTAAGATTGACATTTTTACAATATTGATTCTTCCAATCCAATAACATGGGATGTCTTTCCATTTCCTAGCGTCTTCTGCAATCTCTCTCTTGAGTGTTTTAAAGTTTTCATTGTAGATCTTTTACTTCCTTGGATAATTTATTCCAAGGTTTTTTCTTTTTTTTTTTTTTTTTTTTTTTTTTGAGGCAATTATGAATGAGAGTTTTTCCCTGATTTTATCTGAGCATGTTTGTTGTTGGTATATAGGAAGGCTACTGATTTCTCTGTGTTAATTTTTATCCTGTTACATTGCTAAAAGTGTTTATCAGCTCTAATAGTTTGCTGGTAGAGTCTTTAGGGTCCTTTATGTATAGAATCATATCACCAGCAAATAATAATAATTTGATATTTTCCTTTACAATTTTGTTTTGTCTTTGTTTATCACCAGCAAATAATAATAATTTGATATTTTCCTTTACAATTTTGTTTTGTTTTGTTTATCACCAGCAAATAATAATAATTTGATATTTTCCTTTACAATTTTGTTTTGTTTTGTTTATCACCAGCAAATAATAATAATTTGATATTTTCCTTTAAAATTTTGTTTTGTTTTGTTTTATCACCAGCAAATAATAATAATTTGATATTTTCCTTTACAATTTTGTTTTGTTTTGTTTTGTTTATCACCAGCAAATAATAATAATTTGATATTTTCCTTTACAATTTTGTTTTGTTTTGTTTTTTTGGTTTTGCGAGGTAGGGTCTCACTGTGGTCCAGGCTGACCTGGAATTCATTATGTAGTCTCAGGGTGGCCTCGAACTCTCAGCAATCCTCCTACCTCTGCCTCCTGAGTGCCGGGATTAAAGGCGTGCGCCACCACGCCTGGCTCTTGTTTTGTTTTTTCAAGGTTGGGCCTCACTCTAGCTCAGGCTGACCTGAATTCACTATGTAGTCTCAGGGTGGCCACAAACTCACGGTGATCCTCCTACCTCTGCTTCCCGAGTGTTGGGATTAAAGGTGTGCGCCACCACGCCCGGCTCCTTTCCAGTTGTTTAAGGTTTAGAGAGATTGTATTACATTAAGAGAAGAAAAGAGGAGGAAGTACAGAGAACTCCTGCCATGTGGGAGGCACGATTGGGGTAAAGCCCTTGTATGTTTTTTTTTTTTTTTTTTTTTTTGGTTTGCCGAGGTAGGGTCTCACTCTAGCTCAGACTGACCTGGAATTCACTATGTAGTCTCTGGCTGGCCTCGAACTCATGGTGATCCTCCTACCTCTGCCTTCCAAGTGCTGGGATTAAAGGCATGTGCTACCATGCCTGGCCAGCTTGTATCTCTTTTAAATATATTTGATTTTTATTTATTGATTGATTTTTAAAAACTTGTTATTATTGACAACTTCAGTAATTATAGACAGTAAACCATGATAATTCCCTGCCTCTTCTCTTTCCCCTTCACAACTCTGCTCTCCATCACATGCCCTTCCCCTGTCAATCAGTCTCTCTTTTTTTTTTTTTCTCTTTTTTTTTTTATTTGAGAGAGAGAGAGAGAGAAAGGGGGAGAGAAAGAGAGAATTGGTACTCCTAGGGCCTCAGCCACTGCAAGTGAACTCCAGATGCTTGTGCCATCTAGTGGGCATGTGTGACCTTTCGCTTGCCTCACCTTTGTGTGTCTAATGTGGTCTCTGGAGAGTAGAACGTGGGCCTTTAGGCTTCACAGGTAAACACCTTACCTGATAAGCCATCTCTCCAGTCCTCTTTTATTTTGATGTCATAGTGTTTTCCTCCGATTATACTGGTCTTGTCTAGGTAGTGCCAGGCTCTGTGAGGTCATGGATATCCAGGCCATTTGTGTCTGGAAGAGTGCATTGTAAGGAGTCCTGCCCTTCCTTTGGCTTTTACATTCTTTCTGCCACCTCTTCCACAATGGACCCTGAGCCTTGGAAGGTCTGAATATCTGAATATGAACATTAAGTGTAGTGCTTTCAGGGCAGTTTGGTGAGAATAATATATGCATTTGGCCAGACAAGAGCAGGCTTTATACTCCTAAGGCACATGACCTCTCTTGCCATACTTACCAGGCATGTATTCCCGCCCATAGAGCGGTCGTTCAGTCCAATTAGAGAGCAGTTGGTTTCCCCCAGAGCAGACATGCCACTATTGCATTTGTTTGGTCATTTGGCCTGTCTGGCCGAACTTGAGGCTTCCAGTGTCCACAGGTTTCATTGCTGATGATTTCTGTCTCCCTTAGGGCTGCACACAACACAGCTTTTCCCAGCTTTCAGTCAGGGAGAAGGTTGTCAGCTCAGCACCAGCTTGATTTCTCAGTGGCCTTGCAACCCAGGCATGTGAAATCTTAAGCAATAGGGTCTTACCATCTGTTTCTCAAGGGAAACCAAGGACCTTGGAAATAGCCTGTAATGTTTTGGAGGCAACAGGGACCTCCCTGGTGAACAACACACTGGAAGGTATCCCATCCCTGGCACTGAAAATTTTCTAGTAACAATCTATGGCTTCTGTATGTGCCATTATCCAAGGAAGTAGGCTTTCATATGTCTTATTCAGAATATCTTGAATTTTGAATGACCCTCCCCCCACCCTTCTCTTACTCAATCTCTTCCCCTGGCCTCACTTAGGCCATTCCACTCCCAGTAATCTGTTCTTCTACTTACATATATACAATACCATCCCCTAAAGTCCCACCTTCTCCTGCCTTCCTTATAGCCTTTTCCTAGCTTACTGGCCTCTGCTACCAATGTTTTGTTTCCAGCTCACACACAAGTCTATGCATTTGTAGCTAGGATCCACATATGAGAGAGAACATGCGACATTTGGCTGTGGGGGCCTGGGATACCTCACTTAGCATAATCCTTTCCAGATCCACCCATTTCCCTGCAAATTATGATTTTCTGAATTTCTCTGGTATCTCTTGTAATGGTGCCTTTTTCATCTCTTATTTTATTAATTTGTGTCTCTTCTCTCTTTCTTTTGGTCAGATTTGCTAATGGTTTATCAATCTTGTTTATCCTTTCAAAGAACCAATCATTTCATTAATTTTTTTTTTGGTTTCTAGTTCATTAATTTCTGTCCTTATTTGTATTATTTCTTCCCATCTACTGATTTTTGGTTTGCCTTTTTCTTCCTTTTCCAAGGCCTTAAGGTGGATCATTAAGTGTTTTATTTGCAACCTTTCTAATTTCTTAACATAGGTACTTAAAGCTGTACATTTCCCTCTTTAGGACTGCCTTCATTGTGTCCCAAAGGTTTTGGTATGTTGTGTTCTCATTACTGTTTGACTCTATGAATTTTTGATTTCCTCATTGACACATTCATCAATTAGTAGTGTATTGTTTAGTTTCCATGATTTAGTGTATGCTCTATTGCTTTTGTCCTAATATATGGTCAATTTTAGAGAATGTTACATGTGCTGCTAAAAAGATTGTATATTCTGCAGCATTTGGATGAAATGTTCTATAGATATCTGTTAGGTCATTTGTTCTATGACCTCATTTAATCTAGATACTTGTCTGTTTGTTTTTTTGCTGGATGACCTTTCAATTGATGAGAGTGGGGTGTTGATGCCACCCACAACTGTATTTGGTGTTATATGTGGCCTTAATTCTAATAGTGTGTATTTAATGAAATTGGGAGCCCCCATGTTAGGTGAATATGTGTTTAGAATCATAATGTCTTCCTGTTGGAGTGCTCCTTTAATCAATATAAAGTGACCTTCTTTATCTTTCCTAATTAATGTTGGTTAGAAGTTTACCCTATCAGATATTAGGATAGCAACACCTGCTTGTTCAACCTTTCACCCTAAGATATTGTCCATCTTTTATGGAAATGTGGGTTTCTTGGAGGCAACAAATAGAAGGATCCTGCTTTTTTAAAATATTTTTTAAATTTTTATTATTTTTGGAGAGAGACACAGAAAGAGACAGACAGAGAGAGAGGGAGACAGATAGAGATGGGCGCGCCAGCAGTCTCTCAGCTGCTGTGAACAAAATCCAGATGTGTGCGCCCCCTTGTGGGCAAGTGCAGCATTGCACCCTTGCGTCACTTTGCATCTGGCTAAACGTGGGACCTGGAGATTGGAACTGGGTTCTTAGGCATAGCAGGCAGGCGCCTTAACCGCTAAGCCATGTCTCCAGCCCAGGATCCTGCTTTTTAACCTAGTCTACCAACCTGTGTCTTTTGGTTGAGGCACTGAGGCCATTGATATTAAGATTTATTATTGAAAGGTGTGTATTTACTCTTACCATTCTTCTTGTTTTGTAGTTCTTCTGTTTTTTCCTTTACTCTCTTGTATTAACTATTATTTGAGTATGATTTTTTCCCTGTTTTTTTGTTTTGCTTTCTTTTATTTTTTGTTTTTCCAGGTAGGGTTTCACTCTAGCTCAGGCTGACCTGGAATTCACTATGTAGCCTCAGGGTGGCCTTGAACTCACAGCGATCCTCCTACCTCTGCCTCCCAAGCACTGGGATTAAAGGTGTGCACCACCACGCCCAACTTTTTCCTGTTTGTTTTTTTTTTTTTTTTGGTTTGTTTGTTTCCTGTTTTTTTTTTTTTGTTTTTTTTTTTTCTCTTCTGCATGGAGGATCCTTCCAAGTATTTTCTGTAGAGCTGGTTTAGTGTTTATATATTCCTTTAACCTGTTTTTGTTGTGGAATGTCCCTATTTTTCTGTCAATTTGGATGGATAGCTTTGCAGGATAAAATAATCTTGGTTGACAGTTATCTTTCAGAACTTGGAATACAACATTCCAAGCCCTTCTGGCTTTTAAAGCTTGTGTTGAGTAATCTGTAATCCTGATGGGCTTGCCTCTGTATGTGACTTGATTTTTCTTTGGTTTATGTGTTTTATAGTTTAATTATGGTATGATGATGAGAGTTTCTTTCCTGATTTTGTCTTTTTGTTGTTCTGAAGGCTTCCTGTATCTGCATTGTCATTGCTTTCCCTATTTGTTAGAAGTTTTTGTCTATGGTTTTGTTGAAAATACCTGCTATGCCTTTGGAGTGCAATTCTCCTTCTGCTATGCCCTGAATTCTTACATTTGATCTCTTCATAGTGTCCTGAATGTCTTGAGATTCCCATTCATGCCTTCCTATTAGTTTGTCTTTCTCTTTGTTGGACTATATTAGATCTGCCACCTGGACTTTTAGTTTAGATATTCTGTCTTCTCCTTGATCCGTTCTACTGGTGAGACTTTCTACAGAGTTTCTATGTGACTTACTCTGTTTTTCATTTCCAATATTTGTGATTGGTAGTTTTTCATTATTTCTGTGTCCTTACTCATGTCTTGTATTGACCTCCTTACTTCATTAAGTTGGTTTCCAGTGTTCCTTCAGGAGTTTGTTTTCTTCTTTGATTTCTTTGAGTATAGATATAATCTTTTTTTAAAAAAAATCATCATCAGGCATTTCATCTAAAACAGTCTCACTGGGGTCATTTCTGATGGATTTATAATTTTTGGTGGGATTGTATATGTTGATTTTTCATGTTTATTATAATGTAGAGATTTTTGCATCTTGAGTTAATTTGATGCTTGGGTTTTCTAATTATCTGCAGTGTTCTTAGCCATGTAGATCCAACTTTATATACCTTCAGGGAAGTATTTAAAGGTGCTATGTTTAGCTCTTCTATTTCAAAAAAGCACCAGGAGTGACCCTATGTGTTGAGTTTGCATGCCTTTCAAGTATTCTAGAATACTGGATGGAGCAATTTATAGGCAAATTCTAAAATTCAACTGAGCAATATACACATTTAGTCCAAACCAGCACAGAGTATTTATGCAGTAGTGGATATTAAAACAAACAGATAATCTAACAAACTCAAAGTCCCTAAGGGTGTGTGTTGTCCCACACCCTAATCCTGTCAGCTAGGAGGTTGAGATTTCTGGTCTGAAATGGGTTCCAGTCAGTTGGGACTGAGTCAGACCCTGCCCCCAATAATGACAGAAGAAAAAGACAAAAGTCCTATGAGTTTGGAAACATCAAAGGCAACAATAGTCAACCCCTAAATACAGCTTATTTGAGAATAGTAAAACTAACCAAGAATACGTAACACGTCACCTGCCCTGACCAGGAAAGAGAAAGTAGCCGTTCCAGTGAAGACCTGCATACCTGCCTTGGTGTAAGCAGGCCCTGTTACCTTTCGGGATGGCTTCCAGTCTCACCAATGCTGAGTGCCCACCTCGATCCCTCTCTGTTGTGCTGTGGATCTGGTGTTCTGATAGGATGTGCAGGACGCTGTGTGTCGCCAGGGGTGAATGAGTTCTCCAGAGGTTCATGGCCATGACAGTGGGGGGATGGGAAGCTGTGTGAGATGCCTGGAGTTGTTCTGGAACTGTTCAGCTGGTCCCATGTGTGTTCTCCTTCAGGTTTCTTGACTTTGTGAGGAGCCTGATGTGAGTGGACAAATCTCTCCATGTGGTTTCTGCTCCTGTAGCTCTTGCTGGGCAGGCACATGTGGACCAGGGCTGCTGGTGGGTGCATCAGTGGGGTTCTGTCTGGTTTCCTCCTTTCTGGAAGGTCTTAGTCTCTCCTGCTTCTCTGCTGTGTTTGATAATAACTTATAAACCTTCACATATCACTAGAAGAGTGTATTTTGCTGTTTTTCTGGTTATTTCCCTCCTTAGGCTGCTTTGCCATGACTATATTATGCCACTATCATACCCAGAAGTTCTTTATTGATTTATGAGAGAGAGAGAGAGAGAGAGAGAGAGAGAGGGAGAGAGAGAGAGAGAATATGAGAGAGAGAGAGGGAGAGAGAGAGAGAGAATATGAATATGGGCACTCTAGAGCCTCTAGCCACTGCAAATGAGCTCCAGATGCATTTACCACCATGTATATGTGGCCTACGTGCCATTCTAAGGAGTCAAACCTAGGTTCTTAGTCTTTATAGGCAAGTGCCTTAACCACTAAGGCATTTCTGCAGTCCTTGTATTCCTTTTATGTCTTTCTCTTGCTGAGACTTCCAGCACTGTATTAAATAAAAGGGGGACAGTAGACACTCTTGTTTGTTTTCATCCTGATTTTAGTTAAAATGCTTCAAGTTTTCCCCATTTAGTATAATGTTGGCTATCAGTTTTTCATAAATAGCCTTTACTTATTCATTAAATTATTAAATTATTATATTTGTTGGGGGATTTACAGAGCCAAGGGAAGGCACCCATATGGCTAAACATTCCATGTGGAGAGCCTGGGAAAAAAAGCATGGAAAAAAGAGAAAAGAAAGTTCAAGGAGCTCCTCCATATGGGGAGCTGGAGGGGATAAAGGAGCCCATGTGGAGAGTGAGGGCTTGGGGTCCCTCCCCGCTGCAGAGGGAAAAACTCACCCACAGCTGGAAGTTCCCAAGTAGTCAGAGAGCCTGCCCTCTCCTTGCAAAAGTATTTATGACCTTATGGTGGTGGGCTGTCTTCCGGCTCAGGTGAACCAGAGGGACAGCTGGTTGGTTAGGGCTAGGGGCTGTCTCAGGAAGAGGCTAGCCCTGACCCCAACTTCCGGGGGCTGAACTTGGTCAACCACAATGTTTAAATCCTATGAAAGACCTCCCTCCCAATCCTGGTTGTTTGTGGAAAAACAGGTCTAGGGAACTAGGCAAGAGATAAGAAGTCAGATCATCTTTGATTTCTAGCAAGTGCAAACTCTCCTGCCCTTTTTATTTTCAGGGGTCCAGTCACCCTAACTGCACACCCCTCTAATGAGAAGACACTCTAACTGCTGTTAGAGGACTAAGGCCAATGACATCAGATTGTGAGCTATTTCCTGCTAAATGGGGCACCAAGTTGTGGCACTTAGAAAGTCTCACCCAGAGAGAGGAACTAGTTAAAGGACCCTGAAAGTGTAGTGATGGAGTGCAGGAAGATAGTCTTGGAAGAGAATGTGGGGGAGAAAGAATAAAAGTAAGAAGTTAATGAGAAGTGAGCACACAGCACACTGGTCACCTTCAGGGTTGTCCTTGTGGACTTCTAGGCCTTGGGGAGCGTTTGAGGGAACCCAGTAGATGGAGTTGGATTGTCTGAGGACCATCTGAGCAAGAGGTGGCTGAGATTTTCTCCCAGCACTGTTCATCACATGACACAGTAGAGTCTGACATGGCCTGAATCTGACTGGTGATGAGATATATACAACATTTAACCCTTGGTAATGGTGAATATGCCATAATTTATATAATAGCCTTCCAGAGTGTACCTCTTTTTAATTTGTTCTGGGGGTAGCCAGGGCCAAAGGTTGGTACCATAGCACCTTTGGGTATCATTAAAGGCTGTACAAAAATATTTTTGGTTTCAGGACTTATTTAAGGATATCCTGGCACAAGTTAGAAGAGATTCACCATTGTCCCCAGTATCCCAGTATAAGGAAGTCTTTTGAATTAAGCGACCCTTGGCCAGAGTCATCCATATATATTCTAGATTTGAAAAAACCCTTTGACATCTGTGCTTGTTTTTCCTCATTATAGAACTAGACCTATTAGAGACGAAGACAACATGTGTTAAGGCCTTGCTTGTTTCCCCTCTTGGAAAGCTTTGCTGTGTTACTAAATAGGCCATTCATGTACTTGAGGTATCCCTTTATCTTTGGTTATACATTTTTCTCGGAGTGTTTAAGATCAAGCAGGTGGCCAAATTTTAATCAAGGATTAATTTTGGAGGTCGCTAATGGCTCCAAAGGAGACTTCAGGGACCAGGAGGGGCCCTAGAGCTTTTCTGTTACCGGTGTTGTCAGTTAGGGTGAGTCAGGGCCGTGCTGGCCAAGTAGTTTTACCTTCTTTGGGAAGTCGAGAGGACTGGTTTTCCTCGGTTGTATTCTCCTGTTTCAGACTGTACACTGATGTTTTTGTTTCTGGGTCTCCGAATCCTCCCTGATCAGGAAGATTGATGACTTACAAGGGGCCAGTGGTGAAGTGTCCATCATCTCCAGTGGCCTTATGACCTGGGAGCAGGAGCCCAAAGATTGGTATTTTTTGCTCCAATATTATAATTGGCTTTGGTCTTTACATAGGTTATTAATATACGTAGAAAGGAAGTTACACCAAACTGGATGTATGTACATATATAGCACATTTGATTACAGAAAGAGATCTAGTTAAAGAATGGCACAGAGCTTAAATTCACTTTGTCCACTCTGTTTAAGGTTAGTTGTTCTGTGGCAGCATAGGCCATATCTGAAGCATAGAAAGTAGGCACCTCTTACCCTTTAAATATCTAACAGCTATAAATACAGGCAGAACCTGTTACCAGTCTTGAAAATAACATAAATCTAAACCAATTAACTTAACCTAGAAATTGTCAGCCAAAAGACAAGTAAGGCTGTATAAAGTCTTGGCACCTGTCTTTGAAAACATCTTTATTAGTCCAGATACCTGTGTGGGCACCAATTACCCAGGGATCATTGGAAACAGAGCCACAGCTTGAAATCGTTTCTCTCAGATGAGGACCACTGTTGGAGCATGAGGCTGTACCCTAAATTAGGGAATATGTCTTAAGAGTTAATTTGGTTGTAAACACTGGATTTGAGATGCCAGGAATGAGGCGGTTACTTTAGACATAGCAGAAGAGAATCTGGTCATTGTTGAGCCAAAACAGCTAAGCTCTAATACAACCCTTGACAAATCTGTTTTGAAAGAGAAAACACTATTTGACAACCAATGTTTTAGCAATTGATTTGATTTTATGTGTAATAGAAATTTTTATTAGCATAAAATAGTTTATGTCTTACCCATGACTTAAAATTGATACAGCTTAGATAAGTTATCCCAACATATTCTACCTCACAGGAAGATGAAATTAAATCACTTAAACACAAGTGATTAAACCTACTGGTGACCATTCAATAGAATTAGCATAAATAAGGGCTGGAGAGATGGCTTAGTGGTTAAAGGTGCTTGCCTATAAAGCCAAAGGACCTAGGTTCAACTCCCCAGGACCCACTTAAGCCAGATGCACAAGAGGGCACATGTGTCTGGAGTTTGTTTGTACTGGCTGAAGACCCTGGCATGCCCACTCTCTCTCTCCCCGCCCATAAATAAATAAATAAATAAATAAATAAATAAATAAATAGAATATTTTAAAGAAAGACTTAGCATAAATAAAACAGGAGCTACCTTTAAAGTCACAACGTGTTTGGTTATGAGTACCTTATCCTTGGAAATTAAACACTTATATGTAAAATTTTATCTTAAGACTCAGTTTTTCCAGTAATTAAAACCTTGACAAATAGAGGAACCTAATTTACTTTATTGAGAGTCTTAAAGCCAGTCTTAGACCATAAGAAATTAGCATCAGTGAGGTGTTAATGAGTGAAGGCTTAACCATAAAACTCAGTTTCACTACTGATTAAAAACTTGGCATCAAATAAACATATTTTTTATTTTATTTTTATTTTTTGGTTTTTTGAGGTAGGGTCCCACTCTAGCCCATGCTGACATGGAATTCACTCTGTATTCTCAGGGTGGCCTCGAACTCACGACAATCCTACCTCTGCCTCCTGAGTGCTGGGATTAAAGGCGTGCACCACCACGCCCGGCTAAATAAACATATTTTGATTTTATCTAATTAATGTTTCAATGAAGGGGCCCTTCCCTGAGCAAGCTGCATTACCGTTATGATCTCCTGGTGATGTCTGTAATTTTTTAATCTCCTTTTTTGGTGTCTTTTTTTTGGCTTCCTGATTATAATAAGCAGAAGTTGCCACCTGGAGCAAGTGTTTTAAGTGCTTACCAATCTTTGTAATTTCTTGCGAATATCGGGTTTTGAGTGAGTTCAAAGTGTATCTTTAAGGATGTCCTCCATGGTATCCGGAGTTATATTAGTAATTTTTCTCATTGTCTCCTTAAGTCTCTGTTCTCCCTGTGTTCTCTAAATGAGCCCAGTTTCTAAGGAGACAGGCTAGCAGAGACTTTTGGAGTGTCTTGGAAACCGACTGTCCCATCTGAGACCAAGTGAAGGAAAGTGAAAGAAGAGTCCAGAGTCAGGTTATTCCCAAACCTGTGTCACACCTTCGGGGGGCGGGGCATCCCTCTGACCAGATTTGGGAGAAGAAATTAGGGCTTTTTTAAAATCACCTTCCTACAGGAATCTTCACCCAAATTTCCCTGTTTTCTCCCCAAACGGGGACACATACCATGGTCTATGTGCCTCCGGGAGCAAGGAAGGTCCAGGACAGGATATCCGTGCTCATCCTGCCTGGCCAGCTCCCAAGCCCCAGCACCTCCATCAGCCCCCAGCCTTGCACGTCTTACATCACAGCATACAAGCAGGGTCACTGGCAAGGTGTGCCCAAGTGTGAAGACTCCCACTTTTACTCCTGTCTCGACAGCCTGTATGCCCTTCTGGGGGAGGGTTTCCTGGGACCGCTTTCCCTTCTCTGCTATGTGGGAGCCTGGGATACGGGTCCCCCCATTTGCAAATGTTTCAGAATGGTCTAGGGACTAAAGGGTATATTTCAAAGGTAGTCTTTGGTGTTACTACCTTAAATATAGGGATCCTACCCTTTGCTGATATTAGAGATAGAGAGAGACAAGAGAGATAATTTACTTGTGCTTATCTATCATATGGTTTTACTCTGATGTACACTTTAGGTAAGTCTGATGTTTGTCTCTCGTAAGGAGTTTGTAACTTGATCAAGTACCTTGGCTTAGTTTACCTATTTTTTTAATTAATTAATTTTTTAATTGACAATGTATTTTGTGGCACAGTGGTTTGAAATGGAAGAAGGAAAAACCTAGAAGACATTCAGGCAGGGGTCTTTGGTTCTAGAGCTTCCAGCCACTGCAAACAAACTCCAGATGGGTGCACCCCCTTGTGCATCTGGCTTACGTGGGTCCTGGAGAATCAAGCCTTGAACCAGGGTCCTTAGGCTTCACAGGCAAGTGTTTATCCACTAAGCCATCTCTCCAGCCCTGAGATTTTTTTTTTAATTGTTTTAATCTCATTGCTTGTTATAGGTCTGTTTAAATGGTTTATCTCATCTTGATTTAATTTTGTCAGGTTATATAAATTAAGGAAATCATCCATTTCTTTCAGATTTTCAAAGTTATGAGTATTTGTTCTTAAAGTATGTCCTTATGATTTTCTGAATTTCATGGTTTGTATTGTGGTGCCTTTTTAATGTCTAATTTTATTAATTTGTGTCTCTTCTCTCTTCCCTTTGGTCAGATTTGCCTTAGGGTTTATTAATCTTGTTTATCCTTTCAAAGAACCAAGTCTTTGTTTCACTGATTCTTTGTATTTTTTTGTTTCCATTTCATTAATTTCTGCCCTAATCTGTATTATTTTTTTCCCATCTACTGATTTTTGGTTTGCCTTCTTTCTTGCCAAGGCCTTAAGGTAAAACATTAAGTTGTTTACTTGTGACCTTTCTAATTTCTTAATATAGCCAAGCAAGTACCTTCAACCTCTGAGCCATCTCTCCAGCTTTTTGTTTCTTTTTGAGATCGGGTCTTGTACACTCTAGATAGGGTCAGAGTCTTGGAGCCTAGCTGGGCTCAAACTTGTGATACTCCTGCTTCTTTCTCTCAAGCAGACCTGTGCCACCTCACCCGACCTGTAGTAGTTCCCCCTGCAAACCATAGCTCAGCCTCGTGCTTCTCTTTCCTCATATTTATGAGTCCTGTTTTGAGGAGTCCCATTGTTCTGTAGACTATTTCTCAATTTGGATTTTTCTGCTTTTTTCCTCATGTCTAAATTTAAAAAAAATAGTTATTATTTATTTGTAAGGAAAGAGAGAGAGAGAGATACAGACAGACAGATGTAGAGACAGCAGACAGCACCAGGATACCTTCCTACTGCAAGCAAACTCCAGCCACATGCGCCACTTTGTGCATCTGGCTTTTACATGGGTACTGGGGAATTGAATCCAGGCCATCAGGTTTCACAAGCTATCACTTTTAACCACTGAGCCATCTCTTCAACCCTCGTGTGTGTGTGTGTGTGTGTGTGTGTGTGTGTGTGTGTGTGTGTATTGGTTTTTCGAGGTAGGGTCTCACTCTGGCTCAGGCTGAATATAATTTTTTTTTTTTTTTTTGGATTTTCGAGGTAGGGTCTCTCTCTGGCCCAGGCTGACCTGGAATTAACTACGTAGTCTCAGGGTGGCCTCGAACTCTCAGCAATCCTCCTACCTCTGCCTCCCGAGTGCTGAGATTAAAGGCGTGCGCCACCACGCCCAGCTAGAATATAATTTTTTTAATGTGCGTAGGTGTGTGTGTATAGGTGTGGGTGTATGGGTGAACGTGTATATGTTTGCGTATGGTCTGGAGGATAATCTTATGTGTCATCTTCAGGAACACTGTTCACCTCCTTTGATGCCCCAGGAATCCTCCTGTCTCCACCTCCTCAGCACTGTTATTGCATGTGTACATGCCTGACATTTTATGTGAGTAGTGTAGGTTGAGTTCAGGTCCTCATGCTTGCCAAGGCAAGCACATTACCAAGTGAGCTATCTTCCCAGTACCTACCCTTTCTTTAATGTCTGAAAAACTTGTCTGTGTTTGTTTTTGACATTCTTCTTACATATAGATTTGTTGAAAATATATAATTTTATTTAAAAAAAATTTTTTTTAGGCAGAGGAGTATTTTCAGTGGAATAAATTACCCTGTGGAATTACTTCCAAAAATAAAATTCCACTCCACACAATCAGCATTAAGCCATCTACCATGTGGTTTGGAGAGCGAACCAGAAAAACAAATGTAATTGTGAGGTAAGAAAGTGATGCCACAGCTCTTGAGAGAAACTTCAAGATAAAATGTTTGGTTTGATGTAGTCTAAACACTGGTTGACATATTATAATTGTAGGAAATCATTTCTTTAATTTACACATTATTTAAACTGAAGGGATATTTCTTCCAAACCTATTAATAATACATTAGCCAGTACATATGGAGGCTTGCTGTGTGTGAGAGAGAGTGGCTGGAGCTTGAAAAAGTCCAAGGGCCTCTCACTGTTGTAGAGAATAGAAGCCCCTTGTGTGGTAAAGGGGTTTCTGTGATCATGATATCTCAGCAACATTTCCTTAGCTTGGACAATTTAGAATGTCTGCAGGTTTCCATTTCTGAAAAAGTTCTCTCCTGTCCCAGGAAGACCTTCCCAGTGGTAGGGTGATTTCATACCGGAATTGCCTAGGTGGGAAAGGCCATCACTTAGAACTTGACTTAGGTTTGCTAAGTGCTCCTTTCACCCGTGTTTCCACTTCCCTTTAGGACTGGAGAGAGCTCATACCGAGCTTGTTTTTCTTTTCACTCCTCCTACAGTGAGGTAAGAAGAGCTCATAAGCTCATAGTGTCATTGCTCACTGCTTTGAAAGCTTCATGGTTGATAGTAGCTCCATTGACTTCTAGAAGCCTCTTTTTTTTTAATATTTAGATCTCAATCTTTCTGTTCTTTTTTTTAAAAGCAGTTGGTTTTCATTTATGGATTCCATATTTCTGTGCTTGTCTACTCACTACAAATTACCTGTCATCCCAGTATTAATATTTGCCATGTTGTAGGAGTCATTTGCAGATATACAGATTGATGAAAAAATGTCCACCTAACATGCACAAGGCAAGCTTCAGTCAAACAAAGCAATACTGTTTCCTTGCTGTAGCACTTAATTATAACACATATCCTTTATGTAGTTTATTGAATATAATAATTTTCATGTTTTGGGACTTTGATATATATGTGTGATTTCACTAATTAAAATAGTATTCAGAGGCTAGAGAGATGGCTTAGTGGTTAAGATGCTTGCCTGTGAAGCGTAAGGACTCATGTTCAACTCTCCAAGTCCCACCTAAGCCGGACACACAGTGATGCAAGTACACAAGGTCGCACACGCACAAAAGGAGGGTGCACATGTTTGGAGTTCAATTGCAGTGGTTGAAGGCCCTGGTGCACCGATTTTCTCTCTGTGTCTTGCTCAAAAAAAGGCTAGTCTGTTGGGCCTGCCTCAAAAAAAACAAAAAACAAACAAAAAACCCCACTGCTGAAATCCTGTTTAGCTTCTAAGCTATGGAAGACTATGATGTGTCTCATGTAGAAAATATGTATAAGCTCTGTTCATGAGTTATAGTGACGATTGCTGTGAGATCAGTGTTAAATAATCAACAGTATAAAGTGAGGTATCTATAAACAGAAACACATATAAAACAGGGCTGTGTATTAATTGGCTGATGAAATGATGTCACCAGATTCTTTCAGCAATCTTACTCTGTCCCATTTTTTCCCTGTGGTTCAGTATTCATTCATTCAGTGTTCATAGTAGCTTTATTGAGTGATTATTGTGATTAATATGAGTTGACCCTATTAATGTAATGTATTTAACTGGGCATTTGGTGACAGGCTGTCAACTTGAACGTGTGACAGAGGGTTTCCTTTTTTGGTATCTCTTGTCTCTGTGACTGCTTCATCTCTGAGGAGTCCTGAGTCACTTCTGGTATAGGCTTGACCTTTATTCTATTTTTTTTTTTTTTTTTTTTTTTTTTTTTTTTTTTTTTTTTTGGTTTTTCGAGGTAGGGTCTCACTCTAGCTCAGGCTGACCTGGAATTCACTCTGTAGTCTCAGGGTGGCCTCGAACACATGATGATCCTCCTACTTCTGCCTCCCGAGTGCTAGGATTAAAGGCATGCGCCACCACGCCCGGCTTGACCTTTATTCTTAATCCCTTCAGAAGCTTGAGGTTCTACTACTCTTAACTTTTCTTTTCTTTTTTCTTTTCTTTTCCTTTCTTTTCTTTTCTTTTCTTTTCTTTTCTTTTCTTTTCTTTTCTTTCTTTCTTTCTTTCTTTCTTTCTTTCTTTCTTTCTTTCTTTCTTTTTGAGGCAAGCCCAATGAATTGGCCTTTTTTTTATTGCAAAAGAGAGAGAGGGAATTGGCAGGCCAGGGTATCCAACCCCTGTAATCAAATTCCAGTCACATGTGCCACCTTGTGTATATGTGCGACCTTGCATGCTTGTATCACCTTGTACATCTGGCTTACATGGGATCTGGAGAGTCTAGCATGGGTCCTTAGGCTTCTCAGGCAAGTGCCTTAACTGCCAAGTCATCTCTCCAGCCCTACCTTTAATTTTGACTGACTTTGCAAATCAGTTAGGTGGTGGTCAGAAAAGAAATGGTTTTATTTGCATGCCTCCTTTAAAAGTATAAACAGCTTGTTTATGAAAAATGGCTAAAGAATAGTTATGTCTGCTCTTTGTCTGTCTTTAAGTTAATTATTTGAATATGTGTTGGTGACTCCTAGGCCCCCATCTCTTGATTTGATCCTTTATTTGGAGTTACATGTTAATTATTTTATGCCCTAGTCATTCAGTTTGCAAACGGGAACCTAAATCTTTGCACTGGGGGCTGGGGATATGGCTGAGTAGGTAAGCACACTTGCTGTGCAAGCATCTGAGGATCTGAGTTCTATCCCCAGCCCCCACATGAAAAGCTGGCCTTGGCCCTGCATTCCTGTAACCCCAGTGCTGAGGTGGGCAGTGGCAGCAGTATAACTGAAAAACAGTTCTAGGATCGCTGAGAGACTCTGCCTTGGGGAAGTGAGACAGAAAAGCCACGGAGGAGGGTACTTCGTGTTCTCCCCTGGCTTCATGAGATGCATGCTTAGGTGCAAATACCCCCCCACACACACACACACACACACACACACACACACACACAATCTTTGTGTTGTCATTACCAACTTTATCACGCATAGTTTTCTTAGACGTTTTGCTGTGTATTGGCCCTTGGGGCAAGCATTTAACAGACATCATGTCATTACACTGTACATGAAGAATCTGAGACTTGGACTTCAGGAAACTTGACAGTTCACAGCTTACCAAGATCTAGCAAGGGAAGCTTCTTGGTTTCTAGAGATGTTTTGAGGCATATTGACAGAGTTCCCCTGTTTAGCATCCTGAAATTGGCAGAAAAATCAAGGTATTTGTGAACTTTTTACAGGTAACTATGTTTGTTTACAATTGTTGGGATAAAGCAAGCTTACATGCGCAGTCTTTCAAGCCACATAAAAGTGGATTGTGGGCCTGGCACACTTCCTGTAGGTGCCGAGAGTGTGCACAAC
Source organism: Orientallactaga sibirica (assembly GCA_036365145.1). NCBI lineage: Eukaryota > Metazoa > Chordata > Mammalia > Rodentia > Dipodidae > Orientallactaga > Orientallactaga sibirica. The sequence continues at coordinate 2,373,332 of JAEOAD010002853.1, forward strand.
CTGTGTCAGTACACTTGTTTGGGAAAGTCTGTTTTGAACTTATGTGTGCTCCTTTCTCAGCACGTGTCTGAATATCTTCTTTTTTTTTCTCACACATTTTGGCATCTAGTATTTCAGACTGTGAGGAGAAAAGACCCTTCCTGTGGAGCTAGAGAGGGCTACACAGAGGCAGGTTGCCCTGAGTTGGCTTCAGGGAGACAGCTGCCAGCCACAAGGCTCCAATGTGCCCTGCTTGGTCTGGACTCCAAGCAAAGTGTTGTTCCTCCAGGATTGCCTGTAGTATTTACCTTAGGGGTTCCAATCCAAGTTATGATTGGCGGAAGAGTTTGGAATCCTCTCCAGGTTTGGTGACTGGTGTGTAGTGTTTGCCCCTAGCACAAATCCAAAAACATCCCTTGGGAACAATTATTTGTAGGTGGAAGGAAGTATAGTGCCTTGTTTTCTCATGTGTGTAATTGTCCACACAGCTGCATTCTTACTCATGGAGAAGAGGATTTGTTGAATGTGGGCAGCTGACCATGGACAAAGAAATGAGTGGCGTATTTTAAAATACAGAAACTTGGAGTCCCATTAAATCAGGGACTCTCAGCTCTTCCTGTAGAACAGAACCACCTGAATGACATTTGCATGCACTTTGCTCTCAGGTCCACTGTAGTTGAGTGCTAGGATAACGTGGGAAGATGAGCATTGTAGTTTGTAAAAAATATTATTTACTTGAGAGAGAAGGAAGGAGGGAGAGAGAATGGGCATGCCAGGGCCTCTAGCCACTGCAAACGAACTCCAGATGAATGTGTCACCATGTGCATCTGGCTTATGTGGGTCCTGGGGAATTGAACCTGGGTCCTTGGGCTTTGCAGGCAAGCTCCTTAACCACTAAGCCATCTCTCCAGCCCCATTGTACATTTTTTTTTAAACAGGTTCCCAGTGATCCTCCTGTGCAGTCAGCACTGAGAAGCACACCATAGGAAGTTCAGCTCTTTCCATGGCCTCCCTGTATCTTTTCTACCACCCTGATTTTTCTTTCATTATTATATTTCTTAGGCAGGATACAAAATAATGCTCTTTATTATGACATTTTTGTATCTGTGCATCGCTGTACTTTTCCTGTATGTGCTTCCTCTCACCTCTTCTTCTCTCCCTTGACACTGGTCTTGTTTCTTCCACCAAATAGTCCCCCTTATATTTTTGGTACATATTGTTAAATACAGCTTCCACATATGAGATAAAACATGCAATATTTATCTTTACTTCTCACCATGACCCTCTCTTACTCCTTCTCCCTCCCCCCACATAGTCCCTCTTCTACTTTTGTGTCATATGTATATGTACATATATAGATATATACTTATATATAAATTTCAATTTTGTGTATGAGAGAAAACATGATATATGCCTAAGTCTGGCTTATTTTATGATGTGCTCCAGTTCCTTCCATTTTCCTGACAATGACCTTTTTTTGTTCTTTTTTACAGCTGAATAAAACTCTGTTGTGTTTTTATACCACATTTTCCTCGTGCATTCATCTGTTGATGGTCATCTAGGCCAGTTCATATATGGATTAGTGTAAATAGACTCACCCCCCAGTTTTTCATCCTCATTGACACATTTTCTATTCTTCTAGATTAAAGACTTCTTGGGCTACATCTGTCCTGAAAACGTGTATCCAAATGTCATTCCAGTAGGCTTAACTGTGGATAAAGTCATAGACATGTGAGTGGCTTGTGTGTGGGACTTAGGCACTGTCTTGGCGGCTGTTGGCTAGAGGGAGAGTGTAGCTGCGTACAAAACCTTTCAAGCCTAGAATCTGCTGCAGTGTTTGTGAACTTGCATTCACTTGCATGTTTCCCCTTTCATTTCCCTGTGGCAGAAGGGACAGGTGGGGCCCGTTTGTCCTGGTTGAATCCTAGCTCCACCTTTTGCCTGAAGTGTGTTCTTGGCCAGATCACTTCTGAACGCATCGTTTCTAATCAGCAAATCAAGAATATTCCTTCTTGCCCACGTGGCTTTCTCAGAGATTTGGGGGTAACATGAAAGAGCCTGTAGGCGGTCAGTAAAGGCTAACTGTGGAATGGGTGGATGCAACTCAAAGGAGAGCTGAGGCAATGCAGTGTAATAGTGTCTTTTACTATTTCCATTTTTACACCTTTTTGTTTGTTTACCTTTTTGAATCAGGGCCTCACAATGTAGGCCCAGCTGGCCTGGCACTTGTGATTCTCCTGCCTCTGCCTCCTGGGTTCTGGCATTACAAACATGCACTATCATGCCTCATATCCCTTCAGGAAAGTCCATTCGTTCAGTATGTCTTTACTGCCCACCCTGTGGCAGTCAGAGCAGCTGTCACAGAACTCTAGGACGTTGTGGGCAGGCTGGTGTCAATGAAAGCTTACCACACAGGAGCTGCTAGGGGTCATGAAAGACGTGGGCTTGGTGTCAGAGTCTGCCCCAGCGGCTGGGATGAGGACCTGAGAGCTGAGCTTAGAGCTGTGGAAGGCACCAGCTGGAGCTTGGGAGGAGGCGTGCATTCAGGCTGGCAATACAGGTGGTAACGGAAACCGTGAAGGTGGAGGAGATCAGGAAAGCGTGACGGGTAACAAGGCTGAAGCCAGAACCCTGGGCAGCGAACTAAGGCAGGACGCGAATTAGTGAGGTGGAGACCAAGTGGCCCAGCTAGTGAGAGGCCTGGGAAAGGTAAAGCAGAGGGTTTCAGTGGGCAGTTCTTGAGACGTGAACTAACACAGGGACTCTGGGGTCTCTTGTTTTGGCAATAACTAGGTGATTTGTGTGCACTCAGGCAGCAGGAGGCTTGGGAGTTAGAAGTTAGGCTATAGTTGCTTGGGAAAAGTTTGATAATACAGAGAAAGAAACAACCAAGTTAAGAACTTGATCTTGGTGGCTGCGATGGAAGTGTGGCTCAGAGTTAAACTTGAGTACACTCGGAATCCCCTGGAATGTCCGTTAGGATGCAAATTTCCTGTCTTGCATTTCTGCCAGGCAATTTGGAGGTAGGGAGGTGGAGAATAGCCCTTCCCTTTTCAAAAGTGACCCAACAAAACGGCTGCAGTAACAGAGCAAAGGTTCTGTGCTGAATGGAATGGAGTCAGGGAATACTGTAGACATGAGATCAGAGGGGACAATAGAAGGGAACTCTGTGACTGTCGCTAGGCATCAGATTGGGAGCTTCATGGCTGTCTTCATGTACTATGTAGACATAATCCCAAGGCCTCTGGCTCCATGGCAGAAGGAAGCAGTTGGCAGTACAACCTTCAGTGAGGGTAGGACGCTTTCACATCTTATTTCCGTGGCTTAGCTTTCAGCCTATGGATCCTAGAGATCAAAGTTGCGAGATTCTTTTAAGATATAAGCAAGCATGTTTGAACAGGGAAGAAAGCAGCTACCCTGTCCTCTCTGAATGCCAGGTGTCATGGTCTGGCTCACGCCTTTCATCCCAGCTCTCCAGAGGCTGAAGTAGAAGTGTCATGAGTCTGAGGCCAACCTAGGCTACAGAGTGAGTTCCTGCCTCAGGAAAAAAAATAGTATTTTAGGATAGGGACCCACTTTCTTCATTGTAAGAGCAAAGATCTAAGTTTTGCTTTAGTCTACTGGAGATGTTTCCAGCAATTCCAGACAGCTATCTAATGGGTTATATTTAGGTGTTTATATTGACTTTATTATATTGAAGTGATTTTTAATTATTAAGCATTTCTCTGGTCTCAAAAGTACTTGAGTGATTTCCCCTGTGTTGGCTTTGTAATCCTTATGAATGAAGCTTACCTTCTAGCAGCTTGTCAAAAAGGGAAAATCAAATATCTCATTTATTTTCAGTTTAAAGCCTTTATGCCGATCTTCCCAAAGTACTGAACTGAAGTATAAGCCACTTGGAAAACTGAAGAGAGCTAGAACAATCCAGCTAGACTCAGGTAAGAATGGCTCTGGGGTCAGTGTGCTTCTGAGCTCTGTGAAATATGCCCTGTGACTATGCAGGCTATGAGCAGAGCCGTGTTGTACCCCTTGAGCATCTCCCTTAAGTTACTAGTAAATGCTACAGTTGAGGCTTCTGGGATATACCGCCTTTCTCTGTTCTCTCCTATCTTATATAATTGCTACTTACGTTTTCAGTGAAGAACAGAGATAAGCTCTGAAGTAAAAATGAGAACTTTAGATTCTATGCAAAGCCTTGCTAGTTTGTAGAAACTGTTTGGTGTCATTATTCCGTGTTTTCATTCCTTTGGTGGAGTGGTAGTTACTCTACCAGACACTGTATACAAACTAGATTGATATTGGTTACTTATTTATTTATTTTTTAAAGTTTTTCTTATATTTAAAAATTTTTTGTTTTATTTATTTGCAAAGAGAGAGAGAAAGAGAGAAAGAGAGAGACAGAGAATTGGTGCATCAGGGCCTCTAGCCATTGCAAGCAAACTCCAGATGCATTGCATGCACCCCTTTGTGCATCTTGTTTTTATGTAGGTTCTGGGGAATTGAACCTGGGTCATTAGGCATTGCAGGCCAGCACCTTAACTGCTGAACCATCTATCCAACCCTTGGTTACTTACTGACTAGCAGCTATATGGTTGGCATTGTGGTAGACCTTTTACATGTATTATAGCTAACCTTGTGGCACCATCTCAATTTTGCCAGCTGTCGCAGTCCACCTCACATTGCTGGGATAGACTTCTACACCAGGCACAGTGTGTGGGAGGAAGGGATTTATTGAAGTTTACAGATCCAGGGGAGTCCAATAGTCATGAAAAAGAGAAAGCCCATTACCAAAAGCAAGAGCAAAAACCAGCAGCCAAAAAGCAGGAAACCCAGGTGGAACCTGTTTTGTTCTCTGTATCCCTTAGGTTGGAATTACAGGTCTAACCCCAAACACACCATAGGTCTGAACCCACAGTGACATTTCTTCCAGCAGACACTGGAAATCCAAGAAGCTTTAATAAAATCAAATGCATTTAAACTGCCACACCAATGAAAACATACAGAATTAAGAAAATCGGGCTGGCGAGATGGCTTAGTGGTTAAGTGCTTACTTATGAAGCCTAAGGACCCCGGTTCAAGGCTCAATTCCCCAGTACCCACGTAAGCCAGATGCACAGGTGGTGCATGCATCTAGAGTTTATTTGCAGTAGCTAGAGGCCCTGGTGCACCCATTCTCTCTGTCTATTGCTCTCAAATAAATAAATAAAAATAAAAAAAGAAAACAATATAAAAAAAGGAAATCTCCCAAGGTCTAGCAGATGGTAAATAATAGATCTGGGATTTGATTTGTTTTTCTTTTCTTTTCTTTTTTTTTTAAGATTTTTAATTATTTATTTATTTATTAGAGACAGAGAAAGGGAGAGTGAGAATGGGTGCACCAGGGCCTCTAGCCACTGCAAACGAACTCCAGATGCATGCGCCCCTCTTGTGCGTCTGGCTTACGTGGGTCCTGGAAATTGAACCAGGGTCCTTAGGCTTCATAGACAAATGCCTTAACTGCTAAGCCATCTCTACAGCCCTAGAGCTGGGATTTGAACCCAGGTTTTTGTCTTATATCTTTACTCCTGTATTTTCACTCACTTAGAATCAATTTTTTAAAATTTTTTGTTTATTTTTTATTTATTTGAGAGCAACAGACAAAGAAAGGGGCAGATAGAAACAGAATGGGTGCGCCAGGGCCTCCAGCCACTGCAAACAAACTCCAGATGCATGCACCACCTTGTGCATCTGGCTTACATGGGTACTGGGGAATCTAGCCTTGAACCGGGGTCCTTAGGCTTCACAGGCAAGCGCTTAACCACTAAGCCATCTCTCCAGGCCTTAGAATCAATTTAAAATCATTTAGATGGCAATTTCAGGATTGAGACAGTCATCTTATTATTGTTAACTAGTAAGAAATACACTTGTTTTAGCTTCAGTAAATTCTATTAAAACAATTTCATAAAGAGGTGCATATATTTGGAGTTTACTTGCAGTGGCTAAAAGCCCTGGCATTCCCATTGCTTCTATCTTTTGTTTCTCTCTGCTTGCAAATAAATAAAAATTAAGTAAAATATTAAAAAGTAAAAAATACATTAATTTCAAATGTTAAGTGATTGTGTAATGTAGCATCTAACCCTCAGCATGCATGAATTTAGTGTTTTTAAATATTTATTTATTTGAGAGGAGGACAGAGATAGAGACAGAGACAAAGAGGGAGTGAATTTGGGTACGCCAGGGCCTCTAGCAATTGTAAATGAATTCCAGATTCATGAGCCATTTTGTGCACTTGGTATTACTTTGGTACTGGGGAATTGAACCCAGGCTGTCAGGCTTTGTGAGAAAGCACCTTTAACCTTGGAGCCATTTCTCCAGCCCCTAGTTGTTTTTTTTTTTTTTTAATTTTTTAAAATTATTATTTTATTTATTTTTGGAGAGAGACACAGAGAGAAACAGATAGAGAGGGAGAGGAAGACAGATAGAGATGGGCGCGCCAGCAGTCTCTCAGCTGCTGTGAACGAAATCCAGATGTGTGCACCCCCTTCTGGTCAAGTGCGGCATTGCGCCCTTGAGTCACTTTGCATCTGGCTAAACATGGGACCTGGAGATTGGAACCGCTGGAGATTGGAACCAGCGTTCTTAGGCTTAGCAGGCAGGCGCCTTAACTGCTAAGCCATCTCTTCAGCACTAGTTGTTTTTTTTTTTAAGCTTTACTAAGGAATATTTTATGTACTGTAATTGTATATATTGAAAGTGTACAATTTGATAAATTCTTATACACATACATATGAGAAGCATGTATACAAATTACTTTATTTTTTTGTTGTTTTCCTTTTTTCTTTTTCTTTTTCTTTTTTTTTTTTTTTTTTTTTTTGTGGTTTTTCGAGGTAGAGTCTCACTCTAGCTCAGGCTGACCTAGAATTCACTGTGAAGTCTGAGAGTGGCTTCGAACTCAGGGCGATCCTCCTACCTCTGCCTCCCAAGTGCTGGGATTAAAGGCATGCACCACCATGCCCAACTTCTTTTTTTAAATTTTTTTATTGACAATTTCTATACTTACAGACAATAAACCATGATACTTCCCTCTCCCCCATTTTCCCCTTCACAACTCTGCTCTCCATCATATCCCCTCCCTCTCCCCATTAGTCTCTCTTTTAATTTGATGTCATCATCTTTTTCTCTTATTATGAAGGTCTTGTGAAGGTGTTACTAGGCACTGTGAGGTCATGGATATCGAGGCCAACATCTGTCTGGACAGTTGCATTGTAAGGAGTCGTACCCTTCCTTTGGCTCTTACATTCTTTCCTTGACCTCTTCTGCAGTGGACCCAGAGCCTTGGAGGGTGTGATAAAGATGTTTCAGTGCTGGACACTCCCCTGTCCCTTCTTCTCAGCATTATGTTGCCTTTTGGATCATTGCAGTGGTCATTACCATCTGAAAAGAGAAGCTTCTCTATCCAGAAGTGAGAGTAGCATTAATAATGTGAATATGAACATTAAGTGTAGTGCTTTCAGGGCAGTTTGGTGGGAATAATATATACATTTAGCCAGATAAGAGCAAACGAACTCCAGGTGCATGTGCCACCTTGTGCATCTGGCTTACATGGGTACTGAGGAATCGAGCCTCGAACCCGGGTCCTTAGGCTTCACAGGCAAGTGCTTAACCGCTAAGCCATCTCTCCAGCCCTGCTACCAATTTTTTGGTTCCAGCTCACACACAAGTCTATATATTTGTAGCTAGGATCCACATATGAGAGAGAACATGCGACTTGGCTTTCTGGGCCTGGGTTACCTCACTTAGTATAATCCTTTCCCAATCTATTCATTTCCCTGAAAATTTCATTTTTCTTTACTGCTGAATAGAACTTCATGGTGTAAATGTACCACATTTTTATTATCCATTCTTCTGTTGAGGGACATCTAGGCTGGTTCCATTTCCTAATCTATTGTGAATAGAGCTGCAGTAAAGATGGCTGAGCAAGTATTTCTAAGGTAGTGAGACAAGTCCTTAGGATATATGCCTAGGAGTGCTATAGCTGGATCATGTGGTAAATCTATTTTTAGCTGTCTCAAGAACCTCCACACTGATTTCCACAAAGGCTGTACCAGATTTCATTCCCACCAACAGTGTAGAAGGGTTCCCCTTTTTCCACATCCTCGCCGACATTTATTGTCATTTGTTTTCTTGATGGTAGACATTCTGACATGAGTGAGATGGAATATCAAAGTAGTTTTAATTTGCATTTCCTTGATGGCTAAGGATGTAGAGCACTTTTTTAGATGTTTATATGCCATCTGCATTTCTTCCTTTGAGAACCCTCTATTTAGTTCACAGCCCATTTTTTAATTTGGTTGATTTCTTAGTTGTTTTTTTATTTATTTATTTATTTATTTATTTTTATTGACAACTTCCTTAATTGTAGACAATATCCCATGGTACTTCCCTCCCACCCCCCACTTTCCCCTTTGAAACTTCACTCTCCATCATATCCCCTCCCCCTCTCAACAAGTCTCTCTTAATTTTGATGTCATCGTCTTTTCCTCCTATTATGATGGTCTTGTGTAGGTAGTTTCAGGCACTGTGAGGTCATGGATATCCAGGCTGCTTTGTGTCTGGAGGAGCACATTGTAAGGAGTCCTACCCTTCCTTGGCTCACATTCTTTCCGCCCCCTCTTCCGCAATGGACTCTGAGCTTTGGAAGGTATTGTTTTTTAAGTTCTTTGTATATTCTGGATATTAATCCTCTGTCAGATGTATAGCTGGCAAAGATTTTCTCCCATTCTGTAGGTTGTCTCTTTGCTCTATTCAGTGTCCTTTGCTGTACAAAAGCTTTGTCATTTCATGAGATCCCAGTGGTTATTACTGGTTTTATTTCCTGAGCAATTGGGGTTATATTCAGAAAGTCATTGCCTATGCCAATATGTTGAAGTGTCTCCCCTACCTTTTCCTCTAGCAGTTTCAGAGTTTCAGGTCTGATATTAAGGTTCCTGATCCACTTGGACTTGATTCTTGTGTATGGAGAGAGACAAGGATCTATGTTTATCCTTTTACATACAGATATCCAGTTTTCCCAGCACTGCTTGTTGAAGAGGTTGTCTTTTCTGCAATGAATATTTTTGGCATTTTTGTGAAAAAGCTGTAGCTGCCTGGATTAACATCTGGGTCCTCTATTCTGTTCCACTGATCTACATGTCTGTCTTTGTGCCAGTACCATGCTGTTTTTGTTACTATGGTTTTGTAATATAGCTGAAATTTGGGTATGGTGATACCACCAGCCTTACTTTTGTTGCTTGAAATTGTTTTGGCTATTTGAGGTTTTTTGTGCTTCCAAATGAATTTTAGGATTGATTTTTCTATTTCTGTGAAGAATGCCATTAGAATTTTAATGGGGATTGCATTAAATGTGTAGATTGCTTTTGGTAAGATTGGCATTTTCACAATATTGATTCTTCCAATCCAAGAACATGGGATGTCTTTCCATTTCCTAATGTCTTGTGCAATTTCTTGCTTGAAGGTTTTAAAGTTCTCATTGTAGACCTTCACTTCCTTGGTTAAGTTTATTTCAAGGTACTTTATTTATTTTATTTTTTTTGATGCAATTGTAAATGGGAGAGATTCCCTGATTTCATCCTCCACATATTTGTTGTTAATATATAGGAAACCTACTGATTTCTGTGTGTTTATTTTGTATCCTGCTATGTTGCTGAAAGTGTTTATCAGCTCTAACAGTTTGCTGGTAGAGTCTTTAGGATCCTTTATGTATTCAATCATATCATCTGCAATTAATGATAATTTGATCTCTTCCTTTCCAATTTGTATCCCTTTTATGTGTGTCTCTTGCCTTATTCTACGGCTACGACTTCCAGTACTATATTAAATAAAAGTGGGGACAGTGGACACTCTTGTCTTGTTCCTGAATTTAGTGGAAAAGCTTCAAGTTTTTCCCCATTTAGTATTATATTGGATGTGGGTTTGTCATAAATAGCTTTTATTATGTTGAGATGTTCCTTCTATTCCCAGTTTCTGGAGTACTTTTACCATGAAGGGATGTTGGATTTTGTCAAATGCCTTTCCTGCATCTATTAAGATGATCAAGTGTTCAGAGAGAAATTTCGGGAAAAAAATACTTATATCAGCCAACAGAAAAAGCACCTACTATTACAGAGCAGTCTGCAAAATTGACCAGTGGGTAGAACCAGCTGCCATATTGTAAAGAATGACATACAAAAAAGCTGTATGTAGGGCTGAAGAGATGGCTTAGCAGGTAAGGTGCTTGCCTGCAAAACCTAAGGACCCAGATTCAATTCCCCAGGACCTACATAAGCCAGATATACAAGGTGGTGCATGCAACTTGAGTTTGTTTGCAGTGGTTAGAGGCCCTGGTACACCCATTTTCTCTCAAATAAATAAATAATTTTAAAATAAATTTTATTTTTATTTGACAGAGAGAAAGAGAATGGGCACGCCAGGGCCTCCAGCTGTAGCAACCGATCTCCAGACACCTACGCCACCTTGTGCATCTGGCTTACATGGGTCCTGGGGAATTGAACCTGGGTCCTTTGGCTTTGCAGGCAAGAGCCTTAACTGCTAAGGCATCCCTCCAGACCAATAAATAAATTTTTAAGTGTCATCTATTTTTAAGCTATAGCAATCACTTCTAGTGATTTGAGAAATGCTGTTCTGTATTCTGGATAGTCCGGTGGTAATTATTCAGAACATCTCAAGTAAGCAGCTTTTTAATTCCTCAGGAAAATGCCTTTAATTACTGAACCATCTTCTTAGCCCCCTTTTAATTTCTCTTTGAAGAATGACATATCAATTCTTTGAAACTCCAAAAATTAAAAAAGTAGATAGGGATGGTGTGATAGTCTGAATGTGCGTCTCCCATCGACTTGGGTGTTTTATATTTTAAAGTAGATAGGGATGGTGTGATAGTCTGAACGCACGTCTCCCATAGACTTGGGTGTTTTATATTTTAAAGTAGATAGGGATGGTGTGATAGTCTGAACGCGCGTCTCCCGTAGACTTGGGTGTTTTATATTTTAAAGTAGATAGGATGGTGTGATAGTCTGAACGCACGTCTCCTGTAGACTTGGGTGTTTTATATTTTAAAGTAGATAGGATGGTGTGATAGTCTGAACGCACGTCTCCCGTAGACTTGGGTGTTTTATATTTTAAAGTAGATAGGATGGTGTGATAGTCTGAACGCGCGTCTCCCATAGACTTGGGTGTTTTATATTTTAAAGTAGATAGGATGGTGTGATAGTCTGATAGTCTCTCGACTTGGGTGTTTTAAAGTAGAGGGATGGTGTGATGTTTTATAGACTTGGGTGTTTTATATTTTATTTTATTTATTTTATTTATTTATTTATTTATTTATTTATTTATTTATTTTGTTTTGCGAGGTAGGGTTTCACTCTGGTCCAGGCTGACCTGGAATTAACTATGTAGTCTCAGGGTGGCCTCGAACTCTTGGCGATCCTCCTACCTCTGCCTCCCAAGTGCTGGGATTAAAGGCGTGCGCCACCACGCCCGGCCGTGTTTTATATTTTAAAGTAGATAGGATGGTGTGATAGTTTGAATGCGCGTCTACCATAGACTTGGGTGTTTTATATTTTAAAGTAGATAGGATGGTGTGATAGTTTGAACGCGCGTCTCCCGTAGACTTGGGTGTTTAATATTTCACTTGTAACTTGAGTCTCCAGCCACCTGGCTGGAGGTGGTCACTGAGGGCGGACCATAGTGTCCGGCCCTAAGGTGTGTTTTGGGGGTGGATCTGGTCCCTGCTGCTTGGTGCCCACTTGTCTTCCTAGTTTTTGGCATTGCTGCGTGTTTGATTGTTTCTTTCTGCTTGGATGTATGGAAGCAGCTTTTTCTGCCACTGATGGACCTTCCCCCTGGATCTTTGAGCTTGAAATAAATCCCTTCTCCCCTAAACTGTGCTTGGTTTGGATGTTCATCCCAGCAACATAAAACTGTCTACAGCAGCTAGAGAGATAGCTCAGTGGTTGCAAAGCCTGATGGCCTGGGTTTGATTCCCCAGTATCCATGTAAAGCTAGACGTGCAAAGTGGCTCATGTGTCTGAAGATCATCTGCAGTAGCAAGAGGTCCTGGTGCGCCCCCTCTCCCCTTGCAAAAAAAATTAAAAAATTCAAGAAGTAGAAAATCCCTACAAGTTCAGTGTTCATTGCCAGCATAAAGTGACTCCTTTTCCTTGTCCCCTATCTCTGCTTATTCCACAGAGGAGGAAGATGAGCTCTTTGATGACCCTCTTCCAACACCTTTAAGGCACAAAGTCCCATACCAGCTAACTCTTCACCCTGAGGTATTTTCAATGACTCAAGTGTCAAAAACACAGCCTGAAAAACTACGGCAAAGTACAGGGTACTGCAAAATGGAGAGTATGCAAAGCTCTTTATTAACCAACTTTCTAGACTGTGAAGAATCCAACAGTGAAAGTGAAGAAGAACTAGAAACTCCACCCTCAGTGCAGGGAGATCTGGGCAGTGTGACACCACCCCAGGAAAATGCTGATGTGGAAGTACCACAGTGGGAAGTCTTCTTCAGAAGAAGTGATGAAATCCCACATGAAGGCGTGGAAAACGTCCCCTCTTCTACAGAGACAGGAGGATCTCAGTCACCCAAGCTTTTTAGTGACTCTGATGGTGAATCAACCCACATCTCTTCCCAGAATTCCTCTCAGTCAACTCATATAACAGAACAAGGAAGTCAGGGTTGGGACAGCCAATCGGATACAGTTTTATTATCTTCCCAAGAGAGAAGTAATGGGGAGATTACCTCTTTGGACAAAGGTGCCTACAGAACAAAAATCAAAGAGAGCATTTCTGGCTGTCAAATGGAACAAAATATACTTGGCTCACAGGAAACTCACTCTGATTTGAAAAGCAAAGATGAAGCAAGTGTAGTTACTAGTATTGGAGAACCAACTACCATGAGTGGTGAGAAACACACACTTGAGGAAAAAACCATGCTGAGCAGCATACATGCAGACTCACAGAGCTCCTCTGACTTTGAAATTCCCTCAACTCCCGAAGCTGAACTGCCTAAGCAAGAGCATCTACAGCATTTATATGAAAAACTGGCAACGGGTGAGAGTATAGTAGTTAAAAAAAGAAAATCCCCACTCTTAGATATTTGAGAATTTTAACACTTGATTTTAGAGCAATCAGTAGGAAATCCTACAAAGTGCTGTGGCTTTGGATAAAAATGGAGTATTTTAAAATGGTCAAATAATCTAAAAGGCAACAAAGAGAACAGCACATGAGAAGGCAGAACTAAATCTAATCTAATAAATGCAAACAATGTAAAGATATCAATGAAAAAGACAGATTCAAGTCTAATTCAAATGTGCTGTTTACAAGAAACTTAATTCACATAAAGGTGAAAGGATGGAAAAGGGACAGGCCATGTGAACACATTACAATCTCCTAATGGGAAGAGTTTAGTTCACCAAGGCACAAGAGTCCTAAGTGTACATGCACTTAACAGCTTCAAAAGACATGAAACACAAACTGAAAGGAGAAATGGCCACGCCTAGTAGTGCAGGCCTCAAACAGCAGCTATTTGGGAGGCTAAGAAAAGAGATCCCAAGTTCAAGGCCAGCCTGGACAATTTAGTGAGCTCCTGTCTCAAAAAGTAAAAAGTCAGGGAAATGGCCTAGCTGGGTAAAGTGCTTGCTGCAAGCCTGAAGTCAGTTCACATCCCTGGCACCTACCTAAAAGCCAGGAGCAGCGGCACACCTGTAACTCCAGAGCCAGGGAGGTGAAGTGATAAGCCCCAGGTTCAGTGAGGAAGACACCTGATACTGACCTCTGGCCCTCACATGTACCTGTATGTCCATGCACACACAAGACGTACACACAAAACTGGGAATAACTAGTGGTAGAATGCTTGCTTGGATGAAGCCCTAGGTTCAGTCTCCAGTACCAAAAACCAAAGAACAACAACAAAACAAAACCCCCACAAAAAGCCCAATACCTAGTTGAAAGATTTTATAAGAGAACCACCACATGCAGCACATACGCAGAATCAAAATCCGTAACGTACAAGAACCAAGTACCACTGGTCAGCTGGCTCTGACTGACATAGAACATTCCATGCAGTAGTCGAATGTACCTCTTACGTACACACAGAACATTCTAAGATACGCTATGGCCGCAGTCGTAAAAACCATCAAGAATAATAAACTTGGCTCTATTACAATGACAGCTGTAGGAAAAAAGCATCATCATATTTATCTCAAAAGATGTTTTATCACTTAAAAACTTGGGTGCTCAGCAAGTTTGTATGTTCCTGTAATCCCAGCTGGTCAGGAGGCTGAAGGTGAAGGAGAAATTTGCATTGGAGTCCAGCCTGGGTAACTTAGCAAAACCTAGTTTCAAATAGAAATCTTGGTGTGAATACAATGGTAATATAAATTAAAACAATTAGGATGTCAATTAAGAAAGTAATTAAATGCTTAAGAATTAAATGGATAATATATATGGATATTTTGCCTTAAAGTCCAATGCCTTTGTGTTATATATATGAATTTAATAAAGTTTTATAAGCTTATCTTCATAAATACTTTGGTATGCTGACATTTGGCAAATTAAGGGGAAAAGGCAGACACACCACTTACAAGTGTAAATGGAGTTTTAAAATGTATAGATTAAGTCAGGCTTGGTGGCATACTTGGGAAGCAGAGGTAGATCTCTGAGCCTGAGGCCAGCCTGAGACTACACAGTGAAATCCAGGTCAGCGGGGTTGGGGCTAGAGCTAGATTCTACCTCAAAAACAATTGCAGGCCGGGCGTGGTGGTGCACACCTTTAATCCTAGCACCCAGGAGGCAGACGTAGGAGGTTTGCAGTGAGTTTGAGGCCACCCTGAGACTATGTAGTGAATTCCAGATCAGCATGGGCTAGAGTGAAACTCTACCTCAAAACAACAAAAACAACAAAAAAAAATTTCTGTCTAGGGGTGGTGGCGCACGCCTTTAATCCCAGCACTTGGGAGGCACAGGTAGAGAATGCCATGATTTCAAGGCCACCCTGAGACTACAGAGTGAATTCCAGGTCAGCCGGAACTAGAGTGAAACTCTACCTGCGAAACCAACAACAAAAGTTGCAGATTAAGCTGAATGAAAGCACTGTGTTGCACAGGTATTAAATTAAAAGTATTGGACCTGCCCTGATTAGGGTGATAAGATTCTGAGGCCAAGAATATGTAGCTATATGCATTTGTACATTGACTAACAGTTAACACTTATTTTTAAATGTGTGTGTGTGTGTGTGTGTGTGTGTGTGTGTATAATTTGTGAGATAAAGAGGCAGATAAAGAGAATGGGTGTGCCAGGGCCTCTAGCCACTGCAAATGAACTCCAGATGCAGGCACTACTTTGTGCATCTGGCTTATGCAGGTCCTGGGGAACTGAGCCTGGGTCCTTCGGCTTCATTAAGAAAGCACCTAAGCCATCTCTCCAGGCCAAGACTCACTTTTTCAAATGGTGCTGGGAACTGAACCTTGGGCCTCACACATGCAAATGCTCCATTGTTGAGCTCTATTTCCGGCCCTAGACACTTAAGTACTCTGATCACAATCCCCTCCACTGAACCTTCTCTTTCCAACTATTTTCTTTCTATTTTGAATTTTTAAAAATGTTTTGCCCTCCTTCACCACCCATGACAGCACGTTGATGGGTCCAGTATCATGTGGATCTTGTGTAGGTAACGAGAGCTGTTGTGAAGGTGTCTGGAAGAGTGCTCCTCAGCACTCTCCCCTATCCTTTGGCTCTTACATTCTTTTCCGTTACTCCGCAATGATCTTGAGCCTTGGCGAATACGATAGAGATGCTAGACTTAGTTTCGTTAGTATACTTCATGATCCAAGGAAGGCATTTAACAAGTGCCTATGAACATTTTTCTGAATGTATTCATAGAATTTATAGCCATATCATTTTCATCATTTGATAGCTTAATTCTGGTATAAATGCTGGCTGAGTGAATTCTGGGACTAAGAATAACAGAACAAATTTGATCAACACGTTTGCACTGATGATCAGATTTTTTTTTCCCTAGGTAGGGTCTCACTGTAGCTCAGGCTGACCTGCAATTCACAATGTAGTCTCGGTGGCCTCGAACCTGCAGCAATCCTCTACCTCTGCCTTCTGAGTACTGGGATTAAAGGCATGAGCCACCATGCCTGGCTCTGATCATCAGATTTTAAAAGCAGGCATTTACAAAGAACAGAAGAAAAGACTGCTGGTATGTACATATGTTTACTGTGATAAAATTAAGGTTGTTACATGCTATCTAAGCTTTAATCCTTGCAACCAAACTTTGAAGTAGAAGGGAGATGAAGTCACATATGTTAGTTCACCTAAACAGTAAAAGGCAAAGCCGAATTCAAACACAAGGTATTTGGCTTTAGAGTTCGTGTTCTTTAGCACTTTCATAATACCTCTAAAATTATAGCACAGAAATGGGCAAGATTAGTTGTAGTGGCTTACTTGATCTTTACCTCAAGTACTGTAAATCATAAAAGACAAAATAAACAAGTTTCAAAAATGTCAAGATAAAACACAGAAGAACCCCAGTGGCTACCTGCTACATTTGCTTTAAAGAGTTCCTTATACAGAAACTTTTATCTACACTCTCTCTCTCTAAGTAGGAGAAGTATTTTGGATGTGGGGGAAAGTATATACTACTCAGAAGGAGACAATGAGAGGTGAATCAGAGCAAAGGAAATGACAGACATGCATGAATATATAATAAAATTCATTTTGGGCCTGGAGAGATGGCTTAGTGGTTAAGGTGCTTGCCTGCAAAGCTTAAGGACCTAGGTTCAATTCCCCCAGAACCCATGTAAGCCAGATGCACATAGTGCATGTGTCTGTACTTCGTTTGCAGTGGCTAAAGTCTGGCACACCCATTCTATCTCTTTCTATATAATAAATAAATACAAAAAAATATATTTTAAAAACCTGATTTGGGCCAGGTGTAGTGGCATATGCCTTTAATCCCAGCACTCTGGAGGTAGAAAGATCGCTGTGAGTCTGAGGCCACCCTGAGACCACATAGTGAATTCCAGGTCAGCCTGGGCTAGAGTGAGACCCTACCTTGAAAAATGAAAAAAAGAAATAAAGAAAAGAAAGAAAGAACCTAATTTGGGGGACTTCTGGGTAAGGTGGCAGTATAGGAGCCATGCCAATGTAAACTAAGGGGAAAATAGGAAGAAAAACAGCAAAATTCACTCTTTTACCAAAAGTGAAGGTATATAAAGAGTTACCAATCTCAGACAAGAAGCAGGAGAGACCCAGAGCTTCTAGCGAAGCAGCTCTTGCAGTGGAGCCAGTTTGCATGGCCACTCACACCAGCCTCCTTGCAAAGTCAAGAAACCGGAATGAGAAGACAGCAGGGACCAGCCTCTGAGTAAGACAATCATGGGGACCAGCTACCAGGCTCTGGTACAACTTGAGGCACCCTCCACAGCCTCTCTTCCCCCAACTGCCAGCATGGCAACTAATGGAGACCTGGGGAAGGGAACTCAGCCACACAGCACCCAGCATAGGTGATCAGAGCAGTGGACCCAGAGGCCCAAAAAAGCCTAGCTGAGCCCATAGCAGCAGTAAAGAGGGATCTAGGCAGGCACGCAGTATAGCTGAAACCAAAGCCATCCCAAAAGGCAACAGGGAGCCGTTCGTGGAGGCGCATGCCTTTAATCCCAGCACTCGGGAGGCAGAGGTAGGAGGATCACCATGAGTTCGAGGCCACCCTGAGACTACAGAGTGAATTCCAGGACAGCCTGAGCTAGAGTTGAAACCCTACCTTGAAAAAAAATAAATAAAAAAGTAACAGGCAGGGCCTACTTACAACGGGTCAGTATCGGCCACAAAGCCTGGTATACAGGCCTGCATTAGAAGTGATTATCACACCTTCCATGTCAGGGCAGGTTATGTGTTAAGATTTGATTGACCGTCAGCCTTGCCATTCTTTTTTTTTTTAACTTAAAAAAAATTTTTTTAATTATTTTTTTGGAGACGGGGGTGGACAGAGATGGGCGCACCAGCAGTCTCAGCTGCTGTGAATGAAATCCAGATGTGTGCGCCCCCTTGTGGTCAAGTGCGGCATTGTGCCCTTGCGTCACTTTGCATCTGGCTAAACGTGGGACCTGGAGATTGGAACCAGTGTTCTTAGGCTTAGGAGGCAGGCGCCTTAACCCCTAAGCCATCTCTTCAGCCCGGCCTTGCCCTTCTTAAATAAGCTGTATTTTGGGGTGGTTCTTTGTTGCTTCCTGACTTATGCCTTTGTCATTCATTGTCTTCTATCATTCTTGGAGGGAGCTCCTCACATGGCCAGGCTGACCTGGAACCTGTACAGACCAGAAATTTCAGCCTCCATTTGACAGGATTAAAGGTGTGGGGCAACACCACTCTTAGGGACGCTGACTTTGTTAGATTATCTGTTTGCTTTAATAGCCACTCTTGCATAAATGCTACATGTGTAAATTACTCAGGTGAATTTTAGAAATTGCCTGGATTTTGGTCCACAGAGCCTACTAGAATACTTGCAAACAGGCAAACACAACACCTAGAGTTACTTCTGCTGTTACTCTGGAATTCACAAGAGCTACACCTGGCACCTTAAGCTTCTACCCTGAAGATATATACCATCAGATTTACATGTGCAAGAATATGACAGATAATTAGAAAGCCCAAGCTAGAAAGGGGATAGAAAGGGAATAGAGAGGGAGGGAGGGGGGACGTAATAGGATGGTATTGTATATATGTAAGTAGAAGAACAGATTAATGGGGGTGAAAAGGCCTAAGTGAGATCGCGGAAGAGATTGAGTAAAGGAAAGGTGGAGGGAGGGCTAATAAAAAATTAAGAGGATATAAATAAGTCATATGAAAACCTACTTTTCTGGACAATGGAACACTCAGAAGCCATAGATTGTTACTAGAAAATTTTCAGTGCCAGGGATGGGATACCTTCCAGTGAGTTGTTGGCCAGGGAGGTCACAAAACAGTATAGGCCATTGCCGAGGCCCTTGGTTTCCCACCAGGAACAGATGGTAAGACCCTATTGCTAAAGACTCCACCTACTTGGGCTGCAAAGTCACTGAGAAATCCTGCTGGAGCTGAGCTGAAAGCCTCCTCCATGTGGACCAGCTAACATAAAGTTGGAAAAAGCTACGCTGCATGCAATTCAATGGGAGAGAGAACAGCAGTGAAGGTACTCAACAGTGAACACTGAAAGCTTTATTGGCCATCCAGGCCAAATGAGCCAATAGGTGCAACAGTGGCATGTCTGTTATGGGGGAAACCAACTGCTCTCTAATTGGACTGGAGGCCCGCTCCATGGGAGGGAATACATCCCTGATACTGAAAACCTATGACAGGGGTAGTTATGAGTCCTAGGGGTGTAACGTCTTCTGGTGTCACACTCAATGTATATACTATGCTCACCAAACTGCCCAGTAAGCACTTCTCTTAATGTCCATACCTATATATTAATGCTACTCTCACTTTTGGCTAGAGAAGCTTCTCTTTTCAGATGGTGGTGACCTTGGGATGACTCAGAAGGTACCATGGTGCTGAGAAGAAGGGACAGGGGAGTGCTCAGCACTGAAACATCTCAACCACACCTTGCAAGGCTCTGGGTCCAATGCAGAAGAGGGGGCAGAAAGAATGTAAGAGCCAAAGGAAGAGTAGGACTCCTTACAACGTGCTCCTCCAGACACAAAATTGCCTGGATATCCATGACCTCACAGTGCCTGACACTACCTCCATAAGACCATCATAATAGAAGGAGAAAATCATGACATCAAAAAGAAAAGAGAGACTGAGAGAGGGAGGGGATATGATGGAGAGTGAAGTTTCACAGGGGAAAGTGGGGGGAGGGAGAAAAAAGATTATTCACTCTGACCAAGTATGCTTTATCCCAGAGATAAAGAATTGTTCAACATATGCAAATTGATGATTGTAATACACTATTTAAATGGACAGAAAGACAAAAACCACATAATCATCTCTAGATGCAAAAAAGGCATTGGACAAAATCCAACATCCTTTCATGGTAAAAGTCCTACAGAAAATGGGAACAGAAGGAACATATCAACATAAGTGCTATTTATGACAAACGTACAGCTAACATAATACTAAGTGGGGGAAAATTTGAAGCTTTTCCATTAAAATCAGGACAAGGGTGTCCACTGTTCCCATTTTTATTAAACATAGTACTGGAAGTCTTGGTTATAGCAATAAAGCACGAGACATTCATAAAAGGGATACAAATTGGAGAGGGAGAGATCAAGTTATTATTTGCAGATGTTATGATTCTATACATAAAGGATCCTAAAGACCCTACCAGCAAACTGTTAGAGCCGATAAACAATTTTAGCAATGTAGCAGGATACAACATAAACACACAGAAATCATAACCTTCCTAAATACTAACAGCAAACATGCTGAGGAGGAAAGCAGGGAAACACTCCCACTCACAACTGCCCCAATACATACATACATACATACATACATACATACATACATACATACATACATACATACAGTACCTTGGAATAAACCTAACCAAGGAAGTAAAAGATCTCTACAATGAAAACTTTAAAACACTCAAGACAGAAATTGCAGAAGACGCTAGGAAATGAAAGACATCCCATGTTCCTGGATTGGAAAACAATATTGTGAAAATGTCAAACTTACCCAAAGCAATCTACACATTAATTCCCATCAATATTCCAATGGCATTCTTCACAGTAGTAGAAAAAATAATCCTAAAATTCATTTGGAAGCACAAAAAACCTTGAATAGCCAAAACAATTTTGAACAAGAAAAAAACAAAAGGCTGGCAGTATCACCATACTCAATTTTAAGCTATATTAAAGAGACATCATTACAAAAATAGCTTGGTACTAGCACAAGAATAAGACACGTAGATCAATGGAACAGAATACAGGACTCAGATATAAATTTAGGTAGCTACAGCCATCTGATTTTCAACAAAAATGCCCAAAATACTCATTGGAGAAGACAGTCTCTTCAACAAATGGTGCTGGGAAAACTGGATACGTATCTGTAGAAGGATGGAAATAGATCCTTCTCTCTCTCTCTCCATGCACAAAGATCAAGTCCAAATGCATCAAATAATTTAATATCAGATCTGAAAATGCCAGAGGAAAAAGCAGGGGAAACAGTTCAACACACTGGCAATGACTTTTTGAATAGAATTCCAGTTGCTCAGGAAATAAAACCAGTAATCAACCCTTGGGACCTCATAAAATCAAAATGCTTTTGTAAAATAAAGGACACTGTGAATAGAGCAAAGTGGCAACCTACAGAATGGGAGAAACTCTTCGGTATCTATACATCTGACAGAGGATTATTATCTAGGATATGCAAAAAACTCAGAAAACTAAAGAATAAGAAATCAAACAACCCATTTAAAAGTGGACTATGAGCCAGGCGTGGTGGCGCACACCTTTAATCCCAGCACTTGGGAGGCAGGGGAAGGAGGATTGCCGTGAGTTCGAGGCCACCCTGAGACAACTTAGTGAATTCCAGGTCAGCCTGGACCAGAGTGAGACCCTACCTCAAAAAACCAAAAATAAATAAATAAAAAGTGGGCTATGGAACTAAATAGAGTTCTCAAAGGACGAAATACAGATGGTCTATAAACATCTAAAAAGTTCTACATCCTTAGCCAGCAAGGAAATGCAAATTAAAGCTACACTGAGAGTCCATCTCACTCCTGTCAGAATAGCTATCACCATGAAAACAAATGACAATAAATGTTGGCAAGGATGTAGAAAGAGGAGCCCTTCTACACTTGTTGGGAATATAAACTGGTACAGTCATTGTGGAAATCAGTGTGGAGGTTCCTGAGACAGCTAGAAATAGATCTACCATATGACCCAGCTATACCACTCCTAGGCATATATCCTAAGGACTCTTCTCACTACCTTAGAGGTACTTGCTCAACCATGTTTACTTCTGCTCTATTCACAACAGGTAGGAAATGGAACCAGCCTAGATGTCCCTCAACTGATAAATTGATAAGGAAGATGTAGTACATTTATACTATGGGGCTCGATTCAGCAGTAACAAAAAATGAAATTATAAAATTTGGAGAGAAATAGATGGATCTGGAGAGAATTATACTAAGTGAGGTAACCCAGCTTAGAAAGCCAAACACTGCATGTTCTCTCTCATATGTGGATCCTAGCTACAGATGTTTAGATGAACAGATTACTGGGGGGGGGGGGGTGGAATGGCCTATGTGAGCTCATGGGAAGAGACTGAGTAAAAGGGTGGGGGGGGAAAGGGTTAATCAAAAGTCAAGATGTTATGAATAAGCCATATGGAAATCTCCTTTTTTTGGATAATGGTATACCCAGAAGCCATAGACATAGAAAAATTTCAGTGCCAGGGATGGGATACCTTCCAGTGAGTGAGTTGTTGGCCAGGGAGTTTCCTGATGCACCCAAAACATTATAGGCCATTGCCAAGGCTTTTGGTTTCATACCAGAAGTAGATGGTAAGAACCTACCGCTGAACACTCCACATGCTTGGGCTCTGCAAGGTCACTGAGAAATCAAGATGGAGCTGAGCTGAAAATGTCCTCCCTGTAGACCAGCTGGCAAAGCTGGGAAAAGCTATGCTGCGTGCGGCTCTCTGGGAGGGTCATGCATGATGAAAATAGTGGACACTGCAAGCCTTAAGTGTGGCCAGCCAGGCCATGTGACCGAACAGGTGCAACAGTGGCGTCTTTTATGGGAGAAATCAACTGTTCTCTAATTGGACTGGAGGCCCGCTCCATGGGAGGGAATACATGCCTGGTACTGAAAACCTAATCAAAATCCTGTGGCAGGGGAGGTCATGAGCCCTAGGAGTGTAACCCCTGCTGGTCTCTGGCTAAATGCATATATCATGCTCACCAAACTGCTTTGTAAGCACTCCCCCGCCCTTTTTATTGACAACTTCTTTAATTGTAGACAATATCCCATGGTACTTCCCTCCCCCCCCCACTTTTCCCTTTGAAACTTCACTCTCCATCATATCCCCTCCCCCTTTCAATCAGTCTCTCTTTTCAGTTTGATGTCATGATCTTTTCCTCCTATTATGATGGTCTTGTGTAGGTAGTGTCAGGCACTGTGAGGTCATGGATATCCAAGCCATTTTGTGTCTGAAGGAGCACATTGTAAGGAGTCCTACTCTTCCTTTGGATCTTACATTCTTTCCGCCCCCTCTTCTGCATTGTACCCTGAGCCTTGGAAGGTGGGTTTGAGATGTTTCAGTGCTGAGCACTCCTCTGTCCCTTCTTCTCAGCACCATGGTGCCTTCTAGTCATCCCAAGGTTGTCACCATCTGAAAAGAGACGCTTCTCTAACCAAAAGTGAGAGTGGCATTAATATATGGGTGTAGACATTGAGAAGTGCAAGCACTTTTCTTAACGTTTTCATACCCATGTATTAATGCCACTCTCACTTTTGGTTAGAGAAGCGTCTCTTTTCAGATGGCAGTGACCTTAGGATGACCCAAAAGACACCATGGTGCTGAGAAGAAGTGACAGAGGAGTGCCCAGCACTGAAATATCTTTATCACCCCCTCCAAGGCTCAGGGTCCATTGAGGAAGAGGTGGTGGAAAGAATGCAAGAGCCAATGCAATACAATCATTCATACACAAATTAGCCTCGATAATCCATTTACCTCCCAGTTCCTAAACTACCTTCACAAGTAGGAGGAAAAGATGATGACATCAAAATAAAAGAGAGACTTGCTGGATGTGGTGGCACACACCTTTAATCCCAGCACTTGGGAGGCAGAGGTAGGAGGATCGCCATGAGTTCGAGGCCACCTTGAGAATACATAGTGAATTTCAAGTCAGCCTGGGCTAGAGTGAGACCTTACCTCCAAAAACCAAAAATAAACAAACAAATAAACAAGTAAAAGAGAGACTAATTGAGGGAATGAGGGGATATGATGGAGAGTGGGTTTGTGAAGGGGAAAGCTGGGGAGGGGAGGGAATTTTCATGGATTATTGTCTATAATTGTGGAAGCTGTCAATAAAAAAACCCTCATTTTGTAGATCAGTTTTTAAAAATGTAAATTAAAATCTCAAGGCAGGCATAGTGACACACACCCGCAATGTCAGCACTGCGGGGGGGGGAGGTGGAGACAGAGGGTCCTCTCCAGCTCCACAGTGAGCCTCAGCTATAGGAGACCCCATCTCATTACCCACCAACCAGAAGAAGAAACAAAACCACGGGGGCCCATTAAATTTCTTCTAACAGGGACAAGTTTACTCAACAGTCTTTTCCCTCTTTGTCCCTAACTTTGACATTTTTCAGAAAGCTGATGGTAACTGAATCAAATACATGAGCAGTAGAGCACTGCTTTTTAAAAATTACATCTTTAATCTTGTGAGAATGTGGTGGTAAACCTGTAAATTTGTGATGCTTTGTAAAATTCTCAAAGAAAACACAAGGAATGCCATGAAAAAATTTATACATATATTTATCTTGGCACATTCTGCAAATTCTGGTTAACAGACATACTATGAGGCTCCAAACATGCAACCAGTTTATCCTACACTGGGAAAGAACAAGGTTATGTGACAGCATATAACATAATGTCTCGCTGTTGCCATTAGGGGTTAGGGATCAAGATGTATGAGGTGCTGAACTCTCGCATTCAGCTCACTTTTACTTAACTTTCTTACAGGTCTAATTAAGCGCAGAGCAATGAGCTTAGGTGGAACATAATCAGGACACGGAAGCAACACTGATTTGCTTTAATTTTCATGCTGGACACAACTAGAACTTCCAGAACCAGAAAGAAAACTGTTTTATTTAGGTTTTACTACCCGGGGGTTGGGGGTGGGGATCCATTTCAGTCTTCATAAGTCAACCAATAAATGGTCTCAATTCAGGCATACACTCTGGCCAAGTTTAGCATTGTCACATCTAAAAAAATTCTTGTGTATAACAAGTATCTTTTCAAATATAGATTACTTTTCAAGGGCCTGCAGGAAATACAAAAATAAGTTTGATGGAAAGGAAATATTAAAGCTGCCTAAAATTGAGATAGTTCTGTTAGTTAGCGTACATTACGTCAGGCATCTTGTTCCACTGAGAGAATTCAACATGGCTCTACTAATTCATGCTAAGTTGCACCCTTAAAGTGCTCAATTTACCTTCCCTGACAGTTCAAAAAGTCCTCCTACAATCACTGCCCTGATCTTTCTCAGATGATTAATGGCCAGGCAGTAAGGACTTTTGTAGGTTTTTTTTAAGGGTTTTTTTCCCTATAGGTTTAAAAAAACTTTATGAATTACAAGCTTAGACATATAACCTCCAAAATGATATAGAGTGCCTCAAAATATGAGTTCAAGCTGAAATTAAAATTTTTACACTTAATTTTATACCTAAAATATATCATTAAAATGTGAATATTTTAATGTAAAAGTAGAAAATACAGTAAAAATTCAGTATCACATATTTGCCTCAAATACAAGATCAGTATTAAACAGGAACAACAATATAGTAACAAAAATAGAACTTGTACATTTGCCCAAACTGAACTCGGTTTCTTTGAATCAAGGTGAACTGTTTCCCATCAGCAACCACGACCTCCTCATTTTAACATTGTTCAAACACTAGTAGCAGGGCAACTGTCTCTTCACAGGTTTAACTAAGCACGGGCTGATTTGTAAGTAGCTTGTCCTCCGCATTTGGTATCTAACTATCAAATACATGCACTTCAAAACAAGTGTCATGTGATGGTGTAGCCTAACCAGGAGCAGCATAAGGTATTTGGCAAATGTCTTGAGACATTAACTGTAAATCAACATAGGTATGGTCTTCACGCTATGAAAGATTCCCAAAGACTTGTACTGTTAACATTAGGGGGAAAACCCATATTTATCATCAGTTTCAGTTCCTAAAAGTTCAGTTGAGGTAACCTCTGCAAGTCACTGCTCCACATTTGCATTCAGTTCTCACCCTCTTTTTGGCAGGGCTGGGGTCAACAGAATCTGAAGATAACTCCCCAGAACCTGAATATACAGAAAAATACAGGAAAAAGAGATAAATTAATTTAAAATGAATTTAAATATTTCTATTAGTCTCTAGCAAGGGTACTTCCTTGCTCAAGACCACTGGAATAAGCTAATGGCTAATGGTACTTATGTGACTATTATACAATTCATTTGTTTTGAAAGGATGGTATAGGCTAATAAGAGGTAAAACATATGGTGTCTCATGCCTGTAATTCTAGTTCTTGGAAGGCTGAGGAAGGAGGATTGAGTTCAAGGCCAGGCTGGGCAAGAATAAGACTCTGCCTTAAAAAACATTGAGGATCATCTGACCTGCTGAAGTTACTGAGAAAATCCAACGTGCAATCAACCATCTCCTCATATAGAAGAGCACACGAAGGAGGTCTCGTGTTAACAACATGGGAAGCACAACATTCTTGGAAGGAGAAAACATTCATAGTCACAATAAAGCTAATAGAATTAAATGTTTTAAAAGATTCAAGAAGGAATGAAGCAAGTTCATATGATTTAAACTATAATGTGGATGTCTTTAATAAAAGTTCAAAATTGCTGGGCGTTGGGGCTGGAGAGATGGTTTAATGGTTAAGTGCTTGCCTGTGAAACCTAAGGACCCCAGTTCGAGGCTCGATTCCTCAGTACCCATGTAAGCCAGATGTACAAGGTGGCACATGCATCTGGTGTTCATTTGCAGTGGCTGGAGGTCCTGGTGCTCCCATTCTCTCTCTCTCTCTGTCTGTCACTCTCAGAAATAAAAAAACAAAACATTAAAAAAAAAATTGCCGGGCATGGTGGGCACACACCTTTAATCCCAGCACTTGGGAGGCAGAGGTAAGATCGCCATGAGTTCAAGGCCACCCTGAGACTACATAGTGAATTCCAGGTCAGCCTGGATGAGAGTAAGACCCTACCTTGAAAAACCGAAAAAAAAAAAGTTCAAAATCTATAGGCCTATAATTTTTATTAATAGTATGCTACTTAGATATTATAATAAATCAGCTTCCAAAATGGAAGGTCTGAAAAAAGGATGTAACATGATTTAGAAAAGACCATTTGTCTGCATAAGTAAGGCAGCTATAGTTGTCAGATGACAAAATCTGAGCCTAAATTTCTTTCCTTTTTTTATTTTTTAATTTTTGGAGAGAGACAGAGAGAGAGAGAGGGGGAGACAGAGATAGACGTGCCAGCAGTCTCTCAGCTGCTGTGAACGAAATCCAGATGTGTGCGCCCCCTTGTGGGCAAGTGCGGCATTGCGCCCTTGCGTCACTTTGCATCTGGCTAAATCTGGCTAAACGTGGGACCTGGAGATCGAAACCGGGTTCTTTAGGCTTAGCAGGCAGGCACCTTAACCGCTAAGCCATCTCTCCAGCCCTCCTTTTTATAACTATTAAAAATGTGCCAGGTGTGGTGGCACACGCCTTTAATCCCAGCACTTGGGAGGCAGAGGTAGGAGGATCGCACAAGTTCAAGGCCACTCTGAGACTACATAGTTAATTCCAGGTCAGCCTGAGCTAGAGTGAGACCCTACCTCGAAACAACCAACACCCCCCCCCAAAAGAATGTTAGAATGTTAGTTTGCTCAAGTTTGCACACAAGGTAGCAGGCACCATTACTTTCACATAGTTTGGTTTTATGATTTTCCTCCTCCACTAATTTCTATCATCTTTTAGATTATTTTTGACATTTTCGTGTGTGTGTGTGTGTGTATAGTGCATTTTCATCACATGCATCCCACATTACCCTTCCTTATCCCCCCAGTCCCACTGTACCCCTTCTTCCCACTACCTACCAGTGGTTATGCCCAGCAAAGAATGACACCTCCTTTACCAGCAACCACTAACTATGCGTACCCCCAGGGAGGGCAGAGACCACAGAAGCCCCTCTCATATCCACAGGTTCTTTTCATCTTTAATGTTAGTTTGGTTCAGATGGTCAAGTATCTTTTCCTACTTTGAGTGACAATGTTGGAACTAATACCAAGGAAATTGTACTTAAAAATCATACCTTTCATCTGATAATCAAAAGTCAGCTCTTCTCCAGCCTTGATGGTTCTCGTAGAAAATAATGCTATTCTGGGAAGACGAGTATCGAGGTTATCGATGAAGACATTAAACACCTGGAGATTTGGGTCACACTAAGAAGGAACATTAAAACCCATTTAAGTAAAAGCAGTGTGAAAGCACTCCTTAACTTTCCCAGAGTATTCATTTTGTAAGTTCTACCTAACATTAAGCTTCTTCCCTATGGCATGTATATTCAAAAATATTGCTTTCATTTATAAAAAATTTTCACAATATAAAAAAATACCCACAATAGTTCAGTAAGTTGGAAGTGTTCACTCTGTAGCTTCAACTATTATTAACACATATGCCAGTCTTATCTAGTCTCGTTTTTTTTTTTTTTTTTTTTTTTGGAGAATTTTAATCCAAGTTTGTATCTGTCATGGACATTTTATCTGTAGCTATTCAGTGGGGCATAAAAAAATAACTTAAATTTTTTACCCTCAGGTGAGGTGACTTAATTCTCTGAGACATTGTTCTTTATTGTGTACTCCATGTTACGTATAAAATGGAAATATTACCAACTTCACTAGGCTTACTTAAATCTGGTAATTACTAACTTCTCACTTTTAGAAATAGATTTTATAAAGAAGATAATGAGTATAATCCAATGGGAATATGACCAGCATGTGATACATTCATACCAGTAAAGCTCTTAATTAACAACAACAAATCAGTATCAATATACTTAAAAATAAAGAACTCTGGCTGGGCGTGGTGGCGCATGCCTTTCATCCCAGTACTAGGGAGCCAGAAGTAGGAGGATCGCCTTGAGGGAGTTCGAGACTAGCCTGAGACTACATAGTGAATTCTAGGTCAGCCTGAGCTACAGCGAGACCCTACCTCGAAAAACAAACAAAAACTAAGAACTCTGTACTGGGTTGTTCTGTTCGTCTTTAGCACACATACGAAATAGCATGTATGGAGTATCAGATTTTGGAGTCAAGATTATAGTTCTCCTCAAGCTCTTTCAAACATACAGGATTAAAGAACACTAAGCAGCACCCCAGTGTTGACTTTCCCAATAACAGAATACTGTGACCCAACGAAAGAGGCCACTATGTTAAATTACTTTGAAAGGCAAGTAAAGATAATTATGGAAAAATGGTTAAAAGAGCAGTAAATTGAATGGTTTGTCTTAGTTTTAAGGATTCCTTACACTGTGATTCACAAAATGAGACACATTTCCATAGCGAGCAGCATCCACCGTGAACTCATCAGATTCATAGTCCAGATCAAAGAGGTATGTAATTCCTCGGTTGTCATATAACTGCCCCCGTCTTTCAGCTTCTTCACTCGTGATTACCTAAAAGGAGAAAAAAAAAAACAACTTGATTTTTTTGGGGGGCAGGGAAAAGAGGGGAGACCAGGTTTCTATGTTGTCCAGGCTGTTCTCAAGCTACCTGTATGTTCAAATGATTGTTTTACTTCAGCATCCCTAGGAGCTGTGATCTCTGCCCAGTAAGTACTGTGTACTTACTGCTAAGCCAAAAAAACAGTTTTTCATAAGTCTATTAATGCCTAAACATATTTGAAAATTCAAGTGTCATCAAAGCAAATGGTTCACCCAAACTAAGAACTAGAGAAGGAAAAAGAGTGAAAAATGGAGGAAAAATAGGGCAAAAAGAATGACTTAAAACTTGAGAGTCGGGGGGCTGGAGATATGGCTCAGCAGGTAAGGCATTTGCCTGCAAGCCTAGTGACCGGAGCTCAGTTCTCCAGGAGCCACATAAAGCCAGATGCCCAAAGTGGTACATGCATCTGGGGTCTGTTTGCAGCAACTGGAAGCCCTGGTATGCCCATTCTCTCTGCCTCTCTTCCATCTCTCTCTGCTTGCAAATAAATAAATAAAAATATTTAATAAAACAATGCACTACTTTCATTATAATCACACTGTTCAAAAAAAGCTATACAGCCAGGTGTGGTAGCACACAACTCTAAGTCCAGCACTTGGGAGGCAGAGGTAGGAGGATTGCTGTGAGTTCAAGGCCAGCCTGAGAATACATAGTGTATTCCAGGTCAGCCTGGGCTAGAGCGAGATCCTAACTTAAAAAAGCAGCAACAACAACAAAAAAACCAAACCTGCTATTCAAAGTTCTCTAAGGGTAGAACTGAATGTGAAGGACTACACTTACAAATACAGATTGTAAATATGCCCTAAAGGCACATTTTTCTTATAATCTGTATATATAATCAAGTAGAAATTTTTTACCTGACATGGGAGGATTTAATTTTGTAATCAACTGTAATGAAAAGCTCTGTTTTGTAGAATATTCAGGAAATGTTTCAGCTCACACTCATCATCTAGGAGCTAGGGATGTGATTCAATGTACAGCACTTGCCTAGAGTGCACTGGGCTCCATCCCCATCACCACAGGGGAAAATACCCAGTTCGCTTTTAAGAACTACTTGGGTCGGGGAGATGGCTCAGTGGATAGAGGGCTCTTGCCACTCAAGTGTGAGGACCTGAGTTTGGGGCTCCAGCACCCACACTGACACCAGGCAGGCATGGTAGATGTTTTCAAGGTAGAAATGGGATCCCCAGGACAAATTGGCTAGCTAGACAAGATACACTGGTGAGCTCTGGGTTCAAAGAGAGAGACCCTGCCTCAGTGAGTGATACAGGAAGAAACTCAACATCAACCTCTGCTCAAGAAACCAAGTGTCTAACATGATTCACATTATCAACGTAATTTGGCTGCCACATTAAAGAAGCTAAAACCAGAAATGTGACTGTGTAAAATCTAGTGACATGAAAATAGCAATCTGACATCACCTCAAAATGTAAGGATCAAAACAGGATTTCATTTTATTTCACAATTTTAACTTGGTTGTGGACATGGTTCAGTGGATAACATGCTCACTGCTTAAGCTGAAGTACCTGAGTTTGCTCTACAGACCTCACATAAAAAGCCAGAAGCAAGCCAGGCGTGGTGCACGCCTTTGATCCCAGCACTTGGGAGGCAGAGGTAGGAGGATCACCATGAGTTCGAGGCCACCCTGAGACTACAGAGTGAATTCCAGGTCAGCCTGGGCTAGAGTGAAAACCTACCTCAAAAACCAATTAAAAAAAAACCAAAAAGCCAGAAGCCATGGTAGGTTTCTGTAATCCCAGCATTAAGAATTTCCTGGAAGCTCGAGGCAAGCCCAGCAAAGAACAGCACAGCAAGAATCCAGAGTGAGAAACCCTGTCTCAAATGAGCGCTGGCGAAGACCAATCCAAAACTTGTCCTCTGAACTCCACATGTGAAGTGGCATGGGCACACACACACACACACACACACACACACACACACACACACACACTCCAAAGGCTAGGAGATGTGACAGTCCCAGAATGCAGCCACACCCCTGATCTTCCCACCCAGAGCTTGGCCTGTCATTCAGGGGAGGTGATGAAGAACGTGTATTTTGGAGCTTTAGATCCTGGTTCTTCTTAACTGCTATGTGACCTTGGGCAAGTTCCTCAGTTCTTCACTGTAATAATTTAGTTGAGGATTAGTGACTATTAATATAATAACGTGCTTAGCAGGGTGTGTGGCTCATGGCAAATATTACTTTTTACATTTAATATTTCAAAATAAATGTGCTGATATGTTTGAAAAGTTTAAATATGCTAGTAGATGGTGATTTTGATACAAAAAATGGTCTGCAGTTTAATCGGGAGGCAGAGGTAGGAGGGCTGAGTTACAGATAAAAGAGTTTTTCTTCTGGATAAAAAATGTTTTTGTTTATTTTACATTACTCATAAAGCACTGTTTTACTTAACATCTTTAATATGGATACAAAATAGTAAAATTTCCCTATTGGGTCAAATAAATGAAGTAAATTATAACTTCAAAGTCTCAAAATCAACGTAAGTCTGGCTTTCTTTTTAGGACTTTGTAAAAATTATTGTCACATTAAAAAATTTATATATGCTCTGCTCAATGACTATGAATATTTTTTGAAAGCTGACTCACTTATATGTGCATTTTGCTTATACAAACTTTATGTTTCTAATTATGCTAGTGAACTGGTCTCCTAAAACCTAAAAATGAATTTCTATATACCTGCAAATGACAATATCAAAATGTTAATGGGATCAAAAGTAATTTCTCTAAAATGTAAACTTTATATGCACATTATTGTTTGTGAGATAAATTTATATACCTCTCCAACATATTCCATGACAAAACTCATTTTTTTAATCTTCACAAGGGTTTTTACACCCCAGCCACAGCCATTGCTAGTTCGAAAAATGCACAGTGAATATTGTGTGCCTTTTTGTACAATCCTGTTGGGACAGTCAGGTCCACATCGGCACCTTGAGTTACATTCATAGATGGGTGTGCCAGGTTGGATCCTAATTTGCTGGTTCTTATTATAAGCCATAACAACTCCAGCTTCAGCAGGACAACACTTCTCCAAGAAGCAGTCTGTGCACGAACAACCAAAGGTGGCTTCATTGTCTAAGCTGATACCCGGAGCTGGCTTGTACGCATTGACATAGTAGAAGTCTGAAGGTGGGCCCTCCAAGTCAACGGTGTTTTCGACAAATATCATTCCTTTATGATTCTTTCTTCTGTTGAGGTCATCTTGCCATCTCTTCAGTGCAATTCTTTGCTTAGCTTTTTTCACAATGTACTCAGCAATGGCAGGTTGCAAAGCTTTTCTGTCATTGTTTTTTGGAATTATTGTTTTGCCTTTCTTTACCCGAGATAAATAGTTATGCTTGTCATTAGAGAATTGCTGAAGTAGTAATGGACACTTAAGATTTTTCAAAGGCTCCCAAGTATTTGTAGAATCTGGCCATCCTTTCCACTTTACAAGATAATATTCCATATCCTTAAAATATAAAAGAAAACACAAATCAGATAATGACAGTCTGTACTTAAAATCAATATTTTAAAGAATAAGCCATATCATTTCTCTTAATAGTTCAGAATATGTAGAATCACAAGTTTTAAACAGATGAAGTATAGATCATATGAACAAATTTTTTTGTTGCATAAAATACAGAATTTAAATGTGGCATCTAAGGAAAACTAAAGGCACTAAAATGTATGAATATTCTACTGAACAGTAATTAAACAAAAAGTATTTTATAGAATTAAATAGTTTCAAAGGCAACACCACTAGACTAGTGCATCATGTGGCCAGCATAAATAAAATTCCGTAATTCAATACTGTCCACTGTACCTGAGGGAACTTGTATTCATTCTTCAATGTCCTGAGCACACACCCTTAGAATCTAGATGCTCTAAAGATGCACCGTTCAGTACAGTCACTGCTAACTACATGTAGCATAGCTAGTCTCAACTGAGACACAGTTGAAGCATAATACATACTGTGTTTCAAAGATGTAAGTACAAAGAACCAAACTACTCTAACTTTTAAAAACATACTGTCTACATGTTGAAATAATCTTTTACATGTATTAGATTCAACATATTATTGAAACCAATTATTCCTTTGTTTTGAAAGCAAAGTTTTTTAATGTGGTACTAAGAAAACTTAAAGAAACACCTACTTTATCTTTTTTTTTTTTTTTTTTTTTGAGGCAGTCTCACTCTAGTCCAGGCTAACCTAGAACTCACCCTGTAACCCCAGGCAGGCCTTGAACTCAGAACGATCCTCCTACCTCAGCCTCCAGTGTCCTGGGATTAAAGACATGTATCATTATGTCCAGCTTTTACATCATAATCTATTGGACAGTAATAGTCTAATGAATTGTGACCTCATTTAGACACACCCATGACTGAATTAGGCATGCAAGACACCAAAAATCAACTATTGTGATTTTTCATTCATTTCTACTGGCCATCCTAGTATCTGGAATATTCTCTTTAGACCCTGGTAACCTGTACCCCAGAAG
The DNA here is from genome assembly GCA_036365145.1 of Orientallactaga sibirica. Taxonomy (NCBI): domain Eukaryota; kingdom Metazoa; phylum Chordata; class Mammalia; order Rodentia; family Dipodidae; genus Orientallactaga; species Orientallactaga sibirica. Next base: position 2,407,275 of record JAEOAD010002853.1, read on the forward strand.
TCAAGCACGGTGTGTCCATAAACTTCTTGTTAAAGTGTGCATAGAAGAGAATTCTGAAGTGAAGTCTTAATGGCATCTCCATCTTGGAATAAATAACAGACATAGACCCACACGCCCAAGACAAATAAGCTCAGAAAATGTTTATATGGACATGATTAAACTACATTTGTTTTCTTTTAATTATTTTAGTTCATAGTTTTGAAAAAAATATTAATTGGGGTAAATTTTCTTTTCCCTAAAACTATTAGGATCTGTTATTATAAAGTAAGGATGTCAGGACAGTTGTATTAACATCTTTTCGTTTGTTTCCCTCACAGTGTGGGGCCTTGCACATGACAGGCCAGCATTCTTTCACGTAGTTATCACTCCACCCCTCAACTGTAATTACTACCTACAAATGATGTATACTTTCTGAGGCATAAAGTGGGCCAAAGGACACTTACACATCTACAAGCAAGCTTATTTTCGCCCTATTATCTAAACCCTAACAACTGTCCCTCCACTCAGGTAATGACAGTTTGGGACTCTTGCAGCAGATGCCTGTTTTCATGGAAGCAGCCTCTATCCAACTGATCGGATCTTAACTCACCTACTATGTGATTAATGCAATGCTTTATATACTACTCATATTATAATGATTCTTCTTTATTCTTATTCCTTTTTACTTTCTTGAGTGAGACAGCCTCTTTTGCCCCTCACCTAACACAAGATATTCAAGTATTTATTCTTTCTGAGAATCCGAGAAAAGCAATGGAGCTTTCCATAACAATACCATGCTGTAATACTTTGGTTAATTCCAGGACATCTGAATTCCAGGTTAAGAATTCCTGCTCTAAATGCTTTCTGGGTAACCTTACCACTCCAATGGTTTAAACAACTATATGCTGCTATTTTCCAAAACTTCCATTGTCACAAGTAGCCTCCTTGATGCCAACCCACTTTTACAGCAATCCACCCTCACGGAACTCACCACTGCGTTTCCTAAACTGACTCTTTCTGCATTGCGCATCAAGGTGAATCTTGCCCAGCTACCTACCAGAAGCTGAAAACCAGAAAGGCAGTCTTATTCCTCCTCCCTAGTCCAGTCCAGTACTAAGTTTCTTTCGAGATGGACTTGTCCACAGCCATCTCTACTAGCACAGCTTCAGTTACAGCTGACCACCACTCTCATTGGACTATCACACTATTCTCCCGAAGAATTTCCTGCCTCCAAAAGAACAGCACTCCCATTTATCCTCCGGACTAAAGTACAAGGTTGACTTACACAAACTATCCACAGAATCAGGTATTCTGTTGTTTTCTTTTCTTTTTCAATTTTTTGTTTATTATTTATTTATTTATTTGAGAGCGACAGAGAGAGAGAGACAGATAGAGAGAGAATGGGCATGGCAGGGCCTCCAGCCACTGCAAATGAACTCCAGATGCATGTGCCCCCTTGTGCATCTGGCTTACATGGGTGCTGGGGAATCAAGCCTCAAACGGGATTCTTAGGCTTCACAGGCAAGTGCTTAACCACTAAGCCATTCCTCCAGCCCTCTGTTGTCTTCTTGCTTACAAATTGTCATTACTTCTCCTGATACCTACACAATACAGTTCCAACTTGCTACTGCAACAAAGCCATCCTTAAACTGATTGCTGGGACAGAGGTGGAGCTTGGTGGCAGAATGCCTGCTTTGCACGTGCTCTGTTTCCTTCCAGCAACACAAAACAAATAAACCCAACTTTTCTCTAGCAGGGGTGATGGTTCACATTCGTAGTCTCAAAAACCCCAGAGGCTAAGGTGGGCGGATCGTGTGAGTTCAAGACTAGCCGAGGCGAGGTAACAAGATTAAAGCTCAAGGGTTGGGGGATATCTCAGAGGTAAAGTGCTTGCTTTTGCAAACAGTGAGGACTTCACTTGATGATTCCAAGAACCCACATTAAAAAGCTGTGCATGATGGCATGTGCTTATAGTCCCAGTGTGGGGGAGGCAGAGATAGGAAGATTCCTCTGGATCATAAACCTGCCAAACTAGCCTACTTGGTGAGCTCTAGACCAATTAGATACTCTGTCTCAAAAAGTTGGTCAGTATAAAGAAGCATACCCACATTAAAAAGGCTACATCTCAAAAAACAACAAAATAAAACTATGTCATTAAAAAAACTTGGATCCCTCATGTTTCGCTGGCTCAATCTCATTTATTTACCACCTTCCAGCCACACTAAACAACTATTTGTACATGAACATGCCAGGCTATTTTGTACTCTCTGCTGCTTTGCTTACAACGCTCTCCCTAACTAGAATAGCCTCTCTCATTTGCAAAGAAAACATTTCACTCTCATCTGCTTGTATAGAGACATGTATGTCTTTTAAAAACAGCTCAAAGGTCACCTCATCACTGAAGTCCTTTCTGACTCTTGTCCAAGCACTGATCACGGTCAACTTCCTTATGTTCCCACTTCTAATTTGACCTATGAGCAGTTTGTAAAAAGGGATTGAATTTTATTCTTTGTAGTCCCAAACATGCACAAATGCTCACTGCCTTAAAATCTGACTGTTTCTGAATGTGTAACAAATATTTAATTACCAGAATGTATGCAATATAAAAATCAACACTGTATGGATTTTTAAAAGCTGTTGGGAGATGGCTCAATGGATAAAGTGCTGCTGCTCAAGCCTGTGTGTACGTGAGTTCAAGCCCTAGATCCCAGGTAAAAAGCCAGAAGCCATGGCTGTGTAATCACAGCAGGCTGAAAGCAAGAAGGATGGTGGAGACAGGAGAATGTCCTGGAAGCTCACAGCAAGTACAGCAGTCAACAAGAACAGCACATAATGCCTCCCCCATGCACTCACTCTGCATGTGGGGAGGGGTGGGGTAGAGGGATTGAGGGAGTGAGAAAGAGAGTGAGAGAAAGACCCTGACCCTGCCTAAAAACCCAAAAGTTTGACTGCAGAAATGGATTAGAGGTTAAGGTGGTTGCCTGCAAAGACAAAGGACCCAGGTTTGATTCCCCAGGACCGACATAAGCCAGATGCACAAGGTGGCACATGTATCTGCAGTTGATTTGTAGCAGCTGAAGGCCCTGGTGAGCCCATTCTCTCTCTCTCAAATAAACAAACAAACAAACAAACAAAAGTATTTTTAAAAAAAAAACAAAACAAAAGTTAGCCAGGCATGGTGGCACATGCCTTTAATCCCAGCACTTGCAAGGCAGATGTAGGAGAATCTCTGAGAGTTCGAGGCTATCCTGAAACTACATAGTCAATTCCAGGACAGTCTGAGCTAGAGTGAGACCCTACTTGGAAAAACAAACAAACAAAAATAAACAAACAAACATTAAAAAAAAAACAACCAAAAGTCTTGATTTCCACATGTGTGCTGTGGAACGTGTGCACACACACATACACAAAACAAATATAAGTAGTTAAGACTATCCTGGAGATATTAATTCATGGTTTCTCAGTAAGTGTTGTCAATGGGAACTGACTATAGCCTACACACGGTAGCAAATACCAAAACCGTTCAGTACATGAAATGACAAGAAAACGTTCCGTATTTCCATTAGTTATGCTTTCTGCTAACTCTGAGATGATCATAGTCAGTACTACCAGCAGATAGCCTGAACATGATTTCAAAAGCAGCGGCGGCTATGTGCCACAGTTGAGAACTACTTTCTACTTAGTACAAAGTCACAGGATTCTATGCCAGTAACTGACAGGACAGGAGCTGTGAGTCCTGGGTTAGATCCTGCACTAAAAAAAAGTGACCGACGCAACCATGGGAAAAATCTTTTCTAAGAGCTCTGCTTTTACAATCTCTAAGATGTGCATTGTAGTTTCATGATTTCTGTTAATCTAGTTCCTCAGATGTAATTAGTCCTTTAGGGATATCAATCTATTGTTAGATTGTGCTACCACTACACTGTGATTATAGATTATAGAGATTCAGAGATACATAGACACTTTAAGAAACCCCACCAATGTGAATGGGGTCATTGTCCTTCACTGCAAAGTATGTTAAGCATTGTTTTTAAAATTTATTTATTATGGGGGGGGGAGAACGGGCCACACTAGGGCCTCTAGCCACTGCAAACAAACTCTAGATGCATGTACCACTAAGCCATCTCTATAGCCTAGTACCAATAGTTTTATCAAAAATGATTCTGGGACCTAGAGAGATGGCTTAGCGGTTAAGGTGCTTGCCTGCAAAGCCTAAGGACCCAGGTTCAATTCCCCAGTACTCATGAAAGCCAGCTGCACAAGGTAGCAAATGTGTCTGGAGTTTGTTTGCAGTGGCTAAAGGCCCTGGAGTGACCATTCTCTCTAAGTATAAATAAATACAACATATTAAAATAAATAAAACATTTATTTATTTATTTGAGAGAGAGAAAGAGGTAAAAAGAGAATGGGTGTGCCAGGGCCTCCAGCCACTGCAAATGAACTCCAGATGCATGAGCCCTTTGTGCATCTGGCTTACGTGGGTCCTGGAGAATCAAACTGGGATCCTTTGGCTTTGCAGGAAAATGCCTTAACTGCTAAGCCATCTCTCCAGCCCAAATAAAATATTTTTTAAAAAAGGATTCTGAGCCCAGTGTGGTGGTGTATGCCTTTAATCCCAGCACTCAGGAGGCAGAGGTAGGAGGATCACCATGAGTTCAAGGCCACTCTGAGACTACATAGTGAGTTCCAGGTCAGCCTGGGCTAGAGTGAGACCCTACTTTGAAAAACAAAAACAAAACAAAACAAAAAAAAAAAAACCACCATCACAACAAAAAACAAACAAACCCAAAAGGATTCTGTATGAAAAGGTGACCTGGGGCTGGAGAGATGGCTTAGTGGTTAAGATGCATGCTTGTGAAGCCTAAGGACCAGGTTAGATTCTCCAGGTCCCATATAAACCAGATGCACATGGTAGTACATGCATCTGGAGCTCATTTGCAGTGGCTAGAGGCCCTGGTGTGCCTATTCTCATTCTCTCTCTTTGTCTCAAATAAATAAATTAAAACAAAATAAAATAAAATAATTTTTTTTTAAAAGGTGACCTGGCATGACACTGCTGCAGAAAAACTGCACAGCCCTGAGAAAAGACTCATGTGTATCCTTTAAGTTCAAGTAGACCCTGAAGTGACTTCACAGTCGTAGTAGCCCTTTGTTCTGCTAGATGGCTGTGGTCCATTTCCCACCCTGGCTCCTGAGACTTTCTTCCCTGTGTTCAGGGCATGAATCAACGACCTTCTCCTTTATTTCAGTAGCACGTGACCTGTGTCCCTCCTCTCCAGACTCCTGACTGTGAAAGGTAGATGCAGCCACTACAGATGCACTTCCTGCAGTTACTCCCCTGCTCTAATCTCAGTCTCTCCCTCACCACTGGTTCTCCAAGCATTTCCATGTCTGCTTTTTAAAGCAACATAAAACTAAACTTCCTTGGAGATAAAAATAAATGCTTTTATAAGTAATCTCTTAAAGATATTATAAGTAACAGACTGGTCACCAGGAAGAAGATTTCAGTATATGGCCTTTGATAATAACATTGAAAAAAAAAACATGACTGTACAACTTAAATTTTTAAATACAAATTAAAAACTGTAAATATCATTATACCCTACTTTGTGCTCTCTTTTCTTCAAAACTAGGAAACTTTGAAGAAATGTCAATATATTTGACTCTACTTTCTTATGCCTTTACCTTATTCTTTAATTCATTCTTTTGACTCTTCTATTCATGCCACAGAACCTAATCACAGGGCATCAAATAGCCCTTCAAGCCCGGGGTGGTGGCGCACGCCTTTAATCCCAGCATTCAGGAGGCATAAGTAGGAGGAGCACCATGAGTTCAAGGCCACCCTGAGACTATATAGTGAATTACAGGTCAGCCTGGGCTACAGTGAAACCCTACCTCAACCCCCATCCCCCAAATAACCTGCTAACTTCAGTGGATTGTTTATAGCTCTTTAATGCATTGTTTAGTACCTGTTCTGCCTGCCGGCCCATCCACCTAACTACCTATCTATTACATATGTGTGCGCATGCCACGGAACGCATAGAGAGGTCAGAGTGTTGTTCCTCACCTTCCACCTTGGGACGGGGGTTCCTATTGCTTTACTGCTGCATACACAGGCTAGCTGGCCTGCAAGCTTCAGGAGATCTTCCTGTTTCTGCCTCTTATCTTGTTGCACGATAGCTGGGATTACAGATGCTTGTACTACTGCATCAGGCTTTACTGGGTTCTAGGGATTTGAACCTAGGTCCTCACAATTGTACAGAAAGAACCCATGGAGCCATCTCCCCAGTCACCCGTACTCTCTCTTGTTTATATAATCTTTCTCCCGTGGTTTGGTCCTCCAGATCTTCTGCTACTTTTCTGGTTAAGTTTTTACTTGCCTCACTGACAGCTCTTCCTTAACCAAGCCTTACTACTTCTCAGGACTCACCACCCATTCCTTGTTTTTACATTTGCTTTGCTTCAACTACTGCAATATTCTCTTACCACCGGATACATTCAGAATAAAAGCACTCAGTAATGTTTCTCTCACCATGCCTCTCCACTTCTTTAAAACACGGCTGTGTCTTCAAGATGAAGCTCACAATTCTTGGCCTAGAAGGAGCTGTGCTTTCTCGGCCCTGCTCATCCTGCCGGCCTCATCTCATGCCCCTAGGGACTATGTTTTACTCATTTTCTATTCTTTGAGGAGGGTCTTTGGCATTAAGACCCACCCCCATTTATCTTTTCATTCTTTGGGGCTAAGTTTAAACATTAGTTCATCACGGATATCTGTGCGTCTCTCCAGGGTTAGATTTCCATTACATTAGCACTCCCCTAACAATAACTAAGTACCCTGCACATGGACTGAACACTGCATTCCAGGACTTCTCATCTCACTACAGGCAAATCTCCATAGGACGAGGGCCCCATCCCCATGCCCTTCAATGCTGAGACTCCTAGTTGCTACCACAGGACATGGTAGACGGGCAGTAAGCATCTGTTGAGTTCATGAATGGGAACCTTAGCTACTCTCAAGAGTGCAGTTACTACCTAAGATCTGTTCCAATTGGATCCCACTCTTGATTTGGTCACATACCAACTTTCTACTTAAAAAAGTATACTGAGGGTTTCCCTCCAAATCCAACACAGGTCCTTTTCCTCTATTCTTGGATCCTGGTAAACAAAACTATGATCTGCACCAATTGTGCCCAAGCCAGAAACCAACACTTTCCTAGACAAGGCTATTTTACCACCCCATTGGCTGCTTTTTTAAGCTGTCACCTTCTTTTCCTTCATCAATACTGAAATACTTTTCACACCGCCATTTCTTGCTTAGGTCACCCACCTTTCAGAGCATGTAGTCATGAATGTGCCACTGCCTTTTATCAACCTACTTTATTCACTACAGAGGAAAAGAACTATGACCTACAAATGAAGTGTCTCATAGATATTACTTCTGAACAGCTGTCTGTAATCTGTCCTCAGTGGAGCGCATGCAGACCCTGTCATGTCTGCCACAGCACTTCCTGTCTTAGGAGCAAGCTTCTCAGTACTCTTGACATGCCCAGTGACTGAGGTGGTGTCTGACACATACTAAAGAAAGTGGGGTTTTCAGTTGTTAGGCTTTGACTATGTCTCCCACAGGCTCAAGGACTGAATGCTGTTCCCAGCCTGGTAGCACTATTTGGGGAGGTTGCACAAACTTTAGGAGATGGAGGCTCAGGGGAGGAAGATCACTAGAGGCATTCCTTTAAAACTGCCTTTGGCCCTGGTCTATTTTGTTTCTGTTTCCAGTCTGCCATGAGACCGTGAATCTCCTCTGCCCCATGTTCCTATCACAATGTTTCACCAAAGGACATAAAACCAAGCAACCATGGACTAAGCCTCTAAAACTGTAAGCCAAAATAATTCTCCCTTTAATATGCAAAAGTAACTAACATTGATCTTGATACCAGGATTGGGTTGTTGCTATGATTAAACCTGACTATGTGATTCATCAGCCTTGCAACTGGTTGGCAGGAGAAATTTAGAAGAGTCGGAAATGCGGATAAAGAAAGCCTTGACTGCTTTAAGCAGAGCTTAACAGGAAGTCTGGAAGGAGTTCACAAGACCAGAATGCCAGGGCTGGGGGGTGGTAATCAATAAAGTGCTTGCTATGCAAGCATAAGGACATGAATTTGTATCCCTACTACCCATGTTTTTAAAAGCTATGAATGGTGATGTGTGCCCAGAATACCAGTGCTGCAGAGGCAGAGATGGGAGCCCTAGGGCTTATGGGTACCTAGACTAGCTGAATTGGTGTGTTCCACATTCAGTAAGAGACGGTCTCAAAAAAATATGGTGGCGGGAAATGGAGAGATAGATGGCTTAGCTGTTAAGGCACTTGCATGTGAAACCTAAGGACCCAGGTTTGATTGCCCAGTACCTATGTAAGCCAAATGCACAAGGTGGTACATGCATCTGGAATTCGTTTTCAGTGGCTGGAGGCCCTGGCATGCCTATTCTTTCCCTCCCTCTTTCTGCCTCTTCCTCACTCTCTCTCCTTCTCTCAAATAAGTAAGTAAATAAATAATATTTAAAAGATAAAATATGGTGGAGGGCCTGGAGAGATGGCTTAGCAGTTAAGGTGCTTGCTTGCAAAGCCAAAGGACCCAGGTTCATTTCCCGAACATCCACATAAACAAGGCACAAAGTGGCACATGCATCTGGAGTTCATTTGCAGTGAGTAGAGGCCCTGTTGTGCCCATTCTCTGTCTGTCTTCTATCTCTCTGCTTGCAAGAAAATAAATAAAAATATTTGAAAAAAAAAAAAAAAAGTATGGTAGAGAGACTGAGGAAGACACCAAATATTGACTTCTGGCCTTCACAAGCACACACACATGTGCACCCACACATGCACAAGCATACATATGCATGCATGTGCACACACTTGTCCCACAATGAGGACAGCGAAGACCAGGCTCATAAAATTTCAGGGGACAACAAAGGGTCTATTAGGAACTGGATCAGAGGGTAAGTTTTTCCACGACCTGAAACTTGGTGGAAGAAGGTTGCGTTTAAACTATTCTAGTAGAGAACATTTCAGGGAAGTTCAGCTTCCAGGCAGTGGCATGGCACTGACAGCTGCGTGTTGGAAGAATCAGGAGCAAAAAGTCTGCACAGGGCTGGAGAGATGGTTTAGTGGTTAAGGCATTTGCTTGCAAAGCCAAAGGACCCAGGTTTGATTCCCCAGGACCTACGTAAGCCAAATGCACAAGTTGGAAGATGCATCTGGAGTTTGTTTGCAGCAGCTGGAGGCCCTGATGCTCCCATTTTCTCTCTCTCTCAAATAAATATGAAAAAAAGTCAGTACAAAAATTTGTAGTTTGAAGCTGGGCGTGGTGGTGCACGCCTTTAATCCCAGCACTCGGGAGGCAGAGGTAGGAGGATCGCCATGAGTTCGAGGCCACCCTGAGACTACATAGTTAATTCCAGGTCAGCCTGAGCTAAAGTGAGACCCTACCTTGAAAAAAAAAAAAAAAATTGTAGTTTGGTCTGGAAAGCCAATGAAAAGATGGGACTAAGGATGACAGTTTCTCAAGATATCAACACCATTAAAAAGAAACCAGGAGGCCAGGAAGACTGCTCAGTGGTTAAAGGCATTTGCATACAAAGCCTACCTGCCAGGGTTCAATTCCCAAGCCACCAAGTATGCTGGATGCAAAAAGTGGCACTAGCATCTGGTCTGCGTTTACAGCAGTAAGAGATTATGCTGCATGTGTCCACGTGCACACACAGACACTCACATATGTATAAATAAATTAAAAATAAACTAATCTGAATTGGTACACTAGGAAAGATGCCTTCAAGGCATCTGAAGAATGGGTCATAGTTCACCCATCTTAGGCTCATAGGTACGAGAGAGTAAACTTACCTACGATTTCCCTTAAGGAGAGCCTCTAGGGCATTTCACTCATACAAGGCCACCTACGAAGTTGCTTCCTCACGTTTTGCACTCAGAGGTTACCGGCATCCATAATTGCTGGCAACAGACCTTGGCATCACCCATGTGATAATGACTACATTTCTGGGCATCTAGAATGCAAGGGTTCTCAGGCAATGGTGGTTTCCACGCAGATTCCAAAGCATGGCACAAGAAGCCAGGGAACATGTGGCAGGGTCAGAGTTACTGCAGGCAGCCTTTGAGAGGGCGATGGGTAAAGCTTAAACTATATTGAAGATTCTAGAAGTTTGGAGATGACAAGGCTGTGGCATGTCTGATGAGGCAAGTCATAAGCAACAAGTGGAACAATACCAAGACAGAGGCCATGTGGGCTGTAAAGAGTGAGGCCATAGAGGTGATGTTGCCAAACCCACTGGAGCTCACACCATAACACTACACACCCTAAATGCTGAACATGGAGCTACAGGGCTTAATGCTTGCTTTACTGGCTTTGGTCTTACACTGACTCACCCTTCCTTTCTTTTTCTTTTCTTTTTTTTTTTTTTTTTTTTTTTTTTTTCAGGTAGGGTCTGGTTCTAGCCCAGGCTGACCTGGAATTCACTATGTACTCTCAGGGTGACCTCGAACTCATGGCATTCCTCCTACCTCGGCCTCCCAAGTGCTGGAATGAAAGGTGTGCATCACCATGCCAGCTCCTTTCTCTGACCCTATTCCTCTTTTGAAATTGAATGGTTTACTCTGTGCTATTGTGTGCTGGGAGTATGTAATTTTCTTTTTCATTTTACAGGTGCTCACAGCTAACACTTTACTTTGCCTTCAGTCTAAAAGGACACTGAATTTGGACTTCTGAACAATTTTGAAACTATTAAGACTATGTTAGGGTTGGACTAACTGCATTTGCATTGAGACAGACATACAGAATGTGATGGTTTAAGCATGCGCTGTCCTCCACTGGCTTGTGTGTCAAGTGCTTTGTTTTCAGCTGCTGATGCTATTTTAGGAGGTTGCAGAAGCTTGAGGAGTTGGGACCTAGCCTGGAGGAAGGAGGTCAAGGAGGGAGTGCCTCTGGGGTTACACTGGTCCCTAATCTCTTTCTCTGTTTCTGGTCACCATGAGGAAGATTCTCCTTCACCACATGCTTCGCCAGCCGTCATGTTCTACCCAAGTGCATGGAACATGCATGTAGTATATGGACTGAGCCCTCTGGAAACCATGAACCAGATCTTCCCCTCTAAGTTGTTTATGTCAGGTATTCAGGACACAGCTACACAAAAATAATACACGAGACAGCAAAATGATGCTAAAATTGAAGCACAGAGCTAGAAAGATTGGTCAAATAGTGACTGTAGGAATTGGAGAAATAAATGAAGCAAAAGACAATTCAACTCACTAATCCACAAAAATACATGAGCAGATCAAGGAATCAGAATATAAGCTATGTTGAAATGATGAAGAATATGGGATTCTTAGATGTACTAAATGCATTTTGCATCATGTGATAGACATAAGCCTTTAGGAGCCAGGGGCAGAACATTAACTGTTTACATATGAATTACTTGCAAAAAAAATTTTTTTGCTGTACTGGGAAGAACCCAGGGCCTTCAGTATGACGGTCAAGTGCCTACCTTGAGCTACATACTCAGGCCTTCTTAAAATTATGTTGAGACAGGGTCATGCTTAGTTGCCTAGATTGGCTTTGATCTCACTATATAGCCCAAGCAATGTTCAAACTTATGATCCTCCTGCCTCAGCCTCCCCAGTTGTTGGTCTTATAAGCATGCACCACTATGCCCAGCTACAATGTCTGTGTTTAAGTTATATTTCCAATGGATAAAACAGTACCTGGCTCATACTAGGTACTCAGTAAATCTTAAATAAGCAAATAGACAAACATTTGTGTCAGATTAGACAGGTAGACAGCAGGGAAATATGGTAAGGTCTAAGCAAGTCCCCAATACAATCAGGGTATTTAAGAAAATATAATGGGAACGAAGCATGGTGGCACATGCCTTTGATACCAGTACTTGGGAGGCAGAGGTAGGAGGATCGCTGTGAGTTCAAGGCTACCCTGAGACTACATAGTGAATTCCAGGTCAACCTGGGCTAGAAAGTGAGATCCCTACCTTGAAAAACTAAAAAAAACGTCGGGCATGGTGGTGCACGCCTTTAATCCCAGCACTCGGGAAGCAGAGGTAGGAGGATTGCCATGAGTTCGAGGCCACCCTGAGACTACATAGTGAATTCCAGGTCAGTCTGAGCTAGAGTGAGACCCTACCTCGGAAAGCCAAAATAAATAAATAAATAAATAATAAATAAAAATAAAAAATTATAATGGCACTGTGCAACCAAAGAGGACAAGGACTGGATCCAAAGCTTTTACCATTATTCTAATATATGAAAGGAGGAGAGAAAGAGAAAGGAATTGTGTTAAATACTGGCTCATGGAAAGGGCTAGGGAGATGGCTCAGTGGGGACAGAGCTTGTGGGAAGTGTGAGGACCTGACTTTGGATCTCCACTTGTGTACAAATGCTGAGCATGGCAGTGTGTACTTGGAATATCAAGCTGGAGACAGAGACAGGGAAGCCTGGGGTTCACTGGCTGGTTTAGCTCCAGGTTCAGTGACAGACTCTGTCTCAATGAATAAGAATAACTGAGGAAGACACTTGATGTAGAACTGTCTTCCACTTGCACACACATGTACACATACATAACACACACAGTACACACCCACAAAAAAAAAGCCAGGCGTGGTGGCGCACACCTTTAATCCCAGCACTGGGGAGGCAGAAGTAGGAGGATCGCCATGAGTTCGAGGCTACCCTGAGACTACATAGTGAATTCCAGGTGAGCCTGAGCTAGAGTGAGACCCTACCTCAGAAAAAAAAAAAGAAAGATGGGGGCTGGGAAAATGGTTTACCAGTTAAGGCGTTTGCCTGCGAATCCTAAGGACCCTGGTTCAATTCCCCAGGACCCAAGTAAGCCAGATGCAGAAGGGGGCACATGCATCTGGAGTTCATTTGCAGTGGCTGGAGGCCCTGGCACACCCATTCTCTCTTTCTCTGCCTCTTCCTCTCTCTCTCTCAAATAAATAAGTTTAAATAAAATATTTTTACAAAAAGATGGACTGGACTGGAGAGATGGCTTAGTGGTTAAGGCACTTGCCTACAAAGCCAAAGGACCCAGTTCAATTCTCCAGGACCCACATAAGCCAGATGCACAAGGGAGCACATGCATCTGGAGTTCATTTGCAATGGCTGGAGACCTTGGCGCACCCATTCTCTGCCTCTTTCTCTCTCTCAAATAAATAAATAAATAAAATATATTTTAAAAGAAAGATGGACTGATGCGAAAAAGAGAAACTACACTGCAAGAAACTATCTGAAACTGAACTACAACACTCATAATTCTGTATAAAAATGAAACTTTTATCAAAAATATTTATTTGTTGGGCTGGAGAGATGGCTTAGCGGTTAAGGCGTTTGTCTGTGAAGCCTAAAGACCCCGGTTTGATTCTCCAGGTCTCACATAAGCCAGATGCACAAGGGGGCGCACGCGTCTGGAGTTCGTTTGCAGTGGCTAGAGGCCCTGGCGTGCCCATTCTCTCTCTCTTTATCTCTCTTTCCCTCTCTCTGTCCCTAATAAATAAATAAAAATGAAATCCTTAAAAAAAAAAAAAAAAAAGAAAAGAAAATATTTATTTTCAACAGAGAAAGAGGTAGAATGTAAGTGTGCTAGGGCCTCCTGCTACTGTAAAAGAACTGTAAGGGATGGCTCAGCCAGGACTATAAAGCCTGAGGACCTGAGTTCAATTCCCCAAGACTTAAAGTCATATGCACAAAATGGTGCAGGTATTTGGTTTGTTTATAGTGGCTAGGGATTTGAACCCAGACATGTGTGTGTGTGTGTGTGTGTGCTTGCAAATAAATAAATAAAATATTTAAAAAAAAAAAAAAAAAGAACCAGACTCATGCTGCCTTTTAACTGCTGAAACATGTCTCAGCTCAAGTGCCTTTAAAAAATGAATCTTAAAAATGAATCTTAATTTTCAATGTGAGTAGAGTCCTAGGTAACTAATTATTTTTTTAAAGGTGTAAAAGGAATAAGCAGGAAGAGACAAATGGAGAGCTAGAGATAATTAATACATTCTGATGTAGAGAAAGGAAGGAAAGAAGGGAGGGAGAGGAGAGAAAAGGGAGGGAAGAAGGTAAGATTAATGCATGAAATTAAGGTTAAGGATTTGGAAGTAATACTCTTCTGTTAACGAAGCTAGAAAGCACTAGCACAGGATGCAGATTTGACATAGAGAAAGGGGCACGATTATGAATATGTTGAACTCATGTTACCTGTAGGGTATCTAGTTGGAAATTAAGCCCAGGAAGAGGTCAAGATCTCAGAAAGATTTGGAATCATGATGCAAAAAGACTGAAGCAGAAGCTTGGGGAAGAGGTTACCTAGAGAATAACTGCAGGGTGAGAAGGGGCTCAAGGTCAGAGCCTTGGAGCCTACGCACATGCTGGAGAAAGGAAGGATAAAAGACAATCACAAAGATTCCAGAAGAGCATAACAACAATAGGGAAAAGATGAGTCGAGACAAGAGGTAGTAATGATAGTAAACGCTGATAGAGTATAATTATCAAATATCATTTCTATTGTAAGCATCCTCTATTAATCTGGTTATTGCTAATAGTATCCTGCAAGATAGTCACAGATAAAGAAACCAAAAGGACAGAGTGCTGAAATGACAAAACTAACATCTCAAGAGCTAGAATCTGAACAGAGACACTGTCTCCACAGACAAAGAGTTTCATGGAAAAGGTGCCAACAGTGTCAACTATGCCAAAGCAAGATTTGAGGTCTTCAAATGTGCCATTAGAACGTCATTCAAATTGGTAGAAAATGATTTAAAAAGTCAATGGAAAATGAAAACAAACCCACAGGATGGAAGAAATATTATGCAAATTATATAACTGACAAGGGACTTGTATGCAGAAGATACAAAGAATTTCAATTCAATAATAAAAAAAGGCAACCTGACTTTAAAAAATGAGCAAAGGATCAGTTCACCACAGAAGATACAAATGATCAGTAAGAACATGATGAAAGATGCGCTGACCAGAGAAATACAAATCAAAGCCACAATGAGATACACCCCCACACACTAGTATGACTGTAATAATAAAACAGATTCAGAAAAGAGCAAGCACTGGTCAAGGTATGTAGAAACTAAACTCTCATACCTTGTTGGGCAGAAAGTAAAATGGGGAGAAATCTAGAAAAAGCTAGCAGGTCCCAAAATTGTTAAAAGGAAATTGTGTAAGAATCAGCAATTTCATTCAAGAGAATGAATACTTGAGTTCACACAGAAACTTACATGAACATTCACAACAGCACTACTTACAGTCGTCCTCATCTGGAAATGTTTCACCAGACCCAAATGACCTCCGTGTGACAAATTTGATGTATCTACACAATGGAATATTATTTGTTAATAAAAAGAGAAGAAATATTGATGTATTCCAATATGGATGAACTTTAAAACATTCTTGTAAAGCTGGGCCTAGTAGTACATGTCTATAATCCCGGTTTCTTAGGTGGAGGATCTCAAGTTTAAGGCCTGCCCAGAGAGGCAAATCTACAGCAAAGGAAATCAGAGTTAGCAGTTGCTCAGGGCTAAGGGTAAAAGAGTAACTGAGATTTTGTTATGGCTAAGGAGCTTTGTGATTCTTCTTAGGGTAATGAAACAATATTCTAAAATTAACTTGGGTATACTAATTTAAAGTACATTCTTTAAATAGGTAAACTGTATCTCAATAAAGCTCTTAAAAATTTATTTATTTAAGCAAGAGAGAGAGAATGGGTACACCAGGTTCTCTAACCAGTGCAAACTAACTACAGACATGTGCCACCTTGTGTATCTGGCTTATGTGGGTACTGGGAAATCAAACCTGGGTCTTCAGGCTTTGCAGGCAAGAACCTTAACTACTAAGCCATCTATCTAGCCCCTCAATAAAGCTTTTAAAAATTAATGGGAAATGAAATAGAAGGAAAATACAGAAAATACCTGCCTGAATGGTTCAAGGGAAAATTTCTAAAGGTTTCAAAATATGTGAACGTATTTACTGACTGAAATCAATGAGTGAAAAAAGAGCCAAATCTTAAAAAACACCAAGATGGGCAACAGTGTATGCCAGTAATCTAAGTACAGGCAGGACGATCCTGAGAAGATGAAGGCCAGTTTGGGACCAAATAGCAAGACCCTGTCTCAAAAAATAAACACAATTTAAACAGCCCATTGCTTTATTTTATTTTCATTATTTATTTGCAAGAAGAGAAATAGGAGAGAGAGATGGGGAGAGTGAGAGAGAGAAAATGGGCACTCCAGGGCCTCCAGCTTCTGTAAACAAACTCCAGACAGATGTGCCACTTTGTGCATCTGGCTTTACCTGGACACTGGGGAATCAAACATGGGTCATTAGACTTTGCACCTAAGCACCTTAACCGCTGAGCCATCTCTCTTGTCCCTTAAACACAATTTAAAACAATACAAAAAGACACCACAGATTTAGGCAAAATCCTACGAAGATTATAGGAATTTAAAAAGAAAAGTGAAAGACTGACAATATAGATAACTGGAGGGAAAGTAAATTCAAACTTCAGACTTAAAATCTTATATTTATTGGGGTAGAAGATCTTGAGCTGAATATAAGAAAGAGGGAGAGAAAGCCGTCCAAAACAGTAATGACCACTGGGAAAACCGACACAAATGGGAAACCAAAGCAGTCGATAAAAACCTGACAGAGAACACAGCAATATGTGAACACAAGTATGTTGGGTTGGCTGTTTTACAGTACTGGAACCTTACTCATCCTAGGCAAACTCTCTCAGTAAGTACATCAACAGCTCTTTTATTTTTATAAACGTTAAGACAAGGTCTCACTACAATGCCCAGACTGGCCTTGAACTTGTGATTTTCCTGCCTAGGTTTACAGGGCTATACACCAGGCACAGCTTAGAAGTATGTTTTAATGGAGCCAATATTCATGATTATGTGATATTCTTAGCTAGACTGGCCAGTCCTAAGCTTGTAAATGAAGATGGCATATAACTAGGCTATTTCATAAGTGGAAGGATGAGTGTTGGTAAAAAGGCTTGACTGGGGAAGGCAATGAGTCCAAATGAAAAGGGACATTTCAAAGGAAAAATTGGATTTCATGAGTGATTCAGCACAGAAAATGAAGAACAACTAAAGAATTAAAAGCAGGATTCCTAATCCATTTATCTGAGAAGTGAGACTAATGACCAGAGTTCTTCAGAGGGAGGCTAAAGGTAAGGGAATTACTGAAAAATACAAGGTTTAGATTAAAAGGTTTCTGAGAAGAGCATCTCATTTTTAACAGGAATAAAGGGAGGCTCACAACAGTTAGTTTGCTGAGTTGTAAGTTACTAAACAATGGCTTGAAATGATTGAAATCAGACTACTCTACTACATCACAGAATCTCCTACTACCTGGAACTGGGCACCATGGTAGGAAATACAAATGGTGATGCTCCTTGAGAACATTTAATAATGTAAAGCTGGTTTGAAACTCAAGGTCATTTCAGGTGATTATGGGGAAACATGATACAGGGACAAAATGAATGACAGGAGAAGCCGATCTGAGAGCAAACATTTGCTCTGGTAATACACACAGAGATAATCTAGAGATGGCTGTAGAACGATTAAGTGCTATAAGTATCTGTATGCAGGAACACTTTATGCTTCAGAATCCACAGTGGGATTTGGCAAGAAAACCAGACACACAACTCTATGCTTAGACTTTCAAACATTAAGCAGAGCCTTGCTTGTTGTTAAGGCTCTTTCCGTTACAGAAATATGAAACACTGAAGTGTGAATAGGTCTCTTTTACGGGCTAGATATTTGCCTTACCTTTACTACCTTGTAGTCACACAAGTATTCCACCTCATAATTGTTTAGATTCCTTTTGGTGATTCCAATCGATTTACATGTGAGTTTTTCTTTTCTACATAATTCCTGAAGAGTATCAAGTGAAACTAGGCAAGGCACACACCAGGCTACAATAAGAAAATAGAACTCTTTACTAATGAAACAGCTACTCAGTTAAAACAAGAAACAAAAACAAAACAAAACAAAACAAAAAAACCCTTAAAACCTTTAGCTGACAATTTTATAGTCTAAAACTCTGTACCACCAAAAAAAAAAAAAAAAAAAAAAAAAAAACAAAAACCATATATGTGTTCAAGAACAAGCAGCAGCGATTTTAGTAAACTGACTTTCTTGGATTTTTCTCAGATTACTATCCTATGTTTTGCTGACATTAGTTAAATTCTCATAAGCCACTTGAACAAGGTGTTTCATACTTAAGTGGTTTTAAGATTACATAAAAATGTACAGGTCAAAAAGGGGTAATTTTTTGACTTTTCCATTATATTCCAGAGTATAATTACTATTTTAAACAGATCTCTAGGACATATTACTAGAAATATATCTAAAATATATATTTAAACTGTCAGATTTGTTAAGAATTAACTTTTTCATTTATCTTAATTGAATAATAAGAATTAAGCTAACTGAAATACAGTTCTGTAATTACAAACCCGTGTCCTACTTTTCCAATTTTGGAGTAAGTGCATAAAATTTTAACTCCACTGATTTCCCACATGGTGTAGTATTTATCATCAAGATGCATAAATCCAAGAATAATCGTTTTAAAATGGAGTAGAGTGAGCTTCGAAATACTTACTTTCTACATTTTTAAGCCGAGTTACAAAACAAAATACTCAATAATTCATAACCCAAACTTGAAAAGCAGATATACTAATAACCTTATCGAAGCCAGAAACTGTATACTGATTATAAATTACACCAACTGATGTTTATAAAAATGTAATGAACTTGGTTTTATGGCTTTGGTCATGGTAAGCACTAAATGGGTCAAGAGTTCTCTGCTTTAGCCTTTGTGGGCCACCCACTTAACTCCACAACTTTAGCGAGGTCTCCATCATTCGGAGTATCAGATTCATTGGGAAAAAAAATTTAAAAAGAGGGTTGCTGAAAACTGGGGTTACCAAACACAATTCATCTTTAACTCAAGCTTTACTGAGAAGTTCTCCAAGGTAGTGGCAATACAATTTTTCTTTTGAGGTAATTTGCAAGTAAGAGAAAGCACAGCTGCTCTAACTTCCCAGCGTCCTTTCCTCATACTCATCAACAAGACACTGAATAACCAGTCGTTCCCACCACTCTACTTACTACAAAGAACCTAAAATTCTAACAAAAAAGGCAAAGTATTTTCGTAAAAAAATTTGCTGGAGTGTGAGTGGACATTTAGGAGTACTGACGATTTTGTGTAAAATTAATGTCATTATGCTGGCCACTTGTAAGAAGATGCCTGCAGGTCATGCATCCACCGTCTTTGCTGTTTTCAAATTTTTCACATCTATTTGAGAATTCGAAACACAACCCTCGACAAAAAAAAAAAAATGTTCTATTTTGAGAACTGAAAACTCTGAACAGGAAAAAGTGCCAACACTTGGTTTACAAAAAAAAAAAAAAAAAAAATTTCCGACAGCCTATAAAATAGTGGGGGGGAGACAGATTTCGTTGGCCAGATAGTTTCATGGCATAGAAAATCCTTGCACGAATTCCCAGTCCCCATTCTGAAAGGCAGTAGCTACGGGGTGAGGGACAATGAAGCCAGGCTCTGGGAGTCTAGCTGGGGGACACCTTTAGCTCCCAGAACGCATGGTAACATCGCAGGCATTCAAAGAGCGCGCGACGCGAGCGAGCGAGGGAGGGAGGACGCGCCCGCCCGCGCGCGCGCTCCGGGGCCGATGCTCCAGCATCCACAGAGACAACGACACGCGAGGGCACGGTGGTCGGGAAGTTGCCGAGAGCCGACGGCTGTCCGCGAGGCGCCGCACCCGGGTGCGGAGCCCACTTTCTGCACGCACGCTCGCGCCCTGCACCGCTCCGGAGCCCCGGGACGCGGAGGACGCTAGCACGGCCGCACGCGTCATTTCCCGCTGTCCTTTTAAAAGCCCGAGCGCGCACACGCCCCCCTCGACCGCCACAAAGGAAGGAGCCAGACCGCAGCCCGGCCCCCGGGACCGCGAGCCGGCGCCGGCCGGGGCAGCTCCGCAGCCGCCGTGTGCCGGGCCCGCGCGGCGTGCTCAGGGGACCCGACGGGAGCCGGCTGCACGCGTGCCGGGGGTCAAGGGTGTCGCGCGTCCCGCCACGTCGTCGTCCGCATGGCCTCGGGAGCCCGCGCTCCAGCCTCACCTCTCCGCGCCTCGGCAGCGGCCGTCGCCATCTTGCGGAGCTTTCATTCAAACTGGCGCCGTCGGAGCGGAGCGCTCAGCTGGCCCGACGCCCCGCCCCCGCCCGCTCGGCGCGGGACCCGGGGCCGCGGCTGGCAGGCTGCAGCCCGCGAGGCGTGATGACGTCAGCGCGCGGCGACCAGCGCGCCTGCGCCCCACGCCGCGGAGGGCGTGGCGGGCCCCACGCGGACTGGGCGGGGCCGGCGCCGGCGGCGAGGCTTTCCCGCGCTGCTGAGGGCGCGTGGGGGTACCCAGACGCAGGGCGTGCTCCGAGGAGGATGCTCTCCCCCCCGACCGCTGCGCTGGAGCTCAGGGTCTCTGAGATTTCGCCCCACTCGCAGATACTCTCGTTAATTGGGGGAGCCCGAGCCCCGGGCACGTTCTTAAGAACGATAGTTGGAAACACCGGTGTCAATCAGCGCTCTCGTTCACATTAAGAACCATCTTGCAGAGGTGGACCGTAATGCAGACTTGAATTCAGTGGTCCCGGGAGACCATGATTTCTCCTTCAGCTCTCAGACCCTGGCTGATGCTGGTGGGTTGCTGGACAGCATACCTTGGTAACAAAGCTGTAGAAGTACTTTAGGGGGTTCCCTAATTCCTCCACCCTCGACCTCATCCCCTCCCCCACCCATCCTTCATTCTGCATCCATGGTGGTTATTCCAACAATCTCAAGCAGAAACCTTACAAGAGTAAAGGGTGAAGACTTTATGCAAAGATTCATCTGACATCTACCAAGGGTTTTTAAGATTCATGTGAAAAATTACGTTTTTAGGTATGTGTAATTTTTGCAGTGGCTGAGGCCCTGGCGGGCCAATTCTGTCTCTTTCCCCGCTCTCTCGTTTTTTTCTCTCCCCCATAAAGGCCTGTGCCACCATGCCCAGCAAAATAAGTAATTAAAATAAAAGCGTGGAAGGACGGCTCAGAGGTTATAGCCGCTTGCTTGCAAAGCCCATCAGCCCAGATTCAATTCCCAAGCCATCCATGTAAGCCAACAAGTGTCTGGTGCTTGTTTGCCCACACATGTACAAAAAGAAAGTATGTTAATTAGCCCCATTATGAAATGATGCCTAACTATCTGAAGAGATGCTTTTAAAGTTTTTGGTATTATGGGAAAGTGTTTAATTATGTTAAGCAAAAAAAAAGTTTCATTTTGTATAAAAAATGTAGAGTAATAGAAGGTAATGTAAATCCTTTTGGAATGATTTTTTTCTAACTTATGTCTGTTTTTATCCATTTTCTATAATGCGCGTTTTCTTCCTTGATGAGTCAGAGTTCCTAGTGGATCCTGACACAGGGATGCCTCTTTGCTGGATTACTCCTTGGATGAATCCTCCTGCTTTTCCAGGGCTGTCTCCTTTGACCCTCTCCCAATGTACTGTGTCCTCACACCAAGAGCAGCCATCTACATTTTCTCTCTTCCCTCTGCTCGCTCTCTCTCTCTCTCCAAGGTCTATATAGCCTAGGCTGTGTATCATGCAACACCACACACAGCATCTCACTAGCCACTTTGCAACCTCTTTTTCAGATGCCTATCTTTACTCAACCTAAATGTTGGGCATCCCCAGGACCACATTTCTCTTATGCCCCCTCCTAATGTGACTGTCGGTTACCACACATTGAAACTTAATCTTTTTTAAATTAACTTTTAGCATGTGCATGTGTGTAGTGTTTTTATGTGTGGTGTATGCACCAATGTGCAGCCATGCATGCATGTGAAAGGAGGCCTGAAGATGCTCTATCGCTTTTCCACCTTATTTCTTTGAGATGGGGGTCTCTGAACCTGGAGCTCTGATCCCTGCTATTGTTGCTCCCAGTTGCTCAATGAAACACTTCTTACTGCAGGTGCTTCTGCCAAGGCTTCGGCTTCTGTTACTATGGCCACTGCTACCATCTTTTCATGTTGCTGGCTCAGTCTGCTCTACCTAGTCTACCCATAATAAAGATCGCAGGTAGGCCCAAAAGGGCCACTCAGAAGCCATTCATTGGATTGAATGTTGCAACACCAGGAGAATGCCTCACTGTTGACTAAAAATAGAAGTCTACAACATTGTTATATAGCCAGAAAGGGGCTTGGCACAAAGGCAAAATGCAAATGTAATATTACAATTCTCACCAATCATGGCCCAGCTTCCAGTTCTACCAGTCACAGGTTTTACATAAAGACTGATATGGTCCTTGCACCGAGCACCAGCTTTCTGCTGGGCCACTGACATGTGATCCGTGCAGGGTCATCTGAAGTTTTACTGGGCTGTCTTGGAATGATGCAGCTTGTCTGGAGAGGGATGACAAGTGCAAAGCTTCCTGAAGTAGGTGTTGTGACTTCAGCTACAATGTTCTTTGCAGCCGGACTGTTGTTTCCTAAGGCATTCCCTAGAGTGTACAAAGCAGCCAGGATCCCATAACGACAATGGTCACCAACAAGGAGCTACGCAGTGGCCAGCTCCCTGCTCAAAGCAGCTGGACACAAAGCAAATGCCTGGCAGCTGTCAGTCACACCAGCTGGCCAACATAACTCAGATGGGTTAAAAGTACAATTAGCGAATTGAGGAGATGGTTCTGTGGGTAAAGTGGAAACTGTATAAGCATGAAGCTCTGAGTCCAAATCTAGTACCCATGTAAAAATGGGGCATGGTGGTGTGTGCCTGTAATGCCAAAGTATGGAGTTGGAGATAGAATGGTTTTGCAGTCTCAATGGCTAGCTTGTTTAGCTGAATCAGTGAAGCCTGGGTTCAGTGAGATCCCCATCTCAAAAAAGTATGAACATGCATGCAAACCACACACACATAACATGCAAAAAATGTAAAAGGAAATTATACATTAAAGGAAATACATAACAAAGACTTATTAGCAACTCGAACCATATTTAACAGTGCTGAATTCTTAGCCAAATACACATGGGAGAGGTGGGTCACTCTTATTTTTATGCATCACAAAGCTAAAATATTATTTAAGCCAAAACTTTTTTTCTTCTTTTTTTATTAGATATGGACATACTTAGTATGGATGTGGAACATTTTCTCAAGTGTGTGTTAGACATTTGTAATTCTTCCTCTGAGAACTCCTTATTTAGTTCTCTGCCCCACTTTTGGAGTGGGTTTGATTTTTTTTGTTTGTTTGTTTAGTTTTTTGAGTTCTTTGTAGATTCTAGATATTAGGCTTCTGTCAGTGGTATAGCTTGCAAAGATTTTCTCCCATTCAGTGGGTAATCTATTGGCTCTGCTTATGGCATGTTTGTCTGTGCAAAAGCTTTTTAGCTTCATGAGATTCCATTGGTTAAGCCGAAAGCTTTTAAGCGGAACCATTTACACTGAGGAACATCTGTAATTCCACCAGCAGATATCTATCATCTGTCCTCTCCATCTCCGTTGTTACACCTTAGTTCTGGCTGTCATTACTGTAAAAGCCTAAGTAGTTTAACTTTCAGTACTGCACCCCTCCCGACCCACCTCCCAGCTGCAGTGATCTCAAAGCACAGTGTGGCCTTCTCCTATTTTAAGTATTTCCCAACACATAGTTCAGAATAAAACTCAAACCTTAACTCAAAACTCATCAAAGTGATGAGAAGAAGAGACAGTTTAGCACAAAGTGAGACATCTCCAAGGCTCAGGCAAGCTTGTGGAAGAGTTGACAGAAAGAATGTAAGAACCAACGGGAGGGGAAGAGTGCTTTCTAATACTGTCTTTCAGACACAAAGTGGACATGACATTTCACAACATGACATCAAAATAGAACAGGGACTAGTTGAAAGAAGGAATTCAGTGGAGGAGGTCTAAAGGAGGGTGTGTGGGCGATTATGATCATGGTATACTGTGTCTATATATGAAGGTTGTCAATGAAAGAGTCAAAATAAACTCTAGGGCTGGAGAGATGGCTTAGCGGTTAAGGCGCCTGCCTCCTAAGCCTAAGAACCCGGTTCCAATCTCCAGTGGTTCCAATCTCCAGGTCCCAAGTTTAGCCAGATGCAAAGTGACGCAAGGGCGCAATGCCACACTTGACCACAAGGGGGCGCACGCATCTGGATTTCATTCATAGCAGCTGAGACTGCTGCCGCACCCACTCTGTCTTCCTCTCCCTGTCTCTCTCTCTCTCTCTGTCTCTCTCTAAAAAATAAAAAAATAAAAAATAAAAAACTGTAATCTTTCCATGGGCTACAGGCCTCCTGTGATTAGAATGCAGACCTTACTTCGTGCCACTCTCCCCTGTGCACACTGTTGTCTGGAGATGTTCATCTCTCATTCAGAAATCTTTTCTTGGACTAGAAAAGTGGCTCAGTTGATAGGGTGCCTGCCTATCCATGCACAAAGCTCTAAGTTAAATGAACCAGCACCACAGAAACCAGGCATGATGGCACAAATCCCAGCACATGGGAGGTAGAGGCAGGAGGATCAGAAGTTCAAGGTCATCCTTTGCTACCAAGAGGGCCAAAGCCAACCTTGGGTACAGGTGAGCCCATCTCACAAAATAAAAATGGAAAGAAAAAGAAAAGAAAATCTTTCTCCTGTGTGCCGTACACCTGCTAGACAAAGAAGACAGCAGTCTCGCAGAGACTAACTTCCTATTGGGAGGAGCAGGTAATATGCAAGTCAATAAATAACTGTTATTGTTGAGACAAAGCATCATGTAGCCCAGGATGACCTTGGACTTGCTATGTAGCTAAAGATAACCTTAAATTCCTGATCCTCTGCCCTCATCTTCCAAGTGCTGGGATTGTAGGCACAGTCCATCACCTCTCTAAATACTTGAAACTAGTATCTGCAGATCACTTCCTAGTTCAAAGGACATATTACCCCCTCTCGTGTGGCTCCCTTCTTATCATTTGGGTTTGAACTTGAATGTTCCTTACCTGACCTCATTCTCAACTTCTTTGTGTCTTTAAAAACATTTATCATTATCTGTAATTATCTTTACTGAATTTTTATTTATTTGAGAGAGCAAGAGACAGAAAGAGAAAGAGAGAGAGATTGAATGGGCATGCCAGGGCCTTCAACCACTGCAAACAAATTCCAGACGCATGCCACCACCTTGTGCATCTGGTTAACGTGGGTCCTGGGGAATCAAAGCTGTGTCCTTTGGCTTTGCAGGCAAATGCCTTAACCGCTAAGCCATCCCTCCAGCCACTCTTGTGCTTTAAAATTTTTTTTATTTATTTGAGAGAGAGAGAGAGGGAGAGAGAGAGAGAGAGAGAGAGAGAAGCGCACCAGGGCCTTCAGCCACTGCAAACAAACTCCAGATACATGCGCCCCCTTGTGCATCTCGCTTATGTGGGTCCTGGAGAATCAAACTGGGATCCTTTGGCTTTGCAGACAAATGCCTTAACCGCTAAGCCATCTCTCCAGCCCCTCTTGTGCCTTTTTAAATGGAGTATCCGTAAACCTCACAGTCACCTTCTCTTGCCATGCTGTAATTGCTTGGTTAATTTTGATAAGCTTTGATAGGGAGTCACCCATCTCTTCACGATTTTCAAGTTTATTACCAGTGAGTTACAGGAAGTATTTCTCAAATTGCTTTCACTCTTTTTAGTATCATGACTTATTTCTTCTTTCTTTCTGTGTTTTTTTTTAGAATTTTTAAATTTTTATTTATTTATTTATTTATTATTTATTTATTTATTTATTTGAGAGAGAGAGGAAGAGGCAGATAGAAAGAGAATGTGCATGCCAGGACCTCCAGCTACTGCAAATGAACTCCAGACGAATGCGCCACCTTGTACATCTGCCTTACGTGAGTCCTGGGGAATTGAACCTAAGTCCTTTGGCTTTGTAGGCAAATGCCTTAACTGGTAAGCCATCTCACCAGCCCACTGAATTTCTTTCTATCCATACAGATTTACAGAAGTACAGATGGGACTTAGGCACAGTTCAGTGGTAAAGTACTTGCACGTACAAGGTTTTGGGATCAATGCCAGCACTACAACAATTTTTTGTTTTTTCAAGGAAGGGTCTCACTCTAGCAGACTGACCTCACTCTGTAGTTCCAGGCTGGCCTCAAACTCACAGCAATCCTACCTCTGCCTCAGTAGGAATTGGGATTAAAGGTGTACACGACCACATCTGGCTTACAACAAATTTTTACTACAGAAGGAGAGTATTAGACTATTGTGTAAGACACATGCTTCTTCTGTTTCTCTAGTGTTGAACCCCACCAATGCTGGGGCACAGAGGAGGCTTTATTTCTTCACCCTTCACCACTGTCTAGTATCTAAAACCGTAGTTCTCAACGTGTGGGAGAATGACCCTGAGACCCCGCAGGGGATGAATCCATGAGTGCAAAACCAGTCAGGCACCGCAGAGGCACTTGACAGCCAAGGACGCCTGTCTTTGTGTAAGGTGAGGGCGCTATGATGTTTACACAGTGATAAAGTCACAGAACCAATTTCTTAATTGTCACTAAGTGACATTTACGCATTTTCACAACGACACCAAGAAGGTAACGTTATGTGCCTTCTTATTTACTTTCTTTCATGTGAATACAGTGGAGTTTTCCAGAACTGATACAACAGATTGCCACATACTGAAGGAAGAAAACAGGTATCAAAAAGACATCTTCTGGAGCCGGGCGTGGTGGCGCACGCCTTTAATCCCAGCACTCGGGAGGCAGAGGTAGGAGGATTGCTGAGTTCAAGGCCACCCTGAGACTACAGTGAATTCCAGGTCACCCTGAGCTAGAGTGAGACCCTACCTCAGAAAAAAACAAATAAATAAATAAAAATTAAAAAAGGATATCTTCTATTAAGCCAAATGTTAAGAAATTTAGAAAAAAAAAACATAGAATACCACTCTTGCCCACTAAAATATTGCTTCAAAGTTATTTTTCTTTTTTTAATTTTTTGTTTATTATTTATTTATTTGAGAGCAACAGACAGAGAGAAAGAGGCAGATATATATAGAGAGAGAATGGGCACGCCAGGGCCTCCAGCCATTGCAAACAAACTCCAGATGCATGTGCCACCTTGTGCATCTGGCTTATGTGGGTCCTGGGGAATCCAGCCTTGAACCAGGGTCCTTAGGCTTCACAGGCAAGCGCTTAACCGCTAAGCCATCTCTCCAGGCCCCCAAAGTTATTTTTCATAAAAATATTCTTCATATGATAACTTCAATTACCTTTTAAATTGAAAAGTGATGACTGAATAACTTGAAAAAAATCTCTCCTTCAACTGTGTGGTTATACCTATGTCTATGTAACATGTATTATGAACAAAAGCGCTCTCTTCCATTATGCATGTATACATACACAAGGACTTGTTATGCTGCTCATGCTGTCCCTAAACCACTAGACTGGCCTTTGCAGCAGCAAACGAAAGACCCTGTCTCAAACAAGGTGGAAAGCAAGGACTGACCTGAGGTTGTTCTCTGACCTTCACATTCATTTGTGGCCGGCACACAATACATACACACGATGCACCATAAAAGAAAAAAAAAAGTTCTCTCAGGTATTTTGGTTATAGCAATGGGTAGCTAATACAGCAAAGTGTGGCATGTCTTAGGGGCTGTTTTGGGCCCTGACCCTTTCCCATAGCTGCCCCTCTTCTGCCCTATGAGCAGCCTTGCCATTGTCTCCTCACCCTGATGAGCTGAAACTTCTTAAAACATCAGCTAAATAAAGCCTCCTTTTAAGGCTTAGCATCAGGCAGTCTGTCAAACTGATGAAAAAGCCAACATAAACTAGTGTGCACCTAGTGTGCAGCCACTGAGGACGTTTCGAGGCCTTTGGAATCACCTGGAGATGGAGTTCTGGTGGGAGATGCCAGACCCGGGTGTTGATGGGAACGATATGAATGTGGACAGTAAAGACTGTGTTCATGAGGGAATGTATTTCCCATGCGAATGAAAACTCTACTGGGAACCGAGTAGATGCTATGATTGTTACCTTCCAGCAAAGAACGCGCCTACACTTTGCCCATGCCTTAAGACTTTGCACGAGGCTGAATTCAAAGGTAGCTGACTAGCTAATCGGGTGCAGAATGTTTCATTTCTAGCATCCAGGCTGTGCCAGGTTAATTCTAGTGGCTCCTATTCACATTTAGTGAAAAGTGGTATCGAAAGGTAGAGTGGAAACATTTGAAAACTGTACTTTGGTTGAAGAACAGGAGCACATTTAAACATGTGGTTGTTTAAATGATTAAGACCATTAAAACCAAGTACTTTATACTTCCACAGCCTCAGGGGTATGTGTGTAAGCTCATTTATAAGAAACTCTTGAGAAGAGACAACGAAGTTGTTTGCCCAGGTTTTATTTCACTGTGCTCACTCGGTCCACTCCCCATGCACTTAGTAACCAATGTGGCTGGAGTTCAAAGGGGCGCAGCTACCACTTGGGCTGGTGGCAAACCTTGATGTGATCTATTTTTGTAGGCAGTTAGACTAATGGAGGCTTACACCTATATTTGAAAGGTGATCTTAGGATGCCGGGCACCATTTAAGAAGATCAGAATCCCTACAGACAGTCTAAGAAGGTAATGCATGAAGCCGAGCGTGACCCCCCAAAAGAAACACAGATCCTAGGGTGTTGGGAGATGACAGGAATGCTGAAGAAAACGGCAGGCAATGAGTAGAGCCAGCAGCACAGAAATACCATGTTGGTTACAGCTGGCAAGGACAGAAACAAGGTAGCCAGCCCATGCCTGCTGTAGCTCACATGACACCATGTGCCCTGGATCCGCCATCTTTTGTATGTTGCCATTCTTCAGAATGAAAATACTCAGTGCCATATGTGCTGGACATATGGAACTGGGCTGTTCAGATTTTTCTTTTATATTTATTTATTATTGACAACTTCTGTAATTGTAGACAATATCCCATGGTACTTCCCTCCCTCCCCCCACTTTCCCCTTTGAAACTTCACTCTCCATCATATCACTTCCCCTCTCAATCAGTCTCTCTTTTCAATTTGATGTCATGATCTTTTCCTCCGATTATGATGGTCTTGTGTAGGTAGTGTCAGGCACTGTGAGGTCATGGATATCCAGGCCATTTTGTGTCTGGAGAAGCATGATGTAAGGAGTCCTACTCTTCCTTTGGCTCTTAGAGGCTCAGAGCTATGAGTTTGCCTTGGGTTTCAGATAGTTTGAACTTGACTTTTGAATAATGGTGGAACTGTTAAACCTAAGGAGACTTTTGGAGATGGACTGAATGCATTTTGCACTGTGACATGGATATACACCTTTGGGATCTGTGGTGGTTTGATTCAGGTGTCCCCCATTAACTTAGGTGTCCTGAGTGCTAGGTTCCCAGCTGATGGAGATTGGGGAATTAACACCTCCTGGAGGCAGTGTATGGCACACTCTCCTGTTGCTACTGTCCATCTTTTGTTGGCCAGGGGATGATGTCCACCCTCTGCTCATGCCATTGTTTCCCCCTGCCATCATGGAGCTTCCCCTTGAATCTGTAAGCCAAAATAAACCCTTTTTTTCCCCCAAAGCTGCTCTTGGTCAGGTGATTTCTGCCAGCAGTGCAAACCTGACTACAACAGGATCTAATTGCAGAATATTATAGATTGAACAGAAAATGTCCCTCACAGGTTCATATACTGGGGAAGTTATTTGGTCCAGAGGATTCTGACCTAATCAATGGGTTGGTCCCTTGATGGAGTGATAATACAAGGACAAGATGGGGAAGGTGGGGTTAGGACGCAGTTGGAGGAAGCAGGTCAGTAGTGATGCACCATGCCTTCTCCATCATAACTGAAATCTCTGCAACTTTCAAATAAATAAATTTTTCTTCCTTTTAAGTTTTTATGCCAGGCATTGTGTCACAGCGGTGAGAAAGCTAATACATAGTTCTTCAATTGTTTTCAATTAATATGAAAGATATTTAATTGTTCCCTGAATCAACTATCAAGATTTAATAAATGCTTTTTCAAACAAAATTTAACTATTATTATTTGCAAGCAGGGACTGGGGAAAGAGAAAGAAATAGACACAGAGAAAATGGGCACACTAGGGTCTCTTGCCACTGTAAATGAACTCCAGATATAAGAGGAGCTTTGTGCATTGGGCTTTACAGGGATACTAGGGATTTGAATCTGGGCTTTCAGGCTTGCAAGCAAGCACCTTAACCACTAAGCCACCTTTCCAGCCCCCAATAAAAACCTTTTAAAATTATGGGCTGGAGAGATGGTTTAGTGGTTAAGGTGCTTGCCTGCAAAGACTAAGGACTCATGTTCGACTTTCCAGGTCTCACATAAGCCAGACGCACAAGGTGACACAAGCATGCAAGGTTGCACATGCACACAAGGTGGCACATGTATGTGGAGTTTGATTCCAATGGTTGGAGGCTCTGACATGACAATTCTCTCTCTCACACATAAAAACAAACAAACAAACAAACAAACAAACAAACAAACAAACAAAGCAACAACAAAGACCAGTCTGTTGGGCTTGCTCAAAAAAACAAATTCTAAGTTGTGCTGGGGAGATGCCTCACTGGTTAAAGGGATTTGGCTTATGAAGCCTGTCAGCTCAGAGCTTGATTGCCCAGTACCCATGTAAAGCCAGACACAAACAGTGGTGCATCTGCCTGGCATTCATTTCCACCAGCAAAAAGCCCTAACCATACCCACAAACAAATGAAAAGAATCCCTTTTTTTTTGGTTTTTTGAGGTAGAGTCTCACTCTAGCCCAGGCTGACCTGAAATTCACTCTGTATTCTCAGGGTGTCCTCAAACTCTTGGCGACTCTCCTACCTGAAAAAAATACTTTTTTTTTTTTGGTTTTTCGAGGTAGGGTTTCACTCTGGTCCAGGCTGACCTGGAATTAACTATGTAGTCTCAGGGTGGCCTCGAACTCTCGGTGATCCTCCTACCTCTGCCTCCTGAGTGCTGGGACTAAAGGCGTGCGCCACCACGCCCGGCTCCTGAAAAAAATACTTTTAAAAACACTTTCTAGGGCTGGAGAGATGGCTTAGTGGTTAAGGCATTTGCCTGCAAAGCCAAAGGATGCTGGTTTGATTCTCCAGGACCCATGTAAGCCAGACACACAAGGGGGCACATGCATCTGGAGTTCGTTTGCAGCAGCTGGAGGCCCTGGCGTGCCCATTCTCTATCTGCTTCTTTCTTTCTCTGTCACTCTCAAAGAAATAAACAAAATAAAAATAAAACAACACTTTCTAAACTTTCCAATAGAATTATCTTTCAACCAACCTAGTTAGCTTCATGACTAAACTGCCTGATTTTCCACAAACAATGGTTACATGAAAAAGAAAACAAAGAGATTACAATACTTACCAATATATTGTATTTTAATACAAACAGCTTAAAGCATTCATTGAAAAACATTTTAATATAAACATCACTTATACACAAATAATGTTGATATTCTAGTTCTAAAAATTCTTGGTTTATCTAAGAAACTTAAGATGCAACCTCAATAGTGATTGCTTCACATTTTCCAGTCTCTTGATCAGTACACATCACCTGTAAAGATCCATCCCTAAAGAAACAAGAAATAAACATCCCATTAAGTAAATTTTACAAAAACAGAAATTCTTTAAGAAGGACTAAATAAAAGTTAATGAAGAATTTCAAAAGAGGTACATTAAGATAAAAATATAAGCACAATTTGAGTGTTTTAAATTCAGCATATGCTGTATTTAGGAAATTCTTAGAAATTTCCTCCTAAAGACCTGAGATAACAGTAGTATTCCTTAGAAATACAAGATGAGGGCTGGAGAGATGGCTTAGTGGCTAAGGAGCTTGCCTGCGAAGCTAAAGACTCATGTTCATTTCTCCAGGTCCTACATAAGCCAGAAACACAGTGACACAAGCAGACATGGTCACACATATACACAAGGGGGTGTAAGCATTGGGTTCGCCTCAAATAAAAAGGAAATACAAGATGATACATGTCAACAACCCAGTATGCCAGCTTCATGCTCAGGCCACAACCAACCCACCCTGATGAACTTCATCTTCTTGGTGTGGTTTCTGGGACATGTTGTTTCTAATGGTAATTTGGAAAGAATCATTTGTAATACAGTGTTGTGGATGGTCTATTATTAAAGAAATAGTAAAGGCTGTATTTAATTAATAACTTATTTCCTAGAGCTTTTCTGCAGCAATAATGAATAAAAAGTTCAGAAAATACTTATACTAAAAATGACATGCTTGGACTGGAGAGATGGCTTAGCAGTTAAGGCGCTTGCCTGTAAAGCCCAAAGACCCAGGTTTGATTCCCTAGGTCCCACATAAGCCAGATGCACAAGGTGGTGCATACATTTGGAGTTCCTTTGCAATAGCTAGAGGACCTGGTGGGCCCATTCTCTCTCTCCCTCTCTCTATGTCTCAAATAAAAATACATTAATTTAAAAAATTTTGCTGGGCATGGTGGCACACACCTTTAGTCCCAGCACTTGGGAGGCAGAGGTAGGAAGACTGCCAAGAGTTCGAGGCCACCCTGAGAATATAGAGAGAATTTCAGGTCAGCCCGGGCTAGACTGAGACCCTACCTTGAAAAAAAAAATTAAAAATGACATGCTCTTCTTCAGAAAATATAGTTAGATCCCAGGGTGAAAAACGTGATTCACTAATAAAGCCTTTTTAAATGAATTATTTGCCTAGAATTACAATGGTTAAATAATGAAACTCACAACAGGGGAGAATCTTCTTAACATTAGAAACAGTTTAATTTGTACCTTTTCATAGTAAGAACAGCTAATATATCACGTAATCCATTTTCTTTTTTATCTAAATCCTGGAGTACAACCTGTTTATACAAAAATAACACAAAGATGATTGAATACTTGCACTGAAGAGGACAAAATTTTACTTCTTAACCAAAGAAACATCTTTTAAAATAAGGCAGCTTTCAATTTTCCTACCACTTATAAAGGATTAAGAAATCGAGTTAAACTTTGTTAAGTACAAATGTCTCCTTCATACAGGACAGATAAAACATCCAATGAAGCTATCCCTTTAATGTCATGTCCAATTAAAATGACTGCTTGTAAGTACTGCTTATCTTAGCAAAAAATACTATTTTTCTCTTGTAATTAACAGTACCAGTAGCATGCAAATTATATTCTGGCAAGCCATGTACAAATAATTTTGTAATAAACAATTTTTTTTTTTTTTTTTGGTTTTTCGAGGTAGGGTCTCACTCTGGCCCAGGCTGACCTGGAATTAACTATGTAGTCTCAGGGTGGCCTTGAACTCATGATCCTCCTACCTCTGCCTCCCGATTACTGGGATTAAAGGCGTGCGCCACCATGCCCAGCTCCATAAACAAATATTTTAAGTACACTTTGAAAGCTTTCCATTTAAAAGAAGTATGTGCGGCTGGAAAGATAGCTTAGCAGTTAAGGTGCTTGCCTGTGAGGCCTAAAGACGCTTGTTTGATCCCCAGATTCCATATAAGCCAGACACACGAGGTGACAAATGTGCAAGGTTGCACAGGTGCACAAGGTGGTGCATGCTTCTGGAGTTCAACTACAGTGGTTAGAGGCTCTTTCTTGCTCATTACAAAAAAAAAAAAAAAAAAAAAAAAAAAAAAAAGGCCAGTCTGTTGGGCTTGCCCAAAAAAAAAAAAGTGACTTTTTTTTTTTTACAACCGAGGTCATATTATCAGTAAAATTTGTTAAAAGATGTTATGAATGTCTTCCTTAGTTTCCCAAAGAAAGGTATATCAATAAATCAAATTTAGGGTTGAGCAATGAGTTTTCCAATTGTGCCAAGATCAAGTTTAATGATCTTATGCAAGTTGTACCTTGTTTGAAGGAAGAAGTTAAAACACAAGGGAACACTGAAAGATTCTTTGCCAAAGTCAGTGTTATTACTTAGTGAACTTTTCTCCTGGCATTTTCAAGCTAGCATATGTTGGCAATAGCTAAGGAGTATAGCTAGAGTTCCATGTGAAAAGAAAGATAATAACATGAATGAAAGCAAGGAGAAAAGGGATACGAAGACTGCCACCTGAGATCCGAGAACCCGCACATGGGAAGGTGCTTACACCTGCCCAGCAGACTGTCTGGAAGAGCTTTTGAAACAATCACTGGTGGGTCTGAGGTACAGCTCAGACATGCTATGTACATGTGTGCTTGTGCTTTCATTAGTCTTTTTTGGGGGTTAGAAAATGAGCATAAAGCTAAAAATATCTGTACTTCTCATCACTAATAACCACCCTCTTCCCTGAATAAACAGAAACTTTAGGCTGGTTCCAGACTTCTGAATATACATATTGAAGAACAAATACAATCACACTACACATTTCCTTTTGTTACATCAATGTGTTCTTTAACTATAGAGCTAATTAATGCTTATGCCTTATAGTGATTGTAAAAAAAATGCAGTATAAACTATATAAAGTAAAAGAAAACAACCCTGGAATCTACCTACCCACTGTTATGTTTACATATTTATCTTCCCTTCCCTTTTTCTTTCCCTCGCAAGCACTGGAATTACAGACATAGGCCACCACTCCTGGGTCCTGTATTTTCTATATACATACATGTTTACCTAAACTGCACACCTCTCCTCAAACACCACCTACCTCATTCTCCCAATAGTATAGAAAACAGATGACACTACATTATAAAATCTATCCTGCAGTCCTGGTATGTTAGTTTTAATGGTGCTGTATTTTTTGGAAATGTCCTGGTTTTTGTGAAGGAAGCAGATGAGCATATGGTCTGAAATGTGTATGCAGTATTTTATAGAGCTCAGGAGTAAACCAACTTTAGCAGTAACCCTAGCCTAACCAAGAAAACAATGAGGTATTAGCCACCAGAAGCCAGATTCTTTCCTTTCTTCTGCAGTACAAGGAACAAAGGCTTGCTTCTAAAGAACATCCAGCATTCTCTGTTGCCGAGCTATGCCTGCAGTCCTTTCCAAACCGGCTTCGTTTGTTTCTTTTTATTTACAAGGAGAGAGAGAGGAAGGAAAGGAGGGAGGAAGAGAGAGAATGAGCACACCAGGGCCTCTTGCCACTGCAAACAAACTCCAGATGCACACACCACTTCATGCATCTGACTTTATGTGAGTTCTAGGGACATCAGGCTTTGCAAACAAGTGTCTTAATTGCTAGGCCATCTCTCCAGGCACCTAAGCCAGTTTCTTAATCATTTCCAAAATGTACATGATGTCTTACTCAGAGCACTTTGAGATTAAGCTCATAAATTACTTCATTTAGCACCTGGCATTTACCAAATAAAAAAATGTTTTCACTTCCAGTAACTTAATTATTTGGGTGAGCCAAGAGCAGACAGAAGCTGTGCTATGTGCATCGTTTTAATTTTTCCACAATTCCTTCAAATTAAAGATCACTTATTTCTTCCCACTTCTAAAAATTAATAAGTGGAATCAATTCAAATCATAAAAATGTGTTAATGTACTATATATACTTTGTATTGAGATGTTAAATTGACTAAGCTAGAAGGAAGTCAAGCAGTTGCTTGTGACGATATCAAAGTATCTCATTTTGTGTATTCACCTGTGCAAACTTGGTTTCCTCTTTAGTGGAGTTTTTCCCTTCCGACTCATAGAGTTCAAGGCAGACTGAAGACATACTGCCAGGGGCTTGTAATGTGTGTTGTCTTCGAGCTGGCAGTGGCGTCCCAGATGGAAACAAAACTGTGAATTTCTTGGCACCTGACTCATCTATTCCCTAGCAACCAGGAAAATAAAATGAACAGTCTTTGGTATTTATAATAAAAAAATGAAAAAAAGTTTCCAGCATAAATTCCTATTACCCCTACTATAAATGAAACAGATATTCCTTGTTAATGATCTGGAAATTAAGCAAAGAGAAGAAAAAAAATACTCAAACCCGCCCACTTTGTTTAATAACACACCGACACATACCTCTCTCTTCATATATTAGAATCTAGGATTTTAAAATGTACTTACTGTCAAAAAAATGTACTTAACTTTCATTTTTCTAGAAAACTAACATGTTAGATAAATCTTTTTGTTTGTTTTTTGTTTTTCAAGGCAGGGTCTCACTCTAGCCCAGGCTGACCTGGCATTCACTCTGTAGTCTCATGGTGGCCTTGAACCCATGGCGATCCTCCTACCTCTGCCTCCTCAGTACTGGGACCAAAAGGGCACACCACCACACCCAGCTATCATGTTAAATATTAACTGAAAGAACATATGGGGAGACTGGGGAGATAGTTCAATAGGTAAAGTATTTGCATTGAAAGCATGAAGACCCAAGCTCCAATCCCAGAACCAGATAAAAAGGTAAATAAGTTAAATAAAAATAAATTTAAGTCTTTATCTGTATATAAAGCTTATATAAAAATTATAACAAATATAAAAATTTATGAAAATTTGTAGGAAATTTATGGCAAATTGCAGAAAAGCTAAGCACACCTTCACTAAAATATCTTTAGCTGAACACTCTAGCATAAGGGAATCTTGCACTATTGTGTTTTCTTTCCCAGTAAGAATTCCTGCTTCTATAGCAGCGCCAACAGGGATGACCTCATCGGGAGGGATAGAGTTGAGAAGCTCAACAGCAGGGAAAAGATCTTTAATCAGTTGCTGTAATCTTGGGATTCGGGAAGACCCTCCACAAAGGACAACCTAGAAAATAAAAATGGTTTTCAGTATTTAGTAAAAATCATCAAAAAAAATGGTCGTTTCTCACAATGAAAATGTTAACAGGATAATCAATCTTTAGCACATATTATGATAAAATGAAAAAGACCTATATTTTGACACAGTATGTCACACTTAACATATAAACAAATAGTTAACATATTATATACCTAACATACTCTGCACTCAACAAAAATTAAAGTGAAGCTGGGTGTGGTGACACACACCTTTAATCCCAGCACTTGGGAGGCAGAGGGAGGAGGATTATTGTGAGTTTGAGGCCACTCTGAGACTACATAGTAAACTCCAGGTCAGCCTGGGGTAGAGCGAGAACCTTCCTTGAAAAATGACAACAAAAAATAGTAAGTTTAAAAAAATTAAAATGAGGAAATCGCACCATTAAAAACAGTATAGCATACATATTTGGTTTATGATTAATTCAGTATAATAATCATAGTCAACTGAATAGGAAGATTCTGTACTATTTCAACATTTGATTTTTTCATTATTTCTGGTAATTTTATACATGTATATATTTTGATCATACTCAACCCCATTACTCTCTCTTGCTCCCCTTCCACTTATTGAACCCCTTTCTCTTCCAAACTAGTCTTCCTTCTACATTAACATCTTTTCTGTTTCAACATTTCTAAATAAATCCTGTGTCACTTTTTGTGATGAAAATAAATACTGCCAATTGCTATAAGGTAATTATGTCACAGACTTTTGCCTTCACCATAGACTAATAAAGTTCATGAAGAAAAAGAGATTCTTCACTCTAAGATGTTGGTACTATCTGATGAAATCTTGTCTCTGAAGACATTACAAACTGCTCCTTTATAAAAAGTCCCAGTTTCCTCACTGACTCATCCAATTGACACCTATTACTTTATGAGCTCAGAATGGGAAATACATAACCCACAAAGGGAATTCATAAACAATCACTTATCTCATACTTTTTTTTGTTTTGTTTTGTTTTTCCAGGTAGGGTTCTCACTCTGGCCCAGGCTGACCTGGGAATTAACTATGTAGTCTCAGGGTGGCCTCGAACTCATGGCAATCCTCCTACCTCTGCCTCCCGAGCGCTGGGATTAAAGGCGTGCGCCACCACGCCCAGCTTATCTCATACCCACCCCCCCAGGTAGGGTCTCACTCTGACCCAGGCTGACCTGGAATTCACTATACTCTCAGGGTGGCCTTGAACTCACAGTGATCCTACTGCCTCTGCCTCCTGAGTGCTGGGATTAAAGGCATGCACTACCATGCCCGGCTACCTCATAGTCTTTTAGTGGATGTCTTCAAAGTTCAGTGCAACAGAGAAGACCAGTTTATGAAAACTAACCCTCTAAACAAGCGCTGTGAAATAAGGGACATAGGACTAATCTCCGACTGAGCACATGAGAACATCAGGTAAAGGAATACAAATAAGAAATGGGCCGGGTGTGGAGACAGAGGTAGGAGGATCGCGGAGAGTTCAAGGCCACCCTGAGACTACATAGTGAATTCCAGGTCAGCCTGAGCTAAAACGAGACCCTACCTTGGAACCCCCCTGCCCCCCCGCCAAAGAAAAAAGAAACGGGGCTGGAGATGTGACTCAGTCATTAAGGCGCTTGTCTGCAAAGCCTAAGGACCAGGGTTCCATTCCCCAGTACCCACATAAAGCCAGATGCACAAGGTGGTGCATGTATCTGGAGTTGGTTTGCAGTGATTAGAGGCCTTGGTACACCCATATTCTCTCTCACCTATCTTTCTTTCATAAATGCAATAAATAAATAAAATATCTTAAAAAAAGAAAGTTTCATCCTTGGTGAAGAGCCTCAAAAGGTCTGTGGTTTTGAGGTGGGGTGTGGTGGTGCATGCCTTTAATCCCAGCAGAGGCAGGAGGAGCCCTGTGAGTTCAAGGCCACCCTGAGACTAAATAGTGATTTCCAGGTCAGACTGGGCTAGAGTTAAGACCCTACCTCAAAACAACAACAATGACCAAAAAAGGTCAGTTTTGGGGGTATTTTTTTTTTTTTTAGAAAAGTCTTTCCTAATATTTTATGATCCCAGGTAAATAACATGAAAACAAATATGTAAATGTCCCATCAAATCACTCATACTGAACATCAAAGACCTAATAAACTATACATTAACACTAAGCCAAGGACTGGAAATGGCTCAGCAGTTAAGAGCGTAACCTGCGCAAGTAGAAGGGCCTGAGTGAGAAGGTCTGAGACTGCTTGAGTTATTGCCCAGGACCCACAAAACAACCTGGCATGGACATGTACCTCTGCGACCCCAGGCCTGTGGCAGAGCAGACACTTGAGAATGAACGGGCTTGCAAACAGCAGGCTCCGGGAGCAGTAAGAGACCCTGGCTCAGGTGAGAACTGGTGGAAGAGCAATGGAGTAGGACACTGTGTCAAGCTCCAGGCACCACAGATCAGCACAAAGAGCACGGCAGAGACACACACATACCACCACCACCACGAAAAGACAAAAGCACTAAGCCCACCCCTCATTCTGAAAATCTTGGGTCTTCATATTTTAATTTCAGGATGAGACATGTACATACAATTAGTGTTGACAGGAAACAATAGGTTTTAATTAAATAAATTATTTAAGAATTCTGGGGAGCCAGGCGTGGTGGCGCACGCCTTTAATCCCAGCACTTGGGAGGCAGAGGTAGGAGGATCGCCGTGAGTTCGAGGCCACCCTGAGACTACATAGTTAATTCCAGGTCAGCCTGGATCAGAGTGAGACCCTACCTCAAAAAAAAAAAAAAGAATTCTGGGGCTAGGGAGGTAATTCAGAGGATACAGTACTTGCTGCTAGCACTTAAGTTCACATCCCAAGAACTTACTTAAAAGACAGTGGCAAAGGCTTCTGTAATCCCAGCATGCCTACAAATGAGTTGGGAGGTGGAGACAGGAGAACCTCCTAGAAGCTAATAAGCCAGCTAGCCCAGAGACCACAGAGGCGGAGACCCTGCCTCAAACACGTGGGAGGACCAGCATTTGCGGATGTCCTCTGACCTCCACATATGTGCTATGGCACACAGACACCCACACTCACACGGTTTCTTCTGTGACTTAAATCTGAACAGAAAACACATATTCTGAGTATGGCTGATAGGTGCTTTGTTGCGGGGAGAAAGGACTTCATGCAGTCCACGCTGGCTGCAAACTGAACAATGACCCTGAGCTCCTAATGCTCCTGCTTTCAACTGCCAAGTGTTGCACCCCAGTCGGTGCCAGTTACTGTTCTACTATTTCAAATACAATCCTCTGTGTTTCACAATATAAAAACATCTGGGGCTGGAGAGATGGCTTAGTGGTTAAGGTGTTTGCTTGCAAAGCCAAAGGACCCCAGTTCAATTCCCCAGGACCCATGTAAGCCAGATGCACAAGGGGGCACATGCATCTGGAGTTCCTTTGCAGTGGCTGCAGGCCCTGGTGCACCCATTCTCTCTTTCTCTCTCTCTGCCTCTTTCTTTCTCTCAAATAAATAAATAAATAATAAAATGACAAAATTGCCAGGCATGGTGGCACACACCTTAAAAAAAAAAATCTGGGGCTGAAGAGATGGCTTAGCAGTTAAGGCGTTTGTCTGTGAAGCCTAAGGACCCTGATTTGATTCTCCAGGTCCCACGTAAGCCAGATGCACATGGTGGCACATGCGTCTGGAGTTCATTTGCAGTGGCTAGAGGCCCTGGCGCGCCCATTCTCTCTCCCTCTATCCCCAAGCACTGCCAAGACTCAAAGTTTGGTGAATTTCCCTGTCTTGCTGTCAGGCTAGCTAGGACACGGAGTGAACATGCTGCCATCCCACATCTAAGCAGAAGCGTTGAATGTGGTGCACATGCCCAGGGCTCTTCCTTCCTGCTGCCGTGGGAAGTACACGTCCCTGAGAGAATGTAAGGCAAGGGGAACAGAGCCACAGCGGCTTATTTCCAGCCACCATTGTCTGCCAAATCTCAGGGAGTCAAAAATGTCTGCTCTAGAAAACCACTGAGAGAAGGGGTGTTTTTCAAGCAGCAAGGTCAACAAACTACAGATACAATTTTAGCCTTTAAGTTCTCAGTAGCCTGTATCTTAGTGGAACCTTGAGCGGAACAACAGCAGCTTTAGAATGCTCCACCTCAATTTAGGCAACTGAGAGCTGTCCCGTTAGTCTCTCTCAGTCAGCCTCACGAGGCTAGGCTGTGGAACATGAAAGTAGATGAGACATGTCGAAGTACCATGGAGGCAGGTGAACAGTAGCCTAACCAGCCATTCCTCCTCGAAGGAAACGTGCATGAGACAACACAAGGCAATCGTAAGAGCCATCAGGACACTTGGTTATTGCCAGCTGAAGTCTCCAAGAATATCAGGAACTTAGCCGGGCGTGGTGGCGCACGCCTTTAATCCCAGCACTCGGGAGGCAGAGGTAGGAGGATCTCCGAGAGTTCAAGGCCACCCTGAGACTACATAGTTAATTCCAGGTCAGCCTGGACCAGAGTGAGACCCTACCTCGCAAAACCAAAACAAAACAAACAAACAAACAAAAAGAATATCAGGAACTTAAGACAATAGAGGAAGAACAGGAATTATGATAGGGAAATGGGCACACAAGAGGTGGCGTTTGATGTCCAGTTTACTGGGCCTGATAGATATGTATTCACAGGCAAGTTAAGAAAGAAGTGATTCCAGAAGGGACTGGGGGGCTGGCATGGGGCTTTAGTGGCTCTGCTGGGCCTCATGGCAGACGTCTTTACAAGGCAGGAGAGGCTCTAGTAGACTGGATGATTTAGACCAGTAGACAAGTAGGGTCTGGAGGCATTACAACAATTACGAGAGGCTCTAGTAGACTGGATGATTTAGACCAGTATGCAAGTAGGGTCTGGAAGCATTACAACAATTAGGAGGCAATGAAAGTAAGGCAAAGCAAACAAAGGGGGCTAATGGGTCACTCAAAAGCAAATATAGTGAAATCTATGTCAAGCTGAAAATCCTAGGGGAAAATTGACAGCCAAATACTGTGCTAGTGAACCCTGGAAAGCTGAGAACCTAAGCAACGGCTCACCAAGG
Organism: Orientallactaga sibirica; assembly: GCA_036365145.1. NCBI lineage: Eukaryota > Metazoa > Chordata > Mammalia > Rodentia > Dipodidae > Orientallactaga > Orientallactaga sibirica. The sequence goes on from JAEOAD010002853.1 coordinate 2,449,102, forward strand.
GAAAGAGAGCTGCGCAGGGGAAAAAGGTTCAGCTTGCTCTAGGAGCGGACAACAACCCCTCAGAGTGTGCTGTGTACAGTCTTCTCCAACAAGACAGTACACTGGGGTAGAGACTGTTTGCCCATGCCAGGGCCCTTCACCATCCCAGTGTGGATGATGGAGAAGAGCCTATCAGAACTGGGGAGCTGGCTTGAGAGGTGGACAAGGCAGGCAAGAACATGGTCCTGCTGAGCCCATCAAGGGCACAGAGATGAACTGCAGGACTGCAGATGTATCTTGTAGCCTTTATCATAATATCCCCTTAGCTGCTGTGTGATGAGAGTAAGCATATATAGACACATATGTACACACACATATATTATGTGTGTGTGTATGTATGTATCTGAGTTTACCAGTCACTGATCAAAATTCAAGAAATGTGTAAAAATATTTTACTGTGCTAACAACTATTTCTTAAATTCCAAAGCTGACATTTCTCCTAAATAATTAAGGGAATATAAGAACATTACCTTATTGATATCATCTGCTGTGAATCCACTTTGATCTAAGAGTCTTCGGATTGCTTCTACACATTTATTAAAAAGTGGAGAACAAAGAAGTTCAAATCTTGCTCTGTGTACACACACATGTGAACAAACACAAACAGAGAAGAGAGGCAGAGAAAAAGCTTAGTACAGTCAAACTAACTTCTTTCTCTTATGAAAAATAACATCAAAATATACAGTGCTCATTCTCCAAGGGACAGGTATCATTAAAAAGTGCAATATTGTGTGGATGGGACATGTCTGAATCGTTCACTTGTATAAAAATATTTAATGTCATAATCAAGGGGAGAACCTTCCTGCTCATGCCCTACTTACAAGCTTTCCAAAACAATATTTAAGAACATAGAACAGTCTCACCAATAAAGCTATGGACCCTGATAAAATGCTTTGGAATGTGGGGCTGAAGAGATGGCTTAGCGATTAAGGCATTTGCCTGCAAAGCCAGAGGACCTTGGTTTGATTTCCCAGGATCCATGTAAGCCAGATGCACGCATCTGAAGTTCATTTGCAGTGGCTGAAGGCCCAGGTACGCCTATTCTCTCTCTCTCCCTTTCTCAAATAAATAAATAAAACATACAAAAAATGTCTTGGAATGTTTTACTACTTTTTTTTTCCGAGGTAGGGTCTCGCTCTAGCCCAGGCTGACCTGGAATTCACTATGTAGTCTCAGGGTGGCCTCGAACTCTCGGCAATCCTGCTACATCTGCCTCCAGAGTGGTGGGATTAAAGGCGTGCGCCACCACGCCCGGCTTGTTTTACTACTTTTATATGTTCAAGATTTAATAATTATTTCTATTGTTCTTTATAGCCCAAGACTATGCTGTATGTGACTTTAATCTTTCTGCACTAAAGAAGTTGAATGCTGGCAAGTGATTTTTTAAGATATATTTTGTTCATGAAAAATGCACCAGCCAATTTTATACTTTTACAATGTAGGTGAGTGATTGCTAAATTTGTATTATATACACATATTAATATACACTTATTTTTCCTGAGGTAGGTCTCTCTTTCGCCTGGGCTGATCTGGAACTCACTCTGTAGTTCCAGCCTGGCCTCAAACTTACAGCGATTCTCCCACTTCTGCCTCCCATAAGGGCATGCATCATCACACCTGGCAATATACTTCTTAATGGCTGAAATATTTTACATAAATGTAAAATTTCCTTAATGAAAAACAACAAATTCCATTTCCTTCTTAAATACTGATTTTTTTGGTGTGTATGTGCACAATTTAAGTAGTGTGTGTGTAATATATTGTACACATTTGTATGTACAAATGCATGTGCCCCATGCACACACAGGTAGAGGCTAGAGAAGAGTGTCAGGTGACTTTCCATCTTATTTACTTGAGACAGGGTCTCTCACTGGACTTGAAGCTTGTGCTGTTTTTTTGGTCATGTGGCTGACCAGTGAGCCTCAGCAATCCTGTCTCCACCTCCCTCGGTAATGGGGTTATAGGCATGCTTTTTACACGGGTGCTGGAGATTGAACTTGGGTCCTGTGCTTGTGCAACAGTGCTCTTACCCACTCAAATATTGATCTTCATAAGCAAACACAAACTGGGTACCTAGACAAACTGGGCACTAAGGCATTCTGGAAAGAAACAATATAAAGATACCCCAGAGCTGGGGCGATGGCTCAGTGGTTAAGGTGCTTGTCTGCAAAGCCTAAGAACTCATGTTTCAATTTCCAGGTCCCATGTAAGCCAGATGCACAATGACACAAATGCACAATGTCACATATGCACACAAAGTGGTGCATGTGTCTGGAGTTCATTTGCAGTGGCTGAAGGACCTGGTGCACCCATTCTCTCTCTCCTCTCTCAAATAAGGAAGGAAGGGAAGGATGGAGGGAGGGAGGAAGAAAGAAAGAAAGATACTGCACCATAAAGACTTTCAATTAAACTGTACATGCTTTCTTTGGGAATATGCTAAAGAGGAAGCTACAAGCCACCACACTTGAGCATGTGCACAACAGTCAGTGCTATGGAGGAACTCTATCTAATGTTATCCTTCTCCTGACTGCCTTCAAGCAGCATTGGGCAGAACTGACCTCCATGCTTCCAGAAGCCCAGACTAAGTGGAGAGAGTCAATTAGAGATGGAAAGAGAAAGTAACAAAATATGATCGGTAGAATCCTAGAAATAATTTACTGCTGCAATGCTGGGCATTTTTACTGCATTTTAGTTACCTGTTAAATTGCTGTCAATTGTGACGAGGTAACTAGACACAGTCGTTAGTAAATGAATAACACAAGAAACAAGAGCAACACTCGGTTATCTGCCCTTTACTTTTTTGGGTAAAGGTGTAATCACTTGTAAGCAATGTCTTAGATTATGGAAAAATGTGGATATTTAAAGCTATTTTAGGGGGATGGAGAGATGGCTTAGAGGTTAAGGTGCTTGCCTTCAAAGCCAAAGAGCCCAGGTTCAATTCCCCAGAACCCACGTAAAGTCAGATGCATACGGTGGCACATGCATTCTGAGTTTGTTTGGAGTGGCTGGAGGCCCCACCATGACCATATTCTTTCTTTCAAATAAATAATTTCTTTAAAAAAGCTATTTTGTGCATATCAATCCTGTGTTCACTAAATTTCATTAAAGTTATTAAAATGAAAAATACTGATGACAAATAAAAACAAGACAGATGTCATTCTTCAGTAGAGTTTAATGATTAAAGAATATGAACTTTGGAGTTAAGCTGCTTGGAGAGAACTCCAGGTCCATTATTGTAAGACACTGGGGAAGTAATAAATTTTCTCTGGTTTCTGCTTCTTTATGCTGGAAATGAGGATGTATTAGAACTTACATCACAGTGTTGTAGGGGGATTCAACAAGTTAATATGAATACAGTACTTAAAATAAAGTCCACCCACAAGTTCACTGAGAAAACCTGCTGGAGCTGAGCTGAAAGGCTCCTTCATGAGGACCAGCTGACAGAAAGTTGGAAAAAGCTATGCTGCATGCAGGTCAATGGGAGAGAGAAAACACCAGTGAAGATACTCAACACTGAACACTGCAAGCTTTAAATTTGGCCAGCCAGGTCAAATGAGCCAATGGTGCAATGGTGACAAGTCTGTTATGGAGGAAACCAACCGCTCTCTAATTGGACTGGAGGCCAGCTCCACGGGAGGGAACACATCCCTGATTCTGAAAACGTACGACAGGGGTAGTCATGAGCCCTAAGGGTGTAATGTCTGCTGGTGTCTGGCTAAATGTATATACTATGCTCACCAAACTTCCCAGTAAGCACTTCTCTTAATGTTCACACCCATGTATTAATGCTACTCTCACTTTTGCTTAAAGAAGCTTCTCTTTTCAGATGGTGGCAACCTTGGGATAACTCAGAAGGCACCATGGTGCTGAGAAGAAGGGACAGAGGAGTGCTCAACACTGAAACATCTCAAACCTACTTTCCAAAGCTCAGGGTCCATTGCGGAAGAGGGGGCGGAAAGAATGTAAGAGCCAAAGGAAAAGTAGGACTCCTTACAACGTGCTCCTCCAGACACAAAATGGCCTGGATATCCATGACCTCACAGTGCCTGACACTACCTACATAAGACTATCATAATAGGAGGAAAAAAATCATGACATCAAATTGAAGAGAGACTGACTGAGAGGGGGAGGGGATATGATGGAAAGTGAAGTTTCACAGGGGAAAGTGGGGGGAGGGAGGGAAGTACCATAGGATATTGTCTACAATTAAAGAAGTTGTCAATTAAAAAAAAAAAAAAAAGTGCCTTAACTACAAAATAAATAAATAAATAAATAAATAAATAAATAATTAAAATTAAACACAGAAAAAAATAAATAAAGTCCACCCAAAATGTGAACTGAAACTTGGGCAGCCCTACATCAAACTTTCACAACAAAGAATGGAATAAGGACAGGTAGGTGAGACTGTAATTAGGAAAGAAATAAGAAATCTCAAAATTTAAATCCCACTTCACTTTTTTTAAAAATAAAAATTACTTATTTGCATGCATGTGTGTATGGGCATGCTAACATCTTGTTCCACTGCAAATGAACACCGGAAGCTTACAAATTATGTGTCTGATTTTACAGAGGTGCTGGAGAATTGAACCTGGGCTAGCAAGCACTTTTAACTGCCGAGTCATGTCCCCAGCTCCCACTTGACTTTTCTTAAAAAAAGATGCCATCTTTACACACTGCTAAGTGTAGTTTAAAAACAAAGAGGCCAGGCTGGAGAGATGGCTTAATGGTTAAGGCGCTTGCCTGTGAAGCCAAAGAACCCAGGCTTGATTCTCCAGTACCCACGTAAGCCAGATGCACAAGGGGGCGCATGCGTCTGGAGTTCATCTGCAGTGGCTGGAGGCCCTGGTGCGCCCATTATCTCTCTGTCTCCTCTCTCTCTCCCCCCCCTCTGCTTGCAAATAAATAAATTAAATTAAATTAAAATTATTTAAAAACAAAGAGGCCAAGTAATTACAACTCATTATTTTGGGAACAACCATTTAACCTGATTAAAAAATTGAACTCCAGGGCTGGAGGAATGGCTTAGCGGTTAAGGCACCTGCCTGCAAAGCCAAAGGACACCAGTTCAATTCCCCAGGACCCACGTTAGCCAGATGCACAAGGGGGCACACACGTCTGGAGTTCGTTTGCAGTGGCTGGAGGCCCTGGTGTGCCCATTCTCTCTCTCCCTCCCTCTTTCTCTGTCAAATAAATTAATAAAAATAAAATATTAAGAAAAATTGAACTCCAAAAGTAAAGACAATAAGTTCCTTTTTCAAAGATGGCTAAAGCCAAATGGAAAAATATTACTTGTACGTAAGACACTCATGGACGGTCATCACTTTTTTGTGAATTTTAGTTTTACCTGGACACATTGCAGTCAAAATCTTGACCTTCGTACAGTGAATCTAGGAAACAATTGGCACTTCCCAAGGTTGACAAAGAATGTTTTGCCACTTCTGCACTGTTCATCAATTTCATCATGGCTCGGGCATTTCCCCTCACATCATGTTTGAAGGACCTGCAAGTACAGCATGCGAGTTTTATTTAAAAAAAACCTGGGTCATCCAGAATTTAATGTAATTAAAAATCTAAATCATCAGGGCCGGGTGTGGTGGCACATGCCTTTAATCACAGCACTTGGGAGATAGAGGTAGGAGGATCACCATGAGTTCGAGGCCACCCTGAAATTACATAGTGAATTCCAGGTCAGCCTGGGCTAGAGTGAGACCCTACCTCAAACCAAAAAAAAAAAAATCTACATCATCACCCTTAGAGAAAGGATAAATTAATGAACCCATATTGCTGACCAGATGTTAGTAATATGGTTCTAATCCTACTACACCTTCCCAAGGAAAGAAGAGTCCCTTCAAGAAAAGCAAAGAGCCAATTTATATAATTCTTTGAACTGCTATGCTAGGTAGCCACAGCAATAGATTGTACATTGAAATTATAGAGATCATCTACTGCCAAAGTGACAACGGGAGTGAAGGGGACTTACTGCCACTCAGTGAACTTCCTATCTCACTCTTTATAGTCACTCTTTATGGCATAAATTCTGTTGAAAACCAAAAGCAAAAAAGCTTCTTCACAGAAATCGGACACATACGAAATATGCAAAATTAAAGTCCATCTCCAATGTTAAGTAGTTTTTTTAAAACTCCTTGCTAAGTAATGAAAAATGGCTCTGTTAAAACACCTTTATAATTAAAAAAAAAAACCAGTATCAGTATTTATTGTACAAATGAAGAATCATCACTTCTTTATTTATTTGAGGCCAGGTCGTGCTATGTAGACCAGGCAGGCCTCAAATTCATGGTCTTCCTGCCTTTGCCTCCTGAGTGCTAGGGCTAGCTGTGGACATCACCGTCTGTCTGGAAATTATCACTTCTTTAAAACTTTTTCTAACAATGATTTTGGTCATACTATTTTTTTTTTGTTTGTTTTGTTTTTGCGAGGTAGGGTCTCACTCTGGTCCAGGCTGACCTGGAATTAACTATGCAGTCTCAGGGTGGCCTCGAACTCTCGGCGATCCTCCTACCTCTGCCTCCCGAGTGCTGGGATTAAAGGCGTGCGCCACCACGCCCGGCTTGGTCATACTATTAAAAGCACTATTTCAATTAGCTTATTTTTCCTTTTTTTGGAGTTGCAATGTATAAAATGTAATCTTTGCCTATTTGACTTGATAAGTGCAAACATGTTAAATGGGGTAATTATATTCAGTAATGAGACTAAGACTCTACAGTAGATCAGTAATTTAAGTAAGTATTTCATCAGATAGTCACTCACTGGAATGTGGTGAAAACAGCACTCTTCACTGGATCCAAATTTGTAAAATGTGCTGGGACAACACTAAGGTTTTCAGGCCTTTATCTCCAGAGGAACAGTGTATGATACTTTAAAAACTCACAACTTCTAGCCGGTGTAGTGGCACATGCCTTTAATCCCAGCACTCAGGGGGCAGAGGTAGGAGGAAAGCTATGAGTTCGAGGCCACCCTGAGAATACATAGTTAATTCCAGGTCAGCCTGGACCAGAGTGAGACCCTACCTTGAAAAACCAAACGAACGAACAAACAAACCAACCAACCAACCCAGGGCTGGAGAGATGGCTTAGCGGTTAAGGCGCCTGCCTGCTAAGCCTAAGAACCCAGTTCCACTCTCCAGGTCCCACATTTAGCCAGATGCAAAGTGATGCAGGGGCGCAATGCTGCACTTGCCCACAAGGGGCGCACACATCTGGATTTCGTTCACAGCAGCTGAGAGACTGCTGGCACACCCATTCTCTGTCCCCCTCCCCCTCTGTCTGTCTCTCTCTCCAAAAATAAAAAATAAAATAAAACAATAAAAACTCACAACTTCACGTACACACTCATTCAGCTCCATGAAAGACTGTCCCTTTGCATAAGTGAAAAATGCAAGCACACTACACTGGGCAACTTGGCCTCTGCCTCTCTCAGGACACTGTAATTATGCAGGTAAAAAGCCCCAGCTTTTCCCTCCCTGGACTTCTGAAGTCAAACGGGACACCAGCAGCTCTACAGAAGTCACCTGTGAACATTCAACAGGGGTTCTTGCTCTTGCCATGTCTGCTCAAACAATCGCAGTCTGATCTGTATATAAAGGTTGAACATGTGGAGGCGTTTTCTCTGCCAGGATTCAAAGGCCATTGGCTTCAGTAAATTGGATTAAGTAACCTTCCTAAAATGGATTATTCAAGGCCCTCCAGCTAGTGAGAGAGATCAGCAAAGTTCTTTGTACAAAAAAAAAACCCTCAAAATCTTCAAAAAGAAAAAGCAAAAAACGACTTCCATTTCCTAGTTTCCAAGAAATAGGAAAAGCACATCATCCTTTACAGCTGTGTAATTTTTTTCATTTTTTTTTTCCCGAGGTAGGGTCTGACTCTAGCCCAGGCTGACCTGGAAATCACAATGTAGTCTCAGGGTGGCCTCGAACTCATGGAAATTCTCCTACCTCTGCTTCCTGAGTGCTTGGATTAAAGGCGTGCGCCACAACGCCCAGCCCAGCTTGTAATTTAATTAATTTAAATAAATTAAAGTGGAACAAAAGTTCAAAGAGAAGCCTCAATCAAAACAAATTGTTCAAGGCTGGCTGTGGTGCATTTCAGAAGGCTGAGGCAGGAAGAACCTGAATTTGAGATCTTTGGCTACACAGTGAAATCCTGTCTCAAAATAATTTAAAAACAAAGAAAAGGAACATGACGTAGTGGTTGAGACTTACCCACCTTGTTCCAGGCGGTGGAAAGTGACAAAGTGGCACAGTATGTTCCCACTATGCTTTAGGCCTTTGATGAAAATGACCCAAACCATCAACACTCACCTCTGGAACTCGGAAGCCAGGTACTGTGCTAAGGCTTCTGTAAAATGTGCACCTCCAATGTTATCATCCGTGTTTGTTGAAAGAACGCGGTACATTCCACTGTTAACTTCCACGACGCTGAGAGATAAGGATGTTCCTCCAAGCTTAAATACCAAAATATTGCTTCAAGAGAAAGAAAAAAAGTGGGTAATTCATCAGAGAATCACAGGTAGAACTTTAGAAGTGATTTAATCTCTAAATAACAAATGAGGGAACTAAAAAGCTCAAATGAGTAAGCTATCATATATGATAGAAGTAAGAATAAGTCAAGAAGAAAACTGAGATTATAAGATTTCTGTGAATTTTTCCAGCATCAAATATAGTAATTCAAGTCAGACATGATGGAACACGCTTTTAATCCCAGCACTCGGGAGGTAGAGGTAGGAGGATGGCAGTAAGTTTGAGGCCATTCTGGGACTACATAGTAAATTCCAGGTCAGCCTGGGCTACAGTGAGACCCTACTTCAGAAAACAAATCATATATATATATACACACACACAATCACACACACATATACAAACACATCTACATTAATATTATCCAAGTTACTATAACATCTCTCTATGGATCTAAAACATATGGAAAGCTAGAAGCTAATTTCCTATATATCAAACTTCTCTTTTTCTTTTTCTTTTTTTTTTTTTTTGGTTTTTCAAGGCAGGGTCTCACTCTAGCCCAGGCTGACCTGGAATTCACTATGTAGTCTCAGGGTGCCCTTGAAAGGCAATCCTCCTACCTCTGCTCCTGAGTGCTAGGATTAAAGGCGTGTGCCACCATCCCCACCTTTACTTCTAATTTTTAATATATATCTAGTTTATCTAAAAGTAATTTTCCAATTATTTATATATTATTGGTTTCTCTAATTATGAGAAGTTGAACGAGGTGAAACAATTATATCTGAATTACATTCTCTAAAGTTATATGAGCATAAGTTCTATTAAGACAAGTGTTGACATTCAAAAGGAACCTTAACTCCCTGTAGATTATCATAGTGCTGGAGATGGAAGACACCAATGGACTTAAGCAGCAGTAGACCTGCAAAATACACAGTTGGCTAGCCAGGCAAAGTGTGCTAACTTGTGAAATGTCTGTTAGAGGGAAACGAACTGCTCTCTGATTGGATTTGAGACCTACTTCACAAAAGGGATTTATGCCTGGAATGGAAAACCCAGTCAAAAGACTATGGCTAGAAAAATCATAAGCTGTGGGAAGCTGCTACTGCTGTCTGGCTAAATGGATGCATTATGCCCACCAAACCGCCCTCTAAATATTTACATTTATGTCAACATATTAGTGCTACTTTCACTCTTTGTTATAGAAATTTCTCTCCTTAGATGGCAGTGACCACGAGGAAGACTCAAAACTCATCCAAGTGCTTAGGGAAATGACAGTCTGAGTATTTAATACTAACTAAGACAAGACACCTCTATCACATCCTACAAGGCTCAGAAGAGGAGGCAAAAAGAATGTAAGAGCCAAAGAAAGAGGAGTGCTTTGGAATACTGTCTTCTAGACATTAAGTGGCTGTAGCATTCATAACGTCACAGTGGCTGATGCCACCTACACAAGACCTGCATAATATGAGGGGGAAAAAACCCAATAATAATAATGGCATTAAAATGGAAGAGTGACTAGTTGTATATTTGTTATATACTGTATATATGTTAAAGGTTGTCAAAAAATTTTTTAAAGAGGAATTCTTAAATTGTCATGCTGAATTTCCTCTATTTCCTATCATGTCAAATATATATAAAATAGTACCCACTGTTTCTAAACATGTCTGAAAATTGGAATTGGGAATAAAATCAATGGTGTCCAAGCTTAAGCTAGAACTTGGGATAAACCTTGACTTTTCCAATCTGCCTCCAATAAAGGGACAAGAGGAGGGTGACAGAAGAAAAGCTCAATGCCTTTGTTGTGTTTTCTGCCCTGCTTGCCTCCTCAGCTCCTAGAAAGACTCTGGGTGAGAGTTCTAATGTCTTTCACATACACAGGTTGAGAACCACTCCACTGTATAATACATACTCGCTACAACCAAAAATGTTTTCTGCACTGAGAAAACTACAAATACGATCTTTACCTTTTTCCAGTAGGGGAGTCTTGTCCAATTCCATAAGCAAGAAGAGCTGCAGAGGGCTCATGGATAAGCCGCAAAACATGAAATCCAGCAGCAGCAGCTGCTTCTCTGTGAACAATTTGCTCTCAGTGAATTTACTATCACAACATGTTTAAACCTACACTTTTAGAAATGCTCTTTTAAAAGATTTATGCAATAGGGCTGAAAAGATAGCTCAGTGGTTAAAGGTGCTTGCATGTAAAGCCTACTGGCCTGGCCTCAATTCCCCAGTATACACATGAAGCCTGATGCATAAAATGGTATATGTGTCTGGAGTTCATTTGCAGCAAGAATCTCTGGTTTGTCCACATACTCATTCACTCACTCTCCCTGTCTTTCTGCTCGTAAATAAATAAATAAATAAATAAATAAATAAATAAATAAATAAATATTTTTTTTCTCAAAAAAGGCTCATAAGCTGACATGGAATGCAATGACCTTTAGAGGCAAGAGAGAACACATGAAGCAGAAGTGACTCTGTAAGTGGTCACTTTCTGTTTAAAAATACAATGTTCAGAGCCAATTTTCTTGACAAAGTAAGTAGAGATTATATGGAATAAGAAAAATAAAGCTCTCAAAAATGTCAAAACTGGGCTGCAGAGATAGCTCAGCAGTTAAAGGTGCTAGCTAGTGAAGCCTGTTGGCCCAAGTTCGGTTTCCCAGCACCCACATGAAGCCATGTACAAAGTGGCACATGTGTCTGGAGATCATTTGCAGTGGCAAGAGACCCTTCCCCCATGCATACACACATAATTAATTTTTAAAAATACATAACCTGTTGTCAAAATGAGTTTTGCTTTTATTTTTAAGGTTATCTGTTGACCCTTAATGCTCAGGTTCTTGTAGATGTTATCCAACCACACACAAGATTATCTTTAAGTGGAAGAAAATGACTGCTCAGGATGTAAACAAGATGGAGGCCTTGTGAGCCTCTATTGATCAGCCCCAAGTAGTCCAAGCTAAAGGCTTGTGGGTTTATGTTTAATGTAGTAGGTGATTATCTATGGCATATTTTTCTGTCTGGCTTCTTACTTAGCCAGGACAAACACAAACTTTAAAAGTCCCATGTAAGCCAATGTACAAAGGGGCACACACGTCTCAAGTTCATTTGCAGTGGCTAGAGGCCCTGGTGCGCCCATTCTCACTCTCCTTCTCTCTCTTTCTCTCTCTGTCTCTAATAAAGAAATAAAAATAAAACCTTTAAAATATTTTTTCAAAAAAGTCCAAAGTCTTGGGGCTAGGCATGGTGGTGCACGCCTTTAATCCCAGCACCCGGGAAGCAGAGGCAAGAGGATCACCTTGAGTTCAAGGCTACCCTGAGACAATACAGTGAATTCCAGGTCAGCCTGACTAGAGTGAGAACCTATCTCAAAATAAATAAATAAATAAAAATAAAAAATAAAATAAAAGTCCAAACACTTAAATGTGCTAAACTGGAGACAACTATTTCTAGATAGTTGAGTTTTTACAAGTGCTGATCAGCCACACAACTGTTGTGTAAATAACTGTTTTCCTGTGCACTTTCTATATGCAGAGAGTTATAAATTACTCATTTCAATAAACTGGAATGACATTCAAAAATGTCAAAATCCAAAAAAAAAAAAAAAAATTAACTTTTTCTGGGAAGTCTTTTGGGACTATGAAAGTCTAGGAAAGATGTCCATCTACATGCTATTCAAAATGCTCCACTCAAAAGCATTACCACATGCTATTATAACTGGAGTTAATTATGAGAGATCAGAACATGTCTCATTCATCTCTGTGTACTCAACTGTGAATATATTATGGTTTAAATACTAGCTGATAAATTTTGGCAAAATTAAAAATAAACAAGTGTCCATGGTCGCAAACTTGAGGAAAAGATCGAGACAAATGTATAGAGCTGGAGCTCGGTGTGGTAGGGTGCTTGCCTATCATACACAAAGTTCTAGGTTCAATTCCCAGTTACGGAAGGTGGGGGGGTAAATGTGTAACGCTTTTTAAAATTTTAATTTCCTTATTCTAGGGTCACAAGTAAACATGGTGTTTTCTGAACCCAAGATGGAACCCTACCCAGCAAAGTAAAGGCATGCATGATCATACATTTGCAGGAATGCACGTAAAGGCCAATTTTTCTTTAGATGTTAAGATCTAAGATGAAGAAATGATCATCAATGTTTTTTACAACTGCATATTCTTATGTAATTCCCACATGCACCTTAATTACATGAAATAGGCAAAGTGTGATTCATAAGCATCAATTTATCCTGGTCATTATAAACACTTCCAGGGCTGCAGAGATGGCTTAGTGGTTAAAGCGCTTGCCTGCAAAGCCAAAGGGTCCATGTAAGCCAGATGCACAACAGGGAGCACCATTGAGAGTTTTTTTTTGCAGCAGCAGCTGGAGGCCCTGGCATACCCATTCTCTCTCTCTCTCAAATAAATAAAAAATAATATATATGATATATATAAACTTCCAATCAAAACAGCTAAGAGGGCATACTGCATCTCATTTTAAGCTCTTCTGGTGTTTATAAAAGGACATATTAATATTTCCATGAAAAGTATTTACAAGCATAATTTTATTTTGTGACGTTTATCAAGTGTAAGTTTTCTTTCCATTACTGCTATCTGTATTTTTTAATTAATCAAATAAGGCAAACACTGTGTTATACTTACCCAAGAGCAGTTTTTTGCTTTTCTCCAAAGTCAAATGGAACAGTAACAACGACATCATTTGCATCAGAGCCCAAGACAGAATGTGCTGTTTCTGTGCATTAAACATAAAAATCAATTCTGAGGACACACAAAAGTGTGAAATAATACTTTTTGAGGTTTCTTAATTTATGCCAAATATTTTCTCACTAAATGAAGGTTCAAATTCACTAGACTGCCCCACCCTGTCCCTTTTTCCTCTGTGCTGTTCACTCATGTGGTACTTCTTGTGGGTTTGGTGATAGCTTGTGGGCAGTCAGGCTCTAAAGCCTGTTTCCATCATCTTCCAAATTAGATTGGTTCCACAGAGAAAAGCTTCCTGTGCATCAATGTGAAATGTATCACATTAGTTTAACACAGTAAAGAGCTGCCTTCCATCACCCAAGGTCATAACATAAATACAAAGGTGAAATGAGCCTTATACATAACCTATGCAAGAATTTTTCCAAGCCGGGTGTGGTGGCGCATGCCTTTAATGCCAGTACTCAGGAGGCAGAGGTGGGACCACCATGAGTTTGAGGCCACCCTGAGAATACATAGTGAATTCCAGGTCAGCCTGGGCTACAGCAAGATCCTATCTCAATAAACCAAAAAATAAGAATTTTCCTAATGGCTCTAAAGACTACCTACTCAACTTACTGAGACTTTGTCTGAAGTAATGATGAAATGAAACCTGATCAATCTGCTTAATCACTATTGAGAGAGCACTTCAGTTCCAAAGCTCCAATGTCAACTGGCCCCATCTGTTTATACTGCAGGTTGAACATGTCTGACTCTTACCACCTGAAACCTAAAGTGAGCCACAACAATGTTCAACAAGCTTTTGCTTTTGGAATATTCTGAACCAAAGAGGTGTTAATTTAACTGGTAAGATCTATGCAAATATCCCAATATCTGTTAAACTCTGCATTCTGAAACACTACCAGTTCCAAGCATTTCAAATAAAGGATATTGAACCTGTACTTACACAGAAGTAAGTCACTTAACCAAGGCCACAGTGGACAAACATGTATAGTTTAGATTTCCTTATTGATAATTTGTTGAGTCATTCTGCTCTTCCCAAGATTCCAAATCTTGCAAAGATTAACTTTTAAGAGATCATTTAAAATGATTGTTGACTTTTTTTTTTAAAAGTAACTGTTGAGCCGGGCGTGGTGGAGCACGCCTTTAATCCCAGCACTCGGGAGGCAGAGGTAGGAGGATCGCCGAGAGTTCGAGGCCACCCTGAGACTACATAGTTAATTCCAGGTCAGCCTGGACTAGAGTGAGACCCTACCTTGAAAAACCAAAATAAAATAAAATAAAATAAAATAAAATAAAATAAAATAAAATAAAATAAAATAAAATAAAATAAAAAAATAAATAAAAGTAACTGTTAACTTTTTAAATACAATACCTTTCATTTTACTAAATATCAGTCTGGCAACATCTTCTGGATTAACAAATTTTGTTTCTTCTCCAGTATCTATTTCATATCGCAATTTCCCATTTTTCTCAATGACCTAAAAAAGAAATTATAATTGTGCTAAATACAGAATAATTTTAATAAAGCAATTAGTTACTTTGTGTAATAAGAAAGTATTAAATCATACTCACTAAGCATTTACTTTCCAAGATGTATTTCTGAGCTTGCGGATCATCAGCACTGTCCATAAAGATATGAAGATAACTCAGTATTAAAGTCAGTACTGTAGATATCTAAGACTGCATTTTTCAACACCACTGGACAAATATCAAAATAATAAACTGTTCATACATAGTTCAGAAACTAGAATTAAGTGGAGTAACTGCAATGGTTGTGGCAATCACACTACCATGTTGTTCTTTGCATTTGTAAGCAACTTTCTTACTGTGACCTTCTATGCATGTTGGGATAACTGTTCATACTATCAATGATTTTATATACTACTACTACTGTCACACCTATGATCTTGAAGATCCAACAACTGAAATGAAAAGGACTAAAGGAGTTAAGATTGCAAACTCAGGGCAAAAACCTAATACTCCCTTTGTTCCTTGGTTTCTAAACATAAAAATCAACACCCAAAGCCAAAATGTTCAGCCAAAGTAGGAATACTGTAAAGTTGTACTCAGTACACATATATAATACAGAAGGTTATTAATGTCCCATATAAAGTGCTAAACAACTGTATACTTATGAAATAAAAAAGGCAAGTTATGTTGCTCAAGATAGTAATACAACGTACAGTTGACAATATTTTCACTTACCACCATCCTACCTGGATAATAACAAGGGAGGTATGTCTGGGATTATTTTACACATAAACAGGCTTACATAAGAGCAGTGCTTATAAGCTAAGAAGGAACAAAGCCAGTTGATCCCAGGCCACCCTTCAGCATTCTTCCTTCCCACTGACATAGTAAATGACCACTTTACTCATCCCCCTTGAGGGAAAGGGTCTCTAGGGCTTGGGTTAATTTCACCTAGAAATTATAACGAAGCCAATTAGTATCCTTGCTAGTAGTCTTCTCAGGAGTTGTGGCTATTGTACATGGAACCTTACTTTTGATTAAGACCTAAAAATTAATAATGGCTAAGTAGGGGGTGGGGCACTGGAGACCTTAACCTGCATAAATATCAGGGAGACAGAAGGGGTTTTAAATGGGCTAGTTTGGCTTCAAATTCTGGAATTCTTACAGGTTCATCTTCTCTAGCACCTAAAAATTGAGGGTTAGAGAACGAGAAGACAAAGATAAGAAGCTTGCTCAAAGTGCCACAGTTATTAATGACAGCTGCCCAACAGCCAACAATTCAGTAGTGTTCCTTTTACCAAGCCACCTGCCCCTCCCTTTTTGTAAACTTTATATATAGACTACAGATCGAATATTTTGAGTGAGATTTTGATATTATTTCAGTATTATTTATCCTGTCATGGGTAGGTTACCTACCCACTAAGACAGGGTCATTCTCAAGGAAGGATATTTTATGGAATCTCTTAGAACAGACCTCTTAGAAATGGGAGATTATTTCTCAGCTTTCATGCAAGGAGGGCCCTTTCACCTGAGAACAGAACGTACACAGAGGTCGGAGGGCTATACACACATGCACAAGGCTCATACACACACGGAGACTCAACAGCAGAGATGTAGGAAGCAGACAATGACAAAGGACCAGTTATCAGAAAGCAGCGGACAGACCCACAACTACACACAAGTCAAAACTTTATTTGTCCACACCAGGATTCAATGAGACAGAAGGTGGTGGGAGGCTGGTGTACATCATGGCCCGCAGGAGGCAGCGCTAATCCTGCCACTGCATCCCAATCTTTGACCAACAATGCCGGTTTTTCTTTCTCCACTTCACCCAGCACTAGCACTTGCTGTTGTCTCCTTCCCCACTCCACTCCTGTTGCCTTACTGTGCCTACACATCCCCAGTACTGCATACTCAGCTGTTCATTGGATCCTCACAACACCCCTGTGAGGTAGGTAGGACAGGTAGTTCATATCATGAACTGGAGTTAGAGAATGGTGAAAGGCTTGTTGAAGGAAGTTCAGGTAGTGATGGCTGGGCCTGGAGCTCAGTAGACTCCCACCCTGTTTCCTTGCACATGGTCCCCTATTGCAACCTTTCTCCTTAGTGTTCTTGCATGTTTGCTAGTTTCATTCTACAGGAAGACCTCACACCCTTGAGTTTTATTTCCACTTGGTGCCTATTTCACCAACTACATTTTCACAAAACTACATCCAAACTTTAGCTCCACTTCTATTTCTTAGCATTCCTCTTATTTCAAGTAAATCCCTGTCAATGTATCTGGATAGCAGTTGATATGTATGGTACAGGTCTAACTTTCTTTGAAGTACTTCCCTGCTTTTTTCCAGAAAAATATATGTATCTGTATCAGCCTTATTCAGTCACAACAAACATATCCTTCCACATACTGTACATCTGTATATACACTCCAATGCCGTTCTTGAAAGTAATGTCTGGCGTGGTACTTAGAATTTCACTAATTCCATAGAATGTGTCCTAAATATAACTGTTAGCAGTATTTCAAACACACCTTCAGTTACTGACTGAAGGTACGACAACTAAAATGGCACCTTTGTTGTTATTTAAAATTATCTTGGAACTGAAAGGTAATAGAAAATAAGCCATCAAGTACAAATTCCCCAAGTTAGATAAAAGAAACTGAGGCACAAAAGGGTCACGTGATTTACCCAGTGAACAACTGTGACGGGAAGAGCCCAGGAGTTCTCACAAGCGTCTAGTATACTCTCTCTCCTACATGCCCTGATTCCTTCAGCCAGGGCTCACCCTCATAGCACTTCTCACTGGCCACCTGATGATGGAGCCAGGGAAGTCCAACAACTGTTTTATTCATATTTTCTATTTGTACTTCCACATTTTAGGTGAACACCAAAGACTTGGATATATAAAACAAAACCTCGCCCAATGGTAGGCCTACTCCCTTTTTCCTAGCTTTGCAGGAAACCCTTTTAAATCCCCAAGACATGTATTATGTGTCCCAAAAGTACGATGAAAACCACTGAAAGCTTCAAGTTCGTTTGACGATGACCAATAGTGGCTTTATCACCCTCACCTCTGCCATGGATGTGTGCTGGGGCTTGGGAGTGTCTCTGTTTAGGGCTTGTGCCTAAAGGGCGTTACCTACGGGAACCAGTCTATACCCACCACCCTGTAGTATTCACAAAGCTAAAGGGCAAACAAAGCTGTTCTCTTCCACCATGTACCATTAAGTTGTTTACACCATTTGAGAAAATGTGATCTTGGAAGTTTCCTAGGACTTTACCTCAATAACATGAAAAGCCCCCCCCCAAAAAAAACCAGCTACTGCTAATGAAATCAGTTAAAGCTGACAGAATATAAGTCGTTTCCTTGGCCACCCAAATATAAATATGTAAATTAGGCATACAAAAGTGCCCAAACAATATGAAATTCAAATAATTTACTTACACTTCCTATAGTATGAAACAGCCAATGTTTCACCATGAGATTATTGATACGAAGCATTAACACACTGGGAGTCCCATCAGTTCCTAATATTTTCCATGTTTTGATAGGAGATTAAGAACTAATAAAATGAAAAAAAGAGCTAGCTTGACTATTAAGAGTGCTTACTAGTATGTATGACACAGACAAGAGCAAAAATAGAGACAAAGGTACAAAATACACATTGCACCTAGCCTAGTGAACCACAAAGGAATTTTAAAAATTAAGATCCCAACTTCAAGAAGCAGTCAAATTAAACTAATAAAGATTCAAGCAATGAGGTCATGGCACACAACTACATTTCTGTCTTGTAAACGAATGTGCTCAGCCTAGCCTCGCCTCAGCCAAGGTTGTATGCATTAATAACTTACATGTGAATAGTGCTCTAAACACTTCTAAACTCTTTCCCATCTACTAGCCACTGACCCTCACAACATCCCTGTGAGGTAGGCAAGGGAGGAGTATCATCTCTGCCTTGTAAGGATGAGGACACTGCTGTAGAGAGGTACGGAAAATCACCTCACAGTAGTGAGGAAGCCAGGTTTCTGCTTCTACGAGGCCACCTTTCCATTCCTGATAGGTCTTTGCAGTAGTGGAGACTCTTGGGAAAAGAAACTCACAAGCATACACCTTCTGTTCTGGATTTTGAAGTTTCATCGACTTTCCTTTCTGAGGACACGGAGAAGGTGGCAGGATTACAAAAGGCAGGTGTTAGCAGACTTCTGCCAGTTTAGGAAATACATCCTTGTGCCATCAGTTCTTAGCTTTTAGTATTTGAAATCAATCTCTGAAGCAGTTTTTCAAGCCCTAGCTGAAAAGCACCAGATGCCTCTTCCACTGCTGTCGCCAAGCGTCTGACAGCGATGACAGCGTCCCTGCGCAGCTCATTGGCAGTGTCTTGCTGGGCACTGGCCTCCTCACCAATAGCAATCAGCCTGTCCAGTTTCTCTTCCTCTCGCTTTGAGAGTTCTTGTGCCAACCTCCTGTTTTCTGCCAACTCAGCAGCAATTGTCCTGGCCACTGAGCGCCTTCTTCTCCGTGCCCACCGTGGAGGCTCACTGGTCAGAGGCCTATTCCCACCAGAAACAAAACCCAGTCTGGAAGAGCAGCTTGGAGGCCGCGGTGTGGAGGCCACCCCAGGAGGGCTTCGGCTGGTGCTGGCGCAGGGACCGGGCTCCCTGGACACACCCAGTCTGGTCATGGGGGTGCTCTGACAGGGAGCAACTGCACCTCTGAAAAGGTTGTGGGAACTGCTGTAGCTGGGGGTCCCTTGAGAGCACCCTGAAAAACAAAGCAACAGTGTTGCAAAGAGGACATTCCTGCTAAGGGAATGCTTGTAGCCAGCAGCAGAGTTGAGAGTTCTAAAACTAGGGTAGTTCTTGGGAAGGCCTCTTCAACGGGATTAGAAGGAATTCATTCTTGACTGGAATCTGACTTCCAAAGCGTCCCTGTGGCTTCCTGAGCTCCTTTTCATCTGGCTATCTTACCGCCCTTCTCTGTATAGTCCTAACTCCCCGTTACATGTAATGCTCCACCTAGTTTGCTTCTAAAGAACATGTCTTCCAGGTTTACTACCTTACAACCTCCGTCAGTGTTTAAAAGCCAGAATCCTTTATCTTACTATGAGGTTTTCAAAGGGGTAAGGGATACCACCAGACAGAAATGAGTACAATGCCCAAAAGGGCACTCCCTCAACTTTTACCATTACTTAGGAGCAAGTGACTCAGAAACCCCAGTCCTTCACATGCTTGGGAGTTACCTGCACCTGAGGATTCATCCCAGGAGTCCTCAAGGTCACTGGTTTCTCGAATCCGGTCACTGATTCTCAGCTGACAATCCTCATCTGATTCCTTAACTGTTTTCAAGACAGGCTGGAGATCAGCTGCCTGAGTCCTTTTCGCTTTCAAAATGCTGGTTCCCTCTTGCCCTGGGGTGTCAGAGACCACTAAGTTCTGATCACCATGCTTGGCCCAAGCAGCAGCCTCCATTAAGTTGTCTGGGTCAGTCACTATCTGATTTCGAAGAAGCTGATCCAACGTATCATAAAATGGACAGTGGGGGGGATCCCCCATACTTGTGGCATGGGCAACATAAGCCTTTAAATATAATGCCTTCAGAACCTTAAACTTGGAACGGCACTGGCGTTCGGTGCGGCGGAAGCCTTCCTGCTGCATCCGCTTAGACACGGCCTGATAGACATCTGCATTGTGATGCACAGTCTGGAGGCGCTGAATATACTCCGCCTCGCCTAGTATGGAGAGAAGAGTTCGTGTCTCCTGTCTGGACCACCGGATGCCCGCACTGCTATTGGTGGTGGCCATAGTGAGCCAGGAAGGAAGGCTGCTGCAGCACGCTCCTGGGCAGCAAGGTGCAAGGCTGGAGGAGTAAGGAAGCTTGTGTGCGCTCAGTATATTTCCAGGAGCCAGCTGGTTCTTCCCTCTCAGGGCTAATTGCTGAGCAGCCAGGTCTGAGGACCGCACTTCTGGCTGGAAGGCCACAGGGGAATGAGAGTTACAGGGAGGGTGTAAGGATCATTTTGGCAGCAAGATAAAGTAGTGCTACCTGTGTGTAGGTCACAAATGGGTATGAGGTCAAGAGCGAGAAAGCTCGGCATTGGGAGTTCACCCAGGATGAGTACTTGACTAAAGGATTTAATGGCTTGGTAAAAAAAATGACTAGCTCTTCTACAAAGGGCCAAATGCTTCCAAGGCGGAGACGTGGTACAATCATATGCCCGATTGAGGAGGAAAATGACCTGGACCGTGCGGCAACTACCTAGAGAAGTCCTAGGATTATGGTGTGGCAGGACACCTAGCTACTGGTCTTTTATTAGCTCTGAATTAAATACCACACTGTGGCTATTTGTTATCCACTCGTCACTACTATAAAAAACTCCTTGGCTAATAGTTTCACTTTTAGGGTCAGAAAGGTGAGCTGAAGTTGTTCTGTTAACAAAAAGCTTAGTCTATACCATAGCAGGTAACAACTGCATCACTTCTCTAACCATCTCTCCCAAAATAATAACGTGAAGGAAAAAAAAAAAAAAAAACATTGTTGGCTACACAGAGACAGATCTATGGAAATGTTCTATATCTTGATTGTATCGATGTCAATAATTTGGTTGCAATACTGAACTATAGCTTTGCAAGATACCACCGGGGGGAGCAGAAAGTCAATAATATATTGGGTACCTTTGCTCTATTTCAAAATACAAAAATTACTTAAACTTTGGCTTCAAGATCCAATATAATTCTGTTTTTCTTCCCCTGTTTATGACTTGAAAATGTTTGACACATTTATTTTTATTACACTTATTATTAACCTAAAGAATTTTCTCCAAAATACTGTAATATCACATTCAGTGTAACTAAACACAGGCCAGAGTTAGTAAAATAGGCATATTGTAAAAACAGAATATTGAATTTAATCTGCAATTTCCAAATTCTAAAATTACCACAAAGAAATGTCTACATATACTTAAATGAAGTAGAGGGGACAGAATGGGGCTGAGGACTAGCAACCTTAACCTACCATATTATCTAATTCCCCTCTTGAGTCTAGAAATGCACGAATTCTATGGCCCTTGAATCCCTTATCCACAAACAGGAAAGGACAGTACCAATTTTTACAGGGATGTTGAGAGAATTAAATAAGTTAAGAGATGTGGAAGAACTCTGAAAATTTGAAAATACTCTGTCAACTACTATGTCTCTATCGAAAATGAAAACCCCTAATTATAATTTGAGGAGACAGAAGTCTGGGGAAGCAAGCCTCTTTAATCTAATTAAAGTTACAACAGATGATTAACCTGATTCTTAAGATAGTAATTAAGTTGTTTCTCTAATAATTAAGTTTGTAAGTCAACTGGAGAAGTCAGTTCCCAGAAAGTGTCACAAAGGACCTTAAGGAAGAGAATCAACAGCAGCTACATAAATTATGACAATTATAATAGATTTTGCAAAACTCAGTCACTGTGCAGTCTTTGATGTCCCATAAAATTATTCAAGTTCATTCAGTATAAAAATATAAATGTGAAAAGTCCAAACTTTCTACCTCTGAATGACACAAGTTATCAAAATTAAATAAATGCTAGCACTTACTAATACTAGCAGAGTTGATGGCAAGAATCTACTAGCTGACAAACCCTATCGTTTGGATCCAAGATTAATAATCAAACGAAAGCACCTTCTGGGGTACTCTCTGAAATGACTCAGTCATAAAAGCAACAAAATACACGGTCACATCCCTGGTTCTATTTTTACAGTGTGATTAAAATGCACAAGCACATTTTTGTTACCATATTTTAAAGTATAATTTCATTCCATACCTTCTGCCAAGGATCTGCTTTACTCTCATTACTGTATTTGAAATATTTCTTATTCTATTTTGTTTTGCTGCCAGTCCAACCACCTGAAAAAGAACAATGTATTATAAGGCATCCAATTTTTGATTATTTTCAAGTACAAGAAAAAAAAGAGGCTAGCAGTACGTACCTGTTCATTTTCAGAGTAAGCAACGACAGCTGGAGTAACTCTATCCCCGGCATCGTTTGCAACCACATCAGCCCGGCCATCCTAAAGAAAAATAGTCAAGTAGTAGTTCTTTTAAAATAAAATACAGTCTCATTACACATGACATTATGTGGGCTAGTGTAACTTTGATATCCCTGTGAAAAACCTGCACATCAATCTTTTAAACTTTCATATTTACTTACCATTCTTAGTTCCCTAGATTTTTAACAAGAAACATATTTACTTTTCTTCCCTTTCCCACAAATGAAGTACCTAAGCCCTTTGGATTTTCCATATAAATCACTTGCACGGGGCCAGTAGCAGTTAAGTTCACCGGTACCGTCCCTCGGGACTCAATATGGAGAAAAAGCCACCACTCTTTACCAAGATGGACCAACTGTGCAGGCACTCTCCATCAACTTTTCTTCACAACTCAACACGCCTGGCCTCAAGACAGTTCGAGGCCACCCCGCTCCTTCGTGTCCCCAGCAGGGCTCAGCTCCGGGAGCCCCGAGGTAGGAAGTCCCCAAACACCCGCCCACATCCCCGGAATCCCGAGGCCGTGACGTCACCAAACCCCTCCAGGCATCAGCCCAGCCCGTGGTCACTAAGGTGACTGAAGAGCCCTCCAGCAGCTCCCTGGACGACACCCCGCCCGGGGTCCGCCCTTAAGCGT
The DNA here is from genome assembly GCA_036365145.1 of Orientallactaga sibirica. Taxonomy (NCBI): domain Eukaryota; kingdom Metazoa; phylum Chordata; class Mammalia; order Rodentia; family Dipodidae; genus Orientallactaga; species Orientallactaga sibirica. Next base: position 2,472,469 of record JAEOAD010002853.1, read on the forward strand.
GCTAAGGCCCCCCTCTCTTTCGAGCCCCTCCGAGCAGCCCGTGACCACATGTCTGGGACCCCTTTACGAAAATCCTTGCGGCCTCTTCCGGGAACCCATCGGGCTGGAGGTTCCAGCGACCCTGCGTGTCCTGCGGCCTCTGCGTCCGGGGAGCCGGCGACACTCCCCGCGAAGCCCCTGCGGGCATCCTCCACGCGCCGCGGCGGCCCAGGACGCAGAGGGCTGTGCCGCGGCGCGCGGAGGAGGAGCAGGCCGGCCGGCTCGGCCCTCCGCCTCGCGACGTGCCCAGGCCCAAGACGCTCGCTCCCGCATCTCACCTTGTAGACGGCCACACAGGCCGAGGTGCAGCCCAGGTGGACTCCGATGGCCGCCATGGCGCAGCGGGGACCACGGCACGGCCACGAGAGACCCCTCCAGCGGCCAGGGCTAGCCGCCACCGTGAAACCCCATCAGGCACCGCGGAGACTTCACGTTCCCGCCCGCCCACTGCGTCCCGACCGCCGCGCCAGCCGCTCGGAGGAGCGACCAATAAGCGTGAAGTGCCCGCCTTCCCTCACGAGTAGCCAGCCAATAGCTTGAGTGCATCTCTCCGCCTTCCCAGTGAGCCTCACGCCACAGTGCGCACGCGCAAATCGGGGGAGGGCTAGGAAGGAGCTCCTTAGCTCCGCCTCCTCTTGACGACATAGCCAATGAAAACTCTTGGTGGCGTTGCGTCACCTGTTTCCTCCCATGCTCCCGGCACCCTGGGGGCTTGGAATAAACCTCAGGCGACAGCTGCGCGAGTGGTACCTGCGGGTCAGCGCTGCTGGTCACCATGCGGTGCCTGAGCCCCGCCGCCGTGGTGGCCTTGTGCGCCTGGCTGTGGGTCTCCCACCCGGGACAGGGCCTAGAGGCCCAGGCGCGGCCGGGGGCTGACTGTGAAGGTGAGCGGTGTGACCTGCTTGCATGGCGGCGACACCGCGCTGAGCGCAGCTGTTGTGGGCTTTGGCTGCTCCTTGGCTCCCAAGAAAGGCAGGCGCTGTCCCTAATGTTATTCCGCGGTTGCGAGCCTAAGCACGAGCTCGGACCTGGCCCAGTGACGCTGCAACCGCCTTCTGGTTTTGCTGTGAATATTAAAATGCCTCGGGGGAGAGAGAACTGTTAGGGTTTATTGTCTATAATTATGGAAGTGGTTAATAATAAATTAAAAAAAAACTGCCTCAGTAGAAGTGGGGAGCTGGAATTTTGGATTAGATTTTATGCAAACGCGGCTAGGTTCAGATGACCCAATTTTAACCAACCTGATTCTGTGCTTCTAACCTGTGAGCCTTGCCTTCGTGCTTCTCAAGCTCAAATTAACTTAGGCCTTTTCAAAAGGAAACTAAAACATGGCAATATGTTGGGGTGGGTTAAATCAAAAGACAGCCAACATTGGTTACGACTTTATGGGCAACAAGATGCTTTGTAAAGGAGAACGTTAGTTCTTTGAGAAGGGGAAGATTTTAAAAATGGGGCTGGAAAGATGACTCAGCGTTTGAGGCAGTTGCCTGCAAAACTCAAGGACCAAGGTTAGAGTCTGTAGTACTCACGTGAAGCCAGATGCACAGCACAAGGTGACACATGGGTCTGGAGTTCCTTTGCAGTGGCTAGAGGCCCTTGTATGCCTATCCCCCCCCTTCCCTCTCTGTCTCTCTGCCTCTTTCTCTCAAATAAATAAATAAATATATTTTTTAAAATGATTCCCTTTTTTGGTTCAGTTTCCTTATTGTGGACTTGCAGTCTAAACACCTGCATCTTGGGACTGGAGAGATGGCTCAGCAGCTAAAGGCACTTGCTGGCAAAGCCTGCAGGCTGGGTTCAATACCCCAGTACCACTTAAAGCCAGATACACAAAGTGGTGCATGTGTCTGGAGATCATTTGCAGAAGCAGGAACCCCTGGTGCCCCCATTCTCATATTCTGTCTTTCTCTCCTCTGTCTCTGTTAAATAATAATTAAAGTTTTTTTTTTTTTTTTTTTTTTTTGTTTGTTTTTCGAGGTAGGGCCTTACTCTAGCCCAGGCTGACCTGGAATTTACTCTGTATTCTCAGGGTGGCCTCGAACTCACAGTGATCCTCCTACCTCTGCCTCCCCAGTGCTGGGATTAAAGGTGTGTGCCACCATGCCGGGCTAATTAAAATATTTTTAAAAAGCCAACCCCCTGCATCTGTGTCCCATGGAGCCCTCTCTGGCTTTGAGTTTTTACAAAATCAGTATGCTGTTAATTATACTGTTAACAAGAAAAAAGAATTATGTTAACTCCTTCCTTCTGACTACATACATGACAGAATGTTAATGGGCCCAGTATCATACTGGTCTTGTGCAGGCAATGACAGCTTCTGTTGAAGGAGAAATAAGATTTTTTTTTAGGCAGTTTCAGTTAGAAACAGGCCCAGAGAGAATTGATGCCACGTCATCCTGGCGTAAATGTTTGTGTTCACCTTTTACAAACAAGTTTAAAAAGTAAAAAAAAAAAAAAAAAAAAAAATAGAATAAGAGCTTATAAAATAAAGACTTAAAGATGGAAGCTATGTCTATACAGCTGTACAATGTTTTTGTTTTGTTTTGGGTTTTGGTTTTTCGAGGCAGGGTTTCACTGTAGCCCAGGCTGACCTGGAATTCATTACGTAATCTCAGGGTGGCCTCAAACTCACAGTGATACTCCTACCTCTGCGTCCCAAGTGCTGGGATTAAAGGCATGTGCCACCACGCCAAGCTACAATGTGTGTTTTAGGACATGAGTTTTACAACAAATAGGCTTAAAAAATTTAAACACTTGGGCTGGAGAGATGGCTTAGTGGTTCAGACACTTGCCTGCAAAGCCCAAGGACCCATGTAAAGAGATGTACAAGGTGGCACATGTGTCTGGAGTTCGTTTGCAGTGGCTAGAAGCTCTGGCACGCCCATTCTCTCTCTCTGCCTCTTTCTCTTTAAAAAAAATGTTTTTAAACACTTTGATGAAAAGGTTACATCAAGTTAAGTTTTAAATTTTTTTGCTTTTTTTTTAAGATTTTTAAATTTTTATTTATTTATTAGAGAGAGAGAGGGGAAGAGAAAGAAAGAGTGAGAATGGGCATGCCAGGGCCTCTAGCCACTGCAAATAAACTCCAGACGCATGTGCCACCATGTGCATCTGGCTTACGTGGGACTTGGAGAATCGAACTGGGGTCCTTAGGCTTCACAGGCAAATGCCTTAACCACTAAGCCATCTCTCCAGCCCTTTTTTGCTTTTTGAGTGTTTAAAAGTAAGTTAAATTGCTTCCACTTCTTAGTAATTGCTTGATTTTATTTGTAAGTGATGACTATCTTTTCAGATTATTTAAGAATTATTTCAGGGCTGAAGGAATGATTCAATGGTTGAAGGTGCTTGCTTGCAAAGCTTGCCAGCCATAGTTTGATTCCCCATCACCCATGGTAAAGCCAGAAAGTAGCTCATGTGTCTGGGCAGGAGACACATACACAGACACACACATACATGTGCAAATGTGGTACTGGGAAATCGGACCCAGGTCATTAGACTTTGCAGGCCATTAGACCTTATCTGCTGTGCCATCTCTCCAGCCCTGGCATATATTTTTTTAATTTATATATTTCCGTGTGTGCATGTGTGCGTGCATGCATGTGTGTATACACAGGTCAGGGTCTCTTGCTGTTGCAAACAAATACCTGCCCAGCTTTATGTGGGTGGCTGAGGAGTTGGATCTGGGTTGGCAGGCAAGTCTCTTGGTGGTATTTTTATTGTGGTAGTATTGCTTTGATCTTTTTTGTAGCTCTACACTCCTCTTTTTAAAATTTTATTTACTTATTTATTATTTTTGGTTGCATGTGTGTGTGTGGGGGGGTAGGGTCCCTTCTAGCCCAGGCTGATCTAGAACTCTGTAGACCCAGGCTGGCTTCAAACTCACAACTCTTCTCCTACCTCTGCCTCCCAAGTGCTGGGATTAAAAGCATGCACCACCATGCCCAACCTACATTCCTCTTTTTAAATAATAGATTGCATGGTGATAAAACACACATATAGCATGGCATGGTGGTGCACGCCTTTAATCCCAGCCCTCAGTAGGCAGACACAGGAGACTGCCATGAATTCAAGGCCACCCTGAGACTACAATAGAGAATTTCAGGTCAGCCTAGGTTAGAGTGAGACCCTACCTTGAAAAAAAAAAAAACAACAACAACAACAAAAAAGTTAAAAGTAATTTGGGACTGGAATAAATGGCTTTAGTGGATAAGGCACTTGCCTGCAAATCTAAAGGACCCAGGTTCAATTCCCTAGTAAACCCAGATGCATAAGGTAGCACATGCGTCTGGAGTTTGTTTTCAGTGGCTAGAGGCCCTGGCACACCCATTCTATCTCTCTTTCAAATGAATAAGTAAAATATTAAAAAACACATCCAATTTACCATCTTAGTCATTTAAAATGCACAGGTCAGTGGTAGAAAACACATTCATATCATTTTAACATTAATTTATTTCTCCAGCATAAATGGCAATGTGTTCCATGATCACATTTTCATATGTACATCACATAGTAGTGCAACCACCATTATTATCCATCTCTAGAACTTTCTACTTTTTAGACTTCTTTATAGATAACTTTCATAATTATAGACAATAAACCACAATAGTTCCCTCCCCTGCCCAACTTTCCCTGCACAAATCTACTCTCCATCATATCCCCGCCTCCTCTTAATTAGTCTCTCTTTTATTTTGATGTCATCATCTTTTCCTCCTATTATAAGGGTCCTGTGCAGGTAGTACCAGACACTGTGAGGTCACGGATATCCAGGCCATTTTGTATCTGGAAGACTGCACTGTAAGGAGCCCTACCCTTCCCTTGGCTCTTACATTCTTTCTACCACCTCTTCCATAGTGGACCCTGAGCCTGGGAAGATGTGATAGAGATGTTTCAGTGCTGAGCACTCCTCTGTCTCTTCTTCTCAGCACTATGGTGCCTTTTGAGTCATCCCAGAGGTCACCACCATCTGAAAAGAGAAGCTTCTCTAACCAAAAGTGAGAGTAGCATTAATATATGAGTATAAACATTAAGAGAAGTGCTTATTGGACAGTTTGGTGAGGATAGTATATGCACTTAGCCAGATACTAGCAGGTGTTACACCCCTCAAGACCTCCCCTGTCATAGGATTTCAGTACCAGGCATGTATTCCCTCCTGTGGAACAGGCCTCCAGTCCAATTAGTGAGTGGTTGGTTTTCCCCATAACAGAAAGACCACTATCGCACCCATTGGATCAATTAGTTTGGCTGGCCAAACTTAAGGTTTGAAGTGTCCACTGCTGTTTATCTCCACTGACTTCTATCTCCCATAAGGCTGCATGCAGCCTAGCTTTTTCCAGCTCTCTGTCAGCTGGTCTACAGAGAGGGCTTTCAGCTCAGCTCCAGCTTAATTTCTCAGTGACCTTACAGCCCAAGCATGTGGAGTCTTCAACAGTAGGGTCTTACAATCTAGTTTTGGTGGGAAACCAAGATCCTTGGCAGTGGTCTGGAATGTTTTGGGGACATCAGAGACCTGCCTGACTAAAAATTCACTGGAAGGTATTCATCTCTGGCACTGACATTTTTTAAAAAAGATTTTATTTTTATTTATATATTTGTTAGAGACCGAGATAGAGAGAGAGAGAGAGAATGGGTGTGCCAGGGCCTCTAGCCACTGCAAACAAGTTCTAGATGCATGGGCCACCATGGGCATCTGGCTTACGTGGGACCTAGAGAGTCGAACTGGGATCTTCAGGCTTCGCAGGCAAATGCCTTAACCGCTAAGCCATCTCTCCAGCCCCTGAAAATTTTATAGTAACAATCTATGGCTTCTGGGTGCACCATTGTCCCAAAAAGTTCGTTTCCATATGGCATATTCATACCCTCTAAAATTTTGATTTACCCCCCCCTACAATTCTTTTTTTTTTTGTTTTGTTTTGTTTTACGAGGTAGGGTCTCACTCTAGTCCAGGCTGACCTGGAATTCACTATATAGTCTCAGGCTGGCCTTGAACTCACGGCGATCCTCCTACCTCTGCCTCCCAAGAGCTGGAATTAAAGGCGTGCACCACCATGCCCAGCTCCCCTACAATTCTTTACTCAGTCTCTTCCCCTGACCTCACTTAGGCAGTTCCACCCCAGTGATCTGTTCATCTATGTACATATATACAATACCATCCCTTTAAGTTCTCCCTCTTCTCCATTTCTTATGGCTCCTTTCTAGTTTACCAGCCTCTGCTACCAATTTTACCACAACTCACATTAAAGTCTAAACATTTGTATCTAGGATCCACATATGAGAGAGAACATGTGACATTTAGCTTTCTGGGCCTGGGTTACCTCACTTAGTATATTCCTTACCAGATCCATGCATTTCCCTGAAACTTACAGAATGGGAGAAAATCTTTGCCAGCTATACATCTGACAGAGGCTTAATATCTAGGATATACAAGGAACTCAAAAAAACTAAATAATAAGAAATCAAACCACCCAATTAAAAAATGGGCTATGGAACTAAATAGAGATTTCTCAAAGGAAGAAATAGAGATGGCATATAAATGTCTAAAAAAATGTTCTACATCCCTAGTCATTAGGGAAATGCAGATTAAAACTACTTTGAGATTCCATTTCACTCCTGTTAAATTGGCTACCATCATGAAAACAAATGACTATAAATGCTGGCGAGGATGGAGAAAAAGAGGAACACTTCTACACTGTTGGTGGGAATGCAATCTGGTCCAGCCATTGTGGAAATCAGTGTGGAGGTTCCTGAGACAGCTAAAAATAGATATGACTCAGCTAGGCATATATTCTAAGGACTTGTCTCAGTACCTTAGAGAAACTTGCTCAACCATGTTTATTGCCGCTCTATTCTCAATAGCTAAAAAATGGAAGCTGGGCGTGTTGGCACATGCCTTTAATCCCAGCACTCGAGAGGCAGAGATAGGAGGATCACCATGAGTTTGAGGCCACCCTGAGACTACATAGTGAATTCCAGGTCAGCCTGGGCTACAGTGAAACCCTACCTTGAACCCCCCTGCCCCCCGCAAAAAAAGGGAACTGGCCTAGATGTTCCTCAACTGATGAGTGGATAATGAAGATATGGAAAATTTACACAATGGAGTTCTATTCAGCCAGAAAGAAAAATGAAATTATGAAAATTGTAGGAAAATTAATGTATCTGGAAAGGATTATACTTAGTGCGGTAACCCAAGCCCAGAAAGCCAAATGTCACGTGTTCTCTCTCATATGTGGATCCTAGCTACAATGATTGAACTTGTATGTGAGTAGGAATAAAACTCAGTAGCAGAGGCCAGTAAGCTAAAAAGGGGATATACAGGGAATAGAAAGGGAAGGAGGGGGGACTCAATAGGATGGTATTGTATATATGTAAGTAGAAGAACAGATTAATGGGGGTGAAAAGGCCTAAATGAGGTCAGGGAGAGGAGATTGAGTACAGGAAAGGTGGAGGGAGGGCTAATCAAAATCTAAGAGGATATAAGTAAGTCATATGGAAACCTACTTTTGGGATAATGGTACACTCAGGAGCCATAGATTGTTGCTAGATAATTTTCAGTGCCAGAGATGGGATACCTTCCAGTGAGTTGTTGGCCAGGGAGGTCATGGATACCCTCAAAACATTACAGGCCATTGCTGAGGCCCTTGGTTTCCCACCAAGAATAGATGGTAAGACCCTATTGCTGAAGACTCCACATACTTGGGCTGCAAGGTCACTGAGAAATCCTGCTGGAGCTGAGCTGAAAATCTCCATGTAGACCAGCTGACAGAAAGCTGGAAAAAGCTACACTGCATGAAGTTCAATGGAAGAGAGAGAAATCACCAGTGGTGATAATAATGGGCACTGCAAACCTTAAATTTGGCCAGCCAGGCCAAATGAGTCAACGGGTGCAATGGTGACATGTCTGTTATGGGAGAAACCAACCACTCTCTAATTGGACTGGAGGCCCACTCCACAGGAGAGAATACATCCCTGATACTGAAAACCTTCAACAGGGCTAGTCATGAGCCCTAAGGATGTAATGTCTGCTGTTGTCTGGCTAAAGGTATATACTATGTTCACAAAATTGCTTGGTAAGCACTTCTCTTAATGTTCATACCCATATATATATATTTTTTTAATTTTTATTGATTTTTAATCTTACATACCAAAAAAAAAAAAACCCCACCTGATATTTCCCTCCCCTCCCCCATTCCACTTTAATGTTCATATCCCCTTCATACCCATATATTAATTCTACTCTCACTTTTGGTTAGAGAAACTTCTCTTTTCAGAGGCAGTGACCTTGGAATGACTCAGAAGGCACCATGATGCTAAGAAGAAGTGACATAAGAGTGCTCAGCACTGAAATAACTCCACCACATCTTCCCAGGCTCAGGGTCCATTGTGGACGAGGTGGCAAAAAGAATGTAAGAGCCAAAGGAAGGGTAGGACTCCTTACAACGTGCTCCTCCAGACACAAAATGGCCTGGATATCCATGACCTCACAATGCCTGTTACTACCTACATAAGACCATCATAATCAGAGGAAAAGATCATGACATCAAAATAAAAGAGACACTGATTGAGAGATGGAGGAGATATGTTGGAGAGTGAAGTTTCAAAGGGGAAAGTAGGGAGTGGGGGGAGGGATTTACCATGGGTTATTGTCTACAATTATGGAAGTTGTCAATAAAAATAAAATAAAATAAAATGATGAGAGCTGGGCATGGTGGCACACGCCTTTAATCCCAGCACTTGGGAGGCAGAGAGGTAGGAGGATCACAGTGAGTTTGAGGCCACCCTGAGAATACATAGTGAATTCTAGGTCAGCCTGGACTAGAGTGAGACCCTACCTTGAAAAACCAAAAAAAAAAAAAAAAAAAAAAGATAAATTAAAAAAAAAGGGGTATAGTGCTTTTTCATTTTTCCCTTTCTTTCTTTTCTTTCTTTCTTTTTTCTTTCTTTTTTTTTTTTTTTTTTTTTTGTTTTTCGAGGTAGGGTCTCACTCCCGCCCAGGCTGACCTGGAATTAACTTTGTAGCCTCAGGGTGGCCTCGAACTCATGGCGATCCCGAGTGCTGGGATTAAAGGCGTGCGCCACCACGCCCGGCTTTTTCCTCTTTCTTGACTATCAGACTAACAAAAGAATTTAAAAATCCTGCCTTTTACCTCAGCACTAATATCAGCTTAGAAGTTATCTATATTATTTAACTATTACTCATTTTTTGTTAAGACGTGGTTTGGGTGTTTTGCTCAGGCTAGCCTCAAACTTATGATCCTCCGCTTCATCCTCATGAATGCTAGAATTATAGTTGGACCACCACGCTCAGCTTGCCCTTACATCTTTATTATGCTCAATTGCCTGATAATCAGTTGGCTGAATAATATTTCTCTACGCTATTCCTAGGTCATACAAGACCTTGGGAAGTTTAAATTGAATCCTCCTTTATTTTTCACTTTATGTTTTATGATTGTACTATATTTGGGTTTTGTGTTTTAGTTACTTCCATATGTTTATTATTATAATGATGATTGTTATTATTATTTTGCAGTGTGGGAATTTGACCCAGGGTATTGCATATACTAGGCAAGTGCTCCACTACTGAGCTGTATCCCCAGTCTTCTTTTTATTTTTCATTTTGACAGCCTCTCACTAAGTTGACCTGGGGTGGCCTTGAACTCATTCTGTAGCCCAGGCATGTCTTAAATTTGCAATCCTCTTGCCTTAGCCTCCCCAGTGGCAAGGATTGCAGGTCTGTGCCACAAAGTCTGATCATTATTTGTATGTTATACAGTTCATCTTTATTTGGAGCTTCACACATTTTCCACTTCTTTTTTTAAAAAATTTTTTTTATTTTTATTTATTTGAGAGAGAGAAATAAGCAGGGAGAGAGAGAGAGAGAGAGAGAGAGAGAGAGATAATGGGCGCACCAGGGCCTCCAGCCGCTGCAAATGAACTCCAGACACATGCACCCTCTTGTACATCTGGCTTACATGGGTCCTGGGGAATTGAACCTGGGTCATTTGGCTTTGCAGGCAAGCGCCTTAAACACTAAGTCATTTCTCCAGCCCTTCCACTTCTTTTTGCATCATGACATGTAGAGTAAGATCTTTCTTTCTCGCTTCTTTCTCCTTTTTCTTGAAGTTCATTCCTCAGTAGTTCTACCATTGTGCTTTACACATCAAAAGTGTTCAATCTTTAAAGACTAATGTTTTTCGAGTCAACTTCCAGGCTGGCCTTGAACTCATGATCCTTTTGCCTTTACTTCCCCATGCTATTATATGCATGTACTCCCATGCCTGGCTCAATACAATTGAAGTGAATAAATGAATTTAATCAGGTGAGCACAGTTTAAAGTACTTGAAAGGTCTCGTTTTGATATAGTATGTTAGATCCTGCCACACTGACCAGCCATATAAGGTCATTTGGGCCTGGGTGATGAGCCCAGGACCTGGCTTTGTTTGTTGCCATGAATTGAGAAGCAGCGTAAGGAGGTAAGGCTGAGCTCGCACCACTGGGATTCACTGTTTCCCAGGATTCTAACAGCAGCGCTGTTATTGACCAGCTTCAGCTCTGGCCTTGGTTTTCTTCATGGCTGGCTTGACCTAGGTACTCGCTCACTTGGGGAAACAGTGCTTTTCATAACAGGAGAACGTGATGGAGAATAGCATGGACTCAGAATTACTGGACATTTTAGGTCACCTTTCTTTGACTCTGTTTTTATAAAAAACTATATTATTTATTTATTTATTTATGATAGAGAGAAAGGAGAGAGAGAGAGAGGCCAGAGCCTTCTACTGCAAATGAACTCCAGACACTTCATGCACTTTGTGTTTCTGGCTTCATGTGGGCAATGGGGAATGGAGCCAGGGCCATCAGGCTTTGTAAGAAACTGCCTTTAGGGCTGGAGAGATGGCTTAGAAGTTAAGGCATTTGCCTGCAAAGCCTAAGGATCCCGGTTCGATTCTCCAGGTCCCACATAATCCAGATGCACAAGGGGGCGCAAGTGTCTGGAGTTCATTTGCAGTGGCTAGAGGCCCTGGTGCGCCCATTCTCACTCTCCCTCTCTCTCTTTCCCTCTGTCTGTCAAATAAATAAATAAATAAATAAATAAATAAATAAATAAATAAATAAATAAGAACCTTTAAAAAAGAAAGTTTAAAATAAAAAGAAACTGTCTTTAGCTGCTGCACTCTCTCTCCAGCCCAGTTTCTTTATACTTTTTAATTTCTTAAAAAAGATTTATTTATTTATTTTAGTTGAAAGGGAGAGAGAGAAAGAGAGGTAGATAGAGAGAAAGAATGGGCACACCAGGGCCTCCAGTCACTGTAAACGAACTCCAGACATATACGCACCTTGCACATCTGGCTTTGTGTGGGTACTGGGGAACTGAACCTGGGTCCTTTGGCTTTGCAGGCAAGTGCCTTAGCTGCTGAGCCATCTCACCAGCCCAGTTTCTCTATCTTTAAAGAGAGAATAGTACTGTGTCTACATCATAGCTTCGATGTGACACTTAGAATAGGGCCTGCACCTGTCAGACCTGACAAATGCTTGATAAATATGTTGGTTGGTAGAGCCTGTGCCTCTGCTGAGCCTTGTCTCCTGGTTCTAGACAGCTGGAACTGAATAGGATTGTGGTTCTAGACAGCTGGAACTGAATGAATAGGATTGTGGTTCTAGACAGCTGGGACTGAATAGGATTGTGGTTCTAGACAGCTGGAACTGAATGAATAGGCTTGTGGTTCTAGACAGCTGGGACTGAATAGGATTGTGGTTCTAGACAGCTGGAACCGAATAGGATTGTGGTTCTAGACAGCTGGAACTGAATAGGACTGTGGTTCTAGACAGCTGGGACTGAATAGGACTGTGGTTCTAGACAGCTGGGACTGAATGAATAGGATTGTGGTTCTAGATAGCTGGAACTGAATAGGATTGCTCCCATTGCGGTTTCCCTAACCTCAGGCTCATGACAGGGGAACACGAGTCCTTATCCACACTGCCAAGGACTTCATTCAAGATATTTAATCACGTTTTGCTCTGTGCTTAAAGCTAAGTTGTCTCAAGATCATATTGTATAGAAAGCTATCTTTTAGGTTTAGCCAAAGTTTAACAAAGTTCTCAGTATTGGCAGAGCTTTGATCCAAATTTGATTGATTTAATAAGTTCAATATTCCTGCATTTGTGCTTTTAGCACCAACCCCCCAAGTCATTCTTAGGATTTGATTCCTTGGGCACAGTGTATTAACCAGATCTTCTTTTTTCCTTGGTGTGTGTGTCATGGGCATGGATGTAGGAGAGGCTAAATCATGCATTGGATCTATTTCTTTGTTCCTTCTAGTATGTCAAGAATTCTTGAACCGATTCTACAACTCGTTGATAGCCAGGGAAGTGAGCTTCTCACTGGATGTCATAGAGAAAGAACTGGTCGCCTTTTGCTTGGATGCCAAAGGAAAAGAAAACCGCCTGGTATGGTCAAGATTTCACCTTTCATTCTTCCCATGTGCTTCAAGAAAACTGGAAATAGATTTGTTTCTCACCTTGGACTTGACGTCCTCCTACTTAGATGCTTACTTCCAGCACATGCATTGTAGACAGCAAGCAGAAATCAACGTCCCAGGAAAATGCACCTCTATGGCTTTTATCTTGAATATAATCTGATTTTGCTTTCTGAGTAAATCACAGACAAACGGTTTTATGTTTTCTTTCTTTATTTTTTAATTTTTTAAAATTTTTTAAGTTATTTATTTATTGAGAGAGAGGCACTACAAACAAACTCCAGACGCATGTGCCTTGTACATCTGGCTCATGTGGGTACTGGAGAATCGAACCTGGGTCCTTTGGCTTTGCAGGCAAGTGTCTTAACTGCTAAGCCATCTCTCCAGCCCTGGTTTTATGTTTTCTTAAATGAAATTATTAAGCTGAATCCTGACAAGAATTTACTGTCTTGAGACTGGGTAGACTTTTTCATATGTTATCAAGACAATTAGTCATCCCTTTCAAGACATTTCATAGTATTATTTATACATGATTATTGAAGTACTTGTGGTTTCTTTTTTTCCCTGACTTTAATACATGGCTTTTTTCCACCTTGTGTTTTATATCAATAAAAACTGGGAACTGAGCCCACCACTTTATCCATTCTAAGCATGTACTCTACCATTGAGCTGCCCACTTAGTCCCAGGTCAAACTATTTTCTTGCCTAAAATAGTCATGTTGAATTTGTTAAGCAAAATCACTGATTGCGTTTGCAAGCAGAGAGAGAAGAGAGGGACATACAGAGAGAATGGGCATGCTAGGGCCTCTGTGTACTGCAAATGAACTCCATATACATGTGTCACTTTGTGCATCTGGCTTTAGGTTTGTAACCAGGTCCTTAGGCTTTGCAGGCAAGCTCCTTAACCACTGAACCATCTCTCTAGCCTCAAGTTGTTTTTTTGTTAAAATTAAGGTCATAAACAACAATAAAAGAATGAAATAAAACAAACAAACAAACAAAAATCATTGATTGCTTACCACTGATTCAAATTGCAAAACTTTTCCTATTCATTTATACCATCAAATCATATATATAGGTTTGTTTGAGGTAGGGTCTTGCTCTAGCCCAGGCTGACCTGGAATTCACTATGTAGTCTCAGGGTGGCCTCGAACTCACTATGATCCTCCTACCTCTGCCTACTGAGTGCTGGGATTAAAGGCGTGTGCCACCATGCCCAGCCAAATCATATATTTTTATATGTAAAAAAATGACCAGGTAGTAGGAAGGTGCATGTTGCTTGATGGAAAGAGCCATGGGCTCAACAGCCCCAAAGCTGGACTTGATAATTTTGTCTCTTCTACTTGCTGGCTGCACGACCTGTGGTTGTGTTGGCTACAACACAGGGTTAATAATAGAACTTGCTTCATGGGATTATTGTGAGAAGAAAATACATTAATACCTTTCAAGCAGTGAGAACAGCCTGTGATCAGAGAAAACACTTAGTAAGCACGAGCTTTGCTTATCAGTCTTTCAACATTATGTGGTCCCAAGGATAAAGTCACCTGGGTTCTGGTGCCTTAGTTATCTGGGGTTCAAGTTTAATTGCTGGGCCATGAAAACGAGGCTCACTTCTTGCTCACTTTTCTATGCTGTCCTCCATGGTTCTTCCATTGTCAAGGGCACTAAGTTCTCATCATTCTCTCAGTGCTATTATCTAGGAGCCACAAAAGATGCAGCCACCAAGATCCTGAGTGAAATCACGCGCCCCATGAGTGTGCACATGCCTGCCGGGAAGATTTGTGAGAAGCTGAAGAAGATGGACAGCCAGATCTGTGAGCTGAAATATGGTACAACTGAACCAAGCTGTTTTCCCACCAATATGTCCTTGTTTTCTAAAAAGCCAGGGATAGAGCTTAAAGTATCCTCCACTCACTGATAGATTGCTGGGTTGATGAGCTCCTGTGAAGAAGGGACACAATAACACAATAAATAACCGGATGAGAATAATACAGATAATCAGCATTAGGATATATGTAGTTGCCAATCCAAACAGCAAAATTTCAACTCATCATTTACTAAGGCAGTTTCACCCATGTATGTCAAAATCGAAGGAAACAGCTGCTCGTGGTGATTTTGCCCTTTAAGACAAAAGTTTTGTGTATCAATGATCACACACACTGGGACTTTGCAGTGTGTGTGAGTGTTAAATTTTGGGAACTTGGTTATTTCCATCAAATCAGATGCTGTCTGATGAAATAGCTTATCAGAAGCACGTAACATAAACAGAAAGCAAAGGAAGGAGGTGGCCTATTTAAATTGCTATCCTTGGCCTTATAAATTTCATATGGTTGGATCTATTCTTACACAGAGGATTTGTATCTGGGCCAGCCTTTTGCGTAGATGGAGTAGGTATGATAAAAGGCTGGGGAATTCTTCCCCTGGCTGTGCTTAACACCTGAAATTCCCCGATGCAGACTCATTGCTTTGGCATGAGTCATTGTTTTATGTTAGACATCCACTGTACTATTTATTGGAAACTACCTCAGTAATTAGCGTCCAACTCTAAAGTATTTTAATTTTCTTTCCCAACACAGTTGTGTAATTTGCCTATGCCCCATAACTACACAGCAAACTTTAAAGAGGCTTAAGTTTGGAAGGTACCAAAGACAACCTATTCCTCAATTTGCCAAGAGCAGGTCCTGACTTCCAGGGTAATTATTATGGGAAAGCATCCCTTTCTGGTGGCTTCAAAGGAATAATGCAGAGGCAGGAAGCACCAAGTTCACATAAACACTGATCACAGAAGGGACAATCCTGTACTGAGTTTTTCCTTTAACAAATGTGTTTTGCAAAACATGTATACGACCAATCTTGCAGAGCTCCTTAAGCATTAGAAAAAGTAAGAGACTGTTGAGAAGGAAAAAAATGAATATTCACTAATATTTTGGCAACATTGGCCACTAGAGGCCCTTGAGGAGCCATGAACTAATTTAAAATTTCGCATTGACTTTTTCCTTATAGTTTTTTTTTTTTTTTTTGGTTTTTCAAAGTAGGGTCTCACTCTGGCCCAGGCTGACCTGGAATTCACTATGTAGTCTCAGGGTGGCCTTGAACTCACGGAGATCCTCCTACCTCTGCCTCCCGAGTGCTGGGATTAAAGGTGTGCGCCACCACGCCCGGCTTCCTTATAGTTTTATAATATCACAGAAGTGTCCTCCCCTTTAAACTTAATGCCACATGCCTCTTTTTCTAGAAAAATATCAAAGAAACTCACATTTGTGAAACAGTATTTTTTTCTCCTTCAACTACTTCTCTCAAGTAAATGAATAGTTCTAAATTCTCAGCTGGCTGTTGGCGACGTTTGTGCTGTGGGATGTTGGTAACCAGGCAACAAAAGGGCATTCTGTTAGGCTGGGCCTGTGGGGCGCACCTGCAATCCCAGCACTCAAGAGGCGGAAGCAAGAGCATCACCACATGTTTGAGGCCAGTTTGGGTTACATAGAGAGTTCCAGGCCAGCCTGCGCAATGTAGTGAGAATTAATTAATTAATTAATTAATTTTTTTGGTTTTGCAAGGTAGGGTCTCACTCTGGTCCAGGCTTACCTGGAATTAACTATGTAGTCTCAGGGTGGCCTTGAACTCTCGGCGATCCTCCTACCTCTGCCTCCCGAGTGCTGGGATTAAAGGCGTGCGCCACCACGCCTGGCTGAGAATTTATTTTTTAAAAAAAGATAAGAAAGTCTAGAGAGATGGCTTAGTGGTTAAGGAGCTTGCCTGCGAAGCCTAAGGACCCAGGTTTGACTTTCCAGAACCCACACAAGCCAGATGCACATGGTAGCACATGGGTCTGAAATTCGTTTGTAGTGGCTAGAGGCCCTGGGACACCCATTCTCTCTCTCCCTCTCCCTCCTACATAAATAAATGAAAATTTTTAAAAAAGGAAAGAAAGAAAGAAAGAAAGAAAGAAAGAAAGAAAGAAAGAAAGCAAAGCAAAGAAAAAGAAAAAGGTATTCTATTAAGTTAGCCACAGAATCATAAAATGATTAAATGTGGAGTCAGAGTATGTTTTCAGTGAGGAAAGTTTCATTTGGTTTTTGACCTGAAAGAATGTTTTCTGTTGCGCAATGTTTTTCTAAGATTTTATTTTTTTTTCATTTATATATTTATTAGAGATGGGGGCTGGGGTGGAGGGAGAGAGAGAGAAAGAGTGAGAATGGGTGCACCAGTGCCTCTAGCTACTGCAAATGAATTCCAGATGCATGTGCCACCTTGTGCATCTGGCTTATGTGGGACCTGGGGAATTGAACCAGGGTCTTTAAGCTTTGCGGGCAAATGCCTTAACCGCTAAGCAATCTCTCTAGCCCTGCTCAACATTTTTTTTCCCAAGGTAGGGTTTCACTCTAGCTCAGGCTGACCTGGAATTCACTGTGTAGTCTCAGGGTGGCCTCAAACTCATGGCAATCCTCCTACCTCTGCCTCCTGAGTACTGGAATTAAAGGCATGCGCCACCACGCCCAGCCAACTTTTTTTTTAAAAAGAAAAATAAGGGTCATAAGAAATGTGAAGCATACATTGTAGTCGAGCCTCCAAATTAAAAATAAAAATGTTTCTTTTAAGTGAGAACATGCTGGAAAATGTTGGCAAGTGAGTTGACAGCTATTACTTTAATTTTTTTTTTTAATTTTTAGTTTTTTTGAGACAGGGTCTCATGTATCCCAGGCTGGCCTCAAACTTGCTATGTTGCAAAGGTTGGCCTTGAGCTTCGGATCCTCCGACCTCCATCTCCTGAGTACTCTGTTGTAAGAGTGTGCCTGGTTCGTGCAGTGCTTGTAATTAAATCCATGGCCTTGTGTATTCTAGGCAAGTGTACTACCCATTGAGTTACATGCCCAACCCCAGGTTTGGGATAAAATTCTTTTTTGTTTGTTTGTTTGTTTTGTTTTGTTTTTGTCCTTTTCTGGCTTCTGTCTTTTAGAGAAGAAGTTGGACCTGGCCTCGGTGGACCTGGGGAAGATGAGAGTGGCAGAGCTGAAGCAGATCCTACTCAAGTGGGGGGCGGAGTGCAGGGCCTGTGCTGAAAAATCCGACTATGTGAATCTGATCAAAGAACTGGCCCCCAACTATGCAGCCATACACCCCCAGACAGAGCTCTGACCGCAGATGCCACAATACCATAGATTCTAGTTGGAGCAAAATGACTGTCCAAGATACACATGTGGTGGTTAAGGAGAACCAGGAATTACCCTGTACTGGGTATCAGATTTTTTTGTTGTTGTTTTTCAAGGTAGGGTCTCGCTCTAACCCAGGCTGACCTGAAATTCACTATGTTGTCTCATACTGGCCTCAAACTCATAGAGATCCTCCTACCTCTGCCTCCTAAGTGCTGGGATTAAAGGCATACGCCACCGCGCCTGGCTGAGTGTCAGACTTTTTATCTTTCCCTTAAACCTCAGCATTCTGTTACTTAGGCTGATGAGTGACACTATGGCTCTTGCTGCTGTCACCCATTTGCAGTGTGCCAAAACCTAAAAATGGGGCTGGAGAGATGGCTTAGTGGTTAAGGCACCTGCCTGCTAAGCCTAAGAACGCCGATCCATTCTCCAGGTCTCACATTTAGCCAGATGCAGTGATGTAATGGCGCAATGCCACATTTGCCCACAAGGGGGCGCCTGTGTCTGGAGTTCATTTACAACGGCTGAGAGGCTGCTGGTGCGCCCATTCTCTATCTGTCTCCCTCTCTCCCTCCCCGCTCTCTCTCTCAAAAAATAATCTAAAAAGCTCCCTTTGCATATCTTTAATCACAATACCGGATGGAAATCACATAGGTAAGATTTATTTTGTCTCATGGTAGGGAAGGTGTGGTGGAACAGCCCAGAGCATGCTGGCAGGAGCATGTGATGGAGGCTGTTAACATCATTGTGGACCAGGAAACAGAGAATGATGTCCAAACCAATTGGATACAACCTTCAGCACCCACTTCTGCCAGCAAGGCCTTATCTCTGAGAGGTTCCTCATCCTCCCCGATAGTGCCACCATCTGGGAAACAAATATTCAACATGAGCCTGTGCGAGACAAAGATCAAAACCATCACAAAAGGACCATGTAAGTTATCCTTGCTGACCTCCATAAACTGGAAAGTCAGCTACTGAAAAATAAGTAGATTCTAAGAGATGACAAAGCACTTACAGGCATCTCTTTGTATAAGATTTTAAAATTAAACATATTGGATTAGGATAAAAGAAACAATAGGAGCTGAAGAGATGGGTTAGCAGTTATGGCACTTGCCTTTGAAGCCTAAGGACCCAGGTTTGATTCCCCAGATCTCACATAAGCCAGATGCACATGGTAGCACATGCATCTGGAGGTTGTTTGCAGTAGCTAGAGGCCCTGGCATGCACATTCGCTCTCTTTTTCTCGATAATAAACAAATAATAATATAAAGAAATAATAGTTGGCTCATCTAATGTACAACTTCAATCCCAATATCCTCTCTGCCTATTTCTATATCTCTCTCTCAAATAAATAAATAAAAATAAAAAAATAAAATATTAAAAAACATAATCAAGAGTGTTTTAAAATAAACTTCCTCCTTTTTGACTGGAAATTTTATATGTATTGTCTCTCTTTGATCTGATAAGGCAGGTGGCCTCAGTTAATCTTCTCATTGCCATAACAGCATACCTGGCCAGAATAATGTAAGCAAAGGAGGGTTTGGATTGGCTCAAAGTTTTAGACACAATCCATCATGGTGGCAGGAGTCTGAGGCAACTGCTTCCATCCCACCCACTGTCGGGAGGTTCAAAGAGATGAATGTTGGTGCTCAGCCCACTTTCTCTTTTTTATTTAGCTAGGGACTCCAGCTGATGGGATGGTGCTCAATCTTCTGTCTCCTCAGTTAATCCTCTCTGGAAACACTCTCAGACATGCCGGAGGTTTGCCTGCTAAGTGACCCTGAATCCTGTCAAGCTGGCGATCAAGATTAACCATTACACAGGGCTATTGGAAATTATTACTTTCCATCTAAAGGAAACCTAATTACAAATATATCAAGAATACATATAAGAATGCGTAATGTTTGAGGTAAGGTTTCACTTGAGCTCAGGCTGACCTGGAATTCACTATGTAGTCTCAGGGTAGCCTTGAACTCATGGCAATCCTCCTACCTCCCGAGTGCTGGGATTAAAGGCGTGTGCCACCAATCCCGGCTTTTTAAAAATATGTAATGTTTTGAAACTGATAAGCACACTTGCATTGCCAAGGGAACCAAGTTCAAGGCCTCTTTCAGGCTTCATGATCACGTAGCAGACAGGCTTTGATAGGAGATTAGAGCATTTTGAGCACATGCAGACAGCATACAGCGTCATGCTCGTAACTCTATTTTAACAGCTTCAAACTATAAAATTGCAGGATGTGGTGGCATAAGGTATACCTTTAATCCCAGCACTTGGGAGGATCACTGTGAGTTTGAGGCCAGCCTGAGACTACATAGTGAATTATAGACCAGCCTGGGCTAGAGACAGACCCTACCTGGAAAAGTCCCCCCAAAACAACAAAAACCTGTAAAATCATTTGTGGTTCCATTTTCTCGCCATAGGCGAAAAAGAAACCACAGTAGAATTGGTTGCCTCTGCTTCATTGGTGGGGTGAACACTCAAGAAAGCATTGCTTTTTGTGTCATCCCAGTGGTCATCACCATCTGAAAAGAGAAGCTTCTCTAGCCAGAAGTGAGAGTAGCATTAATATGTGAACATGAACATTTAGTGTAGTGTCCCCAGGGCAGCTTGGTGGGAATAATATATACATTTAGTCAGACATGAGTAGGCTTATACCCCCAAGGCTCATGATGGAGGAGTGCCTAGCACTGAAACACCTCTGTCACACCCTCCAATGGCTCAGGGACCATTGCGGAAGAGGGGGCGGATAGAATGGAAGAGCCAAAGGAAGGATATGACCTCTTACAATGCAACTGCCCAGACAGAAATTGGCCTCGATATCCATGATCTTGCAGTGCCTAGCAATACCTTTGCAAGACCCTCAAAATAGAAGAGAAAGATGATGTGATCAAATTAGGAGAGAGACTAATGGAGAGAGGGAGGGGATATGATGGAGACTGGAGTTCTAAAGTGGAATGGGGGAGGGGAGGGAAATATCAGGTGGGTTTTTTTTTTGGTATGTAAGATTAAAAGTCAATAAAAACTAATAATTAAAAAAAAAGAAAGCATTGCTGTGGGACTTACTGGGGTGAAGGGAAAGACCCAGGTCTGGAACAGCATCATGACGAGTATGACCATCACACTCAATGTGCACTACAGATAAGATCTGGACAGTTCACTGTGTACATCAACTCTATCTAAAAAAGCATGCTAACTTATGCGGAAACTACCTAAAATTGATTAAAAACAAAATTTAAAAAATAACTGCATTTCCTGTACTCACTGAGAATTCATTTGTGAAGTGGAGAGGTAATCTTCCAGAACACACCTGTATATTGGAAGAACAAAGCTCACATTTATTTATTTATCGTTTGTTTGTTTGTTTTCCAAGGTAGGGTCTCTACTTCAGGCTGACCTGGAATTTACTAAATAGTCTCAGGGTGGCCTTGAACTCACAGTGATCCTCCTACTTCTGCCTCCCAAGTGCTGGGATTAAAGGTGTGTGCCATCACGTCCCGCTTTTATTATTATTATTTTTAAAATACCACTTTTTATTCAGATTCTACAAAGGAGTGCCGAAAGGGGGAGGCTGGGAGGTAAGGGGAGATAAAGTGGGGAGAAGAGAAGTACATACACCACATGGAGCCCAATAGCCCATGTGGGCAACGTATAGCTCAGGAGTCCATGTGACCAGATATGGATCTGGGGTAAAAAACTGGGAAAGAAAAAAGAAAGTTCAAGGAGCTCCTGCCATGTGGGGAGCTGGAGGGGATAAAGAACCCATGCTGAAGCTAGGCGTGGTGGAGGCAGAGGTAGGAGGATCACACGAGTTCAAGGCCACCCTGAGATTACATAGTGAATTCCAGGTCAGCTCTGAGCTAGAGTGAGACCCTGCCTGGGGGTGGTGGTGGCGGGGGGGAGAACCCATGCTGAGCGTAAGGGCTAAGGGTCCTCCCAGCTGCGCCTGGGTGGAGCCAGCCCAGGCCCAGCCAAGGAAAACTCACCCACAACTGGAAGTTCCCAAGTGATCAGAGAGATAGTTTGGTTTTTTTGAGGTAGGGTTTCACTCTAGCCAAGGCTGACCTAGAATTCACTATGTAATGGAGATTTTCCTACCTCTGCCTCCCGAGTGCTGGGATTAAAGGTGGGTGCCATCATGCCCAGCCAAAGCTCACTTTTAAATGCTACAGAGGTAAATGGACTTTCAGCTGGGTTGTTAGGATGTAACCAGACTTGTCAGAGAATTTGAGAATCCTAAGGATATGTAGGTTCCATAACTGAAGAATGTGATTGAAAAGCTGTAATATGAATGGCCAAAAGCATTATTGTTTCTGGACTCTGGAAGCTTGATAATCATGTGGAAGAACCTACTTTATTTTGAATTCTACCTTTAAAAAGTCTAAACTTAGTTTGTTTTTATTTTAAATTTTAGTGCACACTTTATATTTGGGGGGGCTGGAAAGAGAGCTCAGTGGGTAATCACCACACAAGTGTGAAGATGTGAATTTTGATCCCCAGAACTGATGTAAATTCTAGGCATGGGGGGCATACTTGTAATCCCAGCACTGGGGAGACATAGACAGCGGACTCCTGGGACTTGCTGGCTAGCTAGTCCCCAGAGAGAACTTGTCTTAAAATTAAGGTGGAGGGCTGGAGAGATGGCTTAGAGGTTAAGGCGTTTGTCTGTAAACCCAAAGGACCCCAGTTCGATTCTCCAGGACCCACATAAGCCAGATGCACAAGGGGCACATGCATCTGGAGTTTGTTTGCAGTGGCTAAGGGCCCTGGTGCGCCCATTCTTTCTCTGTCTACCTCTCTTATCTCTCTCTGCTTGCAAATAAATAAATAATTTAAAAAAATTAAGGTGGAGAGTGATTGAGGAAGACATCTGACATCAACCACGAGAACCCATGTACATATATGAACATATAAACATACATTCATACACATACATGAACATATAAAATACATTCATACACATACATGCTCATGCAAAAGAATACTTAAAAACTTTATATTTGTTTTTATTTTCACACTTTGAACTTAATGAAATTTGTCCCTTGAAAATAATGTTTTCTATCTGGTCTCAAAATTAGATCATCTTTTGCGTCATTTTTTTTCAGGGTAAAAATCTAGGTAATGGAACTCTGCTTAGCAGGTCGGTCATTCAGATCAAAGCTGCTGTTTAGTCTTTCTTTTTCTTTTTCTTTTTCTTTTTGCTCAGTTGTTTTTTGTGGTTCTGGGGATAGTCTGGTTATCCAAGACAGCTTACATCGATGTGTCACCATCTCCTTAAGCTGTTTGTGCTCACTCCAGAGCACATTCTGACTCAGAGGGCAGGACCTGAGCACTGGAATTTCTAACAAGTTCTTTTAGGGCTCACACTGTGAATGGTACAGGTTTAAGTCATGCATCCTGTAATTGATGTGATTTTTTCATTTGCTAGACTCAATCAGTTAAGTTTGTACATTCATCTCTCTCTCTCTCTCTCTCTCTCTCTCTCTCACACACACACACACACACACACAAGTTCTTGTGAGGCTAAGGTTGACCCTGAACTCACTATGTAGTTGAGGCTATCTATGAACTCCTGATCCTCCTGTGTCGACCTTCTACGTGCTGGGATTACATGTAGGCATGCTCCACCATGCCCAGCTTTATTCAGTGCCAGAGTCTGAACCCAGAGCTTGAATATATCAATAAAAGCTATAAAAGTGTGCAAGAGTTTATTCTTTCATGTGAAAGAAGCCAGACTAGAAGGAGGAAATTCAGAGTAAATGTGGTAGCACCTCAAAGTTACTAGGCAGGTTTCATTTTTAACCCATGGTCCATGTTGGCTGCTGGTATTTTTCATTCCGGAAGAGAGAGAAGACAGGAAAGGACATGCATGTAACCTGATCCCAGCCCTACCACCAACTACACTCTGCTCCTATACCATAGACTAAACCCTAATCACATGCCTACTCAGCTGCAAAGGAGTCTGGGCAATCACAACTTCTGGTTGGGATCATTGCTGGCCAAATCAAATTTGATTTTTTTTTTAACTAAGGAAGAAGGGATAAAGTTTTGACCACAAATCATCTCTGCCACATAGCATAAAAATTTCCTTGCCGTGAATCTCAAGCTATAATTCATACTCTAAATATCCCTTCCCTTTGCTATTTCAGTCTTTCATACGTGTAAACAGCGATGTTTCTCTTCTTTATTTTGGCTTGACAAGGAGTAGATGCTCCTTTTCTCCTTTCTTTTCATCTGTAAGTCTCTGCCTCTCTCGTTGTGCAGTGTCTGTGTATGCATATTTCCGTGCATTTCTACCCCACACCCAGCAGCTCAGGAGGTTTAGAAGTCAGACAGTCTGAAAAACTCTGAGCTAAAAATTCATATAAACACTGGTATTCTGAGAATGATATTATTCCTGATCTAGTCCAGATTTCAAAAACTCTGAACAGGAGGCACTTCAATTCTACTCTTAAATAAACTTGGGAGACTGGATATAGCATTTAGAACACAATTTAAATGCTGTTCCTCATGTGATTATCTGTGATCCACATTCTACTAAAATGCTTTAAATTTAGGCCAAGTAAGCTTGGACCATAGGACAAGAAAATAATTAGTAGGGTCATACAACACAGGAGAGCATCTTGTGATCCAAAGACCCTACCTATGGATTTAAATGGCCCTAAAGAGCCCTAAGCAGGTAGCTGTTAGTTTTCTTCTAAAGTCTCAACTAAAAGAAACAATGATCTGGTAGCCATTCTTTCAAAATGCATTTGAAATAAAACAGTCCCACTCAAAGCAACATCCTTTGGACATACTATCATTTTGAATATAGAAACATTTATACCACAAATATATATTTATTTTGTGTGTGGGGTGGTGGAGAGAATGGGCATTCCTGGGCCTCTTGCCTCTGCAAATGAACTCTAGATACATGCACCACTTTGTGCATTTGGGGAATTGAAACCTGGCCAGGAGGCTTTGTAAGCAAGAAGCAAGCAAGCACCTTTAACCACTGAGCCATCTCCCCAACCCTTGAACCTTAAAAAAACTTGCTATTTATTATTTATTTTTTTTCTCTTTTTGGTTTAGTATGGGGATAATAAATGAGGAATTTAAATGCATCAAGTTATTATTCTTCTAACAATTTTTTTTCCGGTACCACAAAATACAGGTCAGTATAGAACAGAAGGAGTAAAACATAGTTGCTAGCTGTTGCTTGTTTTTGATATACTTTTCACTGGCAAACATGAGGAATTATGATTTTGTATGTTTCCTTGGGTCTGAATTTTTGAGTTCCTCTAGTGGACTATGTGACTGATAAATTAACATTTTAATTTGGTAATTGACAAAGGTGAGACTTAGTTGTAAGAGAAATGATCTGTTTTAAGGCATACTCTAAATGTGGATTTTTTTTTTCAACCCTTTCGTCAGTGGCTGTCAATCTTGTCTTTATATCAGAGGCAACTGAAGACAATTCAAACATGCCCAAGGTCAGACTGAACCTGGGACCAATCTCTTTCAGATTCTGGAGGGTGGAAGGGGGAAGCAGAGAGCTCCAGGTATCAGTGGTTAGGGGGTACCCTCTAGTTACTCTGTATAGGGGTCTGGCCCTGGACTCCCAGGGAAGGGGAGACCTGATATGTGAAGGTCACCTGTGCAGCTTGGCACTCCCAAGATTAATGGTTAACCTTGAAACATGCACAGAACAGCATGTGGTGCATTTTCTGTGGACATCCACCTGCTTGTTAGATCTGCAAATCAGCTGTCTATACTGGCTAATCGACGGATTAACCTTCATTGAGAACAAAAGAAGAAAATTGTATGGGCTGCCAATCCATTACCGAAATCACTGCAGCAACATATCTTTGGAACTCATAAGTTTTCAGGTTTTTGAAAGATAATATGGTAAGGGGCTGGAGAAATGGCTTAGTGGTGAAGCCTAAGGACCCAGATTCGAGGCTCAATTCCCCAATATCCACGTGCACAAGATAGTATCCAGATGCACAAGGTGACACATCCATCTGGAGTTTGTTTGCAATGGCTAGAGGCCCTGATGCGTCCATTCTCTCTCTCTCTCTGCCTCTTTCTCTCTGTGTGTGTTGCTAATAAATAAATAAAAATAAACAAAAATTAAAAAAGAAAGATAATATGGTAGATCATTTTCAGTTCTAGAGATGGAACCCCGAGCCTCATACATACTAGGCAAGAGCTCTAGCTTGGTGTATCTACTAATATTGCATAGCTCCCTCACACCTAGGGGCGTTAGGCGGCACCCTGGAACACCCTCTATAAACCCAGGGCAGGTATTACCACCACTAGAAGAATTCAGGTCAGGACAGGTTTAGCTGACAAATGGGTTACACAAAAGAGTTTATAACTTTAGAAGTTTTTCATTTGGGAAACGTGGATGAGAGCTGGTGAGTGAGAGATTGTAATTTTGTGGCAATCCTAGCCTAGGCATTATTAATCATTAATTAAGGTGTTGGTGCTCTTTTACAAAACCTCCACCTCCCAGCTCCCATTTCCCATATACCCGGGGGCCTCAGAAAGCCAGAATGCAGAGTGCCTATCTTCGCTCTTGCTCTCCTGGACCACAGAGCAGTTTAAACACTAGATAGCTCAGAGGAAACATACTCACCAAGCTGCCTTCCTTCCCTTCACAGGTATGTCAGCTGTGCTTTTCTGCATGTCATGAAAGCCATGAAGCTCCAGGGAGCAGAAGCCCCCATCCTTAGAATGTCACTCTCATCAAGTGACAGTCCACCTTCTCAGACTTCGCAACCCAGTGTCTATCCGGCTATGGAAGACATTCTGTACAGGCCTCCTGCCCTTTTTCCTTTTGAATTTTTAAAACCCTATTTTGGAAAGAACAGATCAAATGTTAGCTTCTTAGTAACAGAGCAGCTATAAATACATTGTGAGGGATCTTTGGCTATGAAAATTCTAGCATGCAGTAAGCTTGCCCACCTGGAAGACACTATGTAAGAATGCATGTATACATCTCGCAAATTCTAGCATCCCCTCCCTTCCGAAAACTCTTCACTTGACAGCTAAATATTTACTTATATCTCTCCAGTTTTCTTCAATTCTGAATTAGCGCAAGGTTCCCTGCTTCTTCCAGGAAGGAACCCAGAGGTTTTTCTCTCTAGGTTGTATTCATATGTGTGTACACAGGC
This sequence comes from Orientallactaga sibirica, assembly GCA_036365145.1. Lineage (NCBI taxonomy): Eukaryota > Metazoa > Chordata > Mammalia > Rodentia > Dipodidae > Orientallactaga > Orientallactaga sibirica. The sequence continues at coordinate 2,499,286 of JAEOAD010002853.1, forward strand.
CTCCCTGGGAAGTTCAGATTGCCTTAGATGACTCAGACTCTGAATATAGTTGATATAGTTGAATACAGTTGTGGTGGTTTGAATTATCTGTCACCCACAAACTCATGTGTTCTGAATGCTTAGTCCCCAGCTGGTGGCAACTTGGTGGTGGAGCTTGCTGGAGAAGGTGTGCTGCTGGAGGCCAGTTTAGAGACAGGAAAGCCAGTTCCCTCTTGCCAGAGCGTGCCTCACTCTTTTGCTGGTGTTTTCCATCTGCTATGGCAGAGGTGATGTCCAGCCTCTGCTCATGCCATGCTATCTCCTGCCATCATAGATCTTCCTCTCGAGACTGTAAGCCAAAATTTCAAAACAAAACAAAACAAACAAACAACTTGCCTCCCATCAGTTGCTTTTGGTCAGGTGCTTGTTCTAGCACAGCGAAGGTAAGTGCGCGGATAGTTGATAGTTTGCTTTCTATGATTCGGCACTTACTGATCCCCCAAAGTTTCGCTCTGCTGGAAAATCTCCTGAATATATAAAGATTAAGTGAAAAATAAGAAGATAAAAAGAGGGCTATATTTTAATTTGAATCTTAGGTTTGCCTAGGATCAATTAACTTTTCTGGTTAGAAATTTCTACACTATATATAGGGTAATTGTGGGGACTAAATGAAACAGAGCACATAGCACGAGGCAGCTACCTCAGTAGATATTAGTTGATTTTGAATGGTATCTTT